>JAMXBD010000240.1:0-1339775 GCA_024138025.1 Combretum micranthum | reverse complement strand
GCATTTCAAGAGTTAATAGCGGCATGTCAAGGGCAAATAGAGCATGTCAAGGGTTAAGTCAAGAGTCAAGTTTAGGCTTTAACATATCAAGATTTAGGGCTCGACACCCTGCTCCATAAGCATATGATCGATTCGTGTTCCCATCTAGAAAGCACCAATCAGGGACAAAAGGATCAGCAAGTCAGTGCCTTTAGGACTGGTGAACTAGTCTAGTTTATACTCATGTAAAGTCTAAATTTTTGGACTCGACCAAAGGCGTAAAGAATGCTTTTCAACACATTGGCATGTCGGTGCATATGGGACTGGCGAGCCGGTCTACTATTATTCCCAACTTCAACATGTCAAGGCCTAAGACGCGATAAAGGCTTGACGAAGAAGTTGTGGGCATGACATTTGATCCAACCATTGTAGCATCAAAGGCAGCCATCTGACAGACTCCAATGGGATTTTTTTTAAAAAAAAAAGAAATAAATACTTCTTGAGTTGCCGATTCAAAATAGACTGAAGATTTCAAAAACAAAAAAAGGAGCTTTCATTTGTAAACAAACAAAGTAGCATACTCATTTTTTTATGTCCTCTCTTTCATTAATTTGTAAATCTTTTGTGAGAGAGACAAAATATTATCTAGAGCTCTATCCTCATTCCTACTTATTATTAGTGAGCTTCCAGAAAGAGAAAGGAAATATTTTATTTCGAAGTGTAATCACAAGTGTTGTATTGCTCATCTTGAGCTAACTTTTGTGGTGACTAATAAAGTGGTGGTGAAAACCTCGATAGCAGCAATTGGTGGATTGTGGAGAGTAGGAATGGGTCTAACTCCATGTTAAAAATATTGGTTGATTTCTCTCTATCCCTATCTATTTATTTAATGTATTATATCTGTTGTTCTTTCATTTTCTACTGCAATATTGTTATTTCATTTATTCTAATTTCAAATTAATCTATTTTTAGGCAAATACTCAAGTAACACCCACCCTCTCTTGAGTATTCCTAGTGTATATTTTCAACTCAAGTAAGAATCACAGCTACAATTTCCAAAGTGAACATAGCTATAGTAGATGTTTCATTTACTATTATTGCTAGCTTATGTTCTGTTGATGTTATTCTTAGAGATAGCGTAAGCAATTTTGTAAAACCCGGTTTTCCTAGTAGTTAAGTAAACTTCGGGAACCGGAAAGCGAAACCATAAATCGAATTAGTTTAAGCCTTGTGAGAGAAACTTAGAAACCCTATATTCGGTTTTCCTTCGGTTTCATATCAAAAGAAATCTTATAAAATTATTTAATGTGAAATATTGTTTTAAAGTATATTTCAAACCATAGAAAGTTTTAATTTCATAAAATTTTCTATTCTAGGCCTTCCCGAGCCTCATTACGGAAAAGCGAGCCCCGGGACTAGAAACTCAGAAAAATATTCCAGAATACTCTTTAGAACCGAAATTTTATAAGGATTTCAAAAATATAAGTTTTATAATTTTTCGGGCTATAAAAATTATAGTTATAGCCTTTTTCCCATATTTTCTTTACTACCGGTAAAGTAGATGTCTTGTCTACTATTTACCACTATTCACAAGTACAACCTACAACTACAATACACACTACCCATGCCGTCGTCTTACGTCCTTATAACTACTTATTATATTTTCTTTTCCAAGAAATTTTTTTTTCTTACTAAATTATTACATTTAATACATTTTACTACATAAATTACAATTTCAAATAAAATTTAATCACTCCCTCTCTCTCTCACTTGATGGCCGGTGCACCCGCCCATTTTTTTCCCCCTCAAATTGTTTTATTTTCTTCTTTTTATAATACAACAAACCCTAATTTACTTAATATATATACTCATTTACACTCTCTCTCCTCATTTCTATTCTTTCAAAATTTTTAACAAAGCAAAATCCTCTATTTTTCTTTCCTCTTTGCCATGAACCCCAACCCCCACATACACACACACACTTCAAGTTCATTTCTTCTTCATTTCTTCAGCAAATCCTTCTTTAGGTGATGATTCTTGAGCCTTATTACTACTTAATCTTGTAATGGCAAGATTATTCATGTTTGTTTTCACTTTAAATCCCCATGAGCAAGTGCTAGGGATAAGAAAATACTAAAACATGAATATCAAGTCATCACAAGAGTAGATCTTGTGTTTAATGAGCTTTTGTTGAAATATTATCATGTTCATGCATCTAACAGTAGATATCTTGCATGAAAAATATATGTTCGTACTCTTAAACTCCTTTTCATGTACTATAAGTAGTAGATCTAGTACCTAGACACTCATATTATACTTGACATTCATGTTCATATAGATATTTTGTGTTTTCATGCATTAATGCTCATAAAGATTTAGTCTTGTATATATAAATGTGATAGTTGGTAGATCTTTATGTGGATAAGACAAGAAACTTGAAAAGAAAAGGTTTTTGTTAGAAATGTTCAAAAGAAAATTCGTATGACTTCCAAACCCTATTTTAAAACCCCTTGTAACAACTTTGAAACTCAAGTTTTATATGAAAAATGGAGGGTATAAATAATAGATATCATTAAGTAATGATTTTTATAAGTTGAAATGAGTTTGGATGAGAGTAATGTGTAAAACAAGGAGTAGAATCAAGATGGAAAATTCCGAGTTAGTATTCAACTTGTAAAATTCGTAACTTTGTATGATGCCTATGTAAACACCTATTATTTAAACTCAAAATGAATGTTTTATGTGTTAAATAAAGTCCTTAGGTAGTGGATATAGTCAAGTCTTGAATTTCAATGCATTACACAAGTTTTCCCAAAGGAATCATTCAAAAAATGAATTTTCAAAAATTCAGATTTTTGAGTAAAACTATTTAAAAACATATTTGCAAAGTGTAAAATGTAAATTTTTATGTAGAAATGAAGGTCTTGGGTAGTATAGGTGATGAAAACTCATTTTTAATTAAGATAGCTAGAAATTCCTAAAAATAAAATCCAAAACACAAGTGTGGCGTCAAAATTAGAAAAGTGGACTTTCAAGAAGTAGTTATTGTTGGAGTCTTACAAAATTACGGAGTTTGAAAGTTTCTTTTACCTAAAATCATCGAGATCATGCATACATTGAACTCATCACATGTCATTCATGATAGGAAATCATTCATACTTCATATATAATCAAATCATCAATAAGATACATTTCAAAAAAGTGCAAAAGCTATTTTTCGGAAATGGGAATGATTACTGATTAGATCTGATCCCTCTGTTCCGTGACCTAAATGTTTTCAAAACATGGAAATAATATTAGAATTAGGTAGATCTTTTGAAGTAGATAGAAATTGATATAAAATTTACATAATTCCGAGTTAAAATGACCAAGTTACGGTCGTTTTAAGTTGGAACTTCCGCAAATAACGAGAATCACGATTTTTATTAGTTTTGACACATAGTTTGGATTAGTTAAGTGATGAAGTACCCATTTGGGTATTCTTCTTTGGTAGGTGATCCCGATACCGACGAATCCCTACCACCCGATTAATACTATTAAAAGACCGGCGTGCCATGACCGTATGAGTATCACTTCCAAGTTCAATTATTGCTTGTGATTGTAATGATAGCTGAACTAGTTACTTAGCAAAGATAAATGAATATGCATGATGGGGTTGAATGGGAATTATATTTGTCTGCTGTTGTTATGTGAAGTTGAATTTAAAGAATATCGAAGCGGGGTGATAAATCATTGCTTGTATAGATGAGCTAGGATTGAGTTTTTGCAAATTTGTTTGATCACCTAAAATGAACTGGTATATTGATTATTTGAAATTGAAGATGAACTTGAACTCATTCATAACACGATGGGGATGGAGCATTAGCATTTGTTGGCTAATCGTGATCCATAAAATGAATATGAGTTGGTTAATCGTGATCCATAAAATGAATATGAGTTGGTTAATTGTGATCCATAAAACGAATATGAGTTGGTTAATCGTGATCCATAAAACGAATATATGAGTTGGTTGACCATGAGCCTAAACGGCATCGTACCACAGGATTCGTTAATTTGCTAACTTGGGATGGAGGGCGCAAGTCCATCCACATATGATTTCCGACTGGTCATATGTTTGTTGAATTCATGTGTTTGATGCATACCATTTGTTTGATTAATCACTTGCTTGAATGATATGTTTTAATTGCAATATGAAAGTTTTCACTCACTAAGTTAGTATAGCTTATGCCTCTATAGTTTTTATTTGTTGCAGCACGAGTTTATTTGGCTTAGGCTAAGGTAGGCTACAGCTCAGGTACAGGAGCTAGGTGTTTCCTATAGAAGTTGTATCCAATTTTGTTTAGACTTCCACAGGAAACCAAAAGACTCTGGATGACTGTAATGGACCTTTAATATTCTTTTACGGGGGAATGCCCCTTAGACTTTGTAATTTTTATAAATGCGTTTTGATTTATTATCTAATGCTATTGAATGCCGCATTAAACTTTTTAACTCTATTGAATAGAGTATTCTATTGTCGTAAGGGGACGTCTTACATCTATACAAGACTCCCGAAAGATTCGGATAGTAATTCGAGGGTCTTATATGGCATGTGGCGGATTGTCACGTTTAGGATACCCCGATAGGGCGTGACAGTTTAAGTTCGTATAAGAGCGCTAGGTTATAAAAGAAGACAATAGAGTTAAAAGAAATCGAACCTAGAAGTTAACTAATAGGTTAAAATGGAGTTGAAAACATCTCTTTTTGTTAGTCTAATTAGGAGTCTTCTCTTGTTGTAGGTCTCCTTAGGTGAGACCCATGAGCGATCTAGAAATTTTACGAAGAGAAATGATGAAACCCTTGTGGAGTACCGATTAAGATTGAGGGAGTTATGTAAGGATTTTACATTGGCGAGGAGTCCTCGGACTATAGGGCAAATGTTCAAATTGTGGAGGAAAGGATTAAGATACACGAGATGGCCCGCTGTGATTGATCAATTGAGGCATGATCCTATGAGGAGGAGAAACTGGACTAAATTGGAGACGATATATACTTTAGAGCGAGTCATGGTAGAATACGGGCGTGAGCCCATGACTAGAGAAGTTACTTTTATTCTGAAGAATGAAGGAAACTTGACCCCTCCAGACTTTAGGGTATGGATCACTCTAGGTCCATTACATGTTTATGCTCATGATAACCTTTCTGACCACCACGACTGGAACATAGCTGATGCGTGGAATCATATTGTATGGCATGCAGTTTATCTAGATATTATCCCACCACATGTAATCATCCTACCTCCACCAGCTAGAGATATAGGTATGCAATTGAATAATGCACCTATGTTAGAAGTGGGTATTGAGGTTGAGGAAGAAGTGGACGAAGAGGAGGAAGAAGAGGATCCTGAGGAGGATCCTAACTGGGAAGAGAATGTAGTGCCAAGAACCCCTACCCTACCCATAGAGCCGGAAGGAGAAGTGAACCTGGAACCCAATCATGTTGTATGGGATTTCAATTGAGTTTTGGAGATTCCCGATAGTGGGAGAGTAGTGCCTGAGATAGATTCCCTATAATGGAGGGATATTTACAATGAAGATGAACGTCTTCCTGTGCTTGATGTGGCGGTCCTCGAACCCGTGGCTCCTAAGCCCATAGAACTAGAGAATGTGGATGAGGAACTTAGGAGGGAATCTAAGATAATGGAGAATCAAGTGAATGAACAGGAAATGAGAGTTGATGAGGAGGAAGTGAATCCACGAGAAGAGCGAGGAGTGGTAAGAGAGGAAGAAAGTGATGAGCACGACCAAGAGGCCCTAGTCCGACCCATTAGGAGGCGGAGGATGAATGTGAGAGAATATCTCAGCCTGTTTGTCCGTCAGGATGACAGTGGCTCTTCCAGTAGGGGACAACCCTCTAGTTCGACCCTTGATGATTCCAGTGATGAGTGAAAGGTGGAAAGATAGCTCAACCCATGAAGTCTAAATGAAGTCTTTATTTTCTTTCTTTTGTAGTAGGCAATGCGGGATGCCAATTTGCCTTAGGATCTCTAGACAGTTTAGTATCTTGTGCTTTTCTTTTCCTTGTATTTTGTTTTGTTTTCGGATAAGAGAAAGATGTTTAGAACTAGAACTAGAATGTAGCTTGCCAAATTTTGTGAGCTAAAAATCTCCGATGTAATTCCTTGTATGGATTACGAAAGTAATGAAGGATCATGTTTATTTCAAATGAAAGAAGTTATGAGGATCAAGCATGTCATGCATTAGCTATAAATGGCATTAGCCACATATAATTGCATGAACACTCATTCATTCATGTCATTATTTTGAACTTGTAAATTTTTTTTTATGTATGAGTTCTTTTGTTTTATGGTTTCCTCTGATCATGTGAAGTTTTATAAGATTGATTTACTCTCAAAAATTTTGGTTTTCTGAATTCTCTTAAAGTTGTGAACCTTGTTTGACGAATTGACTTTTTCAAAGTTGAAAACATTAAAAAGACACTAAAAGTTACTAAATAATGTGTAAACAGATGAAACCGATGGATTCGAAATCGGGAGCAGGAACCTCTCCCGAACGAAGTCGACCAACCTGCTGTACCTTAACCGAATCCATAGAGAGTAGCACCCCATAACCCACAAGGTGATGTGATGAATGAGAGTTCCTACAATGTACCTTTACCACCACCTCCCCCCTACCGAAGGACTCATCGAAGCTCCTTACCGGACTTTATCAAGAGTAACCGGTATTTTGATAAGTTTTTTTCGATAAGGAGGGCACAAATCCATTCTATATATGGTTATTGGTTGGTCATATATAATTGTTCATTCATTTTTGTTGCATTGCATATGTTTGTTGATATAACTTGGTTGTTATTTGCTTAAATAGTCTGAAGTGAGGATATACTTCACTCAGCTGGATGTAATTGACTCCCTAATAATTTATTTTTGTAGGCAAATCGTAAATTGGGAATGAGATAGGATTTGGGCGAAAAGTGATATTGATAAATGTCCTAAGACTCTTATTATTGGTGCATTATTAAGCATATTTCATATGCTATTTAATGGATTTATCGAAGAAAAGGATTATTATTGAACTAGTTTTGTGTTTCATGGACAATCATGGAACAATTGGGCTTTTCAAGGGATTATTAATGAAAAAAGCCAAGATTTTGGAGAGTTTGGAGCCTTTTGTAGATTTGTTGGCCATAAGTTAGTGTTTTATACTACTAGTATACTTTTAAAGAAGAAAAATTGAAGAAAATTTGAAATTCCATGATACACGACCCCACATATACCAGTTATATACAATAGGTCCTGTACATGTACCAGAAAAGGAAAAACGCGTGAAGTTAATAAGTACACTATCCCGACGTATACGGGTCGTGTACATACTAATATATATATATATATATTATATATATATATACACCTGCATCCTGTCTTGAAAGAACAGATTTCATTCACTTGTATTTTCCATCCAAAAACCCTATAACGCATTATGGAGAGCTTTTTGAAGAAGAATTTCGTGCTATAACTTGGAGATTCACAACAATCACTTCTACAAAAGGGTTTTATTATCATGATCTTTTCTCTTTCTTCCATTATATTTGTTGTTGTTGTTAATCTCTTCATGGAAGAGTAATTGTGTATGTCTTAGGTTGAGAAACCCTAGCCTTCATGTATTGACTTGTTTATTACTTGAATGAAGTTTGATTTTGAGTTTGCTTCATGATTTATATTATTGTTTGTGATGATTTTAGGCCTAAGTTATTACAAACTTGATTCATGTTAATTTAAAAGAAGATTTCAATTAATGAGTTTGATCTCTCATGGGCAAAGAAGTTAAGTAATCCATCTAAAAATAGGGTTTTTCCAACTTCCTATCAATTAGGGTTCATAATCTTCATGCTATTCTAATTTGATAATTGTGAAGGGAGAAATTCTCACTTTTGCAATTAGGGTTAAGGGTTAATTAACTTGAAGAGAGTAATTAATCTATTTGAGAAACCCAATAGTTCAAGATCAAGTTTTGTTCAATTGAATCTATCTTTAAAGATGAAAGGGGCTAGGGTTGATCAAAACTAAGGGCATTGTTTGTGAATTGATTATCTTGAGAAATTTGTGCATATCTTTCATATAAGGTTTTTGGGCTTGCTTTCTATTAGAATTAGTAGAAAGTTTAGTATTTATCTCACAATTGATTCGGCTAGATAATAGTTAACGGGTTATTACTAGTAGCTGTACATAGATCCTTAAGACGATATCCGAGTTAATTTCTATATTACATGATAGATGCACTACCTTGTGTGGGTCTAGAATTAATGAGATCATAAATTTATAACTTAAAGATCCAACGCATCAAAGTTTTTGGTGCCGTTGCCAAGGATCTTGCAATATTAGGAAAGCCTTAGTAGCTATTACTTTAGTCATTCTATTTCTTATTTTTCTTTTCCTTTTTTTTTTCTTTTCTTTTGTCTTTGTTTCTTTCTATCAAGGAATTACATTTGAAATTCTAATCTTTTGTGTCTGTTTTGTAGTATATGATTAGGAGTTCTTCTTCATCTACAACTCCTTTGGATCCTGAGATTGAGAGGACACTTACAAAGATTAGAAAGAATACAAGTGCCAACACTTCTAGGCAAGCAAATATTGAGACAAGAACACTGGATTTGAGAGGTGAAGAAGAGTTGGGTTTGGAAGACCTAGAAGAAGGACACGAGCAAGAGTTCAATATGGCAAATCCAAATGTGCCAATGACAAATATGGATTAAATAAGACCTTCTCTTTAAGGCACCGGACCTACCATTATGAAGCCTCCGATTGGGGGGCAAACAATTTTGAGATAAATGGAACAATGCTTCAGCTTCTATAGCAGTACTGTCAAATTGATGGTTTACTAGATGAAGATCCCCACTCTCAAATCCAAACATTTTTGGAGATATGTGAGACTTGTAAGATGAATGGTGTAGATAATGATTCTATTCGTACTAGATTGTTCCCTTTCTCCTTGAGAGGGAAAGCAAAGATTTAGCTAACATCATTAAGACCAGGAGCACTTACTACATGGGATGAAACAATGAAGCAGTTCCTAGATAACTACTTCCCACCTTGCAAGATTGCAAAGCTTCGAAATGATATCTCATCTTTTTGTCAGAATGAGACTGAAACTCTCTATGATGCTTGGCATCTATGGAAAGAGCTTCTTAGAACATGTCCCCATCACCAACTTCCATCATGGTTGCAAGTTTAGACATTTTATAATGGTTTGAATCAAATGACTTGCCAGCTTATTGATGCATCTGCTAGTGGCACTTTAAATTCAAAAACTCTTGAAGAATTTCTTAAGTTGTTTGAAGATATGGCTAGAAACAACAACCAATGGGGCAACAACCATGGGAAGCAAAGAGTCGTTGAGGTATATGAGGTGAATTTTCTCACTTCTTTAGTTGCTAAAATGGATGCCCTTAGTACCTAAGTTATTAGCATCAAGAATCAACAACAACCACACCCATAATTTTATCATGAAGGGACATCTAACAGTGATTATCATCCAGAGCAGCTTAAACAGGTGGATTATTTGGGGAATCAGAACAAGTAGCAGAATAGTCCATTCAGCAACACTTACAACCCAGGATGGAGAAATCATCATAATTTCTTCTGAAGCAATCAAAGTGCACTGAGGCCAAATTTCCCATTAGGATTTCAGAGGCCAATGATGCCTCCATATCAGCAGATGCCATCATCTTCAAACCAGCAACCTCAGCCAGAAAGAAATCACATTTGGAGGAGTTATTGACTTAGTTCATACAAAGTTCAGATGCAAGGTATAGGAATCAAGAAGCATCGATTCATAATTTGGAAAAGCAAATTAGCTAACTAGCCAAGATGATTTCGGAAAGTCAAACGGGTTCCCTCCCGAGTAACACTAAGAATAATCCTAAGGAGCAAGCTAAAGGTATTAGCTTGAGAAGTGGCAAAGAGTTGCTAGGTAGAAGTGGGGAGGATCTGACAGTAATGCCTGTGAAGACATGTGAAGAAAGTCAAGTTGCAAAAAAGGAAGTCTCCACACCAACCAAGAAACAACCTCCAGTAGTGAAGGAATACACATTAAAGATACATTATCTTACCCATCTGAACCAAAGCAAGGACAAGGAGTAGTTTGGGAAGTTTTTAGATTTGTTCAAGCAACTCTACATCAATATTCCATTTGTGGAAGCCCTTTCACAAATGCCCAAATATGCCAAGTTCCTTAAGGAACTCCTATCCAAAAAGTGGAAGCTAGAAGATGTATCAATTATGGAGATAGGAGCAAATTGTTCCTCAATTATTCTGAACAAGCTGCCTCCTAAACTGAAGGATCTTAGAAGCTTCATCATACCATGCAAATTGGGAGAGTTATGTGTGGAGAAAGCCCTAGCTAACTTGGGGCAAGTATTAACTTGATGCCTATTCATTTTTCCAAAAATTGGGCTTAGCAGATCCTATACCAACTCGAATGAGTCTTCAATTGGTGGACCATTCTGTAAAGATCCCTAAGGAGTCATTGAATATGTGTGTAAAGGTTGTAATTTTATTTATCTAGTGACTTTAGTGCTTGACATTGATGAGAAGGAGATGTTCCCTTAATCTTGGGTAGACCTTTCTTAGCAACTGCTAGAGCTATGATTGATGTAGAAGAGGGGAAGCTTACTCTTAGGTTAGAGATAGGAATTTGTGGTACTGTAGCTGCAGCATTGAAGAATCCATGGGGTCTGATGATTTATGTTATTCTATTGATATTACTGATTCTTCACTAACTAAACATGTTGAGGAGATTCTATCACGAGACAAGGTAGAATCAAGCTTGATTTCTGATAAAGGGAAAGAACCAATGGATCTGGAGGTGAAGAAGATTGTCACAGATTTGGATGTTACTGAGGAATTCTTACCTAAAAGAGGATTTGAGGAACTCAAGCTAAGAAGAAGGCTTCAATTTAATGAATTTGATGAGTGGAGGCTACTAGCTTATGAGAACGTGAGACTCTATAAGGAGAAGGCCAAGAAGTTTCATGATGCACATATCCAGCACATAAAGAAGTTTCAAGTAGGAGATCAAGTTCTCTTGTTCAATGCTCGGTTGAAACTCTTCCCGAGAAAGTTGAAGTCCAGATGGTCAGGTCCTTATTTAGTCAAGCAAGTCTTTCCACATGAGGCCGTGGAGTTAGAACATCATGAACATGGAACTTTTAAAGTGAATGGCCAAAGAGTGAAGCTTTACATGGGGAATAGTCTAGAACTTGAAGGTCAAGAGGAGTTTCGACTCCAAACACCAAACAACTAGCTTTGGTGAACCCATTTGTAAATAGGTTTTTATTTTCCTTTTCTTTTCTTTTTCCTTTCTTTTGCTTTGTTTTGATGTTCTTGTTTGCTTTAAAAAAAATTCTGCAAAAATTTGCAGGTTTTGAAGCAATATCAAGTGGGAAATGGTGTTTTCAAGCTAAGTGTAGGGAAGAAAAGCTTCAAGAAATGTTTGAAAGATGAAAACACTTTTTAAGTGTTCCAGGTAAGTCAACTTTGTCATGCCCTATCATGAAAATCAATTTTCAAAGAAATTTCTAGAGCTTAAAATTTTTTCCCAATGTACACTACCCCTGCACTACCCATGTACATGTTGTGAATGTAATGTAAAAATTTTCCAACAATACGTGGAGTCACGAGTTGTTATACATGACTCGTGTATGTGTCCTAAATGTGCTACAAAATTTTTCAAGATTTTATAGAGTCACTAGTCCAAGTACATGACTCATGTAGGAGTAGTGTTAGTTTTGTTTCAATTTTGTGGTGTCATGAGTTGGAGTACATGACCCGTGTAGGAGTTGTCTACTCATTAAAACGCACACATAAAACACACACAAACACGCGTGTGCCTCCCATTTCTTCTTCTCTCTCACGACTCAACACACTCTCCCAAGACACCAAACCCACCTTTCACAACACCAACAAGCTCCCCCATGCATCCTCCTCCTCCTTCCGCGCTCCTTGGGTTGTCTTATTCATCTTCAAGCAAGGTAAGTCCTCTAGTTCTCCTTTCCATCTATCTTTGATTCATGCATGAGCTGGAAACTATGAGTAGGGTTTGGATTTGGGCTGAAGTGGATTGTTGGAGCTTGTTGTGGTTGATTCTTATTGTATATCACGTAGTAGTGTGCTTGGTGTAGTGATTTGACTTAGATTTCTTTAGATCCCACATGCATTTCATGGATTTCAACAAATTTAGGGTTCTTGCATAAATTTCAAGTGTTGTAAAAATTGGGGCTTTTGTGATTTTCATGCAATTAGATGATCCTTGAACATATTGTACTACTTTTCTTGTTAGGTGTCATGCTCAAGCACATGATTTGCAAAGTTAGGGTTAGATTGTGCGAAAATTGGGGATTTTTATGAAATTGAAAGAATTGGTGATGATTGGGGTGAAATTATAGTTTGAATAGCATTTAAAATGTTCAAAATAAGTTTTTATACTTGTTAATCAAAATTGTTCAAACTTCAGGTTGTACACTACACCTACACTAGTCGTGTACACTTACTAGTGTTTATACTGATTCTTCAAAACTTGTACATACCCAACTCAATTGTGCTCCAATGCTTGTATACTTGTTTCTTATGATTGTTAAAGCTTGTTGTGGTTCATTTTATCAGTTTAAGTCTTGCTTACCTATTATACTCAATTATAATATGATATACTCATGTAGGTATGGCAAGACTAAAGCAACCTGTGAGAAAGCCAAGATCAGGTCGGCATACTTCACAAGCTCAAAATGTCTCATCTTCACAAACCCCAACAAAGAAGCAAAAAGTAGCGCAATCACAGCCATAAGGGAGGCCGACCCCATTACGTTCTGAGACTCCTTGGGCCAAGACAACAATGCAATGACCGTCTCAGAAACCTTTTTGGAGCCCATAGATACTTGGATTGGGAGATGCTTGTGAACTATGGAAAGAAAGAAGAGATAAAGGAGATGCTATCAATTGGGCCTTGGGAAAATTTATTTGCCATCCATACTTCAGCCTACAAGAGTATTACACTGGAAGTGCTTGCCACTTTGAAGCATGAGGAGAAGCATGGAAATTCAATAATTGATGACATTCTCACCTTCCAAGCTTTTAAAGAGGTATATACAATCACTTTAGCTAATTTCTGCCATTATGTGGGATTATATACTAAGAATGACACCAAATAAGCTAAATTTAGAGCACTCCCAGTTGCGCTACCCCGACATGTAGATCCCCAAGAGTATTGGCAAGTATTGTGCCAAAGTACCCTCAAGTATGAGCCTTCCAAGTCAAAAGCCTCTGCTATCTTGGATGATAACTTGAAACTTATTCACCACATCCTATCTCACACCATTGGAGCTCGCAAAAGTAGAAATGGTGTGGTGAATAATTTTGAGCTAGAGCATTTTTACATAATTGCAAATGGGCACCAGATTAATGTAGGTATAGAATTAGCTCAATTCATCATTCGACAAGCTACTGATACCCGCACTAAAGGGATCTTCTATGGTGGCTATATTACCCAATTGTTGAAGGGAATGGAAGTGTGGAAGGATCTCTCCAATGATGTAGTGAAAGTGGATGTTAAACCAGTGTTAGATGATCCTTTCAGACATTAGGGACTTTAGAAGCTCAGGGAGAATCCAATTCCTTCCAGACAGTACCCCATACCTCCTAGAGCTCCTTTGAGCTCCAGCTACAAGTCCGCTACTCCTCAGGTATCAAATTTTCACAACGATTGGAAACTTTTTAGGAAAGAATTCCAGGAGGAGAAAATAAAAAACAAGGAGGAGAGGAAGAAAAACAAGCAGCTTAGATCAACAGTTTGGAGTTTTCTCCAAACAATTATTGGCTACCTTTCAAAACCCCTAAAGAATCTCCCAACTTGTGAGTCCTCAGTTGATAGGACAACTTCTGAGGAGAGTGAGCCACCTTCTATGGTTGGTCAAAGAGGAAAAGCTCCAATAGTTGCATCATCTAGCTTAGAGGAGGAGGTGGCTGCATTTGGAGATGAAGTGGAAGAAGAAGGAGAGACTTTAGCTTTATCCGATAATGATGATGATGATGATGAACCTGATGATAATGACAGTGAAGGAGATGATGATGAGGGAGATGATGACGCTAATGATGATGATAGCAAGGATATAGACGATGATGACAGCAAAGATGGTGATGTTAATTATGAGGAGTCAGAGGAGGACGATGGGGTTAAATGATTCATCCTCACTTGATGTTGCTTGATCTGGGATCTTTTTGCTATTTATCTTTTTATTTCTTTTTAAGACTATGTTGCTGGTTTGTTTTCTATTTTTGGAGCCCTTTAGTGAAGACTCTTGTTGTTTCTGATGTTTCTATTGGATGTTTAGGATAGTTTATGTTATCTTGTTTAGCTGCTGGTTTGTATGTTATTTCTAGCTTCTTTCTTTCTTTAGGTTGATGGTTGACAAGTGTTTGATGCTCCTAGTGCTGAGAGCAATTTTACCCTAGCAACAATTGTCCCTAAATCCGATGTTACATTGGGGAAATTCTGATTTCCTTTTCTTCTTTTCTATTCCTTTACTATTTTCCCGTTGTTATGATTGCATTGGTAGACATTGAGGACAATGTCTCGATTAAATGTGGAGAAAGGGTACCTTTGAAAGGAATATTTGGGTCTTGAATGATACAGGTCTTTATGTTCTTGATTGAGCATATCATTTGATTAGTAGACATTTTGTGTATCATTTTGTGCTGATTTTGAACAAGTTCAAAAGTCCCCACTTACATGTTTGCAATTGTGCTTTAAAGTTTAGTATTAATTAATGAATCTTGAATATATACTTAAAAAAAAATTCTTTAAATTAGCATTCAAATTAAGAAAAAGCGACTTACACAATTCCTTACTCACCTATCTTGTGGTTAGCATACTTAGGCGAAAATATAAGATGAAATCTAGGTGAGGTAATCTTACTTATTATTTAATAATGGAATCTAGAGTCTAGAAGTGAACCAAAGTCCTTGGTTAAAAGTTAAATGGTTGTACTTCTAAGCTTTTTAATTAGTATATTAGCTTTTCAAAAACTTTGAGAGCCCTTCTAACCTTTTGAGAAAGGGTCAAACAAAAATTTTCTCTTAGTGATCCTTTTGCAATAATCTCTTTGAAAATACTCAATCAATTGATGTATTAAACGAATATGAAAAGCTAGTCAGTATGGGCAGGCTTTGGTCTCTCAGAAGAGCAAAGTCTGATCCCGCTACTGACTAAGCAAGCATCTTACACAATTGATGTATAAAAAAAAGAGAATAAAATAGATTGGAGTCGAAAAGAAGCAGGCAAAAACCCGTCTAGAGGAAATTGGAAAGATGGAGGCTAAAGCATCCCCCTCTTAAGACTATAGAGATTTCAAGCAAAAAAAAAAAAAAAAAAAAATCCAGGAGATTGATAGATATCATATATTTTCTTTATAGATTATTGTGGTTAAGGAAGTGGTTGAAGAGCTTGTACACTTGTTATTTGGTGGTGAAGTGTAACTAAGTTCCTTTTGCTAATGCTTGAATTTGTGTTTACTTTGTGACTCAAGATTCTACTATTGAATGGTGAGAGTAAAGTTTAATTTACCCGGATTAGCCTTGCAATTTTGATTCTAGTATGCTAATTACGTTCATATGACGATTGGAGTGGTAGGCACAAAGTGAGTCGCTATGATATGAAAGAATTAATGAATACTATGTGATCTCATTTTTGTGGAAATTTTTTTTGAGTATATTTGATGATAGATCTTAATTGTCCTTAATTGTTTACTTGAGGACAAGCAAATGTTTGAGTGTAGGGAAGCGTGATAAATGTCCTAAGACCCTTATTATTGGTGCATTATTGAGCATATTTCATATGCTATTTAATGGATTTATGGAAGACAAGGATTATTATTGAACTAATTTTCTGTTTCAGGGACAATCATGGAACAATTGGGCTTTTCAAAGGATTATTGAAGAAAGAAGCCAAGATTTTGGAGCCTTTTGTGGAGTTGCTGGCCATAAGTTAGTGTTTTTATACTACTAGTGTACTTTTAGAGGAGAAAAATTGAAGAAAAATTCAAAGTTCCAGGATACACGACCCCACATATACCAATTATATACAATAGGTCCTGTACATGTGCCAGAAAAGGAAAAACGCATGAAGTTAATGAGTACACTATCCCGACGTATATGGGTCGTGTCGGTTCGTGTATATACTAATATATATATATATACCCGCACCCTGTCTTGAAAGAACAGATTTCATTCACTTGTATTTTCCATCCAAAAACCCTATAACGCATTATGGAGAGCTTTTTGAAGAAGAATTCGTGCTACAACTTGGAGATTCACAACAATCACTTCTATAAAAGGGTTTTATCATCATGATCTTTTCTCTTTCTTCCATTATATTTATTGTTGTTGTTAATCTCTTCATGGAAGAGTAGTTGTGTATGCCTTAGGTTTTGAGAAACCCTAGCCTTCATGTATTGACTTGTTTATTAATTGAATGAAGTTTGATTTGAGTTTGCTTCATGATTTATATTGTTGTTTATGATGATTTTAGGCCTAAGTTATTACAAACTTGATTCTTGTTAATTTAAAAGAAGATTTCAATTAATGGGTATGATCTCTCATGGGAAAAGAAGTTAAGTAATCCACCTAAAAATAGGGTTTTTCGAACTTCCTATCAATTGGGGTTCACAATCTTCATGCTATTCTAATTTGATAATTGTGAAGGGAGAAATTCCCACTTTTGCAATTAGGGTTAAGGGTTAATTAACTTGAAGAGAGTAATTAATCTATCTGAGAAACCCGATAGTTCAAGATCAAGTTTCATTCAATTGAATCTATCTTTAAAGATGCAGGAGGCTAAGGTTGATCAAAACTAAGGGCATTGTTTATGAATTGATTATCTTGAGAAATTTGTGCATATCTTTCATTTAAGGTTTTTGGGCTTGCTTTTAATTAGAATTAGTAGAAAGTTTGGTATTTATCTCACAATTGATTCGTCTAGATAATAGTTAATGTGTAATTGCACATAGATCCCTAGGATGATATCCGAGTTATTTTTTATATTACACGATTGGTACACTGCCTTGTGTAGGTCTAGAATTAATGAGATTATAAATTTGAAACTTAAAGATCCAACGCATCAGATATATGTGTCTAAGTATATATATATATATATTAATAGGTAAATTATGTATATTTTTACAAATTATTACTAAGAATTGGTGCTTAACTTAATCAACTTTTTGTTTTTGAAAGGTGAATGATGATTAAAGATTTTTGGAGTAAAATTAATCAAGTTATGACAAATTGGAAACCAAAGTGAAGAAAATGGCAAAGAATTAAGGAGAGCACAATCAAATAGAATTGACCGTGTTTTATCCATGCTCAAGTTATGTATTAATCAAATTTGAAGAAATAAAGACCACAGAGAAGCACGATCCATTATATTTTCTCATGCTTGTGTCGTGTTTCTATTGGAAATGGATTTGCAATTAAAGAATTGAAGATAGTGAGAAACACGACTAAATATAGTGGTGTTAGATCTCACCGTGTTTACATCGAGATTTCATCGCCCTAGAGAATGAAATCAAAGGGATACATGAGGAATTACATTAAATCGTGTTTATGTTGTGTTCCTTGAAAAATGAATGAGCTAAAGAAGAATGGATTCATGTTTCCATTATTGCAGTTGAAGATTAAATGAATAGAAGAAGCACGACATGATACGAGAGCCGATGTTCTACTCATGTAGTTCTAGGTTTAAGTATATTATAATATCGGTGAGAAACACGGGGTATTAGAAGCCCATGTATTCCTGCCATGCTATTGTGTGAAAGAATAGTATTAGAGACATAGTAATAAGCATGATTTGATACATTATTCCTGCTTATGCCATGTTCGTTCTTGAATGGCAGTTATAAAGATGCACGATTGGATGAAGATGACTGTGCTTATTCTGTGTATTTTTTGAATACTCAATAAAAAATTTTAAAATATCTTAGGAACTTAAGTTTATCCTTATTTTAAGGATCTATTAGACATTTGATAAGTATAAATATGTGTGGAGGTCAAAAACAAAAAAACAACTCATTAGATCATAAATTTCCTACATTAGAAACATAGTTTATAGAGTCTTCAAGAACAGAGCATCCAAGAGAGAGAATTCGATCAAGAAGATCATTCAAGATTGTTTTTCTAAGGTGTATTCCTTTCATTATAGTGCTTCTTTGTAAGAGATGTCTATTGTTTGTGATAGTTTTGTAATGGAGGAGCAGATATCTATCATTTAAACAACAAGAACCCAATATATTACTATGTGTTATGTACTTAATTGCATTTTAATGAAAGTTCATGTTCTTTTTAAGTCTAATTATGTGTTTTATATTGTTTCATAGATTGATATGTATGGAATATTGATTCTATATCTAATTTCATATTTGTTAATTGAGAAGTTGCACATTTGAATAGATGTTGCATAATTAGAAAGGCTTGTTTGGATTATTAGAAATGGAATCACAAGAGTCTTTTATTGTAAGTGATTTGTATGAAGATTCATTACATCAATAATGCAATTCTTGAATTGTTACTAATTAAAAGACATTCTAATAGGTAAATTTGAGTGATTAATGATCAGTAGTATTGAAAAAGATACTAATGTATTTTAGGAATCTTATGGATTAAATAGGCATGAATGATCATTGATATTATCATTAGAAATTGACTGTAATAATATGCTTGTGGGGAATGTGTTGTTTAGATGAGTTGAGCAATATTAAATTTTTATATCTTGTTGTTGATCTGTTTTGAAGTAATATAAATATAAGGATTAATCATAGTTATAATAATAATAGTTAATCTTCAATATGTTTTTAGAGTATATAATAGAAGGATAAGTAAATACTAATAGATTTTTTATCCTTGTGGGGATAACTTTATTCTTATTAATTATGCTATAAACGGTAGATATACTTGCTTATATATTGATTGAAAGGAAGGATTAGAACTATCCATTTTTTATTAATCAATCAATTAATCAAGTTTTTGATGCCGTTGCCAGTGATCAACAATATTAGGAATGCTTTAACTTTTATTAATCTACTCAATTTTTCTTTTATTAATCTATCCATTTATGTGTTAATTAATATATATTCCTTCTTTCTTTTCTTTTCCTTACTCTTCTTGTTTGATTGTACTTTTGATTTAGGATTGGGAGACTTTTGTGCTAATTTAGTATATGATTGTTATCGATTAAAATAAGGAGTATCATTGGTGAAGTCATGAGAATAGTTGTTGTTATGTGCCTATATTTATGAGGAACATATACCCACATACTATAATAATTTAGTGTGTTGGTATTGTGGGAATAAATCACCTTCATGTGAGTGCCTTAATCCATTTTTCTGTGATTCGCCCCCCTTGCATTGACCTACCTCGTTTGCTAGGAGATGAGCAATCATGCTCCAATTTTATAGGCGATCTAAAGAATAGTGTAGGTGATTTAGTAGATGATGAAGAGGAGAGTTAGGTAAATAGGATAGAGGTCGATGGCCAAACAATTGAAATAAATTTTTCTGAGAATGAAGGAGACTTAAAAAAGAAGATTTAGTGGTGAACATCAGTTCTTAGGATGGAAATTGTTTCATGAAAAGATAATAGTAAGTGATAAGTTTTTGATCCTAGATCATGAATGTGGAAAGGATGATCATCAATTAGATTTTTATGTTTTAGATCCCACTCTAAATTTGAATGAAGAGATAGAATTGGAAAAAGAAGACATTAAGAGAAAATGTCAAAAGTTTTTAGAATACCTAGTTAAGTTTTCACAGGCACTTAGTTTAAAAACTTCTTCCTTTATTAAACTTAAGTTAGAATGTTAAGGAAAATTTCAACCAAAGCTAGACCATTATCCACCAAGAAAAAAATTTTCTTTAGGTCCTTTAGAATTATGGGAATGGGACATGTTTCCATGGGACCCTGATAGATAGAAGAATTATGTTAAGTTAGTGACGTTAAAAGAGTGCTACTTGGGAGGCAACCCATGTCTAACTTGTAAAACATTTGTTTTTAATCTTTTTGTTTTCTTTTTACACACACACACACACACACACTATATATATATATTGAGTCTAAATTCATTTTATAGAAAATGAGCACTAAAATAGAAGAAAATTTTTTAATATAAAAAATAAAAAGAAATACGATCAGGTAGAAACTGTCATGTAATCCCCATGCTACACTAAAAATATGTAATAAGTTTCTTATAGAGAGAAGCATGAAGGAATACATCATGTCGTGTTTCAACCTTATTTCCTAATCTTACTAGTTCTATAGAAAACAGAAAGAAGCACGGTATGATAGACATGGTCATGTTGATGTCGTGTTTTTCTAGATTTCATTTTTGCATTAATTAGTAAGAAACACGATGGGATGAATCACTCATGTTTGTGTAGTGTTTTTCTTAGTGAGTGGTGTGTATAATAAACAGAAATTAGCACGAAGCAATATGATACCCTGTTTTTATGTTGTGCTTATGAGATGTCAGTATCTCTATTTGGATCAGTAAGAAGCATGATATTATATGATCTCTCGTGCATATGTCGTGTTCCTATAAGATTGTTTTACCTATTTATCATAGTAAGAAAAACGTTGGATTAGTCATACTCGTTGTAAACCCCTAATTTTTAAGGTAATTTCAAGCTTAAACTCTAAATCGGGAAATCAACCGGAAACCTTAGGCCAACAAATCCTTAGGAAACCTTAGCAGTTTAGATCTGACAATCCCGTGTACTTAAACCAAGAAGTCAAAAATATGAGTAAAGAGTGTAGATTGGTTCATAATAATGTTAGGATGCCTAAAAATATCATATTGGTAATTTTTTGGCCTATTTCGTACCTGATCAGATACAAACTTTGAAAAGCATGTCCTAAGACTTAGGATACCAAGAATATATAATTAGTATCATTGGACTCATAATTTTATAAGATTTCCAATTATATCAGTTATATAATTTTTTGGTAACTAAAAATATCTGATATTACGATTTTACTTGTATTTTTTTTGCTATCAGTAATTTAATTGTCTAATATACTTTTTAATTTCTAATAACACTATTCATAAGTAAAACCAACCATACCCAATTCTTATATCATTACAACCTATTCTTATAATCATGCATCATTTTCCTTATAAATTTACTTTTCCAATACATTTTATTACTTAAATTATTTATTAAATTTGAATTTTATTAAATAAAGTAATCAAACCCCTCTCTCTCCCCTCTAAAACCTCCAAAATTGGCGCCTCCCCCCCTTTGTCCTCTCACTCAATCATTTGATTTTTCTTCAATTTATTAGCTACACAAACCCTAATTTCTTTTCTATATAAACACCTTGAAGCCATATACTTTACACTTTTCTTTCTCTTTCCTAAAAATCAAATTTTTGAAAAAAGTTTTCTCTCCTCTCTCCTCTCTTTTCCGTGACCCTCTCCCCATACACACACACACACCACACACACACACACACTTCTTTTTCTTCAAGTTTTTCTTACTCCACACATTTAACAGGTAATAGATCTAAACTCTACCACAATAAAACATGTAATGGTAAGATCATACATGTGTGGTTTCACTAAAATCCCCATGAGCTTTATGTTAGGGACGTGGAAATACTTAAGCATGATATTCTTGCCATCACAATGTTGTGGATCTCTATATTTAAGTTGTTTTGTTATTATTTTGCTATATTATTGTTATATGTTGTTATTATTGTTATTTTGTGCCTATATTCTTTTATTAACCTTATCTAAATAATGTTCATGTTGCATTTGCATTTGCATTCATGACATGCATGATATGCTAGATCTATTTGTTTTGAGTACATAAATGACATAGATTTTTTGTCTAATGTACATAAAAGACTTGTAGTGGTATGATAATAATGAAAATATGTTAAAAAGTTCAAGATCTATTTTAGTTTCAACAAAAATGATTTTTGGAAATTCGGATTTAAAAAGAACCCTATTTTAAAAACCTATTTTCCAACTCCAAAATGAGTATTTTACATTAAATATGAATGGCTTAGGGAATAGATATCATAAAAGAATGGTTTTGGGAAGTAAATCTTAGATCTACTAAGAGATATTTCCAAAATAAGAAAAGTTTACAAAAGTTATGTTAGCACTATGCATCAACCCCAACAAAAACTTAAAATTCGTAATAAGGAAAGATTAATATGTAAACACCTATTTTCTAACCCCAAAAAAGAGTTTTATTAAAGAAATAGAAGCCTTAAGGAGTAGGTTTGGTTAGGACTTAATTTTAGAAAGATTAAATGAGTTTTATACAAGAAATAATCTCAATAACAGACTATAAAATTCGGATTTGGAAATGACCCCCACTTAAATACCTATTTCCAATTATCAAAATGAGGATTTTAATAGAAAAATAGAATCCTTAGGGAATAGATGTAATAAAGACTTAATTTTGACAAAGATAAGTGCATTTTATCAAAGTATTATCCTAAAACAAGGAAAAGTTTCAAAACATAAATCAAACAATATTCTCATTCCTTAAAATTTTGTGAAATTCGTAACTAGGCAAAACCCCTATTAAACATCTATTTTCCAACTCCTAAAGGAAGAATTCTATTAAGATAATGAGGGTATTAGACATACAGGTCATCAAGGCTTTATCTTGTAAAAATAAGGTTGATTTTCAAAGGAATAAGCTAGTTGTTCTCAATCAAGTGTTCTTGAAATTTTTGCAAAGTGAAAGTTATCTAAAGATTCTTTTTAATCAAATATCATCAGAATATACATATATATAGCTCATATCATGTCATCCATGATAATAACTTCTTGATATTACATGCAATAATATTCTTTGTAGGAACAATACAATTTTCACAAAACGATTTGAAATGCAGTTTTTAGCTACCGATTAGATCTTATCCGAGCCTTACAAGACATAAAAATTTTCAAAACATAGGAATAACATCATAAATGGATAGATCTTTCGAAGTAGATAGAAATCGATAGCTTAATTGCAAAATTCCAAGTTAAAATGATCAAGTTATGGCCATTTTAAGTTGGAATTTCTTCCTAGGCGAACTTTGATGAACTTATTAGAATAAAATTTATAAGTTTATTTAAACTTTATAAAAATACTCATTGGAGGTATTTCTTTTTTTAGGAGACTTGGGAGACGGACTAGACCTTCCCGAGGATTATTATGATTAAGAGAAATTTCGAGCTATGGCAAAGTGAGTTCACTTTCTTTAAATTACATGCTTATGATTTTGCTCGTAATGATAGTGGCATTAGAATTAAGACAAGAAAAATCGGAATGTACATGTGAATTTTACTTGATTGAATTGATGATAAGAATATCAAAATGGGAATTGTTATAAATATTTATATGATTTAGTATAGAATTGAAGTGTCTGAAATCTCTTTGATCGCCTATAATTCACTTAAATAATATGCCATGACCATATAACTAAATTGTCCGTGAAAAAATATATTGAGTCACATTACATTCGTTGTTATACCTTTGTGGTTAAAAGGCATAATAGCTAGGTAATGGGTGGGCCTAAAAACTCGGTTATCGGCAGAGGTCGCCTAAATTGAAATGGAAGTGGAGTAGGCACTTGAATCAACTACGTAATTAATTAGTGGGTGGACACTTGAAACAACCACTAAATAAATGAGAGAAAAATTGAAATCTATGGTCGTAAGGGCCTGAAACACCTAACCCCGAATGGTGGGCGTAAATCCATTCAACATAGGACTCTTGAAAAGTCTTATGTATTGTATGCTCTCATACTTGTGCATTTCATATGATTGTTCAATATAACTTGTTTGCCCTATTTTTGATTGAGTATTTAATTTTGAAGCAAAACTCACTAAGCTCGCAAGCTTGTACCCTCATAGTTTTCTATTACAGTACGATTATTTATGGCTATCCCCAAGAGGCTACTTTTCTCATAAATAGATTTTTAGGAAATTAAGGAGCTTTTTGGAGAATTCGGGACCTAGACGTTAGGCATAAACTTCTAATTGAATCTCCTTAGTTATTCATGTGTTGCAAAGAGACATTTTGTGGACTTTAAAGACTCTTATTATTTTTGACGGGGTATGCCCTTAGATATTGGTAATAGACTAAATTTGAATATAACTGTTATCATTTATATACTTATTGCTTATGTATGTCTTCTTAAGCTATTTGATTAAAAGTAAGGTTCCCTAAATAGTGAAAGTAAGCCTTACACCCGGTGTCTAAACTCATGGGATGACTAAGGTAGTCATACTTGAGTTTAAATATTGAGTGTGGTGGACTGTTGCGTTTATGGTACCCTTTGAGGCGTGAAAGTTTAAGTTAGTATCAAAGCATGGTTAAGAGTTGTAATCATAACTATGATTAATAGACTTAAGAAGCAAAAAATAAAAATAAAAGACTAAGATAGGATGAAAAATAAAATAAGAAAGACTTAGATAGAGTGAAATGGGTAGCTTAAGTTTTACACTTATAATCCTTTCCTCTTTTTGTGAATAGCTCACACTTGCTGAAGCCTACTTAGTGGCAAAGCGAATACACAAATGACTCGAGGAGTCTTTGGTCAAATACCGCTTAAGAATTAAGGTCTTGTGTGAGGAATTTGCTTTGGCTGGCCACCCTAGGTCAATCCGAGAAATGTGATGCTTTCCTATATGAAGGAAGTATTGGTTAGAACTCGAAGTGATTTATGCACTAGAGAGGATCGCTGTTCATAGGTTAGGGCAACCCATGTTGCAAGAAGCTACCTTTGTGTTAAGAAATGAAGAAAAGCCGATGTTTCTTAATTTTCAAACTTGGAACCAAATTGGACATCTGTTTGTTTATGCTCACGACTCGTTGGGAGATCACACGGATTGGCTTCAAGCCGATGCCTAAAGCCACTTCTTTTGGTGGGGAGTGTACGGGGATATGATACCACCAGCTGATATGGCCCAGCCACCATCGCCAAGTCAAATTGGTTTCTAATACCATGACGAAGGAGTGAACGAGATAGAGGTTTTGGCCACACCCCAGTGGAGGGAAATGAGAATGGAGAAGATGAAGATGAAGAAGCAGTTCGCAAGAGAAGGATGTACTTTCTTCAGTTCATAAAGAAAGGGAATCATGGTTCATCAAGTAGAAACCAAGTGATGCCCCATCCCCCCTAAGTTAAGGGAGAAAAGAGAATATGAAGGTAGAAGGTAGAAGGACGGAAGCAAGACTTATGTTTTGACCCACAGGTCCAAGCTGAATTTTGTAGTGTCGACCTTGAGAGATAGGTCATAGTAGCTTTTATTGTTTTCAGGATGTTGCTTGTTATTGTTGCTTTGATTATGTTGTTTTTGTTGTGCTTTGTTTTCAATTTTGTTGTAAGGGACCACGTACCCGCAATTTAACGTTTCAATGAAAATTATGTTATGTTTTATGAATTTGAGATTTCTCTTAATTAACTTCTCAAATTATACTTTGCACTTGCATTACTTGCTTGCACAAGAATTTCTGACGTTTTCGAAACTCGATTTAAAATGTTAATAATATTATGGGAAGATTGCTTACTAAACCAAATAAAACATAAAACAACCGTGGTAGATGAAGAAGGCAACAAGAGCAGAGTGCGTCTAATCAACCAAATTTGGATGGAGAACAACAAGCGGCGCCACCACTAAATCCACTAGTGGCCGATGCTCAAGCCGCTTTGCAAGTGACTTTAGGGCAACTAGCACAAGTGCTTGAGGCCATTTGATAAAACTATGCCAGATCCTGCTCCTATTCCTACTTCTGCTCCAACACCAGCTCCCCCACCCTCAGCACAACAAGCATCTATAGCTATGCCAATGCACGAAGGTGCGTACTCCCACACCACGCCCTTACCTCCACCACCATCATCAAGGCCATACAAAAGCTCCTTACCTGAGTTCATAAGGAGTAACAGATACTTTGAGGGAGCCTTTAGAAAACTAGATGAGGTTGAGGATTGGTTAGCCTAAGTGGAGCGGTCATTTGATGCTTTTGAAGTACCCCATCATTTGAGAGCTAATTATGGCACTTACATGCTAAGGCTGAATGTAAGAGTATAGTAGGAATCTAAGAGGAGGGAGCTTATGCCACCTATTACATGGGAGATGTTCCGCTATGAGTTCCTCGAGAATTACTTCCTCGAAAGCCTCCAGGTGCAGTATAGTGTAGATTTTCTACATATCTCACAAAGAGGCTACACGATGGAGCAATATGAGACCGAGTTCAGTTAGCTACTCCAGTATGCCCTGGACTTGTACAAATACAATGAGTAACTAAAGAGGTAAATTTTTCTGAATGGCTTAGATGAGGACATGAGAATGAGACTTAAGGAGTTCAACATCAAGACTTTTAGGGAGTTGGTTGAGAGAGCCCGAATCGTTGAAAGGGCTAAGAAGAGAAAGACAAAGGCTATAGAGAGGACACCCTCAGTGTTTGGAAGAAAGTTTTACGGGGGGACAAGTTCAGGGTATCCTCAGAAAAGGTTCAAGTCATTCCATGGCTTCAAGGGAATTACGTGGGGAAATAGAGAAAGATCACTCCTAAGACCATAAGTTGCTAGAAGTGCAAGGGAGACCACTACCCTAAGAGGTGTCCGCAGCTGAGAGACAAGTGCTATTTCTGTGGTGATGCAAGTCACATGATCTCTAAGTGTCCGAAGAAGGCCACCATTACCTGTTGTGTCTACAAGCAAGTTAGACACTTTGCCAATGAGTGCCTACAGAGGATGGGTGCCCTAGCCAAGAAATTTAGAGGATCACTCTCGGCAAGGCCTAGGAACAGGAATAGTGGAAATTTTGGTAGCCGTTCTGGATCGGCTATGCATGGCATGAGGATATACAATATGGAGGGACAATGGGTTTGTGAAGAAGTTGAGGACGAAGACTGTGAATTTGCTGCCCTCCAAGAAGATGATGGCTAGGATTTTGGACTCGTGACAGGTTAGTCTTCCAACCCTTATTTCTGATTTTCAGTTGATTATGAACTGTTTTTGACTCAAGACTAGCAAAGGAAAAACAAGTGTGGTAATCTAAGATGAAGATAAGAGAATAGACTAGAATGGTTTGGGATCGTAATTAACCGTGTGGAATGCAGGACACATACTAGTAGCTAAGACGATTGCTTATACCCTGTTAGAAACTAGAGCCACACACTCATTTATTATTACTGGTTTGGCGAGACAAGTTGGATTTCCAATTGCCACCGCCACCTCTTGTTATCGTGTCAAGACTCCAACCAGAAGTGTTATGACGACTAGTGAAGTGTTGAAGGACTGTCCGATAGTAGTTCAAGGACATCACACAAGATGTGATTTGATTGTTTTGAAAATGAGTAAATATGAAGTGATTTTGTGTATGAGTTAGTTAACCTTTGCTAAAGCTGTTGTAGATTGCAAAAGGAAGAAAGTGGAGTTTAAGGATCTTGATGGAAATGATGTTGAATTTAATGGAGAAACATCAATTTGGAGAGGAACTAAGTTAAGTTCGTTCGAACTACTTGTAGATGGGGAAGATGAGACCAAAGGTGAAAGTTCCTTTAATGCAATAGAGAAGGAGGGAGAGTTACCTCGAGTTAAAGATATGTCAGTTGTCAATAAGTTTCCAGATGTTTTCCCTGATGAACTATCGGGAATACCCCCGAAGCGAGAGATCGATTTGGCACCAAACACGGAACTGATATCTAAAATGCCTTACTGCATGGCTCCGGTTGAGCTAAGGGAGTTAAAGAAACAATTATAAGAGCTTTCGGATCAAGGATTCGTAAGGCCAAGTGTGTCACCATGGGATGTATCGGTTTTGTTTGTTAAGAAGAAAGATGGATCGATGAGGTTATGTGTGGATTACTAAGAGTTGAACAAAGTTACAATCAAGAATAAGTATCCACTTCCTATGATTGATAATCTCTTCGATTAATTGCAAGGAGCAAGTGTGTTTTAAAGGATTGATCTTCGATCGGGATACCATCAATTGAAAGTCAAGCCGGAAGATGTACTAAAGACAACTTTTAGACTCGTTATGGACATTATGAGTTCTTGGTAATGTCTTTTGGGTTAATGAATGCTCCTGCTGCTTTTATGGATCTGATGAACCGAGTATATAAGCCATTGTTGGATAAATGTGTTATAGTTTTTATTGATGATATCCTTATCTACTCGAAAACGCGTGAGCAACATGAGGAACATCTGCTCATAGCATTGTAAACCTTAAGAGAACATAAGTTGTATGCCAAGTTTTCCAAGTATGACTTTTGGTTGGATAGGATTTCATTTTTGGGACATGTAGTATCAGAGAAGGCATATCTATGGAACCTGAGAAGATAAATGCAGTAGTATGAATTAGAGGCTACCTAAGACAATAACAGAAGTAAGAATTTTTGGGTCACTGGTTATTATAGGAAGTTTGTTAAGGATTTTTCCAATATAGCTAAGCCCTTGACCCAACTAACCTAAAAGAATGAGAAGTTTATATGGATGGAAAAGAGAGACCAAAGTTTTCAAGAGCTTAAGCAAAGGCTTGTTTCCGCTCCAATCTTGGTTCTATCGAATCCTGAGAAGCCCTACACAGTTCATAGCGATGCATCGAGAAATGGTATCGGATATGTACTCATGCAAGATGGGAAAGTGATTGCCTATGCTTTGTAATGGCTAAGGCCACGTGAGCCAAATTACCCGACACATGACTCGGAACTAGCTGCAATGGTATTCGCCTTAAAGATATGGTGGCACTATCTTTATGGACAAAGGTACAAGATCTATACCGATCACAAGAGCCTTAAGTATTTGTTCACACAAAAGGAGTTGAACATGAGACAAAGGAGATGGCTCGAGTTGATCAAGGATTATGACTTGGGGATTAATTATTACCCGAGAAGGGTAAATACGATCGTCGATGCGTTAAGTTGTAAGAATCATAGAGAAGTTGCAGCCTTGCTCAATGAACAAAAGGAGTTAGTAAAGGAGTTTGAAAGATTAAGCATTGAGTTCATGGGAGGAAATATCGAGGGAGAGATAGCAAATTTAGTGATGGAACCCACTTTAGTGGAAATAATCAAGAAGGTTCATCTCTACGATGAGATAATACAAAGAATAAAGAAGGAAGTTCAAGAAGGAAAATGCACTGACTTCACGGTGGATGACGAGGATGTGATAAGGATGAGGGGACGACTTTGTGTGCCGAGTAATGAGGAGACGAGGAAGTAGATCATGAGTGAAGCTCACAATTTTGGGTATACGGTACACCCGGGAGAAACGACAATGTATCAAAATCTCAAAAGACATTATTGGTGGAATGGAATGAAATGGGATGTGGCCGAATTTATGTTGAAGTGCCCGATTTGCCAGCAACTGAAAGTAAAGCATCAAAGGCCAGGAGGATTGCTGAAGCTTTTGCCAATATTAGAATGGAAGTAGGATCAGATTTCCATAGATTTTGTGTGTAAGTTGCCAAAAATAACAACAAGGCATGATGCTATATGGATTATAGTAGATTGGTTAACCAAGTCTACTCACTTCCTACCAATAAGTATGACTTGTTCTATAGATAAATTGGCAAAGCTCTACATAAAGGAAATCATTCGTTTACGTGGAGTACCAGCTAAGATCGTATCAGATCAAAACCCAAGGTTTGTGTTCAAGTTTTGGGGAAGCATGCAAAAGTGTATGGGAACTAAGTTGCACTTTAGCATGGCATACTATCCTTAGACCGATGGACAGTTTGAGCAAACCATACAAACCTTAGAGGATATGCTTTGAGTGTGTGTGATGGAATTTAAAGGAAGTTGGGAAGCACACTTACCCTTAGTGGAGTTTGCTTACAACAACAGTTATCACTCAATAATTAAAATGCCACCTTATGAAGCTTTATATGGACAAAAGTGTAGATCCCCATTGTTTTGGGATGATGTGGAGAAATTGGTCCTTGGACCGGATCTTGTACAAGATGCCACTGATAAGGTATGAGTCATCCAACAATGAATGAAGGAGGCACAAGATCGACAAAAGAGTTAGGCAAATCTAAAAAGGAGGGTTCTTGAGTTACAAATAAGAGATCATGTGTACTTAAAGGTAAACCCTATCAAGAGTATTCACCAAATTCACTTATAAGGAAAGTTAAGCCTCCGGTATATTGGTCCATTTGAAGTACTTGAACGAGTTGTAGAGTTGTCATACTGCCTTGCTGTACCATCGAATCTATCTAGGGTGCACAATGTTTTTCACGTCTCCATTCTTCGAAAGCATGTAGCAGACCCGGATCAAGTTGTGGAATTGGAATCGGCGTTGTTGAAGGATAACCTCAGTTATGAAGAACATCCAGTGTAGATTCTAAATCGAAAGGTTCAAAAGTTGAGAAATAATGAAATCAGATATGTTAAAGTTCTTTGGAGGAATCACTCGCACGATGAGGCAACTTGGGAGGCGGAAAGCGAGATGTGGTAGAAATACCCCAGTTTGTTTGAGGAATCAGGTATGTTTTTCAAGTTTTGAAGAAAAAACTTTCTGTAAGAGGGGTAGATTGTAAAACCCTAATTTTTAGGGCAATTTCAAGCTTAAACCTTAAACCGAGAAGTCAACCGGAAACCCTAGGTCATTAAATCCTTAGGAAACCCTAGCAATTTAGATCTGGCAATCCCGTGTTCTTAAACCGAGAAGTTGAAATATGAGTAGAGTGTAGATTGGTTTGTAATAATATTAGGATGCTTAAAAATATCATATTGGTAATTTTGGCTTATTTCGAACCCGATGAATACAGACTTTGAAAAGCATGTCCCGGGGCTTCGGGATCAAGAATATACTATTAGTATCGTTAGACTCATAATTTCATAAGATTTCCAATTATATCAATTATATAATTTTTCATTAACTAAAAATATCTAATATGTGATTTTACTTGTATTTTCTTTGCTATCAATAATTTAATTGTCTAATCTACTTTTTTATTTCTAATGACAGTATTCACAAGTACAACCAACCATACCCTATTCTTACATCCTTACAATCTATTCTTACAATCTTACATCATTTTCCTTACAAATTTACTTTTCTAATACATTTTATTACTTAAATTACTTATTAAATTTGAATTTTATTACACAAAATAATCAAACCTGTCTTTCTCCCCCAAAACCCCCAAAACCGGTCCCTCCCCTCCTGTCCTCTCACTCAATTGTTTTATTTTTCTTCAATTTATTAACTACACAAACCCTAATTTTTTTTTTCTATATAAACATCTGTAAGCATTACACTTTACACTTTTTCTTTCTCTTTCCTAAAAATCAAATTTTTGAAAAATGGTTTTCTCTCTTTTCTTTTCCTCTCTTTACTATGACCCTCCACCATCACCACCCCACCCCCCCACCCACCTCCTCCCCACCCCCCCAACCACACACACTTCTTTTCTTCAAGTTTTTCTTACTCACACATTTAATAGGTAATAGATGTAAACCCTACCACAATAAAACATGTAATTGCAAGATCATAAATGTGTGGTTCTACTAAAATCCTCATAAGTTTTATGCTAAGGATGTAAAAATACTTAAGCATGATATTCTTACCATCATAATGTTGTGGATCTCTATATTTAAGTTGTTTTGTTATTATTTTTCTGTAATATTGATATATGTTGTTATTATTGATATTTTATGCCTATATTCTTTTATTAACCTCATCTACATAATGTTCATGTTGCATTTGCATTCATGACTTGCATGATATGCTAGATCTATTTGTTTTGAGTACATAAATGCCATAAATTATTGTCTTATGTACATAAAAGACTTGTAGTAGCATGATAGTAATGAGAATATGTTAAAAAGTTCAAGATCTATTTTAGTTTCAACAAAAATGATTTTTTGAAATTCGTATTTAAAAAGAACCCTATTTTAAAAACATATTTTCCAACTCCAAAATGAGTATTTTACATTAAATATGAATGGCTTAAGGAATAGGTATCATAAAGGAATGGTTTTGGGAATTAAAGCTTAGATCTACTAATAGATATTTTCAAAATAAGAAAATTTTACGGAAGTTATGTTAGCACTATGCATCAACCTTAACAAAAACTTAAAATTCGTAATAAGGAAATGTCAATATGTAAACATCTATTTTCTAACCCCAAGATAAGAGTTTTATTAAAGAAATAGATGCCTTAAGGAGTGGGTTTGGTTAGGACTTGATTTTAGAAAGATTAAATGAGTTTTATACAAGAAATAATCTCAAACACAAACTATAAAATTCGGATTCGGAATTGACCCCCACTTAAACACCTATTTCCAATTATCAAAATGAGGATTTTAATAGAAAAATAGAATCCTTAGGAAATAGATGTAATAAAGACTTAATTTTGACAAAGATAAGTGGATTTTATCAAAGTATTATCCTAAAACAAGGAAAAGTTTCAAAACATAAATCAAACAATATTCTCATTCCTTAAAATTTTGTGAAATTCGTAACTAGGCAAAACCCTTATTTAAACATCTATTTTCCAACTCCTAAAGGAAGAATTCTATTAAGATAATGAGGGTATTAGACATACAGGTCATCAAGGCTTTATCTTGTAAAAATAAGGTTGATTTTCAAAGGAATAAGCTAGTTGTTCTCAATCAAGTGTTCTTGAAATTTTTGCAAAGTGAAAGTTATCTAAAGATTCTTTTTAATCAAATATCATCAAGAATATACATATAGATAGCTCATATCATGTCATTCATGATAATAACTTCTTGATATTACATGCACATATAATATTCTTGGTAGGAACAATACAATTTTCACAAAATGATTTTAGAAATGCAGTTTTTAGCTACCGATCAGATTTGATCCGAGCCTTACAGGACATAAAAGTTTTTAAAACTTAGGAATAACATCATAAATGAATAGATATTTCAAAGTAGATAGAAATAGATAGCTTAATTGCGAAATTCCGAATTAAAATGATCAAGTTATGACCATTTTAAGTTGGAATTTCTTCTTAGGCGAACTTTGACGAACTTATTAGAATAGAACTTATAAGTTCATTTAAACTTCATAGAAATATCATTGGAGGTATTTCTTTTTTTAGGAGACTTGGAAGACGGACTACACCTTCCCGAGGATTATTATGATTAAGAGAAATTTCATGCCATGACAAAGTGAGTTCACTTTCTTTAAATTACATGCTTATGATTTTTCTTGTAATGATAGTGGTATTAGAATTAGGACAAGATAAAATTGAATGTGCATGTGAATTCTACTTGATCGAATTGATGATAAGAATATCGAAATGGGAATTGTTTAAATATTTCTATAATTTAGTATAGAATTGAAGTGTTTGAAATCTCTATGATCGCTTATAATTCACTTAAATAATGTGCCATGATTATATAACTAAATTGTCCATGCATAACATGTATTGAGTCATATTACATTCGTATGTAGGAAAAAAACATAATAGCTAAGCAATTGGTAGGCCTGAAAACTCGGTTATCAACACGGGGTCGCCTAAATTGAAATGGAAGTGGAGTAGGCACTTGAATCAACTACGTAATTAACAAGTGGGTGGCCACCTGAAACAACCACTAAATAAACGAGAGAAAAATTGAAATCTGTACTCGTAGGGGATTGAAACACCTAAACCCGAATGGAGAGCATAAATCCATTCAACATAGGACTTCCGAAAAGTCTTATGTATTGTATGCTCACGTGCTTGTGCATTTCATATGATTATTTAATATAACTTGCTTGCCCTATTGTTGACTGAGTATTTAATTTGGAAGTAAAACTTACTAAGCTCGTAAGCTTATACCCTCACAGTTTTTTGTTGCAATACGATTATTTATGGCTATCCCCAAGAGGCCACTTTTCTCAGGTATAGCTTTTTGGGAAATTAAGGAGCCTTTGGGTAAATTCAAGATCTAGATGTTAGACGTAGACTTCTAATTGAATCTCCTTAGTTATTCATGTGTTGCAAAGAGACATTTTATGGACTTTAAAGACTCTTATTATTTTTGACGGGGGTATGCCCCTTAGATCTTGGTAATAGACTAAATTTGAATATAACTGTTATGATTTATATTCTTATTGCTTATGTATGTCATCTTAAGCTATTTGGATTCAAAGTAAGGTTCCCTACATAGTGAAAGTTAGCCTTACACCTGGTGTCTAAACTCATAGGATGACTAAAGTAGTTATACTTAAGTTTAAATATCGAGTGTGGTAGACTGTCGCATTTTGGATACCCTTTGAAGAGGTGAATTTGGTATTTTTATGCTTAGAGAAGCATGGTGTAATGTAAATTGCCATGCACACCTTGTGTTTCTAATGATATAAAAGTTGGTTCCAAGAAAATGACTCTTTTATTTTGTCATGTTTTCCTTTCTTCTTTTTTATTTCATAAAACACTCTTAAAAACACAAAAACACTCTGTCACTCATTTTGCTCGAATCATCCACAAAATCACCACTAGCATTACAAAGTGGGTTTGATCTTTACCATATGTTTACATTAACTTATTGTTCATGGGTTATTCTTGTTGACTGACGATCATTCATGCATCTGATTTAGGGTTTCAAAAAATTTGGTGCTTTTCGATTTCTATGTTATACATTGCTTCGTTGAGTTTGAAACAATAAGTATGTGAAGTTTGAAAGATGATAATGAAGCAATGTATGATTTTTCTTATGTTTGCCCAAATTGAATCTTTAGAGTTTTAAAAAGTGATTAGAGTTGTTATCTTATTTAATCTTTAGACCCTGAAGCTACTATGTGTGAAGTGAAACTCCTAAATCTTTGACTGAAAATAGCTTTCATACCCATCGCGCTTTAGTTGTGAAGTTTACAACATGAACCCTATTTCTTTATCACTAGAAAAACATGAGGTTTCAATGGTATATTATACTTCATCATGTTTTCTTTGTTTTAGAAGTTAGAATATGTGTATGTTACTATTGAGTTAGTTTAGTGCTTAAATTTTATATTTAACATACATATTACTCTATAGAGCTTTTGTTTAGAATTGTGCTACTCTAATTAGAGTATTTTTTAAATATAGGTGGTGATAAAAACATGTTGCTAAAACAAAGGCTAAACAACCAAGATCTGATGGTTCTTCAAGTTCAAGTTCCATGGCAATACAACCTCTACCTCACTTAAATGAACATCAAAGGAAAAAGTTAATTGAATTGGCCAAGAAACCATTTCTTTCAAACATGTATATCGATTAGGCTTTAATTGAAAAATAAGGAATGACTCAAAAAGTTAGGAATCTTTTATCTTTCGGTCCATGGGCAAGATTGTTTGCTATTCAAGAGCCTATATATAGGATGCTTACTTTAGAGTTAATGTCAATTTTGAAATTAGACCAGCCCTTTGATTACCATGTTTTAAATAATCATCTTGAGTTCACTGTGTTTGAAAAATCTCGAAGGATTTTAATGGCTACTTTTTATGCAGCTTATGGATTGCATGATGAAGAGGAAATAGGTACATATGAATTCAAGCAGTTACGTCATCATTTGCCTTATGGAGTAGAGAATGTAATTTTATGGAGAGAATGGTCTAAGGATTCCAAGCCATATTGTGCTTCAATGTCGATTCAATTCTAAAGGAATCTGAATAGTTCATTAGGTCTTATCTCATTCTCTAATAGGAAGAGGACAAAGCACTAAGGTAGTGAATACACAAGATATGATCAGAAGATTTCCACTTAATATAAGAGTGCAATTAGCTTTCTATATCATATGTTAAGCTAAAGATAGAAGATGCGGAACAATTTCATTTATAGCTTTCATTACACCTTTGATCAAGAATCTGAAACTATTTCCTGATCCACAACCTAGTGATGAAGTAGTCGCCACTTTTCCTATTAAAGCCAGTGCCTTCAATAATTGGAAATTGATAAATGAGGATTAGGGAACACCTCAGGGAAGCACAGAGCAGGTAGAGGTAGGCACGATTCAGTTTGATTTTTTATTCCATCCCAAACGGTTTAGTTCGGATTAGAAATTTTTTAAATCATTAAATAACATTTTGGTTTGGTTTGGATTATAGGTTAAATTAAATTATAACTAAAAATTTTCTTTGTTCTATTTTTTTTTTCTACATTGTTGTATATATTTAAATATTTATATCACTTTACAAAGTTTATATTGCAAGCCACAACAAAATAGTTTATGAATTCATATTACTTCTAATCTATAGTCTTCTATAGAATCAATTATCCACCAACAAAATATATTCATTAACTAATATATAGTAAGTCATAATTTATAATTTTTAATAGAACCATGAAGTCAATCATCTACTAACAAAATTTAGCCAAAATAAAAAATCATCCATCAACAAAAGCTATCAACGACTTAAATGATCCACTGACAAAATACATTAAATAATTAATACATAATAAGAGTTTAAAACTAAATAAATAAATTTCATATTTTATAAAGTCAAAAAATATTAAAAAAATAATTTGTCATCAACAAAAAGAATATATATCATGATTCTAAAAAACAAATGTGAAAATGAATAAGTTGATTTTAATAAATATTCATCAAATAATAAATATAAAATGAAATCGTATGAAGATATATAACCTTTAATCAATCATCATAAAAAAAAATTATAATTACAACTTACAAGTAAAATATTATTATATATTTCTAAAATGGTTTGGTTTGGTTTTACAGACTCGTTTGATTTACCCTTCGAACCAAATCATAAATTTATAGATTTGTTTTGAAAAATTTTTAAACCAAATTGCTAAAAAAAAAAAAAAAACCATATTTTTGGTTTGGTTCAGTTCAGTTATGGATTAGTTTGATTCAGATGGTTTTTTTTCCCACCCCTACGAGCAGGTACCTAATGTGAATCAAACAATAGTTGATGCATCACCTCCATCAGCTCCCAGTGGTGTACCTTTGTACATCTATTTCCAAATGCTGAAGGATTACAATATAGCTTATTTCAATGCCTTGGGAATGCATAATAATATTGATATGCCTTCTTATCCTAATATGGCGGATTACCAACTTCCCCTAAGTGTGACAACTAAGTAAGCTAATTTGCCTAATCAATATGATCTACCTACTGAAGCTACTAGTCCAAGTGGTCAATATAAGGATCAACTTTATGATGCAATCGATAGAGTATTCGAGGATTTGCAAAGAGATATTGAAGATGATTGTAGGGACGAATTCGAAAGTGATGATGAGACTGGTTGAGTGATGGGTGGATTGTTTTTCTTAACTTTTGTTTAAAACTTTGTTTTATCCATTCTTATTTATATTAAAGACTCAATATTTGTAACTAATTTTATGCTAACTTTATATTTTTATTTTTAACTTTTGACTAACTTTTCTTTTGTTTCTTTTCTTTTTGATAGTTTGCATTTTTTGTCCTTTTTTAGATCGATTGTCAGCTGATAGTTTAATAACTTGAGAATAATAATGACGTCAAGATTCTTTTTTTTTTTTGTCAATACTATTTCAACTGGTCTTTTGTCAGAGAAGTTCTTTTTTTTTTTTTTTCCCATTCTTCACTTGTTAATTATTTTTGTTTGAGGGATATATAATTTATGTGAATTTAGAATTCAAATTCTTACATATTGCTTAAGCTTTAGCATATCCTAAGTTTTCAAATTTTGTAAAAGCTATTGATTGACTATATCACTATGGAACTAATAGGTTATATCACTTTAATATAGTAAACAGTTTGATCAATTTTGTAACATTTATCTTTGGAAAAGTATAAATAAGTTATAAATAAAATGGTAAAATTAAAAGTTTCATGTCTAATATAATTATTTATTATAATTGATTGTTCTACTAGATTTTGACTTCTATAATTTGATAATCTTTGAAAACTTTTATTCCTCTATCTTTTGTATCAACTATACCATGCTAGAGTTAACTTAAGAAATATAAATGAATCTATTATTTTTCATTATTTGAACTTTCATTTTAAAGTTAGAATTTGATCATGATTACTGAATTAGAAAGTTCAACAACTGTATTTTTAAGTCTATTCTTTTGTATGAATTAATCTTATGAAGTTCTTTGGATTTCATGACTTTGACTGGAAATTCAAATGAAAATTTTTCTTCGTGATTTTTCTTTAAATCAATCTCAAAAAGCCAAAAAGGTGCGAGCAAAAACCCGTCCAAAGGAAGAGGAAAAGAAGAGGGCAAAAGCCTGTCCCTCTAAAGAATAAATAAAATAAAATAAAAGTTGATTGGTATGAGTAGGCCTTAGTCCCTAAGAAGAGTGAGAGTTTGACTCCTCTACCAATTGATTTGAGCTAAATTATAATTGATTGATATGAAGTGGGCATTAGTCAATCAAATGAGCGATTAATTGTTCTCCTCTATTAAATATACTTAAACGAAAAAAAGAGAGAAAAAGATTGAGAATAAAGCAAAAAGAAAATTCAGGTGTTATACGGATGAGATATGCTTTTAGTTTTGATTGTGTTATCTTAAGAATTAATGAGGAAGATATATACGCTTTAACAGATGCACAAGATATGGTTGAATCTCGTTCTATTTGGTATGTTTAGTATTTGATTTTTTCTTTGAGATTCTAGTTTTAAATGATGACTTAATTTGATTTACTATGATTCATTTGTAAACTTTAGTATATTAGTATCTTTAAGGTAATGTACATATAAGGTTGAGTAGGAAAATTCAAAAAATTTCAATTACATGAGTTAATTGAAAGTGGAATAAATTGTTGAATAATATAAAGTATATAAGTTATTTAAAATATAATTTTTGTTGTGTATAGAATTTTGATATTATAATCAGAAATTAATTTTCTTAGTGATATTAGATGATCAATAGAAAATTTTTTGTTATTTTTAAGTTTTATAAATTGCTTGAGGACAAGCAATTACTTAAGTGTAGGGGAATTTGATATATGTGTTTTGGTATATATATTAATAGTGTAAATTATGTATATTTTTATAAATTATTACTTATAATTGATACTTAACTTGGTTAATTTTCTATTTTTGAAAGGTGAATGATGATTAAAGAGCTTTGGAGTAAAATTAATCAAGTTATATCAAATTTAAAATCAAAGTGAAGAAAATGACAAAGAATTAACAAGAGCACAATCAAATGGAATTGACCATGTTTTACCCATGCTCAAGTTGGGTGTTAATCAGCTTTGAAGAACTAAAGACCAAAGAAAAGCACAATCGACTATATTTACTTGTGCTCATGTTGTGTCTTTGTGGGAAATGGATTCATAATTAAAGAATTGAAGACAGTGAGAAATACGACTAAATATAGTTGTGTTAGATCTTATCATTTTTACATCAAGGTTTTCATCAAGATTTCATCACGCTTTGGAGAAAGAAATTAGTAGGAAACTTGAGGAATTACATTAACTCATGCTTATGTCATGTTCCTTGAAATGGATGAACTAGAAAAGAGCAAATCCATGTTTCCATTTTTGCAATTGAAGTTTGAATGAACAAAAAGAAGTATGACATGATATAAGGGTAGAGGTCGGCACGAGGCGATTCTGAATCGTGAACCGCATCGAACCGTCCCCGATGGTTTCGTACCCGAGAACCGCCCGTCGAGGACGGTTATGAATCGCCGAAGGACCCGCTGGAACCAATGAGTCCTAACAGTTCGTCTGCAACAAACCGGTGGTTCTACCGGGTCGGGAACAGCTATTCTAGGCGCGGAACAGACGGTTCCGACCTGACTCCTATAGAAATTAAAAAAAAATCCTTAAAGATCTGGACAGAACGTAGATGACAATTATCAAGTCAAGTCAATGGCCAACGTATTGATGGGTTCGGAAAATCTTAAAGATAGAATGTCTTGTACCATGTTGGATTGATATAATTGATATAACATTAGGCAAAAAAAAAATCCCCAAGATCTAGAAAAATAAATTGATATAACTCTTTCATCTTGCTATTTGTTCCGTCGTGTTTTTTTTTTTTTTTAATTAAGGTTTGACCTCTATTTAATTATTTGACAAGCAATAAATACAAAAATAAAATGAGGATATCATAAATTTTAGATACAAATACTGATAAAATATAGTTATAAACGAAAAATAAACCATCTATGCTTGCACCAAATAGATTTATAATACTGTTCTATTTTCTTTGTTCAGTACTGTTCTTATAATCAACAATAACATATTCATTGAAAAGCCATTTGGCAACTTAAAGCTATTACTTTGAAGAGAAGATGCTATTTGGATTGTTCATTCTCGGTCTGGCTATAATATGTGCTCCAACCAAGGCATAAGACTGTATTTCCCATTATTGTGGAGATCTATATGATAATGTCAAAGGTGATTCCCCTAATTTTATTGACCCTCAGTTCCAATACAATCTCTACCACTTGCTCTTCAAGAAGTTTTTCAGTCAGTCAAGGAAACACCATGTTCAATACATCAATAGAAGGGGATTGACAAGTACTTGAACACGACATTTGAGTTTGGTGACATGGTGGATGCATACAACTTTGACATCCTAGACTGCTGGAAACGTCACCAGGAGACGTTTTCAATACTATTTCGAATCGCTAGACAAGTATTGGCAGCTCCTGCTTCAACTGTGGCAGTTGAGCAAGCATTCAGCATTGCTAAGCAGCAGCTGGATGAGCATATGTCCCGGTATTGTAAACCCCCAAATTTTTGGATTCGGTTTACCTTAAAACCCTAATTTGGAAGTCAACCGGAACTCTAAAGTCAACAAAACCCTAGTTAGACGTAATAGCTTAAATCTGGCAATCCCGAATAAGCAACCCGAAGAAAGTAAGTAAGAGTTTAGTATGTAGAATAGTGCGTAATTACCTAAAGAAGCCTAAAAAGATCAGACTAGTAAAACCGCGAATGGTTTTGAACCTGATCGGACACAATTCTTGAAAAACATGTCATGGGGCTCAGAATAATAAAAATATTCTAAATATACCGTTAAACTGGTAAAAATATGAGGATTTCAAAAATATCAGTTTTATAATTTTTCGGTAAGTAAAAATAACATATATCTCAATTTTACGCGTATTTTCTTACTACCGGTGCTTTATTAGTCATATCTACTTTACATTACACTATTCACTACTATTCTACACTATTCTTTTATCTCTACTTTTTCTTACACCTACTCTTACAAATACCATAACCTATAATATTTACTTTTTACTTTTCCCATAACTTTATTTCACATCTACCTTACTTAATATTACATTTATTTAACAAAAATACAAAACAAAACACTCTCTCCGTCTATCAAAGCATGGATGGCGCACCCTTCCCCCCCCCCACATTCATCCATCTCAATTTTGTTTCAATTTTCTTTTATTTAAATCACATAAAAATTCACTCCTCATTTCTTATAAATACCCCTCCTCTTTCACTTCTTTCACACATTTACTACTCACAAATTCTCTATAAAAACTCTCTCAAACTTTTCTCTCAAAACTCTCTCCAAATATCCTCCCAAAACTCTCTCAAAATAATCCTAAAACCACTTTCTACCTACACAAAACTCATAACCACATAACCCTCCAAAAACCTTCTTTAGGTAAACTTTCTTATTATTTTATTCTCCTCATGTCATGTAACTTTACATAACCATGGTATGAGTTTCCAAAAACTAAATGTTATGGAAGCTACATTATGTTCATGTATTGTTATTGTTCATGGAAATCTATTTATGTTTATGTTGTTATTTTGTTCATATTATTGTTATTATATCTAAATATTATGTATCTATATATATATATATATATATATTCTTTAGAGCATATAAGCTCACTTGCAATTTATTTATTTCCATGCAAAGTAATTTATTTATTTTTTTCATTGCAATTATTTTATTTCTTGCTATTTTAAGACTAGTCTCTAGTTTTAGACTTGTCCTCATCAAGTCAAAACAATTTTTTCTTTCTTTCATTTTTTTTTTCTTTGGGACTAGTCTATTCTTAGTCCTAGGAGCCTTGAAGAAGCTAAGACTCCCAATACTTGACTTTATTTATTATTTACGTTATTTTTGCTTGTTATTATAATAAGATCAAGCCATTATGATTGTTGTCCAAATTTTTCAAAGCTCTAAAAATACTTGATAAAAAAAAGGATAATTTGTTATTTAGTTATAAGTTTATAAGAAATATAAAATCTATGGTTTAACAAAAATAATTTAATTTCTTTTCAAGTTATTAGAAGAACCAACTACAATTTTAGAAACTACTTTTGTTAGGAAAAGCTTTTTAAATCATTCGTGATTCCACTTTGTTTTTCAAAAAGAAAATGATTTTTGATACAAAAATTATCTCTATGAAAAACATAACATAAGAAAGGAATGGGAATTTTTAAACTAAGAACTTTTCAAACAAATGGTCAAAGAAAAATGGTATAGAGAATAAATAGGAAAAGTAGCACTATTATAGAGAATTTAAAAGAAAATTGCTTTTCGAAAAAGTTAGCCAGGAAAAAAATAATAGGTCAAACATAAAGAAATTCTTTGAAAACAAAAGAATCGAAGTATTCATTTTAAAAGATTAATTTCTTGTAAACTATTGATTTCTAAAACACCAAATTGTCATTATTTTACTTAAGAAACATGGATGCACAACAAACACTTGAGCATGAACAAAGTAGCTATAAAAAGAGGATTTTTCAATTATATAGATAACTAAGCATTTATCAAACAAATTTTGAATGATTTAAAGTTTGAAACAAAATTGTTTTTGAGATAGAAAACTCGTGGTGAATCTGATCACCACTGTTTCGGGGCTTAAATGGTTTAGTTTGATAAAAATAGTTTTAGATATAGATGGATCTTTTCGAGTAGGTAGAAATCGGTATATTATATGCACAATTCCGAGTTAAAATGACCAAGTTATGGCCATTTTAAATTGGAATTCTCCTTTATACAAACTTTGACGTTCTCATGACATTGTTTTGTCAAAATTCAAGAATATAATCAAGAAATACTCATTTTGGGTATTTTCTTTGGCTAGGTGATTCCAAAGAAGAATACCTATACCCCGAAGACTATTTCGATTAAGAGGATTATGTAAGCGACTCATCCGTGTAGAAGAATAGTTGATATGGCATCATGAGTTTATTTCCTTAAAGTACTTTACTTGTTTATGCTTGTAATTTAGTTGCATTAGAATTACGAAAAGACAAATGGATATGTATGTAAAATAATTCTTTCAAAGAATCCTAAGAATATCGAAGCCGGAATTGATTTAATGTTTGTGTTAGGTTCTCTTTATTTTATTTTGATGATAACTAAAGAAGAATAAAATATAATTTATTAAGTGTGCAGTGTGCAGCTTATCAGACAATAAGTCAGACAATATGGTTCTGATCTTTTAAACCTCAAGCTCTAAGAAAATTCAAGGATGAAATATTAATATATCAGACTAAGGTCAAGGATGAAATATTAATATCTCAGACAAAGGTTAGATTTTCTGGTTCTTCATTAGACAGTATAAAGAACTGTCGCGTTTTCTGGTTCTTCATCAGACAGTATAAAGAACTGTCAGACGGTATAAAGATTTGTTACATTCAGATCAGGTTTTCTAAATCGGATTTATTGATTGATTTCTCGCACAAGGAATTATTGAAGGCCTAACTCTTTTATTAGATATTAGAAAGTATATCTAATATGTTTCACAAGGTTGATTTACATCTCATGAGGATTTGAATTTTCAAGATGTTTAATTTTTTTACTGTTCATCTTCTTCAAAATAGCTTGCTGTTCAGATTTACAGTGATTTTTTTATATATCTTCTTCATATCACGAGAAGTGTATCAAGCTGAAGATTTGTTAAAAATACTTCGGATAAGTACATATCTAAATCTCGGATTTTGTGGGAAGATTTGAATAAATTTCAAATCTGTTCAAAACCGTAAGGATATGGATCTTTTCAAATTATGAAATATCCTTTTAGTTACAGCAACAACTCATCTTGTTGTTAGATTTTATTCCACAAATCAGGAAAATATTCTAGCAAAGCGTCTTATGCGGATTTCTTCCAGATTTGGTTTCAAAATAAGAGATAATTTTATTCCATCTATCTCTCTCCTCTTCAACGGCAAATTTGTTTTGATGGATAAGGATGAAGTTGTTGAAGTCCGGTGAACTGAAGGAAAAAGACCAGGATATTTTATATCTATATATGTATAATGTTTCAGGAAAAAGAAGAACAGAAGAGACGAGATTGAAAAAACCCAGAATTACACGAGCTGAAATTTTACTTCAATTTTATTCTACTTCATCAGACTTCCGACACTAGTCAAATACTAGTCAGACATTTTGTGCAAAACTCCAAAACTTATTTTCTTCTGTGTTCTTGTGCTCAAATACTTAGAGTGTCTATTGTAACTCTTGATTGAAGATTCTCTACTCTTGTATTGAGTGTGTTGAGAGTTGTTGAGAGATTAACAAATAATCTTGTAGTCTGTGTTTAGCCAATAGATATAGGCTTGTGAGACAGAACAAGATTCGATTGGTGTTTATAATCTCTTTTGTTTAAATTGGATTAGTGGATCGACCCGGTTGGAAACCGGATCCCCAGCAGTGGAGCTGGAAGAGAGGACGTACTCGCAAGGAGGAACCTCTATAAATTTCTGGGCTCATTTAATTTTCTGCACTTTACTACTGCAATTTTTATTGGTTATAATTGTTTATATTGTTGTTCAAATCTTTTCTTATTAAGTTCTACAAAGCAACAATATTTATCTAAGTTATAATCTGATTCTCTAAATTATTTGTTAAAAGAAGTTTCCAAATTTTAATGTTAAGTGTTTTCAAAATTTTTTAAAAGCAAACAATTCACCCCTCCCCTCTTGTTTGCATATCTGGGACCAACATTTGGTATCAGAGCAGAGTTCTTTTTTAAAAAAAAAGTGATCAACTATGGAAAACACTATTACTATTGCTTCAAATCGGATTCCATTTTTTGATGGAACTAATTTTCCCTATTGGAAATGCAGAATGGAAACTTACATCAAGGCCACTGATTTCTCCTCTTGGCAGATTATTCAATATGGCGACAAGCAAGTTGTACTCAATGACAAGAGTGAACTTGATGATGATGAAAGAAAGAAGCTTGAGATGAACAATGCAGCCAAGAATATGATCCTGATGAGCATATCACAATCTGTGTTTGCAATGGTTTCATCATGCAAAACTGCCAAAGAAATTTGGGACAAACTTTGTGAAACCTATGAAGGAGCAACAATGATCAAAGACACCAGAAGAAGTGCTCTCATGCATGACTATGAATTATTCAGATTCAAAACGGGTGAAAGTATCTCTGATGGCTTTAATAGATTTACTTTAATTACTAATGAACTTGCATTGCTTGGTAAGGAATTTGATGACAGTGAACTAGTAAGGAAGATTCTAAGGATCTTACCAAGTTCGTGGGATTCAAAGACAAATGCGATAGAAGAAGCTCATAACTTGGACACGCTGAGTCTAAGTGAACTAAGAGAAAAGCTTCAAGCCTATGAATCCAAGCTGAAACATCAGCAGGAACAAGAGAAAGTCAGGAAGTCTATTGCTTTTAAGGCATCGGTTGAGAAAGATCCATTGTCAGACGATGAGTCAGACAGTGATGATGAAGCTGATGATGTGAATTTACTAGCTAGGAAGCTCTCAAAATTCTTCAAGAAGAAAGGTAAGCGTACTAACCGAAGTCCTCGTTATGCTAATGATCGGTTTAAAAGTGATGCAGGAAATCTGATTAATGAAAAGAAGAAAAGAAAGAAAGAAGAAGAAAGAGAAGAAAGAAATTGTGTGCTACGAATGCAGAAAACCAGGACATATCAAGTATGCCTGTCCAGTACTTATGAAGAAAATGGAAAAATACAAGTTAAAGCAGAAAGCACTTATGGCAACATGGAGTGACTTAGATGAGTCAGACGCTGAGTCAGACGATGCATCAGACAATACAGAAGAAGCCAATCTGTGCTTTATGGCTTTATCTGAGGTAACTTCTGATTCTGAAGATGAGATGCCAGAAAGTATTCGAAAGCAATTTAAAAAACTACTAAAGGGCATTTCAAAAGCAAATGAGAAAATTGAAGTTTTGAAAAATGAGAAAGAAGCTTTAAGTCAAACAAATCAACTTTTAGCTGAAGAAAATGACATCTTCAAAAATGATATTGAAGTTTTACAAAGTGATAATGAAAAATTACGCATTACTCAAGATGTTTTTAAAAAGGAAAATTCTGAGTTACAATCACAAATTAAAGAACTTAAGGAAAGAATGGAACACATTTCAAAAGATTTAAGTTCTACTTTTCGAAAATTTTCTGAAAGTGATGAAAAAATTGATTTCTTCTCAAAGACTTGGTAATTCAAAAATTGGTTTAGGTTTTGATCAAGCCGAATCTTCAAACCAAACTAAATAAAAACTGTTTTTATTAAAGGAGAAGAAACAAAAAGTAAAATACCTGTTAATTCTGGTAAAATTACTATGAATCTAAATCCTTTGTGCAAAGAAAAAGGTATGTCAGTCAATATCATCAACAAAATAATCTTATCCAGTCAGACGGTATTTTAGACAGTCCGTCAGACGGTTTGACAGAAGATACCCAAATCAGTTTCAAAAGAAAACGGTAAGATCTAATTCCTATGCTTGTTTTCTTTGTAACAAAGTGGGACATATTGAGAAAATTGCTATTACAAAAATTACAAGCTCAGTAAACAACAAGCTACAAATTTAAATTCTACGAGCTTGAGTTTTGGTGGACCCAAACTAGTTTGGGTTCCTAAGAAGGTTTGATCCTTCCTTCTATGATTACAGGAACATGGAGCACAAATTAAAGGAATATGGTATCTTGATAGTGGGTGCTCACGCATATGTCTGGAGATGCTTCACTGTTCACAACAATAGAATGGAAGAATGGAGGATATGTCAAATTTGGTGACAATAGTAAGGTGAAAATAATAGCAACTGGTACTATCGGATTTCCTCCAACCACAATCGAAAATGTCTCTCTGGTAAGAGGTCTTAAACACAATCTCTTGAGTATTAGTCAGCTTTGTGACAAAGGCTACAAGATGACTTTTGGTAAGGATAAAGTAGAAGCCTTTAATCAAGATGGTGAAAAGATCTTTGAAGGTTTTCGAAAAAGGAATATATATATGATAGAGCCCGCGAAAGTGGAAACTGAAAGTTGTTTTTTAACCATGCATGATAACATATTTCTCTGGCATAAAAAGCTTGGCCATGTCAACTTTTCTCAATTGGAAAATCTTTCAAAGAAAAATCTTGTACATGGTTTACCAAGAATTTTTATAAAAAATGATGTAAGATGTGATACATGTTTAAAGAACAAAATGGTTTCAGTATCACATAAATCAAAAAATTTGATTTCCACAAAGCGTCCTCTAGAACTTCTTCATCTAGATCTTTTTGGTCCTACTCGCACCTTAAGTCTTGGAGGTAATAAATATGGTTTGGTAATTGTCGATGATTTTTCAAGATTTACATGGGTATTTTTCTTAAGACATAAAAATGAAGCCTTTCAAGTCTTCGAAAAATTTTCAAAATAAGTACAAAATGAGAAAGGTTTCTCAATCATTAGCTTGAGAACAGATCATGGCAAGGAATTTGAAAATGAAAGCTTCATGTTTTTCTGTGAAGCAAATGGAATTAAACATAATTTTTATTGATTCTTCTGTGATTGATGTGTTTGATGATTGTCCTAAATCTAAACATAAGTGAAAGTTTAAACTCTCAAAAAGGGATAAAAGATGAAGCTGAAAAACCTTCTGAACCTCAGTCAGACATTGTGTCAGACGGTATATCAGATGGTAACGTAGAACCTACATAGCTTGAAACTGAATCATCTAGACCTTGGAGATTTAAACCTCACCATCCATCTGAACAAGTAATTGGTAACATTGGAAGTGGTGTTAAAACTAGATCAAGTTTTAAAGATTTTGAAAACCACTTTGCTTTACTTGCTGATTTTGAACCTACTTCTATTAATGATGCTTTGAAGGATAATAATTGGATTAATGCTATGCAAGAGGAATTAAACCAATTTGAAAGAAATGAAGTTTGGGAATTGGTTCCTAGACCTAAAGAGAAAAGTATAATTGGAACTAAATGGGTTTTCAAAAATAAAGCCGATGAAAATGGAAAAGTAGTAAGAAATAAAGCTCGTTTAGTTGCAAAAGGTTACTCACAAGAGGAAGGAATTGATTTTGATGAAACTTTTGCACTTGTTGCTAGATTAGAAGCTATTCGATTATTGCTTGCTTTTGCATGCTTCAAGAATTTTAAACTTTTTCAAATGGATGTTAAAAGTGCTTTTTTAAATGGTTATATTAAAGAGGAGGTATATGTTGAACAACCTCCAGGATTTGAAGATCCTTTTAAAGAAAATCATGTCTTTAAACTCAAAAAGGCTTTATATGGTTTAAAGAAAGCTTCTAGAGCTTGGTATGAACGTCTGAGTGCTTATTTGATAAAAAATGGTTTTAAAAGAGGAAAAATAGATACTACATTGTTTTTCAAAAATCTTGATAATGATTTATTAGTTATCCAAATCTATGTTGATGATATTATTTTTGGTTCAAATAATGAATATCATTGTAGAGAATTTGCTAAGTTAATGCAGGGTGAATTTGAGATGTCTCTCATGGGTAAATTAACCTTCTTTCTTGGTCTACAAATCAAGCAAACGTCTGATGGAATTTTTATCCATCAAGAGAAATATACAAATCAAATTGTCAAAAAATATGGATTTGAAAGTGCAAAACTTAATTCAACTCCAATGAGTTCATCATCAAAGTTAGATCTTGACATTTCTGGCAAAAAGGTAAATGAGAAGCTTTTTAGAGGTATGATTGGTTCTCTCTTGTATTTAACTGCTTCACAACCGGATATTCTATTTAGTGTATGTTTGTGTGCAAGATTCCAAAGTGCTCCAACAGAAACACATTTGTCTGCTGTTAAAAGAATTTTCAAGTACCTTTCAAACACCTCAAAATTGGGCATATGGTATCCAAAAAATAACAATTTTAATCTAATTGGATACTCAGATGCTGATTATGCTGGTTGTAAAATAGATAGAAAAAGCACATCCGGTACTTGTCAATTTCTTGGTGATAAGTTAGTTTCTTGGTCTTCCAAGAAACAAAACTCTGTTGCTCTATCAACAGCTGAAGCAGAATATGTTTCTATTGGTAATTACTGTGCTCAAATTTTATGGATCAAACAACAGTTGAGTGATTATGGCTTATGTTTTGAGAAAGTACCAATCAAATGTGATAATACTAGTGCCATAAATCTAACAAAAAATCCGGTTCATCATTCGAGATCTAAACATATTGAAATTCGTCATCATTTCATTAGAGATCACGTTTCAAATGGTAATATTGAAGTTGAATTTGTGCCAACTGATGTTCAATTTGCTGATATTTTTACTGAACCTTTGGATAAAACCAGATTTGAGTTTATTAGAAATGAAATTGGAGTGTGTAATCCATTTGCTTGAATAATTTTTTTTTAGTCAGACAATATGTCAGACGTTGATATTGAAATCTTATCAGACAAAGTTTTATATTAAAAAAAAAAAAAGGAGGGAACCGTTTTCTCTTCCTGTCTTCATTTATATCTTCTCTCTTTCTCAATATCTTCGTTTTCTTCTCTTCAAATCAATCTTAAAAATTCATCATAATGCCTCCACGAAAATCATCCAGAGTTGCTGCTGTCTTCTCTCGAGCACGTTCTTCTTTAACTCCAATGGAGATATCAGACACTGATTCTTCACATTCTCCACAATCTGATGAACCCCAATCAGATGTTCCTAATCCAAACCCTAACCCTAGCAACTCCTCTTCATCTCCTAGTGAACGAACCTCATCAGATCAATCTAAAGAGGAAACAGATTCTGTTCAAGAATCAGACGAGGATGACTCCTCACAGGATGCTTCGTCAGATAGTTCGTCAGACGAACCTAGGGATCCTGCAAAACAGGTAAAGAAATCTTCTTTATCTACTAAGAAATGTTCTGGAGTATCTCGATATGTTGTGAGAGAAAATTCTAAAATAGGGGAATGTTATTTCATAGATATAAGCTTCTTTGTAGAACGAGGGTTACACATTGATGAGTTTCTTGAGGAAATAAAATGCAAAAAATTGTGTACTCTCAAAACCTGTGATTATGGAGAAATAGTTCTAGAATTCTATCGAAATCTTAATCTGGAAAAGAAGAACAAATTGTGTTCTAAGGTTTGCGGTAAAGATATCACTTTTACTCACAAAGATTTGATAAAATTCTTGGGTTTAGATGATTGTGAGAACTCAGTTGAACTAGCATTACTTGGAAGACAACAGCTGTTCAACTTATTGAATGATAATTTCGATGCAAAAGTTGAAAGAGATGTTTTTATTTTACAATTTCCTCTGATTGTCAGATTACTGCATAAGATAGTTTGTTCATGTATTTTCCCGAAGCAAGGCAGTAGAACATCTATTTCGGTGGATGAAGCCAAAATAATTTTAGGAATGACCAAAAAGAAAAAAGTAGATGTCGCTGGGAAAATTCTATGTCATGCTCTGACAAATGCAAAAAGCAAACCTTTTGGACATTTGATAATAAGTCTGCTGAAATGGAAGAAATTCAAGCTTCCAAAAAGGTCTGTCCATCGTTTTGAGCTAAAAAAGGTCGATGCACACACACTGCATCACATGGGAATTCATTTCCAAGAAAAAGTGTGGTTCTCCAATGATATGGCAGTATATTGTGATCCTAGACACACTACAAGGGAAATGCCATATTGGATGAAGTTCAAAAGGGGAGTGTTTGTTGATAATAGATCCAAAACTGTTTCAAATGTTAGGTCAGACAAAAGTATTGGAAAGTCTGACAAGAAAAGAAAAGGGAAGGCACCTCAGGAAGTAAGGAAGAAGAAGAAAAGTGATCCACTGTCTGGTCTAAAAGGAGTAGAAATTAAAGAAGGACATTCTCAAAGAACATCAGACACTGAGTCTGATTCATCAGACACTCCTGTTCGTCATCAGCCAGTAGATCCTGAGGCTTCCACTAGTAAGGATGTTGAGAGGATTACTAAGATGGAACATGATCTTGTAGCTATGAAAGAGTTGCTCTCTCAGCTGCTTTCACAGACACCAACACCTGCTACTGCAACTAAGGAAATTCCTGTTGAGTCTGTCCAACCTCGATCTCCTCCATCTCATGGTGAACAGCCTCTTCCATCCTCTCCTCAAATGTCTGAACCTGCACCATTCGTAGAACCTTCTATATCTCCTACACAGGATATATCTCAGTCTACACATGATCCTTCACCATGCCTGAGCATAATTCCTTACAGGCCCTTGGATTTATCTAAACTTATTACTCAATATGCTCAATCTGCACCATCTCCAGATCCACCACAGCAACCTCCTAAAGAAGATTTTTCTTCTGCTTTAAAAAGGATTACTGATTCTTATGTCCCCACAGGAATTCCTCCTAAGGTGACTCATTCCAAAATTAAAAGATCTGCTGTCAAGCTTTGTGCAGTATCTTCAAAGAAAAAATCAAGTTCCAAATCTACATCAAAAGATGCTGATAAGGATAAGCCTGAAAAGAAACATGAAGACTTTTAATGTTTTGTTTTTGTTTTCGTTGCTAAGTTTTTCGTTTTTGTTGAACTGATTTTTGTGTGTATTTGAACTTCAGTTTATGGTTGTCTTAATGCATATGATGTTATTAATATTCTTAGCATCTGCTTAGGGGGAGTTTATTTGTTGATAACAAAAAAGGGGAGATGATATGATGTTCTGATATTTTGGAATATTTTGATTTACGGTTACATGGAATGTTTTCATTGAAATCAAAATATTTTACAAAGGTTTTGTTATCATCAAAAAGGGGGAGAATGTTAGGTTCTCTTTATTTTATTTTGATGATAACTAAAGAAGAATAAAATATAATTTATTAAGTGTGCAGTGTGCAACTTATCAGACAGTAAGTCAGACAATATGGTTCTGATCTTTTAAACCTCAAGCTCTAAGAAAATTCAAGGATGAAATATTAATATATCAGACTAAGGTCAAGGATGAAATATTAATATCTCAGACAAAGGTTAGATTTTCTGGTTCTTCATCAGACAGTATACAGAACTGTCGCGTTTTCTGGTTCTTCATCAGACAGTATAAAGAACTGTCAGACGGTATAAAGATTTGTTACATTCAGATCAAGTTTTCTAAATCGGATTTATTGGATTGATTCCTTGCATAAGGAATTATTTGAAGGCCTAACTCTTTTATTAGATATTAGAAAGTATATCTAATATGTTTCACAAGGTTGATTTACATCTCATGAGGACTTTGAATTTTCAAGATGTTTAAATTCTTTTTACTGTTCATCTTCTTCAAAATAGCTTGCTGTTCAGATTTACAGTGATTTTTATATATATCTTCTTCATATCACGAGAAGTGTATCAAGCTGAAGATAGTTGTTAAAAATACTTCGGATAAAGTACATATCTAAATCTCGGATTTTGTGGGACGATTTGAATAAATTTCAAATCTGTTCAAAACCGTAAGGATATGGATCTTTTCAAATTATGAAATATCCTTTTAGTTACATCAACAACTCATCTTGTTGTTAGATTTTAGTCCACAAAATCAGGAAAATATTCCAGCAAAGCGTCTTATGCGGATTTCTGTCCAGATTTGAATTTCAAAATAAGAGATAATGTTTATTCTATCTATCTCTCTCCTCTTTCAACGGTGAATTTTGTTTTGATGGATAAGGATGAAGTTGTTGAAGTACGGTGAAATGAAGGAAAAAGACCAGGATATTTTATATCTATATATATGTATAATGTTTCAGGAAAAAGAAGAACAGAAGAGACGAGATTGAAAAAACCCAGAATTACACGAACTGAAATTTTACTGTCAATTTTATATTTCTACTTCATCAGACTTTCTGTCAGACACAAGTAAAAAATACTAGTCAGACATTTTGTGCAAAACTCCAAAACTTATTTTCTTCTGTGTTCTTGTGCTCAAATACTTAGAGTGTCTATTGTAACTCTTGATTGAAGATTCTCTACTCTTGTATTGAGTGTGTTGAGAGTTGTTGAGAGGATTACAAATAATCTTGTAGTCTATGTTTAGCCAATAGATATAGGCTTGTGAGATAGAACAAGATTCGATTGGTGTTTGTAATCTCTTTTTGTTTAAATTGGATTAGTGGATCGACCCGGTTGGAAACCGATCCCCAGCAGTGGAGCTGGAAGAGAGGATGTACACCAAGGAGGAACCTCTATAAATCTCTGGGCTCATTTAATTTTCTGCACTTTACTACTCTACAATTTTTATTGATTATAATTGTTTATATTGTTGTTCAAATCTTTTTCTTATTAAGTTTTACAAAGCAACATATTTATCTAAGTTATAATCTGAGTCTCTAATTTATTTGTTAAAAGAAGTTTCCAAAGATTTTAATTTGTTAAGTGTTTTCAAAAAAATTTTTAAAAGCAAACAATTCACCCCTCCCCTCTTGTTTGCATATCTGGGACCAACAGTTTGTTTTAGAATAACACTTGATTTGTATGAGATTCTTGGATCACCTTAAATATGATAATAATAATGTTATGATATTATAAATAAATGGATTCATGCATACCATGAAGTGAGTCACATTGCATTGGGTTATTATCCTTGGGTGAGAAGGATTGTAGCTCAAGTTGAAAGCAACACTTGGCGGAGTGACCAAAACAATTGCTTGACGACATGAAGGAAATGCTTAGCGGAAGATCCGAAAGCAAGGCTCAATTCAAGTAGACTTCATATGCTTGGCAATATTGATCGAAAGTATAAATCTTTTTAACTAAAATTACTTTTTTTGAGGTTACGTATCACCAAACCCCGAATGAAGGGCATAAATCCATTCAACATATAGTTTCCGGAAAACTATATGCCTTGTTTGCCCACATGTATGTTGCATTCCATTTAATTGCTTAAACAAATTGTTTGAATTTTTGTTACAAGAAGTTATTTATGGAAATAGTTATCACTAAGCCTATTAGCTTATACCCCTATAGATATCTTTTGTGGTTCACATATTTGTGGTTGAGGCCACGTGGACCCTGCAGCCAGGTACTTCTCTTTTAGTTAAGGAATTTCAAGATAAAGTTAATGTTAGATAAGCTGTAGAAATACTCTTGTAATAGATTTGTGAATAAGGGAAATGTCCCTAAGTTTCGTAAGATCAATGTTATGAATAAATGAATATTATGAATCCTCTTTTCTTAATATGTTATTATATCTTTTTAAGCTTCATAATTCCATGTATGGTCCTCTAAATTTGTGAGGGCGCGTCTTACACTTAATATCAAAGCTTTTGGGAGTGGCTAAGTTTGTCATACTTAAGCTTTAATATTGAGTGTGGCGGACTGTTATGTTTAGGGTACCCCTTGGGGCATGACAGGTATGATCCCGTGATGGTTGAGGCACTAGCTTGTAACCATGATTGGACTCGTGCAGAACGACGACAACAAGACTTGAAAAAATGCTCAAGTGAGGAAGACGAGTATTTCAGTGACTTCAACTCATCTGCGGGAAGCATAGCTGTGATCTCTCCGAGGACTAGTCCAGGCCAATGAGCATTGAGTTTACATTTAATCGATTGATATTATTCTACCATGGGTGTTGGTGTTGTAGTCAAGGTCAATGAACTATGTGATTCTAGTTAGTTATTTGTTGTTGTAGTAGTTAGTGTGTTCATGTTGTTATTGAGGTAATATGTAATGTCTAGCGCAATGAAATTTACTCGTCATCGTTTGCCTGTATGTTAATCAACTACTATGTGTTCCGTAATTGTGTTTATTATTTGCTAATCATTATATTTTATTTGGAAAAATTTTAAATGTTTATTTTGGGTATAAATAAGTTGTAATTGCTTTTATTGATTTTAGGGTTTTTTTTTTCATTTTTCCATTAATTTAAAAAAAAAAACGGTTCACAGTTCGCATGGAACTAGAACTGGAACCGAAACCGAAACCGAAACCGCTAGAACTGGCGTTTTCGTGAAACAGTGAACCGCCCGAGCTTTGGTGGTTCCGGTATCTGTTTCGGGTCCGAAACCAACCCGAACCGTGCCGACCTCTATGTAAGGGCTTATGTTTTACTCATGCAATTTTAGGTTCAAGTGTATTACAACGTCGGTGAGATACACGAGGTATTAGAAGCCCACGCGTTCTTATCATACTATTGTGTGAAAGAATAGTATTGGAGACACAGTAAGAAGCACGATTAGATACATTATTTTGTGCTTATGCCGTGTCCTTTCTCGAATGTTAGTTATAACCGATCCGAAAGATGCACGATTAGATGAAGAAGATGACCATGCTTATTCTATATATTTTTTGAAGACTCGATCAAACATTTTAAAATATCTTAGCAACTTAAAGTTTATCTTAATTTTAAGGATATTAGACATTTCACAAGTATAAATATGTGCATAGCGTTAAAAAAATTCATTATATCATAAATTTCCTACATTAAAAACATAGTTTTTAAAGCCTTTAAGAACACATCCAAGAGAGAGAATTTGATCAAGAAGATGATTCAAGATCATTCTTCTAAGGTGTATTCCTTCCATTTTAGTGCTTCACTATAATAGATGTGTAAAGACCCAGATTCACCACTTATGTAAAAACAAGTGAATTCGAATCTCCAACCACATATAACCTGCATAAATTAAAATATTTTTCTTTTATTGCCCTTAAGGCTTGAAACATAGTTCTCACACATATATAAACACATACAAGATACTACAAAGATAGACTTGTAAACAACCCATTAACAAACATATAGAGATATTATAACATTATACAAAATAAAATAAAAGCTTTAACAAAACTTCTATCTTAATCTATTACAAAAACTTCCATCAAAAGCCATAATCGATCTCAAACTCCTAGTCATCCAAAAAGTCCTCAAAATTGGATCCAAAATCCAAACTGGTTAAGAACTCATCATCTTCAACAAACCTAAAAAGAAAAGGAATGAGCCAGAGGCTCAGTACGTAACAACACAAGCAAATATGAATGGCAAGCACACTTAAAACTAAATGCAAACGAAACAATCATCAATTTAATTATCTTTGATCATGTGAATAAAACAACATTGGAGTATTCAAACTTGAGAATCTGAGGATCCTAAGTAACAGCAACTACTCAGGGGGTTGATATAGATAGCTCGGATACCTATATCTCCTAAATCTAATCGAAAAGATTAGTAATCTCATTTAGGGTTAATAGCCATTACTCAACTTTACTTAACTTAATCCATAATATAAATTAATTCACATACTCCCATAAAAACCTTAAATTATATTATATTATTTCCTCTTAAGAATAAACAAATGTTACCCTGATACTAACCACCCTATCGATTACCTACCTAGCGATTTAAAAAGAAGTCACCATTGCATCATAGTATGAAGTCATTGCATCATGACAAAAGTGGCTTAAGCTCCTAACTACCGTGTCATTGCATCATGACAAGGTTGCCGCCTCCCAGACTAGATTTAACGACTTAAGCACAACCAATTTCAAACAATCTTTAATTCATCTTTAGTTAAGTTTATTAGAATATGCCTAATTTAACAATCACAAGAAAGTTATTACGTACTTGATATATATAATTGCTTGTATAAAAAACATGAACCCTAGTGATGGTGTCTATTACTTGACAAAAACTCTAACAAGTTTATTTCCTTTAGTGAAAGAGCCATCAAAACCTCAAAATATAAGTCAGATATGTAACTTAGAGGATACTCTAGAAGATTAGAAACTATCTCAAAAGATAATCCAGAAGATAAGACAAGAGATAGGTTTAAGCAATTGCTTATAAAGTTAAACTCATATAAGAACATACACTCTTTATCCACTTATATCAAACTCATTTTATTAACCTATTTGAGCAGATACTAATTTGGAAGCCCACTATGACTGCGAATATCACCCCACCAATATATGAACAGTTATCCCATGTTTGTTAGAATTTTCTTTTCACTTTATTTATGGTCTCTTATTGACAAGGCATCAACAAGGCATATACTTTCAAAACATTTAAATCAATTCAACATCTTATATTTGGAATTACACTTAAGCATAACTAACTTTAAACTCAGCATTTAAGGATTTCAAAGATAACTTACATAAAAGTATAGCATAACAAGTATCCATCTAATAATATGATATTAACTTATAAAATCATCATCTATAACTTCAAATCATGTATACAATATAACTAGCTTTAAACATTAAGCACAACACTCATAAAATTCAAATATAATTCATACATAAGCTTAACTTAACATTTACATTCTTAACAAGTTCATTTAAGCCAAGTTGAACTTAAGATTATCAACTAACTTCATTTTGCAACTAACTTCCATAATTAATCTAATTACTTATTAATCTATAAATCCACCTAAATCATGTTTAATTAAATCAATTAACTAATATAATACATCAATTATCACTTATCTACCTCATTTTAGTCCAAAAAAATCCATTTCGTAAGCAATCACACATTTAACAAATAAAAACAAGTTTTAAACTTTGTTTGGAAAAATATAACAGCTGGAAAGAAGTAAAATTTAAGTATTGATACTTTTTTATTTTGCAAAAATTTAAAACATAAAATTTTTAGATCTCTTTTTAAGATTTCCATAACAACTTAAATCACCTCAATCAGAGGTTGGATGAAAAAGTTATAGACGATTTACTAACAAGCTGCGAAATAGGGAAATGTACATGACTACATACACGAACGTATAGGGCACTAAAAAGTGGTCAGAAACGAGTTTTTTGAGGTTTTATGACATGTACAACACCCGTATACAAGGTTGAGCAGGTTAAAAAAGTATTCAGAAGCTAAAATCTCATCTGCCCTCTCGTACACGCCCATGTATGTTCCTGTGTACTCTAGAACTTTTAAACACGAATTCCCCTGTTTTCCTAACTCATTCCATAAACTTTTACATGTTTTAACACAACTTAAACTTCATAAAAACTTCATATAACAATTACACACTTCAAACAATATCAAAAGAACAAATTCCCCTCATCATATACATCAAACATCAAATTAAATTTACTCCATCACATTAACATCTTTGACTTCTTTTCTCATTCTCAAGCAACCATAACCCATGCATAAATCCATAACGCAACTCCAACATAAACCAAACATAAATACTTTTATCATAAACCAACTTCTCATATTCACTTTCTCGCTTCATTTTGAACTCACCAAGCACATTTTCATGCTTATAACATTATTTAACCCAATTAGCAACCATTCACTTCTCAACACAACATAATTCATGCATAAACACTTCTTTCTCATCATCAACTTCATCAACACTCCTTACTTCAAATCCCAAACATCTCTACACTTCAAGTTATATGTTCAGCACAAACTACAAATCCTTAAATCATCAATATACTACTCAAACCATTATCAACATATAGAACTCATCCTAACTTATATTTAGCATAAAACTCATTCTCACAAGAAAACTTGACTACAAATATACATGTAACAATCAAACACACATACCTTAAGAGGCTTTACATCTTGATGATAAACACTTGAACAAGCTTGTCTTTCTTAAGATTATGGTGTTGGCTTGATAAGGGTTGGCTTGTTGGAAAAAACAATGGAAGGAGACTTAGGAAAAATTCGTGAAAGATTGGGGTCTGTTTTGGATGAGTTATTTTTATAAAAAAAAAAATGAGGCTTATTCTTATCTTTAAGTTAACTTTAGGGGCTACCATAGTGGGTAGGTTTATTTTGTATGAGTTGGGCTTGTTTTGGGACCTAATTAATGTGTTTTTAGGCTTGCAAACATGGCTAAAAATTCTGCTATGTAGAGAACATATTTTGTGCTTTGTTAACTTATTTTAAACCAAATTTTTATACATGTCATTACACATACATCAACACAAGCACCATATAATTATCAATAACACTTATAATGATATGCAAATACACTAATACAAACACACATACTTCACACTAACTCAATACACGCATCAATTCATATTAACATACTTAACATGTAAAATTTATTTCTTATATGCCAAAACATTTACAACAATTAGACAAATATACAAATTTCACTAACACATGCATACATAAGTCATGCACTAGATCTATATATTTAAATTAGTTATGTTTTAAGTTTAGGCCATTTCAAGATGTTTAGTGTTTGTGATAGTTTTGTAATGTAGGAGTAGATATCTATCATCTAAACAACAAGAACCTAAGATATTACTATATGTTGTGTACTCAATTGCATTTTAATGAAAGTTCATGTTCTTTTCAAGTTTGATTATCTGTTTTATATTGTTTCATAAATTGATATGTCTAAAATATTGATTCTATGTCATATTACATATATGTTAATTGAGAAATTGCATATATGAATAGATCTTGCATATTAGAAAGGTTTGTTTAGGTTACTACAAATAGAGTTACAAGAGTCTTCCATTTTAAGTGATTTATATAAAGATTCATTGATCAATAATACAATTCTTGAATTGCCATTAATTATAAGTCATTCTAATTAGTAGATTTGTGTGATTAGTGATTACTAGTCCTGAAAAAGATACTAATCTATTTTAGGAATCTTATGGATTAAATAGGCACGAATGATGATTGATATTTTCATTGGAAATTGACTTTAGTAATATTCTTGTGGGGAATGTGTCATTTAGATGAGTTAGACAATATTAAATTCTTATATCTTGTTGTTGGTCTATTTTGTAGTAATATAAAAATAAGGATCAATCATAGTTATAATAATAATAGTTAATCTTCAATATGTTTTTAGAGTAGATAATAAAAGGATAAGTAAATACTAATAAATTTTTTAGCCTTGTGAGAGACCCTGTTCTTATCAACTATGCTATGAATGATAGGTATACTTGCTATATATTGATTGAAAAGAAGGATTAGAATAGTGTATTTTTTAATCAATCAATTAATCACAGAGCGTACCAAGGATCAAATTTCACAAGATAAGTAGAGGATTGAGAACTTGATAGACTAAAACTAGTTGAGAGATGTGACCTAAAAAATGAAGTCTTCTTTCTTAATTAAAACTAGTTGATACTTTTCCTAAACCTATATTTATCTTATCTTGTCGTCTAGTAGGATATCTGATTCTCTTAGTCCTTGTGGTCAGAACTATTTTCATAATAATTATATATATGTACAACATAATGAGATAATAATTAATTAGAGTCTTGCAAACTTAACTTGTTAGGTAGTTCTCATATTACGGGTGCACACATGATATAACGATTTTAAACCAATTCTACTGAGCTTACTTTAGGGTCATGACAAAACCTAATGGTAATAAAGATACAAGATAAAATCAATTTAGGATATAAGTACTTGGATATATGATTTGTGTTCCTAGGACACTAACTCTTAATTAAATAATAGTTGGTTACCCATGAAGTTGATCACTAATTAGTTAATGTACCCAAATCAACTCAAACCTATATAATTAATTAGACAATTTTGCTAAATAATATCAATGACATATAAAACCTAGGAAATATTATTTATCCACAATCGAGTTCAATTTACACAAATGAGTTAATTCCTAAAATAAGATCTATAGCATGTGAACCTTAACATAAAATTAACAATCGAACTAATGCTTAAACATGGCCTAAAAGTTTGTTAGTTGCTGCTTAGCTACTGAATCTTAGAAGTGCCACCTTTAGATTGGGTTGTGGGCTTAATCTTAACTATGGGATGATGTGGTAATTAGATGCCTATGTCTCGAAGGAATTCATGGGATAACTTGATGGATAGTCGATGGGCGAATTTTTGAGATTGGATGATCAGTTAAAGTGGAGATGAATTTGCAACGAGTTATTTGGAGGAATGAGAGCCTTCATAAAGCATTGTAATGGATTGTGCTCTTTGATAGTTGCACATAAGGAGATGAATTGGACAGGGCTACTATCATTTTTTTCTTTTCTGAATAGGGGGCTTGTCAATGCCTTTCATACTGGATTTGGGGCCCCTTACACTTCATGTTTATTTAGTGGGAGTCATGAGTACTCCTATGCATTTTGGCATTTCTAGAAAGCTGGAAATGCTTTATTGTTAAAATCTTAATATACGTACACCTGTGGTTGTTGCATTAAAATAGACGAGTGTGACATGTAAGCATGTGATTGTTTACTACATACTAGGCTTCATCGATCATTCTTTTAACATTTTAGGTACTACTGATGATTTATATGTGAATTTGCATTAAGACTCGATAGGTTTTGGTAATGAAGACTATGGTGGATGATCCAATTAGATGAAGTTACACAAGATATGTATTTTATGAGTTTTTCATAGGTATTTTTTTAGATTTATTTTTATAATTAGATGATTGTATCTAATTAACTATTAACTATTTTATTTTGAGATGAACCTTTAAGACCAAAACATTTTTTAGTTGAGTTGAGCTCATGTGATGGGGTGTAGTAGCTAATGTTTATAAATAAGTATTTTAATGAAAATACATATCATGAGCAACTCATTTTCAAGTTTTGAAATTATCTAAATCATGGAAAACATGCGAAACGCTACCAAATTTTTACAAAATTTAATAATGATTTATTGATTAAAAGTTGACTGGTAACCCATCTAGTTTAATGAAGTCTTGCATACATCACTTAGATGATGTGCATGGTGAAACCGATATGTCTTGTGTGCTCAAGATGTGATGAATATATTCATTGAAATAATCATTTAACACACATTATAGTTCATAATAGGTAAAAGAAAGGGGGGAAAAAAAGCTAGACAAGCAGTTTTAGATGGAGTTAACATAGGTTGCACCGTTGGCCATAAGAAGTTCAATCGAGTATTAAAATTGATAATATAAAAATTCAAGTAATTCATTGAAAAATCAACCAAAGTTCAATTACCAAATGCGACATCATCCTTTTAATTATAAAAAAAAAAGTAATATCTTTTCTAAAGAATGAAAATTCAGCTAACAAATATTTACATATTTTAAAACATTTAAAGAACTATTTTACAAATTAAAAAAAATTAAATGTATATTTTATTGGGAAAAGTACGTTTTTAGTCCTCAACGGTTCGCTACTTTTCTATTTGAATCCTAAACCTATTTTCTTATTCTATTTGAGTCCTTAACTTTTAAAAAAACTTACAAATAAAAACTTTTTTAATATTGTTAGTTTTTTCTATTAAGTTTTGACACTTAGCATTTTTTCATTTGTTGGAAATCATTAATTCAAATTAATAAAATAAATTAAAAGAAATTTAATAAAATAATTAAAAATAACTAAAATTCTAATCACCATGTGTAATTCTAGTCCCACTGCTCTTGAACTTCCCTCCCTTGTCGCTCTCAAGTCACAATAGGTCCCTTCTCTCTCTTCCTCCCTCCATTTCTTTTAAATTCTTTCTCATATCTCTTCTTCTGCTTTTAAGAGTTTTATCAAATCAATGCTATATGCTCAATTTTTAAGACATTATTTTTTTTCACACACACAAGATTATATTGTGCTGCAATAAGTGAATATTGATTTAATTAAATTGCAAAATCATGTATTATATAAGAGATTTCGAGAATCCCATTTCTAAATTTTCATTATCACAAAATGCACTGTTGCCTTTGCAGCCATGTTTGAATTCTCTAGAAAGCTTTACAAACCTTCTCTACTGGTTTTGCCAATGATTGCAAAAGGTTTAGGAGAATAATTTAAAAAAATAGAGATTGAAAGAGAGAGAAAAAGGACTTGTTGTGAGCAATAATGGAAGGGAAATCAAAGAACGATGGGACCAAAATCACTGGTAGCAACAGTTGTTTGTAAAATATATTCTTCTCCTATTTTTTTATATAATTTTTTTTTATTTTTATAATTTTAAATTATTTTTTCATGATTTTTTGTTATTTTTAATTAATTTATTAAATTTATCATAATTTAGTTATTATATTAATTTAAGTTAACAATTTTATCAAATGAAAATGTGCCAAGCGCCAAAAATTAATGCAAAAAACTAACGACATTAATTGTAAATGTTAATTACTTAAATAAAAAAAAAGGTTTAGAACTACAAAAAAAAATAATGAAATGTTGAATACTAAAAACGTATTTTTCTCTATTTTACTTCAAGTTATGGAAAGGGAGATCACTTTTTAGAAAGTCAATTATATTAACTTTGATAAGAAAATGGTTTACCATAATCTTAGATAAGAACGAATTATTTTCCAAATTATTTCCTCTAGAACCCTTTTAAATGGATTCATTTTATCAATTACGAAATCTTTAAAATCAAAGTTTTCTATACACGATCTTTCTCAATATTGACCGTTGAATCAAAATTTCCAAAATTATATGGAGAGTCAATTTTTACTATATATCCATGGATATATTTTTTTTCTTCTTAATTAAATGAGCTCAACATCTATATATTGAGGGCATGAGAGGAAAGCAAAGTATATGTGTCTAAAAGTTTATTAATGAATTGTATTGAGAGATTTAGAGGCTTTTGAGATAGCATTAGCAAAAGCTCTCACGGGATTTTTGACATCTTGTTTTCTGTGCAATTTTCAAGTTGAGTTTCTTGTTGAGAGATCCTTGTTATAGTGAGATTTTGTTATAACTAAAGATTTAAACCCTCTCACTGATTTTGATAAGTGAAGGGTAAATGTGAGAAATGGGTTTGGGGATAAACTAGTCAGAAGAATGCAAGAGAACCATAAAGGATGTAGGAAAAGAAGCTTCTACCAGGTATTTAATTTTGAGATTTGTCTTAAATACAAAACTCACTTGTGATTGGCATTAGAAAGTTATAGTAGATTACTAACGATTGAAATAGTAGTGCTGGTAGAAAGGACGTAGATACATACTTGTGTATCTAAGTATAATCTCTCTTGTCTCTCTCTACTTAAGTTTCTTTTATAATGATTGTTATCTATGTTTAATTAACTTGCATATATTAGTGATTCTTTATTACTAAAAGTGTCCCAATTCTAATGTTACAGCTTACAAGTGTATCCGCTATACAATTCAAATGAGATTGGAATTTCAGAAGTTTAGACTTTATTCTAACACGACAAGATTTATTTCGAGGTCATTCTAGTAATTGGACCTTAAACCAAATTTATGTTATGGACTAGTCTCTTAGACTAATGAAAGAATTCAAATGAGTGGACTCAATTAGGATTGTCTTACAGAGATGTAGCTTGTATAAGCTTGAAATAGGGATTGCTAGATTGATTTTCTCTATTCTTAGCCTTGCATGATTTTCCTGCACGAAAAAAGTAGACTCGATAGATGTCCTTTTTGGTTGATTAAGCTTTATTGAATTCCAAAAGGTTTATAGAGAATTAAATAAATCTCAATTTTATTTATATCAAAGATGGTCCCTTTTATAAAAGCGTTGACCATTATTTTATATAATAAAAACCTCTAGACTTTGTAAGCTTACATCCAAAACTTACAACTATGTGAAAAAAGAAGGAATATGAATGCGTACCATCGAATCTTCAAAAATGATCCAACAACTACTAACAATATTTAATCTCACCCATGTCACCTGATGATGAATATCAACCTTTAAAATCTATTAAGAAAAGACTCTCCTCATTTGGATTCATTTGACATCTTGCTAAAAATTGAGAATAACAAGAAAACTCTTCGGAAACATTTTCACAAAAGATCTCAACACCTATTTGATGAATAACGAATCAAACACAATTAAGTGTGTTAAATTCGATCTTTTATCATATGTGCACACTCAAGAAATTGAGTTTGTTTGTTCCTTCTCTTTCACCTCTTCCTAAGACATTTATATGTGTGTCATCATTTTAAGGCTCCTTCTAGTTTTTTCTTTTTGGCCAAAAAGGCTCCTTCTAGTTTGGTCAGTATGTCTATTACACGTGATTGCATCACCACATAATGCATATTTACGATCTACGATATATGGTCTCTTCATCATTAAAATTGAATGTTTAGATCTCAACGTTTAAAAGAAGTATCGTCATTGAAAACCATTTTACCCTTTTAAAAACAATAACAATGTTTCAAATATTTTTAGTTATTGTTTTGAAAGGTTGAATAATAAGTGTTTAAAAAATACAAGTTTAAGATTTAAAGATTTTAAATAATTAATTTTATGGTTTTCAAAAACAACAATGTTTCAAATATTTTAGTTACTGTTTTGAAAGGTTGAATAATAAGTGTTTAAAAAATACAAGTTTAAGATTTAAAGATTTAAATAACTAATTTTAAAGATAAAGTGATTAAGTGTATATAAAACATATATATATATATATACATATATATAAGTGGCGATTTCAAAAAAGTCTTGAGTTCCAATGATAATTTTATTGAAAAAAGGTAAAACCCACACGATGCATCTGCAATTTCCACAATATAAATATGGCAAACCATCTGGCACCAAACAAAGAAACATATTTTATATATAAATTCATAGTCCAAGACTAAGACTGTAACTATACAACTTGCATGCTCCTTTTCCTCTCCTCAAACAGTTTCAGCATCTTCAGATCAGTACCCTAATGGCATCTACAGCTAACACCTCTCTTAAAACCATATCCTCTTTGATGCTCACCGAGGCCCGATCTTCCATCTTCAAAAACACCAAAAGCCTTTCCAGTTTACAGATTTCACAAGCTTTGACCCATCAAAACTTGAGAATTTCGACTGCCTATAAGGAGTTGTCGACAGGAACATGTTCCAGGAATATGACCACGAGAGCTTTCTGGTTATTCAATAAACCCAAGCCTTCACCTGAGGTTCCAAAACCAAGTAAGGACTTTTTAATTTTTTATGCTATAATTGGTTATTTCTCCTTTCTTTCTTTCTTTCTTTTTTTTTTTTTTTTGTTTGAATCTCATTATATATAAATTTTAATAAATTTGCTACAGTTCATATTTCTTAACCCAATAGTTTGATATGCACAGTAGTTAGTATAGTGACTGTATTTTATGGAAAATTAATTAATTGAGCTATAGTTCATTAATTGACTTCTGAAATAGGGAAAATGTTGACCGAAATGCGGGCATTTGTTAAAAAGTTAAGGTAATTTAATGATAGGTATGCCCATAAAAACTATAAAAATTAAGAAAAATCCGAATTTTTATAAAATTAATATTTTAACCTCTTTATAAATTTTGAGATTTTGTAATCTTTCATTCAAAGTTATAGCAAATTATTAACAAATGCATAAATATACATAATATTTTCTTTAGAGCAACTGGTCGTTGAGAGCTTTTATGGCATAGCTAATTATTCATCCCTGAATTTCGGTCAACTCTAGGAATAAATCAACGTCAAGAAATTATTACAATTATATACTAATATAAATATTAATTTGCTGTTATATTGAATGAAAATTTTTTTAGTCTTAAAATTTCAAAGGGGTCTAAATATTGCATTTTAGAAATCTAGAGCTTTATGTTGTTTGATAATTTTAGGGAATTTAATTACAATTTACCCAAAGCTGAAAATATGAATTTATTTCCCCCCTAAGGATTCATGCTAACGGAACTCTTTAAAATAGTATTACTTAGGAGCCCAACCTAAGATGAGTTATAATTCAATACATAGATAGATAGAATAAAATGTTGAATAAAATTCAAGAAGTTAGGTATCTATACGGGAAAAATTAAATGATGAGGCAGTTGGGGTTTTGGTGACGTGTTGTACATTTCGATTTCGTTTACTTTCATGGTCCTAATGGTTATGACAGGTAATTAATAAGCTGATGCTGACTAATACAAATTGCAATGTTTTGGTGAAAGAAAGAAAGAGTTGAATTGTGTATACTGTATACTATAAATTTAGTGCTGTCATGAAATTGGCATCAAATTGATGACTTTGATTAAGGCTAAATCAATTGGATATGGTTTCGTCTAAATAATAATTTGATTGTTAAAATAAATATAATAATTATTATATTAATTACTTTTAATAGTATGATCTTAATTGAATATGAATATAAATTGTCAAATAGTTAACGGGATTGAACTTGCTAAAATTAATAAGGACTATAGAATTTTCTGAAAAAGGACTAGTATTTTTGCCATCAAAACGTTTTTGTGTTCTATAAAATTGGTAAGATATATATAAAAAAGGATCTTTTAAGATTACTTTCTTTTAAATTTTGCAAGTGGCACGTTATTATTAATATTTTTCATATTTTGATTTGAAATTGCTGATCTACCAGCAAAGTGCAAGAACTTTGTGTGTACGAGATCAACGAGAGAGACAGAGGAAGCCCTGCCTACTTAAGACTCAGCCAAAAATCTGAAAATTCACTAGGAGATTTAGTCCCATTTAGCAACAAGCTTTACAGTGGAGACTTAACCAAACGCCTAGCATAACGGCAGGCATATGTGTCCTAATCCAACACAAACTGAAAAGAAAGGTGACCGATACGAGGCCACTTACAGCTTCTACTTTGGTGACTACGGTCACATTTCTGTACAAGGTGCATACTTAACATATGAAGACACATACTTGTCTGTCACTGGTGGGTCGGGAATATTCGAAGGTGCTTATGGACAAGTGAAATTGCAACAGATTATATTCCCTTTCAAGCTGTTTTACACTTTTTATTTGAAGGGAATTCCTGATTTGCCTGCTGAGCTGATGGGGACACCAGTGCCTCCCTCACCTAGTATCGAGCCCACCCCGGCTGCTAAGGCATGTGAGCCTCATGCCACAATTGCAAACTTTACAAACTGATCTTAGAATGTGTAGGTGTGGGGATCCGTCATGTGCAACTTACAATCCATGTGGTATGCTCGTGAGATTCATCCAATAGATCCCATTACATAGTGCTTGTTGAGCAAGTTTGAAGGAGATATTCTGGGCAGAAAATTGATGGCTTTCTCAGTAGGTCAAATGCAAAACTTTAATGGATCATCTCTTTGATTAAAAGTATATACTTTTCTTTGATGATTTCTCAAGGTTTTGATTGATATTTTGTTTTTTACTTTCATTTAGAAGGTAAGATGAATTATGATGTTCCTTTGAGGCAGAACATTGGTGTTGGGATTGTACTAGTACAAACTTATCTTTAGCAAAATGCTTTTGTAGAAATCATATTCCAAAGGGTTTGTTGGGTTAGACTTTTTGTAGTGTAGACATACAAGTGAATTAAACAAGAATGGCCATAGACCTTTTTCTTTTTTTTTAAATAATGCTCGATCTAAATTGGTACTGCGCTTGATAAAAATTCATTCGAGTCATAAAATTTTGAGAGTTTCAGGATAAAGGTAAAAAATTGTCCATGTTTTCAAGTTAAAAAAATTTAATATCTTAAGTTTCAATTTTCATGATTTGATACTTGTATTTTGAGACATTATATTGTGTAGTGTCCATTATATGCACATGTTAACAGCTGTTAAGCTTAATTGAGTTGGATTCACATGCCATCTTTCTCTGTTATTTAATGGTGCATAGCTGACAAAGTTTAATTGAGTTTGATTCACATGCCATCTCTCTCTTTTATTTCATGGGTGCATAGCTGACAGTTTAGTTAAGTTAGTTCAGGCAAAGAAAGCAATAGAAAACTACTATCTGCTTGTTCATTCTTACTTAGATAAATAGGGAAATTTATCAATTTCAAAACTTAAGTATCTAATTTTATGTTTTGCCAAAGTTTATGTGCCATTGAGAATATTTACCCTAATAAATATCAAAATTTTGTAAAAAGTTCATGTCCCTAATAAATAAAAAATTTTTGTAAAAGGTTCAATAAAAAAAATAAATGTTAGTTTGCCATCAACTGTCGAGGATGGAAACAAAATGACTTAAAATCGGGTGAGTGGAATGATTTTAACAGGAGGATTGAGAAAAATATTTGATGGGTAATGCACACCATGCGTATCTATATGTTGTTTGTAACTACGAATTATATGTTAATACATGAACAAGATAGTGGATGGTTTAAAAATCACTACTTCTCATATGACTACGTATTAGAATATAATTGATAATTACACAACATGTGATATTATATGTGATGTATAATATTCATTGAATCCTTTCTTAGAGAATTGACCTGATTCTAAAATAGGAAAATTTTGAATATGGGGATTATATTTTCAAAACTTAAAAAGAGAAAAGAAATATTTTAAAATAAATTCTTGAAATCTTTGAAAATTAGGCCTGCTTAAAAAATGGCTTGTTTTCCTATTTTCTTGTTTATTCATCATTTTATTCATCATCACTTTTTATTATCAAAATAACTTAAAAGAAAACAAAATTATTAAAGCATGTGCGAATGATGCTTACTTAGATGCAAATCAACACGAGACTGTTGTAGTTTGCTTTTTCATTAATTGTTTAAGTTTTGAAGTTTTTTTTATTAAAGCCTTTTTCCTTTTTATATTTTTCTCATTTTTTTTAGATTTTTGTTTCATATATATAATATGTATATATATCTTTTCTCAAAATTTTCTTCTATATGAAAATCTTCTTGCTTTTGGAAATTTTTTTTAAACATTTTACATTTAATTTTTTTCTTTTCTAAAATATTTTTGTTTCTTGAACTCTTTATAAAAGAAAATTCTATAAGATGTGCATATGAAAAGCTACTAAAATTGGACGAATCATTTCGCGCCACCAACCCAATTCCTAAAACGCCTTGTGTATGAATCTACAGCACCATCACAGTCGACTTTTACATAATCAAGATTAGGAGAACAGGCTTCCACTCTGCTCGGCTTATGTTACAGCAGTCAGATTCAACTTGTGGTATTTGAAAATAAACTCATTTCAGTGTTTCCAAAATGTCCATAAAATGCATAAGACAACTTCAGCAACGTCCTTCCAACCCAAGGACTGCTTCAGCATGTATGACACAGCAAATCAAACAGCCAAACGTCCATCCTAACATTAATCGGAAAATCTTCCACTTCAATGCTTAAGACATGACACAATACTCTCCTTGACCAATCACAGCCCACAAACAAATGTTCCATAGTTTCTTCATTGTCGCAAAAAGGCCAATAGTGCCCATGTAATGCTTGGTTGATTATTACTGATGAAATCACTAATTCCATCTCCTTTATTGATAAGACTTCACATTTTTGTTGTTCTTTTAAGAAATGGCACGATTATTATTTAGAAGGCATTTTTAGAAGTCAATTTTCGTTCATTTATAAATTTTTTCCCAATTAGCATGTGTGTGTGTGTATATATATAACTTCTAACTTTTTTATTTTTTTCATTTCTTTCATTTAGAGCTTTACAATTAATTGTCAAACTCAGAACATCATCTTTCGCCGTAACAATGTCTTTTGGTTTACATTATGCATTTTTAAACGTTGAAGAATAATTCTTGTGTAGGAGCTTCACTCATTATAAATTTAAAAGAAATCATTTCTCGGTGAAACTTAAAATACCATTACTTAGATGGTTGATTTAGGCTATATATAAACATGTTAAACTTGTAAACTATGCAATCTTTATCTCCAGCTGCAAAACCTTCATGATATTCTATATAAATTCCCTCATCTTGCACTCTATTAAGAATGCTTCTTAATTTCATAAGGACTCAATATTGAGAACATGAATGCAATTGGCAAGCTATTATAGAGATCTGATCCTTCCAGCCTACTAAAAACCTTATAAGGTTAAACCCTATAAAGTTTAAGATTGGGTTTGGGAAATCTTTTACAATCCTATAAGATTTAAGCTTAGGTTATGAGTCATTAGTATGACTTGATGGAAACCCAATTCGCTAAAATATAATAAAATTTTAAAATAAAAATAATGTTCAATTTGAATTCAAAAGAAAACGCTAAACACTTGAAATCTTTGTCTCTCTCTTGCAACAAATATTAATTATGAAATAATCTTTGAAGCTCAACTCATAATTTTGTATTTATCTAGGTTAAATTAATATTCACATGTACAATATATTATATATTTTTTGGTTATGTTATGTGTAAAGTTGAGATTTCACAAATAATATGTTAATTTTTTTGTTTCGAAAAAGAGAATGATATATACATTTTTCATATTATTTGGAGATTTTTTTTATAGCTTGATATAGATTTTATTATTTATTTTTAGGGTTGGACTAAGTTTTTTGTTTCGATTATTTGCTTAAATCATTCTTAATCAAGTCAAACAGAGCGGGGTAGATCGACTCAATATCATATAGGGGCAAGTTGTGGAATTTTGCTTTGAAATCCAAAGATCAGGTTCTGGATGTGTTTTAGTAATTCCACACTAAAGTGGAAAGAGAAATAAGAAAACAGTTGATGTGTCATAGCAAGTAATAGTGGTGAACATAGAAGACCGTTTGAAGAATATTATAGACATGGGATTAAACTGGAGAAGATAGTTCTAAAGATCCCACATCAAAACGTAATTGCTAAAAGAATGAATCGCACCATCACAGAGCAAGTGAATTGTATGCTATCTCATGCCAAACTGCTTAAATCATTTTAGGGTGAAGCTATGAGGATAGCTATTGACTTAATAAATCTATCTCCCTCTCATGTTCTAGATAGAGATATCCTAGAAAGAGTCTGGACAGGTAAAGATATTTCTTATGAATACTTATGTGTGTTTGGTTGCAGCGCTTTCGTGCATATTCCTAAAGATGAAAGAGCAAAGCTTGATGCAAATTCAAAGCAGTGCATTTTTATAGGTTATGCACATGATAAGTATGGGTATAGACTATGAGATCCAGTTGAGAAGAAAATTGTCAGGAGTAGAGATGTGGTCTTTATTGAAGACCAAACCATTAAAGATATAGAAAAGACAAAAGCTTCAAGTGAGATCCCTACAAACGTAGATCTAATGCCCTCACTTGAAGATTCTAATAATGATGGGGGAGATGTGGAAGATTCAGTTGAGCAACCTTAAGAGCCTTATCAGCAGATTGAGTTGAGGAGATCTTCAAGAGAGAGAAGACCTTCAGTTAGATATAATCCAGATGAGTTTGTGATGCTAACTAATGGGAGAGAACCAAAATGTTATCAAGAAGCCATGATACATGAGCAAAAAAAGAGAATGGGTTAAAGCTATGCAAGATGAGATGAAATCTTTGCAAGAGAACCACACATCTAACTTGGTGGAACTACCTAAGGGTAAGAGACCCTTGAAGGATAAATGGGTGATCACGCTTTTTCTATATATGCTTTTTAAAACTCTTTTTAGCTATTTTTAAATTCCTTTAAAAGAGTAATTTTTAACCAATAGTGTATCAAGTGCATGTGCAGTAATAATATATCGGTGAATATCGAGTCTTATCAACAGAAAGTGAGGACTAGCTATCAACTTTATTAGTTTTAATTGTAGCTAGGCAAATCAAATTTGATTTTGTTTTCGGGTTTTCTTATATAAAACTAAATTACAAAGAATCTTGGATTTCTATCACCTGTAAATTGACTAGGTTAAGAGCCAACAAATCTGAACAATCAATTAAATGTATGCTATCAATCAAAATTACAACTATAGATCCAAATTGTTAATGGGTTTATTTTTTTAGCAATCAAGCATCATATAATAACTTCTTTTCCCAAAATAAGCTACTATCCTAAATTAACCAATCAATGTTCCCTATTCCTAGGAAATTCATCAATTGACTAATATGTTCAATTTATCAAACCTTAATCGAATTCAAACTCATATGTCTATGTGATCTATAATCCAAATTAGATATTCACAGAAACGATTAGAAAAGAATTTTTCAATTACAATCCTAATCTATCATGAATTCCAAAATCAATCCAAAACACATGATCTGTGAAGTAACATCAACAATTTGAATACAGATAATGATTCAATCAACAATAGGGATCATCAATCAGATAAGTTAGATCTACAGCTTAAAACCCTAATTAAAATCAAAAGATACAAGCATCAAACATCATCCAATATATGAATATAAGAAAAAGAAAAAAATCACCTTGTCAAAATAATTCTGTTTATGAATTCAAATCCAAATGATGTCTTCCACCTAAATCTCGGTGTGGAATCCCAAAACAAATTAACAAGAAAACTTCTTTAGTGTTATAAACCTTAATCTAGATCTAAAAGCTATAGAAAGAAGATAAATTTCGTGCTTAGGGTTCTTCACCAACAAAAGATACAACAAGAGATGAATATATAAGAAAAGTCTCATAACGACATATGCTGGCAAGTACACTGGCGATGTACATTTAGATCTAGGCGGCATTGGTTGAAAAAAATGAATTCTGAGAGCAATCTATGAATGTACGCCAGCTGCTGGTGGTGTTGGATAACAAATTGCCAACATTCATTGAAAACAAAAATCTCTTAAGGCAAATACATAAGCAGCATTTAAGCAGTATAGGGATAGTGTAGGCCTACACCGGCATGTATGTTGGTGGCATACGACTTAATTTTGCCAGTGTACAGTAAAAAACTTGTATGATGCTATTTAGTTTTAAATGCTGGCAGTGTTGGTTGAATTCTTGGCCGGTGTTGATGTTTTTCAATTCTATTCAAGTGCTAAGTTGGCTCAATGCCAGTGGTATAGATCCAACAATGGCCAGCGTATGTTCAAAATTCCAAATGCTGGTGAGAATTTCCATTCAAAGATGGCGGCATTGGTTTCTCAAATCGCCAACATTGATGCTCTATGATTAAGGCCGACTATGTTGCTTTGTTGATGGTCAGCCTTGATTGGTTTTGTCCCCAAAATTGCATCAAACTCCTATAATTTGCTTGTGTTTATATGATAAGTCCTTCAATGACCTGAAATATCAAAATAAACACTCTTAAGTACCATTTTTATTCGATTTCTATAAAATCTATAATAGTTGAGCATGCTTTGATCAATGAAAAGTTGAGTAAAATATGACTTTTTCAACTCTCCCACACTTGAACTTTTGCTTGTCCTCAAGCAAAATAATTAAGAATACTGGATTGAAATTTGTCATACAAAGTACAAATTTTTTTAACATTCTCAATTCAAGCATCTTTTCCTTTTCATTGTTCATGACTTGCATTGCTAGTACCTATTGCTCTGACTAAACTGGGTTCATGTAATTAGATTACTACAATTAAAATTCAGCAGTTAATCTAGATAAAACAAATTTTAATCCCAGTTTTAGCAAAAGATTCTTTTGTTCAAAAGTAAATACACAGTCCTATAAGGAAAAATACCTATTTAAACTTCACTGGACATTTAGCAGGCATATAATCTTAGCAATACAGAGTGAAAGCAAGTGGTATCTACTCTTTCCCTATAATTGCTCCTTTTTTATTATAAGTCTTCTTTCATTTGAAGCTTTTACATTCATTTTCTTTTTCTTTCCATACAAACATGTATTCTTTTTTCCTTCTCTTTTTTTTTTTTCAAAGTTCAATAATTGAATTTTTGCTTTTCTTCCCTTCTCGTTATAGTGAGTTCATTGAGTTGGCACCTCACGGGCTCATAACCTAAGTGACCAGGTTTTAAAGGACCCTTAAGAACTCTACCTCACTCTAACATTCAATTTCAAATATTCTTGAATCAATTACCTGAGTTAGTAGAGTAAAGGCTATGCTTGTTTCTTTCTTTTCTTTTGAATGCAACACAAATTTTAAGACTTTTTTTTTAATGAAGAATCACTAAGTAAAGAGTTTCTTCTACCTCTTATACTAAGTGTTGAAAAGTTACCAAAATAACACAAAATAGTATATACATGCTAACTTTTTCCTAGAAGTAGACCTGTTTATTTTTCACTTAAGGACTCAACCTACTCTTAAACTTCCAATTCTATAGCTAAATACAAGGTAGGTTTGTTCTTTAGAGATTTCATTACTTAATTTTAACTAAGTGTTCTAATTACAATAGTAGATGAGTAAGGCATTTAGCAAGTCAATTTCACTTTCTTTATAGATACTATTAACAATTTTGTGCACAATCTCTAGATTTCATGAAAAATTCTAAAAAGATTTGGCCTAAAATCGCCATATAATGCTTTAGGTCAAATCAATTTAAAGTATGGGGTCAACATTTCAAGTTCAGATGTCATATATTTTTAATCAAAACAACAATTCAGACATCAACAGTCATACTCAACTCCATTCTCCATATCATATTATCCCTTCCACACACTAAAATTAAACAATGTCTCACCGTTCCTAATTTAGCTCAACAATAGGAAAGAAATAAAGATAAAAAGAAAAGGAAAACTGATACTTTCTCAGTTTTGAAAAGTGATGCAATTTGAATTCCAACCAGTATTACAATAGAGAAGTTCTCCACTTATGTCCATCTTGTAAGTTAATCTCTAGTTGTCTACAATTCATGTGCTATAGCTCCTGATTTTCTTTCTTATCTGCACAAATAGGGCACACATCAAAGCTACAAACAAAAAAAAAAACAAAAAAATTAACAAAGGAAAAGAAAATGATAGGTTGCATCCCACTCAGCGCTTGTTTTATAGTCTCAACCTGACTTTCTAACTTTCTTCTTCAAGGAGGATCAAAATCACTAGTCTTTTTAATCATCATCCTTCCTTTTCTTCTCATGTTCTACTCTTAAAGTTTAAGGTGTTGTGTTAGCTTTGGTGGATTTATGGTTCTTTTTCCATCTTTTCATGATATTGACAATGTAATTCTCTATTTCCAACCTCAACACCATTTTATTATATTTCACAGCTATAACAACTCCAGCAATAGTCATGAATGGGCATCCAATGATGAAGTGAATCTCTGGATCTTCTTCCATATCTAGTACAACAAAGCCTACTGGAAAGATGAACTTTTCTACTTTTAAAAACACATCCTCAATTACCTCTCTCGGTCTTTTGATAGAGCGATAAACCAATTGAATTATCATCTTAGTATTCTTAATTGCATCCTCTAATCTTAATTTCATTGCCATAGAGAAAGGTATCAAATATATGCTTGCACCAAGATCACAAAAAGTATTCTTGAACTAACTATCTCCTATGGTGCGATCTAAAGTGAACTTGCCCAGATTGTTCAATTTAAAGGGAAGTGAATCCTTAAAAGCTTTAGTACAAGCCTGAGTTAACATGACTATCTCTCTCCTATTCATCTTTCTTTTCTTGCTCATAACTTCTTTTAAAAAGTGCTTATACTAAGGTGATTCTTCTAAAATATTAGCCAAAGGAATATTGATTTCTAGCTTCTTGAACACCTCTTGGAATTTCTCAAAATCCTCATCATCTTTCCTCTTCCTTGATCTTTTGGGAAAAGGAATTGATGGCACATATGATCTGACAGTGGGCTCAATAACTATAGGAATATGCTTCTGTTTACCACATCTTCTTTTTGTTGTGATGTAGAAGCCAAAGTCTCTTCTTTTTCAACCCGCTTGCTTGTTTCTACTTTAATCTCATTTACTTGCTCAATTGGGTTAGAGGGCTTCTCAAGACTTGCAATTTTGCTTTCCTAACTTCTTAAACCCCTCTACGGTCAGATTTGCAAGCTTTTCAATAGATAATTCCCAAGCTAGCTTTTCTTCTTTTACTTTAACCTCAATTGCCACTAAAGAAGTCTTCTCTAACTTTTCTTCTCTTGACACAAAAGCTTCCTTTTTCTCTTCTTCATGCCTTTGATTGTCAACTGGGGTTTCTTTTTCCTTTCCACGACTAGATCGCTCCCAATCTTTACTCGTGTTAGCAAGTTTAAACATAGATGAAACTAATTCTGTCAAACCTACTACCTAAGTCTCCAATTTTTCTATGATAGTCTATTGCTTCTCAAACTTTGCTTCCCATTTCTGTTCTAAACTCCTTAATTTCTTCAATAGTTTTCTCTCTTTACATGGATCTCAAATTGTGGGAATAGGAGAAAAGTTAACAACATTTTCTTGTCTTGGAGTCTTACAAGTGTGGTGATAATCTTGAGTTGAAGTACTAGGATCAAATTCTTGCGTACCACCATGGTATTGAGAGTTTTCATGTGATTCACTATACTACGAACACACTACTGGATGAGAATTCTATGGATCAGTGTACTAGTTTCCTATCAACTCTTCAATCATTACAAATTTCAATTCTAGTGACATTAATGAGAATTTCCCTCCAACAACTGACTCTATCATCATCTTATCATGAGAACCTATTCCATTAAGGAAATAATTCAGCTGAGAGAAACAAGGTGGACCATGATAAGGACATTGAAACATCAAATTATGGAATCGTCCCCAAGCATTTGATAGAGGCTCTCTCTCATATTGCCTAAAATATATTATCTCATCATGAAGTTCTAGATTATAGCAAAATAGGAAGACTGGTGCTTGTTGATTATCCATCTCTTATCCAAGTAACACCTACAAAGAGTAAAAGAAAAACGAGTAGAAATATACAAATAGACTAAAGACTAGTATATGTAGGTAAAGAAGAAATTTTTTATATATATTTTGCAATTTTTCTTAGGTTTTTCAAATAAAAAGCCTAGTCTACGAAAGTTCCAAAAATTGAAAGTGGTAATGTTCACTCCTTGACAATGGCACAAAAAACTGATCACGTCTTTTCTATATGTGCATTTTAAAACTCTTTTTAGCTATTTTTAAAATCCTTTAAAAGTGCAATTTTTAACCGGCAATATACCGAATACATGTGCCGTAATAATATATCGGTGAATATCGAGTCATATCCATAGAAAGTGAGGACTAGCTATCAATTGTATCAATTCTAATTATAGCTAAGCAAATCAAATTTATTTCTATTTTTGGGTTTTCTTATAGAAAACTAAACTACAAAGAATCTTGGATTTCTAAAACCTATAAATTAATTAGGTTAAGAGCCAACAGTTATGAACAATCAATTAAATGTATGCTATCGATCAAAATTGCAATTGCAGATCCAAATTGTTAATAGGTTTAGTTTTTAAGCAATCAAGCACCAAATAATAACTTTTTTTTTCCAAAGTATGTTATTAACCTAAATTAACTAATTAATGTTCCCAATTCCTAGAAAATTGATCAATTGACTAATCTATTCAATTTACCAAACCCTAATCGAATTCAAACCCATATGTTTATGTGATTTGTAATCCAAATTAAATATTCACAGAAAGGATTAGAAAGGAATTTTCTAATTATAAACCTAATCTATCATGAATTCCAAAATCAATCCAAAACACATGATCTGTGAAGTAACATCAATAACTCGAATACATACAATGATTCAATTAACAACAGGGATCATCAATTAGATAATTCAAATCTACAACTCAAAACCCTAATTGAAATCAAAAGATACAAGTATCAAACATCATCCAATATATGAATATAACAAAGAGAACAAAATCACCTTATCAAAATAATTCTGTTCTTGAATTTAAATCCAAATGACGTCTTCCACTTGAATACGGTATAGAATCCGAAAATCAATTAGCAAGAAAACTTCTTTAGTGTTCCAAACCGTAATCTAGATCTAGGAGCTATGGAAAAGGAGATAAATTTTGTGTCTAGTGTTCTTCATCAACAAAAGATACAATAAGAGACGAATATATATGAAGAGTCTCGCCAGGACATACGCTGGCAAGTACACCGGCGGTGTACATTTAGATCTAGTCGGCGCTGGTTGAAAAATAATGAATTCTACGAGCATTTGTGATTGTACACTAGCAATGTAGGATAACAAATTGCCGGCATTCGTTGAAAACAAAAGTCTCCCGAGGCAAATACATAGCCAACATTTAAGCGGTGTGGCGAGGGTGTAGGCTTGCACCGGCATGTATGCCGGCGGCGTAAGACTTAATTTTGCCAGTATATAGTAAAAAACTGGCAAGATGCTATTTAGTTTTAAATGTTGATAGTATTGGTTGAATTCTTGGCTAGTGTTGATGTTTTCGATTCTGTTCAAGTGCTAAGTCAGCTCAATGCCGGTGGTATAGATCCAATAATGGCTGGCGTATGTTCAAAATTCCAAACGTTGGTGAGAATTTCCATTCAAAGCTAGGGGCATTGGTTTCTCAAATTGCCAACATGATGCTCTATGATTAAGGCCAACTGTGTTGCTTTGTTTATGGTTGGCCTTGATTGATTTTGTCCCTAAAATTGCATCAAACTCCTCTAATTTTTTGTGTTTGTTTGATAAGCCCTTCAATAACCTGAAATATCAAAATAAGCACTCTTAAGTACCATTTCCATTCGATTTCTATAAAATCTACAATAGTTAAGCATGCTTGGATCAATGAAAAGTTAAGTAAAATGACTTTATCAATGGGTATACAGATTGAAGAATGAAAAAAAAAAAAAGCTCATAACTAAGGTACAAGGCAAGATTAGTTGTGAAGGGGTTCAACAAGAAGAAAGGTATTGATTTTGATGTGATTTTCTCACAAGTGGTGAAGATGTCTTCCATTCGGTTGTACTCAGTATTGCAACCAATTTGAACTTAGAGATTGAATAACTGGATGTGAAGACGACATTCTTTCATGGTGACTTAAAGGAAGAAATCCATATAGAGCAGCCTAAGGGTTCAAGGTCAAGGGGAAGGAGCAACTTGTTTGCGAATCAAATAAGAGCTTGTATGGGTTGAAACAGACTCTAAGGTAGTGGTATAAGAAGCTTAACTGCTTCATGTTTAATCAGGGTTACTCCAGGATTGCATCAGACTATTGTGTCTTTATAAAGAAGTTAGCCATGATGCTAAGTAGATTCAAAATCTAAATATTGCATTGAATAAGTCTTTTGCAATGAAAGACTTAAGACTCGCATGCCAAATTCTTGGTACAAGAACCATTCATGATAAAAAGAGCTAGAAATTATGGTTATCACAAGAGAGATACCTAGAAAAAGGTGTTGAGAGATTCAATATGAACAAGGTAAAACATGTTTTTTCTTCACTTGTGAGTTACTTCAAACTCAGTATTCAATAGTGTCCTAAAAGTGAGGTAGACAAGGAAGACATGAAAAAGGTTCCTTATGCTTCTGTACTTGGGAGTCTAATGTATGCTATGGTATGCACTAGACCGAATACTGCTCATGCTGTTGGTGTAGTTAGTCACTATCTCTCAAATTCATGTAAAGAGCATTAGACCGTTGTTAATGGATGCTTAGGTATGTCAGTGCACTTTCAAGTTAAGTTCATTGTTTGATGGCAGCAAACTTGTATTAGAAGGGTTTTCAGATGCTGATATGGCTAAAGATCTTGATTTCAAAAAATCTACTTCAAGTTATTTGATTACTTAAGTAGGGGGAGTGGTGCCTTGGCAATACCACTGAAGCATAATATATAGCTATGATTGAAGCTTGCAAGGAACTCTTGTGAAATGAAGAAGTTTTAAAAGAACTAGGTCAAAAGCAAGAAGACTTTAGGGTGTTTTGTGACAACCACAATGCTATACATCTTAATAAGAATCTAACATTCCATTCTAGATCCAAACACATTGATGTCAGGTATCATTGGATTTGTGATGTACTGGAATCATAGCTTTTGAAGCTAGAGAAGATCCACACTGATGATAATGCTTCAGATATGATGATTAAAGCTTTACCTAAGGATAAAGTTGTTTATTGCAGACAGATAACAAGTGTGATGGAGCCCCCCATATGTGTTGGAGGGGAAGTATATTGGGTTATGATCCAACTCATATGGGTCTATAATCAAGAAAAACCTAAATATATATTATACATATTTAGAAGATTTTCAAAACAAGAAAAGCTGGCGTTTGAGGGATAAAGGCCATGGGCCTACAAGTAGATAATCACTGACCTTGAAATGTGAATTGCCTACTTGGATACACCGCTGACATAGACAACAACGCCACTAGCATTTAGCCGGTGTTGAATGATGCTGGAGAAAAACAACATAGCCAGCCTTAAGCCGACTTACACTAGCATATATATATGTGTGCGTGTGTGTGTGTGTGTGTGTGTGTGTTGTGGTGTTTTTTAGGGTTCACAATGGTGTGATATTATTGTATCACTCCTAGCCATTCCTAAATTCTAGAGAAAGAGATGCTGTTGTTGATTGTTATGCACTGTTTGTGGTGAGAATTTGTGTGATCCACTAGTATCACTAGTGAAGAAAGACAATTGTAATCCCATTATTATTAATAGTGGAAGAATTCGTGCATCCATCCTATGGTTTTTCCCCAATTAAGGTTTTCCACATAAAATCCTAGTGTTATTATTTTTATTTTGTAATTTTTATTTTAATTTATTGTGATCACTATAGGCAAGAAGAAAAAGTCAATGTGATCGTTTCTAGGTTATTAGAGATTTTTTCCTAACACTTCATTATCCAACTTTAGGATAAACCTCCTTGTAAGGTCCAAGAAAATTTGACATGGTAAGGTGAAATCATAAATCCCAAATTGGTTCTTCTTTTTATAATGTGAGATACTTTTATATTCACATATGTAAAATCTCAGTCCCACTAAGTATAATCTTCATAGGAGCATTTGGTTCTTCTTTAGCTACATCAATATGACTATCTAGCTTAGTCAAGTTATAAGCTTCATAAAACTTTAATATTCAACAATATATCCTCACTTGAAAAATGTTCCTTGAGAGAGGTGGCCTCCTTTGGTTATAATATAGTTATAATTACATCAATATTTTCACCTAGAAATTGATAACTCTTCGAATGTTCGAAAAATTTAATAAAGATCCATTTCCTTTTCTTTTAACCTTAATTTCCAAATTGATTAAGTTTGATTTTCTATTAATCCACATATTCAACGGTGTAGAAGAAATGGTAAAGGAAACTATTTCTTAGGATATCCAATTCAGTACGTATGTAGCAATTAAAAGGCCATCTCTTTAAAAGAGGGTGGTGAATCTGTCTGTGCCATAATCGATCATAGCTATTTCCATTAGCATAATAATAATAATAATAATAATAATAATAATAATAATAAGCATTCTGTAAAATTCTTATGCTCCTATCAACTTGTAAAGCCTTAAGTTCTTATCTAATTGATTCACAACTAAATTGATATATTTTTCACAGCCGTCAACTGGTAAATTATGAATCAGATTTGACCAAAATGGTGTAATCGGTAATAAATCATAAGAAATAAATATCCATTTTTTAATCTTAGATATACACGAAGGAAAATTTTACAGTTCTATAGCGGTTATAATGGGATTGATTCTGTCACATGAATAAATAGTTCAGGTTTTAAAATGTATTAAAATGTAATGATTGTAAAGGATATATAGATTGAATTCCTTTGGAAAAATTTGTTATCGTTGATTTGCGAACTAAATAATACTTGCATGTATGCAGTTCAGTTAATAGAATGAGGCAAATGTCTTGAAGGAAAAACATGAAATTATAATTGTGAAGAAAAAGTTTCCAAATATACGTCAACATCATAACCTGGAATTGAGAAGATTCCCTACTCCAATGTGTTGGAACAAAAAGTATGCTCTTTTGAATATTAGGCGTTAAGAGGTCATGAGGGAGGAAAAAGGCATTGCGAACCTTCGAGTTCTTCAACTAGCAAGTTATTTCCTTTTTACGATATCGTTCTACGGCTCTAGTACGTATCGATCTTTATCCACTCAATATTGATGATTCTCTGTAAAAGTTAAATGACTCTGGCCGTAGACATTCTACTTTTACCCTCTTTAACTTTAATTTTTTTTTTTAAGCCTATGATATCTCTTTTTAGTCAAAAATCCAGAATAACTGGTGGGGGGGTGGGGGTGGGGAAGAGGGGTAAGATCCAACAACGGAAAGATAAAAAACAACAAAAAGGAAGATAGAAATTTGGGAAAATCTAGAAAAAATAATTTTCGGGAGTGGAAAATATATTTTAGAGTGAGAAATAATGTCTGTTTTTAAATCAAAGAGATTTTCATAATTAAAATATCCATATGCGACTTAATGAATATGGATTTGCCATAAAAATCACAGGTTTTCTGAAAAATTCATTTTTCTTGTGCCTATTCTCTGGGCTGCTGTCTCTCGAAAAAACAACACACACATATATATTTATATTATTTAAAAACATAACAATGTTTGAAAAGAAGTTTATTTAAGGTATTAACATTTCAATGGTTATTTATAATTGACCGTTGAGAAAATTTAAGAAAAATTAATTAAAAAATAACCAAAACATTAATATCTTAAATAAATTCTATAAAACATTGATATTCTCGGATGATTTACTTTATAAAATGTTGATTCTTTATTTTAACCATCTGAAACGCTGATAACTTTCATGAACTTATTCCAAATATATTTTTGTACTTAGTCTCAAAAAAATGTAATTAGTTACCCTTATTGTAAATTCTGTCAGAAGGAAGGAACTTTTGAGCTTGTGATTTTATAATGGCCTTCATAAAACTAGTTTGGTTTGCGAATCTTGGCTTAAGGATAGATTGCACCCAAGTATCAACGCTAGATGTTTGGTTCGATATCTGTGTAAAGGGAGTGAGCAACAAGAAAGAAACAGTTTCTTACATTGCCTATGTGTGTACGGTAATATGAAACATTGGACAAGTAAATGTTAATTCGTGTTCAATGGTGAGGAACCAAACATAAAGGCAACTATTATTATAGCTTCTCAAAGAGCCGCTGAGATGGAAATTGCACCAATTAAGACTGCCAGCGCTTGACCATGGATGTGCCACAATCATAAAGAACTCTAAGTTTGCTACACTTAACATGGTCCATCTTTATTACACATGGAATCCTATCATGAGATGACGTCTGCTTCTATGGAGATGATTCCCTTCCACACTATAATTACTGCACCGTGATAGATTGTGTGGAGCAACTAAATACTCATAACGAAGACAACTCACAATCAAAGGAGGCTGATGTAGGCTGATGTGCATGTAGCTTATGCAGATGTGCTCCTTTGATTCGCCTTTGATTTGTGTTCGTTTTCTTAACATTACATGTAGAACATGGAAACTCCAAGCATAATCCTCAATTTTTGAACGTATGCCATTCGAGTAAAATTAACTACCAATGTGTTTAAATGTCTTATTGAACCCAAAGTGCAACCACATGTGAAGCATGAAATTTGTTTAAAATTTTCAGGATCAACAATGATTGAGGCACAAAAAATAATTTGTTATTAAAGAACTACAATTTGTTCTTCCATTCAATCTTTTGCTTAGGGAATCTTCCAGCTTTCAAATCATCAATCAATTGCTTATATGTCTTGTTTGCCCATGTATTGTTGCATTTCATATGGATGATTAAATCAACTTGATTGTAAAGTGTCATATTATTTCCTAAGGTGAACAATACAATAAAAAACTGGCACGGATAAGGCCAAAAAGGAAGTATCCTCATATTGTCATGATAACCCATCAACAATGACATTCTCCACTCCACTTTTTTAGCCAATGTCATCATGATCATACCCTGGTAGTTTAGTGATATATCTTTATTTCTTAGTTATTTGAATTACTTGAGAAAGAAGTTATTTCAAACTTCTATGGTCAATTCTCACGGTAAAGTTATTCCTAAGCAAGTATTGTCTTTGCTTCTGCACTATGTCAACCAGCGCATATTATTCTTTAATACAAGTATAAGCTTTCATAAGATGTGGAGAAAGTTTCTTACAAAAATATGCAATAAAGTGGCATTGCTGCAACAATACAACCCCTATACCCACCTTTGAGGCATCCATCTCCACAATAAAAGCCTAATTAAAATCAGCTAAAACCAACGCCAATGCATCAATTAAAGCCACCTTAACCTTAGTAGACTGTGGAATCCTTCATTCTTCAATAAGTCGTTTAAGGGACTAGCAATGTACATAGCCCTTAACAAACTTTCTATAATAATTAGTTAAACCTAGAAAAGCTCTCAATTGCTTCACATTTGAGGGTGTTGCCCAGTTTGCCATTACTTTTACCTTGAATGAGTCTAGTCAAACTTCACTTAGAGGCACAACATGACTCAAATATTCAATGGTGGTCTATGTAAAAGAACACTTACTTTCCTTAAGATAAAGATGATTATCCGAGGTTTGTAATATAGTTGTCAAATGCTGTAAGTGCTCTACCATTGACTTGCTGTATTTAAGGATGTATAAAAAAATGATGACAAATTTCCTTAAGAATACTTGAAATATCATGTTCATTATAGACTAAAATATTGATGGAGCATTGCTTAACCAAATGGCATTACTAAAAACTCATAATGCCCTTCATGGGTGCAAAAAGCTATATTGTCCACATCCTTTTGATCCATTTGAATTTGATGGTATCTTGACCAAAACTCCAACTTAGAAAACAGAGAGACATCCCTAAGTTCATCAATTAACTCATCTACTATAGGAATTGCAAAGTTGTCCCAAATTGTTACTTGATTATGTGTACTATAGTCTATACAAAATCTCCTGCTTCCATCTTTTTTCTTGACTAGTAACACTTGTGAAGAAAATGCACTACTGCTTTTTTGTATGACACCTTGGAACAACATGTCTAAGACTTGCTTCTCAATCTCATTTTTCTAAAATGTAGGTATTGATATAGTTTGACATTGACTATAGGAATATTCGGTTGCAAGTGAATCTAATGTTAAATGTTGCATAGAGGTAGCAAGGATGAGGGTGTCTTAAACATACTAGAAAATCTGCTTAATAATGTTGTAAGAACATCATTGGTGGTGGTTTTCACTGAGTGTAACAATCAACTTTTTGAACCATCAAAAGAAAAAAGAAAAAAGGAAAAAAAAAAGTCCATAGTAAGTTTGGAGCAATTTGTGGTAACAGGTCCTAATGTATTTAACCATTGAATACCTAACATGACCTTAGCTCCTTAGATTGGTAGGACATAAAATGAGTAAGGTTTATTTTGGAATCTAGATTGTGTGTTGGATTAGTGTTTTCGATTAAAGAAGTGTTTGAAATTGTGTTTGAAGTACCATCGATATGTGGTTTAAAAAATTGTAAAGGTTGTGATGATTTTGAAAAAGAAGATGAAGATGATGAATATGGTTTTGAAAATGGAAACTAATCATTATAATTATTCTCATGCATTTTGGCAAGCTAAATAACTTACATGCAATTGAGTGTTTTTGCAATTTGAATTTCTTGTCTTATATAGGGTTTAAGACTCGATGCAAAAAAATTGAGGAGAAAATGTGTAGATAAGCCAACAATCTATTTAAAAATGATTTAAACGATAGTTGGTATTCTTCTACTATTCTAGTTTGTGTAAGTTTGGATAGGTTACCTTGAATGTCTTCATACTCGAATGGGCCAAAGAGTATTTCAATGGCTTGTTGGAAATTGGACCAAGAACTGAGCTACTTATTGTTAAACATGCATTTGTGCCAGTCCAGCATCTTCTCCTCCATTACAAGTGATGCAATTGCTATAAATTGCTCATTAGATATACCTTGAAAATTAAAGAATTGATCCACCTTAAAAACCCATCCTATTGCGTCTTCGCCTATAAAATTTAGAATCTAAAGCTTGATTCCTTTAACAAGTTTTCTGCTATAGTCCCTCCATTAATAGAAGATGATGAATTTAAAATATGATCCATTTTCTTATTAGCTATAGGGGGCTAATTCTGATTCATAGTTTGAAAATTCTTGGCCAATTCATCAAATTTCTTGTCTATCTCAACCCTTAATGCTTGCAGCAATGTGGTTTGCAATTAAGTTGTTGATCTATCCAATTGATCCTCTATTGCTCCCTACCTTTTGATGCAGACATAACATGAGAGTACCAAATTATTACTTTAGCCCACTCACTTATAACTCATAGCCTTACTGTTACCAACCCTAATATATGAACCATACTTCTAAAGTTTTCTTCTTTTTTTGTCTCCCTTCAGGTAATACAAAACCCTACCTCCTATTGTTTTCTTTATTGCTCTCTATTTCTACCTTACTCGATGCTAATCATTTGATTTGTTTGCAAGGTACAATCAAGAGATGTCAGAATAGACCTTGTTTAAGTCAAATCTCAACTCCAAGTACCTAGAGGCACAACTAATTTCAGAGAATAAACTAGTATACCCCCTTCTATTATTTTCTTTACTATCTAGGCTTATTTGAATGCATAGTTGTTACAATTATGTTAAGTTATAATTTCTTATAAGCAAAAGCTTTCATAAGGCTAACTCTAATTAGAGGCAAATAATTTATCCACTACAAGAAAAATGGGTTTTAGAGATAAAATTTCTATCTCTGAACATAAATTTTTATTGTAAAAATCATCATTGTTGATTCTATTTATAGAAATATAAGCTATTTTGATTGTTTTCAGTCGCAAAATTTCTGCCTTTGAAGGTCATTGTTCTTATAGTGATCCTAAATGAGGTCTTGTCTATGCATAATGATTTCTAACAAGACAAGACAACATATCTTGGATTTGACATAAAACTTAGCCTACTGCCAAAATCCTATTGATATATCATACTAAATCTTACTAATGGACATGTTAATTGTCTTGTATTCACTTGGTCTAGAAAATAAAGACAAGGGCCATATCGAATTCCATATACATAAACATAGCATTATACATAAAATGAACGTAATACTCTAAGACATCTATTGTCACTCTCGACTATCACCAGAAATCCTAGGAAGGGAAGATTGTTGAGATCTTGAAGATCCTTAAGCATCTCAAATTATAATATAAAGTCCTTTATCCTTCGAATACCTAAGTGTATGATTTAGGTGGAGTCAAGGACTATAATTTTTTGAGAACTTGGTACAATGCCATGCGCTACTTATGAGAGAAGAGCATGGCTTAGCCTATTTTCAATGTTGAAGTTCTCAAGTTCATGTTCCCGACATTCACATGCTCCTCATGTATTAGTCTAATCTAATAATACAATAAGAATTAAATTTTATATGTTTGCTAAATTTTCTCTACTATTTATGGTACGTATTTCAGATTTTTTTTCTTTTTCTTTTTATTGTGTGTCTTTTTTTTTTTTTTGGCAAGTATGCCACAATGCTTTTTATATTGGGAACAACATTAAAAGTTGTAATAGGTGTAATGAGGGGTATTTCTTATATTTGCAAACAAAATGGCGGGAAACTTTGCCATGGGAACTTGAATTCCTCCAATGTTTTCATAAACTCTCAAGGATATGGTTATGCATTAAATATTTGTTGCAACACATCAAATGGGGTATTATAAAGCCTTATTCATCTTCATCTTATGATGTCCCAAAGGATCCAACAATGAGAGAGGCATCACAAGCATCACATATTATAGATTGAGACTCTAATGCTAGAGCTACTCATAGGTAAACACCCCTAAATAGAAAAAGTAGTAAAGAGCATAATCTCAAAAGTAAATTATGATTTAACAGATGGTAAATTTAGATTCCATGTGTCATGCCCCAATGAGTACCCTAGCTGGTTTATATAATTGTAAAACAAATTGATGCCATTAAGATTCTCATAAAACTTGTAATTTAAGCCATTAGAGGGATTCACCATTACATAACCTAACTATCCTTCAAGGGATTGTGATAGGATCTTTAGTTGCTTTGATGAGAAACAATGTATATGTGCAAGTTATAGCTTAAAATAAAATCATCAAACTATACTATCAGTTATTAACATATTACATACTGAATTCCAAGAAAACATGAATAAAAATACTAAGATTATTCTATCAAGAGTCCTCCATCTCTCTATAGCTAAATCTTGATTCCTATACGAGAAAATCTCCTTGATGGAATAAGCCAAGGCCTCAAGCGGATCCTGAAAAATCTGTGAGAGTGTGAGCTATACCATGGCTCAGTGATGTAACCAAATCATATCATGTATTAAGCAATCAAACAAGTTTTCTCTTTAACAATCATATGTGATGCAACAATAACATATATGTATAGATATAAGCTTAGACAATTGGAATCTGAACATGATAGAGATTTACGCCCTCTCCATTAGGGTTAAAGGAACCATTCCATAAATGATCTGCCTTACCTAGAAGAATCTAAGAACTAAGATAGAAAGATACCATAAAACAATTTAAAATGTTATTATTTCAAGATCTTGGAACTTAGAAATACCATCAAGTAAAAGTCATTTCTTATTGATACCATAGGTAGCGTTCCTTCTTATGCACTTAATTCCCATGGAACAATCGGAACAAAGGTACTCCTATAAAAAAGGAGATTTTCAACTAGAAAACCAGGCATATTACCAAGATCTGAAATGCTAATAGTAAGGCTTTCATACTTTGAATGTAGAGGTGCAGGAATGTAATGCATGATAATCTATTATTAGTCTAGATAATCATAATCCATTCATTTGTGATCAAACAATATCAAATACTTCTATCATGTTCATTCAGCAATAGCAAGCCATTATCTTGTCACTTATTATAGCATACTTTAATCCAATCACCCATACATTGTTCAGTACGCAACAATCCAATCCCAAAGTAATCTGTACATTCATTCATTTCTTTTCTTGATAATTACAGTGTAACTATAGTTACAAGCACATACAACATCATAGGTCAAAGTTACTTACCGGTCCATCTTAACTGTTATAGTAATCAATTGGAAAATCCAAGGATGACTCTAAAGATCCTAATGAAATAATAAGAATGTGTTTATTACCAATAATATAGATTGGGCACTAAACATAGCAGTATCCATAAGACTTAATTGCAATTTTACTTTTTTTGTTGCCATTTGCTCATTTCTAGTCTGTTTTTAGCTTATGAGTAGTCATTTCGAAGCTGTTGAATTCTACTATCTATTTCTCATCTTGTTTTCATGTTTCAAACAAGTTACATTAGAAAATTAATCCTGCATCAATTCATATTTCTAAAGATACAATGAAATCTAGTTTTGATCATAACTTACTCGTTTCAACTCGGATTTTTGCAAATAAATAGGAATTGGAAAGCTCGTTTGGTCTACTTTCTAGATCTTTAATCATTTCTTATATAGGATACATGTTTTTTCCTAAGGAATCAAATCGGGTCATAATGTTGATTCTAATTCATTCAATAGATGCTCCTTTCTCTCACTCATATAGCTATCTTTCTCTATATTTTTTAGTTTCATCGTGTTTTTCTCATTCTAAAACTAAGTTTATTCCATTGTTAAGGGTTGTGTCTTTGGTTCTCCTAAGCTCATGTGGAAGTCCATTTGACTCCTTTATTGTTTATAGATGTTAAGCTCATAATATAGGTTTTATTGAATTCAACAAACTTGTATGATCTGAAATCACTTATGGAGAAAAAAAACTTCATCTCCCTTCATGCCTCTAGCATTCATTCTTTTATGCTTTTATAGGATAGATCGAGCTTAGTATTACATGAATCATTCATGTTATGACTTAATCTGCGAAACTTATCATGCATAATCAAACATAATTCTCATTTTGTTCAATAATATAATCCCGCTAAGTTCTAGGGTCGGATGAATATATAGCTATGGCCTATTGTTATTCTGATTGTGTGTTATGTGTTCCTTAAGCAATTACATGGCCGCATGTCCTTGGCATACTACACAACTGTGTACTCCTATTGATGCATTCATGTATGTTTGTTAAAGCTCTCATAGGAATTAAAACGTGTGGATCATGCTTGTGTGTGTTGAACATAAGTTATACATAATATGAATTTCCAAGATATCAACTTAGATTCAAGAGAAACTTAGGATTTTACCCAACTCCTTAGATTGCCAAGTTTCCTAAGTAAAGGATGTAGATTATGTTAGCCGATGACTTTGATCAATGATACATGAATTGAACTATGTCTTACACTTGCTTGTGGAGTTCACGCGCATGTTGATCCTAGCGCGTGTTGCTCCTAGCTTGTGATATGAGCATGTGGTGTCGTGTAAGGTTTGGGGCGTATAGGACACCTTAATGATACTAAAGCTTATGGAATTATGTTGTTATCACTTAGATCTTGTGGGGTATAGAGGGTGCATTGTTTGGAAAAGAGATGAGGCTTGTAAGCCCTCGTTTTCTTAGCAAACCGGACTCGGTTTTCAAAACCGAAACTGGAAACCAGAACCCTAAAAGAATACCCTAGGGCTAGTTTGGATCTAGGAACCCTAAGTCCGACAATACCAAGAACAAAATCCTGGAACAATAAAAATGAGTTAGCTTTAGATTATAGGCCTAAATAATATATCAAAACATAAAAAGATAAGATTTTAGAGAAACTCATTCATTTCAAACCTGATCGAGATTTGTTCTCGAAAATCAGTACCCGAGACTCAAAAATAGAAAAATATTATATGAGACTCTTTATAACCAAAATTTAATAAGGAATTCAAAAATATAATTATAAAAAATTTTCCGTTTATAAAAAATACAATTATAGCCTTTTATTGTATTTTCATTATTACCGGTAATTTTATTGTCTAATCTACTTTTTGATTTCTAATCATACTATTTACAAGTACAACCACCCATACCCTATACTTACATCCTTACAACCTATTCTTACAATCTTACATCATTTTCCTTATAAATTTACTTTTCCAATACATTTTATTACTTAAAATTATTTAGTAAATTTGAATTTTATTACACAAAATAAACTCAAATCTCTCTCTCTCTTCCTAAGCTAGAACCGGTACCCCCCTCCCTTGTCCTCTCTCTCATTTTGTTTAATTTTTCTTCTTTATTTAATCATAAAAAACCCTAATTCTTTTCCTATATAAACACTCTTATATCTTTCACTTTTCACTTTCCTTCTTTTTCTCAAAAAAATCAAACTTTTGAAAAAGTTTTCTCTCCTTCTCCTCTCTTGTGTTGCCGTGAGCCCTCCTTCCACACACACACGCCCACACATTTTTTTTCCTTCAAGTTTCCTAGCTTCACACCCTAAATAGGTAATAGATCTTGACCCTATCATAATAAAACATGTAATGGCAAGATCATACATGTGTGGTTCTACTAAAATCTTTATGAGCTTTATGCTAAGGATGTGGAAACACTAAAGCATGATATTCCTGCCATCATTATGTTGTGGATCTCTATATTTAAGTTGTTTTACTATTATTTTGCTAAATTATTGCTTTATGTTGTTCTTATGGATATTTTGTACATGTACTCTTTCATTAAACTTATCTACATAGTGTTTATGTTATGACATAAACAATGTAGTAGATCTATTTGTTTTGAGCATATAAATGCCATAGATTTTTATCTTATATACATAAAAGACTTGTAGTAGCATGATATCAATGAGACTATGTTAAAAAGTTCAAGATCTATTTTAGTTTCAACAAAAATAATTTTTGAAGATTCGGATCTCAAAAGAAACCTATTTTGAAAACCTATTTTCCAACTCCAAAATGAGTATTTTATATAAAATATGAAGGGCCTATAAAATAGGTATCTTAAAGGCATGATCTTGATGAGTTAAATCTAGTTTTACTAAGAGTTATATTCAAAATAGGAAATGTTTACAAAGATTGAGTTAGAACTATGTCTCAACCCCAACAAAAACTTAAAATTCGTAATAAGGAAAAGTTAATATGTAAACACCTATTTTCTAACCTCAAAACAAGAGTTTTATTAAAGAAATGAAGCCTTAGGGAGTAGGTTTGGTTAGGACTTGATTTTAGAAAGATTAAATGAGTTTTACACAATAAATAATTCCAAACGCAAATTTCAAAATTCGGATCTAGAAATGACCCCTACTTAAATACCTATGTTCAAATGCCAAAACGAGGATTTTAATGGAAAAATAGAAGCCTTAGGAAATATATGTAATAAAGACTTAATTTATATAAGAATAAATGAATTTTATCAAAGTATAATCCTAAAATAAAGGAAAGGTTTCAAATATGGATCAAACAATATTCTCATTCCTTAAAATTTTGTAAAATTCGTGACTAGACAAAACTCCTATTTAAACATCTATTTTCCAACCCCTAAATGAATATTTTTATTAAGATAATTAAGGTATTAGGCACATAGGTCATCAAGGCTTTATCTTAGTAAAATTATGGATGATTTTCAAAGAGATAAAGCTAGTTTTTGTCAACCAAGTGTTCTTGAAGTTGTTGCAAAGTAAAAGTTTTCCAAAAATTCTTTTAAACCAAAAATCATTAATGATATACATATAGATAGCCCATATCATGACATTCATGATAATAACTTGTAGATATTGCATGCAAATATAATATACTTGGTGGAACAATACAAATTTCACAAAACAATTTCAGAAATGTGATTTTTAGCTACTGATCAGATCTGATCCGAGCTTTCAAAGACATAAAAGTTTTCAAAACTTAAGAATAACATTATAAATAGATAGATCTTTCAAAGTAGATAGAAATCGATAGCTTATTTGCAAGATTCCGAGTTAAAATGACCAAGTTATGGCCGTTTTAAGTTGAAATTTTCATCTACCACGAAAATTACGAACTTAAGAGTTTTTGTTTTATAAGTTAGAATTAGTTATGGTTTGAAATACTCATTTGGGAATTTCTTTTGTTTAGGTGACTTTTAATCGGAATAATTCTTGTCTTCGGATTACTATTACTAGAGATCGGTGTCCATGGCCGAGTGAGTTCACTTTCTTTAAATTACATGCTTATGATTTGCTTGTAATGTTAGTGGCATTAGAATTAGGACAAGATAAAATTGGAATGCGCATGTAAATTTTATTTATTTGAATTGATAATAAGAATATCGAAATGGGAAGTGCTATGAATATTTGTATGATTTAGTATAGAATTGAAGTGTCTGAAATCTCTATAATTGCCTGTAATTCACTTAAATACTATGTCAAGACCATATAACTAAATTGCTCATGCATAACATATATGGAGTCACATTACATTCATTATTATACCTTTGTGGGAAAAAGGCATAATAGTTAGGCGACAGGTAGGCCTGAAAACTTGGTTATCGGCGCGGGGTCGCCTAAACTAAAATGGAAGTGGAGTAGACACTTGAATCAACTACATAACTAACAAGTGGGTAGGCACCTGAAACAACCACTTAATAAATGAGAGAAAAAAATTTGAAATCTATGGTCTTATGAGCCTGAAACACCTAACCCCGAATGGAGGGCATAAATCCATTCAACATAGGGCTCCTGAAAAGTTTTATTTATTGTATGGTCACATGCTTGTGCATTTCATATGATTGTTTAATATAACTTGCTTGCCTCATTGTTGGATTGAGTATTTAATTTTGGAAGTGAAGCTCACTAAGCTAGAATAGCTTATACCCCCATAGCTTCTTTTTGATGCAGTTCCTATACCTATGGTTGTGTCCCCGGACTTGGCCAAATCACGTAATGCGAAGTTAGGAGTTCCCCATAGAAGTTTATGATTAGCTTTGTATATACTTCCATAGGAAACCTTAAACGTTTGGGTTGTTATTAAAAACTAATACCTGGTCTAATTATTATTTGTGGGGGATTGCCCTTTAGTATTTTGTAAATGATCCTTATATATCTGTGTTTTATATTTTTATGCTTATTTTATTAAATTAAACTATCCATCTCCAATTGCATATGTATTCTATTATCGTAAGAGAATGCCTTGCATCTAATACAAGACTTTTGAATAACTGTGATAGTGATTCCTAAGTCTCGTTTAGCATACGGCGGACTGTTACGTATAGAGTACCCTTTGGAGCGTGACAGGGCCATGTTGACATTCCTTGTATTTATATAGCTTTAAGGTTTATGATGTGCTTATTGTTGTGCATGGTTCAAGCAAGTGGCTAAGGGAAAACTTATCCTATTGTCTAGGAGTTCTAACCACACATGGGATGTTTTGAGCTTGAGAAATCTTCTTTAGCATTTCCGCACCTGATGTTTAGCTCAAGGGTAGTCTTGTCATCAAAGTTGAATGGTGAGCTACTTAGCCTAGGTGCTCATGATGAGATGCGGCCTCATTAATGATCAAGAAGTTCACTTGCTATTCCTAGACATGGCTACCATGGGATTAGGAGACAAGCTTGATAAGCCATGGTGTGAACACTCCTTTGCATGATAAGGTGATGTGATGTTATTGTGGTTCATTCATCCTCCTTTAAGCTTACGATTATGGGATTGTGTGATGGAAGTGTTTCTTTAATGTTTTCTCCATGTGAACTCACACACATCCATGATAGGCTATGCATCTAAAGGATAGGCTAGGGCTCATGATATTGTTCTTCTAGAAATGCTAGATGATAATGCATTGGAAACTTCATGTGACACATGGTCCTAATCTCCTTCCTTTTTGTGTCTCTCTAAGGCTTCTTGTGATGACATATGGCTTCTTAGGATGTTGAAAAATGGTCGCTTCTTGCCTTCACACTTGGCGCTCTTTAAGCTTGACAAGTGGCGCTCTAAGCATCAACCATGTGGCGCTCAAGTAGCACTCAGGTGTGACACTAGGGGTGCTCTATGTGGCACTCCTTAGCTTAGATGCGTGGCTCCTACTAAAACATATCATGTTTCTAATTTATAGAATTCCTCTAGATTAGGTTAACTGAGGTGCTTGAGAGGAGCTTAAGTTATCTAGATTATGGGTTATTGCGATTCTTAGATGATGCGTTTCTAAACATGCAATATAGGTTAGAGCTTTCATGTGATTTCGTGACATTCATTCACAAGAGAAACCCTAGCTTGATGCTAAAATGAAATTAGAAAACTTCAAAGCACGAAATCTTATCTTTGGTATCTTTAGATAACAGAAAGAACCTCATTGTGCTCCTAAATACATTAACATTGTTCTCGAAATAAAAAGTTAAATTGTGAGGTTTACACTATGACGAGCTTCTACATAAAAAGTTTATGCCAATATTACATCTCACATTGACTTGTATGATAGGCAGCCCTAATAAAAGACCTAAAATAGAAGAATTGGTTGAAATGGTGGAGAACATTTCGAGTGAGATTGAATTACTTGTGCTCTTTTAATGAAACTTGTTTGATGAACTAAATTTATTATATTTGATAAAGTTTAGATCCAAACTTTCTAATATAAAAGAATATGTTTTAAATTTTGTTTAATTTTATATTTATTAGCTGATACTCTATCCACTTATAAGTTAAGACTTTTGATTAAAATTTGTCAAGTAGATTACTTAATTTAGAATGACTCAATGAATCCACAAGAATCAAAATTTAAGACCTTCCTACAATATCATGATATTATATGATATAGGATTCACGTTGAAGAATATTAAGTTTCTCCCTATGCATCATGAATTGACCATGTAGGTATAAAAGAGCTAAGTTAGCTCACAAAATACTAGGGTTTTATCATGTGGATGAATGGACTCTGATTGTCCTAATCAAACTTGAATCCTAATTAAAATTGCTATTGAACTTAATTGATCTTTTAATATAATTCGAACTAAATTTTTCCTGACTAAATTTTAATTTTGATTAAGCAAGTAAAAATATTGAGTACGATTTAAGAGGCAGATTTCAAACTAGCTTTTATATCTTGTAGATCTTAAAAAATGGGAAAAATGCAAAAACACCCCTAAACTTTAGGGTAACATGGATTAACCCGCCAAACTTCAAAAGTGTGGTTTTTGACCCCTCTAACTATAAAAATTTTACAAATAAGTCCACTTTATTATAATCCTACCTTGTCCAAACAAAATCGTACAATTTTCATACAAAATAAGTACATTTTGAATAGTGAATTTCTACCGAAGGTACAAAATGGACTTATTTGCAAATTATTTATAGTTATGAGGGTCAAAAACTATACTTTTGAGGTTTACGAGGTCGATCTGTGCCACCCTTAAAGTTTAGGGTGTGTTTTTGCATTTTCCTCTCAAAAAATTATTTAACAAATGGTATAAAAATCTTGTCATTAGACAAATCAAATGACTTGTCGCCTAAATTATGATCTAACCTTTCTAAAAAGACATGAACCAAACATAAGACTAAAGGTAATGTTGTGTGGTACTCTTTGAATTTTCAACTTTTTTTGGAAGTTCTGACTTTAATCTCATTAGTCATTTCGATTAATGTTCATTTCATACAATTATATCAAATAAAAATCTGAAAAAATCAAAATCAAAATTAAAATTAACTGTAATTGAACTCTAAAGTTTAAAATTTATAAATATAATCAAAGTAATTAATCCAAATCAATAAAACTTCACGTGATTTAATCTTTGAATTTAAGATTTGAATTTTTAGGATAAATTAAAGGTAAATTTGCAAAATATCATCACATATGGCTATCCTCTTCCAAAAATCTGCTTAGAATATCATTAGCTAGTGTTGTAGGATCTCGAACGGCACCAACAATTTAAAATTATAAGAGGGCCTTTTATATAATTAATGAGTATCATGATTAAACTATTAGTGGAGCTCTAGTTTATGTTAGAATTTTTGCCAAAATGTTGTATTAGAAATTTGTAAAAACATAACCAAGTTCTTCTACTGTACAATTGTTAACTTAATGGTTTCCATGGAAATATGACCATTTGGATTAGAACCATTGGTATCTGATGAAAAACATATATTACTCTAACAAAATCGAATATCTATAGGTTGGGGCTCTAATGCTAAAGCTGCTCTATGGATTTTTCCCTTGATAGAAAGCATAGCAGGTTACATGTTTTTTAGACCAAATTGCAATTAAATGTGACAAAAGTGATGCTACATTCTGGATTTATTGAATAAGAAGAAACCCAAGATAATGTGAAAATGACTCGATTAACATTCTCTTATTTTCAATATATATATATATATATATATATATATAAGTCTTTGCAACTAAACTTCTAACTAACTATAAGTCTAACCAATTAAGAAAAGACATATGGATAATAAATATTAAGCTGAATATAGCTGTGAACTAAGATAATAAGTATAAGCTCTAAATCCTCATATCCCACCCCACCCCTCCCCCCTCCTTCTTAAGTTAGAGTATCTCGAAGTGAGAACTTGTGACAAAAATGGAAATTTGAAGGTAGAGATTTTGAGAGTAAGTTAGTAGCTTCATTAACAGAGGATATGTGCTAAACAAGAAAAAAAGCAGAACGGATATGGTCATGAACAAAATGCATGTCAACATCAATGTGTTTTGTGCACCCATGTAAATAGAGATTTGAAGCAATCAAGATTATAGATTGATTATCACAAGCGAGTGTGAAAGGAAGTTATAATAAAATACCAAAACTCTCAACAAATATGACAGTTAAAGTAACTCATTAGTAGTAAAAGCTAGGCTCTGATATTCAACCTCAGTGCTTAAAGTTGAAATGGTTGGTTGCTTTTTGGCTTTCAATGAAACTAAAGAAACACCAAGCAAGATACATTACCCAAATATAGATTTTCGATCAACATGAATTGATGCCCATTTCGCATCAGAAAATCCCTTCAACACCAACTCATTATGTGAAGAGTAGAAAAGCCCAAGAGACATGGTACCCTTAAGATATTACAGTAAATGATATAATGCCAGAAGATGAAGCACATGTGGCCGATAAACAAATTGACTAAGATAATGAACATTAAAACTCAAATCTGGCCGTGTAGCTATAACATAAAGCAAACGACCAATGAGCTACTGATAAAAAGTAGGATCAACTAACAATTCACCAGAAGTGTTGTCTAGTTTTAAACCACTTAGAAGAGGTGTTTTAGCATAACAAGTAGCAGTTAGACTAGCACTCATGAGTATATCAATAATGAACTTGTGCTAATGGATTAAAAGACCATCACTATTCCTGCAAAACTCAAAATCAAGAAAGAAATAGACAAGACAAAGATCTTTTATACCGCATTGAACATCCAATGCATGCTTTAAATAGAATAGTAGTAACATTAGTACTGGTGATGATCATAATCAACGTACAAGAGTATGATGACACAGTCAGCATCAGTATGTTGAATGGAAAGAGAATGATAATGAGGTGACTGATGAAAACCTTGTCAAAGCAAAAAATTGGAAAGCTAAAATAAGCTTACTTTAAGTCATAAAAGATCTTTTCAAACGACACATTTCATTTGCCTTAGCTTTATTATACCCTTCTAGCGGAATTTTGAAAATTTCTTCATCTAAATAATCATGTAAGAATGCATTGTTTATGTATATTTTGTGAAGTAGTTAGTTACAAGAAGCAACAATAGCAAGAACCAAACAAACACTACTAATCTTTGCTAGAGGAGAAAAGGTTTCAGTGTAATCTTCATCTTCAACTTGAGTGAAATCTTTGGCAACTAGCTTAGCCTTGAATCTTTCAACACTGCCATCCGACCTATACTTTACTTTATAGACCCATTTACATCCAATTGCATTCGTTCCTTGAGGCAAAGTTGTAAGCTCCCAAGTGTCATTCAATTCAAGAGCATCTAGCTGCTTATGCATAATATCCACCCACTCTATTTATTTACATGCTTCAAAGTAACAATTAGGCTCTCTAATAGCTAAAACATTAGCTAAAAATGCAACATAATCTGAAGGGTATTTATCAAAGCAATGTGAATCAAATAAAGGGCAAAGAACAAGAGATGAATTTTCATGTACAAGTGTGGGAGTATCAATAGTGGTATAATGTGATGAATGTGTGAAATCTTGAAGCCTATGAGGTGTCTTTCGTATTTTATTAGATTAGCTTAGAGTACAAAAATAATTTACTAATGTTTGAGTAGTCTCGGATGACACATTTGGATGAGTAACACAATCAGACAAACATTTCACAATATCATCATAAGGAAAAGTGTTTAAAGGTACATGATCCTTCGAAAGATCAAAATGATAAAAAGGAATGGATTCTTTGAAAGGAAACAAATTTCAATGAAAATAACATCACAACTTATGAACAAATGCTTTTGAGAAATATCGTAGACCTTGTACCCTTTACATCCTTACTCATATCTAAGAAATATACATTTAGCACTACGAGAATCAAATTTGTCAGTGTTAGGTAAGTGTTTTCTCACATAACATAAGAACCTAAAAACTCTCAAATGGTCATAAGAAGGTGGTTTCCTAAATATCTTTTCACATGGTGATTTCCACTCAAGAATTGAAGTTGATAAGATGTTAATGATGTATGTGTTAGCAAGGAGACACTCTTCCTAAAACTCCTATGTGGTAGCAAGGAGGCACTCTCCCCAAAACTCCTATGGAAAATTAGCATTAATGCATGAAGCTCTTGACACTTCTAATAGATGTCAATGTTTATGCTCAACTCTACCATTTTGTTGAGAAGTACAGGGTGTAGTGTGTTGATGTATAGTTCCTAAGGATTGAAACAAGGCTTTACAAGCAAGAGACACAAACTCTCCTCTATTATCTATTCGTATGAACTTACAACACACAACAAAGTGATTGTGGAGAAATTTAAAGTAATGTTCTAAGGTAGAACATACTTGAGACTTATTTATGATGTAAAAGAAAAGTCTAAGTAGATCTTTTAAATCATCAACAATAGTAAGAAAATATCTAGCTCCAGTCAAAGAAGCAACATGATATGAATCCCAATCATCAGCATGTATCAAATGAAAAGGAATGGAAGTGATGTTATCACTTCTAAAGAAAGATACACAATGGACTTTTACCTCTTGACAAGTACCACAAATAAGACCATCACTTGATAAGTGTTTAAAACCATTTAAATGTTGAGTTTTAGAGATACATGCATGTCCTAATCGAGCATGTAAAAGACTTACTCGATCTTTATTACAAGAAGACATATTACAAGCAGAAACTCTCTCAACACCAACAAAGATGTATAAACCATGTGTGACTAAAGCAGAAGCCATAAATTTGTTAGATGGTCCTGAAAATTGTAACCAAGAGAAGTAAATTCAGCTTTAATTTTCTTATCTTATGCAAGTTTAAAAATAGACAAGAGGTTATGAGATAAAACAAGTACATAAAACACATTATGTAGCACAAGTGCGAGTGCAATGAAAGTAGATCCAACTCTGTCAACAACTAATGTTCTACCATCAAGCATTTGAACATGTATGGTTTTATCTAGTGTGTGTATGTCATATAAGACGTTCAAATATGGCATCATATGGTTAGTTGCATTGGTATTAATGATCTACAGAGCTATCTTATTATTTGAAACATCTAAAAGACTTGAGCAAGTAAAAGTACCTGCATATGGAAGCATAGTAACCATTGTAGCTATATGCTTAGATTTATTTGAGTCTTCCTTCATCATCTTGAAAAACTACATCATATTCTTATTAAGACCCCAAGCTAGATTGTTTGCTTTAGAATCTGCATATGAATTCAAATCAAGAGGTGTATCTTGCATTAAATCAAATTTAGAAGTCATCATAACAGAATTAACTTATTTCCCTTTATTAGTTCTTTTTCCCTTAAACCATTCCAGATGTCCAATAAGTTGGAAATAATTTTCCATTGTATGACCTTCTCCTTCACATATTTGCACACAATTTTTTGCCTTTTCGCTTATTAGTAAGGTTTCTAATGTTCCCTATCTTGGAAACAAGAAGAGTCGACATTTCATCACTAGAACCTAAGTTTCCAATCACTTATCTTTGTTTTTCAACCTGTTGTACCAAATATAATGCCCAATTGACACTTGGAAGAGGTTCTATGGTCAAGATTTGATTACGTACTCCTTCATATGCCTCATTTCAACCCATGAGGAATTGAATAAGCCTCGCCTAAGACTCAAAATCCTATATCTTTTCTTTTATCTTACAAGTACATTGATCCAAATGTCCACATGAACAAACTAGATAAGCACATAGTGCACTTAGCTCATCCCAACATTTCTTTAACATATTGTAATATGCACTTGCTAGCTAATTCTCCTATGCAAATTATTTATCTCATGCTCAATTTGAAAAATCACAAGTCCACTCGCAACACCATAGTGTTCGACAATCTCCTTTAGAGTTCTTATACTAAATGCATATAAAGAAAATTCTAAGCAATTTCTTTGGACATAGAATTCAATATCCAATAGGTCATCTTATGATCACATCTCGTCCATTTTACATGCTCAAATTAATTCTCCTTCATTTTAGGTATCAAACCACCTATAAAACTTATTTTGAGTTTTTCACCTAAGGCCATTCATTACAAGAAAACTAGCCTTTAGAGATAGAAATTCATTGATGGAAAATGAGTAAAACAAGTTATATTTCTGCAAATAAAATCAGCAACGATGGTTTTTCAATGGAAATGAACGTTTAGAGATAGAATTTTTGTCTCTAAAGCCCAAGTTTCTTATAATGATTCTTATAGCATGACATTAAGGTAAAAACTTTCTTCCATAAAAAATTAGGTTTTCTATACTCATACCAGGATTGTCGGATCTTGATATGTACAAAGGATCAAACATCACCTGTTCATGTGTATTCATATCTATCATGCAACAGAAGAAAACAAAAATCTAGCCAAAGATTATAGAGAAAAAATGAACATAAACAAGGATTGTGGAATCAAGAATTAGAACTTAGAACAAAGCTTTAATACCATGTGATGAAAGTGATGTTGTGTTCAGGACTTATCGAAGAAGAAGAAACTTAAGACAATGTGAAAATGATTCACTTAAAATTTTGTTATTTTCAAAGATATATATATATATATATAAGTATTACTAACTTTACTTCTAACTAACTGTAAGGCTGACCAACAAAAAAAAGATCTGTAGATAATAATTAATAATTAGAATACAACTGTGAACTACAATAATAAGTACAAGCTCTAAATTCTCATAGGAATTATATACATAAATTAAATAAAGGACTTCCACATAGTAATTATTTGTAGAAGATAAATCTTGCACTGAGTTGTGTGATGAACAGGCCTAACAATAGACCTAAAATAGAACAATTGGTTAAAGAAGTAGAGAACATTTAAGTGAGATCATGGATTATCTAGCCTCTCCTTTTAGAATAAAACTTATGTAACAAATTATATTTCTTGAATTTAATAATTTGAGGTCATTTTATTTTTATTGATTAGCACTATTGCTATGATATGAAATGGGATTCATGTCGAAGATTATTAAGCTTTTGCTTAGAAATTTTGATTTAAAAAAATTGTGAAATGTTTTCTTATGTAATACTGATCTCAATCCATAAATTCATAATTTATTAATAAAATAAAGCTATGGAAGCGTATGGGTTTGTGCCACCATGGAAGTTGAATACTATTTGAGGGATAATCCATATGGTAACACCTAAGTACAAATAATAGTATACATAATATTATTTATAATATAATTATGAATATAATTATATATAACAAAAAGTGTATATATACATATATCACACTTCGATGTTAGGTGACCTATTATAGCAAAATTAGTAATGATTTATAAGCTATATGCATGCCTTTCCAGTAATTTTAAGGTTTATATGCAACTATACTAAAATTATGGAATATTGAATTGACACATTACCTATCGTTATATATTCAAAAGCAGTAGAACCTTTTGTCGAACCTTTTGCTATGTTCATTTTTGTTCTTTTTCATTGTCTTGGTTAATATTTTGTGCATCTCTTTCCTTCATTAGTCTCACTTAAAATTGCTAAAATATTATGGACTGTCTTGTATTAGTTGCACATTCAACAAAATGATAGCAGTGTATAGTAATACCACTTATCTTTCTCTGAAAATTAAAAAAAAAAAAACAAGTCCCATATTACTTTGATTGGAAGTAAGGCCAAGCCAGATTTTTGAAGGCTTATACTCAACTCATTTAACAAATTAACAAGCTCAAGCTGTCAGGTTTTTAATGAACCTGAAATATATATACTCAAATCGAACTTGTTTGGCCAAGCAAGGTTGAGCTAGATTGTTTACATTAATAATTATATATAATTATATTTATAATATTATATTAATACATAATTATATTTATAATATTATATTAATATATTAATTAAAAATAATTTTATATAATAAAATAGTATTTTAGATTGAAGATGTCTCTGTGTAATTAGGTGTTAGTACCCCCTCTTTTCTCTGTTCTCTATATTATTATGTGATGCTAGTAGCCGTGTTGACTTTTGTTTGTAATGCGGTGATAGCTTGTTTAATGAACAACATGCACAGCACATCTAATACGACCTTCTCTTTTGGGAATAAAACTAATTTGTGCTGGTTGGACGGGAAACAAACCAGGATCTAGAAATCCAGTAAATGAACCCCCGGTAATGGGAATTTGGGACACAATTGGGCTTAGACTCAATTTCAGTCTAAATTGCATTTTGGAATAAAATCCATATTAGTTAAGGGTTAGGTTAAATAAATTTGGAACCAAGGAGGAGATGAACTCTCTACTAGCTTAGAGGATTGAGATAAGAGGGAAATCTAGGATCAAGTTGCACCTGGAACTTCAAAATTTTTTTTAAGCATGCGAATGGGCCTTTTAAGCCATCGTATCTTCTTTCTGTTGTGATTTATGCATTTTCACATGTCATTGATCTTAAATCACTCCAATTGATGACTAAGATAAATTTAACGCAAAACTTTGAATTTAAATCATTAAATTAGGTCCATATTGGAATAAAAAAGAGGTACACTTCAAATGTAAAATTGAGCTTATCAATGGTGATTTAGACTCTTAATGCAAATCTAACTTCATCGTTACATATAACAAGGTTTGCAAATCAGTAACAAGAATTGAAATTTCTTGAATTGAAGAAAATTCAAATTTCCTATCTCTAAAAAGCATACAAAATGCTCTAATTTTATTCTAAACATTCTGCACCTGTCACGCCCCAGAGGGTACCCTAAACGTGGCAGTCCGCCGCATACCATATTAAAGCTAATGGATGACAAACCGTAGTCATGCAGGAGCTTCGATATCATATGCAAGGCGTGCTTCCAAGATAGTAGGAGACTCATAGGGGTATTACGTTTAAATAGATAGCAAAACAAGCATGAACTTAAATAAATAATCATAAGGTCTTCATTTCATCATAATTTCGTACATCATCTTAGGGGCATTCCCCCGCCTTAAAGTCTTAGATCAACAATACTAATATCAAAATAAACATATCTACTACATAAGTCTACTATAGAGATTTTTCCTAGAAGTCTATGTTCAAAACTAAATATACATAAACATCCTCCAAAAACTCCTAGTAGCTTATACTCGTACCTGGCATACGGGGCTCCTCGGGGCCAACTATAAGTAATCATACTGTAATAGAAAACTATAAGGGTATAAGCATGACTAACTTAGTGAGAAAATTCCAACTATAAGACATTTCCAAAGATCAATCAAGTATTTATTCAAAGCATATGAGAATGCATCAATCATATGAACAAGTAAGATACACATGATTAACCGGAAATCAAGTGTAGCATGGATTTAACGCCCTCCATGACAAGGGTTGGGAGGTTACAGGCCCATACGACCATCAATATCTGCAGATTTACTGGCTCTCGCTTGACCTGTAGATTTTCCAGCTCTTACTAGCCATCATGTAGACTTACCGGCTCCTACCAGCCACCACTACTCTTTCCTCGTTTCCCCACATGAAGAAAAGTAGTGAACAAATGCGATTTATGTATATGATATGCATGAATAATTTTAATTTTAACAATCGATCATATAAGTTGAGTTCATATAAAAAGTGATCAACCATAATTTCATCATCTCAATACATAAATCACACTTTATTTAACATATCGTCTTTCGATATACATATCTTTCATTCAACCATTATTTCATAGCAATGGTTCATTTCTTTTCCTAGTTTTCTAATGCCACTAGTTACAAGCACAAACAAGGAAATGAATTTAGGAAAAGAATTAACTCACTCCATATCGGCAGATCTAATCGTAGTAGTCCTCCGGATAGATGATCTTGGATCCCTCGTCACCTAGACAAGAGGAAATACCCAAATGAGTCTTTCATAAGACTTCTATTCTTGAAGATTCTAATCTTTCCTTAAAATCGCGGTAAAATCATATAAGGGGAAATTCCAACTTAAAATGGCCATAACTTGCTCATTTTAACTCGAAATTTCGCGTATAATATACCATTTTATACCTACTCGAAAAGATCTACGCATTTCTAAGCTTATTTTCATAAAACTAGGTCTTTTGGGTTCCGAAAAGACAGCGACCAGATTTGCCACGAATTTGCAAATACTTGATTCCCTTCTTGTAAACAAGGCTCATTTGAAAGGATAAATACTTTAAGTAATTTGTAAACTTTTTGGAAGGTATATACATATATATAATGATTCACAATAAATGTATGAAGTAAATGAAGTTGTCTCAAAAGTAAGGTTTAAAAAGACTTGAACTTGAGATCTTTTTGGAATACTCATCTTACTTTTGAAAGAATTCTTGAGTTATTTGAGATGAATATTTCTAAAATTAATCTCTTGTAATTACTTTAAATTCTTAAGGAGTAGTTTTATTTTTTAAACAACTTTGAAAACAATACTTTTGTTGCTTTATAATGATTTCAAAAGAATTTCTAATTCTTGATGAAAGATAAGTTTTTCATGAAATCTTTTGTTTATTTGAGAAAAATTCTTTCCAAGCATGTTCTTGAGTTTCTAAGAAATCTATTTATTTAAAATGAACCTTTAGTTTAAGAAAACACTTCTTTATTAAATTTTTGTTGAGACAAAAACATTATGTTCATGCATGAATATGAATCATTAACTATGAAAATATGAAAAGAACATAATAACTTAAATGAATATTCATATAAAGAAATAATTCAAGTATTGGGACCTTAGCTTCATCAAGGTACCCCGGGACTAAAAAAAGACTAGTCCCGAAAAGAGAAAGAAAAAGAATTGTTTTGACTTGATGAGGACAAGTCTAAGACTAGAATGACTAGTCTTAAAAACAACTTTGAAATTAATAAATTGTATTGAAGTAAATAAATTGCATGAAAGATAAATAAATTGTAAGACAATGAGCTTATATGCTCTAAATAACATATATAGCTATATAGATATGTTAGATAGTAATGAATATAAAAGAACATAAATGAACATAGAGGAATTATGATTATGAACAAAAACAAAGCATGAACCTAATGTTGCTTTCTTAACCTTCATGGTTTTAGAAAACACACACTAAGCTCATACTAAGTAGATGAACATGAAGAAATCTTGACAAATTTCTTACCTAAAGGAAACTAAACTAAGGAGACTTCTTGAAAGAACTCTTGAGAGAAATTGGAGAAAAATTTTTGTAGAGTAACTTTAGAGAAGAAGAGGTGTGAAAGAAGTGAAGGTATGAGGGGGTATTTATAGGAAAATGTGAGAGATAATTTGTGTTAATTAAATAATTGGAAAATGAAACAATTTGAGCATAGAGAGAGAGGGGGCTGGCGCCATTTTGCTTGTATGGGGAAGAGAAAAATTAATTTTTTTTGTTATTTTGTTAATTAAAAGTAAGAAATGAAAGATGTGAAATTGTATTGGAAATGAAAATGTGTAAGAAGTAGGTGTATGGTTTGTAAGAATAGGTTGTAAGAAAAAGTAGAGATAGATAAATAGTGTGGAATAATAGAGAATAGTGTAATGAAAAGTAGACGTGACAATTTAATGCCGGTAGTAAGAAAATACGTATATAAAAGCGATATCTGATATTTCTAGTTACCGAAAAATTATGAAATTGATATTTTTTGAAATCTTATATTTTTACGAGTCTAATGGTATATTCGGCATAATTTTCCTATTCCGAGCTTCCCGACACGTTTTTCAAGAATCATGTCCGATCGGGTACAAAGGACACTCGAAATTCTTCAATCTGATATTTTTACGCAACCTATAACTATCATGAACCATTAAGGCAAACTTTTTCAACTTCGTTTTCTAGGGCTAGAGAAAACGGCAATGCCGGAGTTTAAGCGGTCCCGATAAACTAGGGTTTTGGTTGACTTAAGGGTCCGTTTGACTTTTGATTAGGGTTTAGGTCTTTTAATTTGGAACCGAAAATTCGGGGACTTACAGCACCCATGCACAAATTCGAATATCCAATAAGGTTTATTTAGGGTTCATAATATTTCATAAAATACATTGTAAAACTAGTTTGACCAAACATATGTTTTTTAAACCAACACCACCACAAAATTAAACCATCCTATTGTAGTGTTCTATACATCCATTAAAAATGGTTTGATGCCTCTTTGAGCACCAACGACCACCGAGAGAAGTTAACCAAGCCAAAACCTATAACACAAATGATTTCGACCCGATTCCACTTGAACACAATGTAAACTTGGATACCCATGCCAAACTCATTAGATTAAATCTTTTTCCTCTTTTATTTTTCCTTCTCAAAATACAAAAGGTAAATGTTCTTTGTTGCAAGTGGCATTATCTAAGTGGCTTTGCATGCATCTTCATTTGGCATAAAACTAAAGTAGTTAACATAATTCTTGGTGCTTTGCTCTAAGCTACTATGGGCAAGAACTTAAGAGATTAGGATTTGTGCCTTCCTATTGTGGAATTTACCTATAATAAGACTATGCATATTTCTACTGGCAAGACACCATTTGAGGTTGTGTATATATACAATCCTATCATTCCGCTTAATATAGTATCCATACCAGCTTATAAAGATGAAAGTTTGAGTGGAGTCGAACGATCCAGGGAGATCTAGAAGCAACTCTAGCAGGTCACTGATCATTTACAAAAACAAGTGGCAAGGCGGAAAGAACGAAGTGATTGGGGTAGGAAAGTCAAGATTTTTCAACCAGGAGATCTAGTATGGATTCACCTTAGGAAGGAGCGGTATCCTAGCAGGTACGATCAGAAATTATCTCCACGAGCAAATGGACCATTCAAGGTTTTGAAACGCATTAATGATAATGCTTACAAATTTGAATTATTAGGAGACTATGCAGTTTCCGCTACTTCCAATGTTGCAGATCTCACACCACATGTATCAGATGATGAGGATGCCAACTTTAAAGATTTGAGGCCAAATCTTCAACAACCTGGGGGAGATGATAGGAATTAGATTCCCACGGCTCCGATCACTTAAGGAAGAGCTAAAGGATTACAGAGTTTGACTTAAAGAATTCTGTTGAATCAGCCTCCAAAAGATGAGGATAACTTCTTACATAGTTATAGGATGTATCGTCCCAATGTTCATAGATCAATTTGCAAGAAGTTAAGAGGAGAACAAGAAGGACTCAAGATCGCCCTATCAATTACGGCCATAACACTGGTTGTTATTCATGGCAAAGGAGATTCCCCGATGACCACGGTTGTAACCTAGGCTGTGTTGAAGCATGAGCGAGGTAGAGGAGAACACAAGCAACATCACGCCCGTGACCAAGGGCGTTATCAACAATAATGCCCTTAATGAAGCCATAGCCCTGTCGGGAATTTCGCTCAAAGAAGATCACGGCTAGGCCTAGGCCATGATGGTACCCGTTATCTTAGTACGAGCATTACAAGCTTGAATCAACATTAGCAAATTTTGTACTAAGGAGTTCACGACCTAGATTACGCCCTTTATGATGCCCATAAAACTAAATAAGGCCGTTTTGTGTGCTTCCTCAACAAAGGAGATGTTGATCAAAGAAGATCACGGCCTATCATACGATCATAATGGAGGGGGTAACAACTGTTCTGTCTTTTGCACGAATTTTCTTTATTTACAAGTTTGCCCTTTTGCTTTATTTACATCTTTTCCATTATGTATGGGTATGTTTAGAAAACCCTAGCTCATGGAAAACATATTATAACTCTTTTGTATTTGTCTCTCTATTTGGATGCAAATCAACTAGTTCTTATCAATCTTCTTTAGATTGTGGCGAACAACCACTTTACCTTTCTTATGCGTTATATCAAGAGAGTAAGAGTGTAGTTTGGGCTATTTTTGTATGTAATATCCATTAATAGTGTTATCCATGCTTCCACTTCTTTTACTAACTATCCTACTGAGCTTGTGGTTTCTTTTGCTAACATGTTTTTTTGTTCTTAGGTAATTTTTTGCTAACATTTTAATAGGTCAAGAATCTATCTCTTCTTCTAAGGCTTCAAAATAAAAAATATATATATATATATATATACATATATATGGATTGATGTTATGCAAACTAAGCTCATGGCTTTGAAAAATAATAATATGTGTGAATTGACTACACTTCCAAATGGGAAGAAACCAATAGGATCTAAATGTGTGTATAAAGTAAAATTTAGGCCAGATGATAGTATTTAATGTTGTAAAGCTCCTTTGGTAGCTAAAGGATATAATCTAGTTGATGGTATTAATTTTCACAAAATTTTTTCACCAATTGCGAAGCTTGGTACTATTAGAATAGTTTTGGTGTTGCAATTACTTCTAATTGACTTTTACATCAAATTGATGTCAATAATACCTTTTTGCATGGTTATCTTGATGAGGATATTTACATGTTACCTACATAATATTCTAAGGCAGGTGTTGGTCAAGTATGTGAGCTTTGGCAGTCTCTTTATGGCTTGAAGCAAGCCTCTACCAATGGAATTTAGAAATTTCTAAATTTCATTTTTCCAAAGGATTTGTTCAATTCAAGAGTGACTATTCACTTTTTACCAAGCGGGCCTTTAGGGATTTTATTGTTGCTCTTTTATATGTTGATGACTTGTTGCTAATGGGAACATATGAGACTTTGATTGCCTCTCTCAAGTCTAATATGGACAATGCTGTTATGATGAAGAGTCGGGTCATGCTCGGTTCTTTTTAGGATTGGAGCTATGTCACACTTCAGCTGGTCTTATGATTATTCAACATAAGTATATTTTAAACATTTTGGTTGATTTAGGGTTATCTGGTGCCAAGCATTATAAATGTCCTCTGCTTAACAAGCTTCAGCTTAACAAGTTCGATGGAGTGCCTTTGTCTTTGCCCATTATTTGCCATCAATTTGCGGGTCATTTACTCTATTTGTCTCGTACAAGACCTGATATCAGTTTTCCAATTCATGTATTGTCTCAACTTTTATCTTATCCTCAATAGCCTCATTTGGATGCTTTGTTTCAGGGGGTTAAATATCTTAAAGGGACTTCTTCCCTTGGTTTGTTTTATTCATCAGACAATTCTTTGAACCTTTCAGGTTATTTCGATGTTGATTGGGGTACTAGTACCTTAGATAGAAAGTCTTTTGAGTAGATATTGCATTCTTCTTGGTAATGCTTTGATTCCATGAAAGATCAAGAAGCAATCCATTGTGTCTACTTCCACAACTAAGATTGAATATAGAAGCACGGCTTCTTCAACCAAGGAGATTATATGGGTTTCTTATATTCTTTGTGATCTTGGTGTTCATGTTGATTTACCTATTTCTCTTTTGTTGTGATAACAGATTTGCTTAATTTTTATTTATTTTTTTTAACTTAGATTGCTTAGTTGATAGCAACTAATCCGTGCATGCATGGGTATACTAACCATACAGATATTGATATTCTTTTCGTTGGAAATCATATACAATCTAGCTTTTTCACACAGTTCATGTCTCCTCCAAGCAACAGCTAGCAGACGTCATGACGAAGTCTCTTTCTAAGCTCAATGACGTTTTTACGTTGTTCAAGTTAGGTATTGTGCCTTGTGTTTACTAGTTACATACTTATACACTTGTCACTTTACCATTGGAGGGGTTATACTTCTTTTGTATAGTTTAGACTTGCTTGGTATAGCTTAGGTAAATTGACTATAAATAATCTTTCTTCTATTGTACATAACAACTTTACCAATGTCAGTTTGATGTCAGTTTACTTTCTTTCCTTGTTGCGTATATATGAAGCTGGATCACTCTTTCTAGTTCTTCGCTTACAGATCTTCATTTTCCACAAATCTCCATGAAGTATTTAATCATATAGTTTTCAACTAAATTTAATTGAATGAATTTTTATCATATAAATATAATATTATTATACACTTTAACCCGTGTACATCTCCTTAAAATAATGATTAATCTATTCATATAAGATTTCATTTAATTAATAATTGAAAGTTATATGATTGGATATTTTATGGAGATGTATCGACCGGTTTGGAGATTCTCCTGTTCTGGTCGGATTATAAGACAATGTCTACTATAATAGTAACTTTTATAGTACTTTACAAAACAATAATAGGAAATTAATGCTATGTAACTGAGTGCATATTCTTAAAAAAAAAAAAAAACAACTAATTTATTTATATAATTTTGTGTGTAAAATGTCAAACACAATTGTAAACGTTGATCTCCTGAAGAGATGGATTGGATTAGATTAGATCCATTCTTTCTTTCCAAAAGAAAAGAAAAGCTTACGTCTAAATATTGGTAACACAACAAATTAATGTTGACCATAAGATCATCACAACATCAGCGAACCACAAAAGTCTTATGCAACATATTATTTGACATGGCAATTATGATATTGCATAGAGAAAAATTGGGACTGATATTAATATAGCATTTTTATTTTAGTTGTAATGAAATAAACCTGTTTCATCTCTTTTGAAAAATAAATACCCATATCGACTGGACTGCAAATTTCAAACTAAAATGTCTAGCCATTTCTTGATTCTTTTTTTTTTTTTTCTACGTCACTTTCTAGATTTGTGACTATATATTATACGTACAATTTGCTCATTTAATAGTTCAAAAACAAGAGGCAACAACTGACTTCATTATAATTTATGGTTGTAAAGAAAGGGGCATCAGGAGCAATAACTGAAGTGTTACATAATATGTATCCTCTCTTATTATTATTCTGTAAAAAGACTTCAGTGAGACCCCAAAAGCGGTAAAAAAACAGTGGTCCCTTTCGTATAATCCTGACAAAAAGCCCGATCAAAGCGCTAGTAATGGTTAGTTAAAAGCAGCTAAGACACATCAGAGACTGAAGAGAGAGAACCCCGGCTAAGACGACTGAGAGTGACCGGTCCTATAATAATAATAGTCACTCTCATTCTTACCTTTCCTGTTGTCATAAACACAAGTTTTGAGTCAGAAAACCTGAACATCTCAAAGGCAAATGCCAAAGCATGAACAGTACTTCTACCTGTGACATTTTTACTGTACACAACGTAATGTCTGTTCTGGTGGAGGATGATAGTGTGGTCCTTGACTTGACTGAGAAATAACATTAATCAGTCAATACAATACTTTTTTAGATTAACGTGATGATCCATGAGTTAATAATTAGGCTTTTTTTCTTCTTCTTTTTTTAAGGATTTTTAAAAGAATATTTGACCTCAAAATTAATATCCGGTGGAAGAATGATTTAACTTCGTGTTGATATAACAAAGTGATAATACAAGTACTAAACGTGAAGGGACCATGAAATCGAGCAAAGAGACTCTCTATGCAACCAAGGAGAAAGCCGATACCCTACACTGAAACAAGAAAAGAGCCCTCATCACAAACAGTAATGAGGACCCATATGATGAAACAGATGAGGCCGTTCGCTACACAGCTAATAACTAGAGTTGAACAAATGGACCATAACCCGTGGGTTGGCCCGTTTAACCCATTTTTAAAACGGGTTAGGGTTGATTTTTTTCAACCCGTTTAAAAGCGGGCTAAAAAAAACCCAGCCCGTTTAATCCACGGGTTAACCCGCAACGGGTCAGGTTGGCCCACTTTTTTTTAATATTATATTTTTATTATTTTAAAATTAATATTTATTAAAGAATATATACTGATAAAAAATAATAATTTTATTTATAAACTTATTAGATATAATATAAATAAATTATAAATATGTTATTGATAAAAATCTGCGAACCTCCATCCCCGATCACAAGCAAATAAGCAATCTTAAGTAAAGAAACATTTACCAAAAGGATAAAATATAGCCCATTAACGAGCACAATGGCCTACGATTTTGAATAGTCCTAAATAGATGTCAACAATGGCACATTTCTCCATACTGTTCGGCCGTGAAATGAAATGAATGATGAATAAGACACAAATCCACGTGGTGAGAAAGCAAATGTAATAGGTGATTCAGTTGGAAATGTAACATATTTTTTTCGTTGAAATGGGGTATCCAATATTAGTATTTTTCACTTGAAAAATCATGAGAGATGACGTTAAATTATAAGACTATTAGTATAATATTTTTTTTTTATTAAATTTTAAATGAGTCAAGTTAGTGAGCTGGCCCCTTTAACCCACCAGCCCGTGTAGGTTGAGTTAGGGTTATAAATTTTGGCTCGTTTATTAAAGTGGGTTAAAATTTGTTGGCCCGTTTAACCCACCAGCCCGCATGGGCCGGGCCGGGTTGGCCCATTTAACCCACTTGCCCAACTCTACTAATAACTCTCCAATCTAAACCACAAACCTATAAGGAGTCTCTTTACACTAATGCCTCGAAAGCCTATGCGAGCATGCTTTGAAATACAGGAAGAACTCCCCGATAAATGGACTTAGATGAAAACATGAAGGAGAAGAAGGAATTTGATCAACAATAGGCCCATGAAAACCAACCGAGACTTAAAGTAATCTCGTTTGCAAAATCTGAGTTAGATAATAATCAAGCCCGGTGGAAGAATGCTTTCTTCATAAAATTAGTGAATATGAACCTAGGGTTCAAAGCTATGTAAACTAAGCAGAGGAACATGTGGAAAGCGCTCAAGATGTATAAAATCATCAATGCAGGACATGGTCACTACCTAGTCAATTTCAAAGATTTTGTTGACTCCAACTAGGTAATTCAACATGAATCATGGTTCATAAACGGAAACCATTTAGCTATAAAAAAAAATGGGAGCCAGATTTCTAACCCTCAGCAAATAGATTCAAATCAGCTGCAGTTTGGATCAGAATACAAGCTTTGTCCCTAGAGTACTGCTCTTCAGTTACAACTAAGAAAATAAGGCAATCTATAGGTCATGTCCTAAAATACGATGCCTACACATCAATAGTATATTGTAGGAGATTTGCACATATCTGCATCTAACTCAACCTGAATGAACCACTAATCCATTCAATATCTATCAAAAGAAAGATTTATCGAGTCCAATATGAAGGCTTAAACTAAGTATGCCAAGAATGTGGATGTGTAGCACACTCGGAAATTTATGACAAAAATGAGACAGGATAGGAATATAATCCCCCAAACACAAACAAAGGGAAGGAACAAAAGAAGACTTTTATAAAAGCGATCACCCCACCGACACAAAGCAAACAGAATAGCCGAAAAGTAATCGGATGTTTGAAACAACTAGAAAGACAGATAGAGAACCTCAACAGGAAAGTTCGTATAGGGAATAGATACTTGTTAGCCGAAAAAAGAAAACAAGTGGAATAAGACGGAAAAATATTTGGGAGGGAAGGAAATTTAGCATGACAAGACAAGAAGCAAAGGAGGAAATCGTGAAAGAGGGAGAAATCCTAACACATTAGCTATAGGTAGAGCACAAAGTACCTTAAACAGTTCCGCACAGTCTGACGAAGCGCCTACTAGTGATGGGGCCCAGTACAGCCCGATGAGTCAACCATGCTATCCATTTGAACCCCTCAACCTACCTCCTCTTACCACCTTTTAGAAACTTGAACCTCCTCTCCTTTTCCAATGCAAGCCCTAACCTAAAGAACACTCAGAGTGCCATTTCTTTTGCTTCAATGGACCCCTCTTCATCCCTTTCTAACCCCTCACCCCCAACACATCTCAACTTCTCTTCAACCAAAGCTAACTAATCCCTTCTCAAAAGGCAAAGAAATCATCTTAAGGAAAAACCCCTACCCTCCTCACCTAATAGCGTACCTCTACCAATTGTTAATCACCATCCAGTTCATCAGTCATCGTTCAGCACCCTTTAGCTCAATACTAGCCAACAAATCTGGGTCGCCCAAATAGGGACCTACAAAGCCCATATCTTAACAAAAGTAATGGATAGAATCGAAGTCTTCCAAAGCAACCTCCTAAAGAGAAAACCAGGCCTAAAATTCTAATGTACCTTCATGGGGGGAAGAACTCTAGCCTCACTAATCAGAAGAATCGAAGCACTAAACAAGAGGAATTTACAAGAAGAAATAACCAAACAGAATGGACATCGAACAACGTGATGCTAGACATGTTGGAATGGATAATCAGGGAACTTGCCATCTTCAAAATGATGGAGATAGCAACCCTAATAGCCATAAAGTTTATCTCTTTCCGATAGATGATGAAAGTGGGTACAAATGGAGAACTCTGAGTTCTTCAGACTCAGCTGTTCCATGTCGGACTCTATTATAATGGATATCCTCTCCTTAACATACTCAACTGTTCCCTTTAAGGTTAAGGTGTGGAACATCAGAGGTACTGGCTCTACAAAAAGGAAACAAACGGTCCTTGAGCTAATCTCGATCCACAACCCATACATCCTAATCTTGGCCGAAACTAGAATTAACAGAGACAAAGCAGAAACCCTAAAACAGAATCTACACTTCTCAAAGATGATTTGTGCAGAGGCTGCTAGTTTTAGTGGGGGAATCATGTTGTTATTGAACCCAAACTACATGCATGTGGACGAACTAGCCTTTGACTCACAAGCAATCCATGTGATAGCTAAGGTAAAAAATTCTCCTTTTTCCCTTTTCCTTTCGATTATTTATGCTAGTACTGACTGGGTAGAAGGAAGATTCCCTAGGAGAATCTGAAAACTCTATCGAATCAGTTGATGGTCCCTAGCTTATGATTGGGGACTTTAATAAGTAAATTACTAGAGATAAGAAAAGAGGGAGCTATAGGATTAACCCAGCTAAATCAAATCTATACCAGGAATGCATGGATATGAGTGAAATGGGCGATTTAAGCTTTATGGGACCTAAATATACATGGTTAAACAAAAACAAAAATCTATCAGGGCTTATCTAATGTCGTCTTGACAGGGGCCGAGCCGACGAAGAGTGGAAAACTCTCTTCCCATAATCTAAACTTCTTAACTTAAACAACCCTAGATCAGACCACCTCTCGATCTTAGCTACTACATCCCTCTCAACCTAAGGTAGCGAAAGAAACAGGAGGCCCTTCATATTTCAATCCATGTGGCTTGAACATCCTGACTTCAAGCATTTTTTTTTTTTTTTTGAGATACCTAGAACCAGTTATCCTATCCCTTTCCTAAAAACCTTGGCCCTTTCATTAAAGAGCTAAAGAAGTGGAATAAGAAAGTTTTTAGTATCACCCACTCAAAAAAGGAAAGGTTATGGTGATGCTCAAGGAGATCAGTAAAAGAATCCAAGAATATCCTACCTAATTCCTCCTCAACAATGAAGAAGATCTGGAAAAGGAGCTGAATGAAACCTTAATGGTTGAAGAAAAACTTCGGGAACCAAGGCCAAAGCTAAATAGATCCTTAAGGGGGAAGAAACACAAATACTTCCATAGTATTGTGATCTCTAAAAGATAGAATTATGGGCATGTTTAATGACATGAGGGAATGGATTAATGAAGAAGATGATTTGAAACTGCATGTCAAGGATTACTACCAACAACTATACTCTACAAGTAAGATCATAAACAAGGATAATCTGATTACCTAAGATAACAGTAGTCCAAGTCTATCAGCTAAACAAAAAGCATTCTTGACTGATCGATGACCTTAGAGGAGATCAAAAAAGCCCTATCAAATAAAGGGAATAATAAAACACATGGAGTGGATGGTTTCTATGCAAGCTTCTACAAACATTGCTTGGAGATTGTTAGCCCTTTAGTTTATGAAAGAGTGAAAAGATCCTTTAGAGAATAATATATATCGGGGGACCTTAACCATACTCTAGTAACCCTCATACCTAAAGTCCTAAGAGCAAACAAGATAAAGGACTTTAGACCCATTAGACTGTGTACCACCACCTATAAGATTATCACAAAAATCTTGGTAAACCGTCTCAGACCTTTCCTAGATGAGATCATCAGCCTAAAACAAGCTAGCTTCCTTCTTGGAAGATCAGCTATGGAAAACCTCTACATGGTCTAACAAGTTCTATACTCAATGCATAGGAAGAAAAGGGGCAAGAAATGGATGATGCTGAAACTAGACTTCGAGAAAGCGTAGGACCGCATGGAGTGAGACTATATTAAGAGTACCTTAAATATTCTAAACATCCTACCAAGCTGGATTGACCTTATAGGAAGTTGTCTAGCTATAGTTAACTATGAGGTGCTTTTTAATGGAGCACCCCTTGACCCTTTTCTGACTAGCAGGGATCTTCGTCAAGGGGATCCTATCTCTCCCTACATCTTTATTTTGTGCATGGAAATCCTTAGTAAAGTGATCCACTATTGCAAAAATCAAGGCTGGCCGAAACTACTGATACTAAAGGGAACAAGGTTAGAGCTAACTCACCTTATGTTCATTGATTAGACCGTTTTGTTTGGTGAAGCCACAGAACAAAACGCATAGGTCATGAAAAATGTCCTAAACCTCTCGTAGAATTTAGATGGTCAAGAGCTAAACTTGGAAAAATCTGCCATTGTCTTTAGAAAAAATGTGACAATTGATGAAAGGGAGAGAGTATCTAGCATCCAACAAATCAACCAAAAGGAAAATTTAAGGAAATATCTCGGGCTACGAATAAAACCATTAGACCCTCTTAAAGCATCAGATCTTGACTTCTTTCTTCAGAAAGCTAAAACCAAACTTGTGGGATGGAAAGCTAAGTTCTTAAGCCTAGAAGGAAAATGACTAGTAATTGCCACAGAAATAAAAGGAGTGATTAATTACTATGCACAACTCCTACCGCTGCTAAAGAAAATAACAAATGAGATAGAAAAACATTGTAGGTGCTTCCTATGGGGCTCCTTTGACCAAAAACTAAAGATACACTTGGTAGAGTGGAGTAAAATAAAAAAAAAATAAAGAAAAGATGGAGGACTAGGCATCATGGACATCTAAACTTGGAACGAACCATGGATGGTAAAACTGGCATGGAAAATTCACACTAGAACCTTTAGATGGAAAGCTATCTTTCAAAACAAGTTTAACAATAGAAGAAATAAGGAATCCCAAAAGAGTGGATCACATTTAACTAAAGCCTTTAGGAAAGAAAACGACTTACTCGAATAGGAAAAATTCGCTTTATCAAGTTCAGAAAGAGAGATTTCCTTCTAGACTAATAAGTTGAACAGAAATGGCCCTATTTATACTTAGCTTCATGGGCCCTATAACCCGAATGCTTTTACCTCTTCTCTTAGAGATGTTTTGGATATCGTTAGCGGTTTGGAATGAAGACACCATTCAATACTTGTTGGACCAAGTAATTAGCAATAGTCTTGGAAACATATTCCTTGAGGATGAAGTGTCGAAAGGGCCAAAAGAAACCTAGTGTCTTAGAGAAAACACAGTATGGAAATAAAAGATATCTACGATCATCAGTCTCCCTAGATGGATAGGGAGGATCAGGACTGGGAATGGACATGGAAAACCGCTTGCTACACTAAGATACAAACACTCCTTTGGAAATTGATGCATGATGCCATACCCACATGCTGCAATCTAGCAAAAAGAAGACTCTAGGTTGAGATAGTTTGCCCCTTATGTGAGGAATGTTAGGAAATCTCTAAACATCGTTTTAAGAAACACCCCATGGCAATGTCTCTACACGTTTCATATATGGGAAGTACTAATTTATAGAAACAAAAAGATCTTAGACGAGCCATGTCAAGACTAGCAGGGTACTACAAGGGCCAAAGCATCAAAATGGTGGATGACACACAAGAAAAAAGCCCCTTCCCTCTTGCAAATATATTCTGATTAGACCGGTCTAACACCATCTCTAGGTTGGTTTAAATTCAACTATGATGCCAATTATTCAACCAAAAATGAACAAGCATAATAGGAGGCATCTATCAGGACTTAAACGGTTGTATCATTGCAAGATTCAAAAAAACTATAGATTGAGCCTTATTGCTTGAAGAGGACCTCATAGCAAACCTTGAGACCTTTTCCCAAACTGTTGAGAGGAACTTAAAAAACGTCATTGTTTATTCAGATTCACTTAATATGTTACATTTGATAAATGTTGATTCTATCCCAGCATTTGCACCTTTTGTCAATCTTATTTCTGCACGCAAGGATAAACTCTCATGCCTAGAGGAAGCCCAGCTCTAATACACCCACCATGAAGATAACTTCCTCGCAGATTAGATTGCTTAGATAACTCCACATGATGGTAAAGATGAAGTTAGCTCTAAGCTCTACTCGTTTCTCCTTCTTTTTTACATGTGTCTTCTGTTTTTTACTTATGTAAAAGACGTTTGAGTGCTTTAGAGGCACTCGACTAGCTGCTTTGTTTATGTAACCTCCTTGTCGCTATGTAGACCTCTTTTAACTACCAAAAAAGAAAAAACTTCGTATTGATATAGATGTCACATGTATTTATATATTATAATAATTTTAAAAGCATACCAAATGCATATACATATATTTACTTTATTAAATAAATAAAGTTTTGATGGAATTACTATACTAAGCAATGCAATAGAATTGTTAATTTATCATCAAATGAGGATATTTTAGGAAAAATTTTATTTCGAAATTAAATTGCTATTTATTTTATCTGTATCTGTATCTTTTTTAAAATGATATGTGTAAATATATCCGATTTGCATCTAAATTTTATCTATATTTGTTCTATTTGATCTTTTGATGAGAACTGTTAACTTCTTTTTATCTATATCTATTTCTTGATAAATAATTTGTTAGAAAAAGTTTGAAAAAGTGTCTGTATCTGCCGAAAAAAAGCCAAAACAAATAAACCCGTTATTACAATAAATTAAATGTAAAAATATCTCATCACAAAGAATAAAGAAGTAATAAAACAGGAGTAAATGAATACTTAATCTCCTCCTAACAAGTGCCCCTCCTTTAGACCTCTCTATCTTTGTTCCATGCTTTAGAACACTGGGAAAAATGACAATTGCCAATGTAGTTCATTGCTATCATAATTCGTTATGATTAATGGCAACTAACAGCTAGTACGAATTTAGGTTTTGAAACTATCTATTATTCATATTCTTTTTTTCATTCTAGTTGATATTTCTTCTGCATAATCTATAAGCCCCTAGATTTTATAACACGTTTTATGTTTAAACCCTAAACAGAAGGTCAATCGAAAACCTTAAAGTCAACAAAACCCTAGTGGTTTTAGATCCGACAATCCCATGCTCTTAACCCCTAAACAATAAAATTGAGATAATTGTGGATTATAGTTCATAATATTATAGCGAAGCTTAAAAATATCAGATTCGTTAAAATTTAGTTTGTTTTGGATCCAAACGGGATCAGATTTTGAAAACCGTGCCTCGACACATTAAACGATAAAAATATTCCGATAACACTGTTAGATTCATAACAATATAAGGATTTCAAAAATATTGATATTAATTTGTGTTGTTTACTATTCATAGTACTATTCTATACTATTTATTACTATTCACCAATTTCTACTTTTCTACCACTTATTTTTACACTCTATCATACTTATATTTTATAATTTATCTTTCACATAACACTTTATTCACATCATACCTTACAAATTATTACTTTTCATTAACAAAAATACAAAACAAATCTCTCTCTCCCTCCTCTCCCTCTAGAACCGGTGCCTTCCCCCTTTACACACACACAAAATTTTTTATTTTTTATTTTATTTAATTCACACAATTTTCCTCCATAAAACTCTGTAAATACCCATTCTCCCTCCATTTCTTTCACACACTCATTTACCATAACAAAACTCTCTCAAAATCACTACTTAAATCCTCTTTCCAAAAATCTCTTCTCATCTTCCCACATTTCTACTATTCTCGTACTATCATAACTTCTCTTCTTCTACTATCCATATTTCTATTTTAGGTAAAACTCTTACCAATATCTCTTTACCATATCATATAATTTAACATGACCATGGTGTATATTTTCTAAATATAAAAGTGTTATGAAAGCAATACTATGTTCATGTTTTGTTCTTATTCATGTACAAATCTTATTTTGTCATTATGTTATTTTATTATGTTGTTATCATGTTATTTTCATTATATTATTTTATTATGTTGTTATCATGTTATTATTGTTCTAATCTAACTTCTATATTATATTAAATATATTTATGTATGTATATATATTACTTAGAGCATATAAGCTCACTAACATAACCGTTATTTATTTATTTATGCTTTGCAATTTATTTATTTATTCCATGCTTTTATATTAAAATTAGTCTTTTTAGTCTTAGACTTGTCCTTATCAAGTTAAAACAAATTTTCCTATTTCTTTTTTTTTTTTGGACTTGCCCATGTCTAAGTCTAGAAGCCTTGAATCAAGCTAAGACTTCCTATACTTGATATTTATTATTTACATCTATATTTTCCATCTTTCTTATTAATTATTTTTTGTTATGTTACTTAGCTATAAACTCATATTTATGCATGACCATATTGATTGTTGTCTTAATAAAAATAAAAAGTTCTTCCTTAAATAAAAGAAAATAAGCTTAATGCACTTTAAAAATGTAACTTTATCATTTAGGAAAAGTTTCATTAAAATTTAGAATTTTATTTCAACAAAATGCTTTTCAAAGAATTTTACGCAAAGATCATCATAGATTTTAGTGTCGTTAATATACAAGGACTTTTCAAAAATTAACTAAGAAATTATTTACTCTCTTTTCAAACTACCATTTAAAACTTAACGTTGATAATACTTTTCTATAAGAAATTTCTTAAAAACTATTTATAAGATCCTCATTAATATTTTAATAAGTACAAAGATCAAAACAAGCTTTTTAAAACAAGTTAAAATCAACTCACCAAGTAAATTCTACTTAAGGAATAAAATTGGTAGATAACTTGGAAAGCCTAAAATATTTTAATCGAAATTACCTTTTAAAAGTTAAGGAAAAATAATTATATCACATAAAAATTTTTAGTTTTAATTCCAACAACTTAAAATAACATTTTCAAACTTCATTTTTTCAACTATTAAGACAAGTTGTTTTTATGAAAAATCATAGATTAAGACAACATCATTAGAATCATGTGTATAATATGAGTTATATGTGTATTAAAAGGATTTTTTAACTCTATAGATATATCTATATGTTTGCTATGGGATTTTTAGTTGATAAAAAGTTGGAAAAATTATGTTTTAAGGGTTGGGATTTTCATGTCAGTTTTGTACCATGTCTTTTTGAACTCAAATGACCTTTTATAATAAAAATATCCTTAAAATAGAGAGATCTTTTCAAGTAGGTAGAAAATGGTATATAATATGCGAAATTATGAGTTAAAATGAGTAAGATATGACCATTTTAAGTTGGATTTTCACTTTGTACGAATTTTGATGAATTTAGTAAAATAGAATTGGTAAGAATAAGTAGAACTTTCAAGAAATACTTATTTGGGTATTTCTCTTGTTTAGGCAACGAGGAGCCTGAGTTTCCTTACCCAGATGACTACTTTGACTAGAAGCTTTCCGCTAAAATGGTCGAGTGAGTTTAATTTCCTACATTCTTGTACTTATGATTTTGCTTGTAGATTAGCGGTACTGGAATTAGAAAAAGATAAAAACATGAAAGCACATGTGCCTTACATATATGATTAAAATTGTGTTAAGCATATCAACGCAGGAATTGTTAAATAAGTAATGTTTGATTTAATATAGAAATGATATGTTTGCAAACTCTATTATCACTATTAAAACATCTAATATTATGCCATGATTACTTAAAAAAAAATGATCCATGCATAACACGTAGTGAGTCACATTGCATTCATTACTATATCTTTGGTGGGACAAAGGCATAGTATCAAGTTCCATAGAACCCGAAATTCTACTTTATGGCAAATGGTCACCCGATTTAATATAGTGGGTAGAAACCCGAAATAAGTACATTTTAGCAGCTTATAGTGACTCGTATAAAAACTACAAAAACTTCATTTGCAAATAGTGGTCTTTATGGCTTAGAACACTTAACTCCGAACGGAGGGATAAATCCATTTAAGATATGATTCTCTAAAAAATCATATGTATTGTTTGCTCATGTGTTTGTTGCATCTCATATGCTTATTTAAATAACTTGTTTGATTATTGATTGCTTTAGTACTTTACTTGTCAAAATAATTCTTACTAAGCAAGGAAGCTTACCCCTTTATAGATATTTGTTTCAGTACCCCTACCTTTGGTTGACGCCCAAGGGATACTTTTCTCAGGTACTACCTTTTGGATTTAGGAGTTTTTGGATGAAGTCAAAGATTAGGTGTAGACTTAGACTTCTAAGTAAACCTTAGATGTAATTACTTTAGATAAACTATGCTAAAGTATATCTTTTGATAAGAGAATGTCCCTTTAATATTTGTAAGACTCCTGTATTTTATTTAAGATGCTTATGTTATGATTTCCATTCTTAATTGCTATTATGAATATCTTCTTAAACAACTTGTTTCAAAGTTAGTCCTCTATGATTGTGAAGGTATGCCTTACACTTAATATCAAAGCTTTTGGGATGATTAAGATTGCCATGCTTAAGCTTCAATATTGAGTGCGGTGGACTGTCGCGTTTAGGATAACCTTTGGAGTGTGACATAATCTAATATCGGTGCTTATACATTATATGTAATTTAGAGCAAGATGGAAAAAGATGATGTCTTCATCAATTCATGGAGTTACATATATATACATGATTTTAATAAACTAAAAGAGGAAAGATATTCCCTATAAGACTAGTAATATATTTTACATTAATTTACATTATATTTAACCTATAACACTCATCCTTAAGCTGGAGCATAAATATTAATCATATCTAACTTGTTACAAAGACAATCAATCTAAACCCCATTTAGGCCTTTGTGAAGAAATATCCTAATTGTTCTTCAATCTTCACAAATCCTATAGAAATCAATCATTGCTGAATTTTCTCATAAAAAAAGGTGATAGTCAATTTCAATGTTCTTAGTTCGCTCATGGAATACTAGATTCGATATAATATGACGAGTAGCTTGTTTATCACAATGCAATTTCATAGGCAGTGAGGTATTGAGGCCTACTTCATTTAAGAGTAGATATATCCACATCACTTCACATATTGACTATGTCATAGCTTTATATTTTGATTCTATACTTGAATAGGATACAATACTCTACTTATTGCTTTTCGATGAAACCAAATTTTCACCAACAAAAACACAATATCCTAAACTAGATCTCGTGTCTTCCTTGGATCATGCCCAATCAACATCTAAAAATACTTAATACTAGTATGACCATGATTCTTATACAGGATACCACGCCATGATACTCCCTCCAAATAACACAAAATTTGCCTTATAGCAGCCTAATGATCAACTGTTAAAGATGACATATATTGACTCATAACACTAACTGAATATGGAATATCTGGATGAGTCACTATAAGATAATTCAATTTTCCAACTAATCTTCTATATCTTTCAAGATCCTCAAACAACTCACCTTCTCTTATTAGTCGTAAATTAGGAACCATTGGTATACTATATGGTTTAGCACCCAATTTTCCTATTTTAGAAAATAAGTCAAGTACATATTTTCTTTGAAATAGAAAAATTCCTTTCTTACTCCTCATAACCCCAACACCTAAAAAATATTTTAGTATACTTAAATCTTTTTGTCTGAAATTGACTGTAAAGAAAGGATTTAAGAGCTAAAATTCTGATAGTATTATCACTAGTAATGATAATATCATCCACATATACAACCAACAAAATAATACCAACTGCATACTGTTTGTAGGAAATAGAATGATCAAATTTGCTTTTCAAGACAGTGTATATACGTAAGAGGTTCAATGAATAATGCCATTTTTGACCATGTAAGATTGAAAGGATTTAGCTAAGTATTCTTTCGTATTATCGTTTCATGATATTTGAACTAGAGCATTAAACTGGTTCTTAACTTTAACACAAGAAGAACAAAAATGAGTGAACAATTTAGAATGATTCTTCACTAAATACAACTAGGTCATATGGGAGTAATCAATAACAAAAGTGACAAGATACTTAAATCTAGTTTTAGATGTCACTGGACAAGGCCCTCACATCTGAATAGACTAATTTAGAGGGAGCATTTGCTTGTTTATTAACTTTAGGACTCTAAATAATGCGATGATATTTCACATACTAACAAGACTCATGATGTAATGACTAAATTATGAAACCGAGGACAGAGTTTCTTAACCAAAAGAAAGAGATAGATGACCTAAGTGACAATGAGCTTCAAGCGATGTTACAACCATAGAGCAAGCAATAGACTTTGGTACCTTTGTGTCTAGAATGTAAAGACCCAGATTCATGTCATTTGTCAATAGTTTTCCTCGTCATAAGATCTTAGAGAAGACAATGGTCAAGGAAAAAAGAGATGCAATAGTTAAGTGAATGGATGAGAGTACTAACAGAAGTTAAATTGAAGGTTAAGTCGCGCAAGTTTATAATGGATGACAAATGATCTGACGGTGTTATATGAGCGGTGTTAGGCCCAAGAACATAAGATGTTGATCCCTTAGCTAAAGTAAAAGAGAGAGTAAGAGGTGTGATTTTGAAAAGTAGACAGTAAACTAGAGTTACCTACCATGTCATTTGTGGCACCAAAATCAATGACACATTTAGAAGATAAAGAAACAAGATACGTGTTTAGTTTACTTGACTCAACGATGGCAGTAAAGGAGTAGATGAAGATTTTAGTGATTCTTGATACTATAAAAACTTGGCAAATTCATCTGTAAAAACCATAATGGATTTTTCAGATGTATCACTTAAAGATGCAACATTTTTTTATCGAAATACTTGATTCTTATGCTGCAATATTCTACAATGATGCTTCATATGCCCTTATTTATGACATTAGTGGCATACAACCATTCTAGAAATCTGCCCTTGGTGTCAACTCTATCATTACTCTTGTATTGTTGTCTTTCAAATTTTGTATCCTTTAATTCACTCATACTTTTAATACAAATACCCTCAAACAACAAATTAAATAGTCATGACCTAACCCAATTAAAACTCAAGTATGTGTATGAACCAAACCTAGACTAGAATTCAATGTCAAACATCCAAACATGTCAAACCAAAATTTAACGTCAATATATATATGAACCAAACTTGAACTAGGATTCAACATCAAATTACTAAACAATCAACAAACCTAGGTATGTCAATGACAACATCAAAGAGACCCACCAAAACCCTAATATTCATAAAACAACATCAAGGTACCAATCAAAATCATAGTCTTCAAAAAATATCCACACCCAAACACATAATAACCAAATAAACTACAAACATATGTCATACAACCTTAGGTGAGCCAAGCGACACAAAAAGGAGGTGAATTGGCATCCCACACGCCTACGTGTGAAGATTGCGACGAACCTTATGGTGGCACATGTGAGTTTCATGTAGGGTTTCACCTTTAAAAATCTCCAAACAAGCTTGCCGATGGGTGGTGTGCCTTCCTAGGTCGGCGGTAACAAAACAAAATCACTTCAAAATTGCCACACTTAAAAAAGAAATCATTTCTCACTAGGGCAACACGTAAGAAAAAAAATTTATCCTCAAAAGCTCTGATACCATATGATTCAGAGAGAGATGGACAAAGATGATATCTTCATTGATTCATGGTGTTACATATATATACATGATTTTAATAAACTATAAAAAGAAAGATATTCCCTATAAGAATAGTAATATATTTTACATTAATTTACATTCTATCTATAACCTATAACATTATAGAAATTGATAATTCACGCTCACCAAAAAAATTATAACTCTCTAAAATGCCGACTCACTGGATACGAAGACACAAAAGGTTATTTATTAGCTAATTTATATATCAAAATTTCCTATATATTAAAAGTTTAATAGAATGTTCACCCTGCCAGTTGGGTGTATGTACTTGCTCCTAATCTTTTACTTCCCAACGTCCCATTATATACATATTTAATGGATTCTTATATATATATAAGAAAGAGGTCCTACATATGGATTCATTTCTCTATCTGTACAGTTTGAATTCGTAAATATTAAGTCCCCTTCTAGCTCTTCGTTTTAATTATAACAAAGCATATCAACTAGTATAGTTAAATTATACCAAAAAGTATAACAATATTTTAAGTGGTTAAAAAGAGGTATTAATGTTTTACAAAGTAAATTAAATAAGATATCAACATTTTACAAAGTTCAATTAATATATCAATTTTCGATTAATTTTCAATTAAGTTTCCTAAATTTTCATTAATGGTAAATTGTTAATACTTTATTTGAGTCATTTTAAAAATGTTAATACCTTAAATGAATTTATCCCTAAATGTTGATTTCTCTTTTGAACTATTTGAAATATTCATACCTTAAATGGACTTAACCTCAAACGTTGATTCCTTTTATATACATACCCTCTCAACTTTTAAATATTGTGAACAATCTCATAAATTTTGATAAATCGGTCATATAAAGAACACATGATTTTTTTTAATAGTTTGATGAAAATACAACTATGATCAAAGCTTAGGTTATTAAAGTTTCAAAGGTTATTTTAAATTTGGAGGGTTATTTTGCCAGTTTATCAAAATTTAGAGTTATGATTTTTGACATTTAATAACTTAAAGTTTATATTTACACTAAAATCAAAATTTAAGGAAATTATTTGCCATTTCCCCTAAATGTTATCTAATAAGTTTGTTGAATGTATTCATCAAAATAGCAACAAACTAAACATATGCAACAGTAGGATGATCAGTAGTAACAATGACTTCAGCAAAAGCAAGAGTAAGTTGATCACTGGTGATGAAGAGTATATAAAAAGAAATAATGAGTTGATTTAAAGTTAGACAAGCAATAGATTATCCCATTAGGCAAAGCAAATTTGAGCAAATGAACAATTGAAAGCCGGTGTTTGTTCTAGTTCTAGTTTTTCTACTTGTAAACAGTTAACCTTTCTCATTCAAAAGGTGAATTTTTTTTTTCCTTTTTTTCAATTGTCAAGACTTAGCTACACAAGCTAGTTATCTATGAGTAATATATCTAAACTAATTTATCACATGATTCGAAAGGGGAAAAAAAGCATGTAAATTTGGTGATAAATATAGTTTTTTATGAGATTTGGTCAAGATGAGTTTTACATATTTGAAATTCAAATACTAGGCTTTTTTTCCATTTTCATAAGATTCCAAATAGAGCTGCAAACGCATGAATTGAGCTTTTAAAAGCTCAAGCTTGACTCATTTAAAAACTATCGAGCTGAAGCTTGAACCTTGTTTTTTTATTGAGCTTGAAATCTAGGCTCAAGCTCGATTCATTTACAAATTGACCTCAACTCAAGCCGAGCTTTTTATTAAGCCAACGAGATTTTATAAGCCTAAAATTAATGCTTGAGCTCGACTCGTTTAAATTGTCCCTTTTCTATTTTTTCAAACCTAAAAATAATATATAACAGTTGTTAAATATATATATTATGTAGAAATTAGTTTTTAATTATATATTAATATATCATAAATGTAAAACTTACAAATTTGCTAACAATCTTATTAACGAGCCTACTCGTGAGCTTGTTCATGAGCCTAAAATGAGTTTACTCACGAGATGTTCACAAGCCTGAATCAAAACTTGAGCTCGGCGTTTTTAGATAAATGAGTTTTATTTAGGCTCGAGCTCGAGCCCGAGCCGAACCAAGCCTCAAGCTAGCCGAGATAGAGTAGCTCGAGAGCAACATGGCTCGTTTGCAGTCCTAATTCCAAGTTCAAAAGAAGTGGAGTACAATCATAGTATTCAAATAAGATTGCACAAGGAATTTGGTGGAATAAATCCAAGTTATGAATGATGTCAGAGAATTATAGGCTCAAATGCTTAAGATGAATTTTAGATGAATATAAAAATTAAGTTCAGGTCAAGATTCACATTAGGATTTGTAGAATTCATATTTCAAGCAACAAATTTCATCATATGGAGCTTAAATTAGATGAAATTTAAGAATTAATCTTAAAGAAAAGGCAAAATTTGTTATGGAAAAATAAATTTTATATATCTCTAATTGCTAAATATGAAAAATACACAAACTTTAACTCCGAATTGTACAATTTAAACGTTGATAAAGCGAATGCGAAAGATCATACAAGTATTGAAGAAAAACGATGAAAAAACAACAAATTCCTTCTATCATTGTTCTTATTCTGTCTAGCAAGTAGATTTTGAGATAGAAAATAAAAGTTTAACATAAAAGCTTACACTTTGGGCAAATTTTTTGGATTCTTTTCTATTGTGTTTTCCTCTCCTTTAATTTTCATATAGTTTTTGAGAGAAAAAGTTGCTAAAATTTGTGTAGTTTTTACTAGGATAACGGCATAATTAGTAATGGGGTGTAACTTTGTGTCCGTAAATTGATTCTCTCATATTAACACAGTGGAATTAAACCAGCTAGTTTGGATAATAAAGAGTAACATGGAGTTAGAAACTTAGAATAATGTATTATTGTGTTAACATTCAACTCACAAATATAATCCTTAAGAAAGTAACGACATCATTCATTTTTTTCTTTTCTTTAACATAAGTTACAACGTCCTACATAATAATACAAAATTCCCCAAAAAAAAAGGAAAAAAATACATAAAACTAAAGGCAACCGTAATCTCCATTCACAACAACCAAATCATCAACCTCATTATTATTTTCTTCATCAGTCGCAAACATCTCCACTGTATGAGGAGCATGACCATCTCCAAAAGCACGTATATGATCTTTAAGCGACCTCTTATGCTTAAAGTCAGATCCACAAATACAAAACCAAAGCTTGCCACAATTTTTCTCGTGAGTCCTCCAATCACCACGGACGGCAAACGTCTTACAGCATTTGTGGCAGGAGAAGGGCTTGGATCCGTGCTTTCGCTTGTAATGAGTTTGAAGGGTCCTGAAATCCTTCAGTGGCCTTGCTCTTGGGTGCTCTATGTTGTTCTTACAACCCTCAGCACAACAATAGCAAGGTAGTCTAAGAAGGAAGACGATGTCTTGGTGCCCTTCAACGACTCCGAACCCTTACGGTATTGTGATCCATGCGCCCACATGTGCATCTGAAAAAATTTAAAAGAAAAAATGTACTTGGTTGCTTCTTGTGACATCAGAGTTTGTAACCCAAAGGAAGGAGCGCTCAAGTTTCCGAATCAGGTTTATAAAAATTCGAACACAAACTTAACTATGGGTTATAGGTATTTAGCATTTAACAAAACACTAATCATAAATACTAATACACTCGTTAAACAGTTTCTAGTAGGATCCACCATGAAAATTTTCCCAAAATGTGTGGTCCTTAAGAAGTGAAATGATCTAGGACATGAAAATATAACATGTTGGCATTTATGGCCTTGAGAGCGCCTCGTTTCTTCACATGCAGCTTGAAACATTTTGACATGAATCCAATAAAATCAGTATATATATGTGTAAAAGTATCCCATTATGAGGAAAAAAAAATTGTTACTACTCATGTGCTAATATACTGAGGAATGATGTAGATATAATGTCAATATTTAACATGTAATTCAAAATTGGTTTACAAACAAATTATTTTAAATCATAAATTGGGGAAAAAGATAATATATATATATATATATAAGAGAAATGATAGATAAAAAGTCTCCGAAACCAGTAGTTCCGATGAAACCACCGAAGATATATTTTTTAATTTTATATTATGTATACGTGTGTCGAAAAAGATTGGCCTAGCCTAACATATTACAAAAAAAAAAGGTAAAATCTATATTCTGTCGGAATTGGTTCTGGAACTTATTTTTCGACACGTCTATTACTTGTCAAGTTTGAAAGACGAGCAATCAGAGATTATGATATATAGTAAAATAATAAAACAACGTATAAATATGTATTTGTCTGAAAAAAACACATATACATATGTATGACAATTGAAAAGACAAGACATTTCATGTTCCACATGCAAAATAAATATACAGGTCGACTAACAGTTACCTGCATATTGTTGTATCTATTGAAAGTCTTGCTGCAGACAGGACAAGAAAATTGTGTTGGCCCGACAAGGATTTGCGCCGGAGTGGGAATCCAATATGGTCCTCCGATGTTGCCACCGTCGACATTGCTAGGGTTTCTTAAGTCACTTCCGCCACTCGTTGGGGGACCAATGTGAAGAGCCACCGTCACGGTCCGTTGATCTTCGGTTGTAGGGTTTTGGTGGTTACTATTAGAAGAAGGATGATACCTAGGATGGTGTTTGGAACTTCGTTGACCGGGAGGTCCTAGAGAAAGAAGAATGAAGTCATCATCTTCTTCAGCTTCTAAGCAAGTGAATGATGAAATTTGCATGGTGAAAGCTATGTAATTTATTTATTTATTTTCTCTTTGGGTATGTGGAGAGAGAGAAACCCGGTGTGGAGCTTTATGTTTTGGTGTTCAGGCTTCACAGTAGTAATTAAGAGAGGAGACAAGAAACGGAACAAATGAAGCCTGCGCTATTTAAAAGGTTGTGAAAATGGGTGGGAAGGAGTGAGTGAAATGGATAGAAATGAAAGCAAAGGATGTTTTGAAATTATCAACCAATATTATAGTAATGATATGTTAACGGCAATTAATGGTGGGGGCATAAAGATTGTATCCTTGGTTATTGTATTGGTTACCATTATGAAAATTCTAGATTAAAAATCGAAATATAACTTCTATTTGTTAAAAAGGATATTATTATTTTCCTTAATTTTTATTAGAGTTTCTCAATGGAGATACTTCACATCATTTACTATATTAAGGAGTTACATTTTTTTGAGTATACTACCCGCATAACTAAGTCCTCATTAAATTTGCTAAATATTAAAGGGACCATATTTTTTTCCCCTTTTTTCTTAAATAAACTATCATAAATGTTTGAATAAATTAATAAAAAAGTAGAGAATAAATTCACACCGTATTCATTATCTTTTAGAGAGTATATAAGTAATTTACTATTACATATTATTTTATCTTTTATAATAATTAAAATTTCATCTATTTTTCTTCCCTTGGTTATCCAAACAAAAAACTTTCCGATAATTTCTCTACTATATTTTCTTTCCTTTCACAATGTTTCTTCCTGATTCATTTTGTCTTGCCAAACAATGTGTTAAAGACTCCAAATGAAGGCCCTTCATATAACGATTAGATATTTAATGGAGAGGAGTCTATAGTGAATTGACATGACACTTAGAAACTCTTAATCATGTCTTTATCATTATACATGCTCTTAGTATTTTCCATAATTACTAATTATTACCACCACTAGCAAATGAGTACAACATTGATTTTTTATCATTTATTATCCTTACAAGCAACTTGTATTTGCCACCTCTTCAGTGTATGATGCTAATAATAATTGACAACTGCAAATCTTTTGTGACACACCACACCAAACCTTGAGGGATGGAATAGTCGCCAGGGACGAAAACAGAATTATATAACTGGAGGGCGGAGGGCCAAACATACTTATTAAGTATTAGAAATACGTTAAAAAAAAATGAAATTCATTTAATATTACAATTAAGTGCATCTTATACTTATAAAATAAAAAAGTTTAAAAAAAGAAAGAAGAAAAAGAGTACTCTATACTTTTTTAGTATTTAATAAGAGAGAATTGAACTTTTTAGTAAAATGTTCTGTGAAAAGTTAAGAAGAATTTTTTTTTTCCTCTTGTTCATATATATCTATCTTTCAAAAATTTAATCAATTTATAGAACTTGTGTAAGTTTTGTTATTCTTAAAAATATATCACAAAGCTGTTTGTCATTGAATTTGAGCATTTGGACCTTTAAATATTTAAAAGAGTATACATTTAGACGAAGTTTAAAAATTCACAATATTGACATATGAATACATATGTGTGTGTGTGTCTATATATATTAGTACATCAACTGATATGATCATTGTTATTGACTAATACTTTGTACGATAACATGAAAGCACTCATAATCCTAACAATGTAATTATAATTTTTAGTATAATTACTAATAAATAAATACTATCCAATGAGAATTTGTTTAGTTAACTACCTGTTTGAAACAAATGAAATTTAATTTTATTAGTTACAATGTAAAATAAATGTGAAATAGGGTGAAATCCGTTATCAATGAGACAAGCAATAAATGCAATGTCGAAAAAGTAAAATGATAACGATGGGAATTAAACCCATAGCATCTTGTTTGATAAAATATGAACTTATCCACTCAACCACATCCAATTCTATGGTAATTACTTTTTTAAAAATATATAATATGTATAATTTATATTATATAAATAAATATTAAAAGTTAACCTTTTTTTTTCCTTAGGCTTAGGGGATCGGGCCCCAGAGTGCCCTCTTGGACTTATTCATGGCTAGTCCATTACATGTCATTATCACTTAATAAGACAATACAAAGCTTGACCCACACTCTCATTTTTCAAGTTTATATGGATGTGCAACTACTTAAAAAAAAATATATATTAGGAAAATGATGAGTAAAAGGACAATGATGTATTCATATTGCAAGCACATACATGTGCTAAACCACATCCCACATACAAGACTCTATAACCATTAAGTGCATCAACAAATGTTCATTTATGTTATAATTTAGGCATAGCACATGACACAATTATTGTATTTTAAGATTCGGAGTAGCTTAAACACTATCATCGCATGTGTGCGCACACATAAACATACATGTACAAGTGCACATCTACATGTGCATACCCAAACACATACATAAACACACACAAGTGGGCAAGGCACATACATAAATACCAACGTGCATATGTATGCATGCACATGTAAGCACATATAAGTACACATATGCATGTGTGTATACACAAACACATACGACATACATGCACAAGCACATACGACACAGATGCACAAGCACATGCGAGCACACAAATATGCACATGCATAAGTGCACTTACAAAGAACATATTATATTAGAAAGGGTGAATGTTAAATTTGGTTTATGAATATTGTATAAAAAATCAATTTGGTGCCCAAACTTTGAAATGATTAATTTAATATCTAATCAAACTTTTCATAATTATTTTTACTATATCAGTAACATTGTTTGCTATGTTTCCTGACATGGAAGAGATAACTTATCACTACTATATGGTGTTTAGAGAAGTAGTGAAAATTCAATGATATGTTAGCTCTTCCACAATAGCCAATAGAGTAAATAGTGTTAAAGAGGTCATAGAAATAGCTACGAAAAGTTTGATTGAGTATTTAATTGACTACTTTAGAGTTTAAATATCAAATTGAACTTTTTGAGTAAAATTTAGGTGTCAAATTTAACATCAAGAACGACATAATTCTAGAAAAATATAACAATGGCTATTCGCGATGCTAAGACAAATTTAGCTTGATGCTATAAGCATTCTTGATGGGCTACGCTTAGTCTTCACTATCAGTTTGAACTAACAACCAATGACAATACTCGACCATGAACTAGATCATAGTGAAAAAAAAAAATGTCATTTGTGGTTTCATCCAAGCCAAATTACAATTCAATTGTTTTTTTACCTAATTCTATCTATACCATTAATGTTATTTAAGCATAATTATTTTCTTTAATGCATCTAACTATTTTTTATTAACATTTTTATTATAGTCCTCAATATCAAAATATTTCAACTTTGATTTTATCATACACGGATAATAAAGTTTAGAAAAGATCTTATGATGGGAAAAAAAACACCTTGTAGTTTCTATGTTCTTTTTTTATGAATAGAAAATAAAAAGAAACGGAAGCAAACATTTCCTTTTTCAATTATTAGGCTCAGAAGATCAAAAAGAATTGATAGAAAATATATTTATATATATATATATATATAAAGATAAGAATATTCCCTACTTTCTTGTACATTTAAAGGCATTTACATAATTTCTAAATGCACTATTTCGACTCATATATGTATTTTTTTTTTGTAAGATTAGATTAAATTATTTGGCTCCTATCATTTCTTTATATTCACCCTTTAATCTTTCATTCAAAATTTCCCCGACATAGATTTCTTGTCTATTATTTCCACCCTTTTTTCTTTCCCTTCCCCTAGATTTCATCCAATTTAAAAACTTGCACCCGATTAAATTTTATAGACAAATTAGATGCAAAACATGTATCAAAATGTAGATAATAGAGGTGTTTCTTAGACTTTGTCACCCTCTTGATAACATGGCCTCCTATAAAATAATTAAACACCTACCCTAAGATGCTTATTTGAAATACGTTTTTCTTAATTATTATTTATCTACCAACTAATGACGGATATGTTCAAGGGAAATACTAGCTTGCACAACAGTTGACGAACTATAGATTGTAACATATCTGATCATTTGATTTGAAACTTGAAATGTCCAGAAAGAAAGCAAAAGATACGGTCGATCATACGGACACATTATCTCGGATGTTGCTATCAATAAAGAACAGATAGGAGACTAACTATATCTTCATGAATGTAGATAATTATATAATATAATATATATATATATATCTCCAATTCCCAGTGGTAAACCTGTCTGTTAAATAATAATAATATTATTATTACTATTTTATATTTTGATGCAATATAAGGTAATAAGATGTTATTTTGGACAAGCTTTTACCGTGTTCTTAAATGCATGTGACTTATCAATAAATTTATTCATTCGGCTATATAATTAGCTTTTTCCGCCGTGATTATATAACTGAACCTGATGGAAAATTCAATTTCAATAAAAGTTGATAAGATTACATAATATGAATACATATAATATGTAACACCGAATAAAAAAAATACAACAATTATTTGTTATCTGTTTTAAAAAGGCCTAACCAGTCAGATCTCGCTATCGCTCTCACAGTCATCATCCCAGATTCACTACTTATCGTATATCGTCTTAAGTTCACCTCTACCACCCTTACTCTCTCTTTAGGAACATAATTGATGGGATTAATATAGCGTACTTGGCTTTCTTGACCTTGACAGTTACCCCATGTAAATTTTTTTAATATGTATAAATAGCTTTCTTGACCTTGACAGTTACCCCATGTAAATTTTTTTAATATGTATAAATAGCTAATCTGTGTAAACGAAGAGTTTTCAGCTCTTTTGCAGAAACTCTTTGTTTTCTTTCTTAGTATATTTTTCACTCAACTATCATAACAATGGATTTCCCCAATTTCTATGCAAAAATAAAAGAATAGAATTTTTTTTTATCTAATGTACAGACGTGTTAATTTCAAATATAGAAAACACAAATACGGTATTCATGTAGAAATTCATTGAAATCCTAAACAACCAAATTATCATATAATATGAAAAATAAATCACTAAAAAATGTTAGGAAAACCTTAATTCATGCTAGATAACACCAAATCATGCAAGTTATTAATTATTTAAATGTAAAAGCTTTTAACCTTGCTAATTTTAGGTTTAATGCAAATTCGTGTAAGAATGTACAAAACGCCTAAAAACTATCAAACACGCAAAAATTTGTAGAAACAATTCAAGCGGTTTAAGAATCCAGTTTCTGTTTATTTTTTATATTTAAAAAAAAAAAAGAAACAAACTGAAAGAATAATAATAATAAAATATAGGCTGGTGTGTGATGGCACTGGGGCTTGATTGGAGGTGCTCCAAGGTCCATTGGTGATGGTGGTGTGCCAATTGATCTCCCTGGAGGGTGGTTACACACAGCCCTCTCCCAATTTGGTGATCGTGGGCACAGGAGAGTGTCAAATGCTGCCACTTAGGCCAAAGCCAGACAATCAAAATTAACACAAAAATTACGACTTTTTCTTGTAATCACTTTAGGGGTTTTGCAATATTGATGATTGAGTTATAACCAATGGTTCACTTCCAACCAATTTCAGCTCAATGGGGCAAAAACTATTAGAAGGAGAAGCTACGTTTTTTGGTTAATGAGTTTAGAGAGAGAAAATCTTAATTACTGAGGGATTAGTAAGATATTAACTCAATTAAGAACGAGATCAAGCTCTCTAGTTATAGATTGAGTGCTTAAGATTAAATTTGGGCATCAAGTGTGCGTGAAACCATTTTATTTATTTATCTTTTTTTCTTCCCAAGTGAAACCATTTTAAATTGAACAAATTTATGAGCAACTCATTTTTTTCTTATGTCATCTATTTTTATTGATTTTATTCCGATTTTAATATCCTTTTTCCAATATAATTAATGTGCACAAATCTATGTAGAATGTGTTCTTGCCTTTGTGTTTGTGTACAAAACCTACTAACTTTATGAAAATCTTACATTATTATTAATTAGCAACACATTAAATGCAATGAATGAAATAATAGAAATCTTATTTTACCTGATAATAGTTTAAATCTTTACTATGTTATTAAATTCAACAATCATACTAGCTTCTAGCTTCATTTGTCCTTAAATTGTCCATATATTAATTGATAAGTAAGGTTGTAAACGAACTGAGCTGAGTTTTATAAAATTTAAACTTAGCTAATTTAAAATTTTAATGAGCTTGAGTTTGTGTCAATCCTCAAACCTATGCTCAAGTTCGAGCTCAACTTAATAAAGAGCTTGTGAGCTTGGTTTGATAAGAAGCCCGTAAGCTGATTTATAAACTCAAAAATGTCAAATCTAAAAAAATAATAATAATAATGCGGCACATATACTTTTTTGGATGTGTAAAAATAACTCATCAATGAAAAAATTAACACTCGTTTTTGTAGTTGGAGGCTATATCTCAACCATGAGAGTTAATTATGTGGGAATTGTTACTTGTATATTCTCACACAAGAGATTTCTAAATCCCATAAGGAAAATATTCACAGTTTGACTAATTTAACTTTACCACATTGCCATAGAGGCAAGTGTTTAGCACAAGCCAAGTGAGTGAGAAAGAGCGAGTGGTATGTCTTTTATAGAGTACCAATAGCAAGTTTTTTGGCCATATAATCCACTTGAGATAAGAAATAAGAAGACAAGCACAAGAGCTTTTTTCTTGTGTCCCACATGGAAAATACATGATGCCTATATTATTTTCTTTTTTTTTTTAATTTAAACGAATCTTTCCATATTACACAAATCCGAAAATAATAAATTCAAATGTATAAAATATAAGATTAAAAAATAAATTTAATATGTAAATGTAAAAATAATTTTAAAAATAAATTTGAAATAATAGTAATCAATGTAATTAATAATATATATACTACTAAAATTTGAGAACAAATCGTGAACAAACTCGTAAGCCTGAACAAGCTTGAGCTTAGCTCATTTATTAAATAAATTCAAACTAAGCTAAGTTCAAATAGACCGCGAGTAACTTGGCTCATTTATATCCCTATCAATAAAGGGTCAGTTTTAGTGGTATTTTTAACCTTTTAAGCCAAAAGTAGTATAAGTTAAAAAAAAAAAAAAGCCCAAAGTAGTAGGTGATTATGAGGCCTTTTTAATCATATAAAAAAGATTCTTTATAAAATGGTATTTATTTAATATATTAACTTAATCTTATAAATCAATTATAAATCTCTCCCAAGTCCCAATTCCCTTTGCCATCCCATGATAAAACACTGCTTTTATAGGATTAGAGCAGAAAAGGAGCACGTGGAGACAGATGGACAAATTGATGAATAAATTCCGTGACGGTGGTAAATAGACGCGTTGGCCGGTTTGGGTGCATGCGTTCGCGGGAGTGCAAATGCAAGAACTAGGAGACAAGAAACCAGTGAAAAAAGGGGAAGTGGGAGTGAGATGCCTTGAAAAGTGTACCAATTACTTACACTTAAGCCATATCCCTGGTGCTCTGCTCCCAGTACCCGATTCCCAAGAACCCTAACCCTACTTCTCCAACTTATCTCTTCGAGTATTTCTGCCCGCATTTACTCTCAACCTCTTTCTCTCTCACTGCAAGCAATAAAGGGGGTTGATAGTGATGTATGCATGCCTGGAGCAAAGTTAACTGTAGATACGAAGGTGTTTGTCCCTCCATCCTACTTTTATCATCTGTAAGGAAGGTATGATAGAGATAGTGGATTGCTGGCTGTAGAGGAAAGCTTGCCATAAAAACATGTATCATAATTTTGATTGACACTTCACGCACTTAAAAAGATTATTATTATAAAATCTTTTGTTCAAGTTCGTAAAATACCCTTTTGCTTTGCTTTTGCTTTTTGAAAATGTAGTTTACCACAGGTAAATTCAACGGAGAGTAGATTGTGGTAACATTTCTCATAGACTTTATAGATATTCTAAATTTGAAAAAGTTAATGCTCACACCCTGACAAAAATATGAGCTTTACCTTTTTTTTTTTTTTTTTAAGTTGACAGATTATTAGGGAAAAAAAATACAAATTCATTTATTTGGTTTGATTGAAGAGAAATAATAAGGCTTTGAAACTCAACTTTTACCCAATATTTGAATTGCCTTTTTTAAATGCTTTTGATCTTAAAAAGTTTGGGTCCATAATGTTCACATTAACTAAGTAGGTGAGTTGCTAATACCTTGTAGCTTAGTGGCATCCGGTCTCGGTCCTGGTTGAAATCCTCATCCTTGAGGTACTGAGTTCAATTCCTTACATTAGTACGTTGTAATAGCCTTATGTGGTCATATTGTAATAAACCTAGTATTCCACATAAAATAAAAAGAAAAATAAGTAGGTGAGTTGATTTAGTTATCTGTCAACTAAATAAAAACAATGGGACCTACTTTGTATCAAGAGTATAAATGTTAACTCTATCAAATTTATGGTTTCCTTATAATATTTAAAGTCTATGGAATGTTTTTTACTAATGTTACTAGAAATATCTTTGGTTTTGATCCAAACACGCTAAATAATCAAGAACCAGTAGATAAAAGTGGATTATATGTGAGATTAAATTTTCTTGTTCTCAATAAGAAATCAAATTCAACCAGGTTAAAGCAGGCAAGTTGATCCGAGTTTAACAACACTAGTCTTTGTAAATCCCCCTTCCATATATATAATCAATGACATAAACAATACAAGCTATTTATATATGACTAAAAAGAATCACAAGGACACCATCAAAATTGTGGTTTATACATAGATAAGTCTTGTTTTACGTTGCGTTTGTTTAGTAGAATGGAATTGTAACTAAATAAGGAATTCCTATCTAATCCCTTAATTGGTATTTCTTAATGTGTGTATATATATATATATAAGGTTAAACTATATATTCATCTACTAATAATTTTTTGAAATAAGCATATTTTTCTAAATGTTTACTAAAATTCTAAAACCATTGTAAAAGAATTATCAACAGTAATTAGTTATATAATATATATTTTTAACGTTATTGAAAAATGAACTATATTTTAAATGTTCGGTTAAAAACTCCTCGGACACCTATTTCCTTTTAAGTATATACCGACCGCGCTTTTTATACAAAATAGGATCAGATCGTACTGTATAATCTAATTTGATGTACCCACGCTGGTTGAAACTTCAACGGGCCTGTTTAATCTAGTCCATGACGTAGGATTTATGGATAAAGCTTTTCTAAATTTCTTTCATTGCTGTTTTTCTTTTTCCAATAGTTATCACTCTCTTTTACTAAGAAATAAAAGATATACCAAATAAATTGAACCCATGTGCTGGTGCTGGCTCTATAATAAGAAGAATTTATAGTAATTTTCACCCACAAATCCGACAATGCTTATTCAAAAAACGACTGGCCTATGCATGATATACGCATGCATGATCTAGTGGCTCACGCATAATCAAGAGTCTTTTACCAATAAATGAGTATCGGTTTGATGGTAAATTCCGAATTTCTCCGCTGCCCAACTCTTTTTCCTTTTTTTTTTTCCTTTATGTCGCAAGTCTCAAATCTACCGATAGAGTAGTGTGGTACATAATGAACCAGCTAGTACAGAATATGGTTAGTGGTATGCCAGGAGTTATCCGATGCGGCTGCTCAATACTTAAGTTAGTTTGTGGGTTGGAGAGAGTATAGATATCGGACGAAATAAGATGGGATAAGCTAAGATGTCCATATCTTTAAAGGTATGGATTTATTTATTGGTTTTGGTTATACCTTAATTTAGGTACATAGAATCTTGTTCCACGTATTTGAGACCATACGGAGGTAGGGGACCTCAAAGCTGAGGTGGTCCTTTACACATGGTGGAGGTAGCCTAGGTCATGGTTGTTCCCACAAGGAGATAGAAGTGAGAAGTGGCAACATGGTTTTTGTGTAGGATCGCAGTAAGAACAGTACGGGGGTGAGGTCCTCGTCAAACCAAGGTGTCTCTATCATTTCCTTCCATGTCTTCGTGGCATCATCTTCTTCGCCAGAACAACACAATGCATTGCCTTTCTCTCTCTAGTTACACACACATCTTCTCTCTCTAAAAACAAAAGCATCCATCCCAAACCACCGCAAAGCTGGAAGTTGGACCACCCATGTGCCACTTCCCTAGAAATCTACTCCACAAACTACCTTCACTACCACCACCCTGTAAAATTGAACAAAATCGTGTGATATTGAGTTAGAGAGAGAGAGAGATCGATCTCAGGCCGGAGATGGGATGTTGGTTCAAAGAGAGAGGGTGACTAGAGATGGGGATGTCGAAGTGAGAATAGACAATAGGTTTGTAGAAAGGAATGATAGGGTTCGGTGATATTGGAAGTCACGAGAAAGTAAGTAAGTGAAAGAAAGGAAAGTGAGAATTGAGCATTCTAATTTTCAAGCAAAATTTGCGGATGTACAACTACAATAGAAAGAACCCTACAATTGCTGCCTCTATCACAGCTAGAATACTCGGTGGTGCAAACATTGTTAGTCATAATATCGAAGATAACCTAGATTCTATTAAACTTTGTGATGCCATCATGAAGAGGTGAAAATCTATGGCATGCTTACGGAATGGATTTTGCATCATGAAGAGGCGAAGATCATAGTTGGAGGTAGTTTTGCTAGTGTTTGGTGCCTAGTTCAATGTGGGTTTCGATCTTGGTGAATGGATGTAGAGGTTGTAGGTTGTTTCTGGCATTTAGGTGAAAATAAAAGTGTTTTGTTCTTTCTTTTCTTTTTTTTTTTTTTAGTCACATGACTACCATTTGATGCAAATAATTTGACAGAAAAAATGAAGTGTAATACAAGTTAGTTAATTGTGTAAAAAAACACAGATCAGTTAATTGCAAAAGCACCGAAACACGGGTCGGTTTTTTTGTAATTTACACATATTTTGATCTTATATCATATAAAGCATTCATTAATAATAACAAGTGTATGTAGAGACCTATTTTTTTTTTTTTTAGCATTTAGTATAGGATTTTCCTAAAAAAGAAATGTTAAAAAATAGAAAGGTTAGAAAAGAATAAGAAATAAAAAAATAATAAAGTATAAATAAATGAAAAATATGAGAAAACAAATAGAGGCAAGAAAAAAAATTGAAAAGCCCAAGATGTATAACTAGGAAATGAAGGAAAACACAATAGGAGAGATACAGGAGAAAAATTAAGAAAGAAAATCAAGAAAAGTAAAAAAAAAAATGATCAAGGAGGAACATAATTTTTTTGAGTTAAGAATGAAAAAAAAATTCTAAACTGGATAACGTGGAAATTAGAATGTATTTTATCTTATATGATCATTTATAGATTGGGTTTCAGTAGGTATCAAAGATTATAAAATGGGTATTTAAAGGTCTAAGGTAGTTAATGATTCCAATTTTTCAAATCTTAATCCTATGGTAAGTAACAAGGCATGGTATCTTTGTACTTTATACCTATTTTGAACGATATTTATAATATACAGATTACCAAGTATCTACCCATTCTATAAAAAACTCTTAATTAATAATATGTACAATAATAAAATATAATATTAAAATACTCAAAACTTGTATCAAGATGGTTCTAACAATTTACACTAATTTTAAAATTTTAAAACCTATATTTTTAGGATAAGGTAAGAATGGGACTCATATCCTACCTGCTCTATACTCACTTACCTTTAGCAAAGAGGAAAACTTTTGTGATTTATAATGCATCTTAGTGAAAATTTAAAACTTTTCTTTTAGTGGGTGTTTTTAACTAACTTAGGCTAAAACATTCATTAGAAAAATGAATAAGATTTTTGTTGAGGCTAGGTTAGATTAAGGTAATCAATTGTTAAATCTAAGTGTCCTTCAAAACCTAATTCATCTCTCTCTCTCTCTCTCATCTTCACCTTTAAGCAAAACCACCATTAGTAAACACTTCCCCAACACTAAAATCACCTCTAACCTGTTGTAAGCCACCACTCCACCACCTTAGCAACAAAACCTTACCACTCACAAGTTAATAACATTTTGTTTTTAGACCACTACCACCTATTGATGGCCTAACTCATATATATTAAGCTAATCCCATAGCCACTTAAAGTTCAATGACCACAAGTGTACAAAAAGGAACCTCTACTAATTTAAAACACAATATGATCAAATTGACCCACTTGGGTGAAGTCGCTCAACCAATTCTATCTAATTCGCTCCTCTTGTATGATTAGATATGGCTAACTCATCCTAATCTATAATATTTTGTTTATTTTTATTAATTTTTTAAAATATAATAAAATAAAAGTTATTATCAACCTAAAAGTGAATAATTAGAATTTCTTCAAATTAGTAAATAAAAGTTTCTTCTAGAAATATGTAAAAGGTTTTTCATAGAAGTGTTTTCTCAAATGATTAAAATAAAATAAGAAGTTCGTAAAAGTAAAAATGAAAATTCTTTCCAAAAATGAAATCATAAGAAAATTTTTCTAAGATATGTAATAATAAAGGCTTTAAGCATAAGAGTGTTGGTACCTAGTAACTAATGGTACTATACTACTAAGGTAGACCACTTATGAAAAGAGTGAATTTGTAAAAGTTGAAACTATTTGATAGTTCAATAGCTCACTATATTAAAATCCATTACTTAAGTCCACAATGAAAGTCTAAACTATAGTCCACTTTATATATACCAAAATAATAGCCCAAGCCCACTACACTACAACCTCAGTAATCACACAACAAATGACTTAGTGACGAATAAAATGTAATACACTCACAAGAAATGAATACCTCGGCTTAACCCTATCCTCTCCTTGCCTTTCTTTAATGCTGCATGAAAGAAATGCAAGTTAAGGTCTCTAATGATCTTCTTGAATCTCGCGAAACAAAGGAACAAACTTAAATGATAAAGGTAGGTGACTTGATCTACTATTGAGTGTATAATTTTATATTGAATATGTAAATCTAAATTAAGGTATTAATATTTGTGAGGTTTGAACAAACGAAGAAGAAAGCAAGTGAATAAGAAATACTCACTGGCATTCTAATTACCAGCAACTCTAAGAAAGAGAGTTAAAGAAGAGAAATCACTGTTACGTATATTCTTGGCTACCTCTATTCATCTCCTTTTTCTTTTATATGATAATCATCTGTATAATCGGAATAACTGATAAGTTATTTATCTATTGAAGCATTATTATCTAGCATGCATAAGTCCACCAAAATGTACGCATGAGTCTGACTTGTTTAAATATTTAGCTTGTAATCTTTTAAATAGGTGGTTTGCTTTTTTTTTTTCTACTTATATGGTTATCTTCAATCATAACACTTTGCTCCCCCAAATGAAAAAGCACCTTGTCCTCAAAGTGAAAGTTAAGATAATCTCTCTTGAAACATACCAACTCTATCCACACAGCATCTTTAATGACCCTAAATCCCACTGAACCAATAGTTGAGTAATCACCTTGTCATTATGATTAAGTAATTAAGCTTAAAATAGCTAAGATTATAGCATTAGATGATTTACAAAAGATTCTAACCAACTGGCTATATTAGAAACATCCCCTTATGCTTTCTTCAACAAGAAACACGGAACATTGGATGTATTTTTACAATTTTGAGGTAACTCTAACTTGTAAGCAACTGATCTAATTTTGAAATAATCTTATATGGACCATAATATCTTTGTGTTAACTTGACTAAAGCTCTCTAAGCTAAAGAATTCTATTTGTGTGGTGGCAATTTAACATAAACATAGCACTAATCTCAAGACTTTTCTCCTGCGATGTTGATCTACAAAGCTCTTCATTTTTAACTGTGACTGAAAAATATTAAACTTTAAATCCTTCAAAATAGCATCTCTTGATCTCCATTCTGAATCAATGCTTCCACATCACTAAAACCAACTAAATCAACTATCTTAGGAGGTTCTCTTCCACAGAGGGCTTCAAAAGGAGTCATTTGTGTACTAGTATGAAAACTAGTATTGAAACTAAACTTTGTCGAATGTAGATATTTTGCCCAATCTTTTGGACAATCCATCACAAAGGACCTTAGATAATGCTTTAAACAGCAATTACTACCTCTAATTACCATTTGTTTGAGGATGATACACTATACTCATTTTGAGTTGTGTGCCACTCAAATGAAATAATTCTTTCTAAAATAAACTCACAAAAATTATATCTCAATCAGATGCTATTTTAATAGGAATTCCATGACAATTCACCATTATTTGTATAAATAACTCCACCATTTTAACTACTATAAAATGAGCATTCAACATCCACAATGGTAATATTTTGTCAAATAATATACCACAACTAAGATTATTGAATACCCTTTAAAAATGGGTAAACTAGTAATGAAATCCATAGAAACCTCCTCAAACACATTTTGAGTTAAGTCCAATGGTTAAAGAAGTCCCAAAAGGGATGTGGTCAAGTGTTTTATTTGTTGTCAAACATTACACCTCTTCACAAATTCCACTACATCTCTTCACATATGTTCCCAAAAAAATGATGTACTAGATGTCCAAAAGTCTTAAGAATACCCATAGAACCTCCTATTGGAGAACTATGAAAATGGGAAATAAGAGATGGTATTATAGAACATCCAATTGGTATAAATAAGCAACTCCTAAAAAAACAAAAGCACTTTGGACTCTACTGTTAAACTTTCCCATCAACACAATCCTTCCAAATAGCATGATATGTTAGTTCATGTTGAAACAAATATTTCAATTATGTAAGAAAATCATAAGATGAAAAGAAATAGCCAAAAAAATTGCTTCCATCTGGTGTACTCAGATAGTGTATCAACAACTTGATTCTCTTTGCTTAACATATACTAGATTTCATAATCACATCCCATAACTTTGTTAAGTCTTGTTGTTGTTAACGTCTAAATTGTTTGAGACATAATTTCCTTTAGGCTTTTTATCTATCCGAATAATAAAGTGATATCCTAAAAGGTAATGCCTTCATTTTTTGACTACTTCCCAATAGCTACTATTTCTCTTATACAAGTTCCTGCTTTCTGAAGTCTTGAGCTGAGTTTCCTATTAAAGAAGGTAATGGGTTGAAAACCATGATGCAATGCAGCTCTTACTCCCACACCTGATGCATTTGTCTCTACTATGAAATCCTATTGAAAATTAGGTAATATAGATACAGGCATTGAGATCACTACTGCTTTTAAAGAAATAGATCCCTATTGTGCTTTATTTGACCACTCAAAGCCATCTTTACATAACAAATTAGTGAGTGGTGCTCTATAGTAGCATACCCATGTACAAATCTTTTATAATAGATCATTGAGCCTAAAAATCCTCTTAATTGTTTAAGAATGATCAGTATTAGCAATTCCTTCATCGTTGTAACCTTAGACTCATCTAGTTTAACTCCCTTTGAAGTGACAAGATGTCCCAAGTATTTTATCGAGGACTGAGCGAAAGAACATTTTGCTCTTTTGATAAAAAAAAAAATTATTGTCATGCAAACATTGTAAAACTAGTGACAAGTGTTGTAAATGTTCCTCAAAAGTAGTGCTATAAATTAGAATATCAAAAAAAAAAAAAAAACACTATAACAAATTTGTGCAAAAATTTGTGAAATATATCATTCACTATTGTTGTGGGAGGGGTGGAGGTTGTGAATTGTTATATTAAACTCTTTTCACCAAAACCAAGGAAAATTTTGCAAGGATGATTTCAAATATAAACTTTATGTTTTTTGTTCCTTTTTGATAAAACACGTGTTAAACAGATCATAAATAATTAAAATAAAAGTGCATAAAAATAAAGAAGACAATCGATTTATAAAGGTTTCTCCTTATGATTTAGTCCTCTCTTCTAGCTCCACTGCTAGGGATCTGGTCTTCCACACTGGTCGTTCTACTAATCCATTAGCAAAGAAGAATTACAATCACCAATAGCTCTTGTTTTATCTTGCTAGCCTACCACTTGGCTATGCACAGACTACAAGACTTTGTAATCGAACTTTTATGTTAATTCTTAGTTTAAAGCGAATGAAATCATAGCAAGAGAAAATGTATGTTCTCGAAATATTAAGCTCAATAACTAAAGGAAATAAATAAAGCTTGTAGAGTTTTTTCAAGTGTCTGTATGCTTCTTCAGAAGGTTTTTCGTAGCACGAGAGAGTTTTTTATTGTTGTATTTGTTACTTATATATGAATCTTGAAAAAGAGATTAATATATCTTCATATCAAACTGTGCTTCTTCAAACGTTTAAAAATATTCCAACGTCATGTATGGTTCTTGGATAAAATTGATATCCTAAAAAGAATGGGATACGCTTATCTCGTTTATAAATTTAAACTTCAAACTGTTTCAAGCTTATCTTATTTAGGTTCTTGACCTTCAAATGTTCTTGTTACTTGAACCTTCTTGGTGGATAAGACTTCGTTTTTTAATATGAAGATTCCACAAAATCTGAAATGCTTTAGCTTAAAAAAAAAAAACTCTAATTTCAAATAAGGCTTCAACAAAAATCTTATATTCATCCATCAGATGTTATCTTGAGAGAAAACATATTTGTTCCAACTTTAATTCTCAAACATTTTTTAAACTTTGATCCTCAATGAACTTTGTATTTAAATAAACTTTTATCTTCATTAATCTTTGTAAATCTTGAAATAAAAAATTTGAAGATTATCAAAGATAAAGAATTCCCCATGGATTATTATCCTCTTTATGTGGAACAAATTAAGTGTATTACCCAAATACACCTAATTAGTGGAGTTAGGGCTTCAGATAATTCCTACTTGAATATTCATATAAAACTTCAACTGTCTATAAAAGTGTTTACCAATGTGTATGATGATTTATATTATTAGACATTTGTAGATTGTCTACTTCATTGTCTGTAAAAATAAATATTTTCGATATATACACTTAAAGTAGATTAATTAGTTTTCTTTTAACCTTTTTATTATCATCAAAACCTATTTAGGAGAACTCAACAATTGCTTGAAAATTTGATAGGGCATTTGATAATCCAAAGGGCATGACGAGGAACTTACAATGGCTTTCGTGTGTATAAAAGGTTGTCTTGTGAATATCTAATGGATACATCCTTATTTAATGATATATTGCTCGAAAATCCAAACTTGAAATATTTTTGCACCTCATAATTCATCTAGCAACTTGTCTATAGTTGGAATTAGAAATTTACCTCACTGTAGCTTGATTAAGTGTCATATAATCTACAAAAAACCTCTACATGCCTTCTTCTTTACCAACAATATTGGTGAAGAAAATGGACTTGTGCTATGTCTAATAATATCAAACTCAAGCATCTCCCCTACCAACTTTTCTATTTCAGTTTTTTTGGAAATGTGCATAGTGATATGGACATATATTAACTAGCTATGATTCATTTTAAGATGAATGTGATGTTAAACATCACACATAGAGGCAAGGATGAGGAAGTTGCAAAAACATTCAATAATTTGCCTAGCACTTCTTCAATAGCTATGTTGTTAGTGAATTATGTGGTAGAACATTCACTCTAAGTGACTATACTAAACAAACAAATAAATTGATCAACACTGAGCAATTTTCAAAGCTGACTCGATTGAATTTTTCCAGCCAATAAATGTGTATCTCCATTTAGCTTATATAATCTCCCATTATACTAAAATGACATAGTTAGTGATTTAGAACCCATTGTTATCGATCCTAAAGATTCCAACCATTCAACCCCTAATACCAAGTTTGCTCCTTGTAATGATAACACATAGCAATCTACAGTGAAGTGATAATTCTGGATACATAGTTTCACTTGTTTACACATGCTTGAACAATTAAGAAAATCTCCATTGCCCACCATTACCTTAAATTTTGGTATAGCCAATATGGGTAATTTGAGTTGCTTCGCCACGTGCTCTTGCAAAAAGTTATGAGTACTTCTAAAATCAATTAGAATTGACAATGTATATGATTTAATTTGTCCCTCTAATATGAAATTCTTTAGAACCGCTACACTTGAACTAGCATGAAAACTAATTCCAATATGATCACGATCAATAGCATCATTAACATCTTTTACCTCTTTAGTATCCTTTATTGGACAATCCACAAACAATTCTTGCTCTAATTGAACTAATAGTAAAACTTTGCTTATAAACATGATTTTTGTGATACTTCTCATCACAATTATAACATAAACCTTTCTCTCTTCTGGTAATGAACCCTATTGCCGATAGTTTACAACTGGCAAAGCTTTGTTTAATGCTAATCCTAATTCTTCCTTAGAAACAGTGTTGGTAATAACCCTTTTCTTCCGTGTTCATCCATTCTACACACACTCTTACTTATGTTACTGAACTTGAATGCTTTTGAACTCATATGAGCTTGTAAAGAAAATAATTTTCTTTCATGCAATTTAGCTAAACTTGTAGCATGTAACAACTAATGGATTAGAAGGTTAGTGGTTTCTATTAAATAAGCTATTTTAAACCTGAAACAAAAAAAAAAAAAAAAAAAAAAAAACTTTGAAGAAAGTTCTTAGATAAACTACTAATTCTATTTAATAAGCACTCAACCCATGCTGGTATTCTTCAACAGTACCCTTTTGAGTCAACTTAGCTAACTTCCCTTATAAATCCTTAAATTGTGAAGGACTTATAAAACTATTTGTTTCAAAATACGATTTTTATGAGAACAAATTAATGTGAATCATATGCTATAGAAAGAAAATTAAACAAATAAAAACAAATATCTTTCAAACCAAAGGAATATGCTTTGTGTTTAAGTTCATGAATGCAGAGCTTACACTAATGTGCTAGTACAAATCAAGACATTCACAGCTTGTATCGCGGATCTTTTCAAGGGCGCAATTTGCTTATCCAAGGTTGCATATTCTATGCCAACAAGCCAGTAGAGGTTCATACCGGAGAGCTAGTGAAACAAAAGTAGCCATTGTAGGCATTTAATGCTTGACATTTTTCAAAAGTTTTCTCCAATGGGTGTTTGACTATTTGAAGGCCTATAAATATATGTCCCTTGGTAGATTTAAATAAGTTTTCAAGAGCCTTCATTTGCAAACAACACAAGCCCATTGAACCTTTCTTAACTCTTGTACTCCTGTTCATTATTTTGCAAAATATCTAGAGAGAGAAAAATCAAATATGTGCTATGTTCTTATTTTTGTTATTTGTAAAAGAGCACTATAAAGTAAAGACATTATATATCCTTGAGTGTTGTAATTTGTGTATAGCTCTATTTAAACATTTTGTGATTAAGATCAATGAAGTGTACGAAGTCCACGACTAGAGGTGATTTGTGTGATTATAGAGATTAAGAAGTGGGTCGAACTCCATGTTATATCCGAGCTTGAATTTTCTTTCCCAGTCTCTTTTATATTCTTTTTAGTACATTATCATTGCTATAACTACTGTCATCAAAGATTAATTTGATATATTACATAAAAATTTTATTATTTGGTTATTTTAGATCAAATACTCAATTCATCTTCCCCTTCTCCCTTCCCATCCCCCCCTGAGTATTTTCTAGTGTGTTTTTAGGACTAAAATGCAATTTAATTGCATACATAAACTGCTCTCTACTACGTGTTAAATGATTGTTGTGCATCCATTGATAACAATCATAAGCTTCAACTTCTAATGCAAAGGAAGCTAGTTTAAGACGATCAGACTCATGTACATTATGAAAGTGAAAAAATTGAGTTGCTTTAAACAACAATTGAGTAGGATATCCTTTATAGAATTTGGGTGATTCAAATTTAATATGCTTCATATTACCCTAATCATAATGCAACTCCTTGTATTCTTAGCCATGAAAAACTCAAAGAAAGCACCAAATTGATAGCTTCAATAGCTCACTTTATTAAAATCCAATAGCAATGTCCATAATGAAAGTCCAAACTATAATCCATTTTATATATAGCAAAATAATAGCCCAAGCCCACTGCTATACAACCTCGGTAATCACACAACAAATGACCTAGTAATAAATTAAATGTAGTACACTAACAAGTAATGAATACTTTGGCCAAACCCTATCCACGTTTTACCTCTCTTTAATGCTACATAAAGGAAATACAAGTTAGGGTTTCTAATGATCTTCTTGAACCTCAAGAAATGAAGGAACAAACTCTAAATGATAACGGTATGCAATTTGATCTACTATTGAGTGTATAATTCTTATATTGAATATGTAAACCTAAATTAAGGTTTAACTGTTTGCGAGGTTTAAACAAATGAAGAAGAAAGAAAGTAGACAATAAATGTTCACTGGTATTCTAGCTACCAACAACTCCAAGAAAGGGAGGTTGAAGAAGAGAAATCACTTTTAAGGTATATTCTCAGCTACCTCTATTTGTCTCCTTTTCTCATTTTTATATGAGAATCATTTATATAAATGGAATAATTGATATGTTTGTTATCAGCTGAAGCATTATTATCCAGTATGCATAAGTCTACTAAAATGTATGCATGAGTCTAACTTATTCAAATATTCAGCTTGTAATGTTTCAAATAGGCTAGCTTCACTTTTTTTTAGCAACTTGTATGCTTATCCTCTATCATAACACTAGTACATAAGCTTGAGTTTTGACTAAAATTCAAAGTTTAGAGTTTAAAATTTTTAAAGACTCGAGTTGTCTCAAGTAGCTTGAATCTTTGTTGAATCACTTGTCCATCAATATGGCACATGGTGTCTAATATCTAGTTTCAAGGTTATGATTTAACTGTTTTAATGGCTTATTGAAACTTGTTTGTTTGACTCGAATATAATTACATTGGTTTATACTTAGATGCACAAATCCTACTGTAAATCTGAAATAAAAAGAAGGTAGATTTATAAAATAAGTAATTGCACATCCATTATATATATCTTTCCCCTCAAACATATGACCTTCCCATTATAAAATATCAAGTACATAAGTTTGGTCTCACCTCATCCCATCGACACGGAATGTCCTTTTCGACTATGGCTACTAGGATTGGTCTTGATAATTAGTGGTCAAAGATATGACATCTAGTTAAGGAGAAAATTGAATAAACAAAGTAATCCCTATCCGATTTTATCAATTGCTTGAGGATCTATTTGGATGGTTTGTTTTTCATTTATATATTATTTGTATTTAATCTTTATTTGCATTTACATCTATGTATATTAAAACAGCCACTCTAGGATGGTGATTAAGCTAATGAGTATAAATTTCAAGTTATAAAAGTAATGTTTATGCATATCTTATGTATGATGCAGTTAGCATGACTCAGTTTCACTTGTGAGAATCTTGAGTCCTTAGGGAAGATGTGTTTGTACTTATAGAGTAATTTATCTAGCTATCGCTTAAATTTTAAATAATAAAGTAGCTAGTAAAAAAACCTAGACTTTGCAGCAATTAACAATAAAAAATAATAAATTATGTCGATATGATTAAGAGAAAATGTAATATACAATATTGAAATTATGGTCCTTATTTTAATTTTTCATTTAAAAGTGTGAAATTGTTAAATTTCATATGCAATAGAGCTTTTACTTAACAATTTTTATACTCAAGATTTTAAGTTATTAAATATTATATCTATTCAAATATTTACTTGCTAATTATAAAATTTAATTACTTCCCATATTATCTTTAAAAAAATGACATGGTAAAACATACATTGGTTAAAAATACAAGTATATATGATTCGAAGCAGATAATTGTTGGTCCCGAAAAGATAACCAAGAGGGGGGGTGAATTGGTCATAAAATTTACTTTTAAAAATTTTGAATAAATTTCACATCACTTGGTTATTCAACTAAAATGGCTTTGAAACTTTCTTAAAACAATAAACTTAACAAATAAAAACACTAAACAATAATTTGGATAAAAATGATTTGCTTAAGCTCACGAAAAATCAAATATCAATTCAAAACTTTTTACTCCCAGAAACCTTCTGACTAACTCTCTAATTAAGAAAATATAGGTGAGTTACTCTCTGATCAACATTCTGAGCATATATCACAGTTATGAACAACAAATAAAATTGCACGAATTTAAAGAGAGATAAGGGAGTAGAGATTGCAAAGTTGAATTATAAAGGTTCCGCCTTGAGCGTCAATTCTCTCTTCCAGCTCCAAGCCAAGGTCCCGGTATTCTCACCAGTTGTGTTCCACTATCCAATCAAATCAATAAAAGTTACAAGAGTTCTTGCCAATTCTCTTTGACTACAATTCACTTAGCTTGATTCTTCTAATCAATCAATCTACTAAGTCTACTTGTAACTCTCAACTTACACTAATTGTGTAAAATCAAATCAGAGGAATAAAGTATGAGTCCTCAAAATTTTCGAACAAAGAAGAAAAATAGAATGATAGTAATTTTGCTCAAATTGAAAAGAAATTCATGGCTCTTTGTTTTCTCTTCTTTTTCATGTGATTGTTCTTTTTTTCTCTGTCTTGGGTGGGTATACTTATCCTTGTATCTTCCAACGGCTAGGAAATTAATTGGATAAACTTTGCTCCTTATTTTGTGCATAATATCAACTTATCTCTTTCTTCAAAATCTGCAAATTTTGAATCTTGATATCTTGATGTAATTATCTCGAAATTCTTGCTCCAATTGATAAGTTTAAATCTCCAATAACTTGTATAATTATCTTGAACTTGAAATTCAAATTTGAAATCACTGTTGTTGACTTGGTCCTTCGTCTAGTACTGTTCATGCAACAAAAAGATCGTGTTTTCCACAAATTTTGACTTCCTTGTATAGATAAATAATCATCAAACAAGTTCGTTGCATATTTGGATCATGTCTTCCATATCCCAAATAAAAACTTGAATAAATTATTGAAAATGGAACCTTGTAAGTCACGTAGTTTTTTTTTTTTTTTTATTGTCAAAACAAAATTTTCTAAAAAAATGAACTTTAATCCAACGAAATTTGAATCCCATGGATATTGAACCAACTTTGTGGAATACATTAAGTATATTACCTAAATATACTCAACATTGGATATGGGTCTTCAAAATATCAAATCCATAAAGAAAATTCGAATCTATAGCTCGCTGTTCGTGTTTAGTAACTTTTTTAAAAAAGTTGCAGGTCATCTTCTGACGAATATTCTAATAGTTAAAAAGCCAGCGGAGTATCTTCTGATTAACCTTCTGATAGCTCATTTGTTCTTGAAATCTTCTCCAAACACTTTCTAAAGTATTCTTTGCATACAGCCTCTTTTGAAATCATTCTCTTAAGTCGTTGTAAACCACTTTGATTATATTGAATCCTTGCACACTTAATGAATATGTTAGTAATTACTTACTCCTTTTTGTTATCATCAAAATCATCATTTGAGAGAAACCAACATAGTAAACTTAACATTCAAAAGTTCGATTGAGCAACAAAATTTAACAATTTTAAACTTTAAGTATAAAATTGAGAAAACTTAAAGATCAGGTAATGAAAATTTTGTTGTTTTATAATTTTTTTTTTAGCCATTTGTTCTATTTTATAATTTTTATAATCTAAATTCTAAATATAAACCGACTAACTAGATTTTGTTAAAAAGTGTACAGAATATTGATAATAATATTTTTTTAATCATCACAAATTTAAATAATTATAAAATACATAACTTCATTTAATTTTATGTAAAAAAATACTTATAAATATATACGCACATAGGTTTACATTTATAATTTATCAAGGAAAATCACAGTCAATTAGTGTGATCACGATGTATCATAATAATATTCTCTATCTATATAAAAGTAAAACCAATAAAAATACACTTAAAAAAAATAGATGCAAATTGTTTGTGACGTTCCAAAACTTGAGGCGCTACAATCTACCATGTCCATGAACATTCTAAGACTTAGAACTTACTAAATGATTCATAAATGTGATAGCTTCGCGTATAAAATAAAAATCAACAGTACTAGTAGTAATAGCTCATCAAGTGCATTAACCAATACACATTAATAGATATAAGTATAGACAATCTAAAGGGTCCATACACAAATAGGAATACTGTAAATAATACAAACAACTAAGATATCTAATTCTCTATATCACACAATAACTAGTAATTAAGTCAGTAATATTGGAAATTCATCAACACTAACGTCACTCCCACAATCCACTAGCAAGTCACAAATGTTAATAGCATATATAATCACACCGCCACCTATACCTAGAAAAGATAAATGAGTGATGCAAAAACCAGTATAGAATTACCACAAACACATGCAAATGTTAAAAGCAACACAATTCACATACATTCTCATAATTAAATCTTACAAGCAATTGTTCACTATCTTTTATTATTGAGTTGTTCAAATACACTTAAAAGGGAAATAAATTAAATGTTCAACAATATACACTACAGGAAAATTGAGTTTAAGGGACAAAATTTCTTATCTCTATTTTTTTTATTGTAAAAATCATTGTCCCTGATTCAATCTGAAAATATAAAACATTTCTTACTAATTTTTCGTCATAACTTTTTTTGTGTTTAAAGATCAATTTTCTTATAGTGATAACACATTCCATGAAATTAAGGATGTAAGTGATATCACCAAAACATTTTTATCCTTATTAAGGTGGTTAATTTTGCCTTAAAAAAATGTATAAAAGCATTTCAATAGTGTAACATGAGGCCTAAGATTTAACCCAATTCAACGAGACTTGCTTCTTAAGTCTAACTTATTTATTAAATGCAATATTTAATTAATTAATAGGATATATATAATTTATGGTTATTATTGTAATTTCTACATAGTAATCTAAATTGCTATTGAACATTATAATTAAATAGTAAAATATCAAATTGAATAGTTGGGGCAAATATAATGTAAATTATTGTAGCAGTACAACAAACTAATACAACCTAATGCATTCAAATCCTCCAAGAACAAGAATGGGAAAAATATATGTCCGCAAAATTAAGAACATACTATAATAACTATAAAAGTCTTATGTAAGTAAAAACTGGAAAGGCAACCTATTGTTTGTAAACATGACGATGTTAGATTTAGGTGGCTAATGTACTAGAGGCAATCTATGATGTAGTACTTGAAGAGAAAGAAGCAAATGGGTAATAGCCTTAAGCAAGTGGTGGTGTAAGAATGTATTATGGCTACAGTTGTTAAGAAGACAACTATATCTATGAAGGCAATTGCTATGGTGATCCCAATGGTGGTGTTGTTGTTTAGGGGGGGATGGGATAAATACGAGTCAGGTGGTGATTGGTGTTAAGAGGATGCTTACTAGTAGTCAACTCCATGGTGAAATTGTAGGTCAATAATAAGTTAGTGATGAAGGCAGGCCTTAAGGATAAAAGGGCTACCTAGGGATTCAGTTGGGAGTAGTTAAGCATAAGAATATTGCTAGCTTAGGCAAAGGTAATATTTTTTACTACTATGATTGATGAAGGGGAGGTGTCACTGTAGACAATACAGGAGCAAGTTGCGGTTAACTTATATTTGTACCAATGTGCATCAAATCCATGGGTGAGAGTATTTGTAGATAAGTTGGTCATGGATAATATGGGGGAAAAAGGGGACATGAGTGCAGCTCTCTATTCATACACTCCATAATTACAACCTTATTGGTGTGTGCTAGTCCTCAGTGGCATTAGAGACAATATTAACTTCAACAATAGGCTACTTGTAAAGCTCGCCTAGCCTCTGAGAATAATGCACCATATCTCATGCCTTATGTTGCATGTTCCATACACTTGAAAATGTTGTTTGAACTCCTTATCTCTCATATGGCTTCACTTCCTTACAATAGTTCAACATCATCCAACGCATCTTATTCATTTCATTGTCTACCCTGATAAGTACATGCACCCAATGGATATATAGCTTGTGCTGAGATTCAAGAAGATATTGTAGAAACTTCATGTAGGAGATCATCCCAAAATTGGTAAGATCTATTTATTCTCGATTCCATATTCTCAAAGTATAATGAGCAAAATTACATGCTTTGCTCAACAATATATGACTTAGTGAGGGAATCCCCCTGCCATACCCTATTTCTACGATCTCCCTTAATCATTGTTAACAATCTCTCCATTGAATCATCCAATAGTATTGAACATAGCCACAAACACATGCTTCTCTCTACAAAAACATAGCTAAGTGGATCATGATGTTAAAAAAAGAAGACAAAAATATCATCTCCAACTTAGAAGTATTAGAATTACGATTCTCTTTAGCAACTCCAATAAGTCTATGTGATGCTTTTTAGTGAACCACTCCCTTAAGAAATGTAATAGATCACAAATGACATCATAAATTTTATGGTCAAGAAACATGCTATAACTACATGGCCTTTCGAACTATTTGAACTCACTTTGTTTGCAGTAAGGCATGGCACTATATGTAATCCATCATTGTCTAGAAGTTTCACATTCCCGTTATGAAAGAGACTTCCTTTATTTATCATGGTGCAAGTGTAAATAACATGAGCGACTTAATAATTCAACCACCTCAACATTGCAAGTGCAATTCCAAATGGATAGCCATCTCTTAGATTATCAATATAGCCTTCTCGGTGTCCTTTGTCTTACCATTCAGACTAAAAATTGATCTAACCAGGTGGTTACAAATATTGTTCTTATTGTGTATAACATCAAGGTTGTGATGCATCTTCAATTCTTGCCACTATGGAAGCTTGAACAACATGCTCTTCTTGCACCATTTTTGTTTCATCTCCGTTCCTTCTCCAACCAAGCCTTTTTTATCCATTGTCTATAGTAAGAAACTCACAATATCTTCAAACCTAAAATTACTTGGGCGAGCCTTGTCTTAATTATTTCATCAAAATGTTGATAGCCATGATGCCACTGATGTCTAATAGGCATAGCCCACATAGTGGAACTTATTTTTTGCATAGCCACTAGTGTATTCTACATTGCAAATAGGGAATTTCTAGTAGTCCTTGGTGGTTTATCCTGACATATATTCATATGTTGGAAAATTTTAATTAACTAAATAAATGTTGCTCACATTTGAAATGCTCAACCTGTAACCATGTAATGTGTTCTCACACCATCTAACCATAGTTCCACCAACTCTTCCACTAAAAGGCAATAAATACATGTCAGTATAATTATCCAGACATCTCAAGCCTGGTATCAAGGAAACCAACGGATAAGGCCTTTCATGCATCTCTAGGGTGGAATATTATAGATAAAGAGAAGTACTGACAATACTCTATATGTCATACTTAATTTTCAATATGGTTTGAACCCATTCGTTGCAAGACTCAATCTCATGTTTCAAGAATCTATTGGAAAACTAGGAAATTCGGCATCCATAGCCTTCCATTACTCAGAATCCATAGGGTGTCTCAATATACATTCCTCACTAGCATAGTTTTTCTTATGTCATCTCATTTATGGGGCCATATTCTAACACATAAATAGGCACTACAATATAAGGATCAATGGAAAATCACATAGGACTTTAATGAACACCTTCTTTTTCTTTCTAGAAGGAACTTTTCACAAGGCTTCACTACATATTAGAGAACTATCAAGATCTCGAAACTCTTTTTAGAACAACACACAATTTAGGATTATAAACGAGTCAAGTTACTCGAGCTTAGCTACTTTCAAGCTCAACTCAGCTCGAGCTTAATAAATAAACAAACCGAGCTCAAGTTTTTATGCTAGGCTCATTTAAGCTTGCGGGCTTGTTTTAAGCTTTAGATAATATAAATTAAAATATATTAATTTTTATATATTTAAATTTATGATTAATTTTTATATTATAATTTATTTAAAATTTATAATATTACATATTAATTTATGTAATCAAAGCTTAATTATTATTTATATTTAATATTTAGATAATTAATTATATTAACATTCAAATTAATAAAAACTTGATAGAAAAATATAAAATCATAATGAAGAGCAAATTTTATAAATACAAAGAGATGGGTTGCTTTCTCAAAAGTTCCATGTGGGACACAAAAGCATTTAGAGTTGTCCTTATCTCACACTTTTATCTTAACACATGTGCTTTACGTTCTACGAAAGTTGCACTATTCCTAATATGCATTAACTTGACACATGCCTTGTATTATGCCTTCAATGGCATGCCAAATTGCTGTATGGTTTAACCATTTGTGGCATACATTAGTTAGTTATGTTTTTATTTGGAATGTTCTTATGTAGGACTTTGTGTGAGTGTAAAATTACTTGATACCAAAACCACATAGTTTATAGGATTAATGCATGGTACCTAAACTTTAAGATCAATCAATTTAGTACCTAAAGAACATCTCTTATATGATAATAGCACCTCCATCAAATTAGTTGATACCATCATTTTATGTGATGGTTTTAACTAATGTGATGAAGGTACTATTGGTATACACAAAAATTTTTTTAAGGTAGTAATTTGATCAATTTGAAATTTTACGTACTAAACGTATCAATTTCAAAGTTGAAGAACTCAATTATATATTTTACCAAAATTTAGATACCATTTACAACATTTACATTTATTTATATGACCCTCCCATCACCCATCAAACATCCACAAGAGATTCATAGGGATAGAACCAAGTCAGGTTTTAGACGAATCATATAAACTCGAAACCAATTTGCTATCTTATAGGGTTTACCAAACCCGACCTATAACATTATAAAATTTACATACTATATCCAAACCTGCCTTATTGAGTTTACTTTAGAACCTAAAACCTAACCCTATAATCATATTTTTTTCCGACCTAGTCTCAAATTTTGATAATAAATTCAAGAGAAATTAGTTCTTCTAAAACACATTTCCTATATGAGTAAAAAATGAAAAGATATATGTGGGATTGATATAATATGTGGCATACCATATTCATAATTCAATATATTTAAACATATAAATATATTACTTTTATTACCATGTCTCATCCAAGAGACTTAGATACTGACATAACATCTTTAAAATATAATTAAATTAAATGTCCTGTGTGTTTAACTATTTGTGCATCTTTTAGTTTTAGAATATAAGATGTGTATGGAATATAGATGAGATGAAACACAACAGAGAGGGGGCTTAGGTTTTAATGGCTTTAGTCTATATGAAGTTTTAATTTTTTTTTTTAATTTACTACTAAGTTGGGTATACGTCAAGTATCTTATAGGATTCAAACCGACCCTATAACCCTTCAGGTTTTAGCTACATATTCAAACTTGATCCTAAAACCATAAGATTTTCAGGCTAATCGAAAACCTATAACAGCTCACCTAGTTGCATCCCTTGAGATTCATGGGCTTTCTTTGGGAGTCAAGTTATACGTGCTTAAACCATTAATTGTTAGGCTTGCATGTGAGCTTAGCCTGCTTGAAAAGCCAAGTATAGTTTTTCTTAAAGCTCGTTTGGTCTCATTAATGACCCTCTTAATAAGCCTCTTAACTAGTCAGCTAACGAACCAAACATGAGCATAGTTTTTCTTATCGAGCTCATGTCAAGCTGTATTTTTTAGGCTTGGTATCAGCTCAACTCAACTCGAGCTTAAGCCTTTAAAAGCTTGACTTAGCTTAGCTTAGCTCATTTACATCCCTACACACAATAATTTCTTGGTAAGCATAGAGTATATTTACATCCATTCCCAAATGGCTCAGCATCTTGCAAGCATGATAACAAGAAAAAGGTAACAACTTGTCGTGTGATAACAAACTCTTCACAAACACAAGCCAATTGTTGAAACTCTTAATAAATTGTTTGTCAACCTTTAAATTCATCATTTGTATCACCACCAAACACCTATAATTTGGCATACTCAAGATATACTAGATGCCATGGTTGTCAAACTCGTGATTCTACGTAAATTTGCTGGAGGGTCGATAGAATCAGAATGTACATTTGAAACATAGAAACATAAGTTTTAACTACCTATGTAAAATAACTTTTAAATATTAGAGATTTATTTACATTAAGCTTAAAAAGCTTTAAATAGATAATAGAAAAATGAAAAATCAACATATATTTTAACCATATATCACACAAAAAAAAAAACTTATAGAATCAATGGTCACATGTGGTCATAGTTGTTGGATTGGTTTTGGTAGATTTCACAATGTGATTAGGCTCAAACACATTCAAAACGGTGCGGGTGCATTGAATTATATAACAGAGTCATAATTATTTAGATGGTTGGCTGTAATGCATCTTATTTGAACATCAAAGGTTCAATGAATTGAGGGAATACAATAGAAAAGGATAAAAGATTAATATTGATGTCTCATTAAATCATAACTAATCTTTAGCAAGTTTTATATCAATCTTAATGAGATCTTTTACAGACTACGGATCTTACAGCATGTGAATCAAGTTTTGATAAAAGACAGGATGGCTATCTAGAAGAAAAATCTAAGTTTTGAAGCTAATTTCAATTCGGAGAAGTCCAAAGCTCATAACATCAATTCAAGAGAAGATCTATGGGATGTTATTTAATGCAATAGAAGACATAGCCATGGAATATTAAGACAAGTGAGACATATCAAAGAATGAACAGCAAAGAAGCATATATTAGCTAGTTAAAGCCACTTGCTCTTCAATGAAGGCTGTCCAGCTTAGGATGGAAGGTCTTCGGCCTTGAATGAAGAAAAGATGCCCAAATTGTACCACATTGTTGATTACAGGCTGTGGAATTTTCTGTGTTAGGCAACTCCGGCTCAAAGCCACTTGCCATCTTCTTGTACGTCTCCGGCCTAAGTTTTAAAGCCACAGATTGTAGGCTGCCTAATGACGACATTCCAAGGTCGCCAGCCTTTTACTAGCTTTTATGTGCACGATTTGTTTTCTTGTTTTATCTTTTAGGGCATTTATGTATTATTATATATAGTCTCAAAAACCTATCTTTTGTTCTTAGAACATGGTTATTACAGTTTGAAAACCCTACTTGAGAATTTTCTCAATGAAGTTGCAAGCTTTGATTTCTTGAAATCATCCGATGAGATTGATTTCATGTTTAACACTTTCAAGCTACATCAAATCGGTAACAAAGCAAGGATTCCTGTGAAGATGTCAGCCAATAACGATATTGAAGGCGGTTGTAGTCTTGATGGTGCCCAAGATATGAGAGTCTAAGAGATTAAGGTTCTTAGGCAGTAATCGATGCCATGGATCAAAGAATCCGATGTTAGAAGAGCGTTTTAAAGATCTATTAAGCGTTTTGATGCGATAGTAGTAGATACCAATAGACATAAGGACATTGATGGGAGACGACCAAGGGCAAGAAATGCTTATAGCAGTTGGTCAATTAACCTATAACTGCTTATCGAAGGGCTCAAAATTTCTGATGAAGACTCCGATGAGGAGGATGAGATCTTATATGAAGAGAGACAATAGCAGAGACAAGGCAGTGATGGTGTGGTAGATACTAGAAGAATTATTATGGTTACGATTAAGGTGACGTAGGAGATTTCTGCTTAAAGGTAGATATTCCTTGTTTTAATATTAATTTAAATGTTGAAGAGTTCTTATCTTACTGATTGACATAACTCAATAGGTTTTTCGATTATATGGAAATATTGGAGGAGCGTAGGGTACGATTGGTTATTTGTAGGTTGAAAGGAAGAGTTTCTGCTTGGTGGGAGAGGTTGCAGAACAGAAGGCAAAGAGAGGGTAGACAGCCCGTGTGGATATGGTTCGTATGAAACAATTGTTGTAGCAGGATTTTCTACCTCCCAATTATGAACAAATCCTCTTTCAGCAATAACAACATTATCGTCAAGGTCAATGTTCTATTCATGATTATACATCCAGTTTTATATGATTGGCTAACGAAACGACTGAGAGAAAGTGAAGGTCAACAGGTTACCAAGTATGTGGATGGTTTGAAATTACAATTAAGAATAAAATTAGTGTGAATGTGCTGAGAAATTGAATAAGTGAAAAATATGGCTCTTGAGGATGAGATGATGTTACAAGAAAAGAGTAGTCGTTTTGATGGTGGTAATAAGAGATATAGAGTTGAAGGGGTGCGTAGCAGTCGAAACACAACTGAGAGAATAAGGGTGTTCAGGAGAAACAAGGAGGGAGTAATAGAAGAGAGATGATAAAGCTACTGGCAAGAAACAAGTTGAGGCAAAGGATGCCCAAAAGCAAAACATCCCTATGTAAGAGCTATTTTGGGCAAGTGTTATCGATGTAATCAATCATATCACCGATTAAATGAATGCCCTAATAGGAGAGAGTGAACATTGTTGAGAGGGAAGAGGAGATTTGCGAGCCTGATGGAGAGGTAATTATTATGAAGAAGATGAGGAGGAGGTCGAACAAACTTATATTATTAGAAAGATGATAGTACAACCAAAACAGGAGGATATTACTGATCAACACCAATTGTTTCATACTCGAAGTACGATTGGTGTGAGGGTGTTTGATATTATGTTGATAGTAGGAGTTATGAAAACATCATTGGAAGGGAAGTGGTGAAACAATTGGGGTCACCTATAGAAGAACATCTAATCCATGCACCATTGGATGGATTAAGGCAGATGAGAGTATTGAGGTAAGGAGAGATGTAAAGTTCCTTTTTCTATAGGCGAGCATCATGATGAATGTCTACTATGATATTATAGATATGGATGCTGTCACATGTTATTTAGGAGTCCCTGGCAATTCAATGTGAATGCACAAGACATGAGGAAGGAAAATGTGTACAGATTGGAGAAAGGGAGCGTAAAGTATGCATTGCTACCCTTAAAGGTAGCCAATCATCCTAAGACCGCTAAGGTAGAGGGATGCTCTTTTTTTACCATTACACACTCAAAAAAGGAGATGAGGAGGTTTGAAGGAGTCTAGAGTGGTACATGCTCTTATTGTGAAGAATATTATGACTGTGAAGGAGGTGAGTACTAGTGATGTGCCTGATAGTGCGAAAGAAGTATTGGAGGAATTTTAGGATGTGTTATCAGATGATTTACCTGAGGTTACCACCCTTGAGGGATATCTAGCACCAAATTAATTTGGTGCCTAGGGCAAGTTTGCATAATTTGCCTCACTATAAGATGAATCTTAAGGTGATAGAGATCTTACAGGAAAAGGTTTGGGCGTTGTTGCAAAGAGGTTTATTAGAGATAATATGAGTCCTTATGTTGTGCTTGCTTTATTGACTTAAAGAAAAATGGTAGCAGGAGGATGTGTGTTGACAGCAGAGCCATTAACAAGATCACCATTAGCTATAAATTTCCAATTCCTTGCCTGGAAGATATGTTAGACAGGCTAAGTGGAGCTGTGGTGTTTTCCAAGGTTGATCTGAGAAGTGGTTATCACCAAATTAAATGAAACCTAGAGATGAGTGGAAGACTGCGTTCAAGACAAAGAGGAACTTTATGAGTGGTTAGCAATGCCTTTTGATCTTAACAATGCTCCTAGCACTTTTATGCATGTCATGAGCTAGGTACTTAAACCCTTTACTGGTAGATTTGTAGTAGTCTACTTTGATGATATATTGATTTATAGCAAATCTGAGGAGGAGCATATAGATCACTTAAATTGTAGTGAAGGGATCACTATGGATGATGAAAAGATGAGGGCTATTAGAGAATGGCTTATTCTAAAAACTATAACTAAGTTGAGGAGTTTTTTGGGGTTAGCTAGTTTCTACAGGGAATTCATCAGATACTTCAGTACTGTTGCTACTCCATTAATTGAGTGCCTGAAGAAAGGGAAGTTTCAATGGGGAGATGAAGTTGAGACTAGTTTTTCCCTGTTAAAAGAAAAGTTATGTGGTGCTCCTGTGTTAGTACTTCTTGATTTTGACAAGTTTATTGAGGTTAATTATGATGTCAATGGAGTGGGAATTGGTGTTGTGTTATCTCAAGAGAAGAGGCCAGCTACTTATTATAGTGAGAAGTTGTGTGAAGCTAGAAGGAGCTGGTTGACTTATGATAAAAACTTCTACTCTATGGTGAGAGCACTAAGAGTATGTGAGCATTACTTGGTAGGGAAGGAATTTATTATGTATTCTACTGTGAAGCTTTGAAACATTTGAGTAGTCAAACAAGGATCAGTAAGGATATGCATGCTAAGTGGATCCAATTTTTGCATAGATTTCCATTTAAGCTAATGCATAAATCTGGAGTACAAAATAAAGTAGCTGATGCTTTGAGCAAGAGAGCTGATTTGTTAGTCACCATGAGCATTGAGGTTGTGGGTTTTGAATAGTTGAAGGAGTTGTATGCTGATGATGTCGACTTCAATGATATATGGAAAAAGTGCATTACAAAAGAACCCAGTGATGATTATCATATCTTTTATGGGTACTTAATGAAAGGGAACCAGTTACGTATCCCTGAATCTTCTCTGAGAGAAGTTAATCAAAGACTTGCATGGAGGTGGATAGACATGGCATTTGGGTAGAGACAAAACTATTACTACTAGATGTGGGCAAGTGGGCTTGGTAGGTCGGGTCAAGATGCTGATTAAATGAGTCGAGCCATTAAGCGAGCAAAAATGGCTCTGTCCATTTAACCGGCAAGCCGATGTGGGGTAGGTTAGCCGAGCCAGGCCCATTTGCCCATCTCTGGCAACAATAATTTTGTCTCTACCCAAGGATCGACCCATTTAACCGATAGGTCAATGCAGGCCAGACCGGCCCATCAGGCCCATTTGCCTACCTCTAGCAGCAATAGTTTTGTCTCTACCCAAATGCCCTGCCAATCTACCTCCATGCAGGTCTCTGATTAACTTCTCTCTGAGAGAAGATTCAGGGAGTACATAATTGGTTCCCTTTCATCAAGTACCCATAAAAGATATGGGGCCTGACTCACGAGCTAAAAGGGCCGACCAGTGTGCCAAATGAAAATTTTTTATTTTTGTTATTTTTTATGTTAGTTTATGTAAAAATTAGAATATTTGTTTATTTTACGGTTTTATATATATTAAAGATTAATTTTGTTACCATTTTGATTACTTATAAATAAAAACAAGCTTATTAAATGATTTATTACATATCATATTACATTTAAATCAATAAATATATACTTAAAAAATGTTATAATGATTATGATGCATGTAGTATTCTATTTTCTTCCATAATATATTATAAATAATCACTAATATGTTATTATATTATTTCTATTCTTAAACTTTTCATCTCTTTTTTTTTTTCTTATTTATTTTAACTCTTGGGTCGTGGGATGGCCCGGCTTGTCATGGGCTAGCCTGCTTTAGCCACATTTTAATAGACCAAAAAAATTGGTCACAGTCAGCTTTTTTAAGCGGGTAAATAGGCCGGCCTACGATCCACTACCTGTATACCTAGTTTTAATTGCTGCAATGGCTAATAGATACTATTAATTTGCTTAAGGAGGGATATTAGTAAGATTGTGGAGAGATGTTATATCTATCATACATCTAAGGGGCAGTCCCAAAATACTAGGTTATATACACTACTGCCGGTGCTTGGGAAAATCTAAAAGGACTTATCCATGGATTTTATACTAGGTTTTCCTTGTACCCAATGAGGTGCTGACTCTGTATCTGTTATTTTTGACAGGTTTTTCATGATAGTCCACTTTATTCCTTATAGGAAAACTGCTAATGCTTAATCTATTGCTAGATTGTTTTTCAGTGAGGTAGTGCGACTACATGAGGTTCTAAAGTTTATCACATCAGATAGAGACACCAAATTCTTAAGTTACTTTTACAAGACACTTTGATACATGTTCGACTCATCGTTGAACTATAATAGTATAGCTCATCCCTCGATAGATAGACAAACAAAGGTGACTAACAGGACTCTTGACAATTTGATAAGGAGCATATGTGGAGAGAAGCCAAGATAGCAAGATGTCGCATTAGCTCTGGCTGAGTTTGCCTATAATAGCTCTATTCATAGGAGTACAGGAATGTCTCCTTTTTCTATGGTTTACACTAGAATGCCTAGACATACATTGGACTTGATTAAATTACCCAAAGGGATATATTTCAATCAAGCTACAAAGAATATGGCTAAAAATTTTCAGGTTATCATAGTGATGATGTTTTATCGATCGTATTAATTTCTAAAATTTATAAACCCGATTAAATCTACGATCAAAGCTAGGCAAGCGCACCTATTCGATGTAGCATAGATTTTAGGGTATCGTCCTCAGGGATTTTGAAGAACAAGTACTAGTATTAAAGGTTCTCTACTATTTAGCCTAAATTTTGGAGAGAAATCTACAATTAACTACTAAGCAGAAAATTAAGCAGGCTCTAAGATTGACAATGTTTGCTTTCAAGATGAATTCAATCACAAGACATACTCTCCACCTTGATCCACCCTAAAACTAAAGTTCTTATGATAAAGGATTGATTAATGATTCATTCATGCTTTGCACTACGGGATCTCAACAAATAAATCAATTCCTCCCTCGAGTTAATCAATTCCTAACCCTAAATGAGATAGTAGAGACCTCTCCCTTACTAACATCACATAGGATTGCATTAAAGATCATGATCCTTGAACAAGAATTAAATTCTTTATAGCAGAAAATCATAATTTCCCTACCTCTAGGTGAAATAAGCAATTCCTCTATTCATGAAGATCTATCTAATTGAATGAAACCTCTTTCAATCCAATAAGAATCAAGCATGCAATTAATTTGTGCACAAATCAATCACAAGACTATTGAATCACATGAATAGATACAAAGACATGAACATTCATTAATCAAAAGACATTTCAATTCGTATGGTTAGGGTTTCACAATGAAGAGTATGAAAATCTACTCCTCCAAGAGATTTATAATAAGAACAAAGATCTAAAGGAAATAGAAAGAATCATGATAGAAAGAATAAACCCTAATTGATGTCTTGAGATCTTCAATGGATGCCCTAGCAAAGTCTTTCGTAATTTCCTTCGTAATTTCTATCTTAGAGCCTAGAGAAATGATCTAAAAAAATTATAAAACACGAAACAGAGCACTATTTATAGTTTTGGAAAATCCCAGTTTCATCCTGGCGTCATCCTGGCCAGGATCGGGGCAGGGATGAAGGCAAAATAGCTGAAATTCGCCTAAGAGCATTCTGTTTCCTTCCTCAGCATTCTTCTTCTGGCCAGGATGAATGAAAAGGCTGAAACTTTCTTCAATGTAGCTACTGATGTCTTCCTGGCGTCCTTCCTGACCAAGGATGAGGGTAAGGCTGAAATTCTTTTCTTCAATAAAGTATTTTGTGGTCTTTCCCTAGTGTCCTTCCTGGCCAAGATGAATGAAAAGAATGAAAATGTGAAATTCCTTCTTGAATAAAATTGATTCAAACTTGTTTAATTTGCTTTGATTTCCTTTGAATCATCATAAAAACTTCTAAAAATGATTTTTAACCATGAAATGAATTTTTCACAAAATAAAAGTCCTTTTCTCCATGAAATCCCAAAAATTACATATGAAGAATGTTCAAATAGCACCAAAATTAAGGGTCTAAAGACACTATCACATAGTTAAAGTCAAGGACAAGATTGAGAAGGCCAATGCAAAATATAAGGAAGCTACAGATAAACACAGAAGGAAACAGTTGATTGAAGTGAGGGATCAGGTGATGGTCTTTTTGAAAAAGGAGTGGTTTCCTATGGGCAAATACAATAAGTTGCAGCTTAAGAAATATAGTCCATATCAGATCTTGAGAAATGTCAATGATAATGCTTATTTGGTTGAACTTCCCAACAGCATGGGTATCTTGAAGACATTCAATGTTGTTGACTTATTCCTATTATATCCAGATGATTCACCGTATATCTAGATGAGAACTAGGGGTCGATTTCTTTGTAGATAGGAGAGAACAATGCAACAAAAGACATAGCCATGGAATATTTAGACAAGCAAGACATGTCGAAGAACGGACGAGTAAAGAAGCACATATTAGTTGGTCAAAGCTGTCAACTCTTCAATGAAGGCCACCAGCTTAGAATGGGAAGGTTGCTAGCCTTGAAGGCCGATTTTGAATGAAGTAAAGACGCCTAGTTTGGACCACCATGCTAATTATGGGCTGTAGAGTTTTCTGTATTAAGCGACTCTAGCTCAAAGCCGTCAGCCATCTTCATATACACCACTAGCTTAAGTTTCAAAGTTACTGACCTTTGGATGATGTAAGTTGTAGGCTGCCTAATGATGATGTTCTAAGGCAACCAGCCTTTTACCAGCTTTCATATGCACAATTTGTTTTATTGTTTTATTTTTTAGGGCTTTTATGTATTAGTATATATAGTCTCAAAAACCTATCTTTTGTTTTTAGAACATGATTATTATACTTTGAAGACCTTAGTTGAGAATTTTATAAATAAAGTTGCAATCTTTTTACAGGCTTTGATTTCTTGAAATAATCTGGTGAGATTGATTTCGTGTTTAACGCTTTCACGCTGCATCATTATTGGACATAAAGATAACAAGATCATCTTCTTCACAAAAGGACTCATCTTTTTCTTCATGCGGCCATGACTCTTTCTCTCTTTCTCTAAAAAATTATGGTCGTAACTCACCAAAGCTTAAAACCCTAATCATGAAACTTATACCCAAACCACCATAAACGACTAGTTCTTCTTCAACATCATGAACCTGAGCATTTGTCATTCTTTCCACTAAGTCACAACCAGAAGTCGACTGCTTGTTACCATCTCCAAGCTAGATCCAAATCACTACCCCTACAACTTTAGCCGCAACGATTCTAGTAGATATGAGACCTGCATGCAACCACTGAGCCAAACTCGATACTACCCCTTTACCATACCAATGATCTCCTTCGGACAAGACCAAAACCATCCAGTCATGATGAGTTAATGAACCCATTAATCTCATTCGCCGTTGTGACAAAAATATTTGCAGTAAGTACTTGACTAGGATGAACCCTTAGAGAAAGAAAGAATGGAAGACTCGCATGTCATTTCACGAATCCAATTCCATGTCTCGATCAACTCAGTTCATAAAAAACAAGATCAATTGCAGACTTGCAGTATAACGGACTTGAAATAAAGGAAGTACAAACTTGGTAGAAACGAACTTGAAATCGCGAGTCTATGATTCTACCATTGAAATTGTGATTCTATAATGATTTTGAAAGAGAACCAATTATATTATCGAGTTGATTGGGGAACACCAACTAAAAATGTAAACTCGCACGATTTTATGAGTTGGCTCACGACTTTGATAATCATGCTAGAACCTACACATTTTCAAACATCCTCGCCCACTTGTTTCGGTCTACTTCACTAGTATCATCTCTTCTATCAATGGTTGTCAAAATTGTAATTTTACTATTTATTGGGATGTATAGAATTAGTAGAATCATATAAAATCATGCAAAACTGGTGAAATCATAAACATATAGGATTGTATACTTAAATTCATAGTTCTACCCAATGTTTGCACATAAACAATTTTGAATCAATTTTAATTAAGAAAAACTTATAAATTAGAAAATTATATAATCATATATTTGACTTGTAATTGACAACTATGCTTTCATCCATATCATCTCCCACTAGACCACTTATGTTGCCAACTAAATCCTCTAAAAGGATTGATTAGCTTCATCACCAAATGGTTTGTACTCATCTCGAATAACCTCATTCCTCCCTAGTTACATTATTAGGAACCATGTCTTCTTTATTGGTATTATCCAACATCTCACCATGAAAAAGTCCATCTCAAATGTGACCATGTCATTCTTCATGACAAAAGGTGATACTCAATCATTTAAACAGTCCACCATAATGAGTTTAGCCAGTTCTTGCATGAACATCTATTCAACCCATCTCCCCACTTATGGTGCATTATCACTTTTAAAAGACCCATGACCCATCTACATACTTCCTCGATGCTACATCATAAGTATTGTGCCACACTCATTTCAACATCCTACACCTATTTACAAAATGGTAGCACAGTACTATAGCAATTTGCCAACTTTTTTTTTTTTTACTGTTTACCCTTTTTTTTTTTAACAATCTTTACCTTTCTTCATATAAAACTCATCGACAAGAATTTATCACTAATATTATTAGATAATAAAAATTCTAATCTTAAAATTATGTAACTAAATAATAAATAATATATAACAATATTTCTTAAGTAAATAGCCCAATTTCATCAAAAGCTAAATTCTACTTTCCCGCAAAAAGATATGGTTATTTGAAAAAAAAACTACTAAATTGAAAAAAATGACAAGTTTCTTAAAAAGAATTCAAATTTCTAATAAAAATTAGTACATTTAGAAAAACAAATAACAACCATTTTCATATAATAACCTACACAACATTTAAACGTTCAAGTGTTAAATATTTAAAAAAATGAGGTGAAGTTTGAGAGAAAGGGATGGACTATCAGACCTCCTTAGTTTATAACTATCCAAGAAAGAAATAAGAAGGCATACACGGTACTTTTAAGGTTGTGAGTAAGTAGCAAGTCATGCCGCTCACTCGAAAAAATATTTGTCGTTTTATAGATGCTCCTATCCCGACTAATAGAAACGTGACATGTGCTAACGAATTTAAAAAATAAAAACATCTTTAAAATAAAAGAAACCGTTACTATCATTTTAAATACACGTGTTAATCATGTATTTGTAGAAACATGGTAGGAACAACATCTATAGAAAAGTAAATTTCACTTGCATATATCCAAAAGGTGAGAATTTGGTAAGCTATTAGACTTACAACTTAGTTTAACTTGTCAAGTGAAATTCACTTGCTTGCAGCTTAACTTTGCCAGTCAAGTAATAAAATTTACTAGTGAGTTTGTTTTTTGGGGATACTTGCTACAATTAATTAGCTTAATAATTTTTAAACAATATTTAACCAAAGGATGTGAGTAGGGTTGGGATTTTAAGTCATCATAGAATACTTTTATTTTTACATATGTGATATAACATTTTAATTATTAAAGGGTTTTTCTTTCCTATATGCTATTTCTCTTTTATTTGTGAATCAAATATTTAAATAGATGTCTTAAATTAGACATGGCAAAAGTGTTGGGATTAATTATTAAATCCCTAAACTCAATAACATGTGCAAGATTAGGGCACAAACATATAAATGTAATTGTGAAAGCGTAACTGATTACATGATGTGAAAGATGCAAAAAGTAACTTTTGCTTTTGATGGTTTTAGCCTTCCAAAGCAATATATAACCTTCAGGAGATTCCTTTAGACTCTCTCTATTTCTCTAATGATGGGATGCCAGTAGAGTAACATGGTGCATTGCTTTATTAAAAAATAAACCTTACAAAAAGCTCTACAATGATTAAAAAAGGGTAAATTACATTGGTAGGTCAAAACGTTTGTGGAGAAATTCATTTCAGGTCATAATGTTTCAAGTGTTTAAAATAAGGTCAAAACGTTTGCATTAGTGGTTCATTTAAAGTCATCCTAACGGTTAGTTAGTGACGTCATTAATAAACATCCGTTAAATACTAGCTGGCGCACACTTGGACAAGAATATTAATTTAAAATGCTCAATTAAAAAGAAAAAAAAAAGAAAAAAATTTATTGCTCATTTGCTTCCTCATAACCTCCCTCTTTCTCTCTCTACTCTCTTTCTCTATTGCACCTCTCTCTTTCTTCCTCACAAACTCAAACATAAACTACAACTCAAAGCCACCATAACTGCTGTGACCTAGCCACCATCATCCAAACTCCAGTACACGAACTAACCAAAACTTTCAAAAATCCCCTAAATCCATACCAACAGCAAGACAAACCCCTGATTTCTCAAATAGTCAGACACATCATGTCAAATCACCATCACCACTACCACTATCTTCATCATCCTTACCATCTTTCTCTCCCTCCATGCACTACCAATCCCTCTCCTTACACCACCATCACTTTCCATCCCTACCCTTTCCACAACTTCCCTCCTTCCACTCCTAAACCCACCCTTTCGAAAATCTAAACCCATATTTTCTCTCTCTTCACTCACCCGTTCTCAACACAAAGTTCTCATATTTAAGTCACTTTTGTTTAGCAGTGGTGTTCCTTTTATGGTTTCAATCTCTCCTGTACTTGTGTTTAGCAATTGTTTTCACTATGGTTAATATTGATGATTACTATTGTACCCCTCAATGAATTTTGTTGCATTAACAAAACCATATTTCGATTGCATATTTTTCCCTTGACTGCTGAACCATTAATTCTTTTATATGATTGTATAAGTTTTCAATCCAACGTGGCATGGTTGTATTATCTTAATAATAGCCTTAAAAAGTTGCAAGTAATCAAATTATATTACAACTATTCATTTTGCTTGGTAGATGCCCTTAAAGATCTACAGAGGCTAACTAATGTTTGGCAGTCAAATTCTTTGAAGTTGGACAGCGATGTTTAGCAATAGGAAATCCCTTTGGGTTTGATCACACACTGAATGTTAGGGTCATAAGTGGACTCAATTGAGACATTTTCAGTCGATAGGAGTAATGATAGGTGGTGCAATCCAAACAGATGCCGCTATCAATCTTGGAAATAGGTGCTTCATTCTATTCATTTAGGCATATTTAGCCGAGGATGAAATTTTCTTTGGTATTGTAGCAATGATTCTTACTGAATTATCAGGTAATATTGAGTAGAGAGAGAAAGAGGGAGGTCAGGAATAAGATGAACAATAATTTTTTTTATTTTTTTATTTTTAAATGGAACATTTTAAATTAATATTCTTGTCCACATGTGCATCAGCTGGCATTTAATGGATGTTTATTAACGGCATCACTCATTGACCGTTTAGGTGACTTGAAATGAATCACTAATACAAACGTTTTAACCTTTTTTTAAACACTTGAAACATTGTGACCTGAAATGAACTTACCCCCAAATGTTTTGACCCACCGATGTAATTTACCTGATTAAAAAAATTGAAATGTATAGTTTTTCTTGATAATCCCAAGAGGTGAGAATTTGGTAAGCTATAGGACTTTTTACTTAACTTATCAAGTGAAAATTCACTTGATTGCCAAGACTCCCAGCTTAACTCCACCAATTAAGTGAAATAATTTACTAGTATGTCAATTTGTTAGGATACTTGCTTTTAATGAATTAGCCTGATAATTCTTAATTGAAATTTTAGTAATATAGGGAGTAAGTCGGGTTAGGAATTTAATTCTTGAATTATAGAGGATTTTGATGTTATATATATGACATAACATTTGAAATATTAGATAATTTACTATATTTTTCTTCTAATATGTTATGTCTTATTTTATGTAAATTCAATATTTAGATTGTAGACACCTCATTTTTGCCCCCATATAGTTATTTTCTTTAGGATGGTTTTAAAAATTAAAAAATAAAAATAAAAGAAAAAATAGAAGATAATAATAAAAAAGAAATATAAAAAAAATAAAAAAGGTAGGTAAGCAGTAGATGAGCCGGTAGGTAAGCGATAGGTGAACAGTAGGTGAGTTGGTAGGTAAGCAAGTAGGCGGTTGGTGAGCAATAGGTGACGGTAGGTGAGGTGGTAGGTGAGCAGTAAGTCAGCAGGTAAGCAGTAAGTAAGCAGGTAGGTAAGCATGTTGAACATTTATAAATACCTAATATACATCAATGGAAGCAACACAGAAGAATTTCACACAAAAAAAAAAATTATCAAAGAGGTTCTCTCTCTAGGTAAGGATCATAGTGTTCAAAATTTCTCTCAAGAAATTCTTCTTTTCTAATGGATATCAAAGTGAACCATTGTTTTAAAAAGCTTTCTAAGGTCTTCATCTTTTCATCGGAGTGCTCTTCATTTCAAGGAAGCCATATTCACCATCGTCGACTACCCGTGTTTTGGAGCTCAACCGCTATTCTTGGGCCTTCACTATTGCAGGTTGCCAATTTCCAAATTAGTTTGGGCATTTGTTCCTTGGTTCAGGCTAAAAAACTCTAACCACTCAAACATACTGAAGTACCACCATCGTTTTTCCAATTTTGGCCTACAAGTAAGTCTCTTATCGTGTTCTTTAATATATATATATATATATATATATAATATTTGAGGATGATGGAACTTGCCAAAGTTTGTATTGAAAAATATAATAAAACATTAAATAGAGGAAAAACTTTTTCTTTCTTTTAAAATAGCTTTCGCATTTAGAAAAATTGTTTTCTTTTTAAAAAATAATAAATTAGAATTTTTATTAAATTAGGATTACCTTTTCAAGCAAAAGAAATAAAATCTCTTTTTGCTAAAAAAAATTAATAAACCTAAAGTGAAAGAGTTCTAAAAATTAAAAAATACCAACCCACTAAAGTTTTCTTAAAAAAACTATGTGTTGTCTGATCTCGATTAGCTGATACGTAGATACCTCCAGTGTAATATAAAAAATGAAAAAAAGGACTTTTTTTTGTTTTACTCTTGTAAATATTGAATTGATTCATTTTTCTTATTGTAAATATTGTTTTCATTTAAGAATATGATAATTAAACTGTAAATATCACACTTTATAAATTTTGGAGCATTAAAAAGGTAAACTTTGATTTAAGAATTTTAAGGTGGTAACCATATTATTTCAATAGGGTAGCCCTCGAATCTAAAAATCGCTAGTTTAACAAAATTGGTTTTAAATAAAAAAAAAAAAATTTTTGTAGACTAGTGGCTAAGATAGGATCAACCAACCCATTAATCCTAACTTATAATTTTTTTTCCGATTTTGATTGTGGTAGTGACTCCTAAACTTTTTGAAAATAAATTTTCTTTTAATTCGTAGTCGATGGTTTGTATCAAATAGATTAGGGTTTGGTACAAATCGAATTAAAAGAAATTAAATCAAGAAATGAAAAATCTAGTCTCGATAGCTTGACGCCTCCACTGGAGATGCCTATTTTTAATAGGGCAAGCTACTTGAAATTCTTTAAATTTAAATTTTATCTCTTTTAATGCTCATTTTTTGTATTATTTTTATGTTACTTAATTTGTATACAATTGTACTAACTTTTTCATTTAAGTGGTGCAGCTATTAAAAAAATAAAAATATATGAGACAGCCCAAAAGGGCACCTTGATCATTTTAGGAGAGAATTTATAAAAATATGTTGTAAATATGGTCAGAACTAGGCCATCTTAAGATCTTAAGTTAGGAGGTCACTAGTAAGATCCGAGGGTCATAGCTTTTCCACCTTCTAGTTCTTAAAATGACCTCCCGCTCTGGTTTAGTGTTGATCCATGATCTACTAGATCGGATAACCTTTATAACCTATCCAATTATATTAACAAGCATGGGTTGGTAAATAAATAATAGTGGGACATACCTAAAAAGAGTTACAATTTAAAAAAAAAAAAAGAAAAAAAAAAGGTTTTCTTAATATTTCTATGTAAATATATCCACTTAAATTTTCTTTAAATAAAGTTGTAACTCAAGTGAAATTTTTCTAAATTGCCATACTACTAATTAGCTGCCAGCCCCTAAATATGCATATGCATGAATTGCATGTATAATATGTAATGAGAATAATTTATTGTACTTTGTAAATGATAGCTTGTTGTTAGTCTTATAGTCATTTATGTATAGTTCAAAAAATTAAAAATAAATAATAAAATGCTAAACTTGTAAATTGTCTTGAATTTTAAAAAAGAAAAAAGATGAAAATATTTTTTTTACTCATGTAAAATAGTGTACATCATTGTGATATAAAAAAAAATCTGTATATAATATAATTATCATTAATCTTTTTTTTTTCCATTTCTTAAATTCTCAAAAAAAAAAAAAACTAAACTTGCAAATACTCTTTAAATTATATAGATCATAATAAAGTAAGTACAAAGCTTGTATATAAAAGTTGTTGATTAAATATATACTAGATTTGTAAATATCTATAGATTATACATGTAGACACCCAATTTTTGCCCAATTAATTAAGGCTTAAAATTTAATTAAATTCATTTTTCCAAAAGCCTTAAGTATTGATGAAATTGGCTAAGTGATCAAGGCACAGGCCAAATGGCCTGTTGGTTAAACACATTGACCCAAACACACATTCAAGCTCAAGGACACAGGTTCAAACCCTAGCAAAGGCAAATTTTTGCCTTTTTATCATTTTTGTCTTTTCATTTTCCTCAAATGTGACTTTTGCCTTACTTTGCATCAGTTTTTAACTAACAAAGCAACATTGATTATCAAAATTGATGATGGAATTGCAAAGTGGTTATAAAATGTGAAAGATTAGTGCAAAAACAACCAAAAGTTACAAAATTCAATGTATAAAGCATTCAATTGCACATGAATGAGGAGTTACAAAATTGATTGGATGAATCTGACATGGAATATGAAAACAATCATCAATTCATCAGTTTCAAACAATTTAATCATGGATTTTCGAATTAAATTCGTAAAAAAATCAAGGGGCAAAAATCGATTCATTTTTGAAACTGTTCGAAACTGAAATTGAGCTTGCAACCTATAAATAGGAGGTCCTAAAATAAAAGGCACAAGTCAATTTGAAGAAAACACATACACAACCATATCAATTCGAAACTTTCGAATTTACAAAAAATTCGAATTTTTCAAATTCGAGGTGATTGAATCGAATTTGATTGAAATTGAGTGTTTTAACAATGTTAGAAACTTGATTTGGATGTTTTAGCGTGCTTGGATTTGATCAAATCGATCGGATTTCTCTCTAAAAAATTTTTTTATTTTGTTCTTCAAACGCCGTCGTACAACCACCACCGGAGCTGCCCCTTGCCGCCGTTCTGAGTGAACGCCACCACACCAAAGGACGCGCCGTCGCAGCAGGAGTCGGGCCGACAAGCTTCCAGCAACCGAGGACCACCGGAGCCGCCGGAATCCACCCCGAAAAGTCGCATCATCGTCTTCTTCACCCGCCGGAGCTCCGAGATCCGACCCGAAGATCCGAATCCAACCCGGTCGGTCATCGGTCAACGGTCGTCGGTCATCGTCAACGGTCAACTCAGATCAGACGGTCCAGATTTGATCAAGCGATCAGACGGCCCAGATTTCAAGCGATCAGACGGCCCAGATTTAATCAAGTGATCAGACGGCCCAGATTTCATCAAGCGATCAGACGGCCAATCGAGTCAACAAATCAGACGATCCAGATCGGTCAGCGAGATCAACGCTCCAGATCTCGTCCGCTTCATCCGACGGTCCAGGTTAATCCGCATTATTTTATTAATAGTTTATTATATAATTAATTTCAGAAAATAAAGAAAATAAAAAAAATAGTAAAAAATTTATAAAAATTCATAAAAAATTCAGAAAAATTCAGAAAAATACAGAAAAATCCAGAAAAATAAAATATTATTTTTATATAAATTTATTTATATTTTTGATATTTTTTGAATATTTTTAATGTGTATTTATACACAAATTGCCTTAGAAATGCATATTTAATGCATGAAAATATTTTTAATATATTTTAAATTATTCTGGATATGTTGTGAAATTATGTTGATTTTTTTAAAAAAAATAATAAAAAAAAAATAAAAAAAAAATAATAATGATAAAAATAAAAACAAAATTGGATTTCCAAAACAAATTTAAAAAAAAATAAAATAATAAAAAATGATTTTTGGACTTAGAAAAATATGTTTTCATAAATAAAAAACAATTGATTAGATCATAGGATCATCAAAAATGATTTTCATAAAAAAATTCAAAATTTAATGAACTTAAAATGAAAAGTTCAAAAAATTAAAATTGATCAACAAATTAAGTTCTTTTTTAAAAGAACTACGTTTTGTCTGATCTCGATTAGCGAGTACGTAGGCACCTGCGGGGCGACATAAAAAATAAAAAAAATGTTTTGTTTTTTAATATTGTGAATAATATTTTGTAAATATATTTTTGTTTAAAAAAAATAATTTTGTTATATTGATATTCTAAAAAATAAAAAAAAAATAAAGCACATAAAAAATAAAAAAAATGAATAATGTGATTTGTGAATATTGTATATAATTATATTTGAATTTTTGAGCATGAAAAGGATAGATATAAATTTAAAATTCCAAAAGTGGTAACCATTTGGTTTTAATAGGTTAGCCCCCGAATCCATGATATCTGGTTTTTAAAAGTTTTTTTTTAAATCAAATTTTCGCAGACTAGTAGCTAAGTTAGGATCAACCGACCCATTGATCCTAGCTTTTTTTTTTTCCCGATTTATATCGGGTGGCGACTCTAAAATTTTTTAAAATTTCTTTTAACCCCTAGTCGAGGATTCATGTTAAATGGGTTCGGGTTTAATGTGAATCGGGTTAGGAGAAATGAACCAGATAAGATGAGTGGAAAAAATCCAGGCTCGACAGCTTGGCGACTCCACTGGGGACTATAATTTTTTTTAAAAAAAAAGAGGGCTAGCCACTTAGGAATTTTAAATTTTAAATTTATCCTTGCTCAATTTTTGTGAATATATATTCTTTGTATATATATTGAATATTGTTTTGTAAATATATACTAACCTTGCAAAATGAAAAAAAAAAAAAAAAGAGTTTGATTTTTGTTTGCATTTGCATTTGCATTAGCATAAATGTGTGCTAGATACGGTCGTACCAGGGCCGTCTTAAGAGCCTAAGCGAGGAGGACGAAGTAAGGTCCGGGGGCTGTGGCTTTCCACCCTCTAGATCAAGAAATGTCCTCCCACTCCGGTTTAGTATCACTAAATCGGGGAACCTATAGAACCCTACCAAATCATGCATTCATTAGCATGGGATTTGACCAACTTTTTCTAAAAAAAATGAAATTGAAATAAATGTACATATGTAAATACTAAAAAAAAAAAAAGAAAATTCTAAAAAAATAATAAAAGCTGTCAAAAAATTAAAAAATTTTGTAAATATTAGCTTATACCTTTTAAAAATTTTCAGAAAATGATGTCTTCAACCGACAGTAGCGATAGCTTATGGGCTCGCCTTATTAGAGAAAATCGAGTGGAACCTTCAAGGATCCAATGCTCCTACTGGACCGATGGTTTGTTTTACTCCAGTCCAAAGTCATTCATTGAAGATAGGTTAGGCCCAATCCTCAGCCTACCAAAGATCCATGTTCCATTCACCATGTTCCGGGCCCTCACTCATCTATGGGAACCTGAAGAAGCTGTCTTCCGTTTGGTCAGCATGTACTTAGCCCAACCATTGAGGAATATACTAGGCTACTCCAAGCACCTCCTACCTCTGAAGGAATCTATATTCCAAATTTCAAGCATAGCCCGGTCCGTGTTATATCAGAATTTTTGGGGATCAAGAGGGGACCAATTATTGAAGCTCAAGATTGTAATGAATATTGCATCCGCTAACCACACTGATGGACTGGTTTGGAACTCCTGAATACTTTAAAAGCAACCGATCCACTTTCAGTATACCACTTGAAGTTTGGGAAGAAAACCGGGTTAATGCCTTCATAGTAGCTGCTTTTGCAACTATTCTCTTCCCTAATGGCAATTTGTTCATCCACTTCCGGTCATAGAGCTGGTTTCTCAATATTTAGCTGGCAAATCCTATGTTCCTGCTCTTCTAGCCGAACAAGTCCGTAGTCTGAATCACATCAAGTCTAAAGGACAAGGCAAGTTCAAAGCAAGCATGCACTTACTAATGGTTTGGTTTGCTAGCCACATTAAGCACTACGGAAAAGACTTGGCTAATGGATCCCTCATCAGCTGAAATATGATCTCATCCAATCCTTTGCTGAAAGGGTCCACATGGAAGATGATCATCCTTATGGGATATAATTGCCATTCTTGAAGACATGCCACCTGAAGACATGATGTGGCAAGCTCGCTGGTTCAAAAGCCCTGCAGCCATCCTAAGTTGCAAGGAATACATGGCAGTACCCCTAATTGGACTCACCGGCTGTACTGGTTATTACCCCTCAAGTGTTATCAGACAGTATGGTATGCTGCAAGATATTACTGTCAAGCCTAATTTGGAGCAAGTCACTCTGATTATTTGGATCCAACCAAGATACTACCAGCTAAAGAATTCAAGCTAAATCAAATCCGAGCTATATGGGAAAATAGAGAGGTGAAGCCGGTTTTTGAAGTCGAGCCAGAAAATAAGGAAACAAGAAGTATAGAGCAACCAGGTGGTATGTGGCTAGCCAAATGAAGAAGAATAAGGATATTCGATATGAAGCTCCCGATGTCCTTCAACCAGCACCATCGGAACCTGACCCTGAAACAATTGCTTACATGGAAGCTGTTTCGGCTCGCCTGGAAGTATGTCACCGAGATTTCCAAGAAAGAGAGAGGGAAATGGTGGATCGCCTGCAAAGTGCTGGAAGCAGAATTTCATTCTTAGAGGCTGAGTTGAAGGCAGCTCAAAAGAAAATTCTAGCCCTGGAAGACAAGATTGTTTGCCCCACTAAGACAAGAAGACTGGTTTAGTTGATTTAGGTTTAGTCCTTAGGAATCAAGGTTCTTTGAAACCATTAGAAAGTAGTTTTAATTCAGTCACTAGGAAATAAGGTTTCTAAACCATTAGAAGTTTTTGTTATGTTAAACATTATCTTTTAATACAAATTTTTTTTAAAAAAAAATCATTGGTCAATATCCCCATTTGCATCTGTGTGATAGCATATCTGCATTCTTGCATATGTATATTAATTCATTTATTCTAAAAAAAAAATTAATAAATGATAAATGTCCAGGTCTAGCAAATTCGAGTTTAAAAACTTGAAAGATAGCGTCCAAGCCGGTTAGGAGCCCTATTGTTACCAGATCCCGAGCTAAGATGTCTAACACCGGGAGCAACCCCACAGACCAGACCAATGAACAAAGACTCAACACCGTGGAACAAACCCTCCTTGGAATTGCTGAACAGATGCAGGCTTTAACACAGAGTCTTGCCAACTCAAGACCCCACAACTCTGAAGAATCTCAAGGGCACAGAAAGGAAAAGAAATTGAGGACAGCTTATTCAGCAAGAGGAGTCACAAATGAGTTTAATGCGGCTGAGTTGAAGAAAGAACTGGAAGCTCAGGCTAAAGAAATGGAGAGAAAACTGTTGAGAAAATGAAGACGTTCGATGGTTTTGATCAAACCGCGATCTGAATTTGCCTCAATATGAGGAAGGTGCCTTCCCTGAGAAATTTAAGGCACCGGAATTTGAAAAATATGACGGGACAGGTTGCCCTAATATGCATACCAGATTGTATGTACGACGAATGGGGCAATATGCAAGTTTGACAAGCTGATGGTGCAAACCTTCCAGGACAGTCTTACTGGTGCTGCTTTGGCCTGGTACGCCCAATTAGACCATCAAGAAATTGATACTTGGGACAAGTTGGCTAGGGCGTTTTTTAATCAGTATAAGTTTAACATTGAGATGGCGCCCTCGGTATGGGATTTAAGCAATCTGAAGAAGAAGAAAGAAGAGACTTTCAAGGAGTATGCTCAGCGCTGGAGAGCATTGGCTGCAAGGATCACCACCCCGATGCCTGAAAGAGACCTCACTTTCACTTTTATCAACACGCTAGAGGAACCTTTCTTTTCCCATCTGATTGGGCATGCATCAGCAAGTTTCTCAGAAGTGGTGATAGCTGGGTGCAGGATTGAGAATGCAATTTCGGCAGGAAAATTGCAACAAGAAAAGAAATATACTGCACCGAGAAATGTCCCATACAAAGGGAAAGATTCAACCGTCAGCATGGTCAATACTTCAGATGCAACTGGCCCTACTAAGTCTTTCGTGTTGTCAACAAATCAGAATCAAAATCAGAATAAGGATCAGACTCAACAAAGTGCAGTCCCAAATCAACAATCAAGGTTCAGCAGGCGGAACTTCACTCGAATTCCGGTTCCCCTTAGCCAAGTATTAGCTAAATTAAGGGCCGATAATCTGATCAATCTTGAAGTTCCTAGGGAAGACTTAAAGCCTAGATATTACAATCCTGAGCTGAAGTGTGAATATCACATGGGGCAAATCGGGCATTCAACAGACAGATGCTGGAGGCTTAGGCATAAAATCCAAGATCTTATTGATGCAAAAGTCATCCAGTTGGATTTCGTTGAGACTCCAAACGTCTCTACTAACCCACTGCCAAACCATGGACCAGTCATCAATATGATCACCGCTGAAGTGCCGGATCAAGAAATCAATCTGGATGAGTTGCCAATCACCATAGAACAAGTAGCATGGAACCTTCGCCAGAAGGGTCATTTGCTCAATATGAATTTAAGAGACCGCACCAAAACCAGGCCTGCTATTTACAAGCTACTACAAGAGGAACTATTAAAAAAGAAGAGATTCTGGAAATGTTGATCCCGAAACCAAGGAGATCGAGCACACAGGCTGAGTTATGGGAAAGGTATCAGGCTGGAGATCCAACCATTGGAACCCTGGGAAATGATGGAAAATACCAGTATTTAATGATTACTGGTTTGAGCCCCGTGTCTATGCTGACGCTCCTCCAACTGGATGGGGTCCAGAATTTGAAGAGGAAGATAAGAAAGCAAAAGAAGACGAGTTTGTGGGTATGATCGAAGGTGGACCTAGATCCATCAAAATCGAAATAGGCAAAGGTAGTGAAGATGGATCAACTTCATCAAAGCCTAGAACTATACCTTTCACATACCCCTTGCTGTGAGTGAGTATAAAGCCGCTCCATTTGATTATAAGGCGGTAAATCATGCTTCAATGGCCATGGTTGGTGGCCTTACTCGCTCAGGAAGAGTTTATGAGTCGACCGGAAAGAATGCAACTGTGAATATGCCACAGCAGCAAAATGAAGAAGGAAAGAAAGATGAAGAGAAGTCAGCATTGGCAAAACTGATGAAAGCAAGTGAATACAAGGTTGTCGAGCAGTTGGCCAAAATACCTGCCCAAATATCGCTCATGAGTCTGCTGATTAGCTCTAATGTACACCGTGAGGCTCTTTTCAAAGCCTTAGAAGAAGTGAAAGTTCCAGAAGGTGTATCAGAAGAAGCCTTGGGGCATATCATCAACTCAATCTTTGCAAATGAGCAAATCATTTTCTCATCTGAAGAACTGGGAGAGGAAGGGATCAACATAACAAGGCCCTATTCATCGTAGTCAAAAGCTGTGGAAAGATCGTCTCTCGAGTATTAGTTGACAATGGATCCTCTTTGAATGTGTGCCCCTTAGCCACTTTGAGCTTATTGGAAATTGAACCGTCAGACATCAAACCAAGCTCTATTGTGGTTCGTGCTTTTGATGGGTCAAAAAGATATAATAGGTGGAGTTAGATTAGTGACATCTTCAAACGGCTCAATCTTTATTATTCCTTTCCAAGTGATTGATATCCCCAGAACATTCAATTGCTGTGGGAAGACCATGGATCCATGCTGCCAGCAATACCATCAAGCCTGCACCAGAAATTAAGTTCATAGCCAATGGTCAACTCATCACTGTTATGGAGAACAGGATTATGCCATTTACAACAAGGAGACAGCTGTCCCTTACATTGGAAAAGAAGGAGAAGAAGACTTCGGGCTTCAAATGTTTGACGAAGTCTGTATGATATGATGAGAAAGAAACTCAGGTGGGAACCTTTGGATGGGTTTTCCCCACTTGTGCTGAAGTGGAGAAATGAAAAACCAAATGAGAAGAGGAAGCTCGACAAGGAGTATGATCCAATCATCAAAATTCCTCACATCAGCCATTCCTTTCCAAAGCCACATCATATCCAGCAGCCAGATGATATCAAAGAAGATGCTTCATCCAAAGAATGATCTTGAGAAATTGGTTCTCTATGCTTGCGCTAGTATTAAGTCTTTTAAGTAAGAATTTATCTAAGACTAGATTTGTGTTTCGTGTTTTTCAGTATTATGTGATGCTCAAATAAGTGTACTTAAACACCGTCCCAGTTTAATAAAATTTATTTCCATTTGTGTTTTCACATATTCTCATACATTCCTCATTCATATTCAACCAGATTCGACAATTGTGATGAAGTTCAGGGATATCTCGCGCGTAAATAATTAACAAATTCAATATCACCTCTAACTCTACTGGGTTAGACGTTGAAGATGATATTGATTATCAATTTAGAACACAAGAAATTTGGCAAAATTTTGAACAAGGAAAGATTGAAATTCCCGAAACCATTGAAGTGATTAATTTGGGAACAAGTGAAAACCCTAGGAATCTGAGGATAGGGGGAAGATTGCCTGAGAGCACGGCACAAGATTTAACCAAGTTACTAGCCGAATACTTGGATGTTTTTGCATGGTCGTACAGCGATATGCCTGGTTTAGACCCATCCATTGTGGTTCACAAATTGCCAACAAAGGAGGATTTTAAACCTATAAAGCAAAAATTAAGGCGATTTAGGCCAGATTTACTCCTCCAAATCAAGGATGAAGTAAAAAAGTTGCTTGAAGTAGGATTCATTGAGGTTTCTGATTATTCGGATTGGGTATCAAATATAGTGCCAGTACTTAAGAAAAACGGGAAAGTAAGAATCTGTGTGGATTTCAGAGATCTAAACAAAGCAACCCCAAAATATATTTCCCATTGCCTCACATCGATGTTTTAGTGACAATACCGTGGAATCATCTATTTTCATTCATGGATGGATTTTCAGGGTATAATCAGATATTAATGGCCGAAGAAGATAAGGTCAAAACCACATTCGTTACAGCCTGGGGAACTTTTTGTTACAAGGTCATGCCTTTCGGTCTCAAGAATGCCGGGCAACTTATCAACGAGCAATGCTTGCTATACTTCATGATATGATGCACAAAGATGGAAGTATATGTAGATGATGATCGCAAGACAAAGGAAGGAGATGATCATAGTGGTGTTAAGGAAGCTTTTGAAAGATTAAGGAAGTTCAGTTGAAATTGAATCCAGAAAAATGCACTTTCGGAGTGACATCTGGAAAATTATTAGGATTCATGGTTAGCCAAAAAGGGATAGAAATCGATCCTGATAAAGTCAAGGCGATTCAAGATTTGCCTCCACCAAAAACATTAAAGGAAATCAGAGGCCCTTGGGAAGGTTGAATTACATTGCTCGATTCATATCACAGCTGACTGATAAGTGCCAACCGCTGTTTAAACTGCTAAAGAAGAATGCCCTAATTGAATGGAATGACGAATGTGAAAAAGCCTTTAATCGATAAAGCAGTATCTGACAATCCACCAGTACTGGTTACTCCAAAACCGGGGAAACCGTTGTTCTTGTACTTGACAATTCTTCCTGAATCCATGGGTGTGTGCTACAAAAAGATGAGGAAGGAAAAGAAAGAGCTGTTTACTACTTAAGCAAGAAATTCTCGAATGGAGAACAAAAGTATTCAGAGATAGAAAAGACCTGTGTGCATTAGTATGGGTTATGCACAGGCTTAGACAGTATACGCTCTTCTACTCGATCGAGTTGATTACAAGCATGATCCATTGCGATACTTGGCACGCAAACCGGCTTTAGTAGGTCGAATCTCGAAATGGCAGATGCTACTTTCTGAATTTGATATCACTTATGTGAATCAAAGTTCAGTCAAAGGACAAGTTTTAGCTGATCAACTCGCAGAAAGCCCAGTTGACGAAGAATTAAAGGAACAAGATCAGTTTCCAGATGAAGGCATCAGAATACAGAAACAGAAGCCGAAAACAACAATTGGAAGTTGTATTTCGATGGAGCAGCCAACGTATACGGGTGTGGAATAGGGGCAGTCCTTATCTCACCAAAAGAAGAACAGTTCCCGGCATCAGCCAGATTAATGTTTCCTTACACAAATAATGTAGCGGAATACGAGGCATGCATCATGGGATTAGAAATGGCAATTCAAATGAATATCGAGGAGCTCGAAGTGTTTGGAGATTCATCACTTATCATTTTCCAAACTCGAGGCGAGTTCAAAACTAAGGATCCCAAGTTGATTCCTTATCATAATCACTTGGCTGAGTTAGCAGGAAGGTTCAAAGAAATTTCCTTCACTTATGTGCCGAGAACTCAGAATCATTTGCTGATGCATTGGCTACTCTGGCCTCTTTGATCCAATTCACTGAAGGAGTAAGAATACAACCTTTGCAAGTCCGAATAAGAAGTGAACCCGCATTCTGTGCTGTGATTGATCAAATGAACCATGGTTTCAAGATATCAAAATTTTCTTGCAAACAGGTAGTTATCCTGAGTGTGCTACAAAAAGGATCAGAAATCATTGAGCGTCTGGCAAGTCATTTTTGTTAAGTGAGATACCTTATACAGAAGGTCATTCGATACAACCCTGTTGAGATGTGTAGATGAAAAAGAAGCTCAAAAATTAATGGAAGAAGTTCATGAGGGAGTATGTGGACCTCATATGAACGGATATATGCTAGCTAAAAAGATTATGAGGCTAGGATATTTCTGGTTAACCATGGAATCAGACTGTATCAAACATGTGAGATCTTGTCATCTATGTCAAATTTACGCAAACAAGATAAATGCTCCTCCAAAGGAATTACAGTCAATGTCAACACCATGGCCGTTCTCAATGTGGGGAATAGACGTAATCGGGCCAATTCGCCAAAAGCTTCAAATGGTCATCGATTCATACTAGTTGCAATCGATTACTTCACCAAGTGGGTTGAAGCTGCTTCATACGCCAGTGTGACAAAAGCCGTTGTGGTGCGATTCATCAAAAGAGATATCATTGCTCGATATGGAACTCCAGAAAGTATCATTACCGATAATGGTACAAATCTGAACAACAATGCAATGACTGATTTATGTCAGCAATTCAAGATTAAACACCGGAATTCCACTCCATATCGCCCACAGATGAATGGAGCAGTAGAAGCCGCCAACAAAAACATCAAGAGAATCATTGAGAAGATGACGATTGCATACAAAGATTGGCATGAAATGCTCCCATTAGCATTAATGGCGTATCGAACCTCTGTAAGAGTGTCAACTGGGGCAACGCCCTATTCCTGGTATATGGAACTGAAGCTGTTTTACCAGTAGAAGTTGAGATTCCTTCGCTCCGAGTATTGGCTGAAACAGAGCTCGAAGAAGCTGAATGGGTTAGACAAAGGTTGAACAGTTAAATCTTTTAGATGAAAAAAGATTAACGCCATGTGTCATGGGCAATTATATCAACAAAGGATGGCTAGAGCATTTAATAAGAAAGTTAAGCCAAGAAATTTCCAAGAAGGTGATTTGGTTCTGAGAAAAATGCTGCCAAATGTGCAAGATTCCAGAGGAAAGTTCACACCAAATTATGAAGGACCATATATAGTGAAGAAGGTCTTATCGGGAGGAGCATTAATCCTTTCCCAAATGGATGGACCCAATTTAAAGGATCCTGTGAACTCAGATGCTGTAAAGTTGTATTATCCTTGATCAAAAAATTTGTCATTTCAAGTGATCAATTGATTTTATTTTAATTAATTATAAGCAAAGTTGATATTCCTGAAATTCTCTGAAGTCGATCAAAGCCTGAAATTCTCTGAAGTCAGATCAAAGCCTGAAATTTTTAAAGTCGAATCAAAGCCTAACCCACAAAATTCTTCTGAATAAATTTCCATCAAACACCATTTGAATCATCAGAAAAAGAAATTTGAGCATCTTATAATGCTGAATGAATGCGTTTATACAGTTTGGTCTGTTGATCTTATTTTAAAAGAAAATATTACTGCAAGAATAACTAATTTTGATAGAAAATTGAAGCATGTTGGATTGAAAAAAAAAGAGAAAAAGAAAAAAAAAAGAAAAAAAAAAGAAGAAAAAAAAAGAAAGAAAAAAAAAAGAAAAAGAAGAAAGAAAAAGAAAAGAAAAAGAGAAAGAAACCCCCAGTGGATTGAAAAATCACAAATGCCCCTCAGTCTAGACAGATAGTCTAGTACTACCCAGACTCAAAATCCATCCTTTCGAGATGGTGACAAAATTCAGAAACCCATCAATTGAAGATGGTGATCAAGACAAAATGCAGAAATTCATTCGCTCAAGATGGTGATCAAGACAGAGTTCAGAAATTCATTCACTAGAAGAATATGATCAAGATAGAAGTTAGAAATCCATCCATTCCAGATGGAAACCAAAGCCCATTGGTCCGGCAAATGACCAAACCAAAGCCCATTGGTCCGGCGAATGACCAAAGCCCATTGGTCCGGCAAATGATCAAACCAAAGCCCATTGGTCCGGCAAATGACCAAACCAAAGCCCATTGGTCCGGCAAATGACCAAAGCCCATTGGTCCGGCAAATGACCAAAGCCCATTGGTCCGGCAAATGACCAAACCAAAGCCCATTGGTCCGGCAAATGACCAAACCAAAGCCCATAGGTCCGGCAAATGACCTAACCGAATCTCAAAGTCTAAAGGAGAAGCTAAGCAAAAATTGGTTGTCTTTTTGTCTTTGTGGCAAAAGTTTTGTTCAAACTTTACCACAAAGAGGGGCAGCTGTAGACACCCAATTTTTGCCCAATTAATTAAGGCTTAAAATTTAATTAAATTCATTTTTCCAAAAGCCTTAAGTATTGATGAAATTGGCTAAGTGATCAAAGCACAGACCGAATGGCCTGTTGGTTAAACACATTGACCCAAACACACATTCAAGCTCAAGGACACAGGTTCAAACCCTAGCAAAGGCAAATTTTTTGCCTTTTTATCATTTTTGTCTTTTCATTTTCCTCAAATGTGACTTTTGCCTTACTTTGCATCAGTTTTTAACTGACAAAGCAACATTGATTATCAAAATTGATGATGGAATTGCAAAGTGGTTATAAAATGTGAAAGATTAGTGCAAAAACAACCCAAAAGTTACAAAATTCAATGTATAAAGCATTCAATTGCACATGAATGAGGAGTTACAAAATTGATTGGATGAATCTGACATGGAATATGAAAACAATCATCAATTCATCAGTTTCAAACAATTTAATCATGGATTTTCGAATTAAATTCGTAAAAAAATCAAGGGGCAAAAATCGATTCATTTTTGAAACTGTTCGAAACTGAAAATTGAGCTTGCAACCTATAAATAGGAGGTCCTAGGAATAAAAGGCACAAGTCAATTTGAAGAAAACACATACACAACCATATCAATTCGAAACTTTCGAATTTATGACAAAAAATTCGAATTTTTCAAATTCGAGGTGATTGAATCGAATTTGATTGAAATTGAGTGTTTTAACAATGTTAGAAACTTGATTTGGATGTTTTAGCGTGCTTGGATTTGATCAAATCGATCGGATTTCTCTCTGAAAAATTTTTTTATTTTGTTCTTCAAACGCCGCCGTACAACCACCACCGGAACTGCCCCTTGCCGCCGTTCTGAGTGAATGCCACCACCACCAAAGGACGCGCCGTCGCAGCAGGAGTCGGGCCGACAAGCTTCCAGCCGCCGAGGACCACCGGAGCCGCCGGAATCCACCCCGAAAAGTCGCGTCATTGTCTTATTCACCCGCCGGAGCTCCGAGATCCGACCCGAAGATCCGAATCCAACTCGGTCGGTCATCGGTCAACGGTCGTCAGTCAACGGTCAACGGTCAACTCAGATCAGACGGTCCAGATTTGATCAAGCGATCAGACGGCCCAGATTTGATCAAGCGATCAGACGGCCCATATTTGATCAAGCGATCAGACGGCCCAGATTTAATCAAGCGATCAGACGGCCCAGATTTCATCAAGCGATCAGACGGCCCAAATCGAGTCAACAAGATCAGACGATCCAGATCGGTCAGCGAGATCAACGCTCCAGATCTCGTCCGCTTCATCCGACGGTCCAGGTTAATCCGCATTATTTTATTAATAGTTTATCATATAATTAATTTCAGAAAATAACAGAAAATAATAAAAAATAGTAAAAAATTTATAAAAATTCATAAAAAAATTCAGAAAAATTCAGAAAAATCCAGAAAAATTAAAATATTTATTTTTGATTAAATTTATTTTTTTTTATATTTTTGATATTTTTTGAATATTTTAATGTGTATTTATACACAAATTGCCTTAGAAATGCATATTTAATGCATGGAAAATATTTTTAATATATTTTAAATTATTCTGGATATGTTGTGAAATTATGTGATGATTTTTTTTAAAAAAAATAATAAAAAAACAATAATAATGATAAAATAGATAAAAACGACAAAATTGGACTTTCCAAAACAAAATTTTTTAAAAAAAAATAAAATAATAAAAAAATGATTTTTGGACTTAGAAAAATATGTTTTCATGAAATAAAAAACTAATTGATTAGATCACAGGATCATCAAAAATGGTTTTCACAAAAAATTCAAAATTTAATGAACTTAAAATGAAAAGAGTTCAAAAAATTAAAATTGATCAACAAATTAAGTTTTTTTTAAAGAACTACGTTTTGTCTGATCTCGATTAGCGAGTACGTAGGCACCTGGGGCAACATTAAAAAATAAAAAAAATGTTTTGTTTTTAAATATTGTGAATAACTATTTTGTAAATATGAGTTTTTGTTTTAAAAAAAATATATATATTTGTTAATATTGATATTCTAAAAAATAATAAAAATGAATAAAAGCACATAAAAATAAAAAAATGAATAATGTGATTTGTGAATATTGTTTCATAATGTATCATTTGAATTTTTGAGCATGAAAAGGATAGATCATAAATTTAAAATTCCAAAAGTGGTAACTGATTTGGTTTTAATAGGTTAGCTCCCGAATCCATGATATCTGGTTTTTTAAAAGTTGATTTTTCAAATCAAATTTTCGCAGACTAGTAGCTAAGTTAGGATCAACCGACCCATTGATCCTAGCTTTTATTTTTTTCCCAATTTATATCGGGTGGCGACTCTAAAATTTTTAAAATTTCTTTTAACCCCTAGTCGAGGATTCATGTTAAATGGGTTCGGGTTTAATGTGAATCGGGTTAGGAGAAATGAACCAGACAGATTAAGATGAGTGGAAAAAATCCAGGCTCGACAATACATAATTCGATCATCCATTAGTTCTCTTTTAGATAGTTATAGGTCAATTTCAACTAGAATCGGTTTATTATAGGTATTCCACTCTTTTAAACTCAAGTCTATCATTCTATAAATTTCAGTCTCCGTTTGTGAATATTTAAAAAAAAAATTCATCATTACTTTTTTAGATTACAAATAAAAGAAAAATGCTAATTCATAAAATAGGTTTTGGTTTAAAATTTTCGAAAAAATGAATCATCCTTATAAATAAATTCCCACTTTAGATTTTACGATGTGGTTCATCCCTCCCTCTTTGTAAATACCCATTATCATTTCTATAAAATAGTTTTCTAATAAATAAGAAAAGTTTTCAAAAAATAATAATAAAGGGATAGAAAAGGAAAAATTTGCTAACTAGTAGAGATTCTTTGAATTCTAGGCACAATGATCACTCACTTTAAGCTAAGGTTGAACTATAAATAAAAAGAAATCACAAATAAGGGGCAACCAAAAGGACTTGATAATTTACTAATTAGGGGCATTTGTTAGGCTTAATTTCTAAAATATAAGACCAATACAAAAGGGGCATTTAGTAAATTATCTTGAGGCAAATGAAAAGTGGATGATTGAAAACCAAGAATGATACATCATTATTTAAAAAAAAAGTCTAAAATGATAAGAGGCAAGACAAATCCTAAACATTAACCCTAAACACTTGAGAGCAAAGTGACATTAAGGGAGAAAATTGACTTATTTCTTAAAGGTCCATCTTGAATTTGATACTTGGTTCAAAATGATATTAATCATTCATTTCAATATCCCAAACACACTTGCCAACCCATTTGAGCCTATTAAGGAAGTACTTTTAAAAAATAAGCCTTGTCAAGGACCACCCTATAATGGGGCAATTTGGAGGTTATGGTTATTAATAAGAAGAAAAAGGATTAATTAATATGTGCTTGCCCTAGTTACTTCAATTCAAGAACAATCAATTGATATGAATAATTCATTTCCTTTGAAAGGAAGAAGAGTCTCTATTTTATAACCATACATAACCCATACACCTTGAGTTATAAGTCATTAGTAAAAATAAAAGAAATACAAATCACCTTGTATTCATGCCTGAAAAAAAAAAAGAAAGGAGATAAAAAAAAAAAAAGAGAAGAAAAATAACATCAATAAAGTGTAAAAAAATAAAAATAAATAACTAATTGGAGAATAATAAAGCAAGGTGATTAAACCTAAAGATTGGAAGCATATGGTCAAACCACTAAAGCACATCAAAATTCATTCATGGATCTAGCCACAATACCACCCTTCAAAGACTTTTCAGATCATAGGACCTAATTTATCAATGCTCTTGAAACTAGACAAGCGCATTATTAGTTTTCCTTAAGGTTCTTGATTTCTAAACTTATGAAGTGTTGAAGATAAATTTCAACATGACTTGTATATATGGTATCCCTTTTGATTGAAATCAAAAACCAAAAGTTTATATTACGATTAAAAAAAAATTAAATAGATTGGTCAATATGTATCACTTACAAGTCAGACCATAATTTTTGGAATCCGAGTCAAATATGTAAAAACAAGCCTAAAAGAGTGCAAGGAAGCCCTCTTTAACTAGACCATTCAAAATGAAATCACTAACTCTGGTATGAAAATCATTTACAGAGGTATGGAGAATCATTTGCCCTAATTTGTAAGGTATCTACCTTAAGTTTAAGAACTATTTGCCCTAAAACTGAAAGACAATATCCTAATAAAACCAAATTAAAGTCTTAAAAAGAAAAATTTTGCCCCCAAATGTGTAAAGTTTTTTAGTTTAGTAATGAAGCCCAAAGCTGAATTGAAATGAGTGATCAATGGAGCACGGCCATCACTCATTTGAAAGTTTAGAATTCTCATTTGTTAGCAATCTTTCAAAAAAAATAAAGAAAATAAAGAGGTTTTAGCTCGAAGTTTTCAAAGAAAGGGTTTGATTAAAAAAAGGGAGGGCTTTTGAAGTAAAGTTTTCCTCAAACTTTTCCCGAAAAAAAAAACGCTTGAAAAAAACAAAGAGATAGAGTTTTGGTTAAAAAAATTTTCCAAAAAAAAATAAATAAAAAGAAAAAAAAAGAGAAAAAGATTTTTTCAAAAAAAAAAAAGTTTCCTTAAAACTTTTCCACAAAATAGTAATAATAAAAAGAGAGAAATAGAATTTTAGCTTGAAAATTTCTAAAAATATATAATAAATAAATAAATAAGGAAAATAAAAATGGAGCAAAATTTCTTCTTAAAAATGTTTTTGTTTGAAAGATTTCAAAACTTAATCTTCGAAAAACTTTCCAAATCAAGTCAGTAGTGAATCATCATTTCTCCTTAATCCTTAGGATCGCATGCTCGAAAGAGTGTTATCTAGTGTTAGGGTCGCTTTCTTATGGGAGCACTGTCCTAATTTTTGGATTACTTGCTCGAAGGAGTGTTATCTAGTCAAGATTTTAGGATTGCCTACTCAAAGGAGCACTGTCTGGGTTCTTTGATCACCTACTTGTAGGAGCATCATCTACCTAGGTATTAGGATTGCCTGCACAAAGGAGCGTTATCCTAGTTTTGGGGTCGCTTGCTCATAAGAGAGCCATCCGCCATAGTATTAGAATTATTTGCTCAAAGGAGCACTGTCCTAGTTTTAAGGTCACTTGTTCGTTGGAGCACCATCCACCAACGTATTACGATCACCAGCTTGAAGGAGCACTTTCTTTGTTTTAGGGTCGTTTACTCATAGGAGCACCATCCACCAAGTTTTTAGGATTACCTTCTCAAAGAAGCTTTGTTCTAGTTTCTGGATCACAAGCTCAAAGAAGCATCATCCAGTCATGTTTTGAAGATCGCCTGCTCAAAGGAGCATTATCTTAGTTTTTGGATCACTTGCTCAAAGGAACGTCGTCTAGTCAAGTTTTTAAGATTGCCTACTCAAAGAAGTTTCGTCCTAGTTTCTAGATCACCTACTTGAAGGATCATCATCCTATCAAGTTTTTAGGATAGCCTGCTCAAAAAAGCGTCGTCCTAGTTTCTGGATCACCTGCTCGAAGGAGCATTGTCCAATTAACTTTTTAGGATTGCCTACTTGAAGGAGTGTCGTCTAAGTTTTTGGATCACTTTCTTAAAGGAGCATTGTCCTAGTTTTTGAATTTCTTGCTCAAAAGAACATCATCTAAATCTATCCCTTAAGATCGGTTGCTCGAAGGAGCACTATCCTATCTTTTAAGATCGCTTGTTTGAAATAAGCAATTATCCTTTTCATGGCTTTCTAGCTTAAAAGGAACACCTCTCAAATTCATCAAGTTATCCCAAAAGTGGATCAAATGCAAGAGCTTTGCTTCCACCTCCAGTTTGCCATAAATTTTCAAAAGGCAAAAATGGGATATCTCTTTTTTTTTTTTTTTTTGTAGTAAAGTTTTAACAAACAACACCACAAAGAGAGGTAGCTGTAGACACCTATTTTTGCCCCCTATATATTTATTTTCTTTGGGATAGTTTTTTAAAAAATTTAAAATAACAAAATATATATAAAAAAAAAAGAAAAAATAGAAGATAATTAAAAAAAAAGCGATTTAAAAAAAAAGTCAAAAGGGTAGGTAAGCCAATAAGTAAATGGTAGGTAAGTGATAGTAAGCAGTAAGTAAGCAGTAGGTAAGCATGTTGAACATCTATAAATACCTGGCATACATCAATAGAAGTAGCACAAAAAATTCCACATAAAAGAAAAAAAAGCTTCAAAGAGTTTCTCTCTCTGGGTAAAGTTCTTAGTGTTTCGAACTTCTATTAAGAAGTTCTTCTTTTCTAATGGGTATCAAAGCGAACCGTTGCTTTAAAAGCTTTCTAAAGTACTCAGCTTTCCATCGAGTGCTCTTCATTTCAATGAAGTCATATTCACCATTGTCGACTACCCATGTTTTGGAGCTCAACCACCATTCTTGGGCATTCGCTATTGCAGGTCTCCAATTTCCATATCAGCTGAGGCATTTTGTTCGTTGGTTCATGTTACACAATTCTAACCACTCAAACATAATGAAGCACCATCGCTATAGTTTTTATTTTGGCCCACAAGTAAGTCTCTTCTCATGTTCTTTAATATATATATATATATATTATAGTATTTGAGGATAATGGAACCTGCGGAAGTTTGTATTGAAAAATATGACAAAACAATAAATAGAGGAAAAGAATATTTCTTTCTTTTATAAAATAGATTTTTGCGTTTAGAAAAATTGTTTTTCTTTTAAAAAAATAATAAATTAGAATTTTTTTAAATTAGGATTACCTTTTCAAGCAAAAGAAATAGAATCTCTTTTTTCAAAAAAAAAAAAATTAATAAACTTAAAGTGAAAAGGAGTTCTAAAAATTTTAAAAAATCAACCCGATAAAGCTTTCCTAAAAAGAACTACATGTTGTCTGATCCCAATTAGTGTTTACATAGGTACCTCTGGGGTGACATAAAAAATGATAAAGAAAAATTTTTTTTTTTTTTGTTTTACTCTTGTAAATATTGAATTGATTCTTTTTTATTGTAAATATTGTTTTCATTTGTAAAATATGATGATTAAACTGTAAATATCACACTTTATAAATTTTGGAGTATTACTTTGATTTGAGAATTTTAAGGTGGTAACCATATGTTTTTATTAGAGTAGCCCCCAATATTCAAAAATCTCTTATTTAACAAAGTTGGCTTTAAATTAATATTTTCGTAGACTAGTGGTTAAGCTAGAATCAACCATCCCATTGACTCTAACTTACAATTTTTTCTAGATTTTGATCGGGTGGCGACTCCTAAAATTTTTTGTAATTAAGTTTCTTTTAGTTTTTAGTCGATGGTTTGTATCAAATGGGTTAGGGTTTGGTACAAATCTAATTAAAAGAAATTAAATCGGAAAATAAAAAATCGAGGCTCAACATAAATAAATGTCTTAACTCAACTATCGCGAAAGCAGCATAAAAGATATCGATTAAGAAAAATCAAAATGTATAAATTTTCTTGATAATCATGAAAAAGGTTATGTTTGTCAAAAATTTTAATTTTATCGCTCTACTTTTATATTATCTTACATTATTTGTTAAATTATACTAATTTTTTTTTCTTTTTTGAGTTTTAATATGGTATTAAAAAATTTCATAAAAGTGATGAAAGGTAGATCCTAAATTATCTCTTTTTATCTCTAGTACTAAATAAGCCTCAAGGAATTTCAAGGAAATGATACTGAAGAAACCACCACAAGTAGAGTCCAAACAAGGACCCATCGGACTTGACCCAACAAGTCAACTACTTGGGTACGCAAGGCCTGGTTTGCCTTGTGGGTGAACTCACATGGATCCACACTACCAATATAAAATAAAGAAATATATAAAATATGAAATATTTATTATAAAAATAAGAAATAAAAACAAATATAAAATATAAAGTAATAAAAAATTAAAGTAAATAATAAAATCAAATTTTTAGCCTATTTTTCATGTGAATATAAAAAGTTTATTATCTATTAATAGTATTTAATGCGTTGTTGATAACAATACAAAATAAATACAATTAAAAATACACAAAATTAACTAATTAGGATATAATCGAGATTTCACCTACCCCACCCTTGGGTTGGGATGGTTCTAAGTCATAGAAATTAGACCTTGAACCTATGGATCTAAGTTGGGCCTTGATCCCGGCCCAACCCTTCATGATATATAGGTCTTGGTGATCTTACCATTTTGAAAATATTTATTATAGCATAAGATTCATATAAACCCACAAGCTTATATGAAGAAAGAAAATGTTGTGATGGCTTATAAATTAGATTTATTTTTTTAATTATTAAATCATTCATGAATATCCTTTGTAAACAAAATCATAATTTCATAAATTATAAGTTATTATCATCACTATAAATCCTTTCCCTATATTTCGTATTAGTAAATTTTTTGTTCAGGTAGAAGACTAGAAATCAAATAAATTTTTTTTTTTTGGGCCAACAATCAGATAAGGTTTAAAAGGATTGTATATAAAAATAATTGCAGACCCGAGCCCATATAATCTATCTATTTCTTTATCTATCTATATAGATACACACACAAATACATATCACTTTTCGGGACATTAAATATTTAAATTTAGTAAAAAGCTATACATAAAAATATTCTTTATTTTTATTTAGTTGAGCTATAGAACATTTACTAAATCAAGAACGTCGCCCATGGGATTACATCCTGGCTTATATAATCTTACAGCTTAAGCTTAAGCAACTGATGTAATAGCTGCTAATTATGCCACTTATATAACCTCCAATTCACAAATGTCATTAGGTGTCGTTTTCCGATTAAAAAGGTATCCAATGTTGATAGGAACATATGTTTCTCCAATACAAAGTCGATAGGGTTTGGGATGGAAATTTGAACCCGAGAGATTCATGGAATGTATACATGGAGGAGAGCCAGCTCAAACTCATCCAATCACATCTCTATCACATAAGAAAAACATGCTCAAAGAATGTTGGGAATTTTATTAAAGTATGTTTGGGTGGAATCATTTATTTGTATCTTGTTAAAAAGTTTTCTATATGTACATGATTAGAGGATCACTAGGGATAAAGAAATATTGGGAAATGTAATTTTCTTATTTTTTCTCAATTAAAAGCCAAAAAAAAAATTACTTCATTGAAAAGTTAATTTGTGTGTATAGACCATACCAAATGATTGAACCAACATCAAGGCCCAACCTTTTTCGCCAGCTTAAGCCCAGTAGGCTCTGCTTGAAAAGTATTTACCAAACAAACTTGGCTGGGCTTTGTGAAGCCGCGGTAGTCTTTCAATAGAAGCTGGGGTTACCAGACACACACACACGCACACTTGGAGTCTAATTAATACAACAAACCACAACATAATACCAAACTTATCAAGTCACTCCAAATAGGCAAACTATCATAAACATTTACTAACCACTCACCATACCATAATGGCAATTCTATTAATACATATTTCTTATAAAGAGATATTACAAATTTACTTAAATGTATAATTTTTATTAAAATAAGCGAAATTCTATGGTCTCGTCATTAATTTTGATGGGACTAGTCCCGTCGCTATCCAACGGCTTATACCATACCAAATCGTAATTGAACTATTAAAATAGTTATTATTTAATTATATATTTATTTTAACTGTTAGATGTTAACGATCTCGTTAACGAAATTGCAGAAGCTCTCTTATAATAAGTATTGAATAGTTATTCATTATCCAAGCTTATAAATAACAATTTAATACTGGAATTGATATTTTCTCAAAATATCCTTATTTAAATAAAAATTAATAAATGAATCCTATTATAGCAATATTCCATTTCTCAATAATGACAAATTCATTATAGCCTTATTTATTTAATAAAATAGTTAAGGAAAATTCCATGGTCTTATAATAAATTTTGACGTGACTTGTCCCGTCGCTATTTAACAGCTCACACCATACCCACCCATCATCGAATCACTAAAATAGTTAATATTATAATTATTATATTAATTTTAATGGTTAAACAATTGACTGGACAGTCCCATCAATGAAATTATAAAAGCCCCCAATAAAACATATGTATGTTACTTACATGCTTACTTATAATCCTAAGTTAACATAATAAAATTTCTATGAAGTAAAACCAACTTACCTGAGGTATGAATTATTACTAATCCCTCAAAGTAGATGTAAAATTCGTATAAAATGTTCTTAAAGTAGTTATATTAGTAAACATTGAGGTTTTTCAAAATAGTTGGATATAGTAAATGTCACACATCGAATAGGTTACGACATTCAATTTCGCCACTTATAACACAAACATTATACACTAAGCTACCCTAAACTATTTATTTATCATAATTGGTTGCTAACCAATTTTAGATTCTAAATTCGTTTGATTAGCTTTTGAAAACATTTTATTAATTAGCAAAAAAAGTAACAAAAATACTCAGGGTGGATGATTACCACCATAAGGTATTTGATAAAGGATTTTACAACCATAGGCACAAACTAGACACTAAAAAGAAATACAAATTTGAAAAGATAACTATAACTTTCATTTGATAATACACAAAATCCAACATTCTTAACCACTCCGCTTATCAACAAACTTGTAAAAATTCATCTCATACCTAAGTCAAAATCAAGTTGAAATCGTCATCACCTGAAAAGAAAGAAATGGGCCAAAACCCAGTACATAGCAATAAAGTACACATGAGATGATCACATGCACGTAATATAAATGCAATGCAATAACCAACAATTTATATTTTTTTTAATTAAAACAAGACAAGCAACTATGAAGTATTCATGCTTTAGTGACACGCTAGGAACCTAAGGATCTTGAGTAGTAGCAATTGCTGAGGAGATTGATATAGACAGCCTGAATACATATATCTCCTTATAAGATTCCTTATATAGCATAGTCTTTCTAGGATTCACAGTCGTTATGTATATCTAGCTATCACAGTCTATAATATAATGCAACTCAATTGGCATCCATAATCGTGAGCCATACTGTATTACTTTTCACCAATACAAATAGGTATTATCCTACTACCATTACCCCTATTAACTACTAGTTGAGTCATCAAGGGTAGCTTAAGTGTTTAACTATCGTGCTAGCATCGAAAATCAATTATTAGTTGTCTTTGAGTTTTAGTTTATTTAGGATGTCTATCCTAGACAAGTGACACGCAAGTTACTACATACTTGATATCAAGTATGTAGTCTTGCAAAGGTTAGAGGATAGGTTAGAATGTAAGGCAAAGGTAGATAAGAAGTGATAGTATTCGTTCAGAAGATTTTCCATACAAGATTGAGTATGTAATGAACTATCAAATTCATATTGATAATTCAATGTTGTTTAATTATCCATTAAGGTAAGGTCATATATATATATTTGCATATATGGAACCGTAATTGATATCTTATGTTGATTCCATTTTAGGTTGTTCTTAAGTGATTTAGATTAATCCCATAAGTATAAGAAATTGCATTTCTTATTTAGAAGTATTGGGCCTTTACGGAATCATAAACTAGGCCCAATAAGATTTAGCAAAGTCTATTAATATTTGGGGTAATGGGCTTCAAGGAATTTATAATGAGCCTATTAAATAAAATGAATTATAATTTAATGGAATTGAGCTTAATTATTGAGATTGGATAAATTACACTAGAATGTATCAATATTTGGGCATAAGTTCATTTAAGGTATCAGTGTTGAATAGTTAAAAAGAGGTATAATTATTTTACAAAGCATATCAAATGAGGTATCAATGTTTAATTTGTTTTCAATTAAATCTTTTAATTTTTCATTAATAGTCAATTATTGATACCTTATTTGACTCATTTACCAAACATTGATACTTTTTTTTACTCAAAACATTCATACCTTAAATGAATTTATCCTTCAAACGTTGATACCTCTTTTAAACCTCTCAAAATTGTTGATATTTTAAATGAATTTATCCCTAAACGTTGATATCTTTTAATATAATTTACCCTAGTGAGATTGGATCTAATCAGAATAATATGGGTTATTGGATCCAAGAATTGAGTAAAAGCCGAATAGGAATGAATTTAGATTTAATTAAGGCTATTGGGCCTTCTAAATTCCTATTTAAGCCCACTAAATGTATTTTAAGGCTTTTGAGCTCAAGCAGAGTTACATGAGCCCATTAGGTATTTTAACACAGAAATTGATAATGGACTTTTTTTTTAATTAGGCCCAATTAAAGTAGTCATGGGTTATTGGGCCAATATTTGAAAATTTAAATCCATAAAGCGTAATTCAGTAATTAATTTGATTTGAGGCCCTAAGGCTTCTAAGGAAAGTGCAACTGAGTGGAATAAGCCCATTTAAGTTGAAATAGACCCATTTGAGTTGAAATCAAGTTATTAACCTAAAGAATTTACAAAAACCATATTAGGTGAATTTTCGCCCATACTAATGGTTCCATTTTTATTAATTTTTAAACATAAAGTAGTAATTTAATCTATTTATTCATATTAAAGCTAAAATCAAGTTTTAATTCAACAAATACCTTAATTAAGCAAAATATTATTAAATTAACCAATCGTAATTATTTTAACATGGTTCAAATCAGTTTAATCTATAAATTTAATGAAATAGTCAAATTACATCATTTTTCAACCTAAAATAGAGCTGAACCAAGGGGGCTCTATTGTGCGCTAAACGGTTCAAGCCGGTTAGGTTTAGGTCAGTAGGGTTTTCAGCAGGTTCACCTAAGCAAATTAAATATCATATTTTAACTTATCTAACCAACAAACACTTGGACTAGTTTAGTTTGGAAAGAGGTTCAGTTCAGTTGTTTGAAAATCATCAATTTGTAGAGCAAATAATGATTTTCTAGGCAAATTTAAATTAATTTTTAAAAATAGTGAATTATTTTCAAAACCACAAAAAAATTTAGTTTAGAAATAGACTTATTAAACTATCATCTTCTAAAGTTTCGTTTAAAAATAAATTCATTTGATATTTTAATTTGTTATCACAATTCAGCTCATTTAACACTTAATTATTGTCTAGATTTATGAGATTTTGAGATTTAACCAATCAAATGACTTTTTTATTTCAAAATTTCCAAATCAGTATTAGAATACATAAAGTTCAACATATCAAAATATCGTAATTTATTGAATTAATTTTATATTATTTAGCTATTTATTTTATTCCAATTCAAGAAAATAGGTGTGAAAATATGATTTGTACACAATCCAACATCAAATACACATTCAACATGATTAATAAACAACATCAAATAGATTTATAGAATTCAAACGATGTCCATTCATATGGTTTCATTAAATTAGTTTATTTATGCAAATAATGGGTAATTTGTTATATCAACCAATTATAAGTAATTATGTTCACTTTAATTCAATAAAGCATATTACACAATCCAACAAATACACATTCAACATGATTAATAAACATCATCAAACAAATTCATAGAATTAAAACTTATGTCCATTCATATGGATTCGTTAAATTAGTTTATTATGCAAATAGTGGGTAATTTGCTATATCAACCAATTATAAGTAATTATGTTCACTTTAATTCAATAAAGCATATTACAATGATACTTATATTTATAATAAAAAATTCAACATGTTCACATTCAATTTTGGCATTATTTACCAAATTAATCTAAGATTAACATGTATTATGTATATATTATACAATACAAGCAATAATTTATCAAAATCCTATTAAGAACATACTCAAACATGATTTTCATATTCGAAATTTTACTAATATCATCAAACTCCAATAAATTTCAATTTAACTAAAAAACACTTATTTAGCAAATAGTCTTGATGAGCTCCTCAACATTCTTATTACTACTATTATCACTTTGAGGAAGCTTCTTTCCTCAATCTCCAACTACAGTTAGTCTTCAATTTCACCTACGATTCAATTGAAATTGGAGGTTAAACTAGGCATTGAAATGGTATTTGGATAGTATAAATATTGGACAATACTTTACATAGTTAATGCTTGAAGTGAGATGGGTTCTTTGATGAATATTTGAGTTCATAAAGCTTATGTTGATGTCTTTTAGGGTTTTTTTTTTTTAAGCATACCAATTTTGGGAGATTTTTGTGACTTTGATGAGGAAAAAGATAAAGAAAGTTGGGGAATACGATACCATGTGTCATAAGATGGGAACCATAGTTAGATTATAATGGAAAGGTAGAACTGGGTTGGTTTGTAATAATGGAAAAGAAGAGAAGTGGGTTCTTGGTGATTCACTAGTTAGGATGTAATGGGATGGGATAAGAAGTGGGTTTCATGATGACTAGGTAGTTAGGTTGTAATGTAATAGGTATTGACATGTGATGATGCCTAATTAGGATTAATTAATCAGATATTTAGCTTATGCGCTAATGTGCTTAAATTATGGCCTTAGGCTTGCAAATGGGCAAGGCTTAGTATTTTAGTGGGTTGGATTAATCTCTAGGACTTAGGTTATTGGGTAAAGAATTTAGAATATGGTTTTAGCTAATTTGGTTTACGAAATGAATTTTGAAAATTAATTTTTGTAAATTTGTTTTTAAGATCAATTTAGAATTTTAGAATTTGGATTGATAATATAAATTTAGAAAATTGAATTTGAGTTCCTTAGAGTTTAGGTGATGGAATTTAGATAAAGCTAGCTCAAATTAATAATTTGGTGTCTAGATAGTTCAAATTCAGGAATTTGATTCAATTAATAATTTGAGTAATTTAGACGATTGAGTTTAGTGGTTGAGATCATTTGTTGTCTTTAGATGTGTTTAAGAAGTATAGGAATCTCTAATTTTAATTGAATTCACCTACTATTTTATTTATGTGAAATTACCTAACCATATAATATAGTTTATTATTTCATTTAATTATACAATCTAAATTCATTTAATTTCCTAAGTTTACATTTATGTTCAAATTTACCTGTATTTTTTATACCACTTACCTTATACTTTCCTAAATTAACCTAATGAAATTTGAAATATTTCAATATGTTCCCAATCTTAAAATCAAAATGTTATAAAATCCTTTTTGTTTACATACGTTATCAATACTTTATGATTATTAATAGCGCAATAAGAAAAGGTGAAGTAATTGATAAGATTCTTCACATAGTATACTGTAGATTAGTAAAATTAAGAGCTGCAGTTCTAGTATTGGCATGTTTGAAAATGAACTTCCAACCTCTTATATTTAAATAAAGACATGAAAATGTAAGCAATTCATGGAAATATTCAATCTTCATCACGATGATATTCAAAGTAATTGTTTAAGGAAATAATACGTTCTTGATAAATATCAATCCTTTGGCTTAGAATTAATTGTAAGGTGACTCTCCTCAGAATAAAAGGGTTTTCATTGGTAAAAGATGTTTTTAACTCATGCAAAGTTTTAATATATCAAAGTTGCTAAGGTAGTGTTTGGTTGCACAATTATTTGTGACACTGAACTAGACAAAGGTTACCATATTTGGCTTATAAAGTGTACTTGGAATTAAGCAAAACTCTCTTCATGGTATTGAATCAAAACTATATTTTTTTGTCACATATATTTGATGATACAAAAGTATTAGAACTAGATAAAAATGAACATCTTAATAAGATCATATTCATTAATGTGCATACCAAATGTAGTATAAGAGAATTATACTTTTGATAGGAAATATTTAGCTATGATTTTGTAGGTCCAACATCGATCCAATAGGCTAGCAAGCCTATGAAGAGTGCTTGGGCTAAAAAGCTCCATAAGGAGACTTAGCTCACGAGATCCTCACCCACACGAGAACCAAGACCTCGTGATGAAGCTCCATAAAGGCCTCAGTCGATGAGGATGTTCATTTCTTATCTACCATCCCCAGCTCTATACATCAAGGATCGTGCCTCTATGTCTCACCTCAACCTCTAAGGGATTTAACTTTGGACTTGTCTATCCCTATCTTAAGTAAGGGACCACCTCAGGTTCAAGGTCATCTACCTTATTATAGGCTTAGACTTGCATAGAACGAGATCCTATGGGTCATCACTTAAGATATAACCAAAGACTACAAAATGGACCCTCATCCTCAAATGTCTAGATATCTTATGCAATTTATCCTACACCATCTTATCTACTCCTACCTCATTCTCTCGAGCTCACAAGTTGACTTAAGTATCGAAGCGGCTGTACCAAATAACCCCTTAGCACACCACTAATCGTGTATTGTATGTGTAGATCTACTATGCTCCAGCACTCCCTTTATCGACAAATCACCACCTGTAATAATATTGTCTAGTATTTCTTGTACTATATTGTCTAATTCTCCTTATATTGTATAATTCTTACAATCAAATACTATATAAAACTTACATAATAGTAACATTAGGATTTTTTAGCAATAACAAAGCTTACAAAGTAAGGTTCATTATGGCATCCTCAATCCTATGTCTTACTACCTCATATTTGAAAAGCAATCCTATTTCTTAGTACCTTCATATTTAAAAGCTAGTAGTAGGGTTCATTTAAAATTGAACATAGAGGTACCTTCCTAGTCCACTAAGGAGGTTGTGATGTGAACCAACCATGCCTCTTCTTTTATGGGCTAATTCCGTAAAAGATTTTTCCTACCCTTTTGATTATTCAACACATGGCTCCAAACCAATGGCTAAGAGTGATCTTAACCTAAAGTATTTAAGGAAAGCACTTGGATCAAAAATTGACATGGATCAAACAACTAGACTCTAAGTTTAAGTCAAGATTTATTCGTGGTTGTATCAAGCTCAATTTAATGATCCAAGATTATGGCTATGTACTGGATAATTTAGAGAGTTCAAAAACAATAGGAAGAAACCTTCAAAACACTATAAATACATAAATAATCAAATCTTTCAACTTTGAAATGCTAGTTCCCAATACTAATTATGCTCTTTCAATTTGAGTAACAACCAATAATAATGGCTAAAGTTTATGATGAGGTGGAACCAATGGTGAATAATTACCTAACAAATAGAACAAAGACTGGTCAGTGTCGATTTATAATCTCATGACCTTATCTTAAAGGAAATAATCCAACAAGAAGATGTCATCGCCAAGTCGATTTTATGGAAAATTCCTATATTTAAGCTCTTAAGCGGGCAGTTTTTATATTTTAAGCAAGTTTTAGATTTGTTATAACTCCTTATAGATACTTATATTTTACATGTCATGTGTGGCATAGTGATTGTCCTTTTATTTACTTTTTGTCTTTAAGTTTGAGGGTGTTTTTGCTTTTGATAGTTTTTTATGTTCTATTTTTTGTAGCTTTCAAAGGCCTTTGTTTCATCATCTTTTTATCGTTTTGGCTTCATCATTTTTTTCATTTTCAAAGAATGTTTGTCAAAAATAGATATTTTTATTCATAAACCGATCAAATAAACTAGATATTTATATGAAATATATAAAGATACAGGTATCAATGAAAAACAAACCTCTAAACTGTTTATATGTGTACGTTCTAAGGCAGTAGATCATTCAATTATTCAGTAATACATATTTATGAGTCGTATTGCTCTTTCTTTTTCCAAAGCTTTGAATTTGCTTTTTATTTTCAGATTTTGCATGTCATTTACTTAGATATTCATAGAATCAATAGACTATTAGAAGATCACATTCCGATGACCGTGCACGAATCAACAATTTGTGTTAAAACCTCAAATCTTTTGCTGCATTAGTTCTTTTTCTCTCCAATCTACCACCGCTCCACTACTCAAAAGCCACTCACCAAACATCGTTAACTACCACTAATCACTGTTATCATCAACATACTAACCCACTTTGGAAGCTCTATCATTCTTCAAATCGTACAACATCACCACCACTGATCCATAAAGTGTGTTAATGAAAACTGTAATGAGAAGGTCCCAACCTTCGACGATTATTGCATCGTTTCATGGAACTTTTGTCTTGTAACTCAATTTAGAGACCCAATCCACACACAATCCAAGTTGCTTTTCCCTCCCATGTACATCCATTTGATCTTATTAAATATTTTTTTCCAGATTTTATTTATTATTCAAATTCTCAACCTAAATTCGCTATTTGTTTATTTATTTATTTATTATTCATGATTCAAAGAGCTTGGATATTGAGTCTTATAGAAATATGAGATGGATATTTATCTCATTTTGACTTTGGGATGCGATTAATTACAATATTAATATGATCATATATGGGACTAGACCATATCTAATTCCTCTATTACAATAATAAAAAGAAAAGACATTTGTAAAGAAATTTCTTTTTGTAGTGATGCATGGAACTGTTTCAACATGTTGTAGTGAATATTCCCAAACAAAAAGATTTTTCTAAAAGAAAAAAAAGAAAGAAAGTATATGTTCTTCCGCTTGCCATCATGTTTTGTTACCCAAGAGTGGGGGGAAAAAATGCATGTTGAAAATATCTAAGAAAAGTTCTAATAAATTCCAACGACCTTCTTCTTCATAATTTATATTAAGCAAGGCATGTCCCTTTATTTTAGTTTGGCCAAGTTGTCAAGTGCATCTAAAATATTTAGAATACAGCATCGATGGAATGAAGCGTATATCCATCCACCCGGCAACAACTGCGGATAATTCGAACAGCTTGGGACAGTAAAAACAAATTCTCAATAGTCAATACCAATCCTATCCAATCCAACCCTAACCTTAACAGTCACATATATAATATATATATATATAAATATAGGTGATAAATGCATCCAGAGAATCTACATTAGGTAGGGAAAAAACAAACCCATGTATGTGTTTTGATCTTATCCTTAAAACTGTTGTATGGGACCTGACGTCATTGCCAGCCCATTGATCATCAACGATAAGCGAATCCCTTCACGAATATTCAACTCCCTCTCTCTCTCGTTCCTTTCCTTATTTTACACACACACCCATCCATCCATCTCTCTCTCTCCTCTCTCTCTCTCCCACCTAAACCCCACGGAAGATCCCTTCTGTACGCGACGTCTCGACTTTGTTTTCATTAAACGTTTAATTTCCTCGTTCAGACCAGACTAAAACCATCATATCCTTATTATTATTATTAATTTTCAATGAAAACTATGCTTTTATCCGCATAATCTTTCTGGGATAAACATATTCTTATTCCTGATTCTTGGATTCTACTTGGATTCAAGGTTTTTAGAGTTCTTTACCGTTTTGTGTGTCTTCGGATCCGTCAATGTTTGTTCTCCGCATATACCTTTTTATCCTTATTATTAAACACCGTTCTTGTCTCATAATTTAGAACCGAGAAGAGAGTGAAGAAAAATAGAAGGGGGAGACAGCTATATGTCAAATATGGATCTGATGACCTATTTGGAAGCTCTAGAGATAGAGAAGAACAAGATTCAAATGTTTCGACGTGAACTTCCTCTTTGTTTGGAGTTGGTAAATCAAGGTAAATATAAAACCCACACTCCATTAGGAGATTGATTATACGGTTCGTTGAATATTAAATACATGGAAATATGATATTAGTTATCATTTTCTGCTTCTATATTTGTAAAGAAAAAATAGTTTTTGATAAAATTTTATGTAATTAAATGCAGCGATCGAGGGATGTAAAAAGCAACTTTATGAGAAGAAAGTGGACCAAGGGAATGAACGATCTGTCTGTTCCGGGGAGGAGACAATTATAGCGGCAGGTACACGTCAACTTGTGTTGGAGGAATTTATTCCACTGAAGAGTTGTGGTGGTGATGATGATGAAGAAGAAGAAGAAGAAGAAGAGAGTATTCACATGAGCACCCCAATGATAATAACAAAGATAAGATCAAATCTGATTGGCTCAGAACAGCTCAGTTATGGAATCCATCCTCAGATTTAGAGGTAATAAACCTCTTTTTTTTTTTTTTTTTTTTTCAAACAATAAAAATTCTAACCATTTTGGCTTGTTAAAGCAAGGTACTATGCTCTAAAGGGTCCACATACACAGGGATATTATTTCTGGCATTTAGAACATTATAACAATAGTTTTCTATTTTTTTTTTTTTTTTTTTACAGAAGTCTCCTGGCAGTGAGTTGGTGATGGAGGTGAAAAGCAATAAGGATGATGATGGATCGATTATTAAGCCATTGAATAAAGAAGAAAGTAGTGGAAAGAGCAACGAAGAACCATTATTGTTGGGGAATAAATTAGAAGGAGCAACCTCATCTCCTACTCCTAGTCCGACAAGTTCCATGGCGGAGACAGCAGTTACGACAAAAAGAATAATCAGCAGTGCCAGCGGTGGTGTTAGCAGCAGCAGCATTACTAGGAAAGAAGACAAACAATTGGGTCGTCAGAGTCGGAGTCCAAGCCAGTCTCGGAGAAAGCTAAGGCGGTGTTGGTCCCATGATCTCCACCGATCCTTCCTTGAAGCCCTTCAACAACTCGGTGGACCCGAAGGTAAAATAATAGTATTATTCCAATTTTTTTTTTTTTTATATTTAGTGGGGTTCAAAAAAAAAATTGTCAGTGGGTTATTTTTGGGACATAAGTTGTTAGGTTATTATTATTATTATTATTATTATTATTATTATTATTATGAGAAGAGAATTCGAACTTAAAATCTATTCTTAAGATGTCAAACTAAATATTTTTTATTTTTATATAAAACTAATAGATATTTTGATAAGTCGGATAAAAGATTTTTCTAGATCTTTTAAAGTAGCAAAATGATATTATTCCATTTATGTTTTTCACATTTAAGATTAAAGGTTTTAGATTTATAGACAACTACCTATTGATATAACTTTTTGAATTATTTTAATTAAAAAAGTCTTTTATAGTTATTGAATGGAAAAACCCTACAAGGATAAGTTTAACACTCTTATCGGGGAAATGCTACCAATAATATTTATTTTGTCACATTTCTATCAAAACATAATTTATCTATTAATTTGGATTGATAAACAATCCATATTGAAGGCAATCACAAGTTTTAGGCATTGAAATGGATTGGCAAAAAAACAAAAAAAAAAAGAAAAAAGCAAATATATTAAAAAGAAAAAAGAAAGAAAGAAAGAAAGAAAAGAAAAATAAAGCATCGGAATGTGATGGGGATAAATATTAATTCATGGGAAATTGTGGCTTTTATATAACAATTAGACTTATTAGATCAGTTCGTCTTCCTTAAGAAGTGATTCTTGCATTTAAAAGTTATGTAACAAAATAAGAATGAATGTTTTACTTCTAATTTGTTTTTTATATATTTTTTTGGCACCTGTAATATAGGTATACTATTTTGGTATAAAATTGAACTGAAATAGCAATATTATTGTGAGCAAGTATTTTAAACTTTCAAATTTAGTAAATTGTAACTAATAAAATGAATATTCTTACTAATGTTTCTGTTGTTATATGTAAATTAAAAGAAATCTCATATATTTGTTTGTACATGTCTATTTTTCGGATCTTTAGAATTGGTATTAACAGTTTAAATGTGAACCTTGCAGCTGCAACTCCCAAGCAAATCAGGGAAATAATGAAGGTTGATGGCCTCACCAATGATGAAGTCAAAAGTCATCTACAGGTTGGAAGTTATAGTCTGTAATCGAAATGAATCCCCATCAGAATTTGAAATTTTAATTTTTTCTTAATTTACAAATCAATAATTAACATAATCTAAATTTTTTAAATATCTCATCATACATAATGATAATATCTTCTTCTTTAAGCCTAATCATTATTAATTACAGGTGACAACATGTTAAGACTATAGTTTGAGAAAAATTAAAAAAAATATAACAAGGTCACATTATAAAAAATGTTATGAGATAGTCTAAAGTTTTAGATAATTTCAACTATTAATTTCTTTTTCTCATTATACTATCGTAATTTTTTCCCCAATTCATCATCTAATATATATTAGAGAAAATTGATCAAATATAAGACAAAGAAAATGGATTAACAGAGATATTTTAATTCATGCTTCATGTGAAATCCATATGAGGAGTGGAAGCTTGAACAAATTTTTATAATGGGTGCAATAATTTAATAGCTCTAACTAATGTCATTTTCATTTGCTATTTTTATCTTCAGAAATATCGGTTGCATGCAAAACGTCCAAGTTCTGCAAACCCTGATAACAACATCGCATCACCACCCACCACTGCAACTGCCACAACCACAGCCATTTGTAGTAGTAGGACCTCTATGGGTACCGCCACCACCTCCACCAGAGTTTCCATCCCTATCAGCACCACCAACAACACCGACACCAACGCCTTCTGCGGCGATGGGAACGTATCCTCCTGTAGCACCACAAGCCAAAATCCCTCGAGCATCTTTCATTCAGCAATTGCAAAGACAATCTCATTATACTAGTGAAGACAGGTGCAGCCATGGTAAACAAAGGGTCCTTTCTAATTCCACTACTTCATCTTCATCGGTTTATACATCCGCGGTTTGTTAAATTATTAATTACAAGTGTGAGAGAGGCGCCCCCACCTCAAAATTTTTGTGACGAAATTTTCTGTTCGTGTTCAATAAATTTTGTAATTATAGAGACAAGGGTTGGGAGTCTTTGGACTATTTTCCTGTTTACAATAATCACCGAGTGTGTGAGATATTCACGTTGAATTTTGGAAGATGAATTGTTGATGTTGAATTTTGTAAGATAAATTATACTTTTGGTTGATAATTTAATGCAGTTGTTATTCCTGAAAGTAAAGCAATAGTCCCTTGCTGGCTTCATCATCGACATTGTCATAAAGTAGACCAAACATGAATAAATTCCTTGTAACTAGAGTAAAGGAGTTGTCTTCAAAGGCGCCTTACCTTCCTAAATCAATAAAAGAAAAACAAAACGTGGGATAGCAAACTTAATAATTAGCCTTTATGTAAACACAAAATGATTTGATATGACAATCCTCTTAAGCCCGGTACAAATTAGGTTGGAGGAAATGCTAATATTATTGTTAAGTCATTTCTCAACAAATACAATGGCCAATATAAAAGAATTGGTTGTAGAACCTAGTCTTATCTATCAATTTGTACTAATAAAAATGGTTAAATTATTCTAATAATGACACAATGAAAGATAATGGAAAATATCACAAACTATTTATTCAAGCACAAATATCATAGTATGATCTTCAGCTACCTATTATTTTGCCAATACCAAGTAATTGATATCTAAAAATCGAAAATCTATGAGGAATTCGATGAGAGAAAATAAAGTAACGATGGCTTAAAATTTTATATTACTGAACAATTGATGTTTTCGTTGCTCTACAGTGTGTGTGTGTGTGTACATATGCGAGCTAGAAAGGTACCATAAATAGAACTCAAAAATCGTCTATATTAGAATAGTCTTAAAACTTAAGGACACAAAGTAAATAAAAAGACATATAAAACGCCATAGATAGCAGACAAAATAGCATTATCTATAAAAAGCTATACCATATATAAAACTTTCCTAGAATAGAAAAATTGTCATTTGGAGGGCTAAAATGGTGGGATTTAACCAAAACTGCTAGTCTTTATCTCATTTTTCTATATACTTGTTAGCTACTACTACCACTTCATCAATTAAGTGTCAACGTTTGAAGATAAATTCATTTAAAGTATCAATATTTGTAAATACATTTCATAAAATAAGTCATATGAGGTATCAATGCTTTACAAAGTTCATTTAAGGTATCAATGTTCTAATAGTTTTATATTAGTTTTTCTTAATGGATATTTTATTTAACTTATTTTGTAGAACGTTGATTACTTTTTTGTCGACTTAAAATATTAATAGTTTAAATGAACTTACCACTAAATATCGATACATTTTGGTGTAAATACTCCAATGAAATGCTTCTGCCTCTTATTAGTCATTGGTAGGAGATGATGATGAGCCTATTTATCTTAGAGACTTTAAAATTAATCAAGATTTAGGGAAAGATAATATTCTTCTTAAACTTAGAGGTACTACATGATTTGTTTGAGTGAACTCAATTTTTGCATCACTATTGGGAACATGAGAGTAAAGGTATCATTCAAATCTCTTCTTAAACTAAGAGGTACTACATGTTTTGTATCACATATACCTAAACTAAACCCATGTCAAGGAGCAAAGCTGAAGCTACCCTCTTTAGGAACTCTATGACAACATTTGAAGGTGACTTTAATTCTTAAGTAAGGGCTAAAGAGGAGGACCATATAGGTAGATCGACCCTCACATGAGCTATTGGTGGATTTCTTGGTTTAAAAAATAGTATAAATCAAAATGCCTAACCTACAAATTGCTTTTAATTACGGATGTATACCTTGTCATCTTTGGATTCTTAATGGGCATAAGGAGGGGCATGTAGGAATATTGACCACTATATAAGTTATCAGTGTCTTTCCAGCTTTTAAAAGAGTGTAAAGCTACCGTTGTTAACATAACAACTACTTTTAATCATGACAATATTATATAATAGCACTATTAGAATATGAGATCAAAATTTGCAGAGAAGCAACATTTAATGCCATAGCTTCTACAAGAATAAAATATTTAAAAGCATCTAGTTCCAAAAGAATATAAGCAACTTATACAAACAAGGCTAAAAGCAATTAATAACTTGATTTTATAGATCATGATGAATAAGAAAATAGAAAAAGTATAATTGGGAGGCCAACTAACATCTGACACCAAAATGCAAGAATTTTAATATTACGTTTAGTTTGTTGAAATAGATTAAAGCTTGATAGGAATAACAATTCTTTTATTTTATTAGGGGTATTTTGTAGAAAAAAGTCAAATTCTTTGAAAAATAGCAATTCTTCCGGTGAATGATGAAAATATGAATTTTTTTTTTTATATATTTACAATAGGCATTCCGTATGGTAGAATTTATTATAAATTAAATGAACAAATAGCTAATTTAATATAATTAATATAAAATGATAGTTTCATTTCAAGTCATGTTAATGGGATAGGGATCAAGCAAGACCAAGCTTTTATTTATTTATGATTGTTTGATTATTATGTTACTGTTGTTGAATGGGGTGGACATGGAGATTAAAGCATATTTTTGTGGGGATATATTAGAGGTTAGTGGTCTTGAGTAATATTATATTCGATTGATTTGCCATCTAAAAGGCATGACATTTTGATAAAGTCAATGTGAATTATTTAATATATATGTTTTATAGCTATCTCAACTTACTCAACTGGAACAATGCCTATGCTTGAATTTTCTTGTGGTTTAGGTCATTTTTTTTTTTTTTTGGCCCAAGTGGTTTAGGTCAATTTATCCAATACTATTTCACAATACTCTATTTTTATTTCATTTTTACATTTCCAAAAGTTATATCTATGTGAGGCTTATTGTTGTACATATTATGTGACGAGATATCAAGTTTATTCTCCAACTACATTTGCTAATGATGATGATGAAGCCAGTGATAAAGAGATTTATCGAATATGAAAAATTTTGGAGATGTTAAAATTAAATTGTTCTAGGACTTATGTTTATTTTTTGTATTGAGGATGCTAAAGTAACTATGAAATTGTACTATGTTTTTGCTTAATATAGTATTACAGTAATCATATATATTTTATACACAGACGTAATTGTAGCTACATACTATACATGATCAAGTATGCGTTGTGATCAATCAAGTATATATTATTAATTGTACATACAATATATAATAAACATGTATATATTAGCAAACCAAACATAGTTAAATGGTTATATGTGAGCATTTTTACTTAACTTGAACAACCATGTTTAAACGTAGTCAATCATTAAAACATCTCTAATTTAGCCCAATCATTATGATCAAACATCGTCAATTAACTAGCTTGGTCCCATTTAAATATAGTTGATTTGAAAAAAAAAAAAAAAAGCCATGTTTCAATATTACTAACTTAAATGAACTCTTATGTTTATACATTGCCAATGTATTTGAATAGCCACTTTTGGATGGTGGTTATATAGACAAATTATCATGTTTATACATCACACCTTTAGTCTAATGATCACGAATAAAGGTGGTTAATTTTGTATAAGGCCATGTCTAAATATTGATAATTTAGTTGTTTACCTACACTTAGACATCGCTCATTTACTAATAGAATCACGTTCCAATATCGTTAATCATCAATTTTTGCTATGTTTAAATTTGGTAGTAGCCACACATAAGTGTGACCTATACAAGCAAGACAGCACGTTTAAATGTCGCACAATAGATTCTATTACGTGTCCAAATTTGTTCTGGTGACTTTTCATTTTTTAACATAATGTATTTAATCTGCGACAATCGTTTTGTGACGTCTATAGACCATGTGTATTAGACGTTATAGAAAATCTTTGGTGATGGTTAAATAATATTTTGAGCCATTTATTAAACATCGTTAAAGCCCCCATTTTATTGTAGTGATAAATGACAACAAGATTGTAAGATGCAAGTTCTAAATCAACCCATTATAACTATCTAATGAAGAACAATTCGTTTTAACGCCCATTACGATCTTGAATAGGTTAGAATACGAACTTGGCAACGGCCAAGAAAAGAATTGGTAAGTTTGCCAACTTGAAATTAAAAAAAAAAAAAAAGGGAAAAAATGTATGGACCATGTCATATCTATGTTTTTTAAATGAGGCAGTTAATTATGGAAGACCTTTCTCCTTTATATATTAGCATTCCAAAGAAAAATGGGTTGAGCAGTTAATAAAGGATTTGTAGTTATTTTTTTGGTAAAACAAAATCGCAATAACAAAGAATAAAATCATAAAAGATAAGGGTAATTAAAGCAAAGGTTTTTTCGGACTTAATCTTGATGCTGTGAATAAAAATGCTAGTGCTGATTTTGCTTATTTAATTATTGTATCTACTGATTTATGTATGATATTTTGGATTAAGATATGCTAAATTAGGATACATAAAAAAATTGCAATCTTTAAATCAAGAAATGCTAATATAGTATAATTTGTAATTCAACAACTAAATGTGAAATATGAAGTAAAAATTGCAATCTTTAAATCAAGAAATGCTAATATAGTATAATTCGTAATTCAACAATTAAATGTGAAATATGAAGTAGCTAAATAGATTAAAAAAGACATGTATATTATTTATTTATAGAGAAATTAAACTTTTGATCTTGGTACACAATTTTGGGAGACCTAACACAAACTATGGGCAAAGGTGATAAAAGTACTATGTGACCTTGTTGGATGACTATTAAAGATACATTATGAAGGTATATTTATTGTTTAATATATTCATGATATTTAAAATAAAGTTAAAAAAACAATTAAATAAATCGGCTAAAGGAGACAGATCACACAGGGATGGTACACAGTATTTAATAACAATGTGAGAAGGAAGGAATAAATTATATAACTATATTCCTAATGCATCACTCCTTCATTCACCTGAATTAAATTGTGTGACAAAAAGGAATAACCAAACATTAATAAAAGAAATGTTGAGTATTGTGTGAGTTAGTGGTTCTATATAGCTGACAGGCTTTTGGGGAGAACAGTTTTATTTGCATATATCATCTACGAAATTGAACTATAAAAGACAAACCGCACAACTCTTTATGAATTATGGAGAGATAGACATCGGCACGGTTCGGATTGGTTCCGGATTCGAACCGGAATCACTAGAGCCAGGGCGGTTCACAGTTTCAAGGAACCGCCGGTTCTGATGATTCCGGTTCAGGTTCACATTAAATGTTTTTTTTTTTGAAAAAAAATGAAGAAAACAAAAACCCTACCCTTCCTACCCTCCCCCACTCCTCACCAAAAACAAAAAAACAAAAAAACAAAAAAACACTCTCCTTTCAAGAACTACGCAGGTTTTTTTTTTTTTTAAATTCGAATATTTGGCAGTTTCGAACCCTGTTGAAACTGCCGGTTCCGCCACGCTAATCGCTTGGACCCGCCGGTTCCAGCGGCTCCTTGGACAGTTCGGAACCGTCACCGATGGGGCGGTTCCCGGGTCAAGAACCTCCGGTGACAGTTCGGGACGGTTCGCGGTTCAGAGCCGCCCTGTGGTGATGTCTATGGAGAAGCTATATGACTAATTTAAAATATTTGGAAGTGTGGTTGTGCCTAGGATATGTCATATCGTGCGATTCTTTATAAAAATAAATAAAAAAAACAAATAAATAAAATTAAATCAAAAGAGAGAAATGGAGAATTAGTAGAAAAGATATATTAAAAAACTTATATGACTGCGCATATTAGTTATGAGGAGAAAAGGCTGCATATAGATTCCTCATTTTAGAAAGTGATGCATTAGAATGATGATTTGAAAAGTAAAAAAACGATTATGAAAAGAAAAAAAAAAAAAAAACTTTCATTTGGAGATGATTTTTGTACTTGTTTAGTTGATTCATCTTTTCATGGAATTAAGACAATTCATTTTTAAGAATAATCTAGTTGGGAATAAGCGATTAAAATTGAAATAAATTCGATTTTGCTTAGGTTAAACCTATTGATTTTGAACGGATTTTTCAAAGGGAAATATAACTCTGATTTTTCTTTTTTTTTTTTTTTTTTTTGGTTGTTGTGAGAATATGTTGGTGAATTAAGAATTTTTGTAATTTTTCATATACTACCTTTTTATTTTCTGTTGTTATAGTGGATAGATGCTTTTTTAACCCTACTTTTTGTAGTTTGTACTTTGTATATTGTTATCTCCTATCTATTTTATTCGGTTGTTTATCTCATCTGATTTTTTTGATTTATTTATAGCTTTTGGCGTGACAGTCAAATATATCATGGTAATGTTTCTTCATGATATGGACTGCAGCATTAAAAATTGATCAAGTTAGTTTAATTAGGATATTTTTCTATTTTATATTTGGAAACCAGCTACATTTATATAAACTGAAAATCATGGCCCGTAAGTCTGGAACTTGAAAACATGTTAATATATTAATACTAATGAATTTTGTATTGTCTAAGTCTTGATTGCTTTTAGAGGGTTGGATTTAATTTCTTTTGCACTGAATCTACAAAAAGTGATGGCTTTAACCATGAAAGGCACTACCTCATAAACTTAACAATATAAACGGTTTTGGAGATCATATTTTCAAATCAAAATTACTTAAATCCTTATTTTATGATATGATTGTGATTTCAACTTATTTATTTCTTATAAACTCAACTATTAATTACATGTGATAGTGTTAAAAAAATAGGTGGAAATTGAAAAAATAAATAAATAAAAACAGATAGGATTCTATTTTGACGTAATCACTTGTGAAATGATAGAAGTTACTCTTTTTAATGAAAAAAAATATCTAAAAAATAATAAAAATACACTGGGAGGTGTACACATATATGCCAAAATTCACATACAAACTACATGTTTTAATTGAAATTTCTCAAATTTAATGCTAAAAATTTAATTAAGTTTGTTGTCCCAACATTTCTGTCTCCATTGTCTCCTTGCAAATCAACATTTGACACTATCAAAAAGTGTTTCATATATTTTACAAATTTTTATATTATTTTAAATTATTTAATATCTATGAGATATTTATTAACAGAGACATAATTAAAATAAGATGTTGGAGACAACAAACACTTTTTCATATCATTCCATTGCTTAAAGCTATTGACTATTTGCTAGGACATCTAATGACGCTGTGAAAGATAATGAGAATCATTATCATCTATTGATTTCAATGTGATATTTACCTGTTAATTCTCCAAATATCTAAGTAAGTAGCATCCATATTCGAAAATAATAAAAAAAATTCAATATTTGGAAAAAAAACATAAAATAAAGACGGTATAGATGTGTATTATTGAAAACTGATTTGTTCTTTATCCTAGGACCGTACACACTCAAAAGTCGCCAAAAAAAAAAACAAAAAAAAAACTTATACATACAAATTAAATGAAAAGAACGAATAAAACATCATATACGACATATAAAACATAATTATCAATAAAAAATCATAACATATGTTAAACTTTTCTAAAATAAAAAATTAATCATTTTGAGGGCCTAAATAAAAAAAAAAAATCTAAAAATCGACATAACACACCACCAAATATAATGTTTTTTTTTTTTATTGGCTTGTTTTATTTTAAAATAGAGACATGAGACCGTAAAATGAACACTGGCCAGTTTTTATCTCATTATGCCAGTTACATATTTTCACGTCATCACATAAGAAATAGGGAAACCCACTTAAAATATAAAGGATATAACAAAATTTTAATATAATTATAGATGCATAAATGATTCACTTTAACATAAAAACATATAATTAAATTTTAATATAAATATACGTATAAATTTCCAGTATACTTATCCTGTAAACGATGCAGATTTTTAAATTATTTATCCAACCGTGTGTTATGCATGAAGACAAAGTCATAAAGACAATGCTTGCGTCGAACGAGATGAATCATGACGATAGATTTAGGAGGTCCATAGATACCGGAATATGTTGCCCCTTTGACTATTGTAATGCAAAACAAGCATTTTAGAAGGTGACCCTTGGAACCGTCCAAAGGCCAACTTCAGTTACTCATGGTTTATTCTCAAAAAAAAAAAAAAATAATAATAATAAATTAGACTTATCCATGTCTGAAATGAAGATCAATCCTTACTTAATTCCAATAGAAAAATATTATCTCGAAACAGTAGGAGAAACCTACGTAGCAACACGTTCCAAACGTATTCTGGTCGGAGAAGAAAGCCATACTTTAATTATCGACGAGATCTACGAATCAAGATGGTGTTTTGAGTTTTGAGTTTAAAATTCCTGCACTCGGATTAAGACGGCCCCCTTTTTTATTATTTTATATTTTATTATCATCTATGTGTGCCTTAAGCAATTTTAACTACTCGTGAAACTTTGAATGTATATACATATACCATCACAGTTGGGGTTATAATGGAAATAGATTAACCCCAATATGGTATGGACAAATTATTTGAGACTAATAATTTGGATTAGTGATGAGATTCTAATTATCAAATTCATATTTAGATGTTTTAGACCATTTCGATTTGAGAATTTTTAGCCCATTAAGGCTAATTTATTTAGTTTTACCATTTCCCAATATGCCCATATATTGACCAAGTTTTTGAAAAAGTATTGGGATCATACACGTCTCTTCTATGAGTAGATGATAACTTTAAAAAGCCTAATAGCCTAATTCCAAAATCCAATGAGATTCCCCTTGTCCTAAATGCACGTCCCATAAAGAATTTGAGTGGTTTGTTCCATTTCTTTTAAACAATTTTCTTTGAAGTTTGCTTCTTCGCTATAATTGGTTGGTAGAAAGATAGTATTGTGTTGATTATTATAATTCCATCAACCACACAAAGTAACCTCCCCTTTCATCTGGCAAACAATTTTTTTTCTTTTAAACCTCCAAGATGAATGGGTGATCACTTGTTTTAGGTGTAAGTTTTATGCCTTTGTGTCTCCAAAAATTTAACCAATTAATTAGTTTTGAGATAGAAATAAAATGTTGGATTTACAAAAGTTGATATTAAACCTAAACTGAGATTCAAATAACTCGCAAGTAAATTCTATAGAAGAAACTATTTAATAGCTTTGTTTTTTGAAAAAAGAACAGTATCGTTGACAAATAAAATATGAAATGTGAGCACTTTGGTACCTCTAACTTTAAAAGCCTTTCAATATCCTTGGGATTTTATGATTGATAGAGTCAACACAAGAATTTCATAGTCAAGATGAAGAGATAGAGGGATAGGGATTCCTTCCACAATTATCCTACTCAAAGGACACAATTCTAGAGTTGAGACATTTAAAACTCTTTAGTTGTTTTTGACAATGCATTTAGATCTAATGAGGATCACCCAATTAAGAGCAAAATTTAGATTGATAGGACTTTAATAGATTAAATTCCATTCAAATTTGTGAACATATTTTTTTAAAGTTAATTTTAATCACCACCCCATCCTTTTCTTTCCCTCTTAGAGTGAAAACTACAGAGTTTAAATTTTGATACACTTGAGGGTTTTATTATTAGTATAAATCTTTCTCTTTTTCACATATTAATAGTATCTTTAAAGTTTCAATGCAAGTGCTACTGAAACCATCTTAAAGTTGTAACTCAAATAGTTGTCAAGTTCTTTGTGGCCTGAAAACATAAGCAATAGCCCCTTCCAATTTGCATCAATACACCTTTACCCTTTCATAGAGGCACCAATGTAAATTGAAATCTTCACTACGACTAGGAAATACTAACATTTGAACTATAATCACTTTCCACCCTAACTATCAAAATGTTTTCTAATATTTTCAACTCTAATCAAATTTCATCCCTTCTTGAATCAACCTTGTCAAAGAGGTTGCTATCTTAGAGAAGCCCTATGTAAATCGTACGCCTACAATAATCTATCGGACTCAAAAAGCTTATGATATCTATTATTATTATCGAATTTGGCCATTCTACTATAGCTTTGGTTGTATTATTATTATTTTTTTTTTTTTTGGATTCATTGTGACCCCTTCTTTTTTGTTGATTATGTGACTTAGGAATATCACTTGCTTTAGCTAAAACTCACATTTCTTTAATTTAGCATAATAATATCAATCCTTCAATTACTATAAAATGATCCTCAAGTATCATCCATGCTCTTCTTGACTCTTCAAGTACATAAAAATATCATAAAAAAGGACTACCAATAATTTATCGAAGTAATCAAGAAACAACTTACTCATTTGATCCATGAAATTGATAGTGCATTAATCAATCTAAAAGCATTACAAGGATAAACAAACTCATAATACCCATAACTTGTTAGAAAATTGGAGTTAATTGCACCAAGTAGCTTAATATTGAGTTGATAGTAACCTAATCTTAGATCTATAATAGATCAAACATGAACTTTACTCAACTGGCCAAATAAGTCATCTATCCTAGGAAAAGGGTACTTTTTTATGGTTACCTTTTCAATATAGTTAGTAAATAATCTCATATTTCCATCTTTCTTCTTTACAAATAGTACCGAAGCTCCCCAAGATGAAACATTAGGTTTGATGAAGCCTTCATTCAATAGCTCTTACAGCTATTTTCAAACTCTTAACTCCATAGTAACCATTTTATAAGGTATATTTGATATTGGAGTAGTATAAGAACCAAATATTAAATTTGATTTCTTGATTTGAAGGTAAATTAAGCAACTTTTTTGGAAGAGCCTTTTGGTATTCATACACATTTGATACTTAATCTAAACTAACAATTCATTTGCTTGACATGAATAGATATTTATTCCCTCCTCATTCTATGTAAAATTTCTATTATAATATTCAATTGAAGGAAATGATGATTCATAATGAATTGCTATTACATGAAATAATGAATAATAATTCATATCCTCACACTCATGAATTACCATTCAATGGTTTATTTTCTAACTTTTTCATATATATCCATGTCTTGAAAATATCACATGTATAGTTATCCTCTCTCTATAATAAAAATAAGGGTTATTATAGATATTTTATTTTTTACTCCAATAATAATTTTTTTTATACTCAAGTGAACATTATAATAGTCATTACATAAGGTAAGTGAACGAGCCATAAGTGTTTGACTTGTTCCATTATAATAGAAGTGAATACTATTCTATATTTTTTGCCCCACAATTAATAAGAAGATTTACTATCCTTTAAGCTTCTATTTTATGACCGAATGGTTACAATTCATGGTGTGATACTTTGCAAGCCAATTGACTCCTAATATGATGTCAAAGTCTAGCATATACATTATGAGCAAGTCTACTTAGATCGGGTTTGAAAAAAATAAAGGAAAAAAATCAAGAGGCATATTGAAGTTATACAAATAAAGGAAAACTATTTTCATATAATTAGACAAACATTTAAAAATATGCTACTTTTTAAAAAAAAAACCCTTTCAAGGAAAAACGTTTTCCATTTTTCTCGAAACAAACATGACCTTAATTGTCAAAAAATTGACTCAGCTTAGCTCATTTAGAGCTAAAATTATCTTTTCCTTGAAAGTTGGTGTCTTTATAATTATAGGGTTCCTTGAAGAAGCCTTTCTATATAGAAAGGCAAGAAAGAGTCTAAAGAACTTACCTTGAGTGTTATAAGAGAAGGGTGAAGACAAAAGAGACTTATGTACTTCATTTGGAACAAGTTGTCTAAGGTGTGATTAGATTTGATTAAAAGTTATTTGGGTTATTACTCTAGTTTAAGTAGCAGGGTAAGCCTATAAGTGTAACCCCTAACAATATTATAAGTTTCTCATTAATTCACATTGCTTGTTTGGTGTTTTGCTTATCCTGTTTATCAATATCTTATTTAGCTAATCTATATCTAGTAAAAAATAGTAAAAGAGAATAGGATCAAGACTAGTGTGCCTGTATGTGGGCATGCAATGGACCATGCACTTAGGTTAAAGATATATAATGGTTTAAGTGGTATCAAATATGAGATTTGTGTTTGAATTAAACAAATAAGTTGAATATATTTAGAGACAAGGTAGGTCTACCCCCCACTTCCAACTCAAAAGAAATGAATTTGTCGAATTTTTTTAAGAAACAATATATAATATGTATATCATAAACAGCAAATAATGACATAAAAATAAGTACACTCTAGGTGTTATGTAATTGGGATAAATTACACCAAAATATCACAACGTTTAGAAGTAAGCTCACTTAAGATTGCAACATTTTACGTGGTTAAAATGATGTATCAATATTTTGATTAGTAATTTAAATTAGGTATCTATTACAGTCATATACTTACACTGTTCACCACTGTTAAAATAGGACTATTAACTACCATGTCATCTCCCACATGGACATATTTTAATATTAAATAAATATGATGTACCATTATATACTGGGGAAAAAAAACATAAACAAAAAGATGAAACAACATAATCCTAAAACTAGACAGACCTTACATAAAAAACAAACACTCTCCCTGGACACACACAATACCATAACACAATCCAAATCATAACACCAACAATAAGTAAATCTCCCATCAAGACCATAATCCTCATTCCTTAATGCCTATTACTTATATATGCACTTCACAATTGGAACCCCTAATTGATTGTCAAAACCCTAATTTCACAGTAGGGAATATGCATAGGAGAAGGGAAACTTCAATACTCCCTTTACATCCAGCACACTACCATAGCATAATTTGAAACTCAATCGATGGTTCTAATTTCATGTATTTCTAAGTCCCTCTCTTTCATCTTTGACCATTGTTTTTTTTTTTTTTTTGTTGGTTATCGAAACTTTCATTTTCTAATGAAATCAATGGAGACTAGATATCTTCGAAGACAATTTCTTCCTTCCATTATGCTCTATTTTAAATGGTTAATATTACTTTTCATGTTATGTAATTTAACTAATTCCATGAAAAACTTTGGCTTGTTTAATTAGGTTAAAACTTGATGCTCTATTGCTTTCTATACTAGTATTGTCAATCCAAGTAAGAATGATAAGTTATCTACCTGCGTTTTTTCAAAGATTTTATAATAGTCGATATAATTTCCATAGTTTGCTAGATATTAATCCTGGTTACTTAATAGTTATAAGTCTTATAAAATGATTTGATTATGATGAGTACTAGTTAATTAGTTTGGAGTTCTAAACATATCCTACCGATGACTTTTTTTTTTTTTTTTTTTTTGGCAAAAAAGGATAGTAAGGTCAAATATTCTTTGTTTAATTTATCATATTATTCAAATTCTTTCAATGTTTTCACTTATATTATGTCAAGGTAGGATCTACTTTCTTTCTATAGACTATTACAATATTATTCATAATGTACTTGGATGATTTGTTTTTGTATATTCATGGATTTTAGTTGGGTGCCAATAAACCTGAGTCAGTAATGATTTAGTTTGATCTTATAAAACCAACTACATAAAAGTAACTGTATTTATCTTATTCAAAACAAAAACACACGAGATAAAGAGATTAGAATAGGAAGAATAAGATATACCAAAAGGCAAATGGGCATCCTTCAAGCATTGCTTATTACTTGAATTAATGCTTATCTTGATAAAATAAGTGGACATAAGAAAACACAAATGGACATCTACTGAAATATAACAATCAAACATAACAACATTTCATCATATCAAATACACAAACTACTCTAGCAAAATTGACAAACTTCATCACCACCAAGTTTTCAACTTTTTCTTTCAATGATATGGCAACAACGATGGTGCAAATTGTGAAGAACAACCATGACAACACTAAGCGATGACCTAAAAGTATCTTCTTCCTCTTTTCCAACTTTAAGCTTCTCTCCATGCAAGCAATTTTTTCCTTCACTACATTTAACTCAATTGCCAATGCACTATGTGTTATAATTGAATCATTGATACTTAGTTAGACATTTACATTTGAATATGACATCTCACTCAAGCAATCACGGAAGTCTACGATCACCTCCTTCACACTATTAGGCATTTTATAGTCTGTCCACTTGGACAAAGCACAATGCCTTTCACCTCTACGATAGGGACAATTGTAGAACCATGTCCTTGGGTTTTGTCTTGTCCAACTAGTTTGCTAAACAAGAGGATAAGCCACAGAAGCAAAAACTCACACCGCTTGTGCTATTCATGGAGTTTGACACAGAGGATGATACCTACACGGAATCAAAAATTGCACTACTCCACCTAAACCTTCTTCTAACATCTAACTCTTCCATTGCCTGCTTTGAAATGATAAAAAATGACACAAAATAAGAGAAAAGCCGGGAAAAAAATTTAAAAAAAGAAACCATAAAGGTCACAAATGATTGGATAAAGTAAAAGGAATTATGTAGCGAATAACTAACCCATTAGTAGTGAACTTAGTTAAGGAATTTCAACATTCTTGGATTTTCAGCAATCGCATACTCATCTTATTTTCACCATCAATTCAAAATTGGAACATATAAAAAAAAAAAAAAAAAAATCTTTAGTTATGAACTCACCTCAAAATGGTATTGTCTTGATGGGAGATTTAGTTAGTATTGTTGTTAGGGTTTAGACTGTGTTAAGGTTTCGTGTGTCCATGGAGAGTTTGTTTTTCATGTAACGTTTGTTCATTTATAGGATTATGGTCTGTTTGGTCTCTAGACTCAATTGTTTTATCATTTTGTTTATGATTTTTTTTTTCTTTTAGTGTATAACAGTAATTTATATTTGTTTAACGTTAATATATGTCCACATGGGCGATGACATGACAATTAATGATTCTATTCTAATGAAGGTGAACAGTGTTAGTACATGATCGTAAAGAAGATCTTATTTGAACCTCCAATCCAAATATTGATATCTCTTTTTAATTACGTAAAACATTATGACCTTAAATGAATTTGTCTCCTAACGGTGTGGCCTTTTAGCGTAATTTACTTTACGTAATTGGCTTTACATCATTGAGGACATAGGTTCAAATCCGACAATCTATTTTTAATTCAGTCATCATAAAATTATATTAAACTAAATGTATTCTTTAAAATACTATTTTTTATTCGTAGTTTAAAACAAATAATAATTGCATTGTTTGTATTATAAATATTTTGATCTTATTAATGAAGAATGGAATAGAGTTGTAATACGATTTTGCTTTATTAATTTTTTATTTAAATGTGGGTATTTTGTAAAAAAGACAATTCTAGTATTAAATTTTCATTTATATGTTTGAGTAAAAACTAACTATTCAATATTTTTTATAATAGAGATTCCTATAGAATCACTATTACTATGAACTAGATGATATAGTAACTATCCATAAGGAATAAGACTCTAATTACAGTGAAGTGAATAAGCAGTTATTATTATATAAATTTTTGTTGTGATCTATTTTTGCTAAGAGGAAACCTTATATAGAATTGATGTGTAATTCTTTTTTTCAAGTAATATATGTACAATCTGTTATAGAATGCAATAAATACCTTTGATAATTTATTGAATGGATTTTTTCATACTTAAGAAGTTTTGGAAAATATCACAATGATATTATTAATAAAATTGTTATAGCAATATAATTTTAATTACAAGAAAATATATATTAATAGTTCTAATATCAACCTAATCAAGGTCAAATGTCCCACTATAAACCCACCTCCATCCCCATGTTAGAATCGGAATCAGAATATATCATGATTATGCAAATGATAGAAATCTACTCCACATCACTGCTTGCAAGCTTGAAAGATCACTTTGTATCGGTTTTAAATTTAATTTAGGTATCTCAAATTTGCATAGTGACTCTTGGGTAAAAATTAAAAATGGAAACATGCCTATGAAGCTTAATTCGATTGGCATGACTTTGCACGTCTAGTTATCTGTTGGAATACTTATCACGAATGATTTATTTTGTATTGCAATTTGCAGTCTTAATATGCAGATTTTGACAGCATGCAAGCCGCATTCCAAAGAATCAAATGATCCTACTTCCATTTAGAGTATATTCTTTGATGAGCAAATCTTCCTTCGAAGAAAATATCAAATTATATAAAGAGGGTAGGCGTAAAAATCCAAGGGCCGGAATGTGGATTCATGGACTTGAGAGGGCAATATCAAGTGCCATTATCTAAACCCCAAATCTCCAACCTTTCAAGTTTTAGGATAAACTCGTTTGTTCCAAGTCAAAAGATTGAAAGGCTGGCAATTTTAAATATCTCAATAGTTTATCTAGATAAATCTTGCTTGAGCTCAATCTACTGAACTTACCATATTAAGATTAAGCTGAAACTTCATAGCATTCTCTATTAAATTGTCAGCCTAATCAAAATTGAGTTAAGCTTAATTATTGATTGAATTCAAATCAAAGTTATATATATCAATATTAGTTTAATTAAACAAAAAATATCTTTTCTTAAAAAAATCGATTTTAATTAAATTTATTTGACTTAAGCTTGAACTCATTTCATTGTGAATAGAATTTAAGCATTAAGCTAAAAACTTTAAATGCAATTGAGCTTAAATAATGAATTTTAACTCATATTCAAATTTTTTACTTTGTAATTTCAGCTCGACTATGTTAGAAACCATACTTCTCTCAATCAAAGGGCATATATATTTCGTAGAGTGTAATTTCTAAATATGAGATAATATATATATATATATATATATATATATATCCTTGAATTGCTTTTGAAATCTATTTTTGGCTAGCTAGTTTGCTTTTGAAATTTTAAACAATCCTTTTATTTTGAGTATAACGTGCCCGGTTGGTGATAAATTTCGAGTTTATCTTGAAGAATAGTTGATGATAGAAAGAAGAGTTGCTCCTTCTCCTTCAGAAGATTATCTCTCCAATCGTTTATTCTATAATATGGGATCGTCACCTTCAGGCGCTTTATTTATTTTATTCGATATCATTGGGTTCATATAAGCATATTTATCAGAATATCCATCTAGCTAATTAATAATTCAACCAGCTTTTTTCAGCATGCACACTTGGTGTAGCAGTATTCCTTGCATATTCCACTGGAAGTTCTACAAGTTCCGCGCTTGAAAAAACATTCGTAAGATATGACTAACTTATACTAAATTATTCTTGTCAAATTGTATTATGAGATTTCCTTTGTCATGTATTGTGTAAGAAAAATTTAGGTAAATTATAAAATGGTGACCGGTGTTTTAGAGTTCTATATAGAAATAAAAATTTTTTCTTATTTTATGACAAAAGGGCACACATACTTTAATAATTAGTGCTAAAGCTATTTAATCACCAATGTCATGACCAGTCATCCCCATTCTTAACTGGCCGCAAAACACATGGCACTTTAGGGAAAATATTCGGTAGGTAATACATACCACGAGTATACATATATAATGGATAAGCAGGAAAAGAAAATTAATATTATTAATTTTTAAAAAGTTATAAAAATGGTACTAGGACGAAAATAATCAAAGTTTTTTGCATGTTAAACTCATCTCTTAAAGAGATGGAATAATAAGTGGCGGACCTCGTTTCTTTAAAAAAACAAGGTTGCCTATAATAAAATAACTTATTTCGTGAAGAGATGAGGTTAGGTACAATATACCAATCTCTCTTCAAGAGATAAGAAACGATGTTATATACGACATACCAATCTCATCACGTGAAGAGACGAGGTCATTATAGATTTGCCATCCTTTGCTTATCTCCTTAAGAGACGAGTTTGACATAAATAATATTATAGCCTCATCTACTTTTTCAATATCAATCCTTAATACAATAATTCATTTATACAATATTCACTTGTCAAAATCAATTACTAACACCTGTAATAACTCAAACATTCCCAAAGAACCTCTACCACCAAAAAACAACAACATCAAACTAGAACAATTCAACCAAAAACATCACTCCCACACCAAATCCTCCACCAACAACATAGTCACAAACTAATGAAACATAATATAAGAAATGCTTACACTATTGTTTAAGTCATTACATGAAAAGTATATGAATGGTAGAAACAAGAAAAGATAAACATAATAAATATTACTTTTGATAATTGAATTTTATTTATTTTTTGTAATAACATGTGCTAGTTTAGTTTGCTAAAGTTTTACTTATCTAATCTTATGTTATATGTCAATTCTCAATGCAGATCAAATGCCAAACCAGATTAATCTATGTCATACTTTTTTTAAGCTCTAATAAATATGGTATTAAGTATTAACAAGATCATAGTGGCTCTACAACAACCTATATTTTGGAATTTCTAACAACAAAAAGGAGAAACAAACTAGAAATAGCTTTAATATCATCCTAGTATAATCTGTGAATATCGTCAAATCAACTTTACATAACATGGTATCGACAATGCCAGATTGTAGCTTCTTAATTTTGGCCAGTAAACGTATAATATCTATTTAATAGGACCTCAAAGAATCACTTATAATTTGAAATTGATGCCCATAATATGTTTTCCTATTATGGACAACAAAATAATGAGCTACTAAGTTAATCACTTATACAAATTAACATACAATGTGGCTTCACAAATTCAAATCAACATCCTATCAGCATGCACAACACCGAAAATCAACAATGCATCATCAAGAATCATGAAAAATCAAAGTGACAAAATCAAAACAACTTGTGATTTATCACGTTTGCTACTGATTTCAATAGGAATCGATTCCAATTAGCTCTTTTAGATGATTGGGTGATGTGATATGATTGAGATTAATCAACAAATCATGTTATTTTTGTTAGAATGATCATTGGGATTCGCTTAATTTAGAGTTAGGGTTTAGGATTTTCGTTTGAGAGATTTGGGGGTATCAAATGAAGAAGAAGAAGGCAAGTGGTAATTTTAGGGTCACCAACCTCATCTTTTCAAGAGATGAAAACACTCACTTATAACCTCATCTCTTAAAAAGACGAATACGAAACCAATGCAAAGAGACAAAATCACCTTTGCGCTATAATCTCATTTTTTCAAAAGACAAAGTTAGTATAAATTACATTAATCTCCTCTCTTAAAAAGATGAGGTTAATTGCTTACTACCTTATCTCTTCTAGGAACAAGTTTTATCTTAATAACATTTTTATAACTTTTTTAAAATTAGAAATATTAATTTACTTCTCCATGGATAAGCACTAATTATATTTTAACATATAGATAATAAATGAATATTTACTAAAATAACTACAAGCCAAGCGTTAAAAGATGATTGATAATTGATCACCATGGATATATTACATGTGGCATATAATATCCAGTAAACCTCTCTTGGCAATATAGAATTGTTCATTTTGTCCTCTTCTAATGATTTTTTTTTCTTTTTCTTTTATTTATTTAATTATTTTAATAAATTTATTTAACAAAATTTAATTTTAAATGCTATTTTGTCAAATTAAATAATTAATTCTAACTAATAATAATCCAATACGTGCCCATTAATTAACCCTGAATACTAAAATACAAATCACATCTTTGCAAAAACGTAAAAAAGAAAAAAATAAACAACATATAAACTAACTCTTTCCAGAAACGCCAAAACATAAGTTATCTTTTCGTAATTTATCCTCAATTTTTATAAGTTCTGGAACGAAAGAATGTATAATTTAATGAAAAAAGACGTGTGAGAAACGATATATAATAATTCGGTTTCAATCGTGAGTCTGACAATGAAGAAATACGGGACAAATTTTTGCTTCCTTGTCATTTCAGCCTACGAAACCCAAACCCACCTGGTGTACCTTTTTTCCTCCCCTAAGCCACCTCGACCTGGTGTGCCTTTAAGGTTGACAAACCATATTAAGATCCAATGGCTTTACAAGAAAGTATGGACAAAGAAAAGTAATGAAAACAATACCTACTAGTGGATTATAAAAAATGATTTGATTTGATATGGAACTATATTTGAAATGGTTCCCCGGGGGTAGGCTCAATCACTTGAGCATCCGGCAGTTCATTAGATAAGAGCTCCTGCAACAGTAACCATTTCCCCATCAATTTCACTGCCCATGCTCTAATGAATGTACTCATACGTTAGCTGTGAGCATATTGTTCTTGAGACAAAGTTTCCAAATTTGAATAAATATAAAATATTCTATATATATATATACATATACTAATATAAAGTCATTTTAAGAACATGTAGTCATTTAAGAATAGAAAAACCTCGTACTGATGGCATTTGGTTTCAAAGAAATAGGATAAGAGAACCGAACATCATTGTACAAAGAAGTACTAGATAGAATAATTTTCTTATACCATATTTGGCATACATATACTGGACAGCACTGGACAAAAATTTTAAATTCTAGAGTGTCTCATGAAGAGGATTTTGTCTAATCCCATATACATTTTGTAAACCAAACATAGTACAATGAATTTTATGCAATCCAATCTCATGAAAAATTATGTAACCAAACGCTACATGTTAAATCAAATAATTAATGAGTATCATCTTAATTTTAAGAATGACATTTTAAAAATACCCTAAAATATTGTCACGGACATTCTTATATAAAGAATAATAAACAAGTAGAACATTTAAAATACCGCACATGAAGCTAAACAACTCATCATATTATCCCAAATCCAAGTAAATTTACTTTCAGATTGAAAAATCCATCAATTTTCAAATCCTGTAAATGAGAACTCATACTAAGATTTCAAAGATCTCGCAGCAGCTCTCTAGTTGAAGAGCAAAATTATGTATGGTAAAAGGTAAAATATTAAAAATGTTAGATGTCGACAAAGGGAAAGAATAACCGAAAATTCCATACCTTAAGGACTAGGTTGTATGCAATTAATGACGCAGTGATTTGTTCAAAGTACATTGCTATACAAAGATCCTGATATTGAAGAGAAGGAAAGAATTCAAACCTTGAAAGATTTCATTGTTCCTTCAGCTACTATTAAGCTAGCAAGAAATCCTTTGCTATCAAGATCTCCATTCTTCATGGGGACAACATACCTAAATGAAAGGATATAGAACAGAAAATTATAATATGTAATAGCATCGCAAAATTAAGAAAATAGATTTGAAACTCCTAAACCACTTGGATGTTTTGCAATCAAGTTCTAATATTTTCTGTTGCAGCAACATCTGCATTGGCACCATGGATGAAAAATTTTATAATCCAAATGTATTCCTGATGGCATATAAGACTTTATAACATGATGTCAAAAAGTTATAGGACTTAATTGCTGCAATCAAAGTTTCAGAACTTGATTGCTAGGATGCGAGAAGCTATTTTTCCCTCAAAAATGTAATAATATGGCTTTAAAATATTACAACAGAACTTAATACCTGGCATTTAGCAATTTAGCAAGTTGCACTGCATCTTCTTGCCCTGATACAAGGGTAAAATTAGGAAGAAGTTGCTTTATGACTGGTGTAATAACAATATCAGCTCGTTCCTTCTCGACAAAACTTTTATTGTATACGCAGTGGGGCTCATAGTACAAAGTCATTTGTCTCTCAGAAGAAACAAGGTACCTGAAAAATCATATTATTGAGAGAAAACATAGTAAAACTTGCAGAATTATCACAGGTTACCTTCAGAAGGGGAATCACAGATCCATGGAAAATGTATATTCACTCAAATTATATCTAAATAAGTGGAACTTTTCATCCAAAAACATGTTAAAGAGTACCCGTTTTCAGGTCGTTGCCATGGAGGACCTAAGACTGGACCTGCAATGGCTTTAACTCCAATTTTTGTCCCAGTACTTCCTCCAATTTCACAGCTTTCACCAGGCTCTAAGTAAGTCACCTGAAATAAACTGAAAGTAAGTTTGGGGATTAAATATGCTAAGCCTTCCGAAATCCTTAAAAACAGAATTTCTACAGAATATTGTACTTCCAAGTATATCCAGGCATTTTATTTTGAGGCCATGGGTCCTTCTCAAGCAACTTCAGCAGCGTTTTCAGGGAATGCAATGATCTTGCAACATGTGTTGGGAGGGTGCTCTATTTGACTATCATATTACACTAGGTGAAACTCAGATGAGCTCTACGCTGAAAAATAACTCCATACACAACAACAGTAAACAATCCAAGGGACAACACAGAAGCTCTCAAATGAAAAATGAAGAAACAGTATGATACATCAAAATCCTTTCATCGATATGATTAACAGCATAATGTATTCAGCCCATTGAGGAGAACACAATTTCTCCAGAAAACAGCTTTAGGGTCTTTTTGAATTTTCTGATTTTTATTAGTATCGTACCTGTGTAAGATCTGCAACTATAACTTATTTGCACCATATCTATATTGTATTTATTTGGCCAGTTTATGAGTAAAATTATCAGTTTTTTATTAGAATCTGTTTTTAGACAAACATCCACTTGAAAATAACAAAATATGATGTCAAAATAACCAGGATATGTTGAAACAAATAGACCCTTAAAATTCCTATATCTGCTAGTATCATTCCATAATATATATGGATCCAATTTCTTACAAGTGGGAAACACAAATCATTTGAACAGGTGAAACATATAACTGATTTGCATGACCAAGCATAGTTGACCACATTGTCTGAAAAACTGAAGTGCCTAGCATCACATACAATCAAGCAGGGAGAGAATTATAAATTCAAATCATCACCAGGGCATTTTAGACAACTCATATAATGGTTGAAATGTTATAACTTCATTTGACAGTAATCTCCTATGTTGGAAATGATAAACATGTGAACCTGATTGGAAAGTGGCAACTTTATAAAATGTCAAAGCTATAAATCTAAGGCCAATTTTGTGTTTTCAAATGAGACGCAAAACAAATATTTTGCATGCAAATTCAACTCCTTCCCAGAAATTCTATCTCCTTCTCAACAAGCAAATACAACAAGCCCCTCTAGATTCCTTTGTCCATCCTTAATGATGATACCTTCTATGCAAAAGGAATAAAAAGTATATTTTTGATATATTCTTAATAAAATATTTAAAACATATGTATTTATATACGTAGAAGAGGTATAACTCTACCAAATCTACCTATCAACTCTACCTACTTAACATACAACTCTACACTCCCCCTTAAGCTGGAGTATACAAATCATATACACCAAGCTTGTAACAAATATATTCAATACGAGAACCTCTTAAAGATTTAGTTACTATATCTGCAAACTGATTATTTGAATTAACATGACTAGTGAAGATGCAACCAGATAAGATCTTTTCTCGGATGAAGTGACAATCAATCTCTATGTGCTTAGTTCTCTCGTGAAAGACTGGATTGGACGCTATATGTAATGCAGTCTGGTTATCACAAATTAGCTCCATTTGTGAAGTTTCACAAAATTTTAACTCCTCAGGCAACTGTTTCAACCAAATCAATTCACAAGTTACCAAAGCCATGGCACGATATTTGCTTCTATACTTGATCTAGCAACAACATCTTGTTTCTTACTTTTCCAAGATACCAGGGCCTCCAACAAGAATACAATACCCAGATGTAGATCGTCTATCAGATGGAGAACTTGCCCAATCACATCAGAATATCCAACCACTTTAGAGTGACCATGATCCTCATATAGTAAACCTTTACCAGGAGCATTTTTCATATCTAAGAATTCTGATCACTGCATTCCAATGACTAGCAAGGAGACTGAGAAACTGACTGACAACACTAACTGCAAAAGATATATCAGGTCAAGTAATAGTAAGATAATTGAGTCTTCCAACCAAAACGATATCTCCCTGGATCTTCAAAAGGATCCCCCTGTCCTTGGTAACAACTTCACATTGGGATCCATAGGAAAATCCACAGCTTGCAATTAAGCACCTTGTTTCTTCCAGTATATTAGACATATTTTCTTTGAGAGAGTACTATACCAGAACTGGATTGAACAACTTCTATGCCAAGGAAGTATCTCAACAAGCCAAGATCCTTAGTTTGAAAATGTTTGAAAAGATGTGCCTTAATTGAGTAATACCATGCTGATCATACCAGTTATGACAATATCATCTACATACACTATTAAGTATATGCATTTTCCTTCAGATGTGTGCTTATAGAAAACTGAGTGATCAGATGTACTACGAATCATTCCAAACTCCATTACAACATACTGAATCGACTAAACCAGGCACGTGGAGATTGTTTCAAACCATAAAGTGAACGACGAAGTTTACATACTAGATTAGACTCCCCCTGAGCAACAAAGCTAGGCGGTTGCTCCATATAAATCTCTTCCTGGAGTTCACCATGAAGAAAAGCATTCTTAATATCCAGTTGGTGCAAGGGCCAATGGCGCATAGCTGCAATGGAGATAAACAAACGAACAGAGACATTTAGCAACGGAGAGAACACCCAGCCAAACCATACACCTGAGTATAACCCTTAGCAACCGAGAGAATGTGTCACCATAGTCCAAACCATACACCTGAGTATAACCCTTGGCAACCAACCGAGCTTTGAGCCGATCAACTTTACCATCAGGACCGACCTTAATAGAATAAACCCATCGACATCCAACAAGAGACTTACCGGGAGGCAAAGGAACTAAATCCCAAGTACCATTGGCATGTAAAGCAGTCATCTCATCTACCATTGCCTGGGTCCACCCTGGATCTGAAAGAGCCTCACTCACATTCTTAGGAACAGAAATGGAAGATAGAGATGAAACAACGGTACAATAAGATGGAGATAACCGATGATAGCTAAGACAATTATAAAGTGGGTGAGGATTACGAGTAGTACGGTTACCTTTTCTGATGGCAAGAGGAAGATCGTTGTCCGGTAGGTCCTCAGTAGGTGGAGACGTTGGAATAGAAGATGAGTCAACAGGAGCCTCTGAAACAGGTGGGATATCTGATGTAGGAAGCGTCGAGAGCGTCGATGGTAAACCTGAAATGGTGGAGGGGAAGGAATAGACTCAGAGACAACGGGAATAGACTCAGGAAGAACTAACTGAGAGGGAATAGGTAAAACCTCCGACAAAGGAGTCTCAGATGAAAGGTGGAATAAAAAGAAGATGATTCAAAAAATGTTACATCAGGGGACAAATAATAACGACGAGTAGTGGGTGAATAACACTTGTAACCTTTTTGATGTTTGGAGTAACCAAGGAAAACAGCCTTAATAGAACGCGCTGATAACTTATCCTGACCAGGAGCCATATTGTGAACAAAACATGTACAACCAAAAACACGTAGAGGAAGCACATACAAAGGTTGATCTGGAAATAAGATCGTGTGAGGAATTTTGTGCTGAAGAACAGATGAGGGCATTCTATTAATGAGATAACAAGCAGTGAGAACAGCATCAGCCCAAAAACGAGTAGGCACATGGTGATGTAAAAGAAGTGTGCGAGCAGTTTCAATGAGATGCCTATTTTTACGCTCAGCAACTCCATTCTGTTGAGGTGTGTAAGCACAAGAGGACTGATGTAAAATGCCATGAGAGATAGAAACTCAGTAAATTGAGCAGAAAAGTATTCAGGAGCATTATCACTGCGCAAAATTTGTATAGAAGCATTGAATTGTTTTTAAGTTCAGCACAAAATGATTCAAAAATTGAAAATATCTCGGAACGACTTTTCATTAAATATAACCAAGTACAGCGCGAATAGTCATCAATAAAAGTGACAAAGTATTGATGACCCAAAACAGACACGACTCGACTAGGACCCCAAATATCAGAATGAACTACAGCAAAAGGAGAGGCAGCCCGATTATTGACCCTCTTAGGAAACGAAGTTCTAGACTGTTTCCCAAGTTGACAAGACTCACAATCCAAAGAAGACAATTGAGAAAAATGAGGAACCATCTTCTGAAATTTTGAGAGACTGGGATGACCCAAACGATTGTGGAGAAGAGTTGGAGAGACTGTAGCAGAACATGCCAGATGAGAAGCCGAAGGGTTGGTGAGGTAGTAAAGCCCCTGTGACTCACATCCTGTGCCAATCGTCTGTCCCGTACTGAGATCCTGAAAAACAACAGAATGAGGATCAAATTTAATAGAGCAGTTTAGAGCACGGGTGACTTTACTAACAGAGATAAGATTAAACGGACAATGTGGAATGTAAAGAACATGTTTCAAAGGCACAGATGGTAAGGGTTGTGCACTTCCCACAGCTTCAGGTACTACATGTGAACCATTTGCTACAGTAACAGAAGATAATGGTGTAGACTTTAAGAAATGAGAAAACAAATGAGGATTACCAGAAATGTGTTCAGAAGCACCAGAATCAATCACCCATGGACCTAAAGTAGAAGACTGAGTGAGACATGCAACAGAATTACCAGTGTGAGCAAAGGAAGCAGGAGAAGATGAAGACTGCTGTGAAGCCTGATACTGTAAATAATTCTCAAGATCAGCTCCAGTGAGAAGTAGAGATTCAGGATGTTGTGCAGTCGAAGAGGCAGGATTGGTCTGAATGATATTAGCTCGTGGAGGACGTCCATGCAATTTGAAACATTTTTCCCTGGTATGACCCCAACGATGGCAGTAGGTACACCTAGGACGAGTTCCCTTAACACTCCCACGATCTTCACCTGGTCCTTCTCTGTTAGTCATGTGATTTTGAGAAGCACTTTGAGAAACTAGAGCTGAATTATCCGGGAAGAAAAACCAGGTACAGGTGCATTAGGAATTGATGAGGTACGAAGAAGTCGAGAGAAAACTTCATCCATAGATGGAATCGTAGGACTAGCCAATATCTGATCACGAATGGAAGTAAGATCAGGACCAAGTGTAGCAAGGATGCAAACCATGAAAAATTTGTCTCTTGAGCTAAATCATCTTGGAGAGACTGACCGGGAGGAAGTAAAGAATTGTACTCAGCTTTTAGAGATGCCCATCTGCCAAGAAAATCAGTAATTGACATACCTGTTTGTCTCAGATTAAGCAGATTAGATATAACTGAGTACAAACGCTGAATATCATTTGTATAAAGTCTCTTTGCCTGAGTCCAAACATCATAGCAAGTTGAGTAATGGCTGTAAATTGGATGAAGAGATGGATCGATGGACTGCCACAAAAGACTCTAAAAGAGCATCAACTCTTATCCATTGATCATTATCCTTCTTCGGATCCTTCATTACATCATCCAATGTAGTAGTCAAATGGTCTTGTAAACCTTGACCGATGCACCATAAGTTCACAGCCTTAGACCAAGATATGTAATTTGAATTTCCCAGCAATTTCTCAGTTGCAATGGCAGGAGATGGAGATAAGACACTTGAAAAAGGACTAGTTTTCAAGGGAGAAGAATCAGCAGCCATGGAGAATAACCTGGAGAAAGGATAAACCAACAGCAGACGGCGGCGGACGGGGTGAATAGTGGCGGCGATAAACAGTGCGCTATGAACAATACACGATGAACAGTACGATGATGAACAGCACGTGATGAACAGTGCGCGCGATGAACAGTGCAACGTTTCTGGCGGCGAGCTTCCTGGGTTTGGTCGTTGGAGAAGAGAGGAACACGACGACGGAATCAGATGTGAAATCCAACACCGGGAAGAAAAGATCCAGACGCGAACAGCCGCGAAAATTAAAATTAGGGTTTGTGTTTAAGCTCTACCATGAAAAAGGAATAAAAAGTATATTTTTAATATATTCTTAATAAAATATTTACACAGTACATATGTATTTATATACGTACAAGAGTATAATTCTACCAAATCTACCTACCAACTCTACACCTTCAAATGAAGGACTTCCAGCTTGTCCCCATTTTCAATTGTTCTACAACCCCTTTTGATCTCCCTCTTTGATACCCCATTGAATTTAAATTCATTCATATGGGTGCTATCAAGTAACTAAGCTTGTAAATCTGTGTAATTTCCATATTTATTACTTAACATTCCCACTTACAGTGGGATGGAACTTCCACTAAAACCCATGAAATGTACAACTCAATTAAATGATGGTGAAACGAAAATGTAAAGATTCGATGTTTTTAAAGTAGTCAGTTTGGAGATAAACTCAACATGGTATTAAAGTAAAAAAATCAAATGTTCAATTCTTTATACTATCATTTTACCTGCACTTTAGTCAGTCAGTCTATTTGATGGTTGAGGTGTTAAGCTATTCCACTAAGATCCCACAAGGAAGATAAAAGAATGTAACTTGCAAATATGAGTAGGAACTCAGTTTACTTTCTCTAAGCCAAGTAAAAATCTATATCTCATAATTTGTGTTTCAAACAGATTTTTTCACGGTAAATTCGAGAAAGAGAACATAAAACTTGAAGCATCATCATGAATTTATGTCAATATTCTTCTTGAAGTCAATATTGATGGACTCAAGATAAATGTAGCCACCTAAACCCTCACAGAAAATGCCCATATTAAGCAAGAGAAATCAAATCAAGAAGTAAGACCAGTTGATCGAACATCAAGTTCAATTCTTCAAACACATAGGAAAGAAGCAGTAAGTAGCTTAGCAAGAAAACTAGGAAAATTAAACAAGAAATGCAAATGAATAAGGCTCAGCGCCTCAACAGTCTGTAAATGGCCAAGGTGTCAATCCCAAAACTCAGACTTACATTTTTGAAAAGTGGATCCAGCAAAGACTTGGCATTTGGTGTTGCAATGACCTTCAGATTTGGGGACATTTGAGACAATGGTTTCAAGGTCTTTAAATGGCAATGGTCATCCAGGCTTTGAGTAATCAGCAAATAATCAATAGGAGGAAGATCGCTGAGCTGCATAGAAGTTGAATACAAAATCAGCACTGAACATTTCAAAGAGCTGCATTTTCATAAATCATACAATGCAGCCCAATATTGTATATGCATAATAATAACTGAGGTGATGAACAGAGTTCCTGCAAACAGATAAAGTGCCACTTAACTCAGACAGTGTGTGGCAAAACATAATTTTCAGATAAGCTGAAATGAAACATAACCAACAGGTAACTGAAAGACAAATTCTAAATTTATTCGTTGATGTACTATAACAGTTTAGAATGTTCTATATAGTTTTGAATCTTTTCAAAATTTGTATCCAATCAATATTCATCGACATGGCTTTTGACAAATAAGATGATGCATCAGTGAAATTAATCAAATAGTAAGTTTTTGAAAAGGGTAAAAACTAAGCTACGCTCTGACATGTTGTGTATAAGACAGAACTGAGTATTATTAAGTAAACATATCATGATTTATATTGCACTTATTCCCATAAATTTAATTCAAAACCGCATAAAAGGAAAGCACAATTGTTTAAAAAAAAAAAAAAAACTTTCAGAGTAAAGCCATGAAATCCAGTTTAGAAATGGGCAAGAGCTCATTTATCGATACCTGGAAGTTCTTGAGAAATTTCTTGGCTCCGTCAAAAAGCCATGGGATCCCAAAATCCAAGTTACCCACCAAAATTGGATCAACTAAAAGTTTCACCCCCTCCACATCCCACAGCCAACTATTTCCCTGTATTCAAACCACCAAACAAGACATTCTCTATTCAAATTCCTTCTTCCAAAGGAACAATTGCCAAGATACTGATGTCAGTATCTCGGTTACCATTAGTTGCGATGCCAATTCTGTTTTTATTAGAAACTAGGCTATAATAACAACACAATACATAATTGGGTCCAACTGAAGTACCTAATGCGGACTCGATTACAACTGAGTCGTAAACCCTAGGAATCACTAGCAAATTTTATGATGGTAATATTTATGAAATGACCTTAGGTAAAGAGAAGAAAGATACCTCCAAGTAAGTAAGTTTGAAAACACCATGGGTACTAGATGAAGCGGACCCTGTTGCTTCTTCCTTGTCAGAAACAAAAGCTTGAATTGGAACAACCCCATTAAACCTGCAAACATGAGGCAGATACTAATACTCAAGACTATTCTCTTCCAATCACTAATTAGCACAACCCCGAAATGATAAGATGAACTACAAGAGAGAGATAAGTCAAAAAATAAAAATAAAAACCTGTTATTTGATAAATTTAAAGTGCTGCTGGTGCTATTGATGGAAGACTGGGAGATGCTGAAGTGTGACTTGCTGGTTTGGATGGAGTGAAATGGGAAGGAGGAGAAGTTGGTGGAAAGTAAGGTAAGTTTCTGGAGTAAAGTAAGTTTGAGTTTGAGGAATGGAAACAGTTGCAGTGAACCGACATCGTAGCAATTTTCAGTTCAAGCATTCCCACAAACTAGGAAACTGTCGCAGTTTCATTAAACGGAGAACATGAAAACACAATGGCTATGGTGCTGCTATATATGTTATGGTTTGCTGGCTGCCACATGGCATATACGGCTCCACTACCTGCGATTGGACGGACGCTCTTTCTGCATCGGGGAGAAATTACCCGTCAACCGACGTGAAATTGAAGGATAATTACATTTCCAACATTGACGATAATTTTTTTGGATAATTGTAATTATGGTAAGATTGAGATGCATCCATGGGATTTAAAATTTTTATGATGAAATGTTTTTCCTTTTTCTTTTAATTTATATACGATATTTTTCATATAAAAAGACATTTATAGCTATCTCTAACATGGTTGGTAGTAATAACAAAAAATAATTACATTAATTAATTTTTTTAACCTAAACAAATTTATTTAACTAATGCAAACAGTAAATTCTCAAATTGTTAATACTCCATAACTTAATCTTAGCTATTCAAATTTACTTTAGAAAGCATCTCAGTGGGCATATCACCAGCCAGATCTTTTAAATAGAAATACATTAGATTGACTTTATCGATCATCTTAACTTCTCTAACTGCATGAGGATTTATATTTATGTGGTTAATTCTCCCATGTTTCTATAGGGTTTTAGCAATAACAATGCCTGACTTATTGTCGACCCACTAACAATTTTTTTAACCGTTACTTCATTTGGAACTACTACCATAGAATTATGCTCAATTTTCATCCAGACCTCTTCCTTTCTAATTAATGATCTGTTTATATTGATTGAATTTTTATCTATATCTTTATTGTATCTGTAACTTATATGTATCATATCTATATTATACTTATATTATATTTCTTTAATTAGTTTATGAGTAAAATTATCAATTTTTTATCAATATTATTTCTTGATAATAGATATTTAAAAATAATAAAAAATATGATGTAAAAATAACTAGAATATGATGAAACAAATAAAACCTAAAAAACAAATTAGAAAGCATAAGTATGAGCGCTTTTAAATCATCAAACGTTTGCTGTCTGCGAGAATTCCTCGCTTTCTATATTTACAAACCACAAGTTACAGTTGAAAGCTTCTTTAATGTACCTTCGAACTCTCACCTGCACCAACATTATAGCGTTAAGTTAAAGGACTGCGAACACAAGTTTCACTCATGATTTAGGCTATATCATCTTGTCCACAATGGTAGCAAACAAAGAAATGACTCTTCTAACGCAACTTCCGGGGCAAAAAAAAAAAAAAAACATTAAGCAGATGATTTCAAGTGAAATTTCCTCTAATGCAACCAATAAAGCTACCATATATAAGTATCTAAGCACATATCACTCAAGTTCAACTCAAATTTATTTCGGACACAGATCTAGATAAGATATAAATGACTAATAGATGATAAATAAACAATTTTACTCATAAAATTATTAAACAAACCAAATACATTTAGATACAGATAACAAATAGGTACATATACAGATATAAATACAAAGAAAAATAAATCATCCAAATGTTTTATTACATCATAATCAAGCATCACTCTTACTCAGGTTATTACTAACCCAAACATGTTAATCATGCTAAATTTGAACTTATATGGTTTGGTGAACTTATAAGTCTAATTAAACTCATATTGATGTTAACAATATGTGGAGTATTTTAATATGAAATTTGATAAAAGAGATGCAAAATTTTGGATATAATTGAATCTATACTAGCAGTAGCAGACAACACATCCGCGATACGTGTGTAAAAATAAAATTAAATAATTAACTAAACTTTATAATATAGCAAATTACCAACTCAATTATATTTATGCCCAAATATTTAAAAGAAAATGGTATATAAATAGATTTGAAAATGAATATATAAAATTGATAAAGGAAAAAAAAAAAACCAATACAACTAATCGTTGTTTGATCTATCCTTTTTTAAAGTAATTTGTTTATTGAAAAGGTCATGTTTGGCCATAAAATTGATAAAATTTATAAAAAATTTGTGTACCAAAAAATAAAAGACCCATATAAATTGATATTATATAATGATAATCATTGAATTTCTTACACAGTGAATTCATTAATCCATATATTACTTCTCCATTTTTTTTTTCCATTTTTAGGTAATTACTTTTCCATTTTTTGAGTCCATCCTTTCTTCTTTTCCCTAGAATATAGAGTATGTTTATTGAATAAATTTGTCTACTACATCACTCCACATAATTGTCCAACTTATCAAAGAGGTGAAAAATGGTAATTGTATTTAGAATTCAAGGATATATATTATTAAATATGACATAGAAAAGATAATAAGAGTGTAGTTTGATAAGTAAATTAACAAGTTAATGCCTTTTCATTAAAATTAGCAACCTTATTTTCTTTACCTTTATAATAGTAAATCCACATAAACTGACGTCATCAAGTAATATATATATATATATATATATATATTGTAAAGACCTGATCTACTAAACCTATGATTAAGTAAGTCAAGTCCCCAACCACATATAATATTTTCATATCATACGTAAGTTGTCCTAAATCTAACAATTTATGTGAATTGTTTGTTTAAAACAACTACACTTGATACAAGACTTTTTACAAAAGGATTACTCACCTGAGTAATCTATTCATATAGAACATTTAAGGAAATAATTTACAACTTGGTATTAAGCCCATGACACAACAAAACTTACATAAGTTTTTACAAAATAGGAAAATTAGACTTTAAGTCTTTATATACAAACAAGGCTTAACTAACAAGCCTCTATTCAGAATACAAAAAACATATTTAAACCAAACAACTTGTTCAAAAACTTTCTTCCTTGCTATCTTATACTCGGTTCCTAGTCGTCCCACTCATCCATAAATTTTTTCCAATCCAACCCATAGCCTATATCATCATAACAGTCATCATCACCTGAAAAATAACAACAGTGAGCCAAAGGCCCAGTATACAGCAACAACACCCAAAAGCGTAGTGACAATCATACCTAGACTAATGCAATGCAACACTAATGCTACATTTATCTTTATTTAGTATTCATTGATCAAATCATCATTGGAGTATTCAAACTCCGGGATAAGCCATGAGATTATGGGGATCCTGAGTAACGCTCACGACGCTCAAGGGGTTGATATAGATAGCCCGAATACCTATATCTCCTAGATAACGTTACACTGAAAAGAATAATCTCATATAGGTTATATAGCTGTTACTCAACTTCACTTAACTCAATCCATAATATAAATTAATTCACATGCTCCCATAAACATTGAATTAAATTATTTTACTTCTTTTTCAAGAATAAGTAAATGTTACTCAGTTGCTACATTTCCTATCGATTATCCGCCGAGACTAGTCATTGCATCATGACTATTGGCTTAAGCGCCTACACTAATATATCATTGCATCATGATAAGTTACCGCTCTTCGGATCAAATTCAACGGTAAAAACACAAGCAATTCAAGCAATACTTAAGTCATTTAGAACTTATATCAAATTTAAGTATGCCTATCCTAACAAGCATACAAGCAAGTTACTACGTACCTGTACTAGCTCGAGAATCAATGGGAATAACCGAAAGGGATCAATTACTGTAAAAAGAAGTAATTACAACTCACTTAGTTCAAGTATATATATTCATCAAATCTCAAGTATAATCATCCAAAGAAATTCAAATAAATCATTACAACATCATCACATAGCATTTAGATATCATATATTATCATACAATACTCAACAAATACTTAAATGATCATTTATCAAGCTTGGGAGAACTTTTAACAACCAACAATAAGTTTTAAACTTTGTTTGAAAAGTGTATCAATTGAAAAGAAATAAAATTTAAGCATTTTTACTTTTAAAATTTGTGAAAGCTTAAAACATGAAAGTTGTAGATCTCTTTTTAAGCTTTCCAACACAACTTGAATCACCTCAAACTGAGGTCGGATGAAAAAGTTACGATTAAATTGCAAACAGGCTGTGAAACAAGGAAGACTGCACGACCGAGTGCACGGCCGTGCTCGAGGCCATGTTGGGCATGAAAAAGTGACCCAAGATGAAATTTTAAGGCCTGCATAGGTAAGTGCACGCCCATGCATCAGGTTGTGCACACTGGAACGAGAAAATGACGAAATCCTTTATTCTTTAAATACATTTACATTTCTCAAAGTTCTTTAAACTCATTCCAAAGTTTCCCAAAACTTGTTATATGATCAATATAACATTCAAACAACATAAACTTCAACTTTAAACATCAAACACTCCACCATCCACATCATTCACTAATCATACTTCAAACCCCAAATCCACAACACTCATCATCTAGTCATTCAACCACATGTGTTTCCAACACTTCTAAACTCATAACTACACATATACTAACTTCACTATCCCCATAACACTTCTCATACAACCAACAAAGCATATGAATCATCAAACACAAGTTTAAGTTTAAACCCTATTGTCAAGAAATCATATTCATGCATAAGTTTAAGACATGAAAAACATACTCACCAATAGAACTTTAGGTCTTAGCTTTGTGGTCCTTAAGTAAGCTTTCAGTGGTTATTTTTGTAAGAGTTGAAGGGGCTAATGGTATATAGCCATGGGAGAGATTTTGGAGAAGAAAGAAGAAGGTTTTGGAGCTTTTGGAGGTGTGTTTGGGAGGTCTGAAAATTTTGCACGAATTTGACACTTTATTAGGTTAATATTATCTTGTTGTTTGACTTTTGAGGTACCAAAAGTTAAGGTAACTAATGACTTAACTTTTGGCTAATTAATGAAGTTGTCTTAAGGCATTAATGGTAGTTTTAAAGTTTGAATCATATGCATGCATTTATCTACTTATTTTAACACATTTCATACATGTTAATGCAATTTAAATTTTATAAACTAAATATTTAATAAATTCTAGAGTATTTCAATATTTTAACACAACAATAAAACACATAACTCATCATAAAAATAAATCATATTCAACACATATCAAAAGCATGTATAAATTCAATAATAGATATAAAATATAAAATGAGAATTTCATGGTTATTTCATATATATATATATATACATATTACTTTTTATATATATGTACATAAAAGAAAGAAGAAAATCTTTACAATGCATACTAATGAAAAAAAATTAAAAAAAAAAAGAATTTCTATTTTTAAGATTATTATATTAAGGCATTCTTCTCTCAAGCATTAAAGATTATACAATTTGTAAATTCTAGAAATGAAAACTAAATTAATCAATTTCCTACCACGTTAATGGATATGGAGAGGTAATCTCTAATTCCTTTTGGTCACTGGAATTTTCAGTAAGAGGATTTTATTAATATAAGCCCAATAATTTTTTTTTGTCATCGGTCACAATTCCAAAAGGTATTTTTCAAAAATCGATAGTCATTCTATATAGAATAATTAAGCATGAAAAATAAATTGTCAAATTTAAACCTGATTTCTTGAGAAATTTAAAATGCCATAAATAAACATTCTATCACTATATACATATACAAATATGTATAAGTTAAGTAAATATGTGTTTTAATATATTAATGGCCAACATTCCATTTTGTCCCGATTGACACACACGAAAAAAAAAAAAAAAAAAGGAAAAGGAAAGATGTATATATCAATCATCTATTTATATCTTAATCTTCACTAATAAAATTTTTAAATCCAATCAACTAATATTAACTATAAAAGATGCTAAAATGTTTACTATTAGATGATGTCCAATATCTGTATGCAGAAAAATGGTATTATACAACATTTTTTTTATAGCCTACCTTGCATTTTTGCACATTTATAAAGCTTCTAAAAGTCAAAATCCAATTAATTATATTACTTGCTGTTATGCACTATAAAGGATATCACAGAGGACTTCATATCTTATAATACATAAATTATAAATTAAGAAATTATGAAAAATAGAAAATTGTTGAAAACCATTTTAGAGATGTCATGTACTTCTAAGAACTATAGCTAGGTATGAAATACAAAGAGAAAATTAAATTGATACAATGACATTGAATTGAAAAAATAAAAAAACAAAATTATTAATCACTTATTTTTAAACAACAACCAAAATAACATTGTTGAGTAGTCATGAAATAAAGGCAAGTAGAAAAATTATCTAACAATTATATGTCCATTTCTAAATGCATCAATAACACATTATAATTAGATCTTTTCCCTGAACTATTTAAATTTGCTCCTCTTTAAATTTAAGAAAAACATATCATAGGAAATATCCTTAATGTCTTGGGAATTTGTCAAAAAATGGAACCCATATCTTCAGCTGGTACAAATCCATCATCTACAGCATTTTCTCTTCGAGCGAAACATCGAAGGAGTGGCTTTTATCTTCAAACTTCAACCCTTACTTCCATGATATCAAGCCCGTATTCTAAATTCCATTTCCACAATGAGAATATTCTCTCTTAACCACAACACACTACAAAATATCCACAACAAAACTAATAAAAAATCCACTCTATTTCTAAAACTCATTCCATATGATCGTATTTACTTTACACAATTTGATAGTAAAAATTAGAAAACAAAAGGACAAAAAAAAAAATCCACTACTGACATTCAATTCCCTAGAACAGTTTAGAAAACACATGAATGGTAAAATGGTGAAATCATATAAACACTTCTACGAATCATGTGGACAACAAAAGTATTAAAAAAAAAAGAGAAAGAAAGATTCTCATAAAATACAGACTAAAAATAATTATAGTAAAAAAAAGTATAGTTATTAATATTTCAAGTCTCAAATGCTCAAGTAATTGGACAATTTCCATAAACAAATTTAACAATAAAATTAAAAAAGATAAAAGTAATGAAAGTACCTATTTTTGATGCAATTTGCGGAAGCTGAAAACGGAGGAAGCTTAGCAATGAGAATTGTATATTGGAATTCTTTGGGTCTCCGTTGCTACTTTGGTAGCACAACAACGAAATAAATTAAATATATTATAATGATTTCTTTACACAAACCTTTAAAAAAATAAAATAAAATAAAACAACAACCCTTAGCGTGCACAAGTTTTATAAGTCCCAAACATTATATTCTTACCAAACAATTCAAAATTGATAATCTTTCCAAAATCCCATAAAACGCATTTCCCTTATTTTTCTTTCTTTATATTAATATCTAATTGTTAACTTTTTATTGTCTGACATACATTTCCAAGATATATGTAATGTGTATTGTGTGGAGAGTAGTTACAAACTTATTCTCATGATATGTGTTCACTTTCTTTCAAAAAAGGATCTCTAACCTCTAAACATCAACCCTGCAAAAGCATAAAATCCAAAAACTAAAAAAGTCATTCAAATTTATCTATACTAACCACACACAAACGCATCTGTATCATCCAATGAATTCCCTAGAACAAATGGTGTCAAGTTTTATAATTTGTAAGCCTATATTCTCTTCTTTACTTGATTTAACAGGCAAGTGCACCTATCATTCATTAGCATAGAACAGAGTATAGGATTATCTCCTCAGGGAACGTTTACAAACACTAGCACTAAATTAAAATTCGTATTATCTAGCAATCGAATAATAGATTAAATAAATTTAATCTAACTTAAACAACTAAACTATTCTAACTATCAAGTAATTAACGATATCAAATTAACTTAATGATTAACGACACAAAAGAATTGTTTCACCAATGAATTAACATATAAAACATATTCATTATTTGTTATATCCTTCTTAACTGCGGGATTCCACTGATTAGTTCAATATCTTCTCGAGTCTATTAAACCCTAATATGCCTTGTCTACTGGAATTTCTTCATAATTAACAGCCGACTAAGATCGCATTACGATTATGATCCTAAATAATTTCAGATCACATGCAGAGGATTTCACAACCCTATCTCCAGGTATTTGAACAACCTTTCTCTGTAGTCAAGATCTATCTCGAGGGTAGATTTCTCACTCGCATCGTAAGGAAATCTAATCTAATCCTAAGCCGTGCACTACCTAAAATTAGCATACTATAAAACACTATAAAGATTAGTGAATTCTATAACAATAGCATTCATTCCATGTATATACATGCTAATACACAGTTTTACAAGTCCTAACAACTACTCATGCATGATGTAAATGACACAACACAACATAATATGATGAAAGAGGAAAATTATCGAAAGAAAAGAATATGAAAACAACACTTAAATGATGATTACTTCAAGATCTTGATATAGAATGATCTCCTACACAAGCAGGATGATAGATGAAAAGGTGACAACAAAAGGATACAATGGAATATTATGATGAATTTTCTAATGGGTTCTCCCCCCTCTTACAATGTTTCACAATAGTATTTATATGTCTACTTCTTTGGGTGCATTTGATGGACGAAGATATGAATTAGTTGGATTTCATTCCTCTTCAAACGGATGCTTAAATTCCAAAATGGTGCAAAAATATATGATTTGTAACTACCATCACGGCAGTATCATAGGCCGTGATACTCTTGGAATTGGTTTTCCATGGCATATCATGGCCGTATTGGAGACCGTTATCTTCTCAAATTGATTTCTCAAATGTTGTTACGTCCGCAACTATTTCTTTCAAGTCCTGCTGCTGTCCTTTTCCCTATTGGTAACGATCATTGGAGGTCATGATCTTCATTGTGAGCTCCACATCTTCATCAATTTATGGCAGTAGTACTCCTATTGATAAGTCCGAGAAGATCACGCTCTATGGTACAAGTACTAGAGGCCGCGACCTTCTCTGTGTGTGATTTTCCTTTCTTTTATTGTGGATTACACCCGTGATGGTCCATTTAATGACATCGAGAAGATTATTGGCTCAAATACGGCTGTAAATCTTGCTTGGATGATATTCTCAACTTCAAATCCTTGTGCAATTTGATCCAAGTGTTGATATTTCTCTTTTTAACCTGAAATGAATATATTATCTAATCAAGTACCGAATATCTTTAATTAAACAAAGATTTTAAGTATTATTAACCCTAAATAAACCAAAATGAGTATGGTAAATTAGCCATATCAACAAACCAGAAAAACACAGTAAAACAGTGAAATCATATAAAAGACTCAACCAACGTGTGGTTTTGATGCAAATAACAAAACAAAACAAAAATCCTCATAAAACAAAACCAAAACATTAATAAAGTAAAAAAAAAGGGTAGGTACTAAAATTAAAAAAAAAAAAAATTCATGCAAATAACAATTGAACTACTAAACAAATAGAAGAATATGAACTCCAATGTGCCTTACCCAGAGTGGTTGTTCATCTTAAAATTCTTTGATACATGAGTAACCAAGAAATCAAATTAATCTGAATTGTGAATAAAGTAATTCAAATAAATGGAGAAAAGAGTGAACTAAATGGAGAGAATTATTGCATGCAAAGTGCGCAAGATTTCATCATTTTTTTTAAAGAAAGTGAGAATTATTGCATACATAAAGTTATTTCTATGGTTAAATGGATCCAATGGATATAAAATTTGAGAGAGATGAGAGAGACAGAAAAGTGTCATATAGAGAAGACGAAGAAACTAATAAATGATGTGAGAGAGAGGGAGATAGAGAGAGATGGTGGGATAAAAATGAGGAAACCGTAAAAGATAAACATGGGATGACGTGATGCAATATTCTCTCCATTTAGTTTACTCTTTTCTCCTCTTATTTGAATTAAGAAACCGTAAAAGATAAACATGGACGACATGGATTAGCGATAATAGAAATAACCGCAATCAGCTGTAACTGTAAAAATTTAGGATAAAACATATAATAATAGATAATAACCACTATCACATAGGGTTAGAATATTTGACACGAATCATCATAGATTAGTTTGACAGTATAGATAAGTTTAATCATAGCTTGTTGAAGCTCAGGCACTGAATTTTTAAATCAAACTCAAAAGTCAATGTAGCTCGACTTGTTGAGGATCCTTTGCACCCCTTCTCAAACCGCCCTAAATGTTCAGGTGTAAAACATGGACACCAAAGTACAGCATTCATATCTTATGCTTAAATGATAGAAGGAAAGGCACTTTCTAGTCCTAGACAATCTTCAAGATGCTTGAAGGAAATTTTTTTGAGGGCAGAATCAGCAAATTTTGGATCATTATATCTCTTCAGCAATATCTAGTATCAACCTGCAAAACACTTCTGTAGAGCTTAACGAGGGAGTAACTTTACAAAAATTCTGTACACCTAAATCTTAAAAACTAGTTGCCACTCGAGTCTTGTTGGTTGGTATTGGATGATTGTCACAATTTTGCTTCCCTGAGGCACTGGCAACTCATCATCCAAAGGGATCTTCTCACGCCAGACAAATTCATTCTCGTTTTCAAACTTCCTCAGAGACTCAACCGCCTCATCAATTTCTTTCATGATAACATTTCTCCAAGACTCAACTGCAGGAAGTCTCTTTCTTACGCTGATCAAGGCCTGACGAAGAACCCCAATGGCAACCCCGATTTGGCTTGCTGACTTCAGATCTTCAGCAAGGAATTTCAGACTTTTTAACTCATGAAGTGCAGTACTTGATGATATGTATTCCTGAAAGAGATGATCTACATCAATAAGCATGTAAAGACATGAAGGAATGAAACTTTAACACAAGCAATAACAACATTGGATAGAGTAAAATTGAACATAATGTTAAGGAAAACTTCTAAGAGCATTTTTATGACAGGATGCAAATCACACCCCAAAGCAAGCACCATAAAATTTCTGCAAATTCCTTGTCTACTCACTTTACAATAAACTTCAGCTTAGCATGCCTATGCTTCCAATGGGAATGTAATTTTCCATGAACTCGTATTATAATGTCAAAAAGATCATAGGAAAGGCTATAAGCATTTTACCAGGATGACTTTTCAACAATCAGTTTCAAGTCAAAATAGTGTGTTGATTAAAGAATTATCAATTCTATGCCAAGAATACTCCAAAAATTCATAATAAAATTACTCACGACATTCAAGTTATCCACTAACAGTGCGAAAACAAAAAGAAGCTCCGCTTCCTTTCTCTACTTTTCTTTCATGGGATGCTTATTCATTACATCCTCTTTACCCAAACTAGTGCCTCTCCAATACCTAAGCTAGTTGCCAAGCTTACACCCTTTTCAGCAGATGTGATACAATAAGGAGAAGAATTCACATTGTGAAGACCCCAGTAGATACAAACTAATCATAATACTAATGTGTTGTCTTGCCCTAACAATGATTACAGCCATTCCTTGTCTATTCACTCTAGAATTGAAGTTATGCATTAATCTACTCTTGTCCCTTAAGCAAATTAGTCAGTTTCACATGTGAGATAAATAACTATGGGCTGAAAGTAAGCACAAGCTCTAGAGTCTCAGAATGAAAAGGCTTATTGCAAAAATACGAAGCAGAGAGATGCCAATTAAAAAAAAAAAAGAAAGGGAAATAAAACAGACAAGAGATTTTGGTGGGCTGTGTTGACAATCAGGAAAAAAAATGCAGTGAAGCAATAATTTTCAATATATTGGTTTCTTCACATACATAAAAAGGAATTAAAGAGATGTCAAGTGGATACAAGCAAGGCAGATGATGAAGGTGTAAATTTAACTCCTTTCTTTGGCCATAGTAAATTTAACACCTAACAAGAACAAATTAGTACTGAGTAATGGCAGTTAACGTATGCTTCAATAAAGCTGATCTTAATAAACCAAAATATTCCAGCAACTTCTAAGACCACAGGATCAAGTTCACAATACACGTCTAAGGCAGAATATCTTTTATTGCTAAAACATTTTCAATGAAATCTTTTTCACGTATATGACAGTTCAGCTGTCTGAAAACATGAATGAGGACAGCTACAAATATAAATCTTACTGAGTTCAACCTTGGACTCTCCTAACAATTTTGAGATCAGGATTCTCCATACAAGTAGCCTTATCCTCTCTATTTAGTCATCATCCCACATCACAACAATCCAATTACCAGGAACAACAGTTCTTCCAATTTAGACTCAGGAAGACAAGTTTATGTTGTCTTTATCACATAAACACCATTAATAAAGACAGGTTATAATCAAATTAATGTGAAAATATCTGAAGCCCAAAACATAGAAGCAAATTGTTATATTGAATGCGAGTGATATCCTCCCTACAGGCAAATTAACAATGTCTGCAAAATATAAGCGATACAGAAAAGAAAAGATATGCATCAACAAAGAATTCCTTGGTCTAGACATACATAGACTGTCATACGGGCAACCCCATGTCTTGTCCCCAAGAAAGATGAATGAAAAGTAAATTTATCCCAATTCATTGATAGAAAAACTATTGCATTTCAGGGATTCAATTTCAGTTTTCTTTTTCAAATACTATTCTAGCTTTCACATCATAGTTTCTTTGTGCAGATGCAGAGGGACATAACAATCACTTGCATCCTTGTGTAACGGTATAGGCTCTTCAGCTGAAAATGGTCAATCCTTCAAGGGACATAATTTTATTACAAATAAGGGATATGACTGTGAATAAATAATGAGTTAACTAAAAATATCTGAGTTGCAATATGGGTAGATAAGTAAATACAAGGAATAAGAATGCATATAAATGTCAATATGCGATGAGGGAAATCTATCTAAAGTGATTAACACATGGCAAAGCTTGTCCCGCTAAATGAAAGGAAGCCACACTGAGGGCAGGGAGTAAAACCAGCAGGAATATGATGACAGTCAGTTTATGCATTTTTTTCCAAGAACTAGAACTTGAAACTGGTTTGACAGGAATAGCACCAAAGCATTAATACAAAAGATCTTATTTTGTGACATATAACTTGATTATGTCTGGGATTCGTAAATATTGCTCTCTTTATCCTCCCCCTTGAAAACCGGGCCACTCCAGTAATTTTTCATACTGCAGTATATCTTATTACCTATTTTCAAAGAGATTGCTCAAGTTACTCCCAGTAAATTCTCGTTTCCTACAATATCTATTGATCTGATGAGAAGATGCATTTTAAATGTGAAAATTGTGCAACTTGCATCATACCAAAAGAGAAGAGGAAGAATCTTTGATTTCTCTAGGTCCTGTAAACAATATGGTGGAAGCCTCGTGAAGAAACTCTGTGACACCATGGTGCAACTTAGTCAGAAGACCTGCTGTAGCTTTTCTCTCCTCAGCCTTCCTTATGGTCACTGCCTATATCAAAAGGCAAAGAATCATCCATAATTATCAAAACATAACAGGCATCAAGAAAACCCTCGGCCAATTAATTTCTCATCAAACAAACAGTTGGAATTGACAGCTATTCAGTATCATGGAAACAGAGGGACATAGTGCCCTAAAAGTTAAAAGGCCAACAAACACAGACCTGGGCTTCAGCCAAACAAATAAGGCTCATGGCAGCATTCAGCGATGTAGTAGCTTCTGGTGGCCTTTGTCCATAAGGTATAGATTCTAAATGTGGAAAAACCTCCAAGGAAAGATGCTTGTATACTCCCGCAGCCTCTCTGAATATTGTAGCAGATTGAACCAGATCTGGGCCAGCATGTGATACAGATGAAACACTTGCAATGTTGAAGGTTAAACTAGTACGAATTAGTACAGGCCAGAACAGGAAAAAAACTTACCTGTTGGAATAATTTCTGAAGCTCTATTACGAAGAATTGTCCCATAGAGATAAAGGGACATGCCAAGTTCAAACCGGATATTATCCACTTGAAAGAACTTTGGACCCATCAAATTAAAAAAAGAAAACCTAGAAAGAGCACTACTCCATTGTATCCTAAGGTTGGAGATCCAACGAGTCATTCGGTTATTGCCACCAACTGCATCAACATGGAAAACCAAGTTTTCCAATAATGGTAGGTACTGTCTCAGTTTTTGTAGATCCTATGAAAGTTTTGAACCAAAAGAAATATGAGAGCAGCATCTTATGCTGTAAATCATTGTTAGAGTAGTCATTACAATCATATGGATAACATTGTTGACATCCACAATATTTGGATCAGGTAATTTTATTAAGGAATTGTTATGTATAAGCCACCACAGTACAAACTTAATGAACAGCTCCTATTTGTCATCATAAGATCTAAGCATAGCATCAAATTTACAAAGGACATTAAATAATCATTGAACAGTTTATGACCAAAACCATGCACTTTATTTATCATCAGGATCCAAAAGAATAAAACAAAACTGAAAATAAGAATCCAGCACTGCTATAAAAAACATAAAAATAAAAATATATATGTTTAAAAATATATTAATAAATATATAAAGAGCCATTAGAAAATAGTGCCAAATTGGAATATTTTCTGAATAATGGTTAAGCAAGAAAAAATTTTACCTGTAAAGATTGAGAAGTAAGACCCCCAAACATTTCCCTTGCAATAGCCTCGGTAACTGTGCTAGTCTCATTTATTGTTTCTTCAATGACCCGGCGTTTGGAGCTTAACTCCTTGAGTTGCTCCAATGTGCCAGAGTCATGGGCAGCAAATACATCTTCGAACACAAGCTGGACATCAGAATTGTACAAGAGTTATTAGAAATGAGCGTACACAAAGACTAAAACTAACTTACGAAACGATCATAGAAAGAAAACGAGTCTAAAGTGCATTTTTCAAGGAAAACATTTTTCCAAGGATTTCAGCATATTTTTTTGTAGTTTATCCTTCACTAGTGTCATATATTATTGTGACAATCATGAAATGTGCTGTTTAGTAGTGACATTAAGGATGAATCGTGGTGAAAAGTTTAGTGCCCAACCATGGTTGGTGGTCATGAACAAGCAAACCATGAAAAATGCCAACGATAATGTGCTATTCTCCTTTCAAAAACAGTAATGATTTTCCTAATTTTTCCATTGACATATTCCATAATGCCTTAACCACCACAATTGGCCATTGGCCCCTACCTTCGCCCGCTACTACCACATGTTTTTTACCGCAACCAAATGTGACTGCTAGAAAATATTTGAAATTTGCGAACTTTTACCAACAACAAAAATTTGACACTAAAATTGAGTATCACTGAAACATTATCAACATGATCCTACGCAAAAAATCAATCTCGAATACTACAATTTTTCCCAATTCCACATGCACGGTTTAACTCATAAATTTCATGCACCCGACATCTTTCTGCTGTTTACAGCAATTCTCATCCCAACAACTTCCTCCAACCTCTAAAGGCAACAATTATGTCTTTCCAACATTCTTAATCAGAACAAAACACCATATAAATGTAATAAACAATCAATAAACATATCGATCATAGAGGCAAAGGAAAAAATTACTTACCTTTCTGGTTTTGATCTTACTTGGATCAGGAAAATGTAACATCTTTTTTTTCTCTCTTTTTTTCCCCCCTGCAAGTTAAACAAAACGTAGAAATAAAATAAAACCCCAATTAGAAAATTTCTCTCTTGGAAGTTTCTAAAACGTGATTATATCCAAAAGGGTATCACACTTACCAATTATTGCAACAAAAAAAAAACCCCAAATCGATTCAATTTGAGGTTTAAGCACACTCAGTTCAATGGAAAGTTGTGACAGGTAAAGAAAGTAATGATTTTGTTTCAAAGAATGAGTGGATTCTAGTTTTATGTGGACTAGGTCTTATGACTTAGTTTCAATGCCTTCGTTACTAAGGAGAAACCTCAAGGCGAAACAAGGTCGTTATCGTCTGACGTGGCTGGAAAACAAATCATGGGAGGGTGCGCGAAGGCCTCATCCTGGGCTCCCGCCATCTTTTACTAACCGTAGAAATTTGTCGGACCTGAAAGTTGTTGACCCCGGATGCTTCGGCTGATCGGGTCCAAAAGTTCCTCATGGGTGAGGATGGGCCAGGGCTTTCATAATAATGTCTCGCCATTAGGTTTTTTCTTCCAATTTGATTGGATCGAATCGAATAAGGAATGGGAATTTTGTTCTATTTATATTCCGGTGAAAATGTTGATTTCCCTTCAACTGTCTTGCCTTGATTAGTGCCGACAAATTAAAACCTCCATCAATCCAGACACGACTACAGAAGGTCTTCGTAAGTTGTAATGTTTAATATTTGAAAAAGATTGTGAAGATTATCTGTAATTTTTCTTATTTTATTTGAAATTATTAAGAAATCTTTAAGCTATAATAAATTTATAAAGATATACTTGAGAGGATTACAGACCATAATGATGACAAAATCAAACCAAACGTATCATCGTATCATACCGTATCACCATGATGCTCTTCAAAGTCCTCTTTTTACATTTCATGGTCCTAAACTTGTAAAATTGGTCCAAACAATTGCTTACCAAGTGATCTAACCAAATAAAGATATACATGTACAATGCACAACGTAAATGTAAATGATCTTAATGTGTAAATGTACAAGTTAACTCATAATAAAAAGGTATGGTTTGAAAAAACCATATTCCCTTTATTTAGTCATCCTATTATTATTATTATTATTATTTTATTATTATTATTAGTTTGCAAACAAGTCAATCATTACATTTACCTATTCATATGTTCCAAAATACAAGCATAGATAACCAGCATAAGCTTAACACAACTAAAATATTTATAACATCACATTCCATGATACCGAAGCCACAATCCAAAAATCAAAAAAGCTAGCAACTTAGCATTCAGTCAAAGAAATTAGTGGTTTGCACATCCATGTAGCATCCATATGCTTCTTGATCTTCCGACAGCAGTGAATGAATATGTACATGTGGTTCATCAAAGGACATGTCCTCCACATCCATAGATGTTATATAGGCACCAAGGCATCAGCTATCCTATTCGTCTCCCTGTAATAGTGTTGCAATTTGTAATGGTGCAGTTGAGATATCATTTCCCTACATAAGTTTAAAACATTAAAATAATTGAATCACACATTTTTGTTTGGTTGCAATAATTGAACAACTTTTGAATCCACATTTATTTCAACATTGTCATAATGATATAGCAAACAATACTTCAAACCAAAAGCTAACACCAAAATTTCAATTGCCATAATATCACAAAATCCATTTTTTTCCTTTCCTTTCCTTTTTCTTTTTTTTTTTTTTTGGCAAGACCCATTAACCATTCTCCTCATGATTTCTTAAGACTCCTTAACTGCTGCATGTTGATACTCATTGTTAACTGTCGCATTAGTACTGAACTTGATCCATCCCATAGATGGTTCCTACTATTTAATGTTAATTCTTCCAATCCATTCAAGTATTTGAATTTTTCTTATATGCACCCAATATTCATGGGGTTTAACCTTCATTGCATCAAATTTTCAACCGGTCCATCATGTTAATAAACCAATTTATTTCTTGAATACCAAATCAACCACAGCATCATAGCAAAGCAAAACTGTTTCGGTATACTTAACTATTGTAGATCCTTAGATTTCAAGCAACAATTTTACTTTTATCCAATGATGAAAATTCACTTGTGTCAAATTGCAAAGATGACCAATAACAAACAACATCTTGTATACAAATAACATTGACATAGTGCATAAATTAGATCCTCATAGTGATTATTGCGTTATGGACAAGCAAACATTATATGATACCTCTGTGAATCAAATTGACTCCAGTATGATAGAGCATTGTGCATGATCCACCACAAGAAAACTTTGATTTTTAGGGGAAAACATGATTTCCATATCCATTTGTTATTTTATGTCTAAAATTTTCTAGTATACTAGTGGAACCACATGTTCAATCAAACCAATGGCTTCCTTCTCACTTTAGAAATAAGAACTTTATAATGTCACATATGATGTTTATGGATGATATTGTACTCATTGGAAAGGCTGATCCGAGTAATGCTAGAATTATTATGCAAAATTTAAATGACTTTACTCGAATCTCTAGTTTGGAAGTTAACATGGAGAAATTGCAAATTATCTTTTCAAAAAACATAAGTCATGAGGAAAAGGTATGTGTAGCATTAATTCTTCCTTTCAAACAAGTATAGTTCTTTTGTAAATATTTGGGAATTCCTTTAATGAATGGTAGAAAGCTTAATGGAGAGCAACATCAATTTTTACTAAACAAGGCTCAAAATAAGCTAGCATGATTGGAAAGGTTGTTTTCTAAGTATGGCTAGTAGAATAGTTTTGGCTAAATCTATTTTAGAAGCTATCCCCAAATATTTTATGGAGGTAGCATCCTTGCCTGAACAAAAAATAAAAAAACTAGAAAGAGTAACAAGAGACTTTATCTAGTAAGGAACTAAAAATACAAAGAAAACATATTTGATACCTAGGATACAATAACAAACCCAAAAGAACTGAGAGAATTGGGTCTAGTTGACTTAAATATAAGAAATAAAGCTTGTAAACTTAAGAGATGGCATGAATTTAAGATAGGTCAAGATAAATGGGCAACATTAGGTTAGGCTAAATATAAAAGCTTGAGAAATATTGAACACTTAGAGAGTAAACCTAGAAATGTATCCTTCTCATGTAAAAAGCTCCATAAATCTAGGTCGTGGGTAAAAGAAAATGGATTTTATCGTCTGGGGATTATAGAAAAACTAGTTTTTGGAATGATTTGCACCCTTTAGGATCTATAAACTTTTTGGATCTTATTAACGAAAGAGATACGACTTTGAACTATAGCTAGGGCTCATAAACCCTTTCTTTCATTTATCAATTGGGCCCTCAGACTAGCTTTCTCAAGGGAAGTCTTGTCCTTTCCATTGGTCGCATATTGGTAACTTAAGGAAGATAGTGCAAGGGCCACTATTGCAAAATTCCCATCTTTTAACTATTAAATAATGTTGGATAAATGAAACTATGTGGAATGAAGATAAAATTGGATTTGCTTTTAATCCTTTTCTTCTTTAAAGATTATTCCTATTGCATTATGAGATAATACATGTGGATCAAGTTGAGATAGGGCCAGAGACTAGAATAAAACCATCATTGAAAAGTATTTCTGAACTGTGTATCTCACATGACACAAACTCAATTATTTAATCATCGTTGATATGTAATATTCACTCCAATTTGACTTAAAAGTAATGCAACAATGACTTTCAAGAATCCATAATCCAAGTTACATACTAACTATCACTACTTATTTTCAATCTGTTGGAGTTTGTGACCCATTTTCAATAGTCGTTTTTCGTAGTCAAATGTATAATGAATGAATATTTGACTATACATTGGTTATTCATTCATTATATATTTAAGAGTCATAATTTTGGTATTTGTATAATGAATGAATATTTAACTTTACATTTATTATTCATTCATTATACATTTAAGAGACATAATTTTGGCATTTTTTTTCGGCTAGCTATATACACATATAAATATGTGTTTTGTAGGGTTTGTATGAGAGTGAGAAAATGAGAGAGTTTTGATTTGTATTTTGTTACTCTCTCTCTTTTGTACTCCATTATCGACATATAGTGAATTCTCTCGCCTCTGCCCATGGTTTTTCCCATTTGGGTTTTCACGTAAATCTTAGGTGTGCTTTATCATATCTCTTTGTTCTTGCCATTGTTCGTCTTCTAACACAATCTCTCAATATGTGGTAGTAATCAATAGTTAATCCATGATCCACTTGTCCAAAATAGTTACAGATGTTGATAATACATATAATGTCTAAATTTCTATATTCTAATTTCTCAAATAAATCCAATTGTTCCATAATACATGTACTCCATATAGGTATAAACATGATGTATTGCTTCTCTTTACTTAAAACACATAATAGATAACTTACAAGTGAAGATATGTCTCCCCCCCCCACTTTCAAAGAAAAAACGAAAAAGAAAAGAACCAGTTATTACAAAAGGTATCACAATGTAATTTATATATCCTATAATTTAAGGGGTGTAAACAAATTAAATTAGATTACAACTACTCGAACTTAGCGTGATTCTTATTTAAGTTGCCTTTGAGTCAAGTTGAGTTTGACCAGCTCAAATAGTTTATCAAGTCCATGTCAAGCTTCGCAATGTTTAAATCGACTAACTTACAAACCTAATCAAACTTAAGTTAAGTGTAAATGTTAATCAAGTTAGATTCGAATTTGAATATTGATATTATTTTAATTAGAGTTGAAAATATCCTTTATAATAAATCAAGCATAAATAAACTTTGAGTTTAACTTCATTTAGTATCACTTCAAGTTAGACTTGAATTTAAAATTTTAAGCTTACTCAAGGTCAAGTGAGGCTTGAAATGTGAATTATTAAGTTAAATTTCAAGCTTTTTCTTAAACTTAATATTACATTATCTTGACTCGACTCATCTGTAATCCCTGTGGAAAAATATTCAGCTTATTTGGATGTCTATCATTTAATTATTCATTATAGAGATGGTGATGATAATCAAGTTAGGACAAATCAAATAAGTGAGAAAAATATAGGAAAAAAAAGTTACAAATAGAGGCATTTTTGTGCATCAAAAGACCCGAAGCGAATAAGGTTTAATGGAAGTGCATTAGGCGAACTTAAAGCTAACCCACGGAGGACCAATTAAACCAACAACTACTGAAATTACGTGTTCAACGTATGTTTTGATTAGGAAATATAATGCGTAATTAACTACTCAATTGTATTTGAGTTACACTTAATTAGTAAAACAAGTGCTCAATTTGATTTGGATATATTTGAACTTGTTTTGCTTTAATTTTATTTGTACTTATCTTTATATTTTGATTCAAGCATATTTTAGGTCTTATTTTATTTATAATTTCTCAAAGATCAAAACATAAAAGTTGTAGAGCTCTCTCTAAACTTTCTATAGCATCTTAAATTATCTCAATTAGAGTCCAAGTGAGAGAGATATAACTAAAATACGAAATAACATTGAGCTGTCAAAGAAATAGTGTCTAGACCTTAGATCGAGAGACATATGGATGCTAGATGAAGTGTGTAGTTTCCAAAGGCATGTAGGCACTAGCTTAAGAGATGTCAAAACTCTAACATCAGAAAACTAGAGGTTAGAGAACTAAATGCTCGGCCGAAATTGATATAAATGTGGGTAATGGCTTGAAAACTTGAAGACTCTATAAATACAAGTATTTTGGGACTTAAAGACAATTAATTGAGCTTATTAATTGTTATTAAATGCTTTTAAACACTCTCTCAAAGCTTATATTGTAATTAGTGCTATTTTGTGAGTGAGAGACATAGTACAATGCTATTAGCTTTATATCTATTATCTCTTGTAAAACACTATATAATTGTATTTGTTTGAATGATTTAGTAAAATTTTGAGTTGAACCTTATGTGTTTGAGAGCTTCTTGTAAAAGTTCAAATCAAGTATTTGTGATTGTGTTGTTGTAGCTCCTTTAGGAGCATTGTAGGTTTTTTTTGAATAAAGTGTAAAGTGCTCCATGAGTCAGACATTGTTGTAGACCATGGAGATTAAAGGATAGACCAAACTCCATGTTAAACCTGGTGTTGTCTCTTCTATCCCTCACTCTTTTATTATTACACTTTATGCTATTGTTGTTTACTTTGCTATTTTCCATAATTAGACATTAAGTTCTTGAAAAGAGAAAAATTAATGTATAATCTGCATCTTTAGGTGTGACTAGGATTCTACATTAGTAATAAACTACCTGTGGTCAACCGCCCTTGGTCGATTGATCTTAGTTGGTTGGCCTAGGTTATAAGGCTTGCGGGTTACGCAAATTGTTCATGAAGATTCGCGAATTTTGGGCTTTCAAGTTAATTTCATCCCTTTTTTTTTTGTCAAAATTTAGTTTCTATTTTAGGCACCAAGTCTCATTTTAGTGTTTTATTTTATTTTTATTATTTAGTAAATTTCCTATTATATTAGTAGTGTTTTGGTTATTTACTAAGCCTCTAAATAAGCCAGCTTATTGTCAATAGTTTAGTGAATTTTGAGCCGTATTATGTTTTGTATTGACAAGTTTATGTTAACGAGTATATCTAAGATTGAGTGGATTAATATTCCATTTATTCATTGTTATTTTTATCAATTAATTTGTCCATAGTGGTGAACTAATAGATTAAGTTTTAATTCTTTCAATGCCTATGAATGATTTGTAAATTGTACAATGTATTGATTTGTGATTTTATTCACAAATCAATTTGACTTTGATTTCCATGGTTTCTATTGAGTATTGAATTTATTCATATCCCTTTATTTTCATTCATAAAAACATATAATAAACAAAAAAAAATTATTCATAAATCCTAAAATTGATAGGTCAGATGTTAAAGGTTTTTTTTTTTTTTAGCAATCACTAATCTCTATCAAATGGTTTGTGGAATAGTGATTGTTGGGAAAAAAGGATTCACTCACACACACAATGTATATACACTCTATAGCAAAAGAAAATAAGATATCATTTTTCTTCCTATACAGTTAACATAGCTATAAGAAATAGCAAGCAACAAATAAACTATTTAAACAAAATAAAATAAGTAGGCACCAAAATTTTAACATGTAACCCCAACGTAGGGAAAAACTATGGAACTCGATCTAGTAAAATATCTTTACTATTTTGAAAATAATAGGTACACCAATATAACTTCCTCCTAACAAATTAGGGATCGATAAGCACCGAATCTTCTCCAACAATGGTAGATAACAATATAATAAAAACCCCATAAATGAGTATCTTAACCTAAGCAACAAAAAAAGATAAGACCAAAAACTGCGTACACTAATATATAACTCACACAACCATTAACAACATATAAAAGTTTTAACTTTGTTGACTAAAGTTTTTAATTTTTTTTTTTTTTGTTGTTGTTGTGCTCTCTCTCTCTCTCTCTCTCTCTCTCTACTTCTTCTCATGGGTGTTATATATATCTCATTGCTCATAAAAGATGTCACACATCTTTTAATTTGGAGAGAAAGTCACAATAATAAAATAAATCTATTATTTTATTAATTAATTAATATATATATTTGTTGTTGTGGTGAACCCACCATTGAGTGATCCACCCAACAATGAATGGGCTCAACATAAGTTGTTAAACTAACTCAGTCCTTAATCACAAACAATTACAACCCAGTTAATTATACCAATACATTATTTCGAAAACAAAAAAAGGTGCAAGTTCTCTATTAAATACATATTTTGACAAAGTCTGATTTTATTCATATTTGAGATGCTTTATTTTAACAAATTTTATGTTTGATTTACTTTCCAACACTCAATAAGCTTTGTTAGAATAACATTTATATAGGATTAAAATGAAGTCTTGATGTTTAGTTTGAGGTTGGAACGAAAACAGATATTTTTAAATAAAAAAAATGAATTTAAAAATTCATGGGATTTTAAGAAATGGAAATTTAGATTTAAGTTCAAAGGTTTGGCACTTTGCAAAACACTTAAATTATATATTTAATTTTTTTAAGAAATAAAATTGGGATAAAAGAAGTCTAAATAAATAGTTGAAAAAGATTAAATTATTTGATTCATTGAAAAACGTTACTATGAGAAATATATAGTTTAAAAGAACATTTAAAATCTTAATTTTCAATTTAAATCTATTTACTAATTTATGTCAATTTATCTAATCATATTATATAATTTACCTTAATTAATGCAAGGTTATCTAAACTAATTTAGTTATTTAGTTTGGATTTGGAAACTTAGAACATAAAATTAATACTTCTAAACAAGAAATCGATCTCTAACATTTATAGGTATTTAGATAATAGGTTTTTGTTTCAAATAACAAAATAGAATTTTTTATTAATTTTTTTATAATTGAGCTTCGAAAATTGGGTTTTGAATTAGAATTTAAAAAGAAAAGATTCAAGTTGGAAATTTATTTAGATGATGAGGAAATTTAAAAACTAGGAAGATTATTTACCATTTTCTCAAAAATTATACATCTAACATTACTAAAACTTTAATAATAGCTTTTTTTTTTTGGCCGATTAATAATAGCTATATCAAGAAAATCTAGATAATATTTCCCATAACACATACAAACACAACAAAAGTAGTGATGTACTATCATGGTCGTGGAATGCTGTCCAAATTGCACGTTATCATGAGAACATGATTGATCTTCCATTTCTTCTTTTTTTTTTTTAATTTTTTTTTTAAGCTTTTGCGAAGAATGACAAGCATTAAAACTATCGCAAGAAATGAGTGTTTCAAGTTACAGATACTAATTATTATGTATAAATTAGAAACCCGTTTTACCTTTTAATACCAAACACACATTTTATAGGAGGGAAAAAAAAGTTGCTTGACGTTAATATCCATAGAATTAATATTACCATGAATGGTATTTGAATTTTGATAAAATATATAATTAGATATTTAAAATTTAAAATTGATCAACTGAGTACCTAAACTTTAAAATTAATCAATTTAGTATAAAAAAACTTTTTATGTATACCAAAATTATCTTCATTAAGTTTTTTTATGTATGAAATGAATTAATTTTAAAATTAAGATATTTAATGGTATATTTTGTTAAAATTTAGATACTATATGTAACATTATCTCATATATATGTATATGTATATATATTTGATAATTCCAAATTTTTTGAAAAACTTTTATTTTGAGTACCAATTTTTAGGTATGAAGTGCACAGCTGTCACTTTCGGCATGCTATGGCCCTCAAAGGCAAAGAATAAGACCCTCACCAACATCTGAGAGGAAGTAGCTCCCTCACTTTAATTATTATTCCCTAATTATAGCCATACGAGATGCTTTAGCCTTAAGAGTAATGATTATAAGAGATATATATATATATATATATCCTAATCACCAACCAACATAACTTTCCTCTCACTTGCTGATGCACGTCTAACGAAAGAGGAAATTTTTTAATACAGAAAACGTTGGAAAAGTTATTCAAAGTGGGAAATTAAAATTAGCAAAGAGGATGATATCATATTATATTGTATATTTAAGAGGAGATTTGATAGCATTTGGTCTGAGCTTGTGGTCAAGATTTCCATATGGTCTTAGCTTGCCTAATGATGAAAGTTTCGATTATTCCGAATTTCACCATTTCTATTTGTGCCAAAGCCATCAATCGTGCTTTTTGGAGATTGGAACATTAGAAATAAATAAATAAAGTTAAAATTAATTGTATGTAGACTTGAGTGAATAGCAGTTTCAACTTATGAGATACTTTATTCAATATTTTCTCGTAAATATATCTATCTTAAAGTACCACCACTATGTTTCTTTCACGAAGAATATAATAAAATTTTATTATTATAGAATGAATATTTTACTTTATTTCAATGTTGGATCTATTTGGATGGTCTGTTTTTCATCGGTATATGTATCGGTATCTATATCATATCTGTTAGATATAATATCTGGTTTATTTAATTGGTTTATGACTAAAAATATCTATTTTTATTGGTATTTATTTTTGACAAATAATATGTTTGAAAATTATAAAAAGCCGAAGCTAAAATGTTATAAAGATGACGAAACAAACTAATTGATGTTAATTTAATCTAATCCTTTCCTTATTCCATGTAATTAAGTAAAAGGACCTTAATGAGTGTTTGTTTTGGGTATTTTTTCTTATTTTTTAAATCATTTTTACATTTAAATTTTTAGGACAAAAAACAGAAAATCTTATCATAATAATCTCAAAAAGTTATGGTTACTACAACCTCTAGCGATAATTAGTAGTGGGGGGTCAAAAAAGAAAATCTACATTATATCATCACAAAAAGTTATGGCTACGAGAGCTTCTAGTGATATATAGCTAATGGTGGAAGTTGAAGATTGCAACAGGAAGGGAGCTGATGATGGTGGTTACCATGATAGAATGTATTTGAGGGATAGGGAAAACATTTTCCAATTTTATAAAGAGGAAATTATTTTGTTCAATTTCCATTTAATATTTTTTATGATGGCTAGTCACCATTTGTAATAGCCAACTATTATCATTATCATCTATTATTACTTATTGGCTATTGCAACAAGCTACAATGTATGCAATAATCTTGAGACTATTGAAGAATTTCTCATAACTACAGAATTTTTATTATAACAACATTGAAAAATATCCTTAAAATATATTATCAGCCAAATTTATCAAAGTGAGATAGTAAATATAAAAATACCTTAATATCAGCAACCTATGAAGTCCAATCTGGTACGCATAGGCATGAGTTCATTTGTCCTTCGGCCTTGCAGCAAGTTTGCATACCTAAGTTTGTAGCTTAAGCGATAACATAGAGAATGGATCACTATAAGTCCTGCACTTTATTGTTTTTATCATTGATTCCTTAATTTTTAGGGTACCCCAATTATTTTGAAAGTGCTACTCAAATTCTCAACGTCCTAGAAAAAAATTCTCACATAATCCAATGACAGTCGACTAGCCCTCCTCGATCAGTTTACTAGCTCCTTCTTGCTTCTCAACGTCCTAGAAACAAATCGTTGTCCTTGCCTTGCCTTTCAAAATATACTTACTAGGTAGGTAAATTAAAATGGAAATGCTTATGGCAACAATAATGCCCAATAGCGAAAGAACGTAGATACCAATAAATATTAAGTGCTTCAACTGTGTCTCCAGTGGTTTAGTGGTCTTTTTCTCTTCAATGCTGGAGCTGTCATATCCATAAGAAAATTATTGGATAATTGTTATATTTTTGTCTAAACTCTACCTATTTTCGTAATTAATTATCTAAAATTTAAAACTATCAATTTGATTACATGTAAACTTTATTTCTTTTTATAAGAGAAAATTACATCGACTACCCCTGAGAACTTAAAAAAAAAAAAAAAAACACACCCTACTTTTTAAAGATACTACAATTCCCTCTGTCCTATCCTTTTGTATAGATCCTACAATTCTTAATTAAATGACATATAACGTGGAAATATTAAGTTGACATGATAACGAAATAAATATTTATCAATTTCCATGTCATTTATACTTATCAATTAAAAATAGTAAACAATATTACTTATCAATATACAAAATGCAAAAAAAAAAAAAATGAAATATGACCCACATAAGCTATAAATAGACAAAAAAAAAAAAACAAAAAACAAAAAAAGGACATCAACTAAAGGATACTCAAGAGGAGATGTGAATTGAGTATTTGACTTAAAAGGCGCAAACAATTAATTTTTCATGCAATGGATCATATTAAACTTTTAATAGCAACAAAAATAACAAAACAGATAGATATATGAAATATATAAGAGATAGGGATAGAGAGGATAACTAAAATGTAATGTGGAGTTCGATCCACTTCCTATTCTCCATGATCCATAAGTGCCTCTAAAGAGAACTTCACAACCACTTTATTTATCACCAAAAAAAATTCACCTAAGATGAGCAATACAACAGTTACAACACCTTCACTCAATAGATGCTCTTTTAAAGATTTATAAATAAGGACTAGAGCACTAGAATGATTTTTCCTCTCTGGCTTAAGATTTACAAATTGATGAACAAGAGAACAAATTAAAGTAAGAAAACTTATTTATTTGTTTGCAAATAAAAAACACTCAAGAGTTGTCAAAAAGTTGTTTGAATCTTCAAGTCAAAGAGTATTTATAGTTTTCAAAAATTTAAATGTCCGTTAGAGATATCATTTGTCAGACGACGACATTTAATGCACGCAACGATCGGATTTAATAGAGCACTGACTTGCAGGTCTCTAGACCCACCGGCTCGTCGGTCTATGGTTGTCACATGTCGCGCCTCAACTTTACTTTGTTGCGTCCTTGTTATGCCTCTCATATTAGGCTCAATAGCCTTAATCACTTAAAGTTACTAGACCGGCTCGTCGGTCCCATATACACTGGCTTGCTGGTGTGCACACAACATGTCTTCATTGCTCTTTTTGACAAGTTTTAGTTTAGGGCTTGACTAATTCATGTGCTATTAAACAATGCCGGATCGGCTCATCGGTCCCGTATACACTGGCTTGCTAGTGTGCGGATAACATGTCTTCATCGCGCTTTTTGTCAAGTCTTAGTTTAGGGCTTGACTAATTCATGTGCTATTAAAAAATGATGGATTGGCTTGTCGGTACTAATCTTGCAAGACTAAACACAGCATATACATACATAAGCCAGATATCTACTTTGATGTTCCTTTTTACTATTCATCAAATATCTTTATATAACTTTGCACTAATCAAAATCATGTTTAATATAATTCATTTTAACACCATTCGCTGCAAAAATAAATAAATAAAAAGGAAAAACTCTTCCTTAAGATATAAAAAATATCGAGTATAAAAAGGACATTATCATCATCATCCAATTTCGCAGCTCACAAAAAAAGAATTAACATTAAAAATAAACACAACATAAATTTGTGTTGCAAGTGGGTATCTGCTAATAGAGTGATGGGTCTACAAATATAGAAAACTGACTAATGGTATGTTGAGAGATTATCTGGCATGGCCGCTCTGATACTCAAGTCAGTTGTAGGCTAGATAGTAAAACACCGTAAGAAATAGTGAGAAATTGGGTAAAAGTCCCTTGAGTCATATGTCTATACCTTTTAGGGTGTGGGTCTATTTATACACTTGGTTGTACCTCAATTGGAGGCCTATGGAATCTAGTTTCCATGGGCTTGGGCCGATAAAGAGGGAGGTGACTTTGAACTCGAGCTGACCCTCATGTATGGCAGAGGTAGTTGTGCTTGAAGTGTTTCCCTGGGAGGACGGAGCGAGGCATGGATATGTGCTCCTCGATGATCATGTAACTGGCGAAGAATCAAGAACCTTGTGTGATTGAGGTTCTCTCAAGACTTTGGTTATGGGTTGCAGCTCTTAACTAATGGAGATCTTCATGGTCCGAAGGATGTAGTAGCTCATGACTAATGGAGATCTTTGTGGTTCGAAGAGTGTAAGAGCTCATGACTAATGGAGACCTTTGTGGTCTGAATGGTGTAGGAGGCCCTTCGACCTAGCTACCCAAAAGGTGCAAGGGGCTAAGAGACCCACAAGGGGAATATTGGGCTTGGAGGCTATGGTAAGATATTCTCTATCAACAATTTGAATTCTAAAATTGTCCACAATCGTTAGGCCTTATGATCTATTCTTAACACATATAAATATATACTTAAATATATACATCTATAAATATTTGTGAAGCACTATTGAATTTGAATATGATATTATTACTTATTGGCTTTTGCTACAAGGTACTATCTATGCAAGAATCTTAAGACTATTGAAAAATTTCTTATAACTATAAAATTTTGATTATGGCAAATATTAAAAAATATCTAGAAAATATATTCTCAAACAAATTTATCAAAGTAAACTAGTAGATATAAACATACTTTAATATCAGTAACCTAAAAAGTCCAATCTCGTACATATAAGCATAAGTTTACATTTATCTTTCGGTCTTGCAACAACTTTGCATTAATCATATATCTATGGTCCAGTTATTGATGTATGTACTTATATTTGTAGCCCAAGTGATAACATAAAGTATGGATCACAATAAGTCCTACACGTTATTATTGTCATTATGATTCCTTAATTTTTAGGGTACATGACTTCAAAAGTCTTTCGATCCGTTTTATTGATTGAGTCCCAACTATTTTTGAAAGTGCACTCAAGTTCACAAAGTCCTAAAAAAGAATGTCCACACAACCAACGGCAGTCGAGTAGCCCCCCGATCAATTTACTATCTCCTTCTTACTAATGTTCTAACTTCATCTTTTATTCCCATCTTTAATTCCTAATGCACTCCAAACCCCAATCACATATACATTCATAATGTACACCAACACTACCACCTTTCAAATCCTACTATAGTTAGGTTGGTAAAGTAAAATAGCAATGCTGTACGACAACAATGCCCACTAGGGGGGTGAACGTAGACGCAATGAATATTTAAGTGCTTCAACTCTATTTACCTAGTGGTTTAGTGGTCTTTTACTCTTTAATGCTGGAGCTAGCATATCCACAAGAACATTAATGGGTAATTATTCAATAAAGGAGCTATCATATCACAAGAAAATTATTGGGTAATTGTTATATTTATTATCCGAACTTTGCATATTTTTATAATTAATTATCAAATTTTAAAAACATTGATTTGATATCTAAATTTTATCCATTTTGACAATTAAATACTCGTATCTTATTAAATTTTACAATTAGCTATGTAAACTTTATTTATTTTCAGAATTAACTACCTAATCTAGGGTTTTATGAATGATCTCAAAACGTTTGTAGATAGCAAATTGATAAGTATGTTTCATCAACAGTACTTGGACTTTTTGATTTGTAACAGTTTGGTATTTAAAAAAATTTTTACATCAAGACAGTACCTAGACTTTTTAAAAGTTTTACTAAAGGTACCTCCAGATGGAATCCGTACATTTTTTTCGTTAAAATGCTGACGTGGCAAGTGGACCTGAATAAAAAATTATTTTCACTATCCTAATTGGTAGACTAAGTTTCAATCACGATATCTGAACTTTTTACTTTGTAACAGTTTAGTATATCTAAAAAAAAAAAATTTGTACCATGACAATATATGAACTTTTTAAAAGTTTCACTCATGGTACTTTTGGTCAAGCGATTCGCTGACATGGCAAAAAGATATCTCTCTACCCTAGTTGGCATTTTTTTTCAATTATTATTTTTACTTTCTCTAACATGAAATCGAAACTTTATTTTTTGTAACTATTGAATCCATCCAATTTGGACGAGTTTAGTTATTAGAGTTAATTTCTTCTTTTAATTTTCTTTAGACATTGTAATTTTATCTAACAATCGCAATCTAAAAACTAAAAGATAAAAAATGGAGGTGGAGGAGGATGGCGACAGGAAGAGAGAAAGAGTGAGTCAAAAAATTTAAAAAAAAATGCCAATTAAGATAAATAGTTTTTTTTTTTTTTGGTTAATCAAGTTTAGGTTCCACATCAGCGAATTGTCTGAGAAATGACCAGATTTCTGCTATAAGGTACCTTGCGTGAAACTTTTAAAATATTCAGGTATTGTTATGATACAATTTTTTTAGGTCTTAAATTGTTATAAATCAGAAAGTTTAGATATCATAAATATAACTTACTCTACCAACTAGGATAGAGAAAATAATTTTTTATTCAGGTTTTCTTGTCACATCAACGTTTTAACGGAAAAATAGATGGATTTTGTTTAGAAATATCTTTGATGAAATTTTAAAAATTTAGCTATTTTCTTAGTACAATTTTTTTTTTTTTTGGTACCAAATTGTTACGAACAAAAAAGTTTATGTACCATCAATAAAACTTAACCCAATTTGATAATTTTAAATTTTAAATAGATAATTATATAGATTAATGAAATTTAGGTACCAAACATGATATTTAGCTAAAATAATTCCCTCCAGGCTTATGATATTGATTAGGCTTCTCAATTAACAAATTAAAGTGGACTTGCAAAAGCAAGACAAATGGAACCATACTTTTCCTTCTTTTTTCTTCTTTTGTCCTTTTCCTTTTCCTTATTTACCTTTTCTTTTCGTTTTAATCTCCCCTCCCCTTTACGTCAAAAGGGTCTACAGGTTACATATAAGCTTGTGTTGGGGCACTAGACTTCCACACTCGTTGCTGTGTTATTTTCATTAGTTGCAACTATGGTTTCATCTTCTGTTCCTCCTCCAAAGGTTAGCATGAACGCCTTACTTTCTTTCAACGTTTTTTTCCTTTTTTTTCACTTCTCTGGTTCAACGTATATTTAGACTCAGTTAAATTTAAAGACAACATGTTAACGTTTGGCTATCGCAAGGGCGAAGGTCTCTTGTCTCACTCTTAAGTGACCTTTCATGTCCTTTTTGCATGGAAGGATTCCTTTGCTTCCATGCATCATAGTTTATACGAATATATCTATTGAATTTTTTTGCAGGACATATCGTCGGACCAAAAATGGATCGAAGGAGAACCGGCCCGACGAGCCAAATGGTGGTACTCCACTTTTCACACTGTGACAGCCATGATTGGTGCTGGTGTTCTCAGCTTGCCATATGCCATGGCTTACTTAGGATGGTACCTATATTATTCTTGAATTTATCAGCTTCTTTACATCCCAATTTTCATAGGATGAAATTATTTTTCTAGAAAATGTTTTTTAGACTTTTTTCCTTTTTTTTTTTCCAGATTGATATTTATCAAACTTTTGAAGTTGTCTAACATCATCAAGTCATCTAATTGTTATTATTAATGTATCCAAGCCTTAAGTAAAGTAATATCAAGAGGTAAAGGTGGTAATTTAGAAAAAAAATATTCAATAAAAATATATATTGCATATATATACATAATGGATAACTATTAACTATTTTAACATAATAGTTTTTAAAATTATCATCATTTATATGATTATGTTTTAAAAAATTATTAGTATTTATGCTCATCATATATATATTATTCGTATCATGTAATACCTACTAAAAAGATAATTTATTATCCATGGCTAGTGGTGGATATTTTTAACCAACAAAAATATATAGGAAAAGTGAAAATATGGTTTCGTTTTCGTCAAACATAAGGTACCAGTCTCTGTCACAATCATTTTTCAACGTTTTAAAATTAACATAACAATATAAAATTGATAAAATTTAATTATAACAAACGCAAACAAATAAATATACTTTTCTCTTATGTGATCAGGGAAAAAAAATAAAAAAAGGAAAAAATTTCACTGGAGGGTTAACTTTATTTTCTACATGCCAGGGGTCCAGGAACAATGGTACTAATACTTTCCTGGTGCATGACATTAAACACAATGTGGCAGATGATACAACTCCACGAATGTGTTCCTGGAAAACGTTTCGACAGATACATAGACCTCGGACGACATGCCTTCGGTGAAAAACTGGGTCCATGGATCGTGCTTCCGCAGCAGCTCATAGTCCAGGTTGGTTGCGACATTGTCTACATGGTAACTGGTGGGAAGTGCTTAAAGAAGTTCATGGAGATGACCTGCACGAATTGCACAAGGCTCAGGCAGTCCTATTGGATTTGCATCTTTGGGGGGATCCACTTTTTCCTGTCTCAGCTTCCCAATTTTAATTCTGTTGCTGGTGTTTCTCTTGCAGCTGCTATAATGTCTCTTAGGTATATCCTCTACCCTTTCTATCCTTTTCGGAAGGATGAAATTTCCAGACTTTTTTAGCCTCTGCCTTGACCAAAACTATAAAATTGTCAAATAATATATGGTTAATATCGCAAATGGTATTTGAATTTTGATAAATATACAGTTAGATATGCAAACTTTAAAATTTGTCAATTTAGTACCTAAATTTAAAAATAGATCAACTCAGTACTTAAAAGAATTTTTTGGGCATGTCAATAGTATTCTGTGATATTGGTTAGTGTATACGAAAAGTTCTTTTAAATACTAAATTAATCAATTTTAAAATTCAAGTCTCCAACGGCATATATTGTACTATTCGTGACATTTTACCCAATAGTATACACAACTGAAAGTTTGCTTTCATCGCAGTTATTCAACTATAGCTTGGGTAGGATCCCTTGCTCACGGCCGAGCAGACGACGTGAGCTATGCATACAAGAGCACAAGCTCTGTTGATTACATGTTTCGTGTCTTCAATGCGCTTGGGCAGATTTCATTTGCATTTGCAGGGCATGCGGTAGTCCTTGAAATTCAGGCCACAATTCCATCAACTCCTGAGAAGCCTTCAAAGTTACCAATGTGGAAAGGGGCATTAGGTGCCTACTTTGTCAATGCGATTTGCTATTTTCCTGTTGCTATGGTTGGATACTGGGCGTTCGGACAAGATGTTGATGATAATGTCCTCATCGATTTGAGGAAACCAGCATGGCTTATCGCCTCTGCCAATTTAATGGTTGTTGTCCATGTCATTGGCAGTTTTCAGGTACGAGCTTCTAGATTAAAGTAAAAAAAGATTATAGACCCCTATGACCCTATACTCCATCTTCATCTATATTAAAGCTGACATACCCTCCAGGAAATATCCAATCGAACTCTAATCATCAAGATACATTTTATCCTGATGGTCCGAAATTTAACAGAACTTTGAGGTTAAAAATGCTCCTGAGATGACCCCCTGGAAAGGACAAATCAATTGAGGCAATAATTGATATGACGGCCTAAAATTCACCAGAATCTAAGATAAATATGCTCGGTGTAAAGCATCCTAAAATGAATGACCTTCCACACCAAAAACAAAACCAAGAAATATAGCATACCAAAGTTGAAAATGCCTCGGTGTTAGAAGAATCTGTCATTACAAAAGCTTGGTCCAATAGGGACAACATGCGCTAAATTTTGAATGCGTTTATTTGCCCAGCAGAATATGTAACTCTTGAATCTACAGGTTTATGCCATGCCCGTGTTCGATTTACTGGAGAGGCTCATGACCAAAAAGTTCGACATTCCACCAGGAATTTTGCTGAGACTTGTTGCTCGTTCTGCTTATGTTGGTGAGATTTTCGTTTAACATATTTGAATCTAAACTACCAAACTTGACACCGAAATGCAAGAAAGTAGATAATCTCTTAACAATGAAGCTAATTATTCAAAATTTGTAGCATTTACGTTGTTCATTGGAGTTACGTTCCCTTTCTTTGGTGACTTGCTCGGTTTCTTTGGTGGATTCGGATTTGCCCCTACATCTTATTTTGTGAGTCACCTTTCCCTCAGGAAACTCACTAGTTAATCAACCACCTTAATTTTGCTCAAACTCTATAGCTAATTGGGTTTGGGCGGTTGTTGCAGCTGCCAAGTATTATGTGGCTGGTGATAAAGAAACCCAAGAGATTCGGGCTTAACTGGGCAATAAACTGGGTAAATTTAATTTCAATAAAAATCAAACATCTAACAAGTATATTTCAAGATATATATTTGTCTTATCAGTATAGAAGCAGCGTGACTCGTTACCGCTTTTTATTTTCAGGTATCCATATGTATTGGAGTGTTCATCATGTTAGCTTCCACAATTGGAGGATTGAGGAACATCATAGCTGATGCCTCTACATATAGTTTCTATACATAGATAAAATGTCTGGATGTTTTTCTTTAACGTTGTATTAGCAAAATGGGCATGTTCAAGAGAAAACGAAATGCTTAAATATTATGTGTTTCTGCCTTTGATGTCTTATAACTAGAAGCTAGTAAGTAAAATGATTGGTAATAACATCTTCATCATGATTCGTGCAGCATGATACAACTCCCTTCTTTGCTCATGATTCATGAGCCCAAAGATCTGAACTGAACATGGCTTGTTCATTATGCAACCTTTGAAGATTGCGATGGGCAGTAAACTGATGTCTTTTCTGACGCGTGTAGCAAGCACGACAAGTGATATTGATGGGATAGGATCTGGAATTTTTGTTACAAGATTAAAAAAAAAAATAGAAAAAAGTAAATATAAATAAGAAAAGAATATTTAAACTATTTTCCACATGAATAGTTATAACATTAAAATGTGTTGCTTTTACTAGTTGTTAACATAAAAGTAATAAATATGTTTAAACAGATGTTCAGTTGGATTCTATAAAATTCTAAGCAAAATAATTTTTGGTTTCTTAAAACCTGAGACTTCATTTCATTTTCACCGGAGTTGTTAGTATGTTGATTTTTTAGTCCCACTTTGCTAATTTCATAATTAAAAGTGGATGTTAATTGAATAAATAAATGCATATTATGAACAATTCTTTTAATGAATGAGTTAAAATTATTATTCTTAATTTCGATTTTATATTAAGTTAAAAATTTATTGTTGTTGATTTTAAATTGATTTTTAATTTTATCTTTATTCTTTTATTTTTACAATTATTCATATATATATTTTATAAAAAAGTTGGTTAATTTAATGGGCTATGAATCAGTGCATGAACCGACGAATGGCTTGAAACTTACCTTATTTGACGATAAGTTGGCCGATTCCAGGCTTCCCTTGACCAGAATCGTGACCTAGAGGGTCTGAACCGATTCAAGTTTGTGTTGATGTCTAAGTTTAAGTACTTCTACTATTGTCATATTATGATGACATACATGTTTTATAAAGATACTGATTTTTTTAATTTTTTAAAGTTAGAAGTAAAGATTTATGAATTTTTCCTTTTTTTATTATAGAATTGGTCCTATAAATTATTAAATGGCTAAAATTTATATACATCCATATCAAACTATTGAAATATGCTTATTAACTCCTATCATCCTATCAATGGTAGGATGATGAACTGCTTCTAGATAGGATTTTAAGAGTTTTCAAAGTGTGATATTAGAGATGGAAAATTTAAGGCATTAAAACAAAAAGTATAGAAGTTTTTTTTGTTGTCATTATTATTATTTTTTTTCGGTGGGTTTTTCGTTGTCATTATTGGTCAATAGCCAATATCTCTTATTACACTCCGAGTACTTTAGAATCTAAGACCTATTTTACATATTTCCTCTAATTATTAGATGCCATTACAACTCACTCAGCAATTCATACATCATAAATAACCTTACATTTTATCAATATTATGCTTCTACTCTTGATTTTACTTCTCACAACATTGCTCTTGAGTAGCCTTCTACAATTAGTGATAGGGGTAGGCAAAAAAAAACCGACCGAATCAAACCAATCCGTAACCTAACCAATCCAAACTGAAAATATGATTTTTTCCATGATTTGGTTTAAAATTTTTCAAATCCGAACCAATCTGTAAATTTATTATTTGGTTTAGAAGGTAAACCAAACCAATCGTAAAACCGAACCAAACCGTTTTAGAAAAATATAATAATATTTTACTATATGTTTATATGGTTTCATTTGATATTTATTATTTGGTGAATATTAATTAAATTCAACTTGTCTTTTTTAAAATTTTTTTAAACTCTTGATATGTAATTTTTTGTTGATGATGAACTATTGTTTTTTTTAATAACTTTTAACTTTGTAAAATATGAAATTTATTTATTCAATTATAAACTTTCATTATGTATTAATTGTTTAATATATTTTGTCAGCTAGTCATTTTATTCATTGATGAATTTTATATTAAAAATCATAAATTATGACTTACTATGTATTGGTTAATGAATGTATTTTATTGGTGGATAATTGATTTTATAGAGAACTATAAATTAAAGTATGATGAATTTATAAAGTATTTTGTTATGGTTTATAATATCAACTTTGCAAAATGATGTAAATATTTAAGAATCTATACAAATGTAAAAAAACTAGAACAAGAAAAATTTTTAGTTAGAATTTTGATTTAAACCGTAATCCAAACCGAACCAAACCGTTATTTAATGGTTTAAAAAATTTATAATCCGAACCAAACCGTTACTTAAGGATTTGGTTTAGGATGAAAAAAAAACCAAACCGAACCAAACCGATCCATACCCCCCTAGGTAGTGATAATATATTATGCTCCACCTTTTAATCTCCCTCTACTATTGCCAGTTGCCACTACCTCGATAACGTCAATATATAGCAATTAGATTATCTTCAACCTAACCATTCATGAATTTCATCTCATGGTGGAATCAGTCCTTACTCAACAAGTAGTAAGAATGGCCCAAAAAAAAAAAAAAATGTAAGAACCCTCGTCACATATGCACAACGGATTTATCAGCTATCCTTAATCTTAACCTCAACTTCAATGTTTTCAAGTTGGTAATCCAAATATGAAATTTGAAAGTGGGGAACTTTTACAGTATTATCAATCCTAATCGTTAAATAAATATAATAATTAAAATATTAACTATTTTAATCGTTAGATAGTGACGAGGCAATAAAATTTCCCTTGAAAGTATGTTTTCTTACCTATAACCAGTTACTCTTTCAAATAAATGCAACCTCTACCTCACCATTAAGTGGTTTGCAAGAAATTTCATCCTATATAATTAGGAACCATTAATACATACATAGGACGTCCATATTTAGTTATTTTATTTGGATCATTATTTTGGCTAGATTTAGTTTTATTATTATATTTAGTCTACTAGACTTTGTTGCGTTCAATTAAATTTGTTACGTTCTTTTTTTTTTTTAGTTGCTAATTAATAACCGTGTTTATATCGCAAGATTATAATTAGAAAAATAATCCTTTTTTTTTTGTTGATACATTGAATTAGGAAATTACTATTTAAGTTGATTCCATACCTTTTCTCAGCAATAGTATAAAGCCATTATATGATTTACTGATGGGATAAGATCATGCAAACTTCAGAGTGGTGTAAAAGCCATTAATTTATGTTGATTAGAATTTATGGTTATTGTAATCGCTTTTGTGGCTTACCAAGATTATGATCTGATCGCGATACGTTCGTGGACTTGATTATTTTAATTGAGTAAATTTTATTATTGGAAAATTTTATGATTTTGTCATTAATTTTGATGGATCGATCCGATATGCAACTGCTCATATCATATCCAATTATGATCATGCTACTATAATAGTTAATATTCTAATTAATATATTTAGTTTAATAGATAGATAATTGATTGAACAATCATGTTATTACCTTGGCGACAAACTTAATGCCAAGAATTTGTCAAACAATTGGATGAAGCAATAGAATTTCTCGCGAGGCAATCATTAATTACCGGAAGGATGTTGGTTTTTTTTTTTTTTTTTCCATTTGAAGATGAAAATCAATTACCAATTATGAAATTTGCAGTCACGCGCAACGCAGGTCATGTTCCAATTAATTGTAATCTCAATTACAATTGATCAAAGACTATAGTTTGATAAGTTTCTCAATTGTTGGCATCAAGAATCTCTTTTCACGTGAAGTCCCAAAACAAAAATCAAGATCAAGTTTTAATTTCTTTATTATAATTGTTGCCTGATTCAAATTCCTGATTTAAAATTTAAGCCATCGTACACATTGTTCCCATCCTTTTTAATTAAATTGCTTTTACTTACTTGCATCAACATCGCTTGCAAATTGTTATTTATCAAATTTAGCTAAATCTCATTAGGACTTGCTCATCAAAGCTCTTACCCTTTGTCATCTTTCATGAACTTCGAATGATAATATAGAGCTTTTCTCAAGCCTAACTCGCCCCAAAATTCATAAAACCATCTGGCCCTCGATATCATACATAGAGCAATCATTTTTAATGTGTAGATTATTTGCTTTAAAATCAGTAATGTCTCAACCACTTTGACACCAGTTATTTGCTCAAATTTTGGATTTTCCGTGGTACTTCACATCATATCGTGAACGCGTAATTATAAAAGACATAATGAATAAAGAGGGAAAATTCAGGCTGTTTAAGTGGAAATTTTTGAAAGAGGGATTAAAAACCATGGGTAAGATTGAATAAATTCATTATAATGTGACAATAACAGTTTGCAGGGATCCACTCACAATATTAAAGCATTTGCTTCCTTTAACAATTCTCTATTGTTTTCTACTTTTTCATTTAGAGGAAATTGTATGATTACTGATCTCTCAAATAAAACTTACTCAAATACTAATTACATAAAATTAATTATCAAAATACCGATGCAAAATCGTATCTTTAATGGAGATTCACGAATTTCCATGTCAATCTTATCCTAAATATGCGATTCATTAACAAATACGAAACGTCTATTATAGATGTGATTCACATACAAAATAAATGAATCGTCCTTTCAAGATGTACTTCATCTTAAAAAAACATGAAATGCCCTTTGAAAATGTCATTTAGCACTGAATAACTTTTGGCTGAATCGCATCTTCAAATGGTGTTTTATGTGTAAATTTGTGAAATGTCTGTTCAATATGCGATTTTACATTAGTATTTATGTAATTATTTTTATACAATTTGTATTTGTATAATTTTTTTTCTACAAAATTGGTAGATAACTATTTCACCCCTCTTAGTTATCCTCCTCAGTATGCATCACAACATATATATTCATATATATAGACAGATGCAAAAAGATTAACTCTAAAGTCTAAAACATATAATAGAAAATACTCACTAAGAAAATAAAAGATATAAAATGCTTTCTACTATTAAGGGAAGGAGATTTTCTATAATATTGATTTTTTTAAAATGTGTCGTCAGCCTCAAGAAGTGTAAGATATATATATATATATATATATATGGGTAAATGTAAAATTCACTATTTGATGTTTTGCAAAGTATATAATTAATTATCTAAGTTTTGATTTAATCAATTTAATATCTAATTAAATTTTCTATGCATGCTAATACTGGCTATGTAAATCTATCACCATCTGTCTAGTTGGACTCTTGACTAATCGTAGATCAACATGTGTACTTTTGCCTCTTATTGAAAAGCCAAATATAAATGCAAATTAATTTCCATAAATTCAAAGGAAAAAAAAAGACTTAACTCTCACACAATGAACTAAGTATGGATAATTAACCTAGTATAGTATATTGTAAGTGTTGAAGGGTAAATGAATATATGAATTTAAGATCAAAGATTAAGCTGGCAAGATCATTATAAACACGGATCATGGATTATAGCACCAAAGTTTGCCATTAGAGCTCGAATCCAGTTGAATCAACTTAAGAAGATTTCCTAATCTTCCAAATGCAGGGATAATACTACAAAATTAAGCATCGATTCTCACAATTGAGTCAATGATTAGGTTACGGGCGAAATGGTGACTTGTTCAAGTTTTGCAGATTGCTTGGAATGGTGTTAGTATACGAGGAATGATGGTTATGGTGGTGTCATAAGGATGTTCTTGTGTGGCCTGGTAGAGAGTTGTGTTTCTAATTGTAAAAGTGAAAATGAATTGAACCTCAAATGAACATATAACAATGTAACACCTATGGACTTAATGCAAGAACATGCAAGGTGGAACTAGCTAGTTTGTTGTTAGTTCTAGTATGTTAAATGTCTTGTTAAGTGCATTAAGTGTTGCCAATTGTCCCATCGTGATGTGTCATGTTTTGCCAATTTTAGTCTTTCTTGTCGAGTTACGTTGTATCAGCTCCGTCTTTGGAGTCAAGTCACATATTAATCTGGTAGTGATCAATCTAATTTGTTTCAAAAACTTGTTTGCATCCTATCATAAATACACTTGTGTTGAACCAATGTGATAAAAAAATTAATTCCAAATAAAATAAGAGAGAAGACTAGCAAATCAAAGCCAGAATAAAGTTATGTTTATGATAGAGAAATAGAATAATGATGTGAAATGAAGTATTAATATTAGTAAACTTCATAAACATAATATTGACAATAATAAAAGAATAATGAAAGTTGCTAATTATAGTGAAAACTAAAATTATCAATGGAACCACGAATTCACAAATTTAACTAAGGATGAAAGAATAGGGATACACAAAATAAATCTTATCAGACTTAAGAATTAAAATGACCAACAAATGGACAATATTATGATAAGTAAATGAAATATTCTAGTAAGCTAACTTTACTAATTTAATGTTTATACGACTCTAAGGATAACAATGATAACAATTGTACCTATCTACTCAATAACTTAGGAGTGGAACAACCAAATTATTATGTTTATTTATAATTATGGCTTTTCTTTTCCTTTGTCTAGTAAGGTGGAATAAAAATAGCAGCTAAAAGAAGTATGATAATAGTCATAACTGTTTAACTAAAATTGTTAGCATGCAATGAGTTTGAATGAATTGATGCTGCAATTGAAGAGGAAGAGAGGGTAATCTTAAGTGAACTTGGGAATAGTGAATAATGGTGATGATAACAATAAAGAAAGGGAAGAAAAAGGAAATGGGTTACTCAATAGAAGAATGGTAATGGAAGTATTAGTATGAAGAGTGAAATTTAAGGAACGATTTAGGTAGGTTCATAAAGCATTGTAAGAGAATTGATAATAAAGTGAGAAGTATAGAAATTGTAATGATGCAAAGTAGAAAATAAAGTGTGACTGCAGCTTTAATGATTAGTAAAAATAGTAGTAGGGTCAAAAGAAAATCAATTGAATTGAAGGAGATTGAAAAAGGAAGTGGAAATGTCAGACACCAATAAGAAATAAAGGAGTTATCTTAAAGATATGAAGAAAACTGAAGAGTAATCTTATGGAAGTAAGGCATACGGTCGTACTCGCATGTTGAGGAAGTTCAAATTGTATGGAGTATTGATAACTAGAAAGCATGTTAAAGGTGATTCAATTGGGTATATTGGTCATTAAAGAAAGAGTAATTGATAGCTTAAATTTCGGAGCAAAACTTAGTACAAGGGGCTTTTGAGAGATTAAGTACATTAGACAAAATGTTCAAAAAGCATAGAATTGTCAAAAGACTTAAGATTCATGTGCACTTATATCATGAGAGTATTTTCTTGCAATATTAGATAGAAATTAATAGTTTTAGTGACCTATCTTTCATTAAAAGATATGGACAAGAAGTGAGCATGTAATAATAAAAGAATAGTTTAGAGTTAACCTGAGTATGGGATGTTAGTGGCAAGACTAGGTAGTTTAGCGGTACATGCTGTCAATATAAAATTATCTAGTGAACCAGGCAAATGCAAGACATGACCTTTGGAGTTGAAGTTGAGGGACCCCAAGTTGGAAAGATTTTCAACTTCTTAAGGATGGACAAATATAAAATGTGAGAACAAGGTAGTATTACGTAATCTCATATGTATGAGGTAAACATGTTTTAGTGTCAAAAGTATATACTACGTAGAATTGTGGAACTATTGTGACGAAATGTATTTGAGTAGTATGCAAAAGTTCAATATATGGAGATGGGAAAAACAAATAGAAGTGAAAATAATTTTGCAGTGGCTTACGAAAATTTTGAAGACGAAAGTTCTTTTAAGGGGAAGAATGAAATACCACCCAAAGTAAATATTTTATTATCAAAGGTAAAGAAGTAATTTGTGTTTTGAGTAGTAGGGGCAAAGTCTACATTTAGTGAGAATTTGAAAAGGAACATTGGTTCCTAATGTATAAAACCCCCATAAAACATAACCACCCTCATTCTCTACTTTTGTTCTTCAACACAATATGTTGAAAACTCTTCCTTCCTTCCTAAAACATAAAACTCATTAAAGATTTCCCAAAGAAGATGACTGGTAAGTAATCCTCTATGTGTTTTCTAATAATTTTCTAACAAAAAAAAAAAAAACTCTTAGAAGCAAAGAATTTGACACTTTAGTGAAATACGTTTTAAACTAGTGAACAACATTCGTTTGGAAGAACCTTGAAGACAATCTTGATAATGCGTGTAACAAGAAAGGGTATGATGTTAAGATCATTAGTGGTGAATCTTTAAAGAAAAACCGGCATCACTTGAATCAAAGAAAGTTTATTAATCTTTGTTTCTTGGGTTGGCGTAACAAGAAAGGGTAATGTTAAGATCATTAGTGTTGCATGTTCTCCTCAGGTAGTCTCCTAAAAACAGGACGAAACGGTCACATTAGCCTAATTATACTACTCACGAGTTGCTTATGATTTAAAAAAAAGAGTTATAACTTTTGATTTTCTTTAGACTTATTTATTTAGAAAAACGTTGAAAGCATGCAATTAATCCTACGCACCTAGTGGTCTTATAGGTGAAAGGGGTAATCTATCATCTCTACCATCGGCTTGAACTAAGAGTCAGGTAAGGCCGCTTACTCCTATATTTTGCAGTTGCTAGAATGGATTTGATCGTCCCCTTAATTATTTTCAATCTTCCTTCCTCATATGTCTGTTTCTATGTTCTCCAGAAGTCTCCAAGATAGAATTCAAATCATTAATAATCGAAAGTCATACCTCAAAGGTCATAGAGCTAAATCTAGTTCTTCCTCACTTAAGGGTCATCTAACACTTGCTTGTCGATTCCTAAGATCGTATCTTAACATTTTATTCTCCTAAAGTCTTTCCACCTAATTCCCAAAACCTTGTCGCTCTGATACCAACTAAACTGTCACGCCCGAAGGGTACCCTAAACGTGGCAGTCCGCCGTACACAATATTAAAGCCTAAGAATGACCACCTCAGTCACGCGAAGGCTTCCATACTATGTACAAGGCGTCTAACACATGGAGGAGACTCATCGGAGTAATGCATTTTATGTTGATACAACTTGAGAACAATGTAAAGGAAATTCAATTCACTATTCTTCAAAATACAACTCATTAACTTCAATTACAATTCATCAAAAGATTCTACTACATAAACTATTACAAGGCAAATAAAAACCTAGCTAATAACTTCAAACATTCTTATGTCTTGCCGGAACCCCGAGTCATACCGGCTCAACCAATTCAGTCCCCACTTTGCATTCTTGAGATAACCTGTTCATTTAAACAACTATAGGGGTATAAGCTACACTAGCTTAGTGAGTGAAAACTTCCAGGATTACATTTATAACACATCATACAATCAAGTGATTAGTCAGACAAGTGATATGCATCAAACTCGTGAATTCAACAAACATATGACCTGCCGGAAATCATATGTGGATGGACTTGCGCCCTCCATCCCGGGTTAGCAGATTAACGAATCCTGCGGTACGACCGAGACCGTTTCAGCTTACGGACAACTATAAACTATAAAATCGTTTAAGGTACAACGATAAACCGACAAATGCTAATGCTCTCCCCATCGTGTATGAATGAGTTCAATTTCATCTTCAATTCCGAAATAATCAATTATACCAATTCTTTTAAGTGATCAGTCAATAATCGCAGACAATCAATTCTAATTCATCTATACAGCAATAGTTAATCACTCGGCTTCGATATTCTTACATTCCATTTCTCATATCAACAACAAGCATACATCTTTCCCATTCGTCCCCATCATGCATATCCATTTTATCTTTACCAAATACTAGTGCAACTATTATTACAATCACATACAATAAATGAAATCGGAAGTAATACTCACTCGGCCATTGGATCACCGGTCTCTTAGTACAAGTAATCCGGTGGTAGGGAATCGTCGATATCGGGGTCACCTAAAAAGGAAGAAATACCCTAATAAGTATTTCATCACTTAACTAGTCCAAGCTATCTCATACAATCTATCAAATTCGTAATTCTCGTCCTAAGCGGGAATTCCAACTTAAAACGGCCATAACTTGGTCATTTTAACTCGGAATCTCGCAAATTATATATCGATTTCTATCTACTTCGAAAGATCTATCTATTTCTAATATTATTTTTAAGTTTTGAAAACATTTAGGTCTCGGAACAGAGGGATCAGATCTGATCAGTAACGGTTTCCGATTCCGAAAAATAGTTTTGTAAATGTTTGTAATGTTTCTACTATAGATTAGCTATACATGCAATATGAATGATTTCCTAACATGAATGACATGAGATGAGTTTAATGTATGCATGATCTTGATGATTTTTGCTAAAAGGAAATTTTATAACTTTTTATCTTGCAAGACCATAATAACAACTACTTATGAAAAATCTAGTTTTCTAACTTTGATCATTTCCATTTGTTTTGCATTTATTACTTAAGAAAATATAATTATTTTTGTTAAAATTGAGTCTTCATTATCTATTACTTATGACTTTCATTTCTTCATAAAAATTTCCATTTTGCACTTTGTAAACATGTTTTCAAGTGGGGTTGATTCCAAAATCCGAATTTTACAAAAATTAGTTTTTGAGTGATTCCTTTAAGTAAAAAAAAATCATTTGATACTTAGAAATTTAAGGCTCAACCATATATAACTACTAAGGGCTTCATTCTTACACAAAAATTTGCATTTTACACTTTGCAAATATGTTTTCCAATATGATTACTCAAAAATCCGAATTTTAGAAAATCCACTTTTTGCATGATTCCTTTGGGAAAAACTTGTTTAATGCATTAAAATTTAAGGCTTCACTATATCAATTACTTAAGGACTTCATTTAACACATAAAACATCCATTTTGAGCTTGAATACTAGGTGTTCTTATGGCCTTCATTCAAAATTACGAATTTCACAAATTGACTACTAACTTAAAATTTTCCATTTTTATTACTTGTTTTATACATTACTCATGCCTAAACTCATTTTAACTTGTAAAAATCACTCTTAATGATATCTATTACCTATATACTTCATTTTTCACATAAAACATGAGTTTTGGAGTTGATACATGGGTTCTAAAAATTGGTCTTGGTTGGGATCCGAATTTACAAAATTTATTTTTGGTCATATCTTTTGATAAATCTATCTAAGCTCATGAAAATCCATTCCTTACATATCCTATCCTAAGAGCCTTTCATTTCTTAAATAAAAACTTCATTTTTGAGTTGGAAAACATGTTTTTGCACTAGGCCTTGGCCAAAATCCGAGAATAGAACTTTGTTTTGAAAATTAATCTTTGAAAATCATCTTTGAACCATATAAAATGAAGTCTTGATGCTATATATATATTAAGCCTTCATTTTCTTATGTAAAAATTACATTTTGACACTTGAAAAGTAGTTTTTAAATATGGGTCTTGCCAAAATACGAATTTCACAATTTTGTTTGAGTTCATAACTAAGATCTATACTTAATATGAACATAAACATAAAACAAATGCATGGTAATAAGCTATAAACATCATGGATCTAAACTTCACTTATCAAAATCTTTCATTTATGGTATCTATACCCTAAGCCCTTCATTTTAAATGAAAAATATACATTTTGAAGTTGAAAAACCACTTTTCTAAATATGGTTCCATTTTCATCCGAATTTTCAAAATTGATTTTTGTTGAAAACAAAATAGATCTTGGTTTCCTACAACTTTCCTACCATCATCAAGCTATAGCAAGTTGTTCATGAACATAAACAAAGATCTAATGCATCTATGAACTCAAAACTTTAGATCTAGTATTCTAAACTAGTTTTACATGCATGAATCACTAAGATAGACATGTGAATGCTAGATCTATGCATAAATCATAAGGAATAACAAAAATAACAACTTAAATAACAAGATCTATGGCATAAACAAAAATCAAAGCCATAAAAAGTTAGATCTACAAAATATAATAACTTTAAACAAGAAAATAATTATAATACAAGGTAATAAAAGTGGAGAAGAGAAAGATTTCATTTTTGGCATCATCATCCTAAGCTTTTAAGCTTATGGAAGTTCATTTGATGCATGAAACCTTCATTATACTTTACCTATATCACCTATGGAGCTTTGGATGAAGATTTGCTTAGAAAATCTTTAAAAATGAAGTGTGGAAGCCATGGAAGATGTGGGGGCAGCTTGTTTTGGAGAAACATGAACAAGAAGAAGAAAAAGAGAGGAAATAGAGAGAGAAAAGGTTAAAGAATGAAAGAGGGAAAGTGAATAAATGAAGGAGAGAGAAAATGAGTGTTTTAATTGTAATAAATGAGAGAAAAAAAATAAAACATGGGCAGCCAAGGGGAGGGGTGCTGCACGTTGAAAGGGGAGGAAGAGAGGTTGTTGAAATTTGACTTGAATTAAATTGTGTAATTAATGTGTAATGTAACTTTTTGAAAAAGGATTGAAATATAATTAATTTTAGTCAAAATATGAGTGGATAAAGGACAATGGCAGCCATAAATAGGGTCAAAAATCTGCCATCAATTGTGGGATAATGTGTAGAAAGATTGAAGTGAAAAAAGTGATATGTGTAAGATGTACTTGAAGGTATGGGTTGTAAAAGTACTTTATTAATAAAATAAATTAAAATAAAATAAAATTAGAAAATTTATTCCAAATATTTGTAGCAGATTTTTCATAATTAAATTTAAATAATTATTTGAATTATTTTAGTAATTTAACAAATATGTTACCGGTATGATCAAAATACGCGAATATGGGCTATAAATAATTTTTTATAACCCGAAAAATTCTAAAAAAATTATTTTATGAAATAACAATATTTTTAAAATATTTTCAATTATTAAATTAATTTATTTTATTTTTAGTATCGGGTCTTAAACAGAATCTGATCCCGTAAAGACCCGAAACGAACTAAATTTTAGAAAAACAAAATTTTCTATAACATATAAAATATTTATCTAAAAATATAAGACTTTATAAGAATAATAAAATTTTGTAATAAAATAAAAATGAATAGTGCAAAAGTCAATCAATTACCGGTAATAATGGAAATACGATAAAAAGGTTATAACTGTAACTTTTATAACCCGAAAAATTATATAACTGATATATTTAGAAATCTTATGAAATTACGAGTCTAACGGTACTATTGGTATATTTTTGATATCTCGAGCCCCACACGCTTTTCGAAGTCTGTATCCGAACGGGTTCGAAATAGGTCAAAAATTTACCAATCTGATATTTTTAAACAAACTCATATTACTATGAGCTATTCTATATATTTAAACTACATCTCGGCCTCTAGGTTAGGGGCTAGATTGCCGGACTTACACTATTGTATTCCGGTTAGGGTTTCCGGGTGATTTTTCCGGTTTAGACCTTTGCCAATTTGGAAACTGATATTTATGTTTATACAATATTTAATTTGAGAAATTTATTTTAAATTTTATTTTTTGTAAGTATTTATTATCTTTTAACGTTTTCGGAATTTTTGAATTGGGTTTCATTTCGAAAGTTAATCGTTATTTACTTTTTAATAATTCGTTTTATTATTATTATTATTATTACTTATTTATTATTTTTTTTATCTATATTACCCGATTTTATAATTAGAGTCACGTATGAAATTTGTCGTGCGTAGTGGTTTTGGAATTGTAGTATGTGATTTCTTATTTTGTTTTTAAGGATTTTCATTTTCTCAAGATTAAGAAGTTTCCGAATTCATTCGCGATTTAGGACTAGTTGAAATTCGGTTTTAATTTGGAGTGATTTTTAAGGTTTGTTTTCGAAGTTCATCTTGAAATTATTTACTGAAATTTTCCGGGGCTTACAATATGTACTTCTAGTGATCAAAGGAAGGGGAGAATATGGACAAATGTTGCTTTCTCGAATCATGTAACTCTTTGTTTTCTTAGTTTTGGATGCCTCGACCAAGTCACAACCATGCTAGAAGCCATGAAATCTTTTGTGTTGGAAAATATGGCTCCCATACCATTAGGCATAGGCATGCAAAAGGGAGTGCCTCCCTATACCGCCTTAGAAAAGGCCATGCTAGAGGGAGTGAAATGACCTTTTATCTTATTTAAAGCCTTTTTAACGATCTTTCTAATACATCTAAAAGCTAGATTACTAAGTAACTTCACTTAGGTCCAATTAGGTGAGAAAGATAAGAGAGTGTATAAGAAATTACGATTTATAACAAATATAAGGATGAGTTCTAGAAGTTGTGTTGTATTATGGTTCAAGTTACTGAATTAGATTCTTGAGGTTGCTATAAGTCATCTCAATAGGTACTATACTATGTTGTTGCTTATGCTTATTAGATTAGGATTCTAACAAGACTATTTGACCATATAAGATTGTTTGTTGGTTATGCTTGACTACTGTTGATAAGTGGAGAGTACCCATTTGTTGACATGACAACCCGATGATCTTAGTGTGGTGTTGTCACAAGTGGAGTTGCACAAGGAAATAATCTGGATAACTCTAGGATTTTTTGGGCTTTTGGGGGAGTACTCAATAACCATGTGTTGATTTCAGTTTTTTGGTTGTTAGGGAGTACCTAATTTCGATTTTGGGGATATTAGAGAGTATCCAATATCCAATATATATGTATGTAAATGTTCATATGTGCTTCGGGATACTGAGTTATCCATTTGTTAAATGTTCGATTAAAAGACAAAGATAATCAAATGGATATTTGTTCCATTTGCATGGTAATGCACGCAAGTTTGTTTCTGATTTTTCATACTCATGTGTTTGTTGGTATACTATATGGGCTCCGTCTTTTTTTTTTTTTTTATCTTTTTAGTTATAGGTTGAGAACGTAGAGATAGTTGTTTCGGTAGTTGTAACTTGCTAGTGGCTTGGGAATGTCACTAGCATTAAAGAACCTTAGATGATGTATAGAGGCCATGTGGTGATTTGTAAATGGTAACTATAGTTATGTATAACTGACTTAAATAATAATAGAAGTTTAGAGCTAATTGTAAAGAAATACTCAAGTTACCATATATAACCTTTGTAACATCTTTATGACTAAGATCAATGGCTGTATGTTAGATTCGTATAGTTTACTAGCTTATTTTTCTTTTATGTGTGGTTGAATATGATTGCTAGTATTTCATCTGACATTCTTTGAAGTCAATGATATAAGAGTGATTTTGGGGTTATTTACAACATAATTTGTGGACATTTAGTAGGTTTTTAGCCTTAGTGTACTCATAGTTAATATAGACACGTGATGGGTTGTAAATAACCTTAAATCTAAGGCGTTATATATATATATATTATTTACTTTATGGTTTTATAAATAAATATAAAAAATGCTAGAAAGAACAAAATAATTTCTTTGATTTTGTCTAGGGAATGCAACTTTTTTCTTTTTCATTTTGTAGCAAAACCAATTATGTGAAATAGTGATTATTCTTTTAATCAAACATAGTAATAGGTTAAGTTAACCAAAATGAGTTATAAATATTCTATCATTTACCTTTTCATTAAGGATAATCATAGTCTATTTTGATGGTTTATTTTTATTTATACCTAATCTACATATATATCTTATCTATATATGATTTGTAAAGTCTGTTTATGAGTAAAAATGTTTACTTTTTATCTATATCTATTTTTAAAAAATAGTCTAATTAAAATGGACATTGAATAGATGCCAAACCAATACCAAACTAGCTCACCAAACTTGAAATGGACAAGAGAGCTATTGATAAGGAATTTCGGTCATGGGCTCTCTATGTTCAGGCTAATTGTCTTGGCCACAAACTTACCTATTAGACTTTAGACTATGTTGCTTAAGTCATAGACCAACCTTCTTTGAGCCCATGATGACCTTGGGATAACCCCAAGGATATGCCAAGTTGCCTCACTTGGAAGCAGCTTGACCGCTTCTTGTCAATCTCAAGCTTGTCTGGCAAGGTCGCCTATATTCTCTAGGTATGTAATCTAACCTGTCACTGATGCAACAATTTCTAGAAATTTCGTAGCCTAGAAGATATGCTTACTACTTATATCTTGATTTATTTTCCTAAAATATCAAGAGATACTTTCCAATTTTGAGTTTACCTACAAACTTAATTTATTATGAACTCACTCTTATAGATTCTACATGTCACATTTAGGTAATATTTCATTTACTCTAGAAAAAATTCTTGTCGTCTTACTATCAAATTATTCTCTTACAGACATATTAACTTAAAGCATTGGAATAGTCGTGCTAGACATACCCTTAGCACCCACTAATTGTAGTTTGTCTTATAAGCTAAGATTTTGTTGATTTAAGGTTTTATAAGGACTAATTCTCATAGATCTACGTTCATAAAGATCAATAGCTCTACTAGAAAAATTATGCGTAGAACATTCGGTTTCGCTAATGGGATTAAACTCACGACTACATGATTAAAAGAAACATCAAATTTTACTACATGTCGATAGCATATCCAAGTTTCAATAGGCAAGTTAATGTAGTGAATAAGATCATCCACAACAATCTCAACAAAAGAACTGACAAGGCAAAAGCTAATTAGTTAGACAAGCTCTATAACATCAGCTACTCACTAAACCATCACAGACGAGACCCTACACTAACTTGCCTTCGGATTGGAGGCTGTCAACTAATCGAGTTGGAGCTCCCAAACTTTCAAACTCAAGCTCTAGACATAACAATCAACCAGGTTAGCTTGCAAGCCAACATAGACATTATTGACAAAATCCACAGCTTAGCTCGAGTAAGAACAATGATCACTCAATGTAAGTCTCAGTTACGCGAAGGCTTCCATACTATGTACAAGGCGTCTAACACATGGAGGAGACACATCGGAGTGATACATTTTATATTGATACAACTTGAGTAACAATGTAAAGGAAATACAATTCACTATACTTCAATTACAATTCATCAAAAGATTTCACTACATAAAACTATTACAAAGCAATTCACAAAACTTAGCTAATATCTTCAAGTATTCTTACTTCCTACCGGAATCCCGAAGTCATATTCGGCTCCAACCATCTCATTCCCCAGGTAGTATTCTCTCGTCAACTTGATTATTCAAACATCTATTGGGGTATAAGCTACACTAGCTTAGTGAGAGTTCTCTTAATTTCGTACCATAACAAGCAAGTTATAAATTATCCATATGCTATGCATGAATAAACACATGAGTAGACAATTATGTATGGGTATCCGAAACCTATACAGAGAACGGATTTACGCCCTTTGTATCTAGGGTTAGGGATCGTATTGAAAGTCTACATGACCTCCTACTAATCCCCAATCCCCCCAAGCTCATAGCACTCGACTTGGCTAGGCTCATACATGGGATACATCCCCAGTGCGCTTTAGTTCCCTATGAATGAACCCTGATACCGGGTCTCATTCTCCAAACATGACCTTGGACCATACCGATCGACCTGCGTAGGAGTAGCACACTACCAAATGCAACTTAACCGATGTGATGCATGACCAATTTATTTTTGCTTAGGTCAAATTATTCATACATTCTTTAGAGTGACCAACCAACATAATACACATAAACAAAACAATATAAATAGTGCAGTTATCCAATCGAATCATGGTTTTGACATGCTTTACTATTCTTTGGCATACATACATCAAAGTCTCATCATCTATCCCATCCCCATTCAGATCGGTTTTTATCTTGTTTCTATAATTCTAAAACAACTAGCTACGAGCACAAACAAGGTAACAAAATAAGAGGAAAACTCACTTGTCCATTGGACTCCGATCTTTTAATCGTAATAGTCGGGTGGCAACGAATCCTCGAAAGCAAAGTCACCTAAGGAAAGAAAATTATTTCAACTCAAAACTAATCCACTCTATCTCGTACAAACTATCAAATTCGTAATTCTCGTCCTACACGAGATTCCAACTTAAAATGGCCATAACTTGGTCATTTTAACTCGGAACTTAACAAATTATATACTGATTTCTATCTACTTCAAAAGATCTATCTAATTATAATATCATATTTAAGTTTTGAAAACTTTTAAGCTTTGAAAAGATATGATCAGTTCAAATTAGTAGCAAAAACAATTTAGAAAATTGATTTTGTAAAAGTTCATGAAGTTTCTACTATCCAAAGCAAGTATACATGCAATATGAACAAGTTACTATCATAAATGATATGTTATGAGATATATATATATATATATATACATGTTTTGATGATATTGAATAAAAGAAATTTTTAGAAACTTTTTCTTGTAAGACTATATGAAAAATCATTTTAGAAAGGCTAGTCTTGTAGTCTTAATAATTCCCACTTGTTTTTAGAAAAATTCCTTGAAGAAAATTTATTTATTCTTGTTAAAATTAAGTCCTCATTATGTATATTCCTTAAGGCCTTTATTTAAAAAAAAATTCCATTTTACACTTTGTAAATATTTTTAAATATGGTTCATTCCAAAATCCGAATTTTGTAAAAGTTGTTTTTGTGGTGATTCCTTTAAGTAAACTCATTGATACTTAGAAAATTAAGGCTCAACCATACCTAGCCACTAAGGACTTCATTTCTTTAATAAAACTTCTATTTTGAGTTTAGAAAGTAAGTGTTTTTATGCCATTACTCCATCATTACGAATTTCTTAAAATGACAAACAACTCAAATTTTCGTACTTTATTTCTACTCCTTGTTCTACATATTTTTCTTAGCAAATCCCATCTCAACTTATAAAATCATTACTTGATGATATCTATAACCTATACTCTTCATTTTTCATATAAAACACAAGTTTTGGAGTTGATAAAAGGGTTTTTAAGGCATGATCTTGAAACCATCCAAATTTCACACGGTTAGGATAAAACTCAAATTTTATACATTGTAATCTCTTCCTATTTTGAGAATCTCTATTAGTAGATCTACCATTTACTTATAAAAAATATCTCTTATTGATGCCTATTCCATAAGCCTTTCATTTTTTAAACAAATCCTTTATTTTGGTGTTGAAAAATGGGTTTCCAAAATTAGTCTTGGTTGAGATCCGAATTTACAAAATTTATTTTTGGACATATCTTTTGATAAAACTCATCTAAACTTATGAAAATTCATCCCTTTCATATCCTATCTTAAGAGCCTTCCATATCTTGAATAAAAACTTCATTTTTGAGTTGAAAAACATGTTTTTAAGTTATGCCTTTGTCTAGATCCGAAAATAGAATTTTATTTTGAAAAATAATCTTTGAAAATCACCTTTGAACCATATAAAATGAAGTCTTGATGATACATACCCATTAAGCCTTCATTATTCAAGTAAAAATTCCATTTTGACCATTGGAAAGTGGTTTTTAAATATGGGTCTTACCTAGATACGAATTTCATCATTTTTGTTTGAGTTCATAACCAAGATCTACACTTACTATGAATATAAATCTAAAACAAATCCATGGTAGTAAACTATAAACTTATAGATCTAAATATAAACATAATCAAAGTTTCATAAAAATTAGATCTACAAATATAACTACTTCTAGCAAGAAAATAATAATATTACAAGAGAATAATCATGGATAAGAGGAGTATTTCATTTTGGCATCATCATCCTTAGCTTTTAAGCTTATGGAATGTCATTTGATGCATGAAACTCCCACTATACTTTACATACATCAACTATAGAAGCTTTGGACAAGAGTTTTACCAAAGGATCTTGAAGAAATATGTGTGGGAGCTCATTTATTGAATAGGGTCAGCAAGTGTTTTTGCAAGAACAAGGATAAATGAAGAGAGAAAGAAAAGAAAGATAGAGAGGAAAATTTGCAAGAATGATAAAGAGTTAATGTGAATGAGACAAGAAAGATAGAAGGATTAAAACACTTAAATGAAGTAAAAAAAAAATAGAAATGGGCAGCAATTACTTCCTCATGATGGTGATTTTAGAAGAGAGAGGGGGAGTTTAGTTGGTTTTTAATTTGAAATTGTAATGTGTAATTAATGTGTATGTGTTGCTTCTTAAAGAAGGATTGAAATAGATTTATTTTAATCAATTTTTGGAGTATTTCAAAGGACAAAGGCTTCAAAAAAAGTCAAAAATCTGCTATGAAGTGATACATGAAGTGTGGAAAGATTGAAGTGAAAAAGAAGATATGTGAAGGTGTACTAAAGGTATGGGTTTGTAAGTACTTTCTTAATAAATAAAATAAAAATAAGAAAAAAATAAGAAAATGCATTCTAAATTTTTGTAGCAGAATTTTCATAATTAAAATAAGATAAATAATTAATATATTTTAGTGAATTATTAAATAAGTTACCGATATGATCAAAATACGCGAATAGGAGCTATACTTGATATTTTTATAACCCGAAAATTCTAAAAAAATATTTTATGAAAATAACAATATTTTCAAAAATATTTTTCAATTATTAAATTAATTTATTTATTTTTAGTATCGGGTCTTAAACAGAATCTGATCCCGTAAAAACTCGAAACGAACTAAATTTTAGAAAAACAGAATTTTCTATGATATATAAAATATTTATAAAAAAAAATATAAAGGTTTACGAGAATAGTAAAATTGTGTAATGAATAGTAGTGAATAGTGCCAAAAGACTAGTTAATTACCGGTAGTAAAGAAATACAAATATAATCGTAAAATCAGATATTTCTAGTATTCGAAAAATTATAAAACTGATATTTTTAAAATCCTTATGAAAATACGAGTCTAATGGTATCATGGTTGTCAAACTCGCGAGTCTACTCATGCGTTTCTACGAGTTTACGAGCTGATGATGATATTTCGATTCAACTCGCATACAAAATTATTTTTTAAGTAAACTCATAAGTAGAATCGTAGAATCGATGGTAAAATCGGTAGTAGAATCGTAAATAAAATCGTAGTAAAATCATAAAGTTGTAATTTTACACCTTTTTTTCTATTTGAACTTTAAAATGCAATCAATTTAATATATTTAAATTTATGGTTTTTGGGGTTGGTTCTTGATATTTATCTTAATCTAACTTAATTTAGTTTTTTTATTTTTTCCTTTTATTTCCTACTTTTGTATTTTTCAGAGAGTTATTTTTCTTTAGATTATATACTATGATATATTTTAAACATTTTGAAAGAAAATTAAACTAATATATAGAGAGCTATATTTTCTCCTTTTTTAATATTATTCTATCTATAAATTTATTTTCCATAAATATAAAGATTTTTTATGTAATGATTTTTTGTGCAAATATATAGTGAACATGAAAATATTCATTACTGCACAAAACTAGCTACTTACACATAATAATTTAAATGATTTGCAATACATCTTAATAATTATAGATTATGAATCATCATTAAATAAAAATAATTATTTTAATTATAAAATAGCACTAAATATATTAATAATAGTATGTGAATTATGATTGGTAAAACTTAAATTTTGGTTGTACATAACTAATTCAATACTAAATTCTTTATTTTCATAATTTATTTAAAGTTTTATTAGTTTAGTAAGTACATCAATAGTTTTTGTTAGTAAATTTACATTAATTGTAGAATCTTACGATTCTACGTTTTGATTTACGTTCCGATTCTACGGTCCCCTTAGCGATTCTAGGTAGAAACTCGAGTTTGACAACCATGAATGGTATTAATGGTATATTTTTTATATCTCGAGTCCCGGAACACGCTTTTCAAAGTCTGTATCCAAACGGGTTCGAAATAGATCAAAAATTTACCAATATGATATTTTTAAGCGACCTTATTTTACTACGAGTTACTCTACATACTTAAACTATACTTGGCCTCTAGGGCTAAGAGCGAGAGATTGCCGACTTAAATCTACTATATTCTAGATAGGGTTCTCGGGTGACTTTTCGGTTTAGATCTTTGCTAATTTGAAAACTGAGGGTTTATGTTTATACAACACATTTAGTTTCAGAAATTTATTTTAAATCTTATTTTTGCAAGTATTTAATATCTCTTAATGTTCAGAATTCTAGAATTGAGTTTTATTTCCGAAGTTTATCGTTATTACGTTTTAATATTTGTTTTAGGTTTCTATATTACTCGATTTTTACAAGTTAGAGTTAAGTATAGAATTTGTCATACGTAATGTTTTGGATTATAAACTGTTGAGTTTCTTATTTTATTTTTAAGGATTCTCATTTTCTCAAGATTAAGAAATTTCTTGATTCGTTCGTGATTTAGGACTAGTCGAAGTTCGGTTTTAATTTGAAATCATTTTTAGAATTTATCTTCGATGTTTATTTTGGAATTATTTACTGAAATTTTCCGAGGCTTACAAATACCACTAAAATGTAGCAAGTGCATTAAAGCCAACGGCATCCTTTGATAAGTAAATGTTCCATAAATGCATGTAAATGTTGTCATTTCCAAATATTCAAGAGTAATGGGAATCTAGAAGTACTCAAACATTCCAACAATGAAACATTGGAAAGCATTACCAACTAGCCTTTGTAAAATCTTATCACTAAAAGGTAATAGGAAATTATCCTTTCAAGTTGCATCATTTAATTTTCGATAATATATGCACATCTACCATCTTGTAAAAACCTTTATGAGGTCATTTTCTCATTTGGGACCATAGTCATCCTACCCTTCTTGGGTACCACTTGCACTAGACTTACCTATAGGCTACTAGAAATTAAGTAAATCAATTTGGCTTTAAGAAGCTTGATTACCTCCATTTTAACCACTTTCTTCATATGAAATTTCCAAAGAACTTGTATGAAATCAAACAAGAATTCATATACTGGTTATACAAATTCCTAAAAACAATTATATATCGCCATAGTCTTAAACAACTCATTTTATGAGGATATTTAAGTATCTATGATCAGTTATCTAGAAGTATTCTTAAATTAAAAAAAAAAAATAGTTTCTTATAATTTTTACCTTTCCACCGAGCTCTCATTCTTTGTGAGTTTTAGAGTATTTCTCTAAAATTTCTAAAATCCTTAAGAGATAATGGGGAAGGTATTAGAAAAGGGTTTATATAGAGGTAAAATAAAGACAAAATAGATCAATAATAATAAAAAGGTAAGAATTTGGCAATATACCAATTCGCCCATGTTTAAAACATAATTTTTAGGAGATTCCACATACCATAAAGCAATAACAGGTATAACTTAATATGGATGAATCGGTGTATAAGAAAATGGGCAAGCGATAAAATTTCTTTGTAATATGGAACAAAAGCACTTGAATTGGAAATTTTCAAGCAACAATGGGTTAAACTCAGCAGAGATGGATCAGCAATTCTATAAAAGGAACAAACAACACCGGTGTTGTTCCTTGATATTCCAATAACTATAATAAATAAAGTAAATTCAAAATATCCATGGCAATTGTGGGGAGTAAAATAGGATATTTATTATTACCTTCAAAAGGTCTACATAATGTTGAGATTAATACATCAGCTATAATTCTTTTGAACAATTTACTAACCACAAATTGCATGATTAATGTTTCAATGGCTTGCAAGGACAAATTCCCCCTCTCGTCGAGTGGGTTTGCACATAAGATGGAAGAAGAAAAATCTTTTTAAAGTTATTCTCCTACTAGGTTACTTAAATTTTTGCTGCATGATCCTTTTAATTATGGGTTATAGAGGAAGTATAAGTAGAGCTGGACAAATGGGTATGCCCGCGGGCCAGCCCGTTTAACCCACTTAAAAGTGGGTTAGGGCCAGCTTTTTTTATTCCGTTTAAAAGTGGGTTAATTTTACCCAACCCACTTAACCCGCGGGCCAAAGTGGGCTAGCCCGCGGGTTAAGTGGGTTGATCCACCAACCCACTTTTATAAAAATAAAATAAATAATTATAGGGTAAATATTTATTAATGAAGGTTATTCTTGAGATTTTTTATACTTGAAATTAAATTTATGTGTTAATTATAACAAAGAATGACAAATGATGCACATGCACCATAAAAATTTTATAAAATATATTATTATTGTTTTAAATGAAATATATTATCTAATTTATTTTTAGAAAACTTATTTTTATATAAAAAGTAATTAAAACAATAATGAAATTAATCATTAATATATATAACCTTATAAAACTCTCTTTTTTATTTTATATATATATCTTATTCAATTAGTATAAAATAAGTTAAATGGGTCAACTTGGCTCATTTAACTCACAAAATATGTAAGTGGGTTAAAAGGGTCAAAAAATGGGCTGGCCCGTTTAACCCACGGGCTAAAGTGGGTTGGGTTAGGGTCAGACAATTTTGGCCCGTGGGTTAAACGGGCCAACAAATTTTGGCCCGTTTAACCCACGGCCAAAGCGGGCCGGGCCGGTTGGCCCGTTTAACCTACTTGCCCACCTCTAAGTATAAGACCCAAAAACTGGTTCATGGTGATGGAACAGGCAATTTTTTTTCCACCCTAAACATTTAACCTTTAAATGCCAGGGGAAAAAAATAGTAACATTTTGAGTATATTAATAGAATTATTTTATTTATTTATTCATGGACTAATCAGAAGTTGACATGCATCATTGACTAAATTTAATAAATAGTTGATAATGTATAACATGTGTTTATTAAAAGGTAAATTGCTTGAACTTCTCCTAAAAATCTCCAAAAATTGCACAAACCTTCATTTTTTTTTCTCAAAAAGTTAGCGCTTACATCTCTTGAAAAATTGATGTGGCCAATGACATTGAAATTTTGTTGATTTTGTGATCACATGTCAATAAATATAATATATTTCATTAGAGAATGTTCATAAAATAATATTAAAATTTGAAAAAAAAAACAATAATGAAAAAATATTATCACAAAAGGGAAAAAAAATCAATTCTTTTGTTTTATGTTTGCAAATTCATAAATGATAATGGAATGGGAATTCTTTCACCTAATAAGTGATAAATTCATGTTATTATCTAATTTTGTCTAAGTTATTATATGTTTTTATTTGCTTTTTTTTTTTTTTTATAACACAGGCAAATGTTATAACCAACCAAATCAAACCAAAATATTTAAAAAACTTTGCTCTAACTAGCTTTTTTTTTCACACGTTTGTCAAGTTAGATAAGAAAATGGAACTGCTTACCAATGAGGTTGATTTTGATACAAAACCATTAGATTCATTCATCAATGTAAATAAACTTCATTTTTCCCTTTGTTATCGATTTTTTTAAAAATTTTTAATTTTTAAACATTTTTATAAACATTCTCCTATGAAATATTTTATATTCATTGCCACGTCAATGTGAATCATTTAAAATTTTACATTAATTACTATATATGCTAGCTTTTCGGTTGGTGCAAGTGCTAACTTTTAAAAATTTTAATTTTTAACATTTTCATTAAAATCTGCATAATTTACCCCCATTAAAAATAGTAATATGGATTTTTTTTGCAGTTTCAAAATATAGATTTTGTTTACTTAATTTTTCCTTTTATTTACTTTAGCAGTGTAGAGCCTATATGTTTGGGAAAAATAAATTATTGTTATCCTTTTTAATTTTTATTTAAACTTCAATATAGAAAGTGGATGAAACGCGTTGGACACAGTTAGTTGGGAGGATAAAGATTAACAGCCTACTTAGAGGGAATGTTTTAATAGATTCATCCTATTTGACAAACAATTATCGGCCCATTCACTTCTTCATTCCTTCCTGGTTTTAGTAAAATTGCTATTATCCCATTTAGTTTAAGAGAATGATAATGAATTAGTATTACCCAGAATAATAAATAGTAATTTATGTTCTCACATACATGAATTACCATTTACTGTTTATTTTCAATTCTTGTTATAAAGATCTTTGTCTTAAAAATATTACCAATACAATTGTCATCTCGCTATAATAAAAATAAGGATATTATAGATATTTTATTTTTATTTCAATAATTACTTTTTTACTTTTTATTTCAAATAAACAATGTACTAGATAAATAATAATTATTACAATTTTATTACGTTGTTATATACAGAATTAAAATTTAATTCCTCTTTATTTCATATGCTGAAATGAACAATCCATACATGCGACAAACATGAAAAGAAGAGAATATAAATTCTTTTTCCTTTACCTTACTTATCTTTTTATATGCTTGTCACAATTAAGGGTCTGTTTGGATTGTCTGTTTTTCATCTGTATCTGTATCTTTTTTAAAATGATATGTGTAAATATATCCAATTTGTATCTAAATTTTATCTATATTTATTCTATTTGATCTTTTGATAAGAACTGTCAATTTTTTTATCTATATCTATTTCTTGATAAATAATTTGTTAGCAAAAAGTTTGAAAAAGTGTCTGTATCTGCCGAAAAAAAGCCAATACAAACAGATCCTAAATAATCTATCTAATAACTCTATCTAAGAATTTTCTCGTAATTACATGACCTACACTCCTACAAACTGGCATAAGTGAGAATTGAGACTGCTAATTAAATGTATGGAAAATGTCTTATTCGATACTTGAATTTCATGAAAATGTCAATTAGGTACTTGAACTTTAAAAAATCCAATTCCATATTTAATTGAACTTTTTGTGCCCCTAAGTGTTATCTTACTCAATCATTTTCTTACATATTCATTACTCAAAGAGACAGTGAAATGGTGGGGTAGTATTTGAGAATACAAATGTTCAATTAGGTATGAAATTAAATTTTTTTAAGTTTAGATATCTAATTAAATTTTTCATCAAAACTTAGGTAGATAAGGCATTTCCCGCTAAATGTAGTATAAATCATGGTTGCAAAACGGGCCCTGACCAGTCGGTTCAACTTGGTTTGACCGGAATCGATACTAATGCTAGACTGAGTCTTACCTAAAACTCATTTTTGCAACGAATCGGCGAGACCTGGATTGACCCCGATCGACCCAGGTGATTGAACCGATCAACTCGGATCGATTGAACTAGGTTGAACTGATCGACCCGGATAGGTTGACTCGGATCCAAAAAAATAAAATAAAAAATTAGAAATTTAAATATTTATTCATACTTTATTATAAATTTATAAAATATAATCATTAAATCATATTTATTTAATAATTAATTGATGAATTTAATCCAAATATAGAATTAATTGAGTGATTACACACATATTGATCTTTTTATAATTAAATAATCCTTATTTTTTATTTTTTCGTAATCCTGGTTCAAACCCGGTGGAACTAGGTCCGACCCCTCGATCCTTGACCCTTAGCCTGTTTCGATCAAACCCTGGTCCAGTTTTGACAACATTAGTATAAATTGATAACCCGTACTTCTTTTTCTCGGCAGTGGAATAGCGACCTCATCACGTTTTGATCAATCATAGGTTTATGTGAGTTATTTGATAGCACACTTGAAATTATGGTTGAACAATACTATGTTTGGTTGGTGTTGGAGCAGAGTGGAATCGAGACCCCATTAACATTTCCATGGAGAATCTTTTCCCTTAGTTGTTAAACGACATTATCAGGTAACTTTACATGCACAGGGACTATGTAGAACAGGAAAAAAATGGTATTGCTTTGGAGGTAACAAGTACTAGTACATGACTTCATTAAAGAAATTATTCAACATTTTTTTCTTTTCCAAATAAAGCCGGCCACTAATAAATAAAAAGCGAAAAGTCATTTTTGGTATTTGAGTTTTGAAGAAGTGGGCAATTAGGTACCTGGACTTTTAAAAAAACTAACTTCATACCCAACAAACTTTTTGTACCCCTTTTTGCTACCACCGTTAACTCCTTTAACAACGTTATCGTACGTAGACCTTTGAACCAATAACTATATGACACGTGTCAATTACTTAAAAAAAATTCCCCCTCTCTCTCTCTCTCTTTCTATCTGTCTTCATTTCTCTTCTCTCTCTCTCTCTTCCAAAGCCACCATGAAACCCAACTCCAACGCGATGACCATCTCTATACCACCGCCATTACAACCCCGCCAAGCTCCAAAAGCAACTGACCATCGCCAATACCTTCCTCACAACTCCCACCAAACCACAACCAACCAAAGATCTATCGTCAACACTCTCTCCCAAACCAAAGACACCTATAACCACCCCATGACTAACCTTGACAAAGCAAACCACCATTTCTGCCACCTTCACAACTCTAAACCACCGTTGACCACCTTAGTTCCAACCCCTAAAATAATCCTAGAAACACCACAAAACAAACCATCGAAACCACTACTTTCACCACTTCAAGACTACCACCATCAATTGACTTTACTAATAGCTACCCACCACACGAAACTAGACTTAACCATTTGCAACCACCTCCACTCAACACTAAGGTCCACAACCACACTCTAAATCCTTGCAACAAGCAAACTACTGCTCCCAAAACCCGAACCAACCCATAACTGCTGTAAACTCCCTATGACAACCACACCAAACCACTCACACTGCTTACCTTTATCGTCACATCACCACACGTCACTTCCACTACCCAAACCTAAATCATCAAATGCTAACCCTATCCCTGAATTAAAATTTTTGTTTTTCTTTTTCTAGGTATATCGCAATATACCCATCAACATTCATTCTAAAATCAATAAAATTAAATGGGTTATAACTTTACTATATTAATTACACTTTAGATGGTGAAAAAAAAAAAAACTTAAGAGAAACCCAACACAATAACAAAAGTCAAACAATTACCCTTGAAAAATAAGGCTAGGGCATTAATCAACAATGTTTTAATAATTGAAAGAACAAAAATAAAAAGGGAAATAAGATACTGAGAATATTAACTGGAAAAGGGTAGTTAAAGGCAAAGAACAACCTAGACAAAAACTTTAATATTATGTTGAAAGTATAAAGTTAAAATCTATTGTTTTGAATTTTGCGCTCTATTTCTTGTTAATATTTTTTCCTTTTTAGAGAGAGAACAAGAAGAAAGAAAGTAAAGAGAGAAAAGGGAATGGAGAGAGAAGGCAACAGGAGAGAGAAAGAGATATTTTAAATTTATTTATTTATTTTATAATGGGCAGGTGTCAGACTCTTATTGGCTCAAAGGTCTACGTAGGATAAAGTGGTTGACGATGTTAATGTAGATAGTAAAAGCGTGTACGGAAAGTTTACTTGGCTACGTTTAGTCTTTTCAAAAGTTTAGGTGTATAATTATCCACTTCAATAAAGTTCAGGTACTAAAAAAAGCTTTTTCCCTAAATAAAAAAGGAAAGAAGAATACCATAGTTTTATGTATACTGCTTGAAAGTCGTGATTAGAAAGCAAAAGAACCTTAGACTCAAAACTAGATTGCAATATTCAACATTATGGTGCTTTGGGATTGAAAAAAAGTTTATAATCATTGAGCATGTTTGAATGAATAAAAGTATAGTTAATAAGTTATTGATAAGGAGAAAATATACTCCTTGATTTTTTCAAACTATGATTTCACATTGATCTTTAAAAATATAGAAATAATATATTTTTCTTGCTATTAAGATCCCAAAACAACAATTGAAAGAAACACTAATAGTAACAATGATAAAGTTCTAACAATAGTTTGAATTATACAGCAACATTTATAAAAGTTATATGGACGTAAATTTAGTTTGAAAATTTAGGGAACCTATTCATATAGCAATAGTTCATGGGATGCCTTTGGAATTTATCCAATGTACTTTTCCACTTTATTAAGAAAAAAAAATGTAGATAAAACATTATTATAAGTAAAAGTAGGTGCTCCAATTATTATTTCTTGAGAAATAAATAAATGAATCCATATGTGGTCTCCCTGTTTTTCTTTTTTCTTTTTTTAATTTATTGTGTTAGCTCTAATATTCTATTAAATCGAAGATAGATGACCAACAAATAGGTGCAGACAGTTGCACCTTGGCATCCAACACATTTTAGAAGAAATTTATAACAATCTGAAACTTCGTCCAACAAAATAATGTTTGATGAACTCAAAGGCTTTGTATTAAAAGGTGTATCGATAATTAGAGTTTCATCATCTTATATTTGAAGGATATCATATTTTCTCCCACTTACATAACTCACATCCTCATAAGTTTTATCACATAGGTATAAAATCATACTAGGCAAGGAAGACTATAAAGGTGCTCCCACACAAGCTCAAGAGGTGTCCTTGCTCTGAGGTACTTTACCTTGAGTGGCACTTAGCTCTCTCATTTTTGGCTGGTGAACAGTTCTAACAACACATGTAACAAGCTAGAAATTCCCATCGTACGATTTTGTCCTTAGTGTTAATTGCTTCTTAAGAGGTCACACATTCGTCTCTATTGAACATGTTTAATTTTAGAGTTCTGAACACCAAAAAGTATCTCGATGATCAGAGTTATACCACCTTATATATGAAGAACACTAGATTCCATAAGAATTGTATAATTTCTCTAATGACATGTCTGATTCATTAGAATGGAATAAAGCTAGAATAGATTAACGATTCCTTTATTTTAGGATTAGGAGCATTTTTTGAAAAAAAAAATGCATTTCAAAAGAAATAGCAATTCCTTTGATGAAGGAAATGAATAAGGATTCTTTGTCTATTCCATATTACACGGAATAGACATTCTTTATGGTAGAATTTTCACAAATCAAATAAAGGAATAGGTGTTTTGCGGTAATAAAGGCAAAAATATCAAGATAATATCTAAATTTTTAGGTGGATTTTTCAATCTTGCTCTTGAATTTTGAAATTATAAATTGTTATATATACACAATCAAAATATTAAATAAGATAAATATGGAAAGTAAATTTTCGATTAAGTATGGTACTTTTAATTTCTAATTTCATGTTAAAAATTCAATCGTGCATGGTGTTAACAACATTTAGGGTCTGTTTGGATTGTCTGTTTTTCATCTGTATCTGTATTTTTTAAAATGATATGTGCAAAATATATCCGATTTGCATCTAAATTTTATCTATATTTGTTCTATTTGATCTTTTGATGAGAACTGTCAACTTTTTTTTATTTATATCTATTTCTTGATAAATAATTTGTTAGAAAAAAGTTTGAAAAAGTGTCTGTATCTGCCGAAAAAAGCCAAAACAACAGACCCTTAACTTTCAACAACAACAACAACAACAACAACAACAACAACAATAATAATAATAATAATAATAATAATAATTTTGACCCTACGGGATGACGCAACCACCAAAAAGATTACAAATCAATGGTATGTGATAAATACAAACGTCAAATACAATTCAACACTTAAAAGAGTGTGGTTTGATAATTATTGAGCCAGGGTGAGTGGAAGACCCCACTGAAGAACTCGATTCCTTAAATAAAAGCCGGTGGAGAGGCCTTTCCCTAGTGATAAGTTATGACCTACCATCATTTGCTATATTAATTTGCAGTGGAGAAATAGTGATTATTTTTTTTTAAATAAAAGAAAAGGTAAAGAAAAAATTAAAAGAAAAGAGGTCATTCCTTTGGAGGCATCAACTACCAAGTTCCAGCCTTAATTTATTTGAGAAGTCATAATTTCTTTAATAAAGTTAAAGCAAGAAAGCGACCTACTAATTACCCACCTAAGGATAGACAATGAATGCAACTGCTTGGAAGCATCTCCATTTTTATTAACCAAAGCACTAAAAACAATGCACGTCCCAAGATATATATAGACTTATGGTGAGCAATAATATATTTCACTTTTACAGTCAAAACGTTTTCTTTAAGAGCAAATGGATGGACTTTTCTATTCATTCATTCATTCATTTATTTATTCCAATTACTTTTTATTATAATAGTGGGAATATAATGCATTTCACTGCGACAAGGAATTTCTTTCCATTTTCCAATTACTTTCCCTCATGCTCTTCACTCAACCTTTTAGGACCTCTGCATTTTGTTGCCGAAATTCTTGCTAACACTAGGAGAATTAGGAAGAAATGATAAGGAAGGAAGGTAACGAAAAAGATTAAACTTTATTTTTTTGTTTGTTTTGAAAGAAAAATAAAGGAAAAAGAAAATTGATGTAATATATTTTTAGGTCTCGTCATTTTTTTCCCTCCATAATAGGAAAAATTAGGAGGAATGGAAGAAATATTTTGAAATAATTCTTATATCCTTCTTTTTTGAATTACTTATTATTTTTTAGGAGCATGCAATTATATTTTATTTTATCTATTATAATAATTAACATTTCAATCATTTTCTTCTCTTTCATTATCCAAACACATAGGCTGATTCACATTTTCTAATAATTCCTCTTGTATATTTTCTTTCCTTCAATTTTTTTTTTTTTTAATTTATTCCATCATGTTAAACAAAGTTTAAGAATTTCTTAATGTACAATATTAATATTTGAGTCAAACATATACTTATATTATTTATTGGACTCAAGAGTTTCATATTTAATGACACTTTGTATACCTATTTTTTTATATTTGACATATAATATGGCTAATAAATTCTATAAAATAAAATAGTTTCAAAAAAATTGAAAGAAGGTATCGCATACCCTCAAAACCAATATACCACAAATCTTACATCAACCATTATGATTATCAGATCAACTGGCAGTCCATGCTCATGCGTCACGCCAATAATGGTCCTCCTTTTCATGCGATGTTGTGTCCTGTGGTTAGAGTCATTTCATGAGATACACGCAATCAATCCCGTAGAGAAAGGAGGAAATGGGAAAAAAAAAAAAAAAAAAAACCATGGCCGCCAGACCAGGATTCTAAAAAGAGTAAGCAATTCGCTCTACCCCATAATAAGTAAATTAAAAGAAGAAACTCATAATAAACATTTCTCGTATGAGGAAACTCCGAAAGAACCTACCATTAGAGCTGATCTTATTGTAATGGCAATAAAAATCACTACAAACTAGAGTATTAATTATCAAATTATGTATTAATAGCTTATAAGAATGAAACCCTAGAATAGTGCAGAGCATGATTCAAATTATAGTGGTTCGTACACAGGAGGTAGTGACTAATCTCGTCAACAAAGCGATCATACTCCAGTCGATAATAGAAGGGTTGATATTGATATGTTCCATATTAATTGGTGCTACTGATTCTTCTTACTTTTAGAAATGCGTAGTAGATCCCGGGAAGATGTGGCATTGCTCATGCTTAGCACAAAATTAGATCCAAGAGAATTGTATAAGTTATCTAATAATTAATATTAAAAACACATGTATATTTGCAAGCAAGTTGTGTTCAGAGGACTTCAGATGATCAAGAGTCATGGAAAGGATTTGTAATAAATGCATATTGAACTATGTACTTAACCACTATGTCATACATACTTATTTGTTATGATTTGGTCTTTAAAATATACATATAACATATAGATTTTTCTTTTTAAATAAAATCCAAAACCTCCATCAGCCCCCCAAACCTCCCCCTAGTCCTGTCATGTTTTTCTATGGATCGATCTCATTAGTTATTTAATAACTTAGATTTATATGTAATTGCATTATTGAAATAATTACACTTTGTTTGACACAATGGAATGATTTAGGAAGCACGGAAAATGAAGGAGAGGAATTATTAGGTAATTTGGATTCTTTCATGTATTTGGATAATGAATGGGAAGAAAATGAATGAAATATTAATTATTATGAAAGACAAAATAAAAAATATAATGGTAAATTATTTATATACCCTAAAAAGATATAATAATTTAAAAAATAAGGATATAAGATTAATTTCAAAAGATTTTTCCCTTTTCCTCTAATTCTCTCTATTTTGGAGGGTGACATAAAAATAGTGAGGCCATGAAAAATATTACATTACTTTTCCATTTCTTTATCTTTTCCTTTCAAAACTAATAAGGGAATAGGATGTAACTCTCTTATTTCCTTCCTGCCACTAAAATATCTCAAATTTTACCAAATTATTTTAGGATAGTGTTAATTAAGTAGTAGAAGAATACAAGTAATTTGAACCTTAAATTAAATTTATATTAATAATCAAACATAAATAATTTAGCATAATTTAATTAGTAATTGGGTTTAATTGAAATTAAAGACTTCAAATACATCAGTTACCTATTAGCAGTGGATAATATAACAACATATTATAATATGAAATATAAAAGAGATAAGAATGAAAAATTTTAGTCCAGATTTAACGTGGAGTTTGACCCACTTCCTACTCAAGCTGAGTAGTACACCACTTTAATGATAAATAGAAAAAAAAACATTTCTTTTCTCTCTAGATATTTGCTATTAGATAGCAGATACAAGAACAAAAAGTTAAAATGATCTTCTCTATCTTTTCAGCTTTTACAAAGTAATAAGCAAGCGAACAAAAGAATTCTTGATTTGCTTTGTCTGCAAATAAAGCTCTTTCAACATTGTCCACACATTGATCTCTAAAGGAATATGTATTTATAGTCTTCAAACATTTAAATATCCATTAGAGATAACGTCCTACAATCCCCAAGAATTACATACACTCAATGGCTCTTTTTTGCCACATCTGCTTATGCATTTAAACTGCCATGTTCTAATGCTTGTCGCGCCTTCGTTTTGACCCTTGACCAAGTCTGTGCTTATGTAGACTTCATCTAGCTTTGAATTCAAACTTATTGTGCCTTAGACTTGTTGCGTCCTAGACTCATCGTGCCTTTGTTTTGATCCTCAATTAGAACTACGTATCTTTAAACTTGTTGAGTCTTGGACTTGAGGTTGTCAACCCTGAAGAGTGGACTCGTTAAGCCCTCAACATGTCCCAGGGCCAAAGACTCTGCATTATTGAACTTGTTGTGCTTTAAATTTTGAGCTTATCGTGCCTTGAAGAATGGACTCGTCGAGCCCTCGACATGACTCGCGACTAAACCTGCACTCGAGAATTTGTCCATGCTAAAAACCTGCATAATCTGTAGAAAACAACAAACAACACACACATCCATATTCTATCATATTATTCATCATATTGTTCGACTAATTAAGTATAGTTTAATATAATTGAATAGTTAATTGTGCAACTAATTGTCTTATGAAAATTCACATTGAACATACAAGTTCAATAATCTCCCTCTTTTTTATGAAGACAATCATGCACAATAAACTCCTTTTAAAATTAAATATACTCCCCACAAAAACGCATTTGCGTTTCAAAGGAATTTTCTCAAATTCAATTTAAATACTTGATGCTTAATTCTAGGGAAATGCAAGTTATACTTAATTCATCATTTTCTTCCCCTCTATACTTATCAAAAAAAACATTTCTCTCCCCATTCAATATTTTAACATGTCTCTCTCCATTTGAACTCATCAGAAACATACTTCATGCATATTAATTGTGCATACTCCATATCTCCCCATTTGTACTCATCAAAAATAAAAACACAACTCAAAGCATTTCACATAAGGAGAGATGCACAAGCAATATAAAAGTTCAAAAAGATTTTAGACATGAAATAGTATTCACATATCAGAAAGATATGCAAGTTGTTGTTAGAAAGTCACAAAATATGTTTTTCAACGTGCATAACGAAGTCTAAAACAATATTCAAAGAGTTTCAAATATTCAAATAGGTCCAAAAAGCATCATAGAGGATGTTCAAACATTCAAAATTAGGTTTTAGCAAAATATTAGGTTCAAGCATACACAAAACATGTGGTCTAGAAAATTGTAGAATATATTAAAAAAATCACAGTTTTTTGCAGACAGAACAGATTACAAACATCACAGAAATATAGATGAACATTCAAAGATTCTTTAGTCCTTAAATCAAGTTCTAGATCAACTTATCTCCATGATATTTAGCACTTATCTTGCTTTATCATGCCTAATTCTCTATGCAAAGCGTAAAAACAATCCATACTCAAGAGTTTTTTACAAATATCAGCAATCTGATTGTTTATATCAATAAATTCCAAGCCGATATCTCTATTTAGAACATTATCTCTAATGAATTGATGTTTAATTTCGATATGCTTGGTTATTGAGTGTTGAATCGAATTTTTTTTTAATTTATAGCACTTATGTTATCACAGTGAATTGGAACATGTTCATACTTTAATCCATAATCTAGTAAAGTTTGTTTCATCCATAAAACTTGTACACAACAGCTACTGACAGCTATATACTCAGTTATGATAATTGAAAGTACAACAGAATTTTGCTTCTGTGAGTGCCAAGATATTAGAGAATTTCCAAAAAAGTGGCATTGCCGCTTATACTTTTTCAATCTACTTTGCACCCAGTAAACTCAACATCAAAGTATCTAACTAGATTAAAAGAGGTAAATTTTGGATACCACAAGCTAATTTCAATCGTGCTTGTAAGATACTTGAGTATGCAAGATACTTGAGCATGCGTTGTACTGCAGTCATGTATGATTCTTTTTGGCAAGATTGAAATCGTGTATATACACACATCTAGAACATGATATCAGATTTAGAAGCTATTAGATAGTTTCTCATTTTCATCTTTGTCAAGTTTTATAATTATCCTCACAAGGTGTAAGTCTTTTTTATAATTATCCATTTTAAACCTTTTTCAACAGATCTTTGGCATATTTTGATCGATTTATGAAAGTTCCATTTCATATTACTTTATTTGAAGACTAGAAAATAATTGAGTTAATCATCATGCTCATTTCAAATTATTTATTCATGGATTCCACGTATTCATTTATGAGACTCATGTTAGTAGCTCCAAACATAATGGCATCTACATAGATTTGCACAATCAATGTATTTGACTTGTGATTTTTGATAAATAGAGTTATATCAATTTTTCCTTTAGAAAATCCTTTGTTTTAAAAGAAGCTACTGAGTCTTTCATGCCAAGCTCTAGGAGCTCACTTAAGACCATAAAGAGCTTTATTTAATTTGTAAATATGATTGAAGAATTCATTATTTTCAAAACCCGATGGTTGCTCTACATAGACTTTTTCTTTTATAAAGCCATTTAAAAAAGTACTTTTGGCATCCATTTGAAAAAGTAAAATTTTTAAAACAACAATGGTTAAAAGCATTGTAATAGCTTCTAATCTAGCAACTGGAAAGGTCTTCTCGAAATCTATGCATTCTTCTTGATTATATCCCTTAATAATAATCTAGCTTTATTTATTATTATTATTCTGGCTTCATTTAGTTTGTTTTATAAACCCATTTGGTTTCAATAACTGGTCTACTTTTAGGCCTTAGAACCAAGTTCCAAACTTCATTTCTTGTGAACTGGTCTAACTCTTTTTGTATAGCTTGTGTCCAAAAGTCTCTTTTAAAGCTTCTTCATTATTTTTAGGTTGGTTTGTGATAGAAAAATAAAATTACTAATGTTTCTTAGAGATGATCTTGTTTCTATTCTATTAGAAGATTCACCTATTATTAAATATTTTATGTGATCTTATATATTTCCCTTCTTTAGGAAGATTATCATTAATAGATTCATGCACAACATCCAATTCATGTTCATTTTCTTTTTTATTATTATTTTCAAAAGAGAACTTATCCAAATAAGCACAAACATCATTACTTGAACATAAATAAGGCAAGTAATCATTAAAAGCAATATGAATAGATTTTTCTACAACTAAGGTTTCTTATTAAACACTTTATATGCTTTACTAGTTAAAAGTAACCTAAAAAAATTCATTCATCACTTTTAGCATCAAACTTAACTAATTTTCTTTTCCACTATTTAAGATGTAAATTTTGTGCCAAATGATGAAAATAAGAAATGTTAGGTGTTTTTCCTTTCAAAACTCATAGGGGTTTTCTTGAGAATTGGTTTTATGAAAACTCTATTTGATATATAACAAGCAGTGTTTACAAATTCAGCCTAAAAATATTTTGGTAAATTGTTTTCACAACAGGGTTCTAACCATTCTAATTAAAGTTTGGTTTTTCCTTTCAGTTATACCATTTTGTTTTAGAGTTCTAGGTGTTGAAAAAGTATGTTCAATGACATATTTACTACAAAAAAACATCTATTTCATAGTTTTCAAATTCTCCCCAATGATCACTTCAAATAGATACAATGTTACATCTTTTTTCATTTTGGACTTTCTTGAAATATCTAAAAAAGACATGGCCTATTTCATCTTTATATGCAACGAAGACAGTCAAAGTGAATCTAGTGGAAGTGGAAATAACATCCCTTAGGCTTAAAAAAGTCTCAATTTGCTTTTCCTTATTGACATGCTTCACAAATCTTGTCCTTTTAAAAATTTATTTTTAGTAAACCTTTGACAAGATTCTTTTTAACAAGTTTTGATATTATATTCATGCTAGCATGTCTCAATTTTTTATGCTATAGGCATCTATTATCATTTTAAGAGTATATAAAAGTTCATTTGATGATTTTAAAATCTTCTAGATTGATTTTGTAAATATTTCTTTGTCTATACCCTTCAAAAAGATTGATTATTGTCAATTCTTTCAACAAAATATTTACAAGTAAGAAATGTTACTCTAAAACCATTATTACATAATTGACTTACACTAAGCAGATTATGTTTTAATCCATCAACTAACAACATATTTTTAAAAATTAAATCTTTGTTTAAAGAATGTTACTTTCACTGAGAATAGTTGACTTGCGATTGTCTCCAAATGTAATATTCCCTTGATCTTTCAAGTCTAAATATGCAACTTAGATGCATCTCTAGTCATGTGTCTATAGCAGCCGCTGTTTAAGTACCATTTGTTTGAAGATCCCTATAAACATAGTATACTTCTTTGGTATCCATTGAGTTTGGGTCTTTCGGTTAGGTAGAATAAGGATTTCTCTTTTAGGAACCCAAACTAGCTTGTTTTTATGATTCAAATGCATGGTTCTTTTTATTACACAATTGTGTGCAGTATGACCAGATTTGTCATAGTAATTGCATGTCCCATGGGAGGCTTTTACAAAACGAGTTTTATGGGACTTGCAGCTACGTTCTCTACTATAGCCAATTCCATATTTATTTGAATCACTTTACTTTCCAAGAAGTGTGTTCAAATTCTTTTTTCCATTGGTGAACTTGGCTATAGTTGCTTTTGAATCATTTAAGCTAGCTTTTAACAAAATATTTTTATTTCTTAGTTGCTCTAGCTCCCTTAAGATTTTATCAATACTATTACCAACACATGCAATGTTGTTGTTGGTTGTTGTTGTTGTGTTGTTATTATTATTATTATTATTTATGGTTTTAATTTCAAGATCAAACAAGTCATTTTTAATTATTAATTTTTCATTGATCTTGTTCAATTCTTCATTCTTTCTTTTTAGCTTTTTAAATTTATTATTCATCTTTTCATTTTCTAATTTCAAAATATTTATTTCTTCATGCAACTTTTCATTTTTATTTTAATCTCCTCATGCTTAATTCTAAAATTATCCAATTCTTCTCCTACTTTTATCATGAGTGTTTTAAGTATGCTATTTTTTTTTCTCTACTTTTACTAGCTTACCGTATATTTTATTATACATAGCACACATCTCATCACACGGGGGGAAAGATGGAGAATTTACCTCATCATCCAATGACATGAAGCATATGTTCTCATCTAAATCACTTGAGTTATCATCACTCCATGTGGCTATGAGAGCTTTCTTTCTAGGTTCTTTGGATGCTTTCTTTAGTAGTGAACAACACTACTGAATGTGTCTAGGTTTGTGGCATGATATCACATCATTCTTCTCGTATCTTCATGAGCAACTATCATCATCTACTCTCTGTCTCTTGTTGTAAGGTCCCATGAACTTCTTAATCTTCTTGGCCATCAAGACAAGTTCCTTGTTATCGTCGTTACCATCATCTTCATCGTTGGAATCATGACTTGTAGTTTTTAAATCAATGGTCTTCTTGTTTGATTCCTCTCCTTACTTCTTAATGAGCTCTATCGAGCTCGAATTTTGCTCTTTTTCTCCTAAAATCCTAATCCATATCAAATTCAGCCCATTTGATATGAATCACTTGACAAGGAACCAGTAGGGTTTTAGTAAAAAGCCTGATTTTCTAAAAAATATTTTGACTGGAGTCACCACTAGCTAACGCTGAAAAAGGGTGAATAAAAACCAAATAGGTGATTTGGTTTCTAGTTTGGCACTGGTATGCGTGAAAAACTAGAAATTGATAAGCATGCGAGCTGCTATTTTAAAACCTAAATGGTTATCTAGGCTTTAAATGGGCTTTAGAAATCTTGAATTATATAGGCCAAAGAGTTTAATTTTGATTTTTTAATTTTTTTATTTTTTAGTCTTTTTTTTCTAAAAATATATTTACATATCTACAAAATATTTTTTTTTTGTTTTAAAAAAGATCCTAAAAGTTTTTTTTTTTTGTGACCACTCCTCAAGTGCTTATGCATCCATTAGCTGGAATCAGGTCCCCATAGTTCGTTTTGACTTTTGTAAAATTTTTAATTTGTTCATATTTTTTAATTATGAAAATCCACCAAGTTTAAGTAATTAACCATTTGATTTATTTTTGAAAAGTCTTAAAGGAATCTAATTTTTTGTGTTTTTGCTTTTGAAAATTTCTAAAAGAAAGATTTTTTTTTTTTGGAAAACCCCATTTATTATTTTTGGTATTTAGAAAATAACTAGCTATCAACGAAACATTTTCTACTATAATATATATATATTAATGAAAAATATTTTTTTTTTGATTTTGTAATTTTTTTCATTTTTTGGCTTTAAAAAAAAATCTGATCATATCAAACAATTCACGAAATCCTATAGATATTACTGCAGGCATTCACTCATCAAAAAGGTGATCTAGAAAAAAAAAACTATAATCTAAACAACTATGTCCATACTTTTTATAGATTTTAATTTCTAAGAACTTATTTATTAAATATGCTAAGCATTTATATCCTAAAATTTTATTTAATTACTAAACATTTTTATTTATCTAAACACTATATTATATACTAATACTTAGAAATATATCATGCAAATTACATGTGCGCACGCGCACACACATATTTCTTCATTTTCTCTTTTTTTTTTTTCTTTCTTCTTTTTTTTCGTTTTTCCTTTTTTCTCTTCTTTCTATTCTTGTTTTTCTTTTCTTTTTTTTTCGTCTTTCCCTCTCTTCTTTATTATTTTCTATTTTAGTTTTTCAACTTCTCTCTTTTTTCTTACTATTTTCTCATATTTTTACATATTACAATCACTTGTAGTATTAACAAATATTAAGAAAATAACGAAACTAAACTAATGAAACTAATAGAACAAAAATAAAAAGATGTGGGCATTTGGTAAAACAGATACAAAGAGACCTTCATGAATCGAGATTGGATTCAAAAGTGGATCCACTCAAGATTTGGACCTATTCCTGCAACATCAACAAAGTACACATAATTTCTCTCTCCTTTGAGTCCAATTGGTGGTGGGTTTTGGTTCGAGTAATGGTGATGGTGCGTTTGGCAAATATGGTCTTGGTACGTGATATTGGGGGTGATGGTTAGGTCATTACTAGTGGTAATTTGCGGAGGTGGAGGCATTGGGGGGAGTTCAATGGTTGAGGTGGTTGGATGGTGGTTTGGGTTTTAGGTAGAGATTAGTGCTCGTCTTTTAGTTTAGTCGTGTTTGGGAAGGAGAGACTGGTGGGTTTGGGTGTTATGGTACGAGAACTAGAGATGGAAGTTCTGGGGATTTTTTCAAAACTGGGATCTAGTTTCTTTTCAAACTTATCTCCAAGTTCGGATTTTGGGTCCTTGTCCTTCTTGAGAGCTGGTGTTCATTTTTATAGGAGCAATGAGGAAAGTGGAGGGACAAAGCATGTGTAGCCATTAATGGCCATTATGAAGTTGAAGAGATCGGAGGTTACGGAACATGGAGGGGCCAGCATTACAATTTTTGAATTAATCTTCTTTTAAACACATTAAAAGCTTAATTTATGAGCTTCGAATTGACTTTTGATATTCCCTCGCGAAAGAAGGAGCTCAAAATGAGCTCAAATGGAGCTTGTTCGAGCTCAACAATGGCGGATCTAGGAGAGAAGGGTTGAAGACAATGCGCGTGGTCCTACGCACTTGGCCCCACACACTACACGCACCATGCAAAAAAATTTCCCCCACACGCTCGGAAAGATTGAACTGCGGCCTTCTCTCCTTGCACTCCACACCTTAACCAATTGAGCTGAGCTCATTTTTTAGTACTATGCCCACTTAGGAGAAACTTAAGCCATTTGAACCAGGGCAAAAAATACTATTTTAATAAAAATAAGCTAAAATTGATTCGAGTCTAGGATCTAAATTAAATAGCCCAAAACACTAATATGAAATATATTTTTTATATTTTTTTCATTTTTCAATTTTTTTTTTTAATTTTAAACAACTTATTTACTAAAAGGATGGGTTTTTTGAATTTTTATTTTTTTTTTATTTTCTCATTTTTATACTCTTTTTTAATTTTGTAAATTTTTTATCTTATTTATTTATTATATACTTTTTTAATTTTAAACTTAACTATTTTTTTATTTTTGATAATTTTCAATTTTTATTGTATTTTCTATCTTTTTACAATTTTTATGATTTTTTAAGAAAGTGGCAAAAATGGGTTGTCGACAAACTCATGTATTTTGAGTGCTCCAAAGAGTTCCTCTTTACTCATGGCACTCAGGTCTTGTACTTCTTCAATGGATATTCTCTTTGCTTCCTAATCCTTAGGTAGTAACATGAGAAGTTTAGAATTTATTTCCAAGTTAATGAAATTTTTCTTAGTACACTCAAAGGATTTATAATGTTGATGAACCTATTATCCACTCAGGTCTCCTACTTTCGTTTAATCCATGATGCAATATGCTCATAGCTATATCATTTAAATCTAATATTTTCCAATCAGCTTCATTATAATCTTTTTATTCTTTTCCTTTTATAATAAGAGGCCTATTTTCTATTACATTCCATATCAGTTTATTCTGAGCTTTTAGAAAAAAATTTATTTTACACTTCCAATATGGGTAGTTACCCCCACTTAAAAACAGTGGTCTATTGATAGCTTTCCCTTTTAGGAACCCTAGTGCATTTGATGTTATGATCTTTACTCTATATGCAATTAAGCACAAAAAAATAGAGACCAAGCTTTGATACCAAATGAAAACGTAAAACACACTAGAAAATACTTAAGAGGAGGGGAGAATTGAGTATTTGCTCTTAAATACTCAAACAATTAATTTTTATGCAATAGATCAAATTACACTGTAATAGCAGTTAATAACACAACAACAGATTATAATGTGAAATATAAAAGAGATAGGGATAGAAATTTAAGTTCAGATTTAACGTGGAGTTCGGCTCACTTCCTACTCTCCACGATCACCAATTGCCTCAAATCGAGGACTTCACACACTTTATTAATCACCACAACAATACACGTTCAAGCTAAGTAGTACTCCACTTTTATAACACTTAGGAAATAAAATATTTTCTTTCCTCTCTAGATGTTCTCTATTAGATAGCAGATACAAAAACAGAGGAATATAATGATTTCTCTCTCTTTTCAGATTTTAAAAAGTGATAAGCAAGCAAACAAAATAATTCTTGATTTGTTTCGTTTGCAAATAAAGCTCGTTCAACATTGTCCACACATGGATCTCTAAAGGAATATGTATTTATAGTCTTCGAATATTTAAATATCCATTGGGGATAACATCTTAAAATCCTCAAGCATTAAATATGCTTAACAGCTTTTTTTTGCCGCATCTGCTCATGCATTTAAATTGTCGTGTCATAATGCTTCCGCGCCTTCATTTTGACCTTCGACTAAGTCTGTGCTTATGTAGACTTCATCAAGCCTTGAATTCAAACTTGTTGCACCTCAAACTTATCGCGCCCTAGACTCGTCGTGCCTTGGTTTTAACCTTTGACTAGAACTAGGCATGTTTGAACTTATCGAATCTTGGACTTGAGGTTGAGGTTGTCGCAGCCTAAAGAGTGGACTCGTCAAGCCCTCAACGTGACCCATAACCAAGGATCTAGATTTTAAACTTGTCAAGCTTTAGACTTTGAGCTTGTCGTTCCTTGAAGAGTAGACTTACTAAGCCTTCGACATGACCCGCAACCAAAGCTATGCTCGGGAATTTGTCCCCACTAAAAACCTGGACAATCTCTAGGGAACAACACAAAAATACACAACACACACAACACAACACACACACACACACACACACCCATTCTAGCATATTATTCATCATATTGTTTGACTAATTAAGTGTAGTTCATCACAATTGAATAGTTAATTATACAACTAATTGTCTCATCAATGTTCATATTGAACATACGAGCTCAACAAAGATACACTAAATCTCAGGTGAAAACACATGTCTACTATCCCTGAAGAAGAAAACTACACAAATATAATTTGAAATAAAAATAATTACTTAAATACCATCTCTATGTCACATCTTAAGTATGAGATACACAATTTTATATGTGTATCGCATGCTTAAGATAAGATACTATGATTTAGGATAATTGTGTATTGTATATTGGATATGTGATACATAAAAAAAAAAAAAAATCAATACTACATCTTAAACATGCGATAAAACAATGATATTCAGGTAATTAATTTTGTCTGAATTGTATTTGTGTAATTATTTTTTTCAAATTGATGGGTAAACAAGAGTTAATCTTGACTACATCTTTTAAGGGGTAAAAGACATGTCTAAGGTTCTTATAAAAAAAAATTTATACATATTCAAATTGTATACAAAAATTATTAAATTACTATCTTTATATCTCATGCTAAAAAGGAGATGCAAGATAAAAAAAATTTCTACATTTATTGTTTGTTAGAGACGAAACACAGTGACGATACTATGCAAAAGTTGTAAAAATTGTTGTATCACATGTATTTGCATATACCAATACATTATATGCAAAGTACTTTGCATGTACCAATACATGAAAAGTACTGGTACTTTACTTATATCACACACCTTACATGGGATACATAAAGCAAATTACTAGTACTTTTCTTGTATCGCACATTGGATGTGCAATACATTAAAAGAAAAATATGTTGCACATTCTATATACAATATAGCGATGATATATCCGTAATTCATATATGTGCAAACTTTTTGTTAAAAAAATGGTAAATAAGTAATAATGTAAAGACCCAACCCTCTAAATCCCGAGACTTAGAATACCGAGTCCCCAACCACATATAATGTTTTCACATTATATGTAAGGTTGTCCTAAAACTAATAGTTTATGAAAATTGTTTGATCAAAACTACTATAACTTTATAAAGAACTTTTAACAAAACAAGATTGCTAACATAAGCAATCTATATATACATTTACATTATATACACTGTTTAGTGTCAATACAAGACACTACAAAATTACAAATTTTCTTTAATCAAAAGAATCCTAGGGGATCTTAAGGTCTTTACAAAAATAGGCTTATCTATCAAGCCTTCTATACCTAACTTTGCCTCTAGCAAAATTCTTCCAAAAATCCAGGGTGTTCGAGTCCTATTCGTCCCACTCATCCATGAATCTCTCGAAATCAGACCCGTAGCCCAAATCATCATAAAACCCGTCTCCATTACCTGCAAAGCAGCAAAAGTGAGCCAAAGGCCCAGTACACAATAACAAATGCAAGAACAAGTCATCAAGCCAACATAAATCCAATGAAATGCATTAGTAAACAAGTGATTATCTTTATTAAATTTTCTTTCGCAAATCAACAGGGGGGTGTTCAAACCCCAGATCACACTTTAGGAATTTAGGGATCCTAAGTAACAGCAGCTGCTCAAGGAATTGATATAAGCAGTCCGAATACTTATATCTCCTATATCTATTTCATGAAGATAATAGCTTCATTTAGGGTTCAAAAGCCGTTATCCGACTCTACTTAAACTCAGTCCATAATATGAGCCTAATTCACAAGTTCCCATAAACTTTGAACTAAACCATGGCATTTCCCCCTAAGTTTAAGCAAACGTTACTCATATACTATTTCCCCTATCGGCTACCCACTTAACCAAAAAGAATCGCTATTGCATCATAGCGTACCATTGCATCATGGTAAAGTCATTGCATCATGACTTAGTTAAGCGCCTAACTAACATGTCATTGCATCATGACAGGTTTGCTACTCCTCGAACCAGATTAAACAGCTTAATAGACATCCAGTTCATTCAAATATTAAGCTAAATCAAATTAAGTTGAATTAGGAATGCCTATTCCTAGCAAACATCAGATAAGTTATTGCGTACCTGAACCCGATAGTATATTACTATGATCTCTCGGTGATGAACTAACCGAAGAACCCTTAACTGAAATAGGAATATCAAAATAATTAATAAATAAAGATAGATTACATTCACAAATATATATATAATATATATATCACAATCCTAGATCAATTGTACAAGGAAATTCATTAAACTTTGCTTAGTCTAAATATCAAATTCATGCAAAAACATGTTTATCTAGCTCATATATCAATAGGAATTCATGTATGAAGTAAAGATTGAAAATTGAAGAAGTTTGGATTTGAAAAACTCAGGGATACGCTGCCTTCCAACGCTTGTAAAATTTGATTGAACGCCGGTAGCGTAGGTAGCTTACGCCGGCGGCGTTTCACTCCGGCGTTTAAAAATTTGGTTCTGTTTGACTTCAACACTGCCCCCATACGTCGGCGGCTTAAACTCTCAAATTGCCTGCGTACGTTCTGAAGAATAAACGCTAGCAAAATTTATTGTAAAAGCCGGCGGTATTCAAAAGCAGTGTTAAGAATTTTACTTCTGTTTGCTTCCAACGCTGCCTCTACGCCGGCGGCGTTGAATTTCCAGATGCCGGCGTATGTTCAAAACAGACCTATTTGACAGAACTCAATTCCCCTGTTTTCCACTTCGAAATTTTCTAACCTATAACGCTTTTAAATCTTCTTCAACTTCATTTTTAACTTCATATACTCACTCCTATCTACACTACTCAATCTTAGCAACTCAAAACATGAAATCAACACATTTGATCACTTCAAATCCTACTTCCATTCATTCTCAATTTTAACTATTCAAACTATCTTTATTTCCTCCCAACACTTCATATCACTACCACAATACATAAATAAGCTCACACACTAACAAAACACATTCCTAGCTAATTTCAATGCATGAACAAGTAATTTAGATAACACTAAACTCATTTCATCCAAGATTTCATAAAGCTACTATAAGAAATGAAAACAAAACAAAGGTTATACTTATATCAACTCACTTAAATATGCCTTGTTTTGGAAAGAACTTTGATTTGCAAAGCTTGATATTGTTCTTGGTTTGGACTTGGAATTTGGAATGAAGGAAGAAGAGAAAAGAAAAACTCGGACAAAAGGGAGGGCTGCCCAAAAAGGAGTCCAATTGAGCTAATTTGGGTCTTATACTTATCTAAAAATTGACTTTTAAGGCTTATATAAATTTAGTTTGCATTTGAGTAAATTTGAGTCTCATTTGGGGCTTATTTGAGCATAAATACTAACTTAACTAAGGAAGATTTCTATCAATTAATCTTAATTAAAACCAAAGTTAATTTTATAGATCTAAACTTAACTTAACATCTTAATGTATAAAAGACACAATTAATAATTATACTATACACATATTAATATATATAAAACAAGAATATTAATTTCACTACATATGCATAATAACACATTTAGACTATTACCAAACACAACTATCATAATCATCATGCTCATTTAATTCAATAATTAAGATAAATAAACAAATACATGGAAATTTAAATAGAATTTAAATTTCGATCCTTTCAAATAATCTCCCTTTTAAGATTATCTCATATCACACCAAATGATTTCCTCTCTTCCTTATTTTCTTTTCACCAAAAATCAACCCCCAAATACCTATTCCATGTGCCAACTTCCTACACAAAAACATATAAATATATATATATATATATATATATCTCCTTTTGAGCCCAAAAACTCAAAAAATCAACTCTAATTTAAGCATCAAGTAGGTAAAGTATTACCCAACACTTATACCTATTTTAATTATGGTTAATTACAAAAACATAACCGTTCTTTTGACCAATATGCAAACACATGATCTATGTTTTTTTTTTTTTTTTTTTTACAAATAGATAACCGGAGTTCCATACAAAAGTATCGATATTATATAATAATTTTATAATGACACATATCAATATTTTATTGGTCATAAAAATTAATTTTACAGTTTTTTTCAATTTCTCATTTTTAAAAATAATTTTTAATATTTTATTTTATTTTATTTAGTAATATTTTTAATTAAATTATTTTTTTTATCTCAATAAGACTCTAACACATATCACTCTAATATTAATTAATTATAACGCACTTTTGTATGAAACTTGGACCATTTATTTATTGAAAAGAGTAATATATATCATGTGTTTGTAAATTCACCAAAACACGGGTCATGTTTTTGTAATTAATCCTTTTAATTACTATCTTAATACCAAATCTAAGATCTAATTCCATTCTAATTTGCTAGGTGAAATATGAAGTAAAGTGAAGATTTAAGTTAGGGTTAAGGATTGGAAGTTTCAACAAATTGCTTGAAGTAGTAATGTGGAATTTAGGAGCTAAATTTGTAAATTTCTTTGCATCATGGTAAGTTGTTTTAAATTGATTTGATGTTTAAACTTGTTGATTGAATTTGATATTGATATATTTTGAAAATTATTTATTTTATTTTGATTTGATGAATTTTTACAATTTTGTTTAATAACTTCGCCAATGTACATGTATACTTTGAGTTAATTTGATAAATTATACATGAAATATGCTATCATCTTAGATCTAAAATTAAAATTTGATTTTATGTTTATTTTAAAAAATATTAAAGTGTCGAATTTCATAAATATACATACATGTGTTATTTTAATTTAAATTGTTGATTTATTGAAAATTGCACTGTAATGTGTGTAATAAATGTAAATTTGTATACTATATGATCATAGGACAAATTTATTCATATTAAATTACCTAAATTTTCTTGAAATCAATAAATTATTTTTTACACAAATTAATTATGAATTTATAATTTTTTTATGTCTACTTTGCTTGAATTAATGAAACAAATGCTAAAATATGAATTTATTTGTAAAATTATGAATTTAAGCTTACAAATATGTATAAACGTTTTCTATAAAGTCAAAAATATTTTTGAAATTTATAAATGAATTAAAATAGGATTTAAATGGTATATTTCTTAGAAAAGTGACATATTTATATATATTGTTATTAAGAATATTAAATTAATTATTTTCGAGAAAAATTTATGGATTTAGTAAACTTAATGTATCTAGTTATAACTGGAAGGTTTAGTAATTTTTTTAATTAATTTTCTATTTTTAACAACTAATAATTTAAATAATGTCATTTACTGATAAAATTTAATTCAACAAGTTGAACTGGTTTTGAAATTAAAAATTAGAATTTAAAAAATTATAAAATGAAGGTAAATTTTATAATTTATTTAAATAAAAAATCAACAGTTTTAATTAATAATTGCTAATTAAGTGCAATTAAGGGTAAATTGTCGATTTTGATCCTAATAATGAAATGATGAATTTATGTGATTCATATATCCTTTTGATTTTGAAAATTTTACTAGAAAATTGAATTAAATCTAAATTTTATTAAATATGTATGAATTTAATATATTTAAAATATTTTCTTATTAATATGCAAATTATTAAGTTGAATATTACTTATTAGAATTTAATAATTGAATTATAGATATTAGTCGAATCACATATTGGACTATTGTGTGAAATGGATTAATTAGAAATAACTTAATTTTGTTAGCATAATTTTTTAGTATAATTGACCTATTTATAATATAAAAGGACTAAAAAATAATATTTAAATTTATCACTTTTGGATTTGTTGAGCTGATACATTATAGGAAGTTAAATCCTAATAAAAAACACATGCTATATATGACTTTAACTTGACTAATTAATTAAACAAATACAGGTTGATGAGTAAATTGTTATTCAAAATTTATGTGAGATGAATTTTATCAAATAGATACCTATTCTTGATCAAACTTGTCATATGATCTATTACAGAGTATTACTATTTTGACTCATACGTAGTAACATATATGTCTTGCTTTCTTAGGTGGACATTTTCAAATGGACTAATTAAAAAGACGACTTAATAATTGAGTGTGTTTGTGCATGTGTTGTTTAATTTAGGTTGTAAGTGACAAGCCTGCTAAGCAATGTCAGCATGGTAGTTATGTGTTTAGTCACCGGTGGTGGCTCGACAAGTAGCTAATGGGATAAATGGTATCGAGATAATATTTACTTAGACTCAGAGAGAAGTAATGTCAATCTAGTTTACATTTATGTGACCGATTGAACCGTAATGTATTATGGACTGAGATAAGTAGAGATACATAATAGCCATGAACCCTAAACAAGGCAATTATGTTGAATGTTCATCAAGGAGGTTAAGGTGTTCGACCTACCTTAATTAACCCCTTAAGTAGTTGTTGTTATCTAGGATTTTTGCATTTTCATAGGTTATTGTCCGAAGTGTGAGTGCTCTCATATTGATTGTTTTGCCTTAAATAATAATTATAAATTGTTGGTTGTTGTATTCTACATAATCTAAGTGAGCATGCCATATCTTTTGTATTTGTGTTGCTATATATTGGGTTTTGACTCATTCCTTTGTGTTTCAAGTGTTGAAGTTGATTTATTGTGGATTATTGTGATTACATAAACTATTGTTTAAATATTGGTGAGAGGCTAGATGAACTGGATGCTTAGACATGCAGGATATTATATATATTTTTTATTTTATGAGTTTGATATATGTATTGTAAGGTTTCAAGGACCTACTTTTAATGACTTTAGATGTATAATTTCATTAGATGCTATTATTTACATAGTTTAAATAACAATTTCTAAAATCTAAAATTGCTTAGAAACTTATTTAATTAATGGTAGCTTTTGTGTATAACATTTAATGTTATACGTAGTGAAACTACTGATATTCTAAATCCTATTTGGAGCATAAAATCCACAGTTTTTCCGTTCTAATTCCTTTATAGTGGACACAACCTTAATTATCATTTATTATATTTATTTTAAAGGTGGGATGATTCATTAGACACTACAATTGATAGGCCCTAGAATTTCCTCCACTTTGAAATATCATATTGGTTACGCAATAATAGAACACACATGATTAAAAGTAAAAGAAATATTCCATTTTTATACATAGATTTGTCACAAATTACAACACAGATATTATCAAAACCATTACTAGAAAAACTTATCGTCATCTAACATTTATTCTCTGCCTCTCCATCTAATCACTTGCGATGTGGTAACAATGAGATCCCGATATTAGAGTTAGGATTTCAAAACTCAAGTTGACCTTTTCTTCTACGATTAGCATCATTCCAGTCTTTTACTCGTATAGGCATTACGATCACCACTGTTCCACCTTTTCTTCATGAAGCTCAAATTTATCCAAACTTCTCATAAATTGCCGTATTCAGTCTAAGATTTCGACCTACACAAAATATATTTATTTCCTATAGTTTTAGTATCGTGGTTCCAAGGAAAAAAGAGAAATAAATAAAAGATGAAAAAAAAAAAAACCTTACCTTTAAGACAATGAGAAAAGGTGATTTCTTTAGAGAACTTTTAAATCCTTGATTTATTTCCTCAAGATTCTCACATAAGATTGAAAAAAAAAAAAAAAAAAACACTACTTCTATTGATAAGAAAGAGATCTTAACAAGAACAAGGGGTTTACCTTTCACTGATTGTTGATGTCACAATTCCAACTTTTGATTTCTAAATTAAGAAATGGTTAATTTTTGTTTTTTGTATATTTTTTTTTTTACCAAACAAAACATGACTTTTATATAGATGTCTAGAGATCTATGTCTTTTATAAGTGCTAGTGGCTAATGTAGGAGAAGAATGGCCAGAAAAAAAAAGAAATGTATGAGAAGAGAGACAAGGGTTTATTTTAGGCTTTGAAATAAAAGAAAAGACAGGATCCGAATCATTCTCTTAAAGCCTATCATTTTCTCACAATTAATTCGCTTGCCTCGAAAAAAAACCTAGCCCGATTACCCTGGATAATTAGTGTTAAATTCCACCGCGTTTTGGTTAACAATCCTCTTTTCGGTTTTCAAATTGGTTGAGGTAACAACCCTCTACGATTGGTCACCTAGTACTCCTAACCTTAGGATAATTAGAATGGGATAATATCAAAAATAATGCTTGAACTTTTGTAAAAAGTTCAATCGGATATTTAAAGTTTATTTTTGAATAACTTGGCAGCTGAAACAAGTTTTCACATATTTTTTTGTATTTAAAATTTGATTTTGAACAATAAGTTTTCATGTATTTTTCTTATTTGAAGCAAGTTCAATCAGGTGGGAAAAATGCATGCAAAAACTTGCTTAAGGTACCAAATTATTTAAAACTAAACTTCAAGCACCTAATTGAATTTTTTGCAAATATTTAGGTAACGTTTTTTACATTAATCTTAATTGGAATAGTGATAAATGGCTAGTGGTGTGCATTATAACCCACTAAATGGGTTTTCACCCATTTTTCCTTTTTTTTCTTCATATTCTCTCTCTCTCTCACTCTCAATGTCTATTGGTAGTTGACCATCTATCACTCTTAGTTTTCGAATGAAGTAGTTTTAAACATCAATCGTGACCCACCACTAGTTAGTTAGTAGTTAGTCTTGCCGTTTTACGATTAGGTAGCAGATGATCTTATCAACATTTGGGAGGTCTTTTTTTTTTTAACTTGTCCAACAAATTCTTTATCATTCATTTAATTAATCTAAAAAAATAATAATTAAGTAAATTTATTAATTTTAATGATGTGTCATCATTAATTTTTACCTAATGCACATCTATAAAAGTAAATGGAAGGGCAAGTCTATTGTATTTTAAAAAGTTTGGGGTTGATGTAATTTGAAAAGTTATTAGAACTAGTCAATGCTATTATCCCTAGAGTATTGTAGGTTTCAAATATTTAAAAACAACATATTTTGTGGAGATTTTGCATTTAATGAAGAGGACGAGGAGCACTTGCTAGCTCTTCTGGCATGATCAAAGCTTTCATGGCTTTTGAGCTTTTATAAAGGATGTCCATGACACCATGAAGAATGGCGATAACACAGAGAGAGGCAATAAGAGGGATGAGTATCTTTTGGCTTTTAGAGCAAAGAGAATGATCATACAGAGTAAAGAAAGTAAAATATAGATAAGTGGTGGCAATATAGAAGTTGTTGTGATTGTCATTGAGAATATTAAGTTTGAGATTGGTTGTATTTTAGTAGCTTTAAAGTGATTGGTTGGAAAGAAAATAGAAGGAAGAGAGAACAAGTGTGGAAATAGTAGACTTGTACGCTAGCAACATAGGCCACCAACTTTCAACTCTACTCCACTAGCGTTGCCATTTAGGCTGCCAGCTTTCAACCAGTGTTCAACATGACCAAAATTGAAATTTTTAAAAGCGACATCAAGGCCACCAACTTATGTAGTAAAGGCCACTTGCTTTGGACATGTAGGCCGCCAGATTATAGTCAGCCTTTCTTTGACGAAAGTTTATTTTATTTTGTCTTTTGATCCTTGTTTTTGTCTATAAAACCATTTAGATGCAAACATCAGTTTAGATCAGTTTATCACATTGTTTCCGAGTTTTGAGGAAACTCTATGTGTGTAACCCTTTGAAGTGATTATGATTATTGAGATATAATTCTCTTTAATTGCTGAGTTCTTATCAATTCTTGAGTAATATAGAATTGTGGTGAACCCTATTATTAGAATCTTGTGATTTTTTTAACATCGTAATTATTTTATAGATCGTGGATTCTATCATTCTATAATTTAATTACAATCTAGTTTAACTTTATTGTTTGTGAAACCTATCAAACAATAATTTTATCCATATCGTTCCTTATTTTCATCGTCCTTTCATATATTTGAAACCCCAAAATTCATATCAAGGTACAACTCCCTTAAGCTTACGTCATTGGTGCTCACTTTCTCCATTTGTACTTTTATATGAAGCTTCCAAAGTTGCTATCTTCTTCTCAAGTGCTTTGTTTTTTTTTTAATCATAAACTTCCTTCCTCTAAAAACTTTGCCTCTTATTGCAGTTAAGTTCTTCAAAATTACATACCAAGTGCGTTTTAGTGTGAATACTTACCCAAGTCTTTTTAATTTTTTTTTTTTTTTGTAGAGGGTTTTGACATGACAAAATTGGGGTTAATGGAACTCCAACTGTATTTGATCAAAGATGATAGGAATCAAGGTTTGCTTGGACTAATAACTCGAGCTAAAGTTAGAGGGATTCACGAACTTAACTTAATGGATTATTATTGAAATAGCCATGAATTTCCCAATTTACATTTTATAAATGTGTTATTGAAATTATATATGTTTTTGAAATGTAATATATGTGAATTATGTTGATGTATGAATAATGAGTTGAGTTGTTGTTTTAAAAATAATTAAATATTTTAGAATAGTTAAATATTGAGTTTATAATTTTTATAAGTGTATTAGAATGTATGAAATATAATTAGAATAAGTTAGATTATGCATGTAATTAAATCAACCTTTGACAGAAATTCTTGCTTCAAATAAAGCCCAAGACTACATTTAATTAGCCAAAAAGTAAGCTTTATTAATTGGCCAAATCCAAGCCAATTAAAGGACTTAATTAAAGTAGCCACTAAAGTCAACCAAAGGGATAAATATCAACTTTTGAAGTGCAAAATTCGTCTAAAAATTTCAGATCACCATTACACATACCAAAAAGCTTCAAAACCTCATTTCTACTCCCTCAAAAGCTCTCCCATGTTCATGTACGACTAAACCCTTCATTTTCTACAACTTAAACCCTCAAAGGCTTGCAACAAGATTATTAAACCAAGACTCCAAGCCCATATGGTAAGTGTATTCTTCTTGCCTTATTTGTATTTAAGTTGAGCTTTTGTTAGAATAGGATTTATGTGCTAATTGGTGATAGAATGATTTTATGCATTGATGATAGTTTGAGTAGAATTATATTGCTAAAGAGTTATAGTATATGTTTTATATGAATTTTGAAATGTGGAGATGATTGTGTTGAGATGGCTTAAGGGTTGAGTAGTGTAAGGGCATGTGGAATTGAAGTGTGAATTTGTGTGATGTTGTAATTGAATGATTGATGGATTTAAGAGGAGTTAATACTTGTTGAATGGTGTTGAAAACATATAACAAGTTTTAGGAAACTTAGGACGAGTTTAAAGAAGATTTGAAAGTGCAAAAGTTTACAAAATTTTGTAAAGAAAACAGGGAAGTAAAACATTTTCGAAGTAAGTCTGTTTTTGAGTGTACGTCGGCATCTGGTACTTCAACGCCGCTGGTGTAGAGCGGTATTGAATGTGATCAGAACTAATTTTTCTAAAGCCGCTTAAAACGTCACCGACTTTTGTAAGGAAATTTGCCAGTGTTTATTTTTCAAAGCGTATGCTAGCCATTAGGGTTCCAACACCGCCGATATAGAGGCAGTGTTGAATGTAAGCAGAATCAAAATTTTTAACGCCAGGCTTAAAGCTACCGACGTATATTTTCAACGCTGTTGGCATACATGGTAACACTGTCTGCGTTGGGGTATCTACGGGTGTTGATCAACCCTTGGAACTCTCGGAAATTTTTGAAAATTGAAGTTGCAGTTACACCGGCTCAAAGCCACCGACATAGACTAAAGGCTGCCAGCGTATTTTTGAACGCTGCCAATGATGGCAAGCGTTAAGTTTTAGTGCATAGTGCACCGGTTCAACACTGCCGGCATTGAAACCCATCGTGTCCCTTGTAGTTTTTATTTTCAAAAACTTTTTTCAATATTTTCCAAAACTTGATATATGATCAATTGAATATTTGTTGTATATTGTGTGATATTTCATGATATTTAGATGCTATGTTATGACTTTGTATAATTAATTTGAATTTCTTTGAATGGTTATGTATCAGATTAGTTAATATTGAGCTTGAACTAAGTGTGAAATTATGATAATTTGATCAAACAGTTATTGATCCTCACTTCGGCTACCCCCATTAATTCCCAAGCTAGTACAGGTACACGGTAATTTGCTTGTTTTTTTGCTAGGATAAACATTATTTAAAGTTACTCCAAATTAAGAAATTTAATAATTGTTTGTTGAGTGTCTCTTATACTGTTGAATCTGGTTCGGAGAGCGGTAACCCTGCTGAAATTGGCGGCATGGTAGTTTTAGGCGCTTAGATCACTCTTGTCATTTTGATATGACTTTCATAAGTGGTTCAGCGGGCAATCGATGGGGAATTTGATGTCGGTATAACATTTGCTTATTCTTGAAAGGATGTAATATGATTTAATTCAATGTTTATGGGAACACTTGAATTAAGTGATATTATGGATCGAGTTAAGTAAAGTCGAGAAATGGCTAGAATTCCTGGATGAGATTACTCAATTGTTATGGATAAATTTATCTAGGATGGTATGAGTATCCGAACTACTTATATCAACCGCCTGAGCATCGTGATCGTTACTCAGGTTCCCCAAAAAATCCCTATTGCCTGGAGTTTGAATACTCCCATGATGTATGACTAACTAAAGATTGAATAATAAATAATCTGTTATTGCATTTTGCATTTTGCATTTTGCATTTAGTTTAAGCATGTGTGAATCACTTTGCATGTGTATTTGTTACTTGTGTACTAGGCTTTTGGCTCATATTTTTAACCATTTCGAGTGATGAATTTGACGAATTTTATACGAATATGAGGTATGGAACAGATTTCGACGATTTTCTTGATGATTTGGAGGACTACAGATGACCTTAGACTTGATGGAATCCATATCTTGGATATGATAGCTTTTGTAGTTGTATTTAAAGTTCTAGTTGGATTATATTTATAATTTTTGTTAAGGCTTGTAAGAAGCCTTTGGTTGTAATATATATATATATATATACTTAGCTATGTATGACTTGGGTTATTTCTCTTATGAAATATGTTAATGGTGTAGTTGTAAACCCTTGAAAATTTCATAATTCTTATAAAATAATCCTAAGAGTTAAACACCAGAATCGAAACCTTAAAAAATCGAACTAAGTTAAAACTTTATTCTAAATAAGATAAAAAATGAGATTTCTTAATATGACAAAAAGAGAACCCTAAAAAACAAAATAGAAAATCCAACTATCGGTTGAATCAATATACATACATCAATCAAATCACCTATCCAATTCCTAACAAGCAAATCAAGACATTATATCCAGATAATGCTCGACAATGAAATGCTAAGATCCTAAATCCTTCGATGAATTTTAGAATCAGAACTTTCAATTTTCACCAAAAGTCAAACCGAGTCAACTCATATCCCTAGACTCGGTTAAACGATCCCGAGAACTGAAAACTATTAAATAATCACAAATAAAATGAGATAAACCATAGATATCGAACTAAAAATATAATACGATAAAAACTCCAAAATTATATCTTACGAATAACTCAACAAAAACCGAAAGTCAAACCGGAACCTTAAAAGTCAACAAAGAATATAAACAAACCCTAATGTTTAAGATCCGGCAATCCCGCGCTCTTAAACCCTAAACAACGAAATGAAAATAATTGTTGATAATAGTTCGTAATAATATAAGGAAGCTTAAAAATATCAGATTCGCGAATTTCTAATGTCTTTCGAATCCGAACGGGATCAGTTTTCAAAAACCGTGTCCCGGTACACCGAATGCCAAAAATATTCCATAAATACCAATAGACTCATAAAAATATAAGGATTTCAAAAATATCAGTTTTAGAATTTTTCGGTAGCTAAAAATTACAGATATCGCATTTATACGCGTATTTTTATTACTACCGGTATTTTAATTATCCAGTTTAGTATTCATAGTACTTTTCTACTATTCATTACTATTCATCTATCTCTACTTTTTCTTATTACCTATTCTTACACCTACATACTTATATTTTATAATTTTCTTTCCCATAAAAATTCTACGCCACATATTACTAAACTTCTCTCACATTTTCCTTCTAAAATTAATTTTTAATCAAATTTCTCTCTCCCTTCATGCCTTTGCCATCCACCCCCTCTCTCTTCCCTCTTCAATTATTTTCTTTTTCAATTAATTTAATTACATCTAATTTTCACTCCAAAATTCTATAAATACCCCCTTCCTCCTTCATTCTTTCACACAAGTCATTTAACTACCAAAACTCTCCACAATCCTCTCGTCAAGATTTCTCTCTACCAAAACTCTCTTAAACCAATTCTTCACAAAAATCATTCCTTATACATAAACTTTCTACCACATATCACTACTCACATAATACCCTTTTCATCTACCATCTTCATACCACATAAACACTTTAGGTAAACTTCTTCCAACCTTTTATTTACCCATGTCATGTAACTTAACATGACTATGGTGTTGTTTTGAAACTCATATGAGTAGTAAAAGCAAAAACATGTTCATGTTTTGTTCTTACACATGAACTTCCTCTTTTACTTATGATGTTATGTTGATTTTATTATTCATATCTAACTAAATAAATTTATGTATTTATATATAATATTTAGAGCATATAAGCTCACTTGCTATTTATTTAATTTCATGTTTGCAATTTATTTATTTCATGCTATTTCTTTAAGACTAGTCTTTTTAGTCTTAGACTTGTCCATATCAAGTCAAAACAACCTTTTATTTATTTTCTTTATTCTTTTGGGACTAGTTTATTCTTAGTCTCGGGATGTCTTGATGAAGCAAACGCTCCTAATACTTGACCGGATACCTTGATGAAGCTAAGATTCCAATACTATATTTTTATTAGTTTGCTTATTATTATTTGTTTCTAGTATTTTCTCATGTTCTTATTATTTTATATGCTCATAATACTTGCATCTACATAATGATATTGTCTCAACTAATTTAAAGGTAGAATTTTAACTTTATTAAAGGAACTTAAAACTAAATTTTCTATTATATGACTTATCACAAAATAATGGAGTTGTTATCAACAACATAGAAATAGAGTTTTCTCAAAGTTTTCTTGAATAACAAAGACAGCTTACCAAGGAAACATAAGAAATAAATGCTTTCTTATATATTATGGTAACCTAAGTTTTAGTAAAATAATTTGTTAGTTGTCAAAGTTCTCACAAAAAGCTTAAAGATTAAACTCTTTTCAACTCCATGACAAAACCAAGGAACGATCTAGTTTTCAAAGTTAAGATAAAATCAACTCATAAAGTTATAAACCCACTTAGAAAAATAATGATTTTCAAGTTTCTAAATAATGAACTTATTTCCAAAGAATACAAAGTATGATAAGATCAAAAACAAAGGATTTTTATCAATAAAAAGGATGCTTTCCAAATAAAATAAAGGAAATGAAATATCAAATTTTGAAAAACAAGAACTTGTATTTTAAACAAGAAATATATGAAGAAAAGACTAATTTTCTAAAACCATTCTAAATACAAATTTATAAATAGGTTTTCAACAACTTAATACACTTTTGATAAATTTGATATTTTATGAAAGACTAAGGTTAAAGGAAAATTTACTTGTTTTTGGAAAAAGAATGAAGAAAATAAAGTAAGAATATACTCATTTATAATAACCTATGAAAATATAAAGTTTCTTCTAAATATTTGAAAAGAAATTTATCATGATAAGTTTTAATACTTTAAAAAGAATTGTTTTATGAAATAAATTATTGAGACACTACCATTAGAATTTTTGCATATAAAGTGAACTTATTTATATACTCAAAGGATTTATCAATTATGTATATATATATATATATATATATCTATATTTTTTACTAAAGGATTTTTTAATGAAGTTGAGTTAGAAAACGGTTTTGCAAAAAATCTAGAAATATTCGTTTTAAATCTGTACCCAACGTTTTTGGAACCAAAATGACCTTATATGACAAAGATAACCTTAGAAATGGATAGATCTTTTCAAATAGGTAGAAAACGGTATATTATATGCGAAATTCCGAGTTAAAATGAGCAAGTTATGGCCATTTTACATTGGAATTTCATTATATACGAATTTGACGAACATAGTGAAATAAAATTAGAAAGTTTAAGTAAAATTTTTATAAAATACTCATCCCGGGTATTTATTTTGTCTAGGTAACGAAGGATACGAGATTACCCTTCCTAAGGATTAGTACGACTAAGAAGATCGCGAAATGGACGAGTGAGTTATTCTTCTTAATTTCGTTACATTGCTTGTGCTTGTAAAGTAGTAGCGTTAATATACTAAAAAAGGATAAAAATTGATATATATTTGGGGAATTCGGGGTTTTGTGTATATATGTGATTCTATGTTTATGCATAAAATGAGAATTAAGAATATCGCAACTCCAAACTGCTTGTTTAAGTAATTTTGTTTACTTACTTCTATGACTGCTTATTATTTGCTAAATTGATTGATCGCCCTCTAATAAACCTTAATAAGGTTTGGCTTAAGAAAAATAAAACGCTCACGCATAACATTCATCGACTCACATCTCTTTCGAAAGGCTGCTACTCCTACACGTAGAGTTGGATTGGCTGTTATCGTGCTGTGACACGAGCCATGCTCCTTCCTAGAGAATCCAAATCGCTTGGGAAATGCGACTCTAGGTTCAGAGCTGAGCCAATCGAACGCTTTGGGTGGGGACCTAGGGACTAGCTGTAAAAGATCGAGGATCTTCATCATCGATTCCCTACCTTTCTATACGGAGGGGTAAATCTGTTCTATATATAGTTTCCAGATAACTATATATACTTGTGTAATCACGTGATTATTGAATTGTACGCATAGCATATGTGTGAAAATTTAAATGAAGTTATTTGAAAACATGGTGCGAATAAAAAGGAATATCTCACTAAGCTAGTTGTAGCTTATACCCCTATAGATTTTATTGAAAAAGGTATACCTATGGCTTAAATTGAGATCATGATATTAAGGAAGTTATGGAAGGATATTAAGCTTCTATAAAGGAAATGAAACATAAGATGAAGTAATTTTGTAAGGTTCTTTACATGTAATGAATTCTGTGATAGTGTTTTAGAGATTCTAAGATGTATATTTATTTGAAGACAATAGAGGGATATGTCCCTAAGAATTGTAATTTAATATGTTTATGTTTTATGATAAGTATTCTCTTTGCCTTGTTACTTATTTATCATCAATATAAATTTCGTTACTCCGATGGGTTTCCTTGGTTGTGATGTACGCCTTGTACATGATATGGAAGCTTTTGCGTGACTGAGATAGTCATTCCTAGGCTTTAGTATTGTGTTCGGTAGATTGCCACGTTTATGGTACCCCTCGAGGCGTGACAGTATTTATGTTTTGCTAAGAGTTTTGAAAAACTATGGTTTCAATTATGTTAATTAGATGAAATTAGACAAACAATTCCCCAAACACTTCTTTTTGGACAACCTTACATATAATCCTATAGGTTATATGTGGTTGGGGAACTGTTATCGCCTATTTTAATTATAGGTTTGATAGCGGGTCCTTACAATTATTGATGAAAGCAAATAAAAAAATCAAATTACAACACAGATACCCCCACCGTAACGCCTATAATGCAGGCCATATGGTGACCACCCCCCCCATGTAACCATGATGTAGCCAGTTATCACGTCATCATTAGATAAATTTGAAGACAATGGAGATCACGAATCCTACCACGCCTATTATGTTGACCATGATATTTACAATCGTCGTAGTGATATACTTAAAGAGTATGAAGAAATTCTGGCCGAGGAGATCATGGTCGTGGTCGCCAAAGTGATGCGATCCTGGTTTAGCATATTTAAGTTTACCTAGTTTCCTATTTTATTTGTTTGGCTTTTAGTTTTCATATTTTCCCTTACTCGACTTGTGGAAGTATATAAAGGTTATTAGGGTTATGTTAACATAAGTTTTGGGGTTTTTGCCACCTTTGACAATTTAAAGATATGCTTTTATTTGTCATTTTATTGATAATTATTATGAATTTAGCACTTAAAATTATTAAATTATGTTTTTAGGTCTTTAAAGGAGAGATTATATAAAAAAGGAAGCATTTTGGGCCTAAATAATGAAGTTTGGAAGCAATTTGTGGTCAACACGAGGAAGATGTACCCATATCCCCAAGTCATGTCAAGAAAAAACACACAAAAATAAGAAAATTTGAATTTTCGCATGACATGACAGAGACACGACTCAGGACATGACCAAACAACATATATTGGTCTTAAGTCATGTCGCACCATAATTGTGCATTTCTTGTGTACATAAAGTTACACGGCTCAATGACACGACTTGTCTTTGTTATGTCACTTCTAGACTTGTGAAATTATCAAGGACATGGCCCATCACATGACTTGTCTTATTCATGTCATTGTAATAGTATTATATTTTAGAAAACTACTTAAAATTGAAAAGATTTCTCCTTGGGCTTGAAGAAAAAGATTTATTGGGATAATTTTGAAAAGTATTGAAGGCTCCATTCTTTACATTCAAAAACATCAGCAACTTTCCATTCCTGAGAATTGGAGGTTGTCCTTAATTCTAAGGAGTAGATTTCTAGTTCTGACTACATTGATTATGTGATTTGTTTTCGTTAATTTCGATATATTACTTGATTTCTTGAATCTAATTGCGTTGTTCTTTATTTTTTTATCTTGAATTGATAGTAGGCAATATTAATTCTTAATTTGATGTTTATGAAAATTAATTAAAAGATTGTTTGTATGTCTATATCTACACAATTGGAAGGAATTGCATGCAATCATAGAATTAGGATGCCATTATTCTTCGAGATTAAGGTGAAACCTAATATGGGGATTCTAGATCGATAATGCTATCTTAGGGTTTTAACTAGAAAAAATTTTAGTTAATCAACTAAGGATTAGAATTCGATAATCTTGAAAGAAATATTGAATTACATTAAAAATCTCTACCGTTTAAGAGTATCAACAATAATATTATAATTAGCATTAGCGTAATCACATAACACCTAGTGGAGATTGAAGATCTAAACGTTCTTGCAATTTGGCTATTTTTTTACTTGACTTTTGTTGAGCTATAAGTAATTGTAATATTTTATATATATATATATATATATATAATTTTGCACGTTAAATAATAGATGAAACGTAAGAATTAGTACCACTAATCCTTATGAAGATGCCACTTGAACACAATCCTTATATTATAACGTTGACAAATCCACTTATATTTAGCGATTGTAGCTTGGAATTATATTTGAGATTTTTAACTTGTTATTAATTATCTACTATTCCTATACTAATCTGAGTTTCACCTTTTAATGGGCATGAACAAGCCATCTCTTTTTAGGTCAAACCAGTCAGTTTCGTGGAATAGGGGATAAGAGTTATCATGACCGGTGATCTCGTGAGTTCACTTGCTCCAACAACCTCTTAGGGATTGGAGCTGATTAAGAACTTGCTTGGAAGATCAGGCACATATAAATGAAATCACGTGAGATCATTTCTCCCCCACATAAATCATGAAAGTGCGTTCACGCTCATACTGCTATCCAACTTCCCATCTTCAAAACACTCATTCAAATATTAAATTAGAAAAAAATAATTATCATTCTGTATGCTTGCTTTTTGAGTAGAATCTATACACAATGCTTTAAGGAAAAAAAAATGAAAAGTTTTCTTTATTCCCTCAAATATGCTCTGAAAATATATTAACACGATCCACCGTAATAATAATTTGACCACATTTTAATTTTAAGGTACGACATGATTTCGCACTTCAAAACTGCTAAAGACCCTTTTTCAGTCCACTTACAAGACACTTGAGGATGCGCGGCCCATCATTACTTATTTAACGTAATGAACGATGAAGATGATGTGCAGCAGACAATACACAATGATCAAAGAGTGGTGGGCTATTAGCATAAACCCAGACTAAATAAATATTGGGTCTTATCCAATTTGGTTTGTAAAGAAATATATATACATACATACATATATATATATATATATATATCTAATTGCATCTGACAAATATTTATAGCTGATTTTCGATGGTAACAGCATCCATATCCAATAATTCCTTCCCAAGATAGTCAATAAACTTTTTCATTTGACGAAACTCGTCACTTTATCAGTACGATTCTTTATATGAGTTTCTTCACTTCTTTTTATAATTTTGTAAGTCTATTTACTTTCATATAATACCCTTATTTTTATATAACAACAACAACAACAACAACAATAATAATAATAATAATAATAAACTCACTATTTAAAGTCCTTTATAATAGACCCTAGATGGGACTCTTCACATCTTTAAAAACCTTGGATGTAGATGCTCTGTAACCCATATTGCAAAAAAGAATAAAAAAAATTTTAATAAGTAAAATAATTTTCACTTTAGATTTCTTTCTGTTATTGTAGAATACTATTTGTAAATAATCTTAGTTTACATATCAAGACATTTACATGTTTGCTATTTCGATAATGTTGTCAAACCTAACTTGTGGTGTCAACCTGACATGCAAGAAGATCAATGGTCAATAGATAAAATTAGGTTAAATTGGGGATTTTACGGAAGTTGGACCGAATAATTTTTTCAAATTGAATTTCAACTAGGTTGAATAAGTCTTACCAATCCAAGTCTGATAACATTATGTTTTAATAAATTATCATGTTCAATATTGATTCAAAACACTTCATTCATAGAATTAGTTATGAAGATCCATGTACAATTTTTTTCTTTCATAAATATTGACTTTATCAACCATTTTATATTATGCACATAAAAGTTTTTAGATAATAAATTATAGTTTGATCAGGGAAAGAAATTACAAGTTACCATTCAAACTTAATCAAGTTAGAAAGGTAGGAAGTTAATTGATGGTACCACATGCTAATAGTACGAGTCTTCTATTTTACTAACTTTAAAGAAGGGACATAAAAGGAGAAAAGGATGGTACAAAAGGAGGCAAGAAGGATTAGCTATACTATGAAGTCTTAAGAGACCATATGCACGGGTGAAATGAATAAATTATGGAGTATCAATCTTATTGTTCCAAAGTATAAGTGTTTTGCTCCTTTCTAAACTTTATTTAAACTTTGTGAATAGTGACTTTATAGCACAATAATATCTCTAATTTTAGAGTTCTATTCATTGAGGATTTCTAAGTATTTGTAAAATTGGTCCATCACTCAAGTTGTCATATTATATTTGCACTCAATGGATGGAATTAGCCATTTTTTCTCACATCCTTTCATGGACTCTTCTTAATCTAAGCATAGATCTTTCCTTAGTGTATAAGTTTATTTTAAAGAGGTAAAGAGTGTGGACAAAGATCTCTATTTCAAAACTACCAAACAAAAACTTTTAAGTTATTTCAATTCCACAAACTTGATATTTTAAACCTAATGTAGCAAATAAAAAAAAAACTTATTGGGATTAAAAGGTCCAAGTTCTTGTAAATAATTTTAATGTTCTATGTAAATTAAATTATACCATAGTTTAAAGGAAAAGTGAAAAAAAAAAAAAATAAACAGCATTAAAAAGAAAAAATAATCAAACCAATTTCATGATACCAAACTCCTTTAACCAAATGACATGAATATCGGTAGGACCTACTTGGGTCAAGTCATTTATTTATCATACCTATCACTTTTTCAACCTATAATTTTTACACATAACCTGCCGTACCTACAACCTACTACACCTATAATTTTTTAAACAAACCTACAACTTTGTGTAAGATCTATTGGTGGATGTTGCATCTTCCTTATAAATGGCCTGATCCAAGTTCAACCCAAATATTGGTTTCTCATTGAGGCTAACCTCATTAGATTTTCCATTCTCAATGTTGTAGTAAATAATAATTGATAATATTATATATGTGTGTGTGTGTTCTATGATTGCATTTGATTTAACGGTAAACCCGATTAAGCAAAAGCGTCAGCGAGGCGGATGGCTATGGCTTTTGATCGTAGGTGGTCCATATGCAGTCAAAAGAGTAAACGGGAAAAAAGGCAATAAGCCATGATGGTCGTGGTCCATCATTCCACGCTTCTTTAGATGAATCCATGTCCAATAACTCCACATAAGTTAATAACCCCTTCATTTTCCCTTTTCCGCTTTGGACACTGCAATTTTTCTTTTGTTCAACATGCATCATTTAGCTGTCAAAGCAAAAGGGTTTGTTTTATTTGATCATTTCTCTGCTTTGCAATGCTAAGGGCACATAGATAGAGAGCAAAAGACCAGCTAGTAAAGCTTCAAAAGAACAAAAATTAAAGGATGCAACAGTTGTCCAAGTGTCTTTATTAAAAGTCCAAAACACTTTGAATAGCTTGGTAGAGTGAATTGGTGTAAATATTCTTTCCCCATAAAATTATTGCTATATTGAGGTTGCACAATTGTCATTGCACTAACTTTATATTCCTATTAAATAAGAAATCACAATTCATTTTTAATCTAAAGGAATAACAATTCATTAGTTTTATATATGCGTGTATGTTTTTCCATAAGTTATTCATGATAATGAAATTTTCGCCTCATAGTTAAGCCATATATTGGATAAAAATATACTAATCATTATAGATCTATTCTTAATATATTACTTATAGGTCATGTCCAGTCACAAACATGTCACTTGATGCCATATTTCAAATGGCTCTGGGGATTGATTCATGACATATAAAGAAATATGAACTGAGAAAGACATAAGAGAATGAATAGGCCATCTTAGCTTGTTAGGACAAGTGAAAGTAAAGGAGCTTAAAGCAATGTGGTGGGTGTCGAATACAACAAATAAAATATTTATATTTAACCTACTCTAAAGATTTGTAAATAGGGTTGAGCAGGATCGTCTCCACAGGGAACTAGTAAGAATCTATTTCTATCAAGATTGAGAAAAGAGAAAAATTGGGGGGTTTTTGAAATCAAACAATTAAATAAATTCTATATCTAAATACGAAAATTCTATATTAGGAAAATATCCAACCAAAGTCTTACCACAATTCAATTCTTGGGATTGATCATTGACTCAAAGATTATTGTTCTTTTATTGAATAGATTGGTTATGACTTTCAACACGCTCTGAAAATCTATCTTTCCTTAATGATTCGATAATCAAGATAAGATCTTTGATTATTTCCCTAATTGATTAGACAACCTTAAATACGCTCTTAGAATTTAATCTATCAATTGCTTTATGAAATAGAAAGATTACCAATCCTAATCAATAATCCAAAAGCATGAATCATTTAAATTAGATTATATTTCATCACAACACAAAATCAATCATCTGGTTATAATTAATCGTGTTGTTTCATCACATATATTAGAAAGATCATACAATTACGGATATGATTTCCTAATTGATTGATTATTGTTTGTTAATCATACAACCGGATCCAAAGTTGCAATCAATAAACATACAATAATAACATATAAGGTAGACGAAATATGAATACTCAATTTAAGAACAATATAATAGAACCGTTTTGATCTCACAATCCATCTTGAATTGAATATGTAGCAATCCTTTGGCTAGATTTGGAGTTTGGCCACTCATGATCCAAGAAAAACAAAAGCTAGGGTTTCTTGAGAGTATAAAGAACAAGAACAAATCAATAATGAATAATCCCCTTTTCTCTCTCCTACTTCTTTATATATATGAGATAAACATCAGATATAAAGAGTATTTTTCGCATAAAAGATGGCTGGAGACATGTCGCAACAAGGCTGGCAGCCATTTATCACGAAACAAGTGATGCACGCGTGATGGCCGGCTCCATGGCCGGCTCCATGGCCGGCGGCCATGACTCCTCTGATCATTGTTTCACGGTGATGGCCGGCGGCCATGACTCTCTAATGTATATCTCCCATACTTAGTTCCTCTAAATCTTTCCATTCATTTTAAAAACCTGAAATATAACATTAACTTAATTAAGTATCAATTCCTCATAATTTCTATAAAATTAATAACAAGTTGATCAAGGTTTATCCAATATAAATTGAGTAAAATATATCTCAACACAATGGCTTCACTATTCCTAAGTGAGAATTGAATCTTTTAGGTTAGGTCAAGTATTTGATCCTTGACAGCAACATTTAGCTGTATAATTGTATTTGTTTGAATCATCCTTCCTTAGTGAAGAGATTGAAGCATCTATTATAGATTGAGGAGCTCATTCTAGTTCATCAAATTATTTTAACGAGTTTTCCATGCATTCATTGGATGATTTTAGAAAGCAATGGATGAGGCTTATCATTCATTGTTTAAATATATTTGTAACTCCTTTTTAATAGAAAAATATATATGTAATTGGAATGTATATATATATATAATTTACATGTAATTCTTTTTGAACTTTTTATAACCTAAATCCATGAGTATACTTGTTGGGTCCACAAGCTTATATAGAAGCGTTAAAAGATAATGAGCAATCCAACAATACTTGTTTTGATCCAAACTAACTAAGATCTCCCTAAAATTATCCTATTAAATTGGTTTAAGTTTGCCATAACCTAAAAGGTTAGTTCATGACATAAACTTAAGCTAGAGTAAATTGTCATATAAGCCCTTTACATTACTAATATTATTTTAAGCATAGTAAAACAAAAGAATAACTATTATGTTTATCTTATTTTAATAATTATAGTTCCAACTATTAGTGTCTTAGTTATGCATTGGATCTAGTGCTCTTGGCAATTAAGCTTGCAAACCAAGAACAAGTTAATGGGTATCAAAGTGTTGTACTATTTGACAGTCAAGTTAGTACATTGTTAGAGGTAATGAGTAAATCATGTAGCAGATGTTCTTGGATCTTACTAGCTTATTCCTAAAGGACATTTGATGTGGTGGAAGGGATGGTGACTGGTTTTATGGAAAGTTCAAAAAGAAATTAAGCAGTTACAATAACATAATCTTGGTGATTTTGAAAATTTGCATTTCTAGACCCTAGTTTAATGGGAAAAGGGCTAATGGAGAAAAAAAAAAAAAAAATAAGCTTTGCTTGTGTTGTACAACATTTTTTGGTAGTTAAAATCGCATTTTTTCTATTTTCGGGAAGTTTTAAAATTGTAATAACTTTTAGTAGGATCTTTCATTTTTATTATCTTTTGTGGTGTTTTTCTTATCTTTTATTTATTTTATATCTATCGAATTTATATGAAGTTTTCTTTTTTTGGAAAAATATTAGGTTGTTAGTAGAAATTGTATGTCTTTGGGCAAATTTGTAGATTTTGGTTGGTTATAATATTATTGAGAGCTGTGTCTCTTTGCTCTATCTCCAAAATTCATGTTTTCATTGAGTTTTACAAATTGTGATGTCTAATTTTTTAGTATTCAATGAATCAACAAACACTTAGAAGGTCGTCTTTTTTTAATATTCATGCACGATTCAATAGATTTCGATTTTTATTTGTTATTTTTTTTATGAAGATTTATTGCATCAATATCCAAAAACGATATTTATATGAGCACTACAAATGTTGATTATAAAAGGTAGATGCATATGTTCATAGGGTTAATGGCACTCATGACAATTGGAATAGTGAAGGTTGGGCCACTAAGCCAATTCTCTAGAATATTGAGATTAAAGTGGAATAGTTTGAGTCGAGTGATGGTTATGGCTGAACAAACTAGTTATTACCTTAGCCCACTTGGCCTTGATATGGATAATTAAGTCTGGATGGGAGGTTGGCTGATGGATTATTGGGTTGTCCTACGTTCCCATTAGGTTGAGTCAAGCTTAAGGATCCCTAGATCTAAATTTACCCATAAAAACCTACCATATCTATTATGCTAACAAAACATGTCATAAAGATATATCAATTTTCATAGATTATGCGGATTATGAAGTAGTACATAAAATTAAATAAAAAATGACACTTGATAAAATAACTGCATGAGTAGTAACAAATATTCTTACACATCAGATTAATATGATAAGTTTAGTTGTCAAAACAAAAAGGATAAGACAAGCACACTTAGGATAACAAAAAAAAAAAAAAAAAAACCAAAAGACTTTTCGAGATCTAAATTTGTAGTCATTAAGAAATAAAATAAATAAACAATAACAATTATTTCATGGAATTGCATTTCAAAGATATTGGTATTAGAGTATGAATACATATGAAAATGACAATATCCTCTCATAATAATCTATGGCATGGCCATTTGGATTAGATACTTAGGGATAAAAGTAAGTAAATAAGTTATTTATTTTATATCATTTTTTCAATTATTCAAATAAATACATAGATTTTCAAGTAGCCAATTTAATGCTAGCATGTTCAATAATATTGCCTAAATTAATAGAGTTAAATATTTGTTGACTTAACACTTTCAATAAATAGGAAGTAGCAAACAAAAACACATAATTTTAGAAAAATTAAAGTGGATTAAGCTAGTAGATTAAAAATTGAATTAGCAGAGATAATTAAAAATCTAATGAACATTAATATAACCTAGATAAAGTAAAAAACAAACAAAAGCATCATACATTACTCCTTGTTGAATATCAACAAAGGGATGGGGTGGGGGTTTGAAAAGAATAATCGAAATGTAGCCCCTTCGATACCCTAGCAACCAAATTTGTAGAAAACCTAAATCGACAAAATCCCTAAATCTAGCTATGTGAAACCTAACATCTAAATTCCCAAAAAGCCTAATTTAAGAAACGCCCAAATTGATTCTAAAGGAATTCATCAAATGAAATCAGAATGAAGGGACACCTTAAGCCTTAAATACATTATAGTGGCTTTTCTTTCCATGGTGCATCTGTCTCTCACTGTGCCTACCTTGTGTTCTTAAAAGACAAGAGTAAGTTTCTTTTTTTTTTTTTTCTTAATGTTTCAAGCATATAGATAGTAAAGGATGCCCATATTTCTTCTCATTTGTTATGCAAGTGAGAATACACTGACATTTGAAGTAAGAAGGAGCATGAGAGTATATAGAACTAAATTGTAGTGAAGTGGGAATCATGAACAAAATTGTAAGTCTTGCCTAGTAATGGGTTAATAGATTGATCCTTTGTGTCGCTCACATGCATTAAGGTTTCGCTAAGTTTAGATTTTATCAATTTTTCACCGTTTGTAGATCTTAGGAATTAAGGTTCAAGAAATTAGGCTTTTGGGTTTCTAATAATGGGATTCATTAATTTAAGGGTCATCTATTGCCATGGGAAATTTAGGGGTTATTATTTCACTTCTTAATCTCAATAAGAACTTTTCACTGTCTTTCACCCCTCCCCCCAACTCTCTCTTTCTCGATTTTTATTTTTCACTTTAATTATATTTTATTGGAGTTGGATTTTATTTAGCCTTTTTTTTTTTTGGTTTATTAGCTCCTTTTGGGTAGATGTGGCACAATTCGACTTTTCTTTTAAATTTAAATCTAATTGTGCATTTCGATTCATAGTTTTTTTTTTCTAACTGAAAAAATAGCTTGGTATGATTTGGTTTGCGGTTCGAACTATTTTTCATTCTTAAAATAAAAATGCACTATATCAAAAGGTTTTGATTATATATTTCTTCCAACAAACGTAAATACAAACAATAATTTTAAAATAAATTATTTACCCCAATGAATATGTAAAACTATAGCAAGGAGATATTTTATCCATCATAAAACTATAATCACATACTAGTCTCATTCTCTTGAATTATCTTTGTCGGTTGCTTGAATTTAATAGAGGTTGGACTTTAGAAACTTGGCTTAGATTAATGTTGGATGTGAGGCTTACAAAACAAAAAGTCGATCAGTAGCGCATGAGGTATGATCCTGCGTGACTACTCCGATATTTAAGTTAAAGATTGTTATAATAAGCCCATAATTTGAGTCAAAGAGAATAGTTGAGTGCGACATTACCTATCTCCGAGAGATAATTGAGTATTTATAAGCGGCTAACCTGGTGGTTATGACCGTAGTGGACGAGTGAATTTCAAATAGTTATGGAGAACGTAAAGCAAGTCCATGTCTCCACTACTTGGATGCAAACCCAATCGAGCTACTTGTGTCGAGCAATTAGTAGGGCAGGCTAGGTCGCCCATTGTAGGACATGTTAATGCCTTAATGGAGTTTGGGTTTTGGCAACTTAGTCTAGCCCATCATTGTATTTCGTCGACTCGGTTAGCCTTATAAAATGGACCAACAACAATCTTAAACTACAATTATATATTTTACTCAGTAAAAGTAGATTGTGCTATCCCAATATGAGTTGCATATTTTAATTCATTATGTTTATAATCCTCATGTTATCAATATATAAACCAAAGTAAGTAAGTAATAGAATTGGCTAATCAGTAAGAAAAGAAAAAAAAAATTGGAACACCAAAAGCTAAAACAAAAAATTACTATATTTTAAATACACCATAACAATCGAAATATGATATGATCAATTTAATTTCATTCTCACGAAGGATATAAATATAAATAAAAAATATAAAAATAATTAAAATAAAAACAATATGTTTTAGTTTTATTTTTTTTGAAAAACAAATATGTAAAAAGGTTTGCTTCAAACCATACGGTTCAGTTCAAAATTTCAAACTAGGTTCATCAAATTGAATTACGAACCAAACCATTTTAAAAAATAACTGAAATTATGATTTGGTTAATGATTGACTTGGTTGTTTTATCAAACCTTATATCCTTTGATTGAATGCTTAATTTACTAGTTTAATCACTTTAATTTGTTTGAATTTCTACTTTAGATATCACCTTTCTATGTACTAGAAATGTCAAATTTGTAATCAGAGTTAATTTTGTTAATGTAGTACTATTGTATTTCCAAAGTTTGACTAGATGTTAAAATTTAGAACTCAAAAATTCATACATTTGATTATATTTTTTTGGAAAGAAAAAAAAAAAGAAGAAGAAAAGAGATGATATTAACCCATTACAAGTCTTCTATAACAATAAAAAATTTCACGACATGATTATTCAGCCAACCACAGTTCACTATTTATTGTTACTGAACTTCGTAATCCATTGCACCGTCCATCACATAAGATAAAACCTTCCAAACCCTTTTTTTTTTCCTCTCCTTCCTCGTTTTGTTAAAGGTTAGCCAGTAATATTACAAGATACCATAAAACAAGAAACGCAAAGACAACGTAGACCCACTTTACTCCACATTTACCCAATCACACAAAGAAGCACAACCCGCACATCCATCCAACGAGCATGGCGTGAGTGAACTCACACTTCTTTTCTTACTTAAAAAAGTCCAAACCAAACAAAACCGACATCCAGACATCATCGTATCGTATCTAATGTCGAACGTGAATTCTTCTCGCTTTCTCTCTCTCTTCCTGTCTCTCCTCTTGCTACATCTACATTCATCTCATGTCCACTCGCGAGCCCTATACCCGCCTTCATCCTCTCCCAAAACCACCATCCTAGACGTCACTTCCTCTCTCAAAACCACTCTTAACGTCCTCAACCTCAACAATCCCAAATCGACGCAGCAGCTGCTCAACCAACTACGAGAAAATGTAAATCAAAATCAACTAAACGAAAATCTCTCTCCTCTCTCTCTTCAACTCCACCCACGCGCTGCCCTTGAAACGTCTCCTCCACAGGCTGACTACAGATCCCTCACTCTCTCCAGACTCGCCCGCGACAATGCCCGAGTCGACTCACTCACCACCAAGCTAGATCTAGCCATAACGCCTTCCTCCACCATAGCTGAAGCATTACAAGCACCAGTCGTGTCGGGAACGAGCCAAGGAAGTGGAGAGTACTTCTGTCGACTGGGAATCGGTGACCCAGCAAGCCAAGTCTACATGGTGGTCGACACGGGGAGTGACGTCAGCTGGGTCCAATGTGCACCATGTGCCGACTGCTACCAGCAGGCCGACCCAATCTTCGAGCCGGCTTCATCCGCTTCCTACTCACCTCTCTCGTGCGACACTCGACAGTGCCAGTCGCTTGACGTGTCCGAGTGCCGCAACGGGACGTGTCTATACGAGGTGTCCTATGGGGACGGATCCTACACCGTCGGAGACTTCGTAACGGAGACCATCACCCTCGCCTCGACCAAAGTCAGTGACATGGCGATAGGATGTGGACACAGTAACGAAGGCTTATTCGTCGGCGCGGCTGGCTTGTTGGGTCTCGGAGGTGGCTCGCTTGCGTTCCCATCTCAAGTCAATGCCTCCTCGTTTTCTTACTGCCTGGTCGACCGGGACTCTGACTCAGCTTCGACGCTTGACTTCGACTCGACGATTCCTCCAAATGCCGTCACCGCTCCGTTACTCCGCAACCCCCAAGTCGACACGTTTCTCTACGTCGGGATGACAGGGCTCAGTGTCGGGGGTGAGCCGTTAGCTATCCCGGAGGACTCCTTCAGGATTAATACAAACGGTGATGGCGGAATGATAGTCGACTCAGGAACCGCCATCACGAGGCTGCAGACGGAGGTCTACAACACCCTGCGTGAGGCGTTTGTTAAAAGGGCGAAGGATCTTCGGTCAACCGACGGAGTGGCACTGTTCGACACGTGCTATGATCTTTCGGGAACGAGTAGTGTGAGGTTCCAACGCTGTCGTTTCATTTCGGGGAAGGGAAGGAGAAGGAGCTCGTTCTACCGGCTCGGAATTACATGATTCCGGTGGACTCCAACGGGACGTTCTGTTTCGCGTTTGCCCCGACGTCTTCGGAGCTGTCGATAATGGGGAATGTGCAGCAGCAAGGGACACGTGTCGGATTCGATCTTGGGAATTCGCTCGTGGGTTTCGTGCCTAATAAATGCTAGTTACTAACCGTTGGAGATTTACTATTTATTTATTTATTTTTTCTGTTTTCTTTCTCGTTTTATCTTTGATCGGAATTAGATTTTACGGTTCGTGACGTTGTTATTTGGTTCTTTGTTGGGGTTCTGAATTGGACAGAATTGGATGTAAAGGGAAAACGACGGTGTCTTTGTAAGAAGAAGGGTAAAAACCAAAAGAGATGTTATGTTGATGTGCATAGTGAATTAAATACACTCATCGTTTTCCTTTCGTTACCTGCGAATGATACGTTCCACTGTTTGCTGTCTCAGTCTAGAAACAGGAGATTGTTGGCAAAAAAAAAGATAAACTTATATATATATATATTAACTATTTTTTGTATTTATTTATTTATTTATTGTTGAACTATATTATTGCGTCATTCATATGCCTTATCATTAAAAAAATAAGAGAGAGAGAGGAGAAAAAGGGGGGAAAGAAAAAAGAGAGTAGAGATTGTCACATTCATTTTACAGATCCTTAGATTCTGGAGAAAAAAGCATCAGTAAATGTCACGGTATGTCCGGGAATTTTTTTTTTTTTTTAAATGTAATGATATGCAAGATAATGTTCCTTAATATTCGTGAATAATCAAGGCTTAAATAGATATTCAATATTCAATATGGGAATACGAACATCTAGGAGAGGTTGAGTTTTTTTATAAGTGTATGGGCCGATCCTGTTATAGATCTGAGTTGTTCAGTCAGGTACTGTATACGGGCCGATCCTATTATGAAAAGCACTGGAGTTAGAAATTTTCTTATCTCAACCCCTACTTATACCACAAAAGAAATGACGAAAATTAAAATATTCGGTAGGCTACAATGTCAATATACATTATATATATATATATATATTCGGTCGTCATAGGCTATAATATTTCACACTTTCCCTTTTAAACTTTGCCTTTTATGGGAACTAGTCATCACTCCACCCAGTGTGCAAAATTTTTTGAAACTATATATATAAATGAACATAATATGTTTAATACAAATCATCATAATTAATATGCTAATATATAAATTTTATAATTCTTTTAACTTGTAATAGTACAATTTCATTTGGTAAGAGTTGTAGAGTTATGGTACGATTCAATCCGATTTATTCCTGAACTGAATTGTACCGTATATTACAGTTTGGTTTTCTTTTTAAATTTGAATCTAAATATACGGTTTGATTTGTAATTTTTTCCAACAAAAAAGATGGTTTGGTATGGTTTAATTTGCGGTTTGAATCATTTTTATTCTTAATATAAAAAAGTACATTTTATTGACAAAACTTTAATTACATATCTCTTATGAACAAAGCAAATATAAAAAATATTTTAAAATAATTGTTTACCCAAATAAACGTATAAAACTTATAGTAGGATAGATGTTTCATCCACCATAAAATTATATCATACTTTAGTTTTATTCTTTTAAATTATCTTGAACTATATACTAGACTCTATCCCAACATGAGACGTAAATTTTAACTCATTTTATACTTATCGCTTATATAAACCAATAAGTAACTAAGTAAGTAATAGAAGTGGGATAATTAGTAAGATAAAGAAAAAAAAAAAAGATATTGAAAAGTTGGAATACTAGAAGCTAAAATCTAAATTCTATCTTATCCACAGCAATCAAAACATAATATGTTTAATCTATTTTCATTATAATTAATGATACATATCTAAATACCATATTTTAAAAATAATTAATTTTTTAATAAAACAACTAAAAGAAAAAACAATATGTTTGAATTTTTTTTAAATATGTAAAATAGATCGGTTTGATTTATGATCCCAAATCAAACTGCGAATCGTTTGTTATTCACTAAACTGAATTCGCACCAATTCAGTACACAGATGGATCGGTCCATTTTTTTTTTTTTTTTTTTTTGCCAAAGCCCTAGGAGTTGCACCATTTGTATTGAATCATACAAAAGTCAGCTACGTTTTTTTTTTTTTTTTTTTAACACAAATATTACTTCTTACGTAAAGGAAATCGTCGTTTAATGGAAATTAAAAGATTCTTGGTTTTATCAACCTAAATTTTGTTGGTGTTTTAATTGAATCACCGAAAGTTTTTTGAAAAAAGAACCAATGTTTGTATTATTTGTTTAAATCGATAATTTTGAATATTACCAAAAAATAAAAGAAAGTACAAAAGAAACAAGGTAGCCAAATAAACATAAGAAAGAAAAGTAATTGCATAAGAAATAAAATAAGGAACGACAAAAAAAAAAAAGAAATAAAATAAGGAACATGTTATAGCAAAAGATTAAGAAAAAATAAAAGAAATGAAAGTCTGGATATTAGAGAATATTCAAAAGGTGATGATAAACTGGCGCATTCATTAGATTTGGAAAATTCTACAGTGATGTTATTAATTTTAGGGATAATACCTAATTTGGGACTTAAACTTTCACAAAAAGATTAATTAGTTATCTAAACTTTAAAAAGTTTAATTTCATATCGAATTGAACTTTTTTGTGTCCTTAAATACTATCTCACTCTTTCATTATCTCATTAAATAGTGGGCACGCATCAGAAAACAATTAAATGAGCTAGTATTTAGAGGCATAAAAAGTTCAATTAAGTATAAAATTAGACGTTTTAAAATTCAGGTATCTAATTGATTTTTCCATAAAATTTAGATACCAAGAGTACAGTCTTATCGACAATTCAATGGTTCAAGTCCATATTCAACTCTAATTGCATCATTAGAATAATAAATATATCAAGTACGAGTTCCACGTATAGGAGTCTAGAAGTTCTCTTAGAGTTAACCCCTAAAAGACTGAAAAAATATTTTTTTTTTTTAAAAAAAGGAAAATAGCGTAGAAGAACTTAATCCCATCGTTTATTCCTTATAATTTATTGGTTTGATGTTCACCCATCGTTATTGAAATCTTCTCTCCCTGTTGGACTTTTTACGGACTAAATTTGATGATGTTAAAAGACTCTAGTTCCTAGAGTAGAAAACAAAAGGACATGCAAAAACATTCTTAAAAAAAAAAAAAAAAAAATCAACAAATGCTAAGATCAAATGATTATATTGGTTTGCACGCAAAACTATACTCATAAATTGTTTATCCATCATATAAACTCTGAAGACAATTATTTGAAAACATTATCTAGTAAACCTGATAGAAAAGATTGACGAATCAGACATAAAAATTAAACGTAATCAGAAAAAAGAATTAGAGAAACTATCATATTAAAAGACGCTTGTCTTGTATTTCATAATAAAGCTCATAATACATCATAAGTTGTTAACAAAAGAACAAAAAAAAAAAAAAAAAAACTATCAATTAAAGAACCAAGGACATAAAATCTTAAGTATAGTCGAAATGGATGTGGAGAGTATAACCATGGATCTTATTACTCTATATGCAAAATACAATCATACCAAGACGTATAAACGAAAGGATGCTAAATAAAAACATGTGAACACAAAATGCCAAATGGTGGTAACAATTGATAATTGAAGAGTGACCAGTAGAAGCATTTTAGCAGTGGAAATGAGTCAGATGGATAAAATGGTGTTATTAACAATCTCTACAAAAGGAGATGCGATAATGAAGAGGGGCAATATAAAGAGGTGTGATAGCAAAAGGAAAAAGATAAACAAATCAAAATTAAAAGCAAAATTCAAATAGTTGTTATTAATAGGAAAAGGTTATGCTAAATGTCAAGGGCTATGATATCGCAAAGAAATAGTTCATAGTCTAAATAGAAATTCTAAGCGACCTAAGTCTAGCCTAACCTACAAGTGAAATAGAGCCACTCTTTGGATTTAGGCCATAATCATGAATTCTACGACATAATGCCTTGCCCAGATGATCATGATTCCCTGCTCGACATTCGACCTCTGTCTAGATAGTTGATCGTCCTAACTTGTACACCACTCATCGTTGCTCACTTAGTTAAATGTGGCACACAATAGTGGATTAGTGGAACCATCTCACGAACTCCCATGATCGCAGCTAAGGCTGCAAATGAGTCAAGCCAAGCCAAGGTTTTTAAGGCTTAGGCTTGGCTGGTTTAAAAATTATCAAGCTTGAACTTGAGCTGAATTTTTTTATAGAGCATAAAATCTAGGCTCAATCTTGGCTTGTTTAAACGAGCTTGAGCTAAGCCATATTTTTTATCGAGACGAACGAACTTTTTATTAAGCCTAAAATTAAAGCTCAAGCTCAACTCATTTAAATAACCTCTTTTTCATTTTTTTTTTCAAATCTAAAAATAATATATATGAGTGGATAAATATATATACATGTATATTAAGTAGAAATTAGTTTGTTTAAATTATATATTAATATATCATAAATAGAAAACTTATAAATTTGCTAATGAGCTTACTCAGAGCCTAAAACGAGCTTGTTCATGAGCTTGAATCAAAGCTCAAGCTCAACTCGTTTAGATAATTGAACTTTATCTTAGGCTCGAGTTTGGCTTGTTTACTAAATGAGCTTGAGTCGATTCGAGCTCGAGTAGCTCGTGAACAGTTCAGCTCATTTACAACCCTAATTGTGGCTACTACCCATTCAATCACACCCATGATCCCATAGCATACACAACCGTTAGACTAGCCGCCTAAAAATACTCACCTGTCCGCATAGGGAAACAATAATGTTGCACTCAACCTGTCACATGTATTTGGCTAACATGCTTCTATTATGTCTATTGACTTAAGTATTAGAGTAATCACATCAAATTCATGCTTAGTACACTACTAATGGAGTTCTTTTTAGTGCTTTTTTTTTAGAGGCTTTACTTTTATTATAACAGTTCAAACCCAAAATATCTTAATCTAATCTTTATTGGATCTGAGCAAGCGATATAAATAATACTAAAGAGTTGCAATAGAAAAAAGCTTTTAAAACTCTATATTATAATAAGATAGATAATTGTTCACGGATATTAATTTCGAAAAGGATTTTACTTTTATAAAAGGATAGATAATTGTTAAAGGTTATCAATTTCTAAAATTTTTTTTGTCAATTTAAAAAAAATTAAATAAAAATAATGATATAAAATGGTTATATTTATAAAAGAGTCAGTTTTCTTTATTTAATATTTTCCATAAAGGAGTAAATTTAAATGAATAGATATGATGATAAGAAATATGTATACTTACAAATATTATTATGAGAAAATTATCATGAAAAGTCAGAGTAATAACACTTTTTCTAATAGATGATATTATTAAAAAATTATCACAAAAGAATACGTTGCTCGTAAAGGTTTCGAAATTATATATTATAAATAAAATGAGTACTTCATTCTACTCATTTTCACCATTCAAGATAAACTAAATAAATCAAATGGAGATGTTTCTAATAATTCTCTTGATTTCCATCATATGATTTCCAGCAAATTTTACTTTTCATTTATTTTCAAATACTCAAACCTAACATTTTGAATACCTCTATTTTTCACAACTTCCTCTAATTTTATGGATGCCAAATATGGCAGAAATCATATGGGTCCTGACTATCTTGGATTTCTGAGAAATGTATTTTCATCGGGGAAATTATTTTCTCCACTGTCTGAACTACATGCTTTTACTTGAAACGAGGAGATTGGCTTTATTTTTTCACTCAATTATACCATTTGGCGTATCTATAATCTTCTAATTTTTTTTTTAAGGAATTGCTTTAATTTTTTAATTTTTTTTTTATTTCTTAAAAAAAAAACTAAAATCATTAGTTATCCTATGTTTAATGTAAAATAACTATCCACAATCTCACATCTTATGTCCAAAGATAATGTCGTATTTGTTAAGCACATATCCTTGCCTTCCACGTGATATCAGCACGGGGCGGTTTTGAACCACGAACCGCCTCGAACCATCCCCGGCGGTTCCGTACCGAAAACCGTTCCATCCGGGACAGTTATGAACCAGCGGTTTTGTCGGATCAGGAACCGCTATTTCAGACCCGAAATCGGTGGTTCCAACCTGGCTCCTCTAGAAATTTAAAAAAAAAAAAAAACATATACAGCAGAAGCAAATTCAATCTGGGAGGGGGGCTTGTAGTAGTTAGTATGTTCATATTGTTGTGGAGGTAATATGTAATGTTGGCGTAATGAAATCTACTCGTCATCGTTTGCTTGTATGTTAATCAACTACTATGTGTTCGTAATTGTGTTTATTATTTGTTAACCATTATATTTTATTTGAAAAATTTTAAATGTTTATTTTGGGTATAAATAAGTTGTAATTGCTTTTGTTGATTTTAGGGTTTTTTTTTTTCATTTTTCGATTAATTTAAAAAAAAACTGGTTCACGGTTCGCGTGGAACTAAAACCGGAACCGCCAGAACAGCAGTTCTGTGGAACCATGAACCGCCTCGATTCTTGCGGTTTCGGTTCAGATCCAAACCGACCCGAACCGTGCCGACCTCTACTTCCACGGACTCATGAACGTATTAATTTAAAAAATTGGCACATAATAAGATGACGAAATAGGGAAGAAGTTATTCCATGGGCAGATAATGAAATATCTTTCTGGGCTTTATAGGCCCTTTAGGAAAGGCCCAATAGATTGACAATGGGTTATGGTACAGTCTGTATTGCTGATGGGCTTCTTTTTCCTTTTTCCAATTTTTCCTTTTCTTTCATGAATTCCACGATAAGATGCTGCCAGTTTTCTCACAGCATCCATATGCAACACTAAATAATAATAATATCCTACAAATGTTTTTAAATAAATTAATTATAAGGAGTGGGAGATTTGTAATTAATAATTTCAAATAAAGCGGCACGTCTGTAGTTTAGCGTTTCTTTTAAAATATATATCAGTTGCAAAAACTTTTAAAACGAAATGTAACTGCCTTCCTTCTTCTTTGTCTTTGGTTTTAGAAATTCATCCTCCTTTTTCTCGTTAATTTTCATTGAATCTTCACTCTTTAATAAGAAACTATAGCAAAAACCTTTTTCAGGCTTTTTTACTGATAGCTTTTCATGTTCCAAATGTAGAAACAATGGTAATCCAGACTTTTAAAGTGTTCATAGTAAATCTACAAGGGAGGAACAATGAACACAAGGTTTTAACCTTTTATTTGATATTTGGTTGAAATGGGAATTTGGACATATGAAGAAGGGTTGGGAATTGAATGGGTTTGTAATTTGATGTTGGTAATAGAGATAAGTTAGATTTTTGTGAGAAACACTCTGTGTTCAACACGACTAAGTACATGGGTCGTGTACATACCCATGTTAAATGCATAACGTGTTGTTTTACATTACATGGGTTCTATGCTCAACACTATTAAGTATTTGAGTCGTGTTCATGTCTGTGTAGATTTTTGTGATGCGTGTTTTTTATGTAATAGATGGCTTTATGTTCAATATGAGTTGTGCTGAGACATGTGTTGAACACGGTAACTGAAAGTCCTTAAAATCTTGCTTCTGAGCTCAACGAGTGAGAACACAAATGGAATTGACACTTGTATACGAAACAAGTTTTTCAAAACCCATGTTCTCTTTATTAAAACCCTTAAAATTTGTTCAAATCCATCAACAAGGGTTTAAAATCTTTTTAAAACCATGGAATCTAAACAATGCTATATTAATTACCTATTTTCCTTTTCCTCCATAATTAAACCCTTATCTTTAAACTAAATGTGTATGTAAGTATCATTAATGTTTGGGGTAGGAGCAAAAGCAATAGGAAGTATAATCAATAGATGAATTTGGAAGTGTAAATAATTCTAAATAGGTTAATTATAAAAACATAACATGTGTTCTAACCCATTTGCAAACACATGATCTTTTTTTTTTTTTCTTTGGGACAAATAGGTGACCTAAGTTTCATACAAAAGTATCAATATTATTTAATAGTTTTAGAATGATACGTGTCAATATTTTATTGTTCATAAAATTAATTTTACAATTTTTTTCTAGTTTCTCATTTAAAAAAAAATAATTCTAGTATCTTTCTTATTTAATTTTATTTAGTAACATTTTTTATTAAATTGATATTTTTTAGATCAATAACGCTCTAGCTCGTATCCATTTAATAGTAATTAATTATAATGATACTTTGTGTAAACCCAGATTATCTATTTGTTAAAAAAATTTTAACATGGACCATGTATTTGTAAATTGATCAAAACACAAGTCATGGTTTTATAATTAATCCTTCTAAATACCTTAATTACTTTGTTACTTAGGTTTGGAAGGTTCTTGTTTCACAACGAGTATGTATTCCAAGTACGTGTATTGTATTGTGTGTTGCTTATGTATGTTAGGATAGTTTAATAAATGACTAATAACATATTCGACCTTCATTATTGTGTGTTGTACGTGTTTGATTGTGGTTGATGGACTGGGAGTACTGGTGATGTCACATTGTACGTCGATGATTTTTGTGTGGCGTTATCTCTAATGGAGTCGCACTTGAAAATGATCATGGATAGATCTAAGAATGGACTCTTAAACTTTTGGAATCTAGGACTCTTAGATATTAAGGAGTAGTCAACATCATATATATGTATTATATAAATAAAAGTGTATTGTCGAGATATTAAGTTATCCCTCGCCAGACTTAAAAGTAAAGATAATAATCGGTATTTTGTTGTATTAGACCTAGGATTGCATGTGAATGATTTGTGTTTGCTTACGTGCTTGTGTTTGTGATAATACCATATTAGGCGTTGGCTCACTCTTTATTTTCTTCAAGTACATGTGATGAATGTATAAACCATTTGCATCACTAGTCATAACTAGTTAATGGGCTTTAGAAATTTTGCTAACATTGAAGACTTTTCAACTAAGGTGTAGAGGACATATAATAGGTTACATATATTTAGTTTACATAGTTTTGATGTATAATTCGTATAGTTTTGGGTAAGGTGGATTTTCTTTGAATCATTTGATAGATGAATCTATATAGAACATAAGATGGTATTATGAGATAGATTATGAATCCTATTGAATCAAGGGAGGTTACAATCTTATTTTAAAAAGGAAATGTATTGCACGAATGCTTAATAACTTATTTAAGTTGTACTTAATAAAGAAATTACATTTGTGATGTGTTAGTATGTAATATATGAATTTATATTTGTTTTGTGTTCTATTTTTAGTAGAATTATGTAGGTTAGGATTGCATCGGTTTGCTGGTATAATTTTTTCTTAGGCAATGACATTCTAGTCCGCCTAGAGGATAGGAATTTTTCATAACGACTAGCCAATAGGATTTGGATTGATTCACTAGTAGGATCAAAACTATCTATTGGAGTACATTTTTTATCTAACCGTCAGAGAAGTTTTTTGGGTGTAATGGCTATCTTTTTGGTATGTTTCTAAAATAAGTGTTTAGGGTTTTTATTCAAGAGATTGAGGCTTATTATGTCAAAATACTCTCTTAATTTGTATTTCTACTGGTTAAGTGAAAATGTGAATAATGCCATAGTGAGATTTGTGAGCAAATATTGTTAGGCACTATTCACATGTTTGTTTGTACATTGTTTGTGTGCTTTAGTAAATTCTTAATGCGTTTATGTCATAGGTGAAGTTTTCATGTATTAAGACAATTGAGTAAATTCCTCTTTATGAGGCATTTGTTGATGTCCTCTTGTTGGGGTATTGTTTAAATTGAATGGATGGTGTGACATCCTGCTTAAGTACGACATTTTGTAGACCATGGAGACTAAAGGGCGAGCTAAACTCTATGTTCAATACGGTACAAGCTATCCTTCCCTTATCTCTTTATTATTATTGTTGAAATTACATGAATTGGGTATATATTGCATAAGAGATAATGGTTGAATTAAGTAAGCTTAAAATAGGTTAGAAACCTCCCTTTGAAGTAATAGCCTAATGGTGCATAAGTCATTTATAATTGGTATCAAAGCTAGTCTTTAAGATTTAATTTAATGCTTAACTACATCTTAGAGTAAAGTTTTTGAAAATAAAAAACACTAGGCTTATGTGTTTTGTAATTAAAATGAGTTGTTTATTATGTGTAACTTAAGTCTTTTAGTTGAGCATCATATCTTTTAACAAAATATGCTTTTAACCAGGTGCTTAATTGATGAGGAGTAAGTCATGCAATAATGTTCACATAAAAAAGGAGGAGATTGTTAAACTAAGGGAGGTTAAAATTTTATTTTGATAGGGAAATGCATTGCATAAATGCTCAATAAATTAGTTAAGTTGTACGTAATAAAAAAAATTACACTTATAATGTTTGTTCTGTGTTCAACTTTTTGTAGAATTGTGCAAGCTAGGATTGCATCAGCTTGCATGTACAATTTTTTCTCAAGTAATGACACTCTGGTGTGCCTAGAGTATAGGTATTCTTCATATTGGCTAGCAAATAGTATTTGGACCGGCTTGTTGGTTGGATCAAAACCAGCCATTGGAATGCATTTTTTTCCCTGTTCTAGAGAAGTTTTTTGTCAGTATCAACCAACCTTTTGGTATGCTTATAAATTAAGTTTTAAGGTTTTTGTGCAAGAGAATGGAGCTTTATTGGTAGATATTATGTCAAAATACTCTCTCAATTTGTAGTTGTGTTAGTTAAGTGAAAATGTGAATAGTGCCATAGTGAGATTTATGAGCGAATATTGTGAGATACTATTCACGTGTTTATTTATATTTTGTTTGTATGCTTTAGTAAAGTCCTCGTGTGTTTAAGGCATAGGTGAAGTCCACATGTGTTTAGGCAATTGAGTGAAGTCCTCTTTATGAGGCATTTGTTGAGGCATTATTTAAACTGAATGGATGGTGTGAAGTCCTCCTTGAGTGAGACATTTTATGGACTATGGAGACTAAGGGATAGATCGAACTCCATATTAAATACAATATAACTTTTCCTTTGCTTTTTCTCTTTATTATTATTATTGAAATTGCATGAATTGAGCATAAATTGCGCCAAATATAATGGTTGGATTAAGTAAGCTTAAAATTAGTTAAAAACCCACTTTTGAAGTAATAGCCTAATGGTGCATAGGTCATTCCAAATTTATGTATGCATTTTAATACTATTTGAAGTCATTGGTGCAACAGAGATTTTGGAGCCTATTATGAGGTTTATGGTAGATAATTGCAGTCTAAGCCTTTTCATGTTTATATTTAATATGGACACGTGGTGGTTTATATATTTTTTAAATTTATGACATTACAATAATAATAACAGTACTACTAATATAAAAATTAATTAATTAATTGATCATCATTTATACTACTAAGAACTTTCTTTCTTGTAACTTACATTTTTCAAGATGAAAATGCTTATAATAAGTCAAAAATAGTACATGATATCAAAATTTTTACAAGATTAATCTATTATTGTTTTTCTCCTTTCTAGTTAGAGTCCCCTGCCAAATGGGCTTCTTGAACCCAACCTGAGATCCTTGGATCATGAGCCAATTTGTTATGACCCATGTCTATCTTTCAAAAGTCAAAGTTATAGAACAATCTTCATACTTTTAACTTGGAATAGCTCAACCTCTTATATCATGGCAAATCCAATTTGCTCGTCATTTTTAGCACACCCTAGAAGATCTCAAAATGTTCCTTAATAAAACGTTATTTCTCCTTATATTCTTGGGATGGTTTTCTCCTTAGGAAAACCACCCATAATAGCCATCAAGGCTAAAAATATCTACCTATAATAACCGCTTATTTTCTCTCCTATAGGGCCTTTGTATTTGGTAATGATCATCTTAACTCTTGTAGCAATGACTATGTTGCTTTATACTCCATAACTCTTTACTAACCTAAGTATTAGAGTGATCACACCAAATAATACTCCACCCTATCAAAGTATTCCTTTATTTGCGAGCCTCCTTGTATGGATTTAAGGCACTCTTAGCCCATCTTATTTTTAATCTTCTATTGGACAAGACATTGGATTAACAAAGTATAACATTAAATGTTTGGTGAATGAGGGAACCAAATCAAAGTCCATTTCATTAGGAGATTAGTGTTTACATCTTTTGACCATAAGAATCCTAATAAAGTTTAGCTAACCTAACAAACTAACAATCTAGGTTGAATATATTACTACTAAAGCATAAATTCATTATAAAACAGCATTGTATAGGAGATATAGTGTTGATGGGTAAATGCAGGCATCGGATTTCTCAAGCCTAGCCCAACCTAATTAAAGTATGGTTCGATTTGAATGGCATGTGAACCAACCTTAGAGCTAGACTCATGCTACAACATCAAAACTGAGTAGATCAACCGAGTCATCTAGTCTGCCTAAACATGATCGGCTTGCTCACAATTTAGTCATCCGGCTCTACGTAAGTGAAACTTGTTAACTCCATTCTCAACAATCTTAGGAAATGGCTGTAGCTTGACACGCACTTCCTCAATAACTTCCAATATCTCCAAGATCTCCATGATGCATATCTACTTCGATTAACTACCTAGACAATTCTTCTTTAAATAATCCTTGGAATTTCACCTGTAGATCATCCGACATCACTTAGTTAATATTCTATCACTTTATTTACTCATTAATCACTTATACCCTACTAACTTGACCAACGAAGTGACCGCACTAAACAATTTCCCTGCATCTAATAAGGCTTTCTTATTCTGCAGACCATTTATTATTAAGCCAAAATCCAATCAACTCTATCAGCGATATTAAGGTGACAACATTATGACATCATTTTTCGGAATGACGAAAAGTATGTTTCTCCTATTTGTTTTCTAAAACTTGTTGAAAATCTTGCTTGTAATGGCTAAGAGTTCAAAGCATGTCAACAACATTAGACCTAGAAACTCTCATGTGGATAAGCGAGTTGTTGCTTCTAAGGCTATGACCATATTATGGACACACAATGTTTTGTAGAATTTTAAAAGACATGCTACGATTGGGCAGCTCATAACAATGAAGTCCAAAGACTTTAAGCTTGAGTAAACAAACTTAAGCACGAGTGTCACAATGTTAAAGGCATAAGTGAGTCTGTGTAGATGAGTGCAATATCCATTAGAAGGAGCTAACACCTTATTTGTCATCATAGGTGGTAAAATAACAAGCTTAATCTGTGAACTATTACAATCATTCTTTTGCTACAGTATAGTAAGCCATTGCCTCCAACATATTAGTTGTCGACTTAATTGCAAACTATCCCCCATGATAATCGATGATGACCAGCATAATAATCTCTTAGGCAAAATCTTTGAAGAAAAAGAGAGTATGAGAGGCACCTCATCCAAACTATCATGGAGCAAATTCCCTTTCATCTAGGCAATCTAGTATGAAATATTGACAATAGGTATGAAAGTCTCCACCCTAAAGGAATAAGATGGTATGAAAGACTTAAAGAAGTACTTGACTCATTTGTAAGAGTCAATGTCGCTTTAAGGGTTCAACAATGCTCTTACTTGCAAAGCGTTCCCTAGCACCCTATTAAGAGTAGCCTACACGTGGTTCAATCATATTTTTTTAATTTCAAAACTTACTTCAATGACCATGTTGAACTCTTCTTGAAGCACTTCTTGGCAAGTAAACGCCCGGAGAAGGATACCTCATTCTTATACTTAATAAGATAATAACCAAGGGAAGCTTTCAAAGAGTTTGTGTTAAGATTTTTGAAGACTGACCTTAAGATTCTTGTAAACCCCGAAGTTTTGAATTCATATTAAAGCTTAAACCGTAACTAGAAGTCAACCGGAATTCTAAAGTCAACAAAACCCTAGTTTACCGTAACCGTTTAAGTCCGGCATTCCTGTTTAAGAAACCCTAAGAGAGTAAGAAAGAGTTTAGTAAGTAGAATAGTACGTAATTATACAAGGAAGCTTAAAAAGATCGGTTTAATAAAACCGCGCCTCGTTTTAAACCCGATCGGATACAGTTCTTGAAAAACATCTCTTGGAGCTGGGAATAATAAAAATATTCCAAACATACCGTTAGACTCGTAAAAATATAAGATTTTCAAAAATATCAATTTCATAATTTTTTGGTAGCTAAAAATATCAGATATCGCATTTATATGCATATTTTCTTACTACCGCTATTTAATTGTCATGTGTACTTTACATTACACTATTTATTACTATTCTACACTATTTATCTATCTCTACTTTTTCTTACAACCTACTCTTACAACCCATACACCTATTTCTTACACATTTTCATTTCCAATACAACTTCATATCTTTCATATCTTACTTTTAATTAATCAAAAGACAAAAAAATAAATTTTCACTCCCTCTTTTCTCTCAAAATGTGCCGGCCCCTCCCTCTTTTGCTCCAAATTTTTTTAATTTTTATTTTATTTAATTAACACAAATTATCTCCCATATTTTCCTATAAATACACCCTCTTACTTCTACTTCTTTCACACCTCTCTTTTACTAAAGTTACTCTACATAAATCTCTCCAAGAAATTCCTCCCAAGAAGCTCTCTCAAGTGTAGTTCTTTTAGGTAAATGTTCTTCAAGACTTCCATATGTTCATTTACTAAGTATGAGCTTAGTATGTATTTTCTAAAACCATGAAGGTTAAGAAAGCAACAATAGGTTCATACTTTGTTTTTGTTCATAATCTAGTTTCCTTATGTTGTTTTTATGTTCATAACTATCTAGTATATCTATATAATTATATATATTATTTAGAGCATATAAGCTTATTGTTTTGCAATTTATTTACTTTCATGTTATTTTTAAGGCTAATCTTTCTAGTCTTAGACTTGTCCTCATCAAATCAAAACATTTTCTTTTTCTTTTGGAACTAGTCTTTTCTTAGTCTTGGGATACCTTGATGAAGCTAAGGTTCCAATACTTGATTTATTTTCTTATTTGCTTATTCTTTCAAGTTATTATGTTTCGATAACTTTATGATTCATATTCATGCATGAACATAATAATTTTTGTCTCAAACAAAATAAATAAGGAAATATTTTCTTTAAAAAAAAAGATTCTTTTCTAGAAATAAAAGTGGGAAGTAAACTTTTCTAAAAACTAAGAAGTCATCTTAAATAAACTTAGAGGAATTCATAAGAGATTTTATAAACATACATGACATAAAAAAGAACTTTTTGAAGTAAACAAGGATTTTACAACAACTTCATCTTTTTCTTCAAAAGATAGAGATTCTTTTCATTAAAACAAAATGATTTCAAGAAATCAAGAAATTATTTCTCTAAATATATAAGTGGTATTATTTTTCAAAAAGTGTTAGAAGCTAAGTGTAGGAAATAAAAATCATTCTTTAAGAATTTGAAGAAATTACGAAAGTAAAATTTAGGAAAAGAAAAGAGATACTCATTATAAACAAATTAAGATGATTTCAAAGCAAAATGAATATTCCAAAAGTTCTTAAGTTTCAAAATCTATAAAGATTTTACTTTTTCACAAATTGAGACAACTTCATTTACTTCATACATTTGTTATGAGTCAATAAATATATGAATATACTTTCCAAAGGTTTTACAAGCTCTTATATTACCTATCTCTTCAAAATGAGCTTTGGATAAAAGAAGGAAAACAAGTTTATAAAAATTCGTGGTGAATCTGTCCACCACTTTTTCAGAACCCAAACGACTTAATTTGATGAAAATAAGTTTATAAATAGATAGATCTTTTCAAATAGGTAGAAAACGGTATATTATATACGAAATTCCGAGTTAAAATGAGCAAGTTATGGCCATTTTAAGTTGGAATTTTCTCTTATACGATTTTACCGCGATTTTAAGAAAAGTTTAAGATCTTCAAGAATAGAAACTTCATGAAAGACTCATTTTGGGTATTTCATCTTGTTTAGGTGAAGAAGGACCCAAAATCACTTTTCCGAAGGATTTCTTCGATTAGGATCTACCGACATGGAGTGAGTTAATTCTTGACTTAAGTTACATTTTCTTATTTTGTGCTTGTAAGTAGTAGCACTAGCAATTAAGTAGAAAAAGATAAAATGAATAATTGTTGTGCGACTTGGAATTATGATTGATTGAATATGAGCTAAGAATATCGAACGATGGTTTGATAAATAAATCATGATTCTTGTATTGATATGATGAAAATTATGTTGATCGCCTTCAACTTGAACTAAACATTATTTGGTTAAATTTATATTGAAATCAATTCATACATATCATACCTATGAGTCACATTTGTTTCACTACTATTCTTCGTGTGGGGAAACGAGGAAATGGTAATGGTGGCTGGTAGGAGTCGGAAAGTCTACATGGGCTAGTAGGAGCCAGAAAGTCTACAGGGCGAGCAGGAGCCAATAAATCTGCAAATATTGATGGTCGTATGGGCCTGTAACCTCCCACCCCCCGACATGGAGGGCATAAAATCCATGCTACACTTGATTTTCGATTAATCATGTGTATTTTTGTTTGTTCATATGATTGGTGCATTCTCATATGTTTGATTAAATACTTGTTTGAATTATGGAAATGACTTGTAGAAGGAATTATCTCACTAAGCTAGTTTTGCTTATACTCTTATAGCTTTTTGTTACAGTACGATTACCTTTGGTTGGCCCCAAGGAGCCCCGTATGCCAGGTACGAGTTTAAGCTACTAGGAGTTTTTGGGAGAAGCTTTATGTATTTAAGTTTTGAACATAGGTTTCTAGGAAAAATCTCTATAGTAGGCTTATGTTATAGTTGTTATTATTTTGGAAGACTTCTACAGCAGGGGATTGCCCCTAAGATGATGTAAGGATATTATTATGAAAATCTTATGTTTTTTATATAAGTTCTTGCTTTTATTATCTACTTAAATGTAATACCCCTGTGAGTCTCCTACTATCTTGGAAGCACGCCTTGCATGTGATGTCGAAGCTCCTGCATGTGATGTCGAAGCTCCTGCATGACTAAGGTCGTCACTCATTAATTTTAATATTATATGCGGCGGACTGCCACGTTTAGAGTACCCTCCGGGACGTGACAATTCCAAAACTAAACATAGGAGTTACCTTACACACGACTATGCAAATGGGTTAATCCATAAGGATATTTTCTTTTCAGGTTTTTAGTAAAGAGTAAGCCTGCATCATATGATCAATATGAGAGGGCAAAAAAAAAATGTATATCATTCAAGAAGACAATATTTGGGCCTACCAAGAAGTTGACTAGCCTAGGTCAAATTTGAGTATAAACGATGATGACAAAAAAAGATAAGGGCATGAAGGATCAGCTTGGCTAATAGAAGGACTAGAATTCCTCCTCTTTATTGTGAAAAACAAGCGTAATAACAACAAGAAGTGATTGTGTAACATGTACATACAATTTACCTCCTTCACTAAACCATTGGTCAATCTTTTTGTCAAAATTTGCAGCCAGAACCTTCTTCAAACTCCCAAAAAATGAGAAATTATTGCAACCAGAGTAAAAGTGACAAGTGTCTTGAAAAGAATGGTTCTATTTTAATTTTGTATATTCAAATACAATGATGTACAATTACATAGTATTTACAAGAAGCTATTTTGAGTAAAAATTGCCAGCAAGCTATACAATAATTTAGGCTTAAAATATTGAATTTATACAATTAATTACATTTGACTAGCTCAATCAATGACGTTTCACTAGCTCCTAAAATTTCTTCAATCAATAGCTGATGCCAACATTCCCCTCAAGTTAGTGTGTAGATGTCTTCAATGCCCAACTTGTCGAGTGAGTTGTAAAATACTTTGCTAGAAATAGCTTTTGTAAGTATATCTGCTACTTAGTCTTCTGACTTGACAAAAGGAAACTGAACCACCTTATCTTAAGTTTGCTTGATGAAGTGTCGATCCACTTCAACATGTTTATTTCGATCATGTTGAATTAGATTGTGTGCAATTGCTATTGCTGCTTTATTATCATAAAACAAATTCATTGTTAATTCATATGTGAAACCAATTTATTCTACAACCTCTTTAACCAAAGAAGTTCACAAAGTCCTCTAGTCATGCCTCTAAACTCTACCTCTACACTAGACAATGCAACCACCTTATGCTTTTTACTTCTCCAAGTGGCCAAATTTCCTCCTACAAACGTAAAATATCTAATGTGGATTTTCTATCAATGATGTTACTTGCCTAGTCTACATCTGTATAACGATGGTTCTTTTTGAACAAAATTCCTCTACCTAAAGAAGACTTCAGGTACCTTAGAATTCAAGTCACATCACTCATAATCTTCACTAGGGTAATTCATGAATTGAATTACTAAACTTACTGCATATGCAATATCTGGTCATGTGAGACAAGTAAATCAAATTTCCAAAAAATGTTGATATCTTTCTTTATTTATAGGGTTTGATTCAGGAATTCTCCCAAACCATGATTTTGGATTGTTTCAGCCTATATGATGTCTTCTGCAATTTACAGGCTACCTTTCCCTGTGAAGAAGTAGCAAAACCTAGTGGGATGTCCATGTATACTTCTTCTTTATGTTCCCATGAAGAAAAGCACTTTTTAGATCAAATTGATACAATACCATCAAGATATGTAGCTAGAGAAAGTAATACTCTTATAGTATTTAATTTTACTATAGGTGAAAAAGTTCTTGATAATCTACTCCAAGCGTCTGTGTGTATCCTTTCGTAACCAGTCTTGCTTTCTATCTTTTGATGGATCCATCTGCTTTGTGCTTAATAGAAAATACCCATTTACATCCAACAGTCTTTTTTCCTTTAGGTAATGTACCAATGTCCCAGTACCATTCTTCTCTAATGCCTTCATTTCTTCATTATTGCTTGTGTCCATTTAGGGTCATTCATTGCTTCATCACTATATTAGGAACATGATTTGCAGATAACTTGTGTACAAACTCTTTAAGGGTTCAGATAACCTCTGAGTTGAGACATGATTAGCAATTGGGTACTTTGATTTCTTTCCTCCATGATCAGTGAGTAGCGATTTAGAGGTTTCCCTCGATTGTATCTAAAAGGAAATTTATAGCTAAAAGAATCATCTACATAATTATCTAGAGAAGGTTGATATATTATACCTCAGGTATATTCTCATGAGATTGGTCATTTTGTGGTTCTAAAAAGTAAGGAGAAGAGCAACTGTTCTAGCCCTTATCACTGGGTATGTTCCTCCATTTGCATTAGTAATGCTTATTCGTTTTGGTCAAGTAGTTTCAATGAATTTGAAAGAATCAAATGTCATGTGGTTAGTTGCTCCTGAGTCGATGATCTACCCATCATGATTATCATGGGCTACTCATCCAGAATTGTCACTCCCACTTGCTACTTTTTTCCTTTTCACCTTAAGTTCATGCCACTAACTTGGATAACCATGTAGCTTGAAATATGTTTCTACTGTATGTTTCAAGTTCCCACAATGTGTGCAACCTCCTCCTTCCCTATTGATTTCAATCTCTCTTTCCTTTCTCTTTCCTTTTGTGTGTGTATTTTGAAAAATCCAAGTTATTAATCTTGCTCTAATACCATCTTGAAAAGAATGTTCTTTTTCTTTTGTGTATTCAAATACAATAATGTATAGTTATATAGTATTTAAAGAAGTTATTTTTAGTAAAAATGTCAACTAACTATATAATAATCTAGGGTTATAATATTGAATATGTACAATTAATGACGTTTGACTAGCTCCTAAAATTCCTCTAATCAATAGCTTACACCAACAAAGTATTATGATTATCATCATAACTATGACCACGACATGATGAATGTGTTTTAGTTGAAGTGTGTCATCCATGATGCCATTAAGCATAGCTGCTTGAGGAAAAATATTGCTGATCTTAACAATGATAGTGAGAGGCTAACTCAGCATCATAGAGCCAAATAGTTATCTAAAGAAGATGATATCTAGACCAACTGCTGAAAAAATCAAGCTGTTAAATATCAACAGCATTGTTAAAGGGCCATGTGTTAGAGTAGCTTGACATTCATGGCCATGGTCAATAGGTATGCACCTCTAAACTAGGAATTTGAAGGTAGATAGCTTTATATCTTTCACCAAAAAAGATTTAAAGGGAATTTAAATTCCCCACCAAGATACCTCGATCATTCTCCTCATAGTTAGCTCCCAAACCAATAAGGTGATGATAGAGAAGGGTAATAGTATAGAATGCAAATGTTATGTTTAAGAAAGTGTTTAAATAAATAGACCTATAGTTGCAAAAAGCCTTAAAGTTATATGACCACAACTTGTTTGCTTCAATAGCCAACTCATACAAGTTAGAGGAATTAAAAAATTTTCCATGTATCAAAGATGATGATAACATTGCTACACAAAATATGGAATTCTTAGTAATAAAATGTTGGTCATTGTATGAAATGATACTTGTCCAACCAAGTCAGTCAAGATTTGAAATGATCAACTCTCCTATCCACCTGAAGGAAAATCTCCCAACCCATAAGAGTTGGGTTATGTAAGTTAGACTAAAATTGTCCATGGAGCTATATTTAAAGGAATAAAGTATATCAGATAGACTTTGAGTTGGAAAGAAAGTTTGAGCACTAGGAGAGTAGCACAAAGACATGGGCACCGGGCTCTTAGAAATCACTTAAATTGAGACCTCTTTACCTATTGACCTTAAGGATCAGCTTTTGCATTCTTGCAGAGCAATATAAATATCTTTGCATGGTCTTCTACCAACATGCTAGGTATCTCACGTGGTGATCATCTAATAACTAAGCATTGATCCCATTGCTAAGCTGATCAAGTAAAAGAGAAGACATTTCACACCAAAGCAATAAACTACTAAAGATATGAAAATCAAAAATTGCTATGGTTGATTCATCCAAGAAGAGAAATACCCAACCTAGTTAGCTAACATGTAGCTAGTCAAAAAGTCTAATTGGAAGTGGTGAATGTGTGTTAATTCTATCAACCTCAATAAAATGTACCTAAAAGATTGATTTTCTCTCCTCAATATTGACCAACTGGTCAACTCAGCATCTAACCATACCTTGTTAAGTTTCACTAATGCCTTTTTAGGCTACAATTAGATTAAAATGGAACTAGGTGATCAAATCCAAACTTTGTTCACCACCACCTTTGCTACATACTACTGTAAAGTTATTTTGTTTAGCTTCAAGAATGTGTGACATACTAGAGGATGGTAATTAAATTTTCAAGCCATAACTCGATAAATGTGGAAGTTTACTGGACAACATAATTGTGAATTGTTGCATGCCATAAGATCATCCAATTGACTTAAGAGAAACCTTTGACTAATTGAGGTATTATAAGATGAGACTCAACCCCCAATAAATTGTCTTTGGAGCCACCCCAAGAAAATTCCTTGGGTACTTGGTCACCTAAAGGGGCAATGAAGCTAATCCAAACAAGATGTACGTTGTGTCCAACACCCAATCACTCAATTCAGTGAAAGATGTATAAAGGCTTATACGAAGGATAGTTGCCCTTAATAGATTTGTGTCCTAAAGCAACTGTTATGCTAAATTCTTCAAAATGTTGAAGAACCCACTAAATTTTAGTAGACCAATCTGTGTGAAGCCTTCACCTTCATTGAGTTGAAAACCAACCTATCTCATCCCCCTATTTTGTGAAAGCTAATTCGAAGAGAAGATTTTTATCTATACCTCTTGGTGAATTATCGAACCCTTTCATCTATCATCATTTGAATGAAAGGTAGAGAACATCAGCTACTATATTGCATTAATCACATTCTCCAAAGTTAGGGGCAAGATATAACAAAGTGGAAGTTCATTTGACCTTATAGTATTTATCTCTACTTGATGCTTCATAGACGTTACTTCGAAGCCCATCAAGTAATTGTGTTGAATAATCAGCTGCTTGAAAGCATTCTTCACAAGTTAGATACATTAAGGCAATAATGAGTACACCATATAGTACAAGCATTTGATGTCCAATAAAAACCACATGATGCGATTAAAGCACAAGTTATGGCAGATTTTATTACTAAGTGCACTAGCAAAAAGGTGCTAAATAGAAAGATAAAGTGGAATAAATGCCCCATGTCTACGAATCCTCATTCAAAAGGGAAGTGAAGTAGGGCTTGTACTGAAAGGCTACTTTAGTGTGAAGACTATTACATTCTCAATTTAGGTTCAATGCCAGTAACAGCAAGGTAGAGTTGAAGCCTTATTTGCTAGGTTAAAGCCAGTGATGAACACTGGAGCTAAAGAATGAAGATTTTGCTCAGAATCCCAACCTGTAGTCCAATAAGTGGTGAATATGAGACAAAGGGCAAAGTGTAAACCCTAGTTTATACAAACCAAATATGATAGTGGTTGGTCATGTTGTTTTATGTTGATCCTTTTTGGGAAAAACACTATTGGTCAGTTAGATTTAAAACCATTTTAAAAGACCACGAAGTTGAAGTTTTCAAAAATTTACAAAACTAATACATTCTATTTAACTTCGAAAGCAATTACCAACATTAAGCAAACGTACCTACCAAAGTAGTATAGAAAATATTAGGTCGTATTCCAAGGAGTTGTTGGCATCTACCCAACTTTACATTTCATCTATTATTTAACTAAAGAAAATTTAGAAAGCCATGATAAAATCAGAAGTTATATTAAGTTTAGTGAAAATTTACAAATGTTTTCAAGGCAAAATTAAAGATAGGTTTGTAAAAATATAATATAGAAGCCTAGGGTTTGCTTCGCCAACTCCTTATCATGTGATTTCTTGACAAAACTCAAAGAGAGTTATATGATGGTGTATTTGTACTATCGGATTCATTGGTATAAGCTAAAACCTCTCTCAAGGTCAGTAGCTCTACATATAGACCAGACCATTGGAATCTCTTCTCAAGTTATCAACGATACTAAGGCTCGCATGAAGTTTAAGAATCCTTTGTTTCTAAAACTAACCTAATGAATTTCAAAACATACGACATAATGTTTTCACCATTTCTCTCTCGAGGTGTTTAAGATCAATTCCATTAATAGCCATAGATCTATTCAAAGGAATCATCTCTCAATCTATCCAGTTGAAATCAAACATGAATCTAAAAGGCGCACCACTCATTTAGACCCATAAAAATAAGTTCAAGCTAGTAATTATAAATACCCATTCAATTATTACTTGAAAGCGGATTTGAAATTGCATCAATCAGGATTTAGATTTACAAACCCTAAGTTGTAAGAGATTATTTCTCTATGTATACAAACATTACACACGAGTTCTGAAGAAATAATGTGGAATTAATCAAAGAATATTTCAATTAAGATCAGAGTCTTGTAGAAATTACAAATAATAAGTTAAAATGATTTTACCTAGAAAACTTAAGATCTCTAAAGCAAAAAGAAATCAATTCTTTCAACTCAAAATTCTTTCTATATACTATGTTAGGAAATTGTACATATGCTACATTACTGATTGCATGCCTTTACACCTTTATTTTTAAATGTAGTACAAAAGTCATGATGATTTTTTTGCCACCTTGGCAGATTCTCTACAACAGAATCGTCCTTTATTTTCATGTGCTTTGAATCAAGGCAATACGTGCATGAAATCCATGCATGATAACTTTTTGTGGGGTAAGGTTGAGCTCATTAAGGGCTCGAGTAATGATGGGTAAATCGAGTGTGTTGAGGGCTCGAGACTTGAGCTTGACTCAAACTATACTTTTCGAGCAAAAGGTCCGGTCTTCATCTAGCACTAATCGTGGGTCAACTCTAGGGCTCGATAATGTAGCGTGACACAAGCTATTCTTCAAGTTCAAGGCTCGATCGCCTCAAAACACACGTCGAGGGTCACATCGATGACTCGATATAGGGCATGATAGACCATTTTACCTAGTTATTTTGGCCTTGATAGCTGCTTTTGCAAGGCTTAATAGAATCTGTCTTTAAGTTTTGCTGCTATTTTGCTTTAAATCTGATTCAAGACACTTCATTTCGACTTCTTTTGAATCCAGGAGCTAAAAAACAACATTTAAACATTAAAACCATAGATTCACAGGAATTTATCCAAGAATGCATCAAATTAATCCCCAATTCATATGAAAAGAATAGAGTAAAATAGAGCTATCAGATAGTCATTAAGTTTGTAATGTAAAAATTTTGAAAGAAGCTTTAAGAAAAGTTATAAAGTTTACTTCAAATTTTTTGCAATTTAAGAATAATAAAATATATATAATTTAATTTTTTTAAGAATTATAATTGTTATCAATAAAATTTCAAAATACAATTTTTTTAATTCAAAACCATAATTGAAATTAGTAACTTGTAAATATAGTATTTGCATGTAATGATAAAACTCAATAGGTGATAACTGAGGTTATAAAAATAAAAGCTCTAATAACAAAAATGAATTTTTGTTATATCTTGTGCTAAGTTAATTAAGAATATGACTAAAAATCAATATTTAATATTATGATTATGAGATAAATGATAACATTAAAAATGGTTTAACCAAATAATTCAACAAGTAGATAATTTTGAATTTAGTCTAGGAATTGAACTTAGATAGTTTAATTAAATAAATTAAGCAAAATGAGAAAACAATAAAGTATGACTAGATAATTTGACATAATCAAATTAGTAAAAAGATTTAATTGAATTTTGAGATTTCAAATATTCCCTTAGTTAGCCTATTTGCTTTAGTAATATTTTTTAACCAAATCAAATTTTATTATCCCTTGTCATTTCCAAACTAAACTTCTTTTCTTTCAATTTTAAATTTTTAAATCCTTGAAAATTTTAATTTAAATGTTTAGTAAATTATAAACCCTAAGCTTTAATCTGTTTCATAAATTAGATTATTGATTCTTTACAATCATTAATTTGAACCCCTTTTTCTTTCAATGTATAAATGACCCAAATTTCTCAAGTTCAATTGTCTAAATTTGTAGGATGCCAAGATCTAGCCATTTTAATCTAAATCCTATTTCTTTAATCATCATAAATTTTGAATTCATCTACATAATTAAAAATATCAATTTGTAAACCCAAACTTAAACTAAATATCAAATTTCTACAAATTAAATTCCTAACCTAGACTTTTGATTCAAATAATAAATTTCTATTTTATAAATCCTCAAATTTCTTTCCAATTATTTTCTAAACTTAAGATAATCATCTAAAAGGTTTAAACCATATCCCTTATCCACAAATATCCTTAAAAATTTTTAAATACTCATCATTTTCTTCCTTTTTACTTGCTTTTGTTGCAACCTTTTTCCTTCCCTTTCTTCTTCTTATTCTCTTCTCTTCCTTCTACATTTTCTTCTTCTTCTTCTTTAAAGAATCTAAATGTCACATTCAACAAGATTAAAAGAGAGATTGAAGTTAGAAAACAAGATAGATGTCGGAACTAAAGCTAGAAGTAGCTATAGTCACTAAGGAAAAGAAGTAGTAATGAAGATCAAGTTATTTCATTTTACTAAACAAGTAAGTTAAGTTATTTCTTTGTTTTGATTGTTGATTAAGCATGTGTGTAATGAAACAAAGGTAGATACAAGTATGATTTATGATAAAATTTGTAAATAAATAATATATGGATTTGTATCTAAAAACCTAGGTTATGTAAGCATGTGTAGAACTAAGAAGTTTAATGTTAGGATTTGAATAAATTAGTATTAGATAGGTGTAGAAATTGTGATAACATGAATAGATTAGTAAAAATACACATATATGTCAAAACTATATATGTGCATATTTATGTAGGTTAAGTATTTGATGAAATGTCCTGAAGGTATATGATATGAAAAAATGTATTGGAGTATTATATGAGCATGAATATAACTTTATGATGATATTGAAGTGTTTTGTTAAAGATGTGATTAAATAATTAGATAGATAAGCTAAAGATAGGAATTCGAATAAAGGAAAATGTGAAACTTAATTCCCTTGTTCATTATGGGTGTGATACGGCTCATGATACAAGGAAAAATAAATTAAAGAGGTGATCACATGCATCACCGAGGGTGTGATCTCCTCTAAGCAAATATAAAGGATGATTGCGAGCGTGATCGAGGTAATGATCCAAGTTGTAGTTCATATCACCACCTAGATCATGGCCATGATGAGGGGTGTGATCTCCTTTGTTTTCTTCTATAATGTGAGATTCCCTTGATCACGGGAGTGATGGTGCCCGTGATGTTGATCTTGACTATTGTCATGGGCGTAATCCTCCCTCTAGTATTGTTCATATAAAGAAAAATATAAGATAAAATAGATGAATAATAAATAGTAGATATGATATGCCAGTATTTGTATAATTAAGAATGAGTTACGTTAAGCTAACTTAGAATATAATTGATGCCATACAGTGAATTAATAGGTTTAATAGTTAAATTGATTTAACATGAACATAAATTAATAAAATAGACTTAACACCTAATTAGATTTAATATGGATGTTAAGTTTAAAAAGAACTTAGCAATCTTAAGTTCAACAAGGCTTAAGAAGACTTAATGAGCTAACATGAATTAGGCCTATTAAGTTTAACCAACTTGGTTAAATTAAGTTATACTTATATAAATGTAACTTGAAATGTAGGGTAAATTAATAAACTTAAGTTAATATGAATCTTAGATATAAAATGAATTAGTTAATAGGATTAAACTCAACTTGAATTAATGAACTTTAATGAATTAGAATGAATTAGGTTGATTAATTCTAATCAACTTAACCAAATTAATTAATATAGGTTTAATAACCTATAAATGGATTAGGGATAATATAATTGTAATATAATAGACTAGATCATGAATAATAAAAGAAAAATGTTGATAGAAATGTATGTTTCCTAAGAGGAGTTTTCATATAAATTGATAATTTATTTGAATACTTATATGAATGATAAGGAGTAATGATGCTTTTATAATAAATGATTATAAATAAAGAAAAAGAAATAATTTGACAAACAATGGGGAATCATCCGTATTTTGGTGGGGCGATTATTGCAGCCATGGTGGGACTCTTACTTAGTGTCTGAGTAAAAGAATTTTTAAAACAAATGTTTAATATGAATTTGATATAGAATGGGTATATAAGTATGACTTTTGTCATATACAAGATAATAAGGATATGAAGTGTAGGTTAGTAAAAAAGATGGAAATTATAGGTAATCTCATCATATTAACTAAAGATATATACTTAAAATAAGATAAAAAAAACACAATAAAAATTAATATAAATATATGTTTCAACTAAGTGAAAGATAATGAACTAAAAGTGAGTTAAATACTTTAATAAGATATAAATTAAGAAAGATAATGAGCTTTATTATTTCTTTTCATAGGATAAATGGATCAATCCATGGATCCTCCATAAGATTGCTATAACTTTGACCTCATCACCTTGGTTTTGTTTGTAATGTAGTTGCACGTATGTTAATATAAATATAATTGGCTACGTGTGGGGATTGGTATTCGTAGGATGTTTGGTGACTGCTTTGGTTGATAAATCATTAAAATAAAAGTGACCACACATTGCTTGTAATAATTAAGTTGATGTTATTGATGAATATTTGTTAACTGATATGGTCACTAAGTAGCAAGTTATAAATCTTAATTGACCCTTAACTAAAATGGATATGCATTGTACGACAGCATAACTTACATTAGCATGCTATTCATGTCACATATTAGCACCTCGATTATATGGTGATCCTAAGTTGTCTCTGTGAATCAATTTCTTCAAAAAGGATACCATTGGGTTTTTAGCCCTCTAGGAACTAAGTAAGCACTGAAAGACATTGCCTATGTGAGAGTTGATATAGAGATGCTAATATTTAATGGAGTTTTCAAGGTTCTACGGTGAAGTTGAGATTATATATAATACCAAATAAGTTTGGAAAACTTCTCCTTTCGTAGTTCTCAGTCTCTTTTGGGCATAAATTACTTGAGCTAGTCCTCTAGTCCTTTAACCCTCAAGAGATGGCGTAAATCTCTATTGGTTTGAATTTTGGTCATCCAAACTATGCATATCATATAGTTGAGTGTCGCATTGCATATGTTTGTTAATAATACTTGCTTTACATTTGTTTTACATGTAGTCTGGCCTTATTATTCACTTAGCTTTGGATTAGCTTATACCTTTATAGTTTTGTGCAAGAATAACTCATGCTAGGAAGGGGCTAGAAGTGTGTGAAAAGAGTTCTTCCAGTGAAATAGGAAGATGAAAATACAATCCTAGAATAAGGATTAGACAAAATGTATAGATATTTGAGACTTTGTAATATGTAAGATAACTTAGAATATGAATTAGATTAGTTATGTAATTATTTAAAGCTTTGTATTATGTAAGTTATCTATCCTATTTTATTATTTGATGGGGGGTACTAATTCTCTATAATTCTAATGATTTGTGGGCAATCAAATTCCTTTATGTATCAAAAAGTAGTTATACAATTAAAATTTGTATAGCAAGTATTAAGTAAATTTTTGCAATCTCTGACTTGCAAAATAGTTCTCATGCTACGGGTGCACATATGATATGATAACTTCAGGATAATCCTACTAGGCCCCTTTTTGAGGCATAGCACAAAGCGATGATTAAATACCTTGCAATCATCAAAGCTTAGCTCTCAAGTCACCTTCTTAGAACATTTACAAAATTTATGAAAGCTGTGAGTTCAATAGCAGACAAGCTTTCCAATTTTGCATTAGTAAGCATCTTCGTTTTAACTATACTAATAGCAAGATTTTTATTGGATTTCTCTTAAAGAGAAGCATTGATTGACAAAGGTTGGAGATCTTAGAGATTCTGATCACACCTTCGAACCTTAGGGATGGAGCTTAAAGTGGACTATCTCAAGCATGACATAATCCCTACCGACCAAGCAAAAATTGAAAAACTGGTTGCGTTATTTTAGATTGAGTTTTAATAATTAATTCCTATTATCTCTTTCCTATGATATGTTTAACACTAGGCAAGTATACCTATCGTATGTAGTATAGGAATAAAATATAAGGCCGTATTCCTCAGGGATCCTAGCAAGTACTATTACTCACCTTTTTTCTATTATCTAACCTATAAAATTGAGTTAAATGATTATATTACCTACAGCTATATTAACTATAATAGTCAACAATTGAATATTACTCTAACAATTAACAACACATCAGACTTGCTTCACCAATGAATTAATACGTAATACATCTTTGTTATTTGTTCTGTCTGTCACGCCCCATAGGGTACCCTAAACGTAACAGTCCACCACATGCCATATAAGATTCTCGAATTACCACCTTAGTCTTTCAAGAGTCTCATATAAATGTAAGGCGTACCTTTACAAAATAGAGTACAAGTCCGAATGGAGATAAAAGCTTAATTTGGCATACATAGGCAATAGGATATAATCCATGAAACATAAATAAATATTACAATTTCTAAGGGGCATTCCCCCGCAAAAGAATATTTAACGGTCCATTACAGTCATCCAAGTCTTAGAAGTTTTCTATGGAAGTCTAATACAGAAATTACAACTTCTAGGGAAAACTCCTAGCTTCGGTACCTGTTCAGCCGGGTCTCGTCGCCTAAGCCATAAATGTGTAAGCTGCAAAAGGAATGGACTGTAGGGACGTAAGCTAACTAGCTTAGTGAGTGTAATCTCCCACAAAAACATTTATGTCACAGCAATTCAATCAAGTTATTATTCAAGCAAGTATATGCATCAAACACATGAGTTCAACATACATATGACCAATCGGAAATCATATGTGGATGGAATTGCGCCCTCCATCCCGGGTTAGCAGATTAATGAATACTGCGGTACTAACAATATCTCGTTTATGGTTCACGGCTAACCTACTATTATTCGATGTCGTTTATGGTTCACGACTAACCTACGATTATTCGATGTCGTTTATGGTTCACGACTAACCTACGATTATTCGATGTCGTTTATGGTTCACGACTAACCTACGATTATTCGATGTCGTTTATGGTTCACGACTAACCTACATTATTCGATGTCTACACGACTACTGATTTCGATGTCGTTTATGGTCACACTAACCTACGATTATTCGATGTCGTTTATGATTCACGACTAACCTACAAATGCTCATGCTCCATCCCCTTGTGATATGCACATGTCAATTTAGCATTAGTCCAAGTAGTTGATTAAGCCAATTTACTTAGGCGATCAATCAATTTATCAGACAATCCATCATAGCTAACTATACAATCAAAGTTTATCACCCGGTTTCGATATTCTTAATTTGAGTTCTCACATCATCATCAATCATATAATTTCCCATTAATCCCCATCATTCATATTCCATTCATTTGACCTACATTCTAGTGCACTACTTTACAAGCACATACAATAAATGAATCGGGAAGAAAAACTCACTCCGCCATTGGTACTCCGTTCTTCTAGTAATAATAGTCCGGAGGCAAATAGTCACCGTCCACGGGTTCACCTATTCATATAAGAAAATACCCTAATAAGTATTCTATCAACTTAGGACACTAAACTCTAAGAAAACTTAGTGAAACCGAAATCGCGTCATTTTCGAAGTTCCGTTTTAAAATGGCCATAACTTGGTCGTTTTAAGTCGGAATTTCGCAAATTTTATACCGATTTCTATCTACTTCGGAAGAGCTTTCTAAATATGAAGTTTAAATCAAGTTTTGAAAATATCTAAGCCTCGGAATTGAGGGATCAGATCTGTACAGCGGGTTTCAATTCCAAAAATGCGGTTTTCATGAATGCATTTGAGATTCCTAAGTATAAAATGATACTAAATGCAATGGCAATGATTTTCCCTATCATGAATGTCATGATGTGAACTTTAATGAGTCTATGTTCTTACAACTTTTTGGATTTAAAGAATTTTACAAATAAACTTTTCTTAGAAACCATTTTATACTAATGTTTAGTAAGTGAATTTACTACACTTGACTACACCTACATATTACAAGGATTTTCTTTAGAAAACTCTATTTGTTTAAAGAAATTTTGACCCTTATATTAGTTATATCCTAAGGCCTTTATTTCTTTAATAAAATTCACATTTATAAACTTTTAAGTGGGTCTTTTACTATGGGGTTTCCAAAAATCCGAATTTACAAAAGTCCATTTTCAAGTTGATTCCTTTAGGAAAAATATTTTGTACTTAAAACTTTAAGTATTTATTATACCTATATCCTAAGGACTTCATTTATTTAAGAAAATATCATTTTTGAAGTTGGAAAAATAGTGTTTTCTAACCCTACATCCATTATTACGAATTTTTGTCTACATGACTTTTAACTCAAAACTTCTATGGACTTCATTTCTTGTTTCCAACATTTTCTTTAGTAAAAACTCATTTAGACTCATGAAAAATATACTAAACATTATCTATTACCCATAGGCTTCATTTCTCTTATAAAATATATGTTTAGAAGTTGTTAAAAGTGTTTTTGACCTAGGTTTTCAAAGTCATCCGAATTTTCATAAGTCTTTTTCTTGTAAAGTACTTTCTTTTTGACTTCATGGACTCATCTATCTATAGATCTATATACTAGGAAAGTCATTTACTAAAGACAAAAGTATTTAAGACTATTAATGCACATAAAAACAAAATAATAATGAAACTTTAAATGCCTACATGATCATGAGTGATAAAGTGATGGATCTACTTTATCAAATGCTTAAATGAGTTTTGAAAACATAAAAACTATATTTTTATAAAAGATCTTTGTTTAAAAACACTTTTTGTTGGAGGAACATAAGCTTTTGGTATGAAAGCTTCTTTAAAGTTAGATCCACTTTGTAATGGTTCGGGATTTTGTTTTATATCTCATTGTCCCTACTAAAAGATCATGGGGACATGGAGTTGAAATATCCAAAAATCACTTAGCCATAACAAAGTTTTATGAGTGGGAAGAAGTAAAAGTCTACTTACTTGATGGTAAATGGAAGGAAAAGAAGAATGGAAGTTGTGTGTGTGAGTGGGGGAGCCTCAAAGTTTCGGCCAACAAGGGAAAAGGAGAGGATTTTGGAGCTTTTTACACTTTGTAAAATTTGGAAAGTGAAGAATGAGGAGAGAGAGGAAAGATAGCTTATATAGGAAGTGGAATTAGGTTAAATGAATAAGAAAAAATCAAATGGAGCATGGATGGGGGGGACTCAAATGGCGCCGGTTTGAAGCTTGAAAGGGGGGAAATTTGCTTTGTTCCATGATTTGGCTTTGATTTGATTTACATCACTTGTCATATATTAAAGTGAAGTTGAAGGGACAAAAGTTATGGAAGAATGGAAGGGATTTGATTGATGGTAAGAGTTAGATTTGTAGGGTGGCTAATAGGTAGACTAGGTAGTACTTTTATGAATAGTGAATAGTTGACAAGACAATTTAATTTCCGGTAGTAATGAAATACGAATAAAAAGGCTATAACTGTATTTTTCATAAACCGGAAAATTATGAAAAATATATTTTTGAAATCCTTATTTTTTTCGGTTCAAATGAGTACTCATAAGTATATTTTTGAAATTCTAGTTCCGGGCACGTTTTTCTATAATGGGTCTCGGGATGACCCGGAATTGAAATTTTCCAAAAATCTGATATTTTCTTGGTTTGAAATATAATCAAGAACTATAATCACAATTAAATTTTCTTAGAAAAGTTTATTAATTGGAAACCGAGGAAAAGCCGGAATTAGGGTTCCTAGTTCTCACTCCAGGCTTGAGCTATTCCGGTTTAGGGTTTTGGTTTTCGGTTCTAGGGTTTTCTTGGCTACTTGAAAAACCGGGGTTTACAATGTCCTTGCTAACTGCAGGATTCCACCATTTAGTTCAATATCTCTCTCGAATCTATTAAACCTCATTCTAGCCTTGTCCACTGGAATCTCTTCCTAGCTAACAACGGACTAAGATTGAATTACAAACATGATCCCTAGGTAATTTGAAATCACATGTAGAAGATTTTACAACCTTATCTCTAGGTGTCATGAGCAACCTTTCTCTATAGCCTAGATCTATTCCACGGGTAGATTTCTCAATTACATCCCATGAAAAGCTAATCTAATCCTAAGTCATGCACTACCTAGAATTAGTATGCTTCAACACACTATAGAGATTAGTGAATTCTACAACAATTGCCATTCATTCCATGTATTTACATACTAAAACACGGCTACATAAGTCTTTAGTGACTACTCATGCATGATACAACAAGAATACGAAACAATAAATAAAATAAAATAGAAAGGAAACATGAGAGAAAACTCCTTTTTTAAGATACAAATGTCTGAACACTTCAACAAACAATCACAACAACTCATCTCCTCTTCCTTCTCTCTCAAGAATCTACAAAGAGTACCCACAATACTTACAATACAAACGAAAACTCTATATATAGGTATAAAGTTACAAAGAAGACTAATTTGACATGATTCGGTGTGTACAAAAAATGATCCCTACCTTCTTATGATGTTTGATCCTATATTTATATATCCTGGGTGATGAGACATGTCCAATTGGCATATCATCATCTCAGTTGGCCTTCATCCCTCTTCAAAAATGCCTTTTTAATCTAACTAGCGTGAAAATATATCATACGAAAACTCCCATCACAATCGTACCATGGGTCGTTATTTCTTCAATGGTCGTAAAGAGGCATGTTATCTCTTCGGATCCAATCTCTAAGTGCAATAACACTAGTGATCAAGCCTCATATACTGTTGCAAATCACTCCCCTGTTGGTTACGTCCGTTATGAAGGCCGTGATCTCCTCTGTGCTTACTTCTCTTCTTTAGATAATGGCCGTATCAAGCACGTTCACATGATTAGTAGAGATCACTGTCTAGGTCACGGCTGTATTAGGGCTCACGATCTTCTTTGTACCTCATTTTCTCCATGGTCACGCTTGTAATAGCTTCTCTAATATTCATCCGAGACAATCAACGATTAATTACGGCCGTAATATACCTTGGATGCTATTTTCACTTCAATTCTTATCCAAATCTAATTCAATTGTTGATGAACTCCTAAAATGGATATATTTAAGCATTAAGTACGATAATCCTCAACTTTAAGCATATTCAAGAGGACATTAAACATAATTTAGCCCCAATTATATAGAGTAAATTCCCCCATCAAAAACCAATATACAATGCTACCAATTATACCATGGTTAACAACCTCTTATATAGACGAAGACATAGTCTGCCATTGCTTCAATTCCTTTAGAGGGCTTAAGGGTCTTTGAGGAATTACACTATAGAGAATGTGATAACCATGTTAAGAGTGTAACTCTCTACTTTCGAGCCTTTTGTCTCAAATACTATTGGCCAACCATGAAGCAGAATACCATTTAAGTAGTGTGAAGAAGCCCCAAATGTCAGAAGCATACCCACTCGGCTATGTACCAAGTAGCCAATTACACTCTCTTATTGGTCCATGGTTGTTTACCTGATGAAGGCTTGATACACATGGTCCTTTCGTTAAGGCAACTAGATAATGCCAATATGCTATCATCGAAGTGGACTACTGTGCCAAGTGAAGGAAGTAGTAAGTAGTTACTAAATTCATGGAAAAGATTGTAGAATCATTTGTGTTATCATCACCCGATTTGGAGTTCCTTGTATCTTGATTATGGATAATGGAATGTAGTTTGATAGTCAAATATTTTGAGACTTCTGTTTAGATTACTACATTGAACTAAGGTATACATCGGTAGCATACCCATGAATGATTGAGCAAGTGAAGACTATTAATAAAATTATCCTTAACAATCTGAAAAAGAAGGTCAGTGCAATTAAGGGTAACTGAGAAGATAAGTTCCTTAACATACTATGAGGAGATCACACTACCCATTGTACCTTGACTAGAGAAACTCCATATCAGCTTGCTTTTGGTAATAAGACTGTTCACTTGATTGAGGTGGAGCTTTTTAAATTACATACCCAAGACTTCGATGTCATGGCAGAGTAGATTCGACTTAAGGCTAACTTAGACACAATTGAAAAAATCTACATCCTGACCTAAATGGGGCTAGATGCATATCAACTTCAAGTAGCAAGATATTATGACAAGGAGGTTAAACACAAGGTATTTCATTATGGTGAACTTATATGTCGAAGACTCGAGGCTATAGGGTTGCATAAAGGGTAAGAGGAACTATCTCTAAAGCAGGGGAATCCTATTAAGGTTGTCAAAAATTTAGGCAATGGAGCATACTGATTGGAAAGGTTAAATGGCCATCTTATTCCTCGGACATGGAATACAAACAATCTTAGGAAATATTTTGTTTAGTCCTCTTATGTGTAATGATTGTTCTTGCTAATCAAGTTGTTCTTTTTACCATTTCATATCTTTGTTATTATTTAATACGTTGAAAAAACACATATAATCACTAATACTTGTATGGCTGATTTTTTAGCTCAAGTTAACTACTGAGTTATTTAAATTAGTCACTTGACCAAACCTTTTGCTCAGTAGACTTACATGAAGCTCTTCAACTTAGATTTGGCAAGCTTATTGACATAAATGCATCTAAGCAACTCCCACCAATACTCTTTATCACTCCGCATGTTAACTTAGGCCAAGTAAGCTTGTTGATATAAGCACATTCAAGTAAGTTCCTTGTATACTCTTTTAACACCAAACTATTCAACTTAGGTTGGATAAGCTCATTGATATAATTATATTTGGGCAACTCCCCCTTATATCCTTTGGCATCGAGCTATTAAGCTTTGGTCAAGTAATCTTATCATATAGATACATCCAAGGAACTCCCACTAAAACATTTTAACACTAATCTATCCAGCTATAGTTAGGTAACCTTGTTGACATGAAAAAGTTATTCAACTATGGTCGCGTAACTTTGCTGATATGAGCACATCGAAGGAACTTCCCATCATATTCCATAACACTTAGCCCTCCAGCTCAAATCGAGTAACCTCAATAACTTGGGCAATAATACTTAGCCTAAAACACTCAAGTTAAAATCCAGAATGCTCATATGAAGCTATGAAAACGATAGAGTCCTTACTCTTAGTAAAATATCATTTCTTTTCGCTGAATTCACCCAAAAAGATGCTTTCGTAGAAGAGCTATAAGATAGATGAAGGTAAATCAGAGCATGTAAAGATAAGGAGACAAGAAAATATAGTAGGAAAATGAAGAAGAAAGGTTACTTCATTAAATCAAGAACAACTTTATAATATTTTTTATCAATATTTTGATCAAATTACATCAACTAGTTTACATCATATATATAAAAGGCTTTGAGTACCAGTTCTATTAGGCTAATTACTAAGTAAGCTTGTTCATCAATTGATAATACCGACTAATGTTGGAGGTTTCTTCATGAAGGGAAATGTTATGCTAATGGGATCCATCATCCAAGGTTTGAACTCACTGCCAACTCTCACATTGTAGCTACATTCCCAAGATAAAAGATAATTATTGCATTATAATATATGTGGTTCACTTATCACAAAGGAGTGATAGGGTTGACGTGGAAGCTTTTCCAATTGTCATAAGAGCTTCATCCATACTCAGAATCTGAAGACTAGACGATTCTTTGATTTGAGAACAAGGTTCATTAGCTAGGGAACATTTGAAAGAGTGACAAGATAAAATCCTCAACAAATAAAACCTCCCATAATTAAAATTCCAAAATCAAATGAGTTGTTAGAGTTCTCAAAAGTAGTTGCTCCACCATCCATGAACCTACAAAAGCTACAAGAGACAGTTAGTCTTTCGCTGTTTAGGGCCTTTTATATTTGAAAGAACATCGGGCTTCAAAACCCCCATTAGATGTCATAGTGCAAAAACAAGTGTTTTGCACCATGTAGATCCTTGATGCTATTTTGAACTTGGGTCCCTTAAAGGTTTCTTGACCGTCTCCATGAACTTGATCTCTTTAACTTGAATGTACCTACAAAAGAAATGTTAGAAGAAACGAAGAAAAAGGATGGAAAATTTAGAAGTGTGACAGACATATGAGGACTCGAGTCCTCTATTTTTATAGAGAAATCAAGAAATGGACCAAATTTGGTACTCACTATAAGTATTGCATATGGAATGGAGTAGCACATTTGAAAAAAATGGTAAATGTGGACAAAAATTGGTACTAGATTCAAGTAGCGCATATGGACTAAAGTAGTAGATATAGGTCAAAACGATAGATTATCGAACCAAAGTTGATATTTGCAATAAGTACCATATCTAGACCAAAGATATAGATATGGAGGAAAGTTGGTACTCGATATAAGTAGCACATATGGATTGAAGTAACAAATATAGACCAAAGGTGACACTCAATATAGGTACCAAATACGGACCAAAATAGCAAATGTGGACCAACGGGACAAATGATGAAGAGAACAAATTGTTATAGAATTATATTTTGTTTTATGAAAATTAATCAATATATTATTTACAAAGAGATGATAAATTGAGATGGAAAAATTTAAAGATATGTTTATATCTTTAATTAAATTTTAAAAAGAAAATGAATTAAGAACATATGGTTTAATAAAAATGAATTAAGAACATATGGTTATTTTATAATAAATATATATGTGTAATTATCATTAAGGGAACTTAAAAGAATAATGGCTTCTCAAAGTTAAAGAATCAATAAAAATAAAAATAAGAACTGATATTAATAAAGAGATGGACATTGAATATTATAATTATCATTTTATTATAATGGACATTTAAAAAGGATAATGTACATCTATAATATTAAAGACAATGACAATACCTTGCTATCATATTTATTTTGCAGGAACAGGTTCAAATTATTACTGTGATTTCGATTTTCATTCCATTTCTCATACTTTAAGCTTATTGTAAATAGATTTTATATCAATTAAATTAGTAAAGAATGTTTTTTATTACTAATAGGGTAAATTACACTAGAATATATCAACATTTAGGGGTAAGTTTATTCAAGGTATCAACATTTTGAGTAGTTAAAAAAAGTATAAATATTTTACAAAGTGTATCAAATGACGTATCAATATTTTGTAAAGTTCATTTGAGGTATCAACATTTTAATTGGTTTTCAATTAAATCTCTTCTATTTTCCATTAATGGTCAATTATTGAGACCTTATTTAGCTCACTTTGCCAAACAGTAATACTTTTTTTTTTACTACTCAAAACATTAACACCTTAAATGAACTTATTCCTAAAACATTGATATTTCTATATAACCTTCAAAGCATTGAAACTTCAAATGAACAAACTTTTAATCGTTGATACTTGTTCATGTATTTACCCATTATTAATAATACATTCCAATTTGCATTAGTATTGTTGTAGGTGCCAACTTGTAGTAGAGTTGGGATATGGGAGCACCATAGAATTGCAAACATAGAAACTCAGTTAGTAATGTATTAGGAGGTTGTCTGACATGGCCACTTCAATGCTTAAGTTAGCTATAGGTTCTTGAGAGTACTAAGAAGGCAAGAGTAATTAGAATAGCACTAAGGTCTATAAAATTGGTATCATCCTTACCTCTTGTATGAGGATTCTTTATGTGTAGAGGTCATAACGGAATTCAGGAGACCACAAGATATCTTCTTTCAACATAGCAGATTCCTTAAATCCATTAACTAGCCTAATTCATAGAGCACAATTATGCTAGGTACGTACGAATATGTCAAGTACGGAGGGCGGCCAATATGACACAAATCACCAGGTAGATACAAATGTTAGGTCACTATAGGCCTCCCTAAGGTTAGGGGTCACAACCAACTTGATCTTATCCCTATGGGCTTCTATCCGAGGAGTTGCAACCAAGGTCAGGGCCTTTGGCTATGTGAAGGAGTTGAGGTCATAATGGAGCTCTGTAGCAAGGTTGGGACGTTGTGTTCCCTCAAGGCCTTCGGGAATTGGGCTTCTTAAGGGTTGTTAATGGGCCTGGGAGCCTGTTAGCTTATGACTTTGACCTAACAGGTCTTAATCATAAAGTTTAGTTTTCTTCTTCTCTTCTTCTTCTTCTTCTTCTTTTTTCATTCACTCTACGTTATGTTGGCAAAAGAAAATCACTCTCATATGAAAAAAAAAGAACTAAATTTGAAAGAAAAAAGGCAATTCTTCCTTAAAAAAATCAATTATCCACTCGTTAACATTGTAAAATTTTTTTGCCCATTTTAAGCCTCTACACCATAAAAATTTAACATTTCCTAATTTCTCCTCAAAACTGAAACAAATTATTCTATACCCATACATCATTTAATTATTCAGTTCAAGGCAACTCCTTTTTTCATTTCAGCATGAAAGACAATTCAAGATCACCTCCATTTCAATATTTTGTGTGATTTTCACCATTTAGCACCTTACTACAATGAATACATAGAATATATAGCATTTCATCCACTTTTTCACCATTCAAAAAGAATCATTTCGAACCTAATGAACATGAATTACAATCACAATATGTTCTTTACAAACATAAATGGTGCTTACAGAAAAAGAACAAGCACGCGCACACGCACACACACATATACATGTAAATATATATATATATATATAGAGAGAGAGAGAGAGAGATAATGGGGATGAACCTAGATTTCTTTGCAATGCTTGTACTCTTGCGAAAGAGAACCAAAGCATGGAGGATAAGAGAATGAGTGCTAGATATGAAAAAAGAAGAAAAGGAGTGCTAAGGAAGGAACACTATGCTTAAGAGTAGTAATTGACAAGGTTGTCAGAACTGGCCCGAACCGGCCGATTCGAACTAGTTCGACCGGAACCTGCAATGAAGGTGGGCCAAGTTCGACGGTTAGCTCGTTTTTTACGAGAACCGGACTGACCCGGTCGACCCGGTGATCGAACCGGGTTGAACCGGTCAACCCGGACCAGTTGACCCGGATTCAAAAAAATAAAAATAAAAAATTAGAAATTTAAATATTTATTCATACTTTATTATAAATTTATAAAATATAATTATTAAATCATATTTATTTAATAATTAATTGATGAATTTGATCCAGATATAGATTTAATTGAGTGATTACACACATATTGGTCTTTTATAATTAAATTATCCCTTATATTTTTATTTTTTGTGACCCCGGTTCGACCCCTGTTGAACCTGGTCTGATCCCTGACCCCCTAGCTTGTCCAGGTCAAATCTCGGTCCGGTTCTGACAACATTGGTAATTGAGAAGTTGTGTATCAATAATAAGGGGTTCTTTTGCTTTTGTTTTTCTCTAAACATATTGTGGTAGGATTTTCTTATTCTCATCATATAATGAGTCAAATCTAGAACTTTCGAGGTCTTGCTTGGTTGCCATTGATTTATCTTATAAAGATGGGAATGTGCCGATTTTAATGATTACCTAATGTGGCGATCCTACTTCTTAGACTCTACTATTCAAACTTTTTCCAGTGATAAATTTTTTTAACGCTAAAGTTTATGGATTTTTTAATGACAACGAAATTTTGATTAGATCACCAAACCTTAATCTCATTACATGGGATATGGAGAAGAAAATCCATTTGGAGGGAGGAATTTCGTTGAGTCAATGTCAACTAGCCAAGACACAATTATTATGTGTGTCACCTGACCATCACCTTTTGCTATAGTTAATCAAGCATGTTAATTTGAAACAAGCATTGCTTGTGTATATTGTTAAATATTTTGTGAACTCATCTTACTTCTTCCATATGTTTGTGTTTGTTAATGTCTGAAAAAGGATTTTGCTATGCAAATATGGTAAAGGTTTAAATTATCATTTATTGTGATCATCAACTATTTTGAGCCATGAATTTGATTATAATGTTATTTTTTTGAAGATCTACAAACAAATATTACAAGAAAGCTCTTTGATTTTTGGGATTTAAATGTGGTTCGCAACCATGGTACTCGTTAAATACGCGAGTACTTTTTTAAGTGTAATTTCATATGTTTTAATGAATGATAAATGTTGTATAATTATTAGAATGTTCGAATGAGCAGTCATAATTAAAAGAAATATATATATATATATATATATATAAAGGCATGATATGCACATATAGTGTAAAAAATGGTTGACTACACATGTTATAGTTTTCACATATATGTTCGTAGATTGTTTATTTGCAATTTTATGCTACCCTAGCTCTAACTCTATGCCTTGAAGAATTGAGATTGCATCATCATATATCCACATTAGTTGCTGGTTGGAATGTTTGCTTGAGAAATTTACACAGAGTATCAATACTAGCTTACATAAGTTACAATCGTAATGAATTCTTTTATAATGAAAATGGTGCTTATGGACAGAGTACACACACACACATATAAATATATATATATATATATATTTACATGTGCAAAATCGACTAAACCATGAATCATGCCTAATTAAATCAAACCAAAATTTCATTTTTTTAACTGGTTTAGTTCGGCAAGTGATGCTCGGTTTGTGGTTTAGTTAGGAGTAACGAGCCGAACTATGTAAGAAAAAAATTATGTGAGCTCATTTGATAATTATTGTAGTTTAAAGCATGGAATCTTTGTGTATGATTTTTTTCTCACTAGTAATAATGATAAAGTGAAATGGGTAACTATTCAAATCAAGTCACTTTATCTTACTAAGTTTTCTAAAGCTAGTATATTTTCTAATTACCCATTTCAAGTTTATTATTTATGTCTATGGAATATTACATTCACAATTAAAATTATCCTTTTCTCATTAGTAACCGCTAATTGTCAAAAGTAGATAATAATTTAGGTTATAGTTTGGCATATCTTGGTTTATAGTGGATATTGTATGAATAGTTTTTGTTAGACTATTGCTTTTCTTTTTTTTTTTTTAATTCATTCAACGAAACAGTTTGAATCATTAACCAAACCACTTTTTTTTGTTCAAAAAATTTAAGAATAGAATTGTATTGTTAGGTTTGAATTAAAAAAAATGATGAAACTGTATTATAATTATTTGATTCAGTTCAAGGGCTGAACCATATCGTCACATCCCTAAGAGAAAGAGAGAAAGAGAGAGGGAGAGAAAGAGAGGACGTACCTAGATTTCTTCACAATGCTTGTACCCCTACAAAAGAAAATCAATGCATAGAGAATAAGAGAGAGTGCCAAATATGGAAGAAGAAGAAGAAGAAGAGAGAAGAGGAGGAGTGGTAAGGAAGGAACATGGATGCTTAAGAGTAGTAGCTAAGAAGTTGCGTATCAATAGTAGGAGGTTTTTTTGCTTTTCTTTTTCTCCAAATTTATAGTGGCAAGACTTTTTTTCCCACCATATAACAAGTCAAATCTCAATGTTTTAAGGTCTTGCTTTTTTAACATTGATTTATCATATAAAGATGAGAATATGTCAATTTAGGTGATGACACAAACTAATGATCTTGCCTCTTGGACTCAACTATTCAAACTTTTTTTTAGTGGTCAATTTTTTTAACACTAAAGTTTATGGCTTTTTTGATGACAAAGAAATTTTGATTAGATCACCATACCATAATTTGGTCACATTGGAAGTGGAGAAGGAAATATATTTAGAGGGAAGAATTTTGTTGAGTCAACATCAACTAGCTAACACATGATTATTTTGTGTTTTAGCTTACCATCTTCTTTTGCTATAGGTAATTAAGCATGTTGATTGGAAAACAAGCATTGTTTATCTATATTGATAACTATTTTGTGAACTCATCTTATTCCTTCCATATGTCTATATATCTCGATGTCTAAGAAAGGATTTTGCTATGCAAATATATTAGATGTTTAATTTATCATTTATTGTGATTATCAAGTATTTTGAACCATGTGAATTTTATTATAATATTATTTTCTGTAAGATTTAAGAACAAATATTACAAAGAAGATCTTTGAGTTTTGGGATTTACAAGTGGTTCCACAACCATGGTACTCACCGTATGTGGGTACTTTTTTAAGTTTAATATCAAATGTTTTAATGAATGATAAATGTTGTAAAATTATTGGAATGTCTGAATGAGCAATAATAATTAAATGAAATATATATATATATATATATGGTATAATATGTCCAAACGGTGCAAAAGATGGTTTACTACATTCAATATTTTACACATTTATGTTTGTAACTTGTTTATTTGCAATTTTATTCTACCATGCCTCTTACTCTATGCTTTGAGGAGTTAGGATTTTGTCATCGGATATGCACATTAGTTGTACGCCATAATGTCTGCTTGAGAAATCTACATGGAGTATTAATTCTAACATGAATTAAATTCACAATAAGTTCTTTAGAATCGAAAATGGTGCTTATGGCGAGAGCACAAAAACTCACACATACATGTAAATATATATATATATATATATAGAGAGAGAGAGAGAGATTATGGCTATGTAAAAAAGTTAAAAGAACTACAAATCGCATTGAACTGAACTGAACCGAACCAAAATCTCGATTTTTCTTTTAACTGGTTGAGTTTAAAGTTATGAACCAATCCGAACTATATAAAAGAAAAAATATTTTGTGTGATCTCATATGATAATTATTGCAACCTGTGAAGTATGAAGTATGGAATATTTGTGTATGATTTTTTTCTCACTAGCAATAACGGTGAAATGAAATGGCTAACTACTCAGATCAAGTCACATTATCTTAATAAGTTTTCTTGAGCTAGTTGGTTTTCCTTTGATTACCTATGTATATTTTCTTATTACCTATTTCAAGTCTAGTATTTATATCTGCTACGCTTTAATTTTCAAATCTCTTTTCATAAGTGAAAAAATCACTTGCTAGTAAACTAAGGGTGTATGCAATAACAAAAATATTGGTGAGACTAGGTTGAACCATATGTAGCTTTAGTTAAGTACTAGATTTGATCTAAGAAAATTGAATTTCTAAATTTCTATTCTAATTTACTTAAACTAATCCTAAAATTATCACTAAATTAGTTTGAGAAAGCTCTTTCAATGTATAAGTGTGGGATTATGCAATGGTATAATTCGGAATTTCTTTCACAACCCTGTAGTTATTATCATATTTGTTTAATTGGATTTTGATTAAATTCACTAGAAATTTGCTTCCCTCCCAAGTTGCAAAAATTTAATCATAGCAGAGATATCCCTTCCAAATAATCTATCTATAATCACCAACTAAACAATACGCTTCTCTTACAAATCATGTTGTTCTAATTGAATTCATGGTTCATGTTGGGTTTTGGTGATATAAAAACAAAAATTTTTTGTAGTGGAATTTCAAATTCAAAAAACCCTAAAACCTATATCCATGTGCTTTGATTAGATTAAAACAAAAAGGTATTTAATTTGAATTATATTATACCTTAATTCGAATCTTCCAATCAAATGATAGATCGGATCTATAGGTACCATGACTTTGCAACCCCCTCTACAATATCCACATGAATGAGCATACCCTAAAAGATCCTTTGACATGTTAGTGCTATCTAGAACATTTCTACATCAGATCGGGAACTCACGACCCTCATGTTTTCTTTTTGGGTCTATAGAGTTTCTCTATAGGTCTGATATCGACAGTACATGTCGTTAACCCTAAAAAAGATCTCTTATGTTCTATTTATACTAAAGTCAATATTTCTTTTAATAATGACATTAGTACCACTAATCTTATTAGGGTATGAACATAAGAATCCCTAATCCTATTGGAGATTATATGATTATCATTCTTAAAAATTATAATTATTTATTATTCTTAACAAATTAAGTTTAATAAATAAATATGTCATTCCTGCTAGATTTATTTAAATTAAGTCAAAGATCCTTTAAGCTCATTCTTTTGTGTATGACCCTATAGGTTCACTTAATGCTAGCAGTGGGTTCTAAACACTTTTCAGACCTACAAGACATAATTGGTCCATAGCAAGACATTGTACCTACCTAAATTAAGTGAAGCTCAGTAATCAAACTCTATCCATTAAACAATTAGTTATTTAGTCCTTTTATTACACAATATCTTATGGTGAAACATAAAGCGTAGGTCAATACATTCTTATATTGTTTAATCACATATTTCTTGAATCCGGAGTTTAAATGACTTAAATGAATGACATTGATAACTCTTTATCAGTTCATTTGAGCATAATCATGTATTTCTCAGTCTTGTTCATTAAGAGGCCCAAAAGATATTTCTCTCAAATTAATGAGTGGAACAAATTCCTTCACAAGTGCTCACATTCCTCTACATAATTTATTTCATGTCCAAGTACAATGTTATAATCACTTGATTAAAGATGATGAAGAACTAAATCAAAACATGGAACTTGCGATGTAGGATCCATAGTTCCACCAAGTCCAAAAACTAAAACAATACTATAATGAGAATTACTTATCATATTGATCCATATAGTACTTTCATATTTGGTTATTCCAATACAATATACTCTTACATGTATCTATGCGCTGAATCGATATCTCATATCCATAATTAGTAAAATAAGATCATCATTTAGCCAACATACTAATCTTGATTCATTATTATTTCATATAATGAAAAATTAGGGATAATTTAGAATAAAATTATTTCTCACCTTATGATTTTACCATAAAGTCACATACTTTAATGACATAAGAAATAACTAATTTATTCATGAAATCATTTCTTCAAAGTAAAAAGGTCAATAATAACTTTGATAAAGGAAATACTTTATATTGTAAAGATAATAAATATTTAAAAACATATAATCCATATAGCTTAGGACACGTCACTAGCAATTCAAGCATCCGTGTCCTAAACCACAATTTCAATCACATTAAGATATGAATTCTAAATTTCGAACCAAAATCACACATTTTTGTTTCAATTTTGAAATCTTATTTTCTATTTTAATTAGATTCTTCTCAAATCCCTTTTGAGTATCTTAAATCTTAATTCATAAGAAACTTATAGACAAATTTTTATCTTATGAATATTAAGATAGAAATAATCAAAATTCCAATTCAACAAGACCTAAAAGAAATTCAATTACTCAAGAATTCCATCAACCCATCACATAATGTCACTTAAACAAATCAGCTTATACTAAAGAACATCACACTTTCATTGATAATAAGGAAAGAAATACACCTAAAATTCGTTGGGATGTCTTCATAAGCTCTTAAGGTCCAACTCCTCAATGAAAACCAGCAATGAATACTGCTTGTGATATTGCAAATGGATGTAAAATGATTGGGAAAAGTGTTTAGGGATGGTGTATGTGGGTAAAGTCATTAGAATGGAGTGGGTGATGAATGGATGAATGGAATTAATGTTGTTGGAATGAAAAATGGCTTGGTGTCCAAGTGAATAGAGAATGTGTTTTTTTGTATATGGTATTCGTGATGTATGTTGAAGGGAGTGTTCCTTTAATGAAGTATTTATATCATGGAATAAAAAAAATGGGGAGTATTTAGATGTCGATGCCGATTCGAAACTGGCTGATCCGAGTAAAATTTATATAAAAATATAAGTTCAGATACTACCAGCAAGTATACTGGGTCAAATCAAGTAATATATAAAAGTGAGTCGAGTATCGTTCCCACGAGGACCAATTTAATTACTAGATTGATATTAGCTTTTACTAATATTTGGGCCATCAAAATGTATCAATTTAAACTAATTAACTAATTCTATCTAATACTAACAATGAATGCAATGAGATTGTGAGAAAGTTTATAAGATAAATGTGGGAATGAACAGAATCCACCCTAATCTTTGCTAATCATACTGAAGTTATATTATATGAATAATTAGAATTGTGGATATTTGTAAGAAATTGTCAAGACCTAAAACTATCAAGTTTTAATAAACCACAAAATAATCTATTAGCTTCCACTATATAAATTATCAATGAAATCTAATTTATAATTATAAACCTCCTGATTCTATAATTGTCTAATATCCTAAATTAACTTCTCCTAATTCCTTAATGAGAAATTAAAATAAAATATTGCATGAATTACATGGAACAATTTCTAAATTAGATTAAACTTCGCCGCTTCCACAATTGTTGTTTAATCTTAATTCATAAATTCCTATGAACCCTAATTCTTTTTCCAAATTATCAGAATTCTTATCAATTCAATTTCAAATAGAAATAAAATAGATAATTAGGATTAAATACAAATATTCCATAATTTTAACAATCCTATAATATAAGTTCAAAAATCATTTTAGCAAAATTAGGATTTCATCACTTCCCACAAAGAAAAGTTTAGCTACTAATGAATGATGATTCAATAATCAAATAAGAATATGCAATTGATATCATTATAAACAAATAAATCAGATAGATGAATTGTATAAGAAAAGAGATCAGATATCACCAATTCAAATATCACAATCTTCAATTACAACTTCTTGAAAGCTCAAATCTCTCACAAATCTATATGAAATGCTAAAGCTATTTGTATACTAAAGTGTTTTTCTGTTTTTCTTCTCTTATGGAACTAGAGGAGCGAAATCCCCTTTATATAGGAAAAATTTCGTGAGAAGCATTAATGAAAAATTTCAGTTTCAACATTTAAGCCAGCAGTTACAATTCCTACGCCGGCGGCTTACAAGCGGCGTAAAATCTTTCTCTTCATTGCATAGGCAGTGCACTGGTAGCTTTCATTTTCGTTTACAAGTGTAGGCCGCTCTTACGTCGGCGGCTTAGATATGGATCTAGCCGGCGTATATAATAAAAAATGAAAGGTTGGGCCTTTTAATGAGTAAAGCCGTCCCAAAGTCTGCGGCTTTGATGCCGACTTAGGCAATCCATCAAACTTTGTCTTTTCATTTGTCATCAAGCATGTGATATCTACTTGTGCCTCCTGATCTTCGATCTACACTACCTCAACGCCGGTGGCTTAGAGTCCGGCATACGTTGTAACTCCTTCTGCACTGGCAACCTTTGAGCTCTGAGCTGCTGGCTTTTAGTCTATACTGGCCTTTTCACCTTCTACGCCAGTAGCTTTCAGGCGGTATATATTCAATTGAATCAAGGCTTGTAAGGCTGGCAGTGTATGCAACGACTTTGAGTAGTGTAAACATTTTGGTCTTGTAAGCCGTCTTAACGCCGGCGGCTTTGATTCTCAGAAAGCCAGTGTTTAATGAAATTTGCAGAAGCTGGCTTCTTCTTCCTTCTACACTGGCAGTGTTAAGCCAGTGTTTTTATCTTCCTCAGTCTACATAGCCTTAAGGCCGGCGGTGTAGAGGCAACCTTAAGGATTTTCATTCTATTGGTGATAAAGGCTGGTCGTACGCCGGCGGCTTTGGCTTCAGAAAAGCTGGCGTACCCCTTGAGTTTTTCCTATTTTCATTCCAAAGTTTCTTGTTTTGATTCCTTTGTCCAAATTAGACCTAAAACATGAATTTTAACCAAAACAAGTACCAATTCTAGCTATTTGAACATCAAAAATTGTATATAGTATGATCTTATCACTGGCTTGAATCAGAATCAGAACCGATAACTAAAATCAGGAAGCCTGATTCCAGTCCAGTTTTGAAACCAGAGAATTGGTAAAATAAATTTTTAAATAATAATATTGACAAAGAATAAAAAAATTGATTGAGTAGGAGCTTCTAATAATTATATTGATTAATAATTCTTTAATGATTTTTTAAAAACTATTTTGAAGAACTCTATTGAAGTTTCTAATATCCTCCCCTAACCCCTACCTTCCCTCCCCTGAAAATTCCTTCCCCCATCTCTATTTTTCTTTCTCCTTTTCTTTTCCCTTAAGGATAGATGACACTTGGAAGTTGGAGGCTCTACTTATATAGACCCCCATTGCAGCATATTTAATGGACATTAAAGTCTAACTTGCTATTACTTTTGTCTTGCAATTTCCTGCCAGTCAAGCTGCAATTGCAGCACCATTTAATGCAAGTTTTTTTTTTTCTTTACAAAACCAGATGACATGATTTGGTTCCGGTTCCAGAATTGCCAATAGAGGTTCCGATCCAATTCCTGGTTCGAAACTGAACCATGCCTATGTCTAGGAGTATCTCTATCATGTATGGAGCATCAAATGAAGGTATATGTCAAGTGTGTATGGTGTATAAAAGTGTGTATTCTATGAGGGACATGTAGAGTATGCACGAGGAATGGGACATGTGTATTGATGTGTAGTATAGGTGTATATGTACAGTTGGGTGTGGGACGTATATGTCTATGTGTATGAAAAGTGTAAGTATGATATGTGATGTGTTAGCTGCTATGTAAAGAGGGTATGCTGTGGATATGTTTTGTGATGTGGTTGAGAAAAATGAAGTGGACCATCTCAAAAATAAAAGAAAAGTTTGACTATTGAAAAAAAATATGGACTTTAATTATTTTGACTTAAGACTAAAAACAAGTGAAATTAAAATGGAAATTGCTATGAGTTGGGATTTGTTGTGCTTAGAAATTGAGAGTTTAGAATAGGTTAACTTGGAGTGCTAATCTACTACTTGTGCGAAATTCATTGACAAGCTAGATTGATCTTGGGTGCTTGATTGATCGGCCTCCACATCTGCCCTACTCGGATGAAATTGAAGTGTTCTTTTGTTATGAGCTTTTGTTACTGCATTTGATAGCTGGTTGGTTTCCTACTATAGCTTGAATAGGTGCTTTGCTATGAGCACATGGTAACTCAAAACACTTCCAAAGCATTCTACATTTCAACTATTGCAAGTGAACTCAATCCAACTACTACACCTAGTTGGTGCAACATGTGCTCCTTGGCTACTTGTGTTAGCTGATTCAATTTTCTCAAGTATGCATAAAGATAAAAAAAAAAAAAAAGCATTAAACATTCTTATTGTGATTTGCAATTTTTAATAAAAAAAATTAAAAACATCAATTTAGAAATGTGTCTTAAATAAGTCATACTGCTATGTTTAGTCTGTTATGACAATTTAGCAAATTGGTAGAAGTGCTTCTTAGTTCTATCTTTGCGTGTTAGCTGCGATGTTTGGTATGTTGAAGTGTGGGTGCTCTAGTAGTATGCTTCGTGAGGTGATTTAGAACAGTAATAGTTCAGTGCTGCTATGCATTCTTCTATTCTACTACTTAGTGGCTTCCATAATTCTGTTTGAGCTTTGTCTTGCTTAGGATAGGTGATACTATCTTTCTTATGCTGTTATTGGTAGGTTAGATCTATTGTGTTGGTAAGCGCTCAGTCAAGGACCATGAGTGCTCCATGTTGGCTGTTCATGAGCTCTTGGTACCTATTGCTTGATAAGCTATCCTATTCTTAAGTCTGTCATTGTGTTAGATGATGGGCGCTTGGTATTGATAAATGGGTGCTCAATGGATAAATGCTTTAATTGAAGTTAATAGCTCTGTGATGGTGCTATTGCTATGGTTGCTTGCTATAAAGTTCAACCTTGACTAGATGTTTAAGATGTTGTTTCCGATTGCTTTGTTGTGTTGGCATATATTATTGCTACAACTTTACTCATCTTGCTTGAACAATTGTGGAGGCTCAGCCTGTGCAACTTCAACTCGATGCTATAAATGCTCACCAAATGCAACTTTGTATCCAACTTAACAAAAGTTAGTTATTGCTTAGATTTGAACATGGATGCCCTATCTTCCTGACTTGGGTTTTCCACAGGCACACAAGGGTGGTCAAATGTGCATGTGGACAAAATGAGTTTCCTTTAATGATTACTCCAGTTGAATATGATGGATACTCCTCAATTACACGCTATACACCTAGTTTAGCTCAATTACATAAAAGGCAAGATCAAGAAATTCAATAGCTTGATTTTAGGATTTGAATTCGTTGACATGCTCAACATTTAATTGGATCACTTAGCTACTTCTCTATTGTTCGGTTGCTATTAGAGTTGCTCATGTGAGAATGGAAATGGTTTGCTTTAGTTTTGGTCTGGTTTATTTATTATTATTATTTTTTTTTTTGCAGGTCAGTCTTTGCTTGCCTTTTCATTCTACTGAAGTTCAAATCAAAGAACTTGCTTAAATCAGGTTGCATCTATATATTAATTATAGCAGCTTGGTTCATAATTTATCATCAAACCAAATTGAACTACTTCACTATGCTTAGTTGGTTTATGCAATGCTCTGTCCAGTTCCACTACAATTAATTGTTGTTGTGTCGCAACTTGAGTGCTCATAGTTTTCTGTTGTTACTCTAAATATGAGTGTAGCTTCACTAAATATGGTAGCTCAACTACAATCCATTAATTTCTTCAGTACAACTCCTCTATGTTTTCATAAAAAAAATGGCAACACCCACTTGAAATCTTGGATCCTCTCTCAAATGAAAAATTGAGCATAACATCTTCATTCTAAATACAAGTCTGTTGTCTTATGCACAATTCTGAAAATGCACTATAAATTAGCCATTAAATCAATTAAGATAAACACAACAAGCAAGATAAGTGGCTAATTTATATGTATTGTCTACTACATGAAACTAATGGATACTTAGTAGATAAGCTTTTTGATTAAAAAATCAAAGAAGATTTGCATATTAACTTGTCACATGATTAGAATAATGACTTCTAGGCTCATAATTGTCAATTAAAGTTCTATCTTAATCCTTTTCAATTCTTTATGTCTAGCTAATTCAAAACTTATACATTAAATCACCTAGTTTTACACATTTATCAACTATCCCCAACTTAGCTTGTTGCTACCCTTAGCAATTCTACAACTCAATCTCAACAATAACATAAATAAGAACATTAAGCATACTCTAGGAGACTCAACTAAACCAATCTTGTTATCAACTTTTCATATGTGCACCTAACCAAGCCATTTGAATACAATTGGAACCATCTACATTTTTCCTTGCAAAAGCTCATTTTCACAAACTCAACATCACATTTTACATAATTCTCATGCCTCCTATCTCTCAATCGATCAACATGTACACAACTCACTAATAAGAGACTTAAACCACTAATATATTACTCAATAGAGTTTAATCATCTTATTTGAGCTAAGATCCTCTTACTTAAGATCAAGTTTAACATCAAATGATCAAAAAAGAGATTTTCACACTTTGTGTACTAGACTTAGCATGTATACATTCTTCATTCATATCTCAAGCACATCACTAAGTAAATAGCATAAAACCTAAAGGTCTTTCTTTACTTTGCTTTTTTCCTGGTTTTTTTCTATTTTTCATTTATTTTTGCTTTTGCTTTTGTATTTGGCACCCATGCATCCTCATTTGAGTTTGATTTGCATTTATATTATAGTAGCTCTTTAATTCTTTCTTTTCATACTTTTTGACATACTTGCATCCCCTTTTTGGCTTTGAATTGATTTGCATTGTAATGAGGAGCTTTTTATTATTTCTTTTTCTCTTCTTTTCTTTTAATCACACGTTCATCCCTAAGCACTTAATCGACAAAATTTTTATTCCTCTCCTTTTATCATCATAACCACATATCATGTGTCTCTCTTCTCTTTTTGTTTCACACACACACACACACACACAATTTTGTTCTTTTCTATCCAGGATAGCATTCAGCTTAACCTTTGCACAATTTATATAATTATATTGAGCTAAAGAATTTCAAAGAAATTAGATACACATCAGTTAGCTTAAAAATGCAAAAATTTAATCCAAAATCATTGACATTGCTTCAATTCAAAGTCTTTAAATTTCAAACCAAATGAATAGTAACGCAAGGTGAAGAATGTCTAACTCATGATCAAGTTCTTAAAAACACAAAAAAAAAAAAATTGGATAATTTTTGCTCTTTTCTTGGGAAAAATGCAACTAAAATTCCATTATTTGAAATTTTTTGTGCATATGAAGTAAATATCAAGGATGATATGGATCAATTATCTTCTCTCCATGCATGAAAGAATTAATTAAAATAATTCAAATGAGCTCATTTATCATGCTTGACATAGGTGACCAGCAAAAACAAAGCAAAATCTAACAAAGAATAGTCAAATTCAAAAGCTTATGTCATCAATAGCAATGAATCCAAGCTCATGCAATGGCCAACATAATGTAATAATACCCATTTCAACCAAAATTTAATACATGTAATCATCAAATGTATAAATGTAACCAATAAGCATGTCAGTTTAACCTTTTTCAACAAAAAATTCAACAAGCATCAACTTATCATCCAAGGATTCAGCTCATGCATAACATATAATCATTAAAAACCATGACATAGCCAACAAACAACCAACAAAACCAAATAATTCAATTGCAAAATTCGTTTTCTCAATACATAGTACTCAACATCCAGCCAACTTCAACTACAAAAAGCACAACACCTACCCTCAACTTAAAGAATCGCAATGTCATTGTAAATTCAAAACTAACTTTAGAAAATCAAGGAGGTAGGGGCTAGAAAAATCTCCCCCATAGTTTTTAGGTTGATTTTTTGGTCTTTTTCAAGCACAAATCATACTTAAAGTCCTTCAAACTTCCTTTTCATTACCATATTGCTTTCAAAATTGTTCTTCAATGCGATTCCAAGTTCTTTAGGCTGATTTGTACACGAAACAAATACTCAAAGCAACAACTCAAAATTAAAAAAAAGGAAAAAAACACATAAAAAGTAAAGAAAACACATCATATTGACAAAATTGTGGGCTGACTCCCACATAGCACTTGGTTTAAAGTCCTCAACTTGACTTTTTACCAATTTTACACCTTTCTTCATCTTAAATCCTTAAGATCCAATACTCTTGAAGTTGCCCCTTCAAAATTATGTTTGAGTAGGTAACTATTAACTTGAAATGAGCCACTTACGTTTCCTCTTATCTCCACAACAGCATAGGGGTAGACCTTGGTGACTACAAAAGGGCTTGACCATCTTGATTTTAACTTGCCAGGGAAAAACTTCAAAAGGAAGTTTTATGGCAAAACCCTCTATCTAACCACAAACTCCATATGAAGGATCTTTCTATCATGCCACAGCTTAGTTCTCTCATATAGATTCTAGAGTTCTCATAAGCCTCATTTTTTTAACTCCTCTAACTCGTTCAACTGGAGTAATATGTCGCTTTTGGTTACTTCCCTATCAAAATTCAAAAACTTTACTGCCCAAAATCCTTTATGCTCTAACTCTACAGGGAGATGGCAAGCTTTTACAAATACCATCTGGTATAGACAAATACCAATGGGATTTAGTAAGTGGTCCCATAGGATAAAAACACATCATTTAGCTTCAATGATCAATCTTTTCTTGATGAACTCATTGTCTTCTCTAAAATGTGTTTTAGCTCTCTATTTGAAAAATCTACCTAACCACTTGTCTATGGGTGATAAGGTATTGCCACCTTATGCTTTACTCCATATTTATCGAATTGCTTGTTACAAAAGTGCACTCCCCATCACTTATGATTGCTCTTAGTGTTCCAAACCTGGTGAAGATATTTTTCCTTAGGAACTTAAGTACACCTTAAGAATCATTAGTAGGGAGGGCAACTACCTTAACCCATTTGCTTATGTAGTCAATTGCCTTCAAAATGTACTTATTTTGAAATGATGAAGGGAAATGACCCGTGAGGTAAATTCCCCATACATCAAATAGCTCTACCACCAGAATCCCATGCTGTGGCATCTCTTATTTCCTAGATATGTTCCTTATCTTTTGGCATCTTTTGCAAGACATAACATGAGTACGAAAATATTTGAATTAAGTATGCCAATAGAAGCTACATTGTAAGACTTTAGTTGTTGTTCACTTAACTTTAAAATGACCTCCAGCTTCCTGATTGTAATAATAAGTCAATATGTCTTAGATCTCACGCTCTAGCACACATTGATTTAGCTTATAAAGATAGGAATGTGTCAATTCAGATGATGATGCATTGTGGTAATCCTACCTCCTAGACTTGACTATTCAATTTTTTTTTTCAGTGATCAATTTTTTTAACATTAATGTTTATGGCTTTTTTAATGACAAGATTTTGATTCGATCACCAAATCATAAACTAGTTACATGGGATGTGGAGAAGGAAGTTAACTAAAGAGAACAATTTCGTTGAGTCAACATCAATTAGCCATCACACGATTATTTCGTATCTCAATTGATCGTCTTGTTTTGCTATAAGTAACTAAGCATGTTAATTAAAGAAACAAGCATTGTTTTTCTATATTGTTAAATAATTTGTGAACTTATCTTATTCCTTCCATATGTTTGTGTATGTCGGTGTAGAAGGACTTTGCTATGCAAATATCTTAGAGGTTTAAATTATCATTTATTGTCATCATTAAGTATTTTGAGATGTGAATTTGATTATCCTATTACTTTTTGGAAGATTTAAAAAAAAAATGTTACAACGAAGCTATTTGATTTTTGGAAATTAAGAGTGGTTCTGCGACCATGATAATCATCAAATATGTGGGTACTTTTTTTTAAGTTTAATGTCATATACTGTAATGAATGATAAATGCTATATAATTATCAAAATGTTGGAATAAGAAGTCATAATTATATATATATATATATATATGGCATGGTATGGGCAAACAGTGTAGAAAATGGTTGACTACATGTTATATTTTACACATTATGTTCATAGCTTGTTTATTTGCAATTTTATGCTACCCTATCTTTGACTCTATGCCTTGAAGAGTTGAGATTGAGTCATCAATATCCACATTAGTTGCTACTTGTAATGTTTGCACATGAAATTTACATGGAGTATTAATTCCAACTAATGTGGTTTACTATAAGAATAAGTATTTTAGAAATGAAAAATGGTGCTTATGGACAGAGTACAAACATACATGTAAATATACATACATAAATATATATATAGAGAGAGAGTAGGGCTATATAAAAAAGTTGACTGAACCGCGAATCGGACTAAACAAGACCGAAATTTTGGTTATTTATTAATCGGTTTGATTTGACAAGTGATGTTTGGTCTATTGTTTGATTTTGAGTTTTGAACCAAATAGAATTGTATGAAAGATAAACTATTTTGTATGAGCTCATATGATAATTATTGCATCATATGAAGTTTGAAGTACGGTTTTCACAGCATAATGCTTTTCTTTAATTCATTTGTTGAAACGGTCAAAGAATTTTTTTTATTTGAAAAATTTACAAACCACACCATATTGTTAGGTTTGGATTGAAAAAAATAATTGAACCATGGGTTTGTTTAGCTAGTTTTTTCCGGCAAATACACACTTCTTTAAACTTTTTTTTCTAACAAATTATTTATCAAGAATTAGATATCGCTAAAAAAAAAGTTGATAATTCTCATAAAAAGATCATGAAATATCCTAACCTATCACCTAAGTTAGAAATTAGATTTAAATAGATTAAAATGATACAAGTAAAATAGATGATGAATTATGATTAGAAAAGTTAATAAAATTAATTTAATAAATAGAATTAAGTTAAAATTTGAGATTTGAAATTCTTAACACCAAATAGGTTGTTTGAAATGTTTAGTGGATCTCTAAATCCCTAAACTTTAGCCTAACATTCTATATTCTTCATCCTCTTAAATTTTGGAATCACCTACTTTCTTAAAAATATTAGATATGAGCCTAAGCTCAAATTAAATATCAATTTGATATAAACCAGTCTCCTAAATCCATTCCCTATCTAAAGTTCTTTATTTCTAACTTTTTTATCATCAGATTATTCCTTAAATATTTTTAGAGTTAAAGATATTGATATAAAAGTTTTAACATAATAAGTTTATTATAAAATATCTCTTAATTTCCTATATATATATATATATATATATGCTTTGCTTCTTTTCTTTCTTTCTTTCTTCAGCTGCTCTCTCTCTCTCCCCCCAATCCTTTTCCATCGTTTCTTTTTCTCTTCTCTTCTTTTCTTCTTTTCTTAAAAACAAGCCACAAATCTCAATTTCTACAAGAGTATAAAGGAAATCAAAGATAAAAAACAAGATAGAAGATGAAGATCATCTTAAGAAATAACTTCGAGAACATAGGAGAAGAAATCAAGTTAGAAGTACCCATAACAAGAAGAAGTGAAGACAAGATAAAGAAAACCAAGAAGTTGTTTTGCAAAAAATGAGATAAGTGTTGCTTTTCCTTGTTTTAGTTGTTGTTTATGTTTATATGTGTTAGTTTAATGGTAGATGCATGTTGGGTTGTTGAGGAAGATGATGAATAGCTTTTTTGGGGTTTGATGAAAGAGTTTGATGGTGTTTAATGTTGAGAAGTGAAGTTCATACATGTTTTGAGTTGTTAAGTATATGTAATATCTAGTATGAAGTTTGTATAGAGCCTAGAGTAAGGTTGGAAAAGTGAAATACGAAGAAAAAATGAAGTTAAAAACAAATAAACTCGTTATAGCCTAAACATCCTATCAAACGGCCCGTTTGAAGGGGCGTATGGGTCAAACGGCCCACATAAAGGGGTGTTGCAAATTCTAGAGCTTTTTATGCAAATCCCCTAGGTCCAAATGACCTTGGAAAAAGTTCATATAAGGAGGGGGGAGGGAGGTACGGTAGAGGTGTATAGAGTAAACAACCCATTTGGAGGGGTGTTGCACTCTCAGATCATTTTTGAGTAAAATCCTTGGGTTGAAACGACCCCTCATACGACCCCGTTTGGCTTTCCCTACTGCGACCCCATATTAAGGTGATTCGAATTGGTTTGGAAAGCTTAAAAAGATATTTATAACTTTTATGTTTCAAGTTTTTGCAAATTCAAAAAGTATCAAGACCGAAATTTTAATTCTTTCTAGCTGCTATGTTTTTCAAACAAAGTTGAAAACTTGTTTTACTAGATAAAAATGTGTAGTTAAGTATAAAATGAATCTTTTTCACTAAAATGAGATAGACAAATGATATTTGATGTGTTACATTTGTTGAATGATATAATTAAGCATGAGTTTAGTGAATTTATAGATTTAATAGATAATTTCTTTCCACATAGAGTTGGATATAAAATGAAGTTAGTTAATAATCTATGTTCAACTTGGCTTAATGAACTTAAATGAACCAAAATGAATTAGATTGATTAAGTTTAGTCAATTTAGCTAAGATTAAGCTTAAATAGACTTAAGTTAATATGAATCTTAGATATAAAATGAATTTAATTAATCAATCATAGTTTAACTTGACTAAATAAACTTTGATAAGTTAAAGTGAGTTATATTGACTAAGTTTAATCAAAATGACTTAGTAATTGGATAAAGTGATTAAATCTAATCAAATTGGTTATAATTAAGTTAAAATAGGCTTAATAGTTAATAATTGACTTAGAATAATATGTTAAGATAATCTTAGTATGACATGGGGAATATGTCGTTTCAAATGCATGATTGCTTGGAAAATGAATGTTTTTTAATATGAATTATTTGTTGTTCCTTTTGCAATAAAATAATATAATTAAAGTGAAAAGAAATACTTTGACAGATAAATGAGAACTGTTCATATTTTAGTAGGGCGATCTTCATAGCCATAGTAAGGTTCCAAATTAATGTCTAATCAAATAAGGTTCCAAAATAAGTTTGATATAAAAGGATAATTAAAGTAAATGCTTATATGAGTTTGTTTCATGAACAGATATGGATGTTTGAATTATCTTCTAGGATGGCTTCTGATCTATCTTTTGTTTCTGTTTGGATTTTGAATTAATAAGGTATGTAATAACATGTGTGATGGTTGTTAGGATAAGTATCCTAAAACGAATTAAAACTTAAACTCAGTTAATAAATAATGAGTGATGGTTGTGCTTTCGTCATTGAATCTGATCCGGAGAGTGGCAACCCTATCATGATGCAATGATATGGTAATTAGCTGCTGAGATGTCATGATGCAATGACAAATACCATGATGTAATGGTGATTTTATATGTGACTCAGCAAATTGCTGATGGGGCAAATGGTTCTGCGTAACATTTACTTAGGTTCAGAATGAAGTAACATATTTTAGTTTATGTTTATGGGATCGATTGAACTAATTGATGCTATGGACTAGGATAAGTGGTGTGTATAAAGACTGTGAACCCAAGATGAGGCTATTTGCTCTTTCTTGGTTAGATATAAGAGATATAGGTACCCAGACTACCTATATTAACCTTCTGAGCAGCTGTTGTTACTTAGGACTCCTAGATTCCCATTGGCTTATTTCGGAGTGTGAGTGCTCCAGTGTTGATTTATTTATTTTAATGGAAAGATAATAACTTGTTCATTGATGCATTACATTTAGTTAAGTCGTGTGTCACACCGCATATACTTGTGTTACTGTGTACTAAGCTTCGGCTCATTAGTATTGTTGTTATTGTCTTTTCTAGGTATTGTTGATTGATGTTGATGACGATGATGAGGATTGATGAATGATGATGATATTGATGTTGTTGATGATGATGTTGTTGTTGTTGAATGATGTTGGCGGTGATGATGATGTGGTTGATGATGATGGTTATGTTTGACTCGGGTATGGGCGATCCAAAAGTTTGAGAGGAGGAGTGAGTGAAGTAGGGCTGATGGATTTATTTGTATTTGTTTTTTTTTTTTTTTGTTTTAATAGCTGGATTTATATTTTCAAGTTGTAATTTTCTTCATGGGGCCTATGAAGCTTAAATGTTTTGAAATCGTTGATTTACTCATAAGAGTATATTAAGAAATGATATTATAAAATTTTGTTTTTTAGAAAGTTTGGTTTTCTAAACTAAATCCAATTATTTTAAAAATCTAACCAACCGATTTCTATAATTAAAAATGGATAGCAATGTTTAATATAAACATATCATTTTAGAAAGCCTGAGTGTATAATACACTTAAGTATTATACGTGGTGGTAATGCCTTATTTAAATTTAGGGCATTATATATCAAATACAAATAAAATATAAATGCAAATAAGACATATTTACACATATCGTTTTTGATACATATACAAATGTAAATGAAAAATAAACCATCCAAACAGACCCATGGTTTAGTTTTGTTTAAGGGCCGAACCGTGCACACCTTTAAGAGAGAGAGAGAGAGAGAAGATGTACCCAGATTTCTTCGTAGTGGTTATACTCCTGCAAAAGAGAACCAATGCACAAAGAATAAGAGAAAGAGTGCCGGATATAGAAGAAGAAGAGGAGTATTAGGGAAGGAACACAGCGTTTAAGAGTAGTAGTCAAGGAGTTGCACATCAATAGTATGGGGTTCTTTTACTTTTTTTTTTCCCCTCTGAATGTATAATAGTAGGATTTTTTTTTGTCTTTATTACGATTTGATGAGTCAAATCTAGATGTTTTCAGGTCTTGCTTGGCTACCATCGATTTATCTAATGAAGATGGCAATGTATGGATTTAGGTGATGATGCAATGTAGTCATCCGGCCTCTTTCACTCGACTATTCAAAATTTTCAAATAATAAGTCTTTTTAACGTTAAAGTTTATGGAATTATTAATGACAAAGAAAAATAAATAGAGTTAAATTTATGGAATACAACCTAATGTTGTAGCCGAGTCGGATTGATCGCTTTGGGTAAGAAAAACCCGGAGACTAGTAGTATAATTGATTGGAACCTTAAGACGCATGTGCAAATTTCAGGAGGTGATGGACCCATTCAAATCATTCCTTAACCCTAGAATGGAGGGTGTAAATCCATTTTACATACGTCACTAGATAATCGTATGTATTTGTTTGATCATATGGATGTTGCATCACATATGCTTGCTAATGGAGTTATTTGATTGTTTATTATGGGTACGTTTATATAAGGAATTATCTCACTAAGTTAATTGTGCTTACCCCCCACCTTAATAGTTTGCTTTTGCAAGAAATTCATAAAGCCAGGATTATAGAAACCGAGTGAAGAATGTATCAAAGATCAAGTCAAGGATTAAAATGTTGATGGATTAAACTTAATTGAGAGAAAAGACTTAAAACTTGATTTATTTCTTTTGCAATCTCCTTTGATTGTGGATGATAGATAACTTAAGTTGCTTTACCTTGTTTCATTTTTAGTAAAGTATCTAATTCTATATGGTCCTTGTGATTTGTGGAAATATTGGTATCTCAAGCTATTTTTCTAAATGTATATACATGTATAATATATTGAGAGAATAATTAATTAGAGTCCTGCAAACTCTGACTTGCAAGACCGTTCTCATATTATGGGTGCACACTTGATATGACGAGTCTAGGATAATCCACTTAGCCCCTATTTAGGATCATGACAACTCTAGTTTATATGTTTTACTTATATTTATTTAGGATCATGACAACTCTAGTCTATATTTTACTTATATCAAGTACCAATTTTTGTCCATACATACCATTTAAGTGTGCCACTTTAAATGGGGTGATTGGTTCACCCAGTCACTTTTTTTTTTTTTTTTTTTTTTTTCCAGTTGGTAATCTCTCAAAAACTTATCAAGATCAATAGGAAGAGGAAATAACTAAGAATCAATTGATGAAATTCATGTCGCGATGATCTTTATGGAAGGCCAATTTAGTTGATATGTTCCTTTTGAAAAGGTATACTAAACCTTTGGTATAGATTCAAATTCTATTGGACACAACACTATTTTATTTGATTCTTGAGATTCTTGCTTTTTGAAATACCTTGGATGGAATAAAAAATAAGAATGCTTGACTTATCCAATTCCATCCTTTTCTTTTTATTATTCCTTTCTCTTTATTAATTTATTTCCAGTTAATATTTCTAGATATATCATCTATTCCATGACGAATTCAGATGGAACACTGCAATTTAGATTATTAGGTGACATGTGCTTTAGTTTATTCTACAATGATTAGACGTTGGTATACATCTTAAAATTGGACTCTGAAGCAAGTTTGACATCATGAGATCTCGTTAATCTAGATTGTTTGGCAAAGTGGTCCAAGTCAACTGATTAATGGAAAGAAGAATGGTATAAATGGTATCTGCTTTTAAACGCCGGCCGCTAAGATATTAATTTTTAAGTCGTAATCATACCATACATTATAGAAGTTTCCATAGAATTTGGCAGAAGTTGCATGTCTTATGCCTTGCAATACACGCCGCTATTAAATTTCCTTTCAATTATCCCAAGGAAAAAGACTTGCATTGCCAAAAATATTGAACCATTTGGTTAGTCGTCCTTCCAATACAACGAACAACGGCCAACGACGAAATCATAGAAAATGTTTCGTTTAGCTAATAAAAGTATCAATTGTTGTTAGATTTTTCATATTAGCACTCTTTAGTCTTTATCACTGCAAAGGGGAAGGAAAGTAAGAGGATAGAAAACATTAAATTTTTAAGGTATTTTTATTTTTGGTGGGCTATAAAGGTTATTATGACATAATCACATATGGCTATTACAATGTGCTAACTTGAAAAATTAAACTTGGTGCTTTAAGGATAAAGATCTAAACCGGTTGTCATTAGATTATTAAGTTATTTCAACTGTTTAAATGGAATGAAAAAGAAATAAGAAGAAAACAATTGGTAGGACACATTATTCAATTTTTTTTAATTCCCCACGGAGGAGGAGAGAATACAATATGAAAAATTACTGGATTTTCATTCCATCACTTTTTCTATCTTGCCCTTTTTTTCTTTCTTTTAATTTTTTTTATGTCATTGGTAATTTTACTATACAATCATTTTTACTTTAGCAATAATTAAAATTAAATTTTTATATCCCCTTCCAGACATCTCCTCGTTTTGGGTCTAAAAAATATGGACTTGGAACTGCCTCGTGAAAGCGGCAGGGCGGGTAGGATCCGTGGATCCGCTAATTCACAAGGCGGGTCCTACGAGTCCAACCCATATATTTTTTTAAAAAAATTTCATAAGCGAAAATTTTTTTTCTTTTTTTTTTAACCAAAAATTAGACAGAATCTCTTGGACTCACTGAGTCCTCGAGATGGATCCGGATTGGACCTGCCAACCTGGCATGGCGGGAACCAATGGAGGACCTACCGTAGCCAGTTCTCTCTGGCTTCCGGTTCGAACCTGATCCGAAGAGATGTCTACCCTTCCTTCATATCAACACGTTAATAAGTATCAAATTCCCTTCTATATCTTTTTCACCCATACTCTTTTCCCTCGTATTCTTTTATTAATTATCGTTTCATTCCTATACAACAAATAAAGTGTAAAGAGTCTTGTAAAGGGATGTGTTAGGGCATTTTCTAAAAACTTATAAATGAAATAAAGCCTAAAAGAAGTAAAAAGTTTTTACTTTTTTTTAATATTATTTATACATGCATATAAAAATGAGAAATATGCGAATACCAAATTCGTTGTTTGGAAATGAAAGATGTTAATTAGTGCTCCAATGGTATTTATCAAAAGGAAGAACAAGAAAATTTCCACTTTTCCATCTGGCTGATTTTTCATAAAATACAAAATCAGTGTTGGGAGTGTGGAGAGGGGTAAGGTAGGTATGATGGGATCTTATTTGTCTTGAAACAAAATTGGGAGTGTGGAAGGGGGTAAGGTAGGTATGATGGCATCTTATTTGTCTTGAAACAAAAACTTACCCTACAATATTTTAAAACCCCAGTGAAATTTGTGTCCTGTAAAACTTATAAACTACGCTCTATCGTATGAAATTTGTAAATTTCTTTATTGCATTTATATAAAATTTAAATTCCAATATTTTTTTACTTTTACATTTTAATTACTTCACACTTGTATTTCTATATGCACCCTATTGTACTAACCACACAACTAGTGGATTAATATTTGCTTTTGTCTTTTACTACCTATATGGTTGATTATTTTATTTTTCGGTAGAATTAAGAAGTGAAAATATATTTCTTTTTATTATTATTAAGTAATTTTGGTATGGTGGCTATGAGAAACTTTTGAACCTATGCATATCTTACATTATAAGTTTTAGGTGGGTGCGACATATAAGGATGTTGTAACTGTCTCCTATCATGTACATGAAAACTTATACATGAAGCCGATCATGTAATCTTTAGTACTTACCTGAAACCTGTTTGATAGAATATGGTACAACAGATTATGTGATATAGGGTGTATTTGGATAATATTTTTGGGTATATATAAACTTTTTTTTCAAATTTTTTTAACAAATTGATTATCAAAAAATAGATACAAATAAAAAATAGTTGACAGTTCTCATGATAAAATCAAATAGATTAAATGTAGATAATTAATAGATACAAAGTAGACATATTTATACATATTGTTTCAATACAAATAAAAATATAGATGAGAAATAGACAATTTAAATAGACTCTTAATATGAATTACCTACTTACTCTATTGTGGATGATGAATTATTATTATTATTAACAACTATTTCAATAATACTCTTGTTAACGAACCTTTAAAACTTTAGGAGGTCAAATTGACATGGATGCCCCACAGAACATGTCTTCCTCAAGTGCTGTGATCACGGACCACCCTATTAGGTAATTACCTTGCTAAAATGAAGATTTATTCAAACTTATAATTAGAGTCGTTTTTTCTTTTTTAAATAATCGACGGAAAAAAAAAGTCTTCCTTTGCGTCGTGATATCACATTATTGAACTTCCTTTCCTCGTCAGATGAGATTAATGGGTCTGGAAAATATATTTTTACTTCCAACAAATATATATTTAGAAAAAGAGAGAAGGAGAGGCAAAGGGGGCAGAACGTGGAGAGTTTGATTTTGGCATAACTTTGCGTTTGGTAAATTTATTAGAGATAAATGGATGGGAACAAATGAAGAAGAAATGAGTGGAAATATAAAGAAATGTCCTCACTTTGATGTACTATGATTTTATTACAGTGTTATTTTTTGTGAAGAGTTAAAAAGAAAACATTGAGTAATTATTCATTACTCAAATATATAAAAAATAATTTAATGTTAATTCAAGATATTTTCATTCAAATGAAAAATTAATAAATGGAAATTATATTATAACTCTATTTATTTTACAGTAATAATAATTACATTATAACATTTTTCATTTAACGACATAAATAGACAGATCATTTTCATATTATATACATATTTGAAAATATAAGAAGCAAATGAAAAGAAAATGAGAGAAATGTTTATACTTCCAAGTTTCAAATGATTTGTTAAAATAAATAGAAAAAATAAAGTTAGCATTTTAAAACATTACCCATACTTTATATAGATGAACATTAGTTAGAGGATAATTTTATGACCGTGTCTTGTTTCTATCCATTTTTTATTTCTCTCCCCAATTTCTAAGAGGAAAAGTGGAGTTCAAAGCAGAAATGTTTCTCTTTATTTCATTTTTTATCCAGTCATTTCCACTTCTTTTTTTTTTTTTTTTTTTTTGGTTTTGAGTTGTCAATACAATATTTCCTTCCATTTCTCCATTGGTTTCCTCCCAGATCCATCCCAATATAGTGTAAGACAACCCATAAGGGATGAAGAAAATTTCCAAGGCTTCTTCGATGTCAGTTTTAATATAGGATTTATAATATTTGTGGAGGGTTAAAATGGATTTTGGACTTTAGATACAATACAATCCTTAGTCTAAAGGTGGACCAAAAAGAAAAAAAGAGGAAAAAAAAAACATAAACACTATTCAAATCAAACTAGTTTGTAACCAAACCAAACCAAACCAAATTAAAAAAAAATTGGTTTTTAAACAATTTGATTAAAAAATCCCAATCCAAACCAATTTCATAAATTTGTGATTGGTTTGGAAGAGTAATCTAAATCAATCCGTAAAATGAAACTAAAATGACATAATGATATTTTACTTGTAATTATATATATATATATATATTATTTGTGATGATTGATTAAAAGTCATATACGTTCCTATGGTTTTATTATAACATTTATTATTTGATGAATATTGATTATTATTAACTTATCTCATTTTAAAATTATTTTATATGTTCATGATATATATTCTTTTGTTATTGACATAATATTGTTTTTTTAATAGTTTTAACTTTGTAAAGTATAGAAATTTTTTGTTTAATTATAACTTTATTATGTATTGATTATTCAATGTATTTTGTCAATGATCACTTTTATTTGTGGATGATCTTTGTTGGTAGATGATTTTTTTCATTTTGACTAATATTGTTGGTAGATGATTGACTTAATGGTTTTGTGGAAAATAATAGATTATGACTTACTATTTATTAGTTAGTGAATACATTTTGTTGGTGAATTTGATTGTCACTTAATGATGTTATGGAGGATTTATGAATTACGAATATGATGGATTTATAAAGTATTTTATTGTGTTTTGCAATATATAAACTTTCTAAAGTAATTTAAATATTTGAATATCCACACAAAATGTAAAGTTTAAAAGAAAGAAAATTTTTAATTAGAATTTTGATTTAACCTATAATTCGAATCCAGCTAAATTGTTATAATGGTTTGAAAATTTTCAAATCAGGGCCAAACCATTACTTAAGGATTTGGTTCTATATGAGGGGGGGGAAAAAAAAGAACCAAACCAATCCATATTCACCCTTCCTCATACTTCACTTTTTAAGTAAAGTAAAAGAATCCAATAGTTAAGTCAATATTTTTAAGATGATTAAAAGGAGATTTAACATAGTGAATTTTGAACATCAATTGTTGAATTGGTATGTCCATCTCAACCTCTCTCAAAGAGACTCATACAAAAGTCTATCAAGATGAGAACCCATTGCGGTTGTCTATTGTTAATGTGATTTGTTAGATTCCATCGATGATCTAATTTAATAAATACTCGGTGCTCTTTCTTATTTGAAAAGTTCACAAACACAAAGAAAAGTTGTCATGTTGTTAGATTGTGATCACAAAAGACCAAATAAAACTCAAAATGATGAACATATTTGTCTTTTGCCAAGAATATTGGGTTTGATGTTTTATAACCCTTTCACCTATCACCAGTGTGTTCAAGCCTCCTCATTTTACTTACTCCTTCTCTCTATCTCTCATTTTTAATTATCCCTTACATGTACTTTTACGTTATTCTATAAGATTACTTATAGTGCAAGTTGTACTCTAGATGCACATGATCATGCATTTAGATTCCCTCTACTATAATATTATATGTGGATTACATAATATAGAAGAAAAGTATTGAGAGAAAATCACACACACATAATTATTTTGCCTCTTTTACAAATTCGAATTGTAGTTTGATTTTAACAAACACGTTATATGTATTTCATCACTATTAGTCTGTATAATCTGTTAGAGACATGTCGACTTTTGATTGCTTTATTTAAATAGAAGTCCAAACACATGCCCCTTTTAGAATAGTCGACCAACCCCAAACTAGGGGCAGCAACATAAACTTCTATTTCCTTTCCCTTTTCTTGAGTTTGTATTTATATAATATCTTTTTATATTGTGTAATTATATTTATCTACTAATATTATTTTATTAGATTAATTATCATAGACTAATTAAAAGTTAATACATATATTTTAATTAATAGTCACAAATAATGGTGAAACATACAAAAAGTTCTATAGTTCGGCCAATCATTTAATAGTTTAGATTTATAGCAGTAATCCTCTTTATTTATTTTTTCTTAATTAAGATTATTTCTATCCTCGAGAAGTCTTATGACAAATACATGTGTTTCCAAAAAGAAGATGCTAGTTATAATGATGTCATGGCATATTTAAAGAGTCAAGATATTTCTTAATAATCACAACCATTAATCATGCACAGTCATATTTGATAAATTGGGGGAAATTATAAAAAATAAATAAATAGAGATGATCATTTTCCTTGAAAAAAAAATAGACAGAAATGATGTTTTTATAATTTTCTCTTGTATCAAATGCAATTAATGGTATTTTTTTCTAATGTTTGAAAGCATTATTAGAAGTTGGAATTGCAATTCATTGGAATCGATGATTTCAGCTTCGAAGGAAAATTCAATTTGGCCTTTAGAAAAGTAGAATCACGATTTCATTTCACCCTTATTAATTATATGTAATGTAGTTACTTTTTTATCATATCATGTGTTTATATTTTATATTTATTATTATGAACATTCTCAATAATTACACATATAAGCTATTCCGTTTCATGTAATCTTCCAAATATAGAAAATGATTTATCATTTTTAATCTCATTCTATTTCAATTTATTATATTCTAATCTAATTCATCTCATTCCAAATTATTCCTACATAATAGTAAGCCATAGGAGGATGGTTGCTTGTGTAGTCCTTGTCTTAATAAAGTGACTATTCTCGAAAAGACCTTTTATATCCTACAGTAAGATAAATTGTGTCCACCAAATTGCCACGATGCAGGATGGATAGGTTCACTATCACTTGTGAATTGTGATGGCATAATTTAATCCAAGGGGCGGATGGGCAATACTCTTTTACTAGCTATTTATGATCCTATTCCCATGTCCATTTATTATCTACAGGAATAATTGTTTGTTTACTTTATTGAATAAATAAGATTACAATAGAATTATTATCACTAAAAATGTAATAAGATTTTTATTTGATAATTATTTTATCTAAATGAGAGTATTTTAGGGGAAAAAAAAGTCAATTCAAGTACTAAATTGCCATTTATTAACTTGAATAATATTTTTATAGAATTTCTTATGTAGTCATTATTACTATCAACGAAACATCATAATATTTCTTCATAACGAATTAATCTATAACGGAATTATTATTATTATTATTATAGCAAAATGGGAACTTTCAGATCTCTTGTCTGGATAGTGAGAAATCTTACGGTGTCTACATTGTCTTAAGCTTGATGCCAGTGGAAATTTTTAAGGAGTAGAAAAATAATAAATTATAAAAAGATTTTATTATTTTTCAATATGCATTTAGCTTCCTTATGATACCAAATAATCAATTGCATCCTTTGAACTTTTAATAACATGTATTTGGAATCCTGTTATGAAATTTTGTCTTGCTTGAAAATAATTAAAAATTAAAAAAAAAGTAAAAGTAAAAAATAAATAAATAACAATTACAAAATGGAAAGATAACTTTAACATTTCAAAAATATATGTTAAAATATGGTCATAAGAATTAAAGTCACCTTTTAAAAGTTGAAAAGTTTTATATGCCCATTCTCAACGAAAAAGAGACTTGGTTCATGTTGGACAAATAGAGGAATCTCTTTATAATTTACCAAAAAAATTTGCCTTCATTATATATGTTGTTTATCAAAATATATTTATGTGCAATAATTTTTTTTTTTCAAATCCAAGATTGTACTTTTTTTTTCTTTTGGCCAAATTCAAGATTGTACTTTACAAATCACCTTTCGGATCATTTATGTGCCTTGTATTAGAAAAAAAAGAAATTTGTTTGATTTAAATTTCATATCATGACAATTGACATGTATTTGAGTCCTTATGTCTTTCTCTCTCTTTTTAATTCTCCTTATCTATTGAGACTCTATCTGTTCATATTTTTTTAGTTTTCAAAAAATATTTATTAATAAATACGATAAATCATAAGTTGATCTAACAGATTAAATACATATAAAATACAGGTTCAAATCAGATACAAATAAGATATAGATAAAAATAAAGTAATCCTAATTCACTTTTAGGGTGAAAACAACTTAAACTATATTTGAATTTGTTCATGTTATATTACACAACACAAACAAATTTAAAAAGTATGGTTGTCAATTAAGGAAAATAATAACAAAACAGCTTATGTCGTGTAGGACATTAGGCAACAGTCTCCATCATCCAGAGTTGCACCTGTTGAATCCAGTAGATATTGCTGAAAAAGCATCACATTTTTGTCTGAACTTAAAATTTAACGGGTCCTTTCAATAATCATATCTAGTCGAGATAATATTCACAAGATTGCCGTGGGCTTTATTCAGTGCATTTTAACCAATTCATAATTCAACCATCAATTTCGACGGATGAAAAAGTTGCTATGGTTGGATAAGACTCGAGGTGCACGTGCACAGTCTAAAGCTTTTTATGAAAAGATAATGGGTGGTGCTCGGGGAGCCATAACCACTGGAGCATTGTTTAAAAGAAAAATTGCTCGTTGATTTTATTATAATAATAATAATTTTATTTTTTATTAATATATAAAAAAATGGGTTTTATAGTCAAAATTTATGTCTTTAAATATAGAATTTCATCGTAAAATCCATCATCATTGATTGTTTTTTATAAAAATATATACCATATTTTACTAATTTTCTATTATAAAATTTTTATCTTTAAAAATTATTTTTCTTGCAATGATAGTTATTATAATATTTAATTGATTGTGATTGTTATTTTTAAGGAATCTTTATCACAAAAAAAAAACATTGAAAATCTATTCATTAATCAAACCTATCAATAGTACTGCGATCCTGCAATCGATTTTTTCTCCAAATATATATATTGCCATTCAAATATTCTCATTTAAATAAAAAAAAAAACAAATGAAAATCCTACTACATGTCTATTTCATTCCTCAGTGATATCAATTCTATTACAATTAATGAAATAAGCATAGCAATTAATATTCACCCTTTAACCTTATAAATCAATACCGATTTTTCTCTTATAATTTATGTGAGTAAATCTTCTCTTGAAGAACATATATCCTCATTATGAAACTTTATTATTCTATCAAGTTCTTCTCACATTTTGGTTCACCTTTTGATTTATTTTTATCACCTTCTATACGTAGGTCGTCGAATAAATTATCATAATTCACATCTCATTGAACTCCCGTTATTTTTGAACTTCTTCTCTATTTTGAGTCAAAATAAATCCCCTACTTTTTATCTTGATTTGATCTTGAATTATTTATCTCTTGGTAAAGGGTAAGGTGTAATATCATTTATAATATAGCCTTAACCTAAAACTAGCCAATGGCTAAGCTCATAGGTGATTAATATGCCTTTTGAACCACTTAAGTGAATTTTTTTTTAACTATTTTCAAACTTGATATATATATATATATATATTATGACTTTTTAAATTATTACTATTTCTTTTAATCTATTTGGGGTTTTACTCATATGGACGATAATAAAGTATAAGCCTTACCCTTGGTTGACTGTAATGTGGTTTTTAACACTCCTTGGTTATCCAATTCTGACACCATTCATTGGAATTTCTAGCTTCAAGCTGAAGTTGAAATTCACTAATGGCACAATATCCCTTGTTGAGCAGCATACCCATATGGGTACGAAACTATCAGAGGTGACAAGTTACCTAAATTGCTTGGTGGAAAAATGGATTAAGTTTATAGATTATTGATTTGCATGAAGAGTATCATTAGCTGTTTGAGGCACCATATTCTCTAGCACTTATGCATGGCCATGATTATAGGTGTAGATAAAAAGAGCATATAAATCTTATTAACCTAACACCTTCAAGGATTCGATTATCTAATTATCTACAAGTCAATGTTTAAAATATATGATTAAGGAGTTGTTAGAAAATAGATTAATAGGCTGAGTCATAGCCCATGGCTTAGTAAAGAAAGAAGACAATATATGGCACATGTCTATAATGGATTAAATAAGGTTACCATCAAAGACTAGTTTTTCATACTATTTATTGAAGACTTATTTAATTTATATCAAGATTGATTTGACATCAAGTTTTAATCAAGCACAAACAACAGGAAATTGCATGGATATGCTAAATATCAATAATCAATTTATTTCCAAATCTAGCACGTTCAACAAACAAGTAACAATATTGGCCACAAAAAAAAAACAAACAAACAAGTAACAATAATAATTTATAGCGTTCTCTTAAGCTTTAAAATGCAAATTTCTTGAAACTCATTATTCGTGTGTCTCAATTATTAACTTTTTACGTCGTCTATAACAATTCCATAGCTATCTACTTCTTTGTCTAAGTAAATCTCCACGATTTCCTCCTCTTCTTGCTCAAGAAAGAAGCTTAAGGTTTTACAAGGCAAAGAGGTTCTTCTTGTGGAATTTGTGTAATAGAAAATAGATTAAAGTTTAGTTGGTTTACATATCCAAAGGGGGATTTAGTGTCAAATTATCCAAGTACCATTAAGATTAATTTACATTTGGGGTATTTCATTTATTTTGATAAAAATTGATACAAGAGAAAATCTCATGTCATCCTCTCATTTTTATCTATATTAATGTATTTCTTTTTAAAATTGAAAAGAAGAGAAATGAAATTGAATAAGATGAAACACATGTCTATTGATATTTAAAAAAACTACTAAAATATTAATTATACAAAAAACACTAAAATACCATTGCTATATGTGGCATTTTTTGCATGCAATATAACATTTTTAATATATACTGTATGTAATAAATACCACATGAATGGAATGTGTATCACATATATTAAATGCGTTGCTTCATTAGTAATTATGTAAATTTTTTATTTAATTAATATATGTGCAAATTTTTTTATTGCTTGAATAAACGAAAAATTATCTCAAACTGAAAATCCTTTCATCTTTATTTTTTTCCACTATTTAGTTAATTCCCCAAACCCAATGTTTCTTTTAATTTCCATGTACTTTTTATCTCCACTCATTTCCTTTGATGTAAACACACGCGCCAAATACAAAGTTTGTCTTTTATTTTATATGTATTCATTTTATATCTTATTTGTATTTGTTTGAAATTTATCATTTAAAAACTATCTTATTTGTATTTTACTTGTTCTATTTTATAAATTAAATAAGGTGCATGTGTACCTAAATTTTGTTAATTTGTTTAATTAACTATCTAAAAATTTAAAAATGTTAATTTATTATCTAAATTTTACCTTTTTGGTAATTAACTGCCTAAACCTTGCTAAATTTTGTAATTAGCTCTAAATAGTCTTAAAATATATATATATGTGATTATTTAGGTGACAGGGTTTAGTGACTTTGATTCCTTTATTAGGATGGCTCAGGGAAATTAAACTTGATGGGCTTGGAATAGGATCGTAGGATCAGTCCACTGCATCTAATCTCTCTTAGATAGGCTCATGCATATAGGAGAATAGCAACTAGCATTGGCCCATAGTAAGCTCATTCATAATAAGCATGATATGAGTCTTGCTCCATCTTATCAGTTAATCACTTAAATGATCTAACATATATCATTTATGTTAAGTGCCTATAAATATTTAGTCGTTCCTTATTTTCAAGTTTTAGGGAGAGGAGACAAAACAACATTCTATAGAAGAGGCTTCATTTAGCCATTCAAGGCAACTCATGTGTATTACTCCTCTACTTGCTAGAATACTATAAGGTTGACATATGATGTCTGTTCAAGCTCACTTACCCATCACTTGTCCATTTGAGACATTAAGACTGTCTATTCCCCATTTTTGCTATTCTCTCCAAACCATTCTTATCTCCTCATCAATATTCTGAAGTCACATGTAAGACACGAGATACACTTGACATGTGTGTAACCACCTTAGGAAGAACCCCACATCTACATTTACTATATAAACTTTACTTATTTTTGCAATTCACTACATCGTTTAGGTACTCTGAGAAAACTCGAAAATTTCATAGAAAGTAAATTGGCACATCTAAACTTTAGGTTGTTAATTATATAAATTGTAAAGTTTAGTTATGAGATATGCCATTTAGCCCTACAAATATGATAAAGATATTCATTGTGGATGTAATAATTGGAAAGTTAAGATTCACATAGTTTTAAGAAAAAGAAATTTAAAATAGTTTTTTTGTACATGGAAAAATGAAAATTTTAATTATTATTTTATTAGAAATAAAATAAAATAAAAGATGCATTAATTTGATTTTATAAAAATTTATTATATATTTAATTTTATAAGACAGTAAATATATATTTTTTATTCATAAAAATAAATTATATTATTATCATTACTATCTTCATCTTGACAAAATGAATGTATAAACAGATATTAAAAAAAAGGGATAATGTCAAAAATGATACCTCAACTTTTCGTAAAATGTTAAATTACGTATCTCAACTTTAGTATTCAATAATTTGGTACCTGAAGTAAGTTTTCGTAGATATTTTTCTATCTAATGTTTGGTTTTGATAATTTTAGTATCTTAACAAAGTTGGTTATTTTGGTACCTAATGTTTTAGGTGTGAAAAAAATCTACAAAAACTTTGTTCAGGTATCAAAATAACTAAACTTTAAGTATGAAAATATTTCAAGAAAACTTTGTTCAGATACCAAATTATTGAAAATGAAACTTTAGGTATCTAATTGATATTTTGCGAAAGTTCATAGAGGGGTTTGTAAAAAAAATGAATGTTTAAGATAACCGAACCGAAATAGGAAAACTAATCCCAAAGAAATGGTTAATCGGTCCATCAATTTCAGTTTATGATTGTCATTTTTAATTATTCCAGGTTTATAGAACCAAAAACCGATGGTTTCGATTCACCGATCCATATTTATAAATATATATATTTTATAATATATTTATATAATTATTTTAAAGATATATATACACTAAATACTTAGATCTTGAAACGTAAAACCCTATCTGCTTCTATTCTCTTCAGTCGCAACCATTATGTCATGTTCAACATAGTACATCACGTTCAGTAGTCTCAATCTCCTATTCCTTACTGCAATCCATACTATTGAGCGATTCATATCCTATTTTGGTGTTAAAATCTAGATGGTCACTGAGCTTTGATTGCATATGTGTGAGCTTTTGTAATTGTCTTACATTCTTAATTTATAGTTTTTAATATAATTATAAAAAGTACTCTATTTTTCTTACAGACATATTGAAAAATACGATTAACTGTAAATTTTGCATAACCAATATGTTAAATGGTTAAAACTGAAAATCGAGAAAATTAACCAAAAGAAATGTTAATCGTTAAGAAGGTTAATAGTTTATAATGGATTGGTTTAGAATCAGGATATTAAAAAACCGATCCTTACGATTAGGTTCAAAACATAAAGCCATTGACCGGTTAACCGAATCGTTAATTTCACTCATGGTATCTAAACTTTTTCAATGTTAATAGAAATATATTTAAATAAAATTTCATTACAAGAAAATATATAAACTTTTTAAATCTTTCATTCATGGTACTCTTAGATAGATTCAGTCCATTTTTTCTTTACAAAGATGATGTGACAAGTGGACCGATTAAATTATTTTTTTTCCATGTTGGCTTTTTATTTTATTATTTTTACTTGTTCCTCCTCCTCCCCCTCTTCTTCTTCTTTCCAACCCTAAACCCCAAATAAAAAAAAAAAAATACAATCCTAAAAACTTAAAAAAAATATCCAACTTAATAGTTCATGATTCCAAAAATCAAAGTGCTAGAAGATTTTACAAACTTACAAAAAAAAATTCAAAAACAAAATAAAATTTACAAACTTAATAAAATTTCTCATAAAATTTACTTACTATTATCCTCATAGGCTTTATTATTATTATTTTTTTAAATTTCCTTTTCTCTCTCCTCTTTCCTTCTACATTGGTTCTTCTTCTTCTTAGTCAAATAGTTTTCAAATTAAAAATAAAAACCCATAAAAAAAAACCCACAACCTTCCACTGTCCAACCCAATGAGTGACACACACGCACAATATAAACTAAAATGGAAAACACTATTAACATGGAGAAATTGAACACAACATAGTCCACACTAATGGCGTAAACCCCCATGTTGCTTCTTGTGACATCGGTCTCGACACATTCCTCTTCCTCCATGGCTTCCCTGAATTATGATAACCCCCATTAAAGTTCTAGTTTTCTTTCAGTCATGCTCAACATCTTCTTGATCCACAAAACCACCATAGATAGCTAGTTCACCATCCAAATTGTTCAAAGTCATCACTTTCACCATTCGTAACCTTCAAAAAACCCACAAATGATTGATCAAGTGTAATTCATCAAATGACGAGTTGCTTTTATGTTTTATTTTGGTCAACATCCATTTTCAATTTCAAATGGAAAAATACATACTTTTTGTAAAGACCCGACCCTTTAAATCCCTAGATTTAGAGTATCGAGTCCCCAACTACATATAACGTTTTCATATTATATGTAAGGTTGTCTTAAAACTAACAATTTATGAAAATTGTTTGATCAAATCTATTAAAACTTTATAAAGATCTTTTAACAAAACAAGATTACTAATAAAAGTAATTTATACATCTATTTACATCATATGTACAAAGTTTACTGTCAATACAAGACACTACAAAATTACAAGTTTTCTTAAAGCAAAAAGAACCCTAGGAGATCTTAAGACCTTTACGTCTTAGGCTTATCTATCAAGCCTTATATACAAAACTTTTCCTTTAACAAAAACTCCTCCAATAAATCCAGGGTGTTCGAGTCCTATTTGTCCCACTTATCCATGAATTTCTCAAAGTCTGACCTGTAACCCAAATCATCATAAAACTCGTCTCCATTACCTGCAAAGCAGTAAAAGTGAGCCAAAGGCCCAGTACACAATAACAAAATGCAAGAACAAGTTATCAAACCAAACTTAAATCAAATGGAATGCATCAATAGACAAGTGATTATCTTATTAAGTTTTCTTTTACAAAACAACAGGAGGGTATTCAAAACCTGGAATCACGCTCTGGGAATTTAGGGATCCTGAGTAACAGCAGCTGCTCAGAGGGTTGATATAAGCAGTCCGAATACTTATATCTCCTATATCTATTTCATAAAGAAAATAGCTTCATTTAGGGTTCAAAAGTCATTGCCGACTGCACTTAAACCCAGTCCGTAACATGAGTCTAGTTCACAAGTTTCCATAAACTTTGAACTAAACCATGGTATTTCCCCCTAAGTTTAAGTAAATGTTACTCATATACTATTTCCCCTATCGCTACCCACTTAACCAAAAAGAATCGCTATTGCATCATAGCGTACCATTGCGTCATGGTAAAGTCATTGCATCATAACTTGGTTAAGCACCTAACTAACATGTCATCACATCATGACAGGTTTGCTGCTCCTCGGACCAGATTAAACAGTGTAATAGACATCCAGTTCATCAAAACATTAAGTCGAATCAAATTAAATCAAATTAAGAATGCCTAGTCCTAACAAACATCAAATAAGCTATTGCATACCTGAACCCGATAATATATCACTATAGTCACTCGGTGAGGAACTAACAAAAGAACCTTTAACTGAAATAGGAATATCAAAATAATCAATAATTGAATATAGATTTCACATTCATATATATATATATATCACAATCCTAGATTAATTATACGAGGGGATTCATTAAGCTTTGTATAAAGCTTTAATATTTAAATCATGCGTAAAACATATTTATCTAGCTTATATTCATTAAGAGATCATATATGAAGTAAAGATTGAAGATTGAAAAAGTTTGAATTTGAAAAACTCAAGGGATACGTGGCCTTCCTATGCTGGCAAAATTTGAATGAACACCGGCAGCGTGGGAAATATATGCCCGTGGCGTTGCACCCTTGCTTTTAAATATTTAGTTCTGTTCCACTTCAACACACCCCATACGCCGGCGGCTTTGAAGCTCTAATGGTCGGCGTACATTTTGAAAAACAAACGTTGGCAAAATTTTCTTGTAAAAGCCGGCGGTGTTCAAAACGGCTTTAAAAAATTCAATTCTGTTTACTTCCAACACCGCCTCTACGTCGGGGGCATTGAAATTCCAGATGCCGATGTATGTTCAAAGCAAACCTATTCGAACAGAACTCATTTCCCCTGTTTTCACTTTGTAAATTTCCAACCTATAACACTTTTAATCCTTCTTCAATTTCATTTTTAGCTTCATATACTAACTCCTGTCTACACTAATCAATCCTAGCAACTTAGAACATAAAATCAACACACTTAATCACTTCAAATCCCATTTCCACTCATCCTCAACTTTAACTACTCAAATTATCTTTATTCCTTCCCAACACTCCACATAACTACCACAATACATAAACAAATTCACACAATAACAAAACAAAATCCAACCTAATTTCAATGCATGAACAAGTAACTTAGATGACATTAAACTCATTTTATCCAGGATCTTACATAGATACTATAAGAAATGAAAATAAAACAAAAGCTATACTTATATTAACTCACATGAATAAGCCTTGTCTTGGAGAGAATTTTAATTCACAAAGCTTGGTGTTATCTTTGGTTTGGGGCTTGGAATTTGGAGTGAAAGAAGAAGAGAAAAGGAAAGAAAGAAAATGAAAATTCGGATGAAAAGAGAGGGCTGCCAAAAGAGAGCTTAATTAAGCAAATTTTGGACTTAATCTTATCTCAAGTTTGACTTTTAAGGCTTATTTGACTTTAGGTTGAATTTGGGTTAATTTGAGGCTCATTTGAGTTTATTTTAGGCATGAATATTGGCTTAATTAAGGGAAATTTCTATTAACTATTCCTTAAGCAAATCCAAAGTTGATTTTATAGATTTAAACATAACTTAACATATTAATGTATAAAAGACACAGTTATTAACTATACTATACACACATTAATATATATAAAACGATAACATCGATTTCATTACATATGCAAAATATCACATATGAAATGTTCAAATTATACTAACTTAGACACATTTAAACTATTACCCACTCATCTACTCAAATGTTAATATTACCAAACACAACTCTTCTAAATCAACATGCTCATTTAATTCAATAATTAAGATAAATAAACATATACATGGAAGTTAAATAGAATTTAAATTTAGATCATTTCACTTTTATTATGAATAGCAGCTTTCTCTCTATAGAGTTTCAATGACTGAACTCATAACTTCTTTCTCAATTATTTACTTCCACAAGCAGATTTAAAATGTGATATCAGTATCAATAGATTCCTGTTGGTTAGTAAAAACATAAAAATGCAAACTTTCATTACCATTCTTTAATAAATTGCATATTGAAGAACTTTTTGTACAAATAAATGGAGAAAATATTTCTTCTAAGGATACTAGTTTATGAGTTTCTGGGATTACAAATATCTTTTTGAAAAAAAAAGAGCGAAAAAGGATGAGCGATCATCACCTCAATATCTTGATAAGTAGTTTTTTTTTTTTTTTTTTTATTTGGGGTTAGAAGAAAACAAAGAAGAAGAAGCACATAAGGGGAGGGGGGGGGGGGGGGGGGGGGGGAGGGGACAGAGAGAGAGAAAGTGAAAATAATAAAAATAAAATAAAAAAGCCAATATGGATTGAAAAAACAATAATTTAATTGGTTTGCTTACCACATCATCTTTGTAACGGAAAATGGATAGAATATGTCAAGGGTAATGTGAGGGAACTTATTCAGGTCGAGTCACTAATCTATCATATTTATCACTTTTTCAATCTATTACATATAACTTTTTACATAACTTATCATATATACTACATTTTCTAACCTAAAATATCTATAATTTTTTTTAATAAATCTACAACTTTATGTAAGATCTAACGGTGAATCTTACATCTTTTCTATAAGTCTTCTATACAAGACTTGACTCAAGTTATCCTAAGAATCTACTTGAGCTAAGTCACTTATCTACCATATTTACCACATTTTCAACTTATAATTTATAACTATTATACATAAATTACCACACCTATAACTTTATGCAAGATCTAACCACAGATTTTGCATCTTTTCTGTAAGTGACTTGACTCAAGTTGAAGCCGTTATCCCGTACTATGAGTGACATATTTAAAAAGTTTAGATTTTTTTTTATAACAAAATTTTATTTATGTATATTTCTATTAATATAAAAAAATTAAGTATTGTGAATAAAGTAACCTATTATTTTTGTCGGCAACCCCAAAAACAATGGAAAAAGATAACTGATAGCATGTATAAAAATTCTATGGAAGATCCCGTCAAGGCAAATATTCGGACACTTTCTTTTTTTTAACTTTCAGCCGATGATTCTGTGCGCATGTACCTTTTCCCCTTGGAAACTTATTATAGCGCACGCAAACGCGCCGGACCAGCAGCAGTAATTTACAGTGACATGACAGTAACTTTTCATTGCAGTCATTACCATTTTACATCCTCGTCCCAAATTTCACCCCCCATGCCCCATCCCAGTAGCCGTTAAGTTTTTCCAATTTCCCCTGTCCTTCCGTTTCCTTTCGTCAAACTTAATTCTTTTATTCTCCCAAAACCCTAAATATTTTCCAGTCTAATTCCCCTCTTTTGACGCCTCTCTCTCTCTCTCTCTCTCTTCGCCCTCCGTTTACCGTTGAAATGAACGACCTTTGTGAAAAAACTTCCAAACATGTCATTAGTTGTCTTGACCTTATCAAAATCTCACCATGAGCGACTCTCAAAGTGTTTCTTCATCCGATTCCGGTTCCATTGGGATCGCCGATCCAGTAACCTCCAACTCACTTTTAATTCTAAACTTTACTTCAATTACTATTACTATTGTTGTTTTTCATGTCTTTTTTTTTTTTACTCCAGTTTCATTGCCATGGCTGATCCACTAAAAGGTGTCTTTTTTATGTTGGTCTGATGGTTTTAGGATCGCAGTAATGGGTGTCACGTGTACTAATTTCAAATTTGAAGGAAGAAACTGTTCACCTTTCCAATTCGATTACACAGTTTGGTGGCAATTAGAAAGTGTTAGCACTAGTTAACAATTTGTAAATATGAAAATTTTTCGTCGTTTAATTGCTGATATGATTAAACGATTTGTGGCACTTAAAAAAGATTGGAACTAGTAATCAGTTTGTAAAATTAGAACCTTTTCAATATTTAATTGCTGATACGATTAAAGCTTGGCACTAGTTAACTAATTGTTAAAATAAACTCTCTCTCTTTTTTTTTTTCATTTTTTAATTGCTGATTACTAGTTTTCATGAAAATTAAGCATGTAGAAATGTGAAAAAGTTTGTTCTTTTTACCCAATACCCAGGAATTGCTTGATGGTTTAAATTGTGACTAAGTTGGATTTATACTAATTTTATTTCCTGATTTGTGTTTATTTACTTATTTAGAATGTAGGGAGGAGTAGAAGAAGCTCGGATGCTAGCCTAACACTGGCCTCTGCTGAGTCCGCAAGGCATTGGAGGGATGTGTTTTGGTCGGCACTATTTATTGTACATATGATTGCTTTGGCGTTTATCTTAGGATATCTTGGACTCAATAGATTCAAGAAATCAGATAGGTTTAACATCGATAAGCACACCAATGTACCTGCCAGTAGTCGTCCAGATTTGACCGAGCACTATTGGCCATTATATGCTGTTGCTGGGGGTGTAGGAACCATTCTTGGTTGGACTTGGTTGTTATTACTTGGTTCGAAGGCAAATCAAATGTTGAAGGTCTTTGTGCACATACTGACAACTTATCTTGCTGTGATTAGCGTGTTGTGTTTTTGGGGTGAACTCGTCTTTTGTGGAGTAGCTTTTGCTGTCGGTGCTGCGATTCAATTCTTGTATGTTATATCTGTTATTGACAGGTATGCTGTTATTTTGTATGGACCTTATTTGCTTTTGTGTTTTTTCTAGTACCTATGTACTTTCTTCATTTCAAAATATAGGTTTGCCTTATAAAATTGACTTTGCCTTCTTAAGGCTCTGACAGCAATATTTTTTTAGTTGCTAATACAGATTTGGCAGACCACTTTTCACTTGGAATATGATTTTATAATGCCTTTTACATTAGTTAGTTGTAAAAGGGCATAATGGAAAATAATTATAAAATACAAGAACAAGAATCGTTTTGTTACCTCCTGTAGTTAAGGCTTTGTTTCTTGGACTAAATAAATGGTTTGGTGCTCATCAGTGCGTTGAATACCTTACCATTACCGCAGTACCTCAGTCTTTACAACATAATTGCACCATACTTTGCTTGCCATGCCTTTTCCTTAATGAAATTCTGTGGATGATAATGAAACAATCTAACAGATGGGCAGAGAACTAGTCTCTTTGCCATCTGATTTTTTATGCTCGTTACCATGAAAGAAACTATGATATGATATGTGGGGTTTGTCCAAATCTCTTAGCTTCAACTACCTATATAGTTAATGAGTCCTGTGAAAATATCCATGTTTGGAGGTCATCCTTAATTTCTACTCAAATGATTCTTTTGACAGACTTCCATTTACTATGTTGGTGCTCCAAAAGGCTGTCAAGATGGTTTGGAACCTTCCAGAAGTTACAAGGATTGCATTTGCTTTTATGATAGTAGTGCTTTTGTGGATGGCCATATGGTCCTTTGGAGCAGCTGGTGTTGTTGCATCAAGCATGGATGACAGCAAACGTTGGTGGCTTCTTGTGGTGAGCTGGCAAGTTTTGCTTTTGATTTTATTCTTGACCTTAAATATTATAATCTGAAAGGAAGAAAATGAGAAAAGTTTCATGCAATAAATAACAACCGCAAAGAAGTTTTTCTACGTAGGTACTCTCTGTGAGCTTATTTTGGACTGGTGCAGTTTTCTGTAATACTGTACATGTTATAGTTTCTGGTATGGTGTTCCTTGTCCTCTTCCATGGTGGTCGACAATCATCAACAATTCCTCAAAACCTTATCAAAAGTTCTCTCCGGTATGCTGTAACTACATCTTTTGGCAGCATCTGCTATGGGTCATTATTCACAGCTGCAATTCGGACACTGCGTTGGGAGGTAAGCATGTTTGTAATTTTTTCATTCACTTCTTAGAAAGTTTCATTTCCTCTATTTACATTGATGTTTCCTGGATAAATTGCTCAGATCAGGGGATTTAGGTCAAAAATTGGAAGCAATGAGTGCCTGCTATGTTGTGTTGATTTTTTGTTCCATCTTGTAGAGACCCTTGTTCGATATTTCAACAAATATGCATATGTACAGGTAATTCTTTTCTTGCCTTAGTAGTATCTTTTACTTTATTTGTGAACTTCATTTTAAGCTTTGTATTGCAACCATGAATATGATGTTTTGTTGATTTCGGCAAATGTGGCTGTAAAGTATCTGGGCTTTGTGTACTTATTAATTTATTTTTTGATAAATCCATGTGGGATGTGGAAACTAGAATTGCATTGCAATCCACCATATAAACTTGTGATGAATCTTCTGCTTTAATCTGATCCTTTGTCCTATAAAATATATGAAATAGCTTGTTGTGGCTCTAAATAACCCAATTGTATGTTCTTCCTATTTTCTAGATGACTGGACAGCCTCTTTCCATATCAATATTGCAGTAAAGAGAATTATTGATTTTGACCCCCTTTAATGTTCACCATATTCTTACAAGATGATGAAACTGAATCTTTGAAGTGCAGCCCCAATCTTTGCTATATTTTGATTCTTTTCTAATTGCTACTAGTTAATGAAGGGAATTCTATCTCATACATGCTTCACAAATAGTTCTTAAGTAGCGGTTCTGAGGGCATTTTTCTCCTAAAAGGCCCTTCACAGGGTTGGTCATACATATTCTTACCTATGTGTTTTCTTTTTCTTGTGGCTATATTTATTGATGACTAATTCTTTGCACACCTAGCACATCACTCCTGCTTCTAAAGTTTTCTAGTCACTCAATTCAATTCAAAGGATCTTTGAATGTGGCTACCATCAATTAGCCACATCTTAAATCGATCTTGTTTTCCATTGGACTTCTCTCATATTAACATCCCTGTCTTTATCTCAGGAAAAGATAGATCCGTCATGCGTGACTTAATCGAAGTTTTTTCAAAGGAATACAAAGTTAGGGTATTGAAATTATTTTCTCATATTGCATGTGTTGTGTATCTTAAATCGCCTACCTGATTCCACTTTTTGCATTAATTGAGAAATCCTCAGAAGGGGTTCAATTGCTGAAGCTGCCATGTTTGAGGAAATCATTAGTGATGTCATTGCTTTATTAACCCAAGCATAATGAATCTTCATTGGCTTTTAACTAATGGTTGTTATAAATTGACATAGTTGCTGTTGTGGCCTTCTAAAATTCATCATTAAATGGATATTTCTACAAGAAGTGTATATGGCTTATGAGAGGGGTTTATAGGACACGCTGAGGGATTAGCATGCCCAATGGTTCAAAACTATCTGAGTTTACCCAAATAAATTTTAAAGACCTTTGACAGAGATTTAGAAAAGGTCTGGATTCTTTCCTGAAATTACTTAATTCCTGCATGGAAGAAGGACAAGCACTGTCATGGATGGCATGAAGAGATCATACATGACTAGTTATATTTTCATGAGCATTTACCAAAAAGGGAAAAATGAATAAATATATATATATATTTTTTTTATGAGCGTAACCATACTTTTAAGCACGTGAGCTTTTTTATCTTACAGATAGCAGTCTATGGGAAAAACTTCAACCACTCTGCAAGGGATGCATGGGAGTTATTTCAGTCTACTGGTGTTGAAGCACTTGTTGCATATGATTGTTCTGGTGCTGTCTTGTTGATGGGCACTGTCTTAGGGGGACTTGTCACTGGAACTTGTGCTGGTACTTGGGCTTGGTTCAAAGCCAGTGAACGGGGCGTCATGGTTGGGGCAACTTCAATGTTGATGGGTATGGTCTTGGTAAGTACACTTGTGTCTTTTTTCCTGGCACTTAGCATCAATCCATCAAGCCAAAGCATAGTTAAGAGGGGTACCTTTCTAGGATACGGTCATAGATATGAAGGATGTAATTATATGAAACATGATTGAATGCTTTACAGAGGGTTATCATATAGATACAGGATTTAAAGGCAGACATTTTATGCTTACTGCTCCTACAAATATTGATAAGCACATGCTCATGTTTAACCATATATTAAGAATTTGATGCATGGAGAACTGTTAGTAGAAACTTTCTTATTGGTTTTAATTGTCTTTGACCTTAACGAAACAATTTAGTTATTATATAATGCTGGATTAAAGAAATCCAATTGACATTAAGCACACAAGTGTCATCTTAGATGGCATTTAGCAGGCATATTAGCTCTATCCTTGAAATTGTTGGAAAGATATTCTTATGTACATTTGTCATAATTTTTTTTGATCCACGTCTCTTCTGAAGAATTGAGCTGAAGAAATGCTCGATTTCTTTGCATCTCTTCATTTTAGCTATTACTATAGATAATTCTTTGATTTGAAGTCCGAAATGTTCTCTTCTAGGGTAATTGCCATATTTGGTACTTGAACTTTACTTAATTCTACAATTAACTATTTGAAATTTGAGATTTAAAATTATCAATTTGATTTTTAATTTGTCTATTTTTACAATTAACCATCTTAACTTTGCCAAATTTTGCAATTAGCTATTTGAACTTTACTTATTTTTGCAATTAGCTACTTATCTGTATACTATAAATGATATAAAAAGTTTGTCTTTGCAAATTGATATGTTTAATTTTCAGGTTGTAAATTATAAAAATAGGGAAACTTCGGATGCCAAACATGAACTTATGGTCTTTTCTACAAGTGAACTTATATGCACTTTTTAATGAAATTTGATCATTTCTAATAATTGAAGGAGATAGTACTTTCTACTTATTTAAGGCAAGATCTTTTCAATTACATTGATTTTAAGAAATGTAATGAAAGCACTTTTAACAAATGGGCACTTTAAATTGCAGGTCGGGGTTGCAATGGTGGTGGTGGAAAGTGCAGTTACATCAATTTATGTATGTTATGCTGAAGAGCCATTATTGATAAACAGATGGGATCCCGAGTTCTTCAACCAGATGTCAGATATGCTCCATCAGCGTCTTCAACATAGAAGTGCACGAGCGATGGAAATTTTGGCACACAATCGGTTTGATGGCCAGATACACCATACGCTTTCAGTCTGAGACGTTCACGTTACTATACAATTGATTCTTTTTGCAGCGTTGTTGATAGTATTAGGATTTTGTTTTCTTATTTTATCCAATTCCAGTTTTCATCGTTAACAATGTGTCAAAATGAGATAACTTTTTTTTTTTTTTAAAGAAAATTTCTTCTTTCAATAGATGCATATAGACTTCTTATGTTTGGAACATTTTACCAAAATATAGAAAGAATTGATTTGCCGGGGAGGTTTATGATATCATTTTGTTATTGCTTTAACCCCTATCTGAAATGCTGACGAAACTTATGGTTCCACAAGAAATTTTACTTGGATCCGTTTCAATGTTGATGTTGCTCATGTTTAGGGATGGAAACAAATCAAGCTTCTTTTGAAAGCTTAGGTTGGGCTCATTTAAAATTTATTAAGCTCGAGCTGAACTTTTTACTAAGTTTGAAATTTAGGTTTGAATTCACTTACTTAGCTAAACTAACTTTATTTTAAGTTTAAGTTCAGCTCGTTTAAAAATCTAGATCTAGCTTGTTAAGCTTTTATCAAACCTAAAATTTAAGTTCGACTTGTTTTTATAGTCTTATTAATGTCTTTTTTTGAACTTAAAAATAATATACTAAGAGTTATTAAATATATACATTATATATAATATATTATTAATATTAAACTCATAAACCTACTATCAGCCTTATCGCGAGTTATTTGTGAGTCTACTCACAAGTTAGTTCATGAGTTTAAATAAAAGCTTGAACTTGGCTTATTTAAATAAATGAATTTTATTTTAAGCTCAAGCTTGGTTCGTTTGTTAATTGGGCACGAGCTGAGCCGAGCCTGAAGTGAGTTAAGTTCGAGTAGCTCAGCTACATCGGTTTTCTCAAAGCTTTGAATTTTGTATTAAGTGCATCCCTTCCCGTAAGGCATTCATTATAAACCAATTGCCAAATTACATTTTTACATTGTTTCTGCCCACGTTGTTTGAGTTCTTGCTTTGTGAATTTTTTTCGGCTATGTATGAGTTCATATTTCCATAGATAGCATGCCATTCTGATAAAAAGGTAGAGCTTCAAGCTTGTAGAAGATGTGCCTGGTTTCCGGTTGTTTTACTAGGATGGCTTAGGTTAAATATATGTATATATCAGTTGCAGGTGTTAAACAAATGGTTTTTGCCGCTTTGATGAAATTTCACTGGTTTTCATATGAGCTTTGGCTGCAAGAATAGAGTAAGTGCAACCAGTACAACCAGTTGCACCTTCTCTTAAGATGCATATACTATCGACCCATTAATTATGTTATTCCTTGATGCATTTTATTTTTTAAAGTATTGGCCTGAGTGATAATATGTAAAATGCTGTGTGGCAGTATAATCCTCTAGATTTAACAGAGAAGAGAGATGAAGCTAATTAAACAATTTCAATCGGAGATGAGTGTGTCCCTCAATCATGACCAACAAATGTAACAATACACACAAAATGTCTTAAAAGTTTCCAAAGCACTAGGCATACAAAAATTTATGTGCAGGCGACAAAGTAGGAAACCAAAAAAACAGAACAAGAACAACACTCGAAAGAAATTGGCATCCCGGATTACCTAGTACCCACGAACCCCCCTGTTCCTGACAGAAATTGGCCTCTTCTCTAGGTTCAGCTGCACTGCACCCGGCATATAATCTGGTTGCGCACTAAGGCCGGCCTGGAATCTTGGCGGGATCTGCTTCTGAGAGGAAGATCCACTTTGGTTCCTTGTGTCAGTTATGCCTTCTCTTAACTTTACTGGCTCATCATATTCATTGGATCGTATTTCTTTGTGCTTTTGATTAACTTGGTTGAATGTGTCCTGAGAATCCACCTCCAACTGTCCTGATTCTGAGCTAGAAGAAGAAATGCACTGTTTGACTTCCGATTGCATGATTGGACCCTTTCCCTTACTATAATTATCAGATTCAATTCTTTCTGACCAGGCCCTGTTTTAAGGTGTCAGAATCATTAGGTAGCTCGACTTTTCCAGCACCAGCATTACCGTCACCATCATTGTCATGAGGTCCTCGAGATCGAGATAGTTCCACAGCAGCTCTTGCAGCTGCAGCAGCATAAGCAGCCGACTGGAAAGCTGCTTGTGCGGCATCAGCTACGTCTTTGTACTTCCTTGCCTTCATTGAGTCGGAGAAGTATTTCTCTGGTTCTCGGGATGAACTTTCCAAATCCGTTTGGGGGGGCCTTTCACTAGCACTCGATTGTCCCTGGAGCCATTGCATGAAAATGAACAACTTAAAGTGGAAATCGTTGAATAATTCAGATTCCTAAAGTAACTCCTCGATTGAACTGCGTACCTCTGTCAGATTGGAAGGCTCATCAAGATTTAATGCGACGCCATTCTCTGCAGCAATCTCCTTTAGCACCTTCATCCGGTTCTCGAAGACAGGTTGCCTTGTTGACAGCTTCTGTATTATCTGAACATAATCACAGTTGAAAGAAATAAACATGCTCCATCAAATGTTTCACGCGTAAACTTAGAACAACCAGCAAGGAACTTGCCAGTTAGTCAGGCTCAGACATATGATACCAACATAATACAGAATCGGTTCAGGCTCTTAAGATATGATGGTTAAATCAATAACAAGAAATAACCAGCATCCAGATTATCCTTTACTTTCTTCAGAAGCAAAGCAAGCAAGGTTATCCAACCAACAGAGCTCAATCCCGAATTTCTTAGGGCTGCAAGTATTCATAAAAACTCTTCTACCACACTTAATCTTAGTTAATTTGGGCAAAGTGGTGTTTAAGCATGTCAGAATATCCAGGTCGGCAGTAAAGCGTAATTAGATTCAGCCATAACCTTAGCTACGTTTAATTGAATACTAAACCATCTTGTTAAACTTTTGCAATTTGTATACAGGGATTGTCACATGCTATGCCTATTAGGTATGGTCTTAGGAATAAATTGAATATTGACCGGAAGACATACTAATTAAATTTTCTGATCTCCATCATTTTAACCCTTGCAAAAAAATCTTGACAATTATGTTTGATTCATTAGACCATGCCCACTAAAATGAAAGCTACATTTATGAACCCCTACACTTATTTCATACTAAAATGAATATCTGCATTGACTTTAAACGTATTCAGATATAAACAGAATCTCATAGTCATATTACAACTAAATGAATAAGGATCATTGTGTAGAAAAATCACTTCGTTGGTATGAAAAAGATATTCCACAATCTAGAAACACCTCTGTTAATCCAGCAACCAACCAAGAAAGGCATATATGACTTAAAATCAAAGACATAGGTTTCAGACTATGTTTATGGAGGAAAATAGCAGGATGATCGAGCTGTTCCGTCCATATTATGACACTAATGGAACAACATGCTAAGATAGGGTCCAGGCTACACAACTTATAACAATGACTTCAGTAAACTTGATATGGTTGTGTAATGTTTCCACAGTAAAAAATAATGAATTGTTGTGATCTCACAAACAAGTGTACCATAGGATTGACGCCACAGTTGTTGCGCAATTCAACAGCACGAGCAACAAATTCCTTGCCATAGTGAGAGGCAAATGCAGCACGCATCTCTTGAAGCTCTGGAAAATCGCCACACCTCGAAGCGGCATAAATCAGCGTTGATGTCGCCTCCTTTAGTTCTTCAGGACATTCTCTGCGTATCAATATAAACAAAATGTACTCATTTGGAATGCTTGATGAAGTCTATGGATGTAACCACTAGCCAGCACAGGTTTAAGCTAAATTCAAATTGATAAAGAACGGCAAGCGAGACCAAAGACCATAATTTATAGCATATTATTCGACATCAGCAAGCATATCGATACTGGATAGGAACAACGACTATATTCAATTTAAATCCCACTACTCGTGGCCAAATAACCTATTATAGGATTCTTATCGAGTCCAGTCAAGTCGAGACGGTGCAGTGCAGTGCAAACTTTCATTTATAGTAAAAATGAAAAGGAAAGGAAAAAGGAGAGTACTTTTCTTGTTCAATAAGGTTGGCCCTTTCGATCAAGAGGTTGCAGTAGCTCTCCATCATAACATACGCGTCCAACATGTTCTGCTCCTTGATAACATGATCAGCCTACATATCAAAAAGCACGCCATTTAGTAACACCAACACCACATCCCCATAAGAACTGCATATTATGTATAAATTTTCATAGTTCGTATTAGTAGTTTATAAGATTTTATAATTCACACCGCACCCGAAGAAGTGCACGATCGTGATGACCAAGTTGAAGAAGCTGAAGAACGTCTGATCGGGCATTGGAACACCGAACTTCACGCTGCTTCTTCAGGACTGCTAGACGAGATATGGCCAGATCTAGTGTTGGCTTAAACTTGGTCACCTTCACGCTCCTACGAAACAATCGATCCAGCGTCTTCCCCATAATGAATATGTACGCTTGTGTGTGTTATATGATCAAATCCAAGTTAAAAAGACCAAAGAAAAAAAAATGATATGATGACTGAGATAATGGTGGAAAGACTTCCCTTTGAAAGGGCTCGTTTTTGCAACTGAAGAGAGCATCAAGCACACACAGAAGTGCCTGCCGAGTCAAAATACAAATGAGACTGGTTTGTTTTAACCTTTACGAAATGACAATGAAAGAGAAGATTGACCTATTTTTTAATAATAATATAATGCTAACAAGTACCATGAATTAGAGGATTGGGAAATTTTATGACTCATTATTCTTTTTTACATTGGTTATACAACATCTCAAATTTATAATCAATCAATCATCTTGGCACACTTAATTACTCTCTATATCACTTATTATTATTTTTATTTTAATGATGAAAAGACCACATTGTTTATGGGTCTATAGAAGCTTCTCAATATAGTAGTAGATTTTGACCCATCTACTTTTAATTTAGGATTTGTTTATTTATTGGTAGATTACAGATACAAATATTTTTTTTAATAATTTATGTAAATAATTAAATACAGATAGAAAAGTTGATAATTCTCATTAAAAGATTAAATATATAAAATATAAAGTAAATAAGACATATTTACACATATCATTTTAAAAAAGATACAAATATAAATGAAAAACAAATCATCCAAAAAAACTCTTAAAATCTATTAAAGATACCATGTAAACAGAAATGGGACAAATTTTTTGTTGTATTATTGTTTTTTTTCCAACCTAATTTTATAAGTTATTAAATAATTCATATTTATATTTAAACCTAATTACACTATTAAAATATTTATTATACTAACTTCTATAATTACTTCAAAGATTAATTATTTGCTGGAGAGTTGTTATTAAAATTTTAGATGTTTCTTTTAAAATAAATATAATAAAGATTTTTTTAATACTTCTAATATAAGTGATGCTCAATTCAATAGATGATCCCTCAATAATCTTATAATATGGTGATATCTCTTATAGAATATCCATCAAGCCGTCACCGTTGCAGTAACTGAAGAAAAAAAAAAAAAAAAAAGAAAGAGGTGAACCGCTTTTCCATTAAAGTAAACATCTAAAAACAAGATTTTGTTACCTTTTATATAATTTGTTATGAGGCATACCAGGAAAGGTTTTATTGCATCCTAGAAAGTTTATTAACGTGGGTATATAATAATAAGTTAATAATTCGATACAAAGGTGGTGGTAAAGCGCGTGGATAATGTGATTGGTCAAAATAAGATAGTGATTACGTGTGAATAATGAATATCAAAAGGCCTCTAATTTCCTGTTCCCAATGGACTTTTTCTAAACGCCCCCGTGGTATTGATTTTCCTTATTGTTTAAGGCAAAGGCCAAATGGAGAAGCGGAATTTAATAAAAGAACGCGGTTGTTCAAACGTCCGCCTTTCCCGGGGCGTGGAAGAAAACAAAAGAAACGCAAGCTTCCACGAAATTAAGGCGAGCCTCGGGAGGAGCTGGGGGTGGGGTCCGCGTTTGCGAACTGCGGCTTTCATGTTTTTAAGTATTAACCAAATCCAATTGTCCTTTTGCCGTCGTTTCTTTGATAAATATTGTCCCAACAAGAAAAGAGTTGGATGTTTCTGGCGTTTCTTATCCAACTTTCAACGTTGTGATTTAGTCGTGTGTTGTACTTTATCGATAGGCACCGTTCCTGATTATTGGTATAAAAATACAAATTTTAATGTTTTTCTAAATTAATAAATGATTTCCATCAGATAATAATAATAGAAAATACTAAAACATCATGGAGGCTTTCACATACTAATTTAAAAAGGCGTAATATGTGCATTTACTATATGAATTTTGTCTATGCTTTTAATGGGTCCTATTGATTAATAACTTCAACCTAGCTCATCCATTAACCCATTTTAAACCCAAAAATCATAACTAATAAATCCACATTTTCTATAATATTAACATTGCAATAATGGATTGTCAAATTGCTCTTTATAAAGATGACTTGTTTATAAAAATTTTAGCAACATGGGACTTTAAGCAGCAAAGCAACACATAAATCAAGATTATAATATTATAATTTTTATTTTGTTAGTTTTGGTTTCGATTTAAATTCAGGAATCAGTGGCATGGAAATTCATGCCAATCAAGTAACACTTTGTGCAATTAATCACCACAAGGGCTGACGACATTAAATTTAAAAAAGGCAATTTTCACACGAAAGTTGTTGAATAAGCAAATAAAATCAAGAAGTAGTGAGAAATAATTACTCTACTTGCTCTTTGAAAAGCAAGAGCGAATAGCAATTTTAGCCCATGAGTCGAATAAAATAAAAGAAGGTTGTTGGTTGATCAATTCTTGCTGTGCTTTTTATTCTTAAAATAGAGTATTACGATGTTTCTAAATAATAATAATAATAATAATAATAATAATTGTACTCCAAGTTCATGTCTGAAGAATACAGTAGAGCTTATGTCAGATAAATGGACATTGACTCGAGTAAATATTATTTTTCTTTTTCCAATTTTATTTTCAAGTTGGACACCCTCCTTTAAATGAAATGCCATGGACCTGAAACTCTAACGGAACAAATCATGGCAAGCATTAGCCGATTAGCAAGGGTCTGTTATGGGTGGTGATGGGTAGCATTTGATATGTCTGTGCCGTCGGTTGTGGGTTTAGAGTGAGAGAGAAAGAGGTAGTTCAAGCTTAGAAGCTCAAAATCGAGCTTCCGTGGCTGCTGATCACTCCTCTCCAGCATTGTTATGTAAGAAGTTTTCTCACAATGTTTATAATAAGCAATTTTACTGTACATTATTAAAATAATAATATCATAAGTTGTTAACATGGGTATATTGGTTATGTGATGGGCTTAGGTAGAAATATTAGTGGATCATGGGCTTGGTTAGAAATGTTAATGGGCCATAAACTGAATTATACTAATTATATTATGATTTATGCTATTGCTAATTTATCATATTAATAATAAATAAATAATAATTATAATGATAAAATAAATTAAAAAATAGTAATTACACGTTGCATGTTCTTAAAGGTTGAGAGTGTCACGTCATTAACGGAGTTATCTACGGTTAGCTCAGATACTAATGAGCATTTAACCATCATCAACTTAGTATGCTATATTAGCAAGTTATAGTGCACCATGTGTTCATAAAAGATTAAGATGACGTATTATTTTTTATAAAATACTTTAAGCCCTACATAAATAATACATTCAAGCAAATTAATTACACTTGCGGATAAAAACAAAAATTTGAATAAAGAAAACTTATTTCTTATGATAAATATCAATTCATCTAACAAACAAATTTGAAAAAAAAAATTATATTATATGAAAAATAAAAATTCTCCCAATCAAGAAAATATATAAGAATTCCTTATATATTACATGCCACGTAATATATATTGCTTATGATACAATATTTTTAAAAACAAAATAAAAAAAATAACTATTCTATAATAATAAAAATAGTTTAACAATTCAATTCCAATCAATCAAATAAGACATGAGAAAGCCAATGGTCTTATGGTATATGGACATTTCTCTGGTTTCTTGTGACAGATCATATGTTTGAATTCTTCATTTTTCTGATAATAATGTATGAAAAATTTTATAGCTTCGTCATTATCCAACAGCTCACACCATATCCAACTGTGATAAAATTATTAAAATAGTTGATATTTTAATTAATATATTTAATTTAACGATTATATAATTGACTGGATGATCCCGTCAATCCTATAACGTAGTAGGATATGAAGAATGATACTCTCTGTTCTCGAAGTAATTGTCTTATGCTATTCATACTACTAAACAACTCCAGTCTCATCCTCCTTCAAATTGAAATTCCCGTTAAGCAGGTACATCATGATAGCGAAACGATGAATTTTGCAAAACTCGCTGTCTTTAGGGTTGGATCGATTGATGATCGTGGCATGGGAGTCTCAAGTCATGCGTACAACGATACCAAGAAACTGCAAATCTACCACGTTTTTAATTTCCAAACCTCGTCTTCTTTTCTTACCTCATATTTCAAACAATCCAACCAGGAAGATTGACTGTTTTTTTTTTAAATTTAATTATATATTTTTAGATGATATGATTATGTGGAGGGCTAAATGGTTACATTAAAACGAAGGGACCAAACCTGCTATATTTTATGGACAGGGCCATAGAGTCGAGCGAAAGGTCAAATTGACATATCTTCTAAAAAAAAAAAAACTAAAATATGACCAGTTTAAAATAAATTACTAAAATATATCACTAGATTCACATGGTACGAGAAGAGGTGTCTCGTATAGGAAACATGCGAATTTTATGCATAAAGTAATATGTATTTAAGACATACAAATTAGGTATTGCATTGAGAACATAATTTTATAGAAAAAGTAATACACAATTAAGACATGCCAATTAGGTTTAGGAACATGCAAATTTTATGCAAAAAGTAATGCATATTTAAGACATATGAATTAGGTGAGTCATTTTAGTAATTAATTTAAGTTAAAGTCTACTTTGGTAAATAATTTTAAAAAGAAGTTCTCAATTGAAAAATAATTCCCATAGAATCTAGTCTTATATGTGATTATAGAGGTAGATTTGGTAAGATGAGTTTGGAATAACATTGATTGGATTGGTTTGTTTACTCTCAAACTCTTTTAGGTAGATTCACAGAGCTGCAACAGAGTCGAGTCGAGTTAAGCTGGTACAATAGTGAGCTCGAGCTCAGTCTCAGTTCGACCTCAACCAAACATAAACTTTTGAGCTTAAACTCAACTCGAAATATCACTATACAAGCTCAAGCTTGACTTGATTTAGTTTGTTTAAGTTCGATTTATTAAAAAATAATAATTTTAACTAAAATGATATTAATATCCAAATCTTTAATACTCAAAGCGAGCTCAATTATGCTCACGAACTCATCGAGCTAACCATTATGAAGTTCAAGCTTGACTCAATAAACTACTAGGGTTTAAGCTCAACTTGACTATTTTTAAATTGAATTAAAGTAAAATTGAGTAGTTTGTGGACCAACTTAATTTATTTGCACCCCCAGGTTCATGCACTAAATAAGTTGATCATTGTAGGCCTTGATTGTATGACATGCTATACCTCTGGGTTCGACCTGGTTCAAGTCACTTATAGAGAAGAAGCAAGATCTACCGTTGGATCTTGCATAAAGTTTTAGGTTTAGTTATGATCGTTGGTGTGGTAGGTTATATATAAAAGTTGTAGGTTGTAGGTTGAAAAAGTGGTAGGTATGGTAAATAAGTGACTTGACCCAAGTAGGTCTCCTATAACTCTCGAATGAGCAAAATTTATCTCATTCATCAATCTTCAAGATAATTTAATAGATGTAATCAAGTCAAGATTTTATAAATGCACGATTATGTCTTCTCATTTAATATTTTTTTTCAAAAATTAAAGAAACAATGAAATGCTTTAGTAACTTTACTCTTAAAGATTAAAAAGCAAAAAGAACAATCTAAAGACGCTAATAGTCATGGAAGAATTGATAGGACTATAATAAAATTTGAATGCATATTTCCAAATTTACTTGAGCATTATTGAATGACAATTACACTATGGGATATATAATGGAATACTGTTATAACCGAACAACTTAGATATGAACAACAGAATCCAACAATAAAGGAATAGTTCAGATTTGCAACAAAATAACAAGAATATACACATGGACAGTTCAGATCTGAACAAGAACAGCTTAGATCTACATCAAAGCAGCAAGGATCTACATCTGGACGTACCAGATTTAGGGGAAAGCCTAAGTGGCTTAAAGATTACACAGCATTGAATACATGTATACTTTACAAAATATAGATTTGTACACAGCTGAATCTATTGTAATAGCTGTCGTAACCAAAGTAGTTTTAACTAGTGCATATATAAATACAATGGAAAAATGGAAAAGGGTTTTATCACAGCTTACAAATACATTGTTTAGGAGTTGGTAACTCTCTCGAATAGCCACAACAATCATCTAGTTTCCTGCAAACATTAACAGAGAAGTTAATTTCAAACCTTAAACGAAAGAGAGGAAAGTAGAGAGGAGAGTTAGGTTAGAACTTAACTTTGAAATAACGAAGAGAGAGAAAAGTGAAGTTTATATACTCCGGGTATTGTAGTCGGGTTTTATTTCGGAGTCGGGTTATAACATTTGGTGCTCTCTTCCCGACAACTTTCTTCTATTTCAATCATGGCTCCTGTTACTCGTTCGCATGAATCCATGGATGAAATGGATGTAATGAAACAAACATTGCTTGCCATTCAAGATAGATTAAGTAAAATGAATGACAAAATAGAGAAATTAGAAGTAAATCAGAATCTTTCTAGAGTCAATCATGATAGTCCTCATGATTAAGATTCAACATTTTCAGACCATAATAGCTAGTATTGGAATTTGTTGAAAGGAATCAAACTGGAAGTTCCAAAATTTTCGGGCGAGGATGTTTTAGAATGGCTTTTTAAGGTTGATCAATTTTTTGTTTTCCATCAAATTCCCGATGAACAGAGGATTACTATTGCTTCTTTTGCTTTGGAAAGTGATGCTTTAAATTGGTATAAGTGGATGTTCCTCAATAAACAACTCAGTTCTTGGTCTAAGTTTACAGAAGCCCTTCAAAAACCATTCAGGCCATCTGGGTATGAGGACGTTCAGAGCATGCTTGCTAAACTAACTCAAACTTCTTCTGTCTCACATTATCAATCATAGTTTGAGGAACTTTCTAACCGTACCTTAGGATTGTCTGAATCATTCCTTATTAGTTGTTTTATTTCAAGATTAACTTCAGCCTTGAGATGAGAAGTTCAAATTTCTCGACCCAGAGATTTAATGGATGCAATCTGGTTAGCCATAATGCATGAAGACAAACTTAAGGAGCAGACAGAAGGCTTTCGAACTTTTAAACCCTTTAAAACCAATCCTTCCACATACACTTCCCCACCATTACAATTTTCAAAACCACCAATACAAACACATCATCCCTAGTAGGTTCTACTTCTACTTCCTTACCCATTAAATGACTGACTCCTGCAGAAATGCAAGCTAGACGAGACAAGGGACTCTGTTATAACTGTGATGAGAAATTTCACGGATTTCACAAATGTAAAGCAAAATTTCTTTTGCTTCTGTCGGATATTAAAGAAGATCATGAGCTACAAAATATTTCGGAATTACATAGGGAGAGTGATATGCATGGCACCATCAGTTACCATGCTTGAATGGGGAATGTTTCCTAGAACACTTAGATTTCAAGGCACTATTAATTCTCGTAAGATTGTTGTACTTGTTGATTCTGGTAGTACTCACAATTTTATGCATAGTAAGTTGCCAATCATTTAGGTCTTACCATAGTTCCAACATCACAATTTCATGTCATGTTAGGCAATGGTCAAAAACTTAAATGTCAAGGGCAATGTAATTTGGTTCCAATGAATATTCAGGGCTTTAATTTTCAAGATCTTTTTATATTTTGGATATACAAGGAGCAGAAGTGGTTCTCGGAGTTAGTGGCTCCAGGTTTGGGGCCTGTCACAATTGATTACACTGGTCTCATATGACTTTTCTCATTTGGGATCTTAGATTACCCTAGTGGGTGATCCATCTGTTCCACACAATTAATTTCTCATAATCAATTAAGGCGGCTCTTTAAGGTTCAAGTTGTAGCTTCTTGCTATACTCTTGTGGGTCAGATGGATACTATTTCAGTGAATACCACCAACAATAGTTCCATTGAAGAACTATTGGGCATATTTTCATCAATATTTGAGCCACCATCATCATTGCCTCCTTTACGATCCATTCAACATCATATTCATTTAGTACATGGGACTGATGCAACGAATGTAAGGCCTTATCGGTATCCTCATTTCCAAAAGGAGGAAATTGAGAAACAAGTTCATGACATGATGGAACAAGGCATTATTCAGTGTAGTAATAGCCCTTTTTCATCTCTAGTCTTATTGGTTAAGAAAAAAGACGATTCTTGGCGTTTTTGTTTGGACTATAGGGTACTTAATCAGGCTACTATTAAAGATGAATTTCCTATTCCCACAACTGATGAACTTATTGATGAATCACATGGTGCTGAGATATTTTCGAAGCTGGACTTAAGTGCTGGTTACCATCAGATTCGAATTGGCTCCATCTGACGTTTCAAAGACTGCCTTTTGCACTCACGAAGAACATGTGAGTTCCTTGTGATGCCATTTGGCCTTAGCAATGCTCCGGCCACATTTCAATCCATGATGAATTCCATTTTTAAACCTTTCTTACGCAAATTTCTCATTGTCTTTTTTTATGACATTCTTGTTTACAGCAGGTCTTTAAAGGAACATATTGCACACTTAGAAACAGTGTTCGCTACTTTGCAAGCTAACACTCTTTATCTTAAGAAATCTAAGTGTGTCTTTAGCCAAACTACTATTAATATCTGGGACACATTATATCTATCCATGGTGTACAACCTGATCCAGTAAAGATGGCAGCAGTACAAGATTGGCCAGTTCCTATCTCTTTGAAGCAGTTAAGAGCTTTTTTGGGGCTTTCAGGCTATTATAGAAGATTCATCAAAGCTTATGCTTCAATTGCCAGCCCTTTGACAGATTTATTAAAGAAAGATGCTTTTCAATGGTCATTGGAGGCTCAATCTGCTTTTGACTCTCTTAAACATGCTTTAGTCACAGCTCCAATACTTGTTTTACCAGATTTTTCTAAATAGTTTATTATAGAAACAGATGCTTCAGGATCAAGCATTGGAGCAGTATTGTTGCAGGATGATAGACCAATTTCTTATTTCAGTAAGAAATTGCCAATCCATATGACTAAAGCATCAACTTATGTTCGTGAATTGTTTGGAGTAGTGGAAGCCGTTAAGAAATGGAGACAGTATTTACTTGGTGCACACTTTGTTATCAGGACCTATCATCAAAGCCTTAAAGAGCTTCTCACTCAGGTTATTTCTACTCCTGAACAACACAAATACTTAACTAAGCTTTTAGGGTATGATATACCATTACATACAAATCTGGACAAGACAATATTGTAGATGATGCTTTGTCTCGTCAGTATGATGGTATTCTTATGCAATTGGCTACTTCATTACCTTTATTGCATATTTTGGATACTATTAAACATGAATATACCCAACTTCTAGCATTTATTGATGTGATCCAGCAGTTGGATCAGGGTCAACACTTGAAGTGGCCATTAAAATGGCATCAGGGTTTATTGTATACCAGAGGCCGACTGTTTTTGGTTCCTACTTCTCTATTGATTCCTTCTATTTTATTGGAATTCCATTTGACTCTAGTATTAGGCCATTTTGGTATACTTAAGACTTATAAAAGGATAGCATCTCAATTTTACTGGCCTGGTATGAAACATGATGTAGAGTTATTTGTTCGAGATTGTGCGGTTTGTCAACAAACCAAGTACTCTACCCAAAAACCAGCTGAGCTATTGCAGCTATTGCAACCATTGCAAATACCCAAGCAAATTTGGGAGGATATTTCTATGGACTTTATTACTTGTCTTCCTAAGTCCAATGGGTTTTATGTCATTTTTGTGGTGGTGGACAGGTTGTCCAAATATTGTCATTTGGGAGCTTTGGATTCCAATTTTTCAGCTACTAAGGTAGCTCAGTTGTTTATACAATTGGTGGTTAAGTTGCATGGTTTCCCAAGATCCATTGTTTCGGATAGGGATCCTGTATTCATGAGCAATTTTTGGAAGGATTTATTCCGTTTCAGTAGCTCTAAGTTGTCTTATAGTTCAGCCTATCATCCTCAATCCAATGGGCAAACTGAAGTTTTAAACAGAACAATCCAACAATATTTGAGATGCTTTGTTATGGATGTTCCTTCCCAATGGTATAAATTTTTACCATGGGCTGAGTTCTCTTATAATACATCTGAACATGAAGGAGCTTCTATGACTCCTTTTGAAGCAGTCTATGGATGAAAACATCCTACTATTCCTATGTATGTTCGAGGCAATTCTTCTTTGGAAGCAATTGATATGGAACTGTCTACTAGAGATCATATTCTCTCTATCTTACAGACTAATCTTAAAGCTACTCAACATCGAATGAAGCATTTTGCAGATAAGCACCGTATTGAAGTCACTTTTGCTGTAGGGGATTGGATTTATGTGAAATTAAAACCCCACAAGCAGACTTCAATGTCGGGTACTGTTCATCACAAACTATCATAGAGGTTTTATGGTCCATTTCGTATTGTTAAACGAATAGGACTCACTGCTTATCAACCGGAACTACCTCAAGCTGCTCTAATACATGATGTTTTTCATGTATCTTGCTTACAATTGGCTCAGGGTTCAACTGATGCTACTCTAACTTTACCATCATAATTCTATGACAATCCTCTAATTCAACCTCTATATATTTTGGACAGACGAATAATTTTATGACATGGCTCAGAGGTGGCTCAGATACTAGTTCAATGGGATGGATTACCATTAGAGGATGCTACTTGGGAGGATTTTTCAAATTTTAAACGGATCTATTCACATTTTGACCTTGAGGACAATGTCGTTTTTCCAGAAGGGGAGAAAGTTGTTACAACCGAACAACTTAGATACGAACAATGGAATCCAACAACAAAGGAACAGTTCAAATTTACAACAGAACAACAAGAATATACACCTTGACAGTTCAGATCTGAACAGGACAGCTCAAATCTACATCAAAACAGCAAGGATCTACATCTGGACATACCAGATTTAGGGAAAGCCCCACGTGGCTTAAAGATTACACAGCATAGAATACATGTATACTTTACAAAACATAGATTTGTACACAGCTGAATCTATTGTAACAGCTGTCGTAACCAAACTAGTTTTAACTACTGTGCATGTATAAATACAACGGAGAAATGGAAGAGGGTTTTATCCCAGCTTACAGAAATACATTGTTTAGGAGGTGGTAGCTTTCTCGAATAGCCACAGCAATCATCTAGTTTCCTGTAAACACAAACAGAGAAATTAATTTCAAACCCTAAACGAAAGAGAGGAAGCCAGAAGGAGAGTTAGGTTAGAACTTAACTTTGAAAATAACGAAGAGAGAGAAAAGTGAAGTTTATATACTTCGGGTATTGTAGTCGGGTTTTATTTTGGAGTCGGGTTATAACAAATACATTATTAATACATAATAAAAAGAAAAAAAACCATGTCAAATATATAAAAATAAAAAAAAAATTCTTCTCCATTGTACGAAGAATCTACCCTAATGATAAAAAACTAATAAAACCCTAATTCTAGATAGAAATATAGGTCGAAGTAATGATCGCAGTTAGCCATTATAAAATGAAATTAAATAGAATGTGCAGATTATTAATGGTAGTGGTAGGTACTAAGGCGATTGTGTGTAGGGTACTCGAGAATTAACCATGAACTTTGGATTTGTGAGTTGCTAATGATGATTGGGTAGTTATGTTAATTGTGCTTGAAGGTAATTTAGATGTGAAAGGTAATGCATTTGAAAAAAATAGAGGTGGGGATTTGAATAGGATGATAATAAAGGCTAAATTGATGACTCAATAAGATGCAATGGAAAGACAAAGTCTTGATCGAAAAAAATGGAGATTAAAGAGAGTGTGACTCCCTAAAAAAGTATAAAATGAAAAAAAGAAGAGATGAAGAACTCAAATTCAATCCCCAACTCTCCTAATCGCCACTAGGGAAATGACTCTTTAATAAACCGATTTATAAGTGAGAAAATTAAACTTATTGAGGAGGAAAATTGAAACATAGTGAAGGATGGGAGGGATAGGAGGAACGAATACGACATTGAGGTTTCTTCTAGAGATCAATATGATGTTACAAAGAGTGGTATTATTTAGAATATGCAAAGTATGTTAACGTTAGTTTAAGGAATGAAAAAAGAAGGTTGCTACTAAATAGCCATTCTTAAGTCTAGGTAAAGAATCTTATTAAGTATCTCTTGTGTAAATTTGTAAAGTGAATGGGTTGTAAGACTCTCGTTTCTGACGCTTCTTATTCTATCCAAGTCATTCCCTAAGCATCATTCTTATATTACTTGTCTAAAGTCTTATATAGTATGAGACTCATATGATAAGCATGTAATGTTCTTATTAAGATCCCTATGTTTAGTATTTATAGATTCTATGGATCAAAAGCTACACATCATATGAGATGTGACAAAAGATATAGTGATGATGTGTTACCTTTCTCTTTTATTTATTTTTAACGAGGTGTTGTGTCGTAGAGGTGAGCGGGTATAGGGTGGGTAGGGCATGAAACCTTACCTATACCTTACCCTATAAAGTATAGGGTATTAATTCTTCTACCTATTATTTACCTGGTAACATCTCGTACCCACTATGTATCTTATATTTTATAAAATCTACAGGATACCCAATGGAATCTACAATTTTTTATGAAATCTTTTTTTTTTTTTTCCCTTTGTTAAATTTTAAGCTTATAATAGTATATAACATTACCTTATTTTCATATATTTACAATAAATAGCTAGTGAAAAGTGATTTAAAAAGGTGATTTGTTAATATCACAAGCTCTGTAATATGAGAAATTTATTTATATGTGAAAGTTAAAACATATAACTTTCTTTAATTAAAGGGAAAAAGGGGAGAAAACAACAAAAAAGGTAAAAGAACAAATATATATACCAAAAATTCATTAAAAGATTGGTACTTTAGTTTAATTATCCTTGGATAGTACATAAAATATTTTTTTGATTAAGCCATTAAAAGCAATTAAAGAATATGACATTATTAAAAGTTAAATAATCAAGACAACAAACAAGTATCATTATCTTAAATAATATTTATATTAACAAAATAAAACTATTTTATTGTTAATATCATAACATTATTTTATTCAATTCTTATAGGGAGGATACATAATACTTAGGAACATGTATCCTATATTTAGTAGAATACAAGTTTAAGGATTGGTATAGGGTATGAAAAGCTCATATCCATACCTTACCATGTGAAAGCAAGTTTTATCCACCCAAAACCTAGCCGATTGAGTAGAATTCGAGTGGATACTCTGTTTTACGAGATTATCCGTCCACCTTTATGATGTGCCGTACTCAAATTGGCCAAAATCCCAAAAGTAGGCAAGTTGATGAAGAGACGAGTTCAACTTGCCTATTCCTGGTTTATTTTTATCCTAGTGACATTTTTATAATTTTTTTAAAAAAGCAATATTAATTTCCATTTCCCTAAAATGAATAACTTATAAATATAGCAAATAATACGTACAGATGGATGTTTGCCAAAATTTGGTCAAATAAATTTACGTTGAAATAAAATGTATATAAGTAAACAATTATAAACGAACACTCAAACTCGTTGGATTACGACTTGTAAGAATGGAAACATATGATAACTAATTAACAATAAGAGTGCTCAAATTAGAACAGAATTAAAAACTAAAACGTCTGATGGAGAATACACTCACTTTAAATCTATCAACATTCGTATAAACATAACTTTTCTTATTTCACATCTCCTGAACCTCACTCCTACTTTATTGCACGTGAAGTTGCGATTTCGAGTTTAAATATTCTGTATTTAAAAAATCATCACAATACTCATGCCTATTCACTATTTAAAAAATGTAATAAATATTTTGCTATCGCAGCATGAATATAATAGATATTTGTTTTTATTCTAATATAGTTCCTTACTTTTTTTTATATATACATACACACACATATATAAAACTTCAAATAATTATATAAAGTTAAGTAATCGTATTTATAAGGAAATTAGAGAGAAAATATCTAAGGAGTTGTGAGCAAACTAAGGTGAGCAGTTTATTATTGTTTGTTTGTAATGTTTGTAGGATTAGTCTATTAAATAGGCCTAAATATGTTAATCCTAATTAATGTGCTCTTTGTGCTTGGCAGGGGCCGAAAGATTAGTGAAGCTGCCAGTGATTAGGCCCACAGTTTGACAACTGCGTTGTCTAGATGAGTGGAGCAGTATTCCAAAAAATGTGGTAAATTAGATTTTAAAGTGGTTGTTGATAAGAAAATTATGAGACACCGAAAAAGTAATGGGAAAATTCAACAACCGTCATGGATTTAACAAGATCGATCTTATTAAATAATTGAATGGTTTAGGTCAATTCTAATTGTAATCGAACTTCTAATATTTTTTTAAGTTAATTTTTCATAATTAATTTAATAGTTACATTATGAATTGTTAAATAATTGAATGGTTTAGGTCAATTCTAATTATAAGCGAACCTCTAATATTTTTTTAAGTTAAATTTTTTATAATCAATTTAATAGTTACATTATGAATTGTTTGATCCTATATCACGGGACCATATAAAGTTTCCAAAATTATAGTTACGTAGTACAAATATTATGGGATGTTTGTATAGAGTAGTGCAGTAAATTAGTTCTGATTCATCAAAGACTCTGCTTGTTTGCATGAACCATTTTCATTATGAGATATAAATTCTTGCAAAAATCAACTAATTCATGGTTGTAAAGAGTGGTACCAAAAAATCCAGCAAGCATCACTTTGACTATCATTCCAAATAGGATATGATAATACACAAGAAAGTATCTCTGGCTGATGCAAACACGATCCTATCAAAGTCAAAATTCAAAATCCTGTCGTCACTACTCTATGTGCATATATTTCACATCACAACTAGAAGTTTTTACAAGCCTGCTGATCTTGATTTTGCAGTTGAAGTTGTCGTCCTGCCACGATTCAAGTTCCTTGTTCCATGATGGTCCGTCCTAGGAGAAGGTGTACCAGGAACTTCCTTCTTTGATGTATGAAGTTGTTCTAATGTTGCAAGAACATCAGCCATTGGTGGTCTGTTTCTAGGATCAGTGTGGAGACATCGGAGGGCAAGAGCTGCTGCACCTTGAGCTCCTTTCTTGGAGTACTGACCCCCTAACCTTGTATCCATTATTCGAAAAATTCGCCTATTGTCGGTCAGGAATGGTTTTGCCCAATCAACTAAAGTTTCCTCAAAGGATCCGGGCCTGTCATCGTCCATTGCTCGTCTCCCTGTGAGTAATTCTAGCAACACAACACCGAAGCTGTACACATCACTCTTTGCTGTCAATCGACCTGTTTATTTATGCTGTTAGTAGGAGCTCATTCCTTATCAAGACTTAATGAAATATCGCAAATACATCCTTAAAAGGTCAGATACCGAAAGACCATATACTCTTAAAACAAAGTAAATTAAGGGTATTTATTTTTAACAATACTCTCGATTGAGGATATGTCACATAAAAAAATAAGACCTTATGTGATACTATACGAGAACCACAGTAGTCAGAACACCTCAATAGAGGATGTTGCTAAAGACTACCTCCTTTTTCTTTCTCAAAACATGCTATACTTTTCCCATATTTCTTAAAATATGCTGCTATCTTTTCAACCGTTCAAACTAACTAACAATCATTATCTGTGTTCTTTAAGTGACAGGTTTTGTGATCTTTAGCAGCATCTTAAAAGATAGGTGCATATTTTTACAAGTTATCAGATTGGGCATTTGGAGATCAACATGCATCAGACCAATAATTTTCGGGTTGTATGCACAATTACACAGAAAAGTGTTAAGGTCTGCACAACAATTAAATAATCTAAAAGCTTAAATTTTAGATATAATGTAAATTATAAACTATTACATTTATTATAAAATTCCCCTAAGCCAAATTTGAGTAAACCCATTAAATGAACAACTGAATTAATTGGGTTATCATGAGTGCGAAAAATTCAAACTTATGATCTCGTATTTTAATATCATATAGATATAGTATGAAATTATATGTATTATCATTTAATATTAACTAACAAAGGCTAACCTGTTGCCACATACTCTGGCGCAGCATAACCTCTTGTGCCAACAACTCTAGTTGAAACATGGGTTTTATCTCCTGTTGGTCCATCTCTTGCTAAACCAAAATCCGACAGCTTTGCATTATAATCCTGCATATTTTTCCAAACTACATTGATTAGCCAACTTTGGACATTTCAATGCCAATCAAACACCAATCTATAGTTTTTCGCTTTCTTTCTAACATACCGAATCGAGTAGAATGTTTGAGGCCTTCAAGTCACGGTAGATTACATTGGCATCTAAGCTATGTAAGAATGACAAACCCCTTGCAACGGCTACGGCGATATTCATTCGTGTAGTCCAAGCAATAGGTTGTACGCCTTCTGCAGACAACAGGAAAGTGCAAATAAAATCTGGTATTGTTTGACAGGACAAGATGGAGTACTGAACAGACTAGGCCATGGTGAGAGACTCAAAATTTGTAATTGTTTCATGGTGGTAAAAATATGTAGTTGTACATTTCAAATTTGTAATTGAGCTAGCATGGTATGTTTACGGGATAATGACGTATCTTATATTAGTACTCACTTATAGCTCGTTCATTTTATTGTATAAAATAAGGAGGGAATGGAATTTAAAATGTAAAACAAGTAATTATTAAAATATATGTAAAATATCTATAATACTCTTTATACTTATAAAAGGAACATAATTATATAGATGATATTTTCAAGATAGAGACATTTATGACAAAATTGAAAGACAATCCGTGGGTGTTGACATGAAAATCATCATTTTACATAATAACAATCCATTATGAATTGTTATTTCCTGTAGTGAATATCATAATAGCAACTTTACGGTGAACGAGGAGGAAATAAATGACTATTTATGTTAAGTGAAAGGGCTATTAGTATAATGTTGATCTTTATTTTAACTATTTGAATGTTTGATCGCTATTATTACCAATTAACATAACATTGAGCCTCCGTATAAACAATTTAAAAGTTGAATCTTTATTTGAACTTCACCTTATACGTAACTCTTTCACTTGTAATTTTTACAATAAATAAAAGACCAGGTGCTAAACCATTGGATCAACTCAATGTGAAATTAAATATAGATAAATTAGATCAAAAGATCATAACATTTAAGAATAAGTTCAAAAGATGTTATAATATTTAGTGAGTAGGTTCATTTTCGGTCATAACGTTTGGGGTAAGTTTATTTTAGGTCATAACATTTAAAGAAGTTGGTCAATTGAGGTCACTATTAGCATGTGTTAACATAATAAATATTTAATTAAAACTCAAGAAACTCCTTTTTTAAGATCTCATTGACATGTAATACCTAATTAAACGCCATAAGACACTTTTCCAAACGCCTCTTTTGAACTTTTCGAAACATTACGATCTTTACCCCCAAATGCTATGACCTTATGATGTAATTTAACAAATTAATTATACTATAATATCATGTTGGAAATCAAAAGTTTAAATTTCTATACCATAGTATCATTAATTTCAATTAAATTATTCACTTATTGGTTTTCTATTAAATCATAACGAAAAATTATGGCTAATATTAAATAACATATCTAAAACTCAAGACTATTTCTGTAAATTTAATAGAGGTGATAATAGATACTTGAAACTAAAAGCAATTTCCAAATATCTTGAGGTTAAGTAACTTACTCCTGAACAAGTGATTCTCCAGACTTCCTTTGGGCATGAATTCATAAACAAGAAGTCTATTATCTAACTCTGCACAATAACCAATAAGTTTGACTAGATTTTCATGGTGAAGTTGACCCAAATAGTTTACTTCTGCCTGCCAAATTTGAAGATTATTACAATGTCAGTTCAACAATAAAAACCAATAAAAAAAATTAGTTCAAAAAGATAATTAAAAATAAATAAATCAGAAAAGGAATTTGTTCTACTTACAAGCCATTCCTTATGGCCTTGGAAACTATCGGTCTTGAGTTTCTTAATAGCAACCACCATTCCACTTCCTGGTCTAGTGGGAGCCAATGTGTTCTCGTCGATCCACCCTTTGAATACGCAACCGAATCCTCCCTCTCCTAGCATAGTCTCCGACCGGAAGTTCTTGGTTGCATTTTTCAGATCACTCAAGCTGAAAGATTTAAGGTTGTTGGAGATGGATGTATCAACAACTTCCGGAGTTATGACAGGTTTGCTTGGTTTCGTCAAAGATGTCTGCTGACTAGAGGGATACAAGTCCCGATTGGAATTGCCAGAGATCTTTGTGGTTTCTGAAAGAAGTTAGGTATGGGCAAATGGTAAATACATCTCCACAACTATTGATCAATTTTATGATACTTTTAGCAATAATTTTGGAGTTTCAACTCACAATTTTTGAAGACTTTAAAATACTCTCATGAGACAGTTTTCGGAGATATAATTGCAATTATCCATTGATAAAACAAGAGAAAGCATAATTATTTGTGTATTAGCATGACAGACTTGAACATGTATGAAGATAACATGGTTTCATGTTGAAGATACCATGGCAAACAAGGTGGTCGCAAAAAAGTTTAGGAAAAGGAGTTGCATAGATAAGTAATAAAAGTTATTGAAATCGTTTTGATACAAATACGGATCATCTACAGATAAGAAATAGATGAAACAGAGAGGCACCATATCTGATATCAAATATTAATAAGCCATAACTGCATCATATTTTATCAGTTAACGACAATTCAACAGCATCCAGTTTGCCATTAAATTGCCAATCAGTTAACAAAGTAGTCTCTTCCAGCTTCGCAATCGGAATAAACAATACAAAGAAGCAAAGCTGAAAATATATAATTCGATGGATAAAAATTCAAAATTCAATTGGAACATGAAGAGTTTGAAGTGAGTATGCACCAATTCATCTCAAATTTCAAGCTAATACAAGAGCTGGAGTTAAAATTCCAATACGAACCCGGAAAATTGCCAGAGGAAGCATGAGACAATCTAGCTGGTTTCTTGAAACAGTTTCCCATTGCCAAAATTCCAGAAAACAAAAACTCTCACCAAACTTCCATGAATTATAAAGAATCCAATACAAAGTCGGTCATCCTAGGAGCAACTTCTCCAGGATTTATATACACATATATATATGTGAACGTGATTGCATTGTTATTGGAAAATGAAAAGATGAGAAAGTAAATGAAATATAAGAAAAAAAATCTAGCAGTTGGTCAAGGATCATTTATAAAATTTGGGATTTAGAAGAAGACTTTATTTTAGTTGAAGTCATGGAAATTCAATGATCCCAGCAGCTGTGGACCCACTTTGATGTTGATGTTGCAGAATATACTAGACGTATTGTATACATGTGCATTAAACTTTTATGTAGTTTTATGACCTAGTCGTTGTTCAATTTCTCATTCAAAGTTGACCAAAAATTAATATTTGACATTGCAATCAACACACTGTTCATACGTGGAGAAGTTGATTGGATTATTATCATCACAATGATCTGGCTTTGTATGTCCTGTTAGGTGGTCAAATGGCATCTCCTAGTTAGTTTTTATGTTGCGTTACTTTTACCAATTTTGCTCCACCTTCTTCTTATTTATAATTATACCAGTGGCATTATGTTAGCGAACCAATCTTGGAATCGTTAACGGGTAAATTTGCTCCACCTTCATCTTACTATTCCCATGCGATTTCTACCGACAATAAATAAACTAAAAAGAAGAAGAAAAAAAGAAGATTAATATCATGTATAGTATCCGAACTTTGATGAAATATGCAATTAGATACTTAGGCTTTAAATTCGATCAATGTAGTAATTAAACTTTGAAATCGATCAATTCAAGAATAATTATACAAATGGTACATATACTTTGGCAAAATATGAACTTTGAAATTAATCTAATTATTACCTAAAAAATTTTAAAATTAATTAATTTAATATATTAAAGAACTTGACGAAGGTACTATTAACATTAAAAAATTTTTTTTAGATACTGAATTAATTAACTTCAAAGTTCAAATACTAAATCGATCAATTTTAAAGTTTAGGTACATGATTATATATTTTGTCAAAGTTTAGGTACCATTCATAACATTAGCTCATCAATTCAATATCTAAAAAAACTTTAAGATTGATTAATTTAATACTTACAAGAACTTGATGGAGATATTGTTAGCGTACATAAAAAGTTTTTTTTTTCAGATATTAAATTGATTAATTTCAAAGTTCTGATACATAATTATGTATTCTGTCAAAGTTTCATGATATTAACCCATCAATTTAATACCTACAAGAACTTGACAGAGGTATTATTGGTATATATAAAAAGTTCTTTCAATACCAAATTGATCGATTTCAAAGTTGAAATACTAAATTCATCGATTTCAAAGTTTAAATTTTTAATTACATATTTTGTTAAAATTTGGATACAAGTCTTACCGACTTAAGATCTCACTGGGGAGAGAATGAGTTGCAATTTTATCTATAGATCGGTAATCAACGATCACACGAAGAAAATTTGAACTTTTTTTAGCTTCTTTTTCAGGTCGTGCATGGAAGGTCAATAATTGATTGTTGCAGGTTAATGGTCATAGGATAATTTAAGCGGTTTAGGAAATTTATGTGTTTAAGGACATAGATTTTTGCAGTTTGAATTATGTGTTTAAGGAATACCGACTCTTTCTCTCTCTATTTTTTAGAGAGAGATTTTCCTCTCTTTTGAGAGTGGTCCCATCTTTATGATGGTTTTTTGTTCTTTTTCTCTTAGTTTGTTTTTGAGTGCACGTTATTTTTCTATTTTTTCGTTTTCATCATATCTTCACCTTCATCTTTTCTTTCTTACACCATCATAATTTTTTTCCTCTGTGCTTTGTTTGCATCTAAATCATACCAATGACCATGGCTTCGATCTCTGGGTATGTTTTTAGTGTGTTTTTGTGCTTTGATTCGCCCACCTGTGCTCTATATTTGTGATCAGTGTTTCTTTCTTTTCTTTTTGTTTGTTTGTTTTGATTCTTTCTCCTTTTCTTTTGTGTGTCTTCCGTTTTTTTCTTTTGCTTAGTTGGAGTGCCTTCGTCTTTTGTTTCCTTCTATTTAGTGCTCTATCTTGCTATATTTTCCGCTTCTCTGTCTCTTTCAGGTCTCATTTTGGTCTTTCTTGGTTTTCTTTCCAGTTTAGATCATCTTGCAGCTAGAAGATCTGAAGTTAGTCAAGGAATTTCCAGTAAGATGGTTGGAAATACAATGGATGGTCTTGATTTGGAAGAAAACGTTGAATTGGTACATGAGAATGAATACCTTATGATTGGCAAGATTATTGCAGAAAAATCTCTTAATAAAGCAGGGATTATGAATATTTTAAGCAAGGCTTGGAAGAACTTGGGTAGTTTAAGGATTTCTATGATGAATTTGAATATGTATCTGTTTGCTTTTGAAAGTATGGAGGTAGCGAGATTTGTTGTGAATGAAGGTCCATGGGCAGTTATGGGACATTGTTTGATTATGGAGAAAATGGAAACTAGGTTCCAGAATTGAGGATATTAAGATGTCTTCGATTGAATTTTGGATGCAAATACATGGTCTCCAATTGGAACATTTATCCCTTAATAATGTTAATCGAATAGGTGCTTTGGCTAGTATGGTTGTGGGAGTAGACCCTTTGGAACTTCCAAATGGCCTTAAAAGAAGTTTTCTACGTGTTAGAATCAAATTAAATGTGAAGGAGTCTCTCAATTCTGGGACATGGATTAATAGGAAGAATGGGAGTCGTTATTGTGTATCTTTCAAGTATGAAAGATTACCATATTACTGTTTTGAGTGTGGTCTGTTAGGGCATGTGAGTAAGAATTGTATGAATGATAAGAGAGATGGTGAACATTATGGAGCACATTTAAGGGCTTTTCCTTTTCGTGATTTTGGGGTTGTTGTTGAAAAAAAAGTTGGAACCAAAAATTCTTGCTCGGGAGAAAATGAGGATCCTAATATTCAGGCTAATGTTCCCTTTAACCATACCACTTCAAACACTATTCCTTTGTCCTTTCCAAACACTGATAAACCACACACAACTTTTGAACATATCAAGCCTCCTTCTCCCATTGATGATCCTTCTTTCCCATCAAAACCGTTGAAGACTGTTCTTACAACTGAGAGTAATATTTTAATTGATATTCCTTTCAAACACATTGCTGCAAACTCTCCAGTTAAACAATTAAATCCTTCTTTGCTCATTCTAAACATTGATAAATCACACACATTGGCTGAACCTGTTCATTCTCCTTCATTTGTTTTCGTTCCATTAGCATCAATATCACAATCAGCTGAGAGTAAGATTTTTTCTATGTATCAAGAAAATATTGCTCGAAGATCCCCAGATAACTCCATAAATCAACTTTCTCAATTTCTTTCCACTATCCATGATCATAGAATTTCAAATCTTACTCCTATAGATTTAACTGAGGATCCTATTTCGGAGTTTACCAAAGATGTGGAAAATGGATTAAGTGATGAAGATGGAAAGGAGAAAAATGCTGATTATTTTGTACATTTACCGGATGAGGAGGAAATTGAGCCTAAGGTGTTTGTTAGAGAACCTTTAGAAGCAAGAGCCTTGGTGGTTGCTTTTGACCGCATGAATCTAAAAAGAAGATGTGAAGAGGAGATTCTTAATGAAGGTAAATCATCAAAATTATGGGAGGCACCAATGAAACAGGAAAAGAAATTTGTGAAAAAACCACAAAAGAAAGGGAAAAAGGTTATGGATGTGAAGAAGTGTAGGGTGAGACGTAACCATCGATGTATGGTTTTTGATGAGTCTATGGAATTGCTTGACATTCCAGTGGCATTCTCTGATTTAGGTGGCGGTGGTGGCTGGCCCAGAACAGCCACACGGGTGCCATGAGGATCCTTTCTTGGAATTGTTAAGGTTTTGGATCTTCCTTGACAATTCGACATTTAAAGGATCTCATTTGTAAATATAATCCTTGTTTAGTTTTTCTTATGGAAACAAAGAATATGGAATATAAGTTGGAAAGTGTTCGTAACAGAATGAAGTACAGTAGTGCTCATTATGTTTCCCCTGTAGGACTTAGGGAAGGTCTCTCTTTATGGTGGTCAGCAGATTTAGTAGTTGAAGTTGAGGAGAGCAACAACTGGTTTATACATTCAATTGTCAAATGGCAGGATAAGTCTCTTGCTGGAATTTTCACATGGATTTATGCTCCTTGTACTTTTGGTGTCAGGATTCAACTCTGGAATACTTTGATTGATATTTCTAATGTAATTAAGGATCCTTAGCTTTGTATTGGAGATTTCAATGATATAGCTCATGATCATGAGAAGTGCGGAGGGAGAAGCAAGGATAAGAGACAAATCCAAGCTTTTCAGAATATGATATCTGAAGCGAAGTTTCATGATTTAGGGTACATTGGAAACCTTTTTACTTAGTGTAATAATAGATTTAGTGGTGAGTTGATCAAGGAATGGTTAGACAGAGGTTTATGCTCTTCAGAGTGGCTTTTATCTTACCCAAAAACAAGAGTTTTACATGAAGCTCCAATTGGATCGGATCATTCACCTTTAATTGTTGACTCTGTTTTTGGAGAAAAGAAGGGTATTAACTCTTTCAAATTTGAAAATGTTTGGCGTGTTTCAGAGGAATGTGGTGCTATTGTTAAACAAGTGTGGCAGAGATGTGAGGGTAATATTGATTTAATTGGTGTCATGCTAAAATTAAAAAAATATAGTGAAGAACTTGTGAAGTGGAGCAAAATTTACTTTCCTAATAATAGGAAAGAAATTGAAGTGTTGAAAGCAAAGTTGGGGCTACTGAAAGCAAGTCTTTTGGAGGGTCAACAAGATGCAATTGATGGTATTCAACATCAGATTGATGAGCTGTGGTGCCGTGAAGAGGTTTTTTGGCACCAAAGATCAAGGATAAATTGGTTGAGTTATGGTGATCGTAATACATTTTTTCATCATACTACTATTCGGAGAAGACATCGTAATAAGATCTTTATGCTGGAAAATGATCAAGGGGATTCTCTGACTTCTGAAAAGGAAATTAGTGATGCTTTTGTGGATAATTTTAAGGAGCTGTTTTCCACAAGGGGTGAGAGAAGTTGGCAGATGGTTTTGGAGTGGATAGAACCAAGTGTATCTGCTGAAATAAATGATGTTTTATGTGCACCTATATCTAGTGAAGAAGTGCGTGATGCAGTCTTCCAATTAGGAGCTTTAAAAGCTCCTGAACCAGATGGTTTCCCAGGTATTTTCTGCAAATCTTACTAGAATATTCTCGGACCGACTTTGATTTCAACAGTTAAGCTGTTCTTCATCTCAGGTAAAATCCCCAACACTCTTAATGATACAAATCTTGTTCTCATTCCTAAAGTTCAAAGTCCTACTTTAGTTTATCAGTTTCGTCCTATTAGCCTTTGCAATAATCTGTACAAAATCATCTCTAAGATCCTTGTTAATAGATTGAAACCTTTTCTAAATAATCTTATCTTAGAGAATCAAAGTGCTTTTGTGTCAGGACGTATGATCCAAGATAATATGATAATTGCACATGAGATGTTTCATTTTTTAAAAAACAAAAGAAGTGGCAAGGACTGTTTTTGTGCCATTAAAATGGATATGAGCAAGGCGTATGACAGGATAGAATGGGACTTTCTAGAGGCTGTTATGCATAAAATGGGCTTTGATGTTAAATGGATAGGTTGGATTATGGAGTGTGTGAGAAGTGTTAATTTTAACATTCAGGTAAATGGAAGAAATGTGGGAAAAGTTATCCCAAGTAGAGACATTAGGCAGGGAGACCCTTTATCACCATACTTGTTCATCATAGTCAAAGATATGTTATCTAGAGGAATTTTGAAAGATGCTGACAGGGGAAGGCTAAAAGGAATCAGTATCAAACCCTGTTGTCCTTTGCTAACACACTTATTATTTGCAGATGACTCTCTTTTCTTTGTAGATGCAAAAGTGGAAAATGTTCGAAGGCTAAAGAGTTTGGAGTCACAGTATTGTCAAGCTTCTGGACAGTTGGTAAATTTTCAGAAATCTGCTGTTTTTTACAGCAAGAATACTCCAGAATACTATCAAAGGGCAATTAGCTTGGAATTGGGTATTCCCATTACTCTGGATCCAGGAAAATATCTTGGACTTCCAGTGATATAGAGGAAGTCTAAATGTGAGGCCTTGAATTTTGTCAAGGATAAGATCCTTGCTAAACTACAAGGGTGGAAGCAAACTTTGTTAACTGAAGTAGGGAGGGAGATTTTGATTAAAGCAGTGGCTTGTGCAATTCCAACTTATTTTATGGGAATTTTTAAGTTTCCGAAAAAGTGGTGTCAGCAAATTAATTCAATTCTAGCTAAATTCTGGTGGGGGCGGAAAAAAGAGGAATCTAAAATCCACTGGTTAAACTGGCAAAAGCTTACTCGAGCCAAGGAGGTGGGAGGGATGGGTTTTAAGGATTTGCATCTAGTTAATCTTAGTCTTTTGGCTAAGCTTGCTTGGAGATTACAGAATAACCCACAGGCGCTTTGGGTAAGATTATTAAAGGGCATTTACTTCTCAAATGTGGATTTTATATATACAAGAAGTGGAGGCCAGAATTCTTGGTTATGGAGTAGTATTCTTGAAGGTAGGAAGGTCTTGATTGAAGGTGCTTTGGGGAAAGTGAAAGGGGGTGATAAAATTAGAGTAGGGTCTGATAAGTGGATTCCTTGTATGGATAATTTTCGTTTGAAGAAAGGTGCTAAGATTGACCCTGGACTACTGGTGGCAGATTTGATTGACTGGAATTCAATGGTATGGAATTTGCATCCTATTGAAAAATTTCTTACTTTAGAAGAGAGAGGGGCAATCATAAAAATACCTTTTCAACGTGATGAGGATGATGTTTTAATCTGGCCTTTTTCTCAAAGTGGTGATTTCACAGTTAAATCAGCATACCTTTTTCTCGAAGTGGTGATTTCACAGTTAATTCATGTTGCATTAAAAGATACTAATCAACATAGAGCTTCTTATTCTAGTCATGTTGATCAGGAGATGTGGAAGGCTATTTGGAATCTCAAAACTGTTTTGGAGAGCTTTGAGCATTTCTCTTCCAACTGCTACAAATCTTTACTACCGCCATGTATGCGTCAATAAAAAGTGCCCTTTTTGTGAGGACGATGAAACTGTGGAGCATTTATTTTTTTGCTGTGATTGGACTTGAAGTGTATGCCAAGGAGCGGTTGGCTGGTCGGTTAAGAGGGGACTCATTACCTCTCTGACTGGATGGTGGGAAAGGTGTTCTAAATCTTTTAAGAAAGATGATTTCGCATGCTTGATGGAAGTGATTTGGTTTATTTGGAAGGAGAGATGTGCAGGTTTTTATGAACATAAAAATCTTGATCCGTGGTCTATTGTTCGAAAGATCCACGCTTGGTTTAATGAAAAAGAAAATTGGAAGAAGCTGGTAGTCCCACAGTTGAAGGAAGACAACCATGGACAAGGTGCTGGAGAGTCTAATCAGGTCTTGTTAAATGTTGGAGTGGAGGGTCAAGCTTTTTCTGATGGAGCTGTGAATAAGTCAGAGACTTGTCAACTCAATAGGACTTCCTTATGTACGTTTGCATCCTAGTCGTTGTTTCTTCAAAATATTGCTGGCCATAGTACTGTTGAAGGAAAGCGACACTTTACTGTTCGAAGAAATATGGACAGTTGTGTTTGGATAAATGTGGATGGCTCTTGGATGGGTTCAAAGTTGGATGCAGGTGTAGCAGCTGTAGCTAGGTCCTCAAATGGTACTATGTTGATGAGTAAAGTTTGTACTACTAGGTCCCCAAGTCCAGAAGCCATAGAAGCCCAAGCTTTGTTGCTTGCCTTGGAGCTTATTTCAGATATGAAGTGGACGGATGTGGTGATTCTTACTGACTGTCTTTGTGCTTCAACATGTTTTTAACTCAGCAAATGGGACTTCACATTGGACCTCTCAGCCTTTTATTGATCAAGCTCGTTCTTTGTTGTTGTCTATTATAGATCATTTTCTTTAGTTCATATTCCTAGAAATGCTAATTTAGTAGCAGATTGGATAGCTTCAAATTATAGGAGGAGGATGTGCCCTTATGACTGGTGGTTTAATCCACCATCCTCACTTCTGAAGTTACTTACGTTAGATTTTATTCCGTTTAGTTTACTAAGGTCTTGTATGTTCTTGGATATTGGGTGATTTAATAAATTGACGTCATTTTAGACGTCTTTTTTGGCCAAAAAAAAATAAAAGAATTATGTGTTTAAGGTCCCTGTTTATAAATTACTCATATATTTCAATTCCAAGTCTCCCTTCATGCCGCCGCAAATACATTAAGGATAAATGGATAAAGACCTAAATAAGGTAATCCATAAACACAGGCTGTCAAACACATAATAAAAAAATTCAAACTCTTTTTTTAACCAAAACTGCCGGATTGGGTGCCCTTCTTTGCGTTTCCAAAGGAATCATAACCGATGAATGATATTCACAAACAATAAATGAATATCCATTATTAAAATCATGCTATGGTTGATTTTTAAAACTATTTTTTTATAAGTATTGTATATAATTGTCCACCTTAATTCTAATCATGCTAATAAAATCATTAATATTTTAATTATTATATTTATTTTAACGATTAAATAATATACCGAATAGTTTATTCATTGGACCGCAGAAGCTTCCATGAAAATATAAGATTATAAAAGCCAAAACGAAATTACCTTATAAAATCAACCAAAAATGTCATAAAAATTGCAATTTTATCGTTATCTGATTCCATTCTACAAACTATAACACACGAGTTACCAAAAAAAGGAAATCCACCTCAAAGGAATTGAAAGTTGGAAGAGACAGTTTTGTCGTCATGGATCCTCTGGATAAAAATGAAACCTAATTGTCTTGGACAACCGGTCTATTTGGCAAGATGGGTGATTGGTTAATTTTCCAAAGTTGTGTAGGCGTTGCAATTGCTCAATTCATGAACACCGTACGTAAAGCTTTAAAATTGGATCCCGTGTGAAGTCGAAGCACATTCTTTGGACTTACTAACAAGTTTTATACGACTTTTCCTCATCCTCCCCAGGATTCTTTGTCCTCTCTCATGACCTTTGGAAAATAGCAACCCGACGTAACCTCGAGACTCAGGATTTGTTTTTTTATTTTTTATTTCCCATCATTTCATTAGTAGATACATAAAAGAGTGAATGGCAGGTTTACTCATTCCAAAAAAATAATTAGCAAAATAAGATTAAAATCAAATTAATTATCAAGATGACTTTACAAAATCACATATTACTGTTTGGATAATTTTTTTCAGTAGATACAAATATTTTTTTTAAATTTTTTCTAACAAATTATTTTGTCAAGAAATAGATATAAATAAAAAATAGTTAGTAGTTCCTATGAAAAGATTAAATATAAATAACAAAATAGATGCAAATCAAACACATTTACACATATCGTTTTGATATAAATAAAGATACATATGAGAAACAGACAATCCAAACAGATCCTAAAAATATGATTTAAGGTCTGTTTTGATAGCTTTTTTCCAACAGATACAAACATTTTTTTTCAAACTTTTTTCTAACAAATTATTCATCAAAAATAGATATAGATAAAAAACAGTTGGCAGTTCTTATAAAAATATCAAATAGATCAAATAAAGATAAAATTATAAATGTAAATTAAACACATTTATGCATATTATTTTGATACAAATAAAGATACATATAAGAAACAAATAATCCAAATAGATCCTAGACTTACAAACAAATCGCATAAAAATCACATACAATTTTTATTCATGGAAATCTCATGTTCAACATACCATTTATATCGATGGAATTTTTTTTCCAATTTATGGCAACAACATTTGATTTGAAAGAGTCATTTTCGTAATTATTTCTATTCAAAACCTATTTAGGTAATTATCTAAAATATGGATACTAAATGAAAATAAAAACCATGCAAATTGTCCATCGTATTTAGTGATGAATTCTTATCCCATCATCTCTTCGTAACTTCTAAAAACATCAACATGTTTAATGAGTTATGGCTAAAGAAACAGCAAGTTAAGACATTAATGGCCATCCACAGTGTATACTATTTAAAAGTTAACAAGAGGCAAAACTATGATTTACATGTTGGTCAATTTATTCGCAGCCAAGCTCAACTATTAACTTTGAAAATTGATTTACATACAAATTTTTTTCCCAAGCGTTATCTTCTAGCGTGCATCTAGAACAATCAACACAGTTGCTTTCAGCTTTGTGCCATATTTTAATAAAATGTCACTCACTAGTCCTATGTAGAAACGTATAATGTATGACCTAGATACTGTTCAAATTCCTTTTACCCTTGATCAAAATAAATGGACATAGCAATCAAGTCAACTGTTCAAAGTTCAGACTACTTGATTATCATTACTAGGATGCGATTTTATATCCCATGTTAGCTAACTTAAGATCGCACTCCAGAGGGGATGGGCTGCGAATTTTATCTTTAAACGGCACAAAGCTATTAAAATCAACAATTATATGAAGAACTCCAATGTTTTTGGAGTGTTTAGGGAAAATAATTGTCCGTAGTAGGGCGAGCACGATTCAATTTGGTTTGGTTTTTTCTAAAACCAAATCAAACCATAATTTACGGTTTAATTTTTTTTCCATCCCAAATCAATTCATTAAGTAACGGTTTGGTTTAAATTATAAATTTTCTAAACCATTAAAAAACGGTTTGATTCAGTTTGGATTACAAATCAAAATTAAAATTTTAACTAAAAATTTTCTTTGTTTTAATTTTTTTATATTTGTATAGATACTTAAATATTGATATCACTTTTTATAAACCATGACAAAATACTTTATAAATTTATCATACTTTTAATCTATAGTTCTCTATGAAATTAGTTATCCACCAATAAAATACATTCGCTAACCAATGCATAGTAAGTCATAATTTTTAATTTTTAATAAAACCATCAAGTTAATCATCTACCAATAAATTTAACTAAAATTCATCAACAAATAAAATGATCGGCTAACCAAATACATTAAATAATTAATACATAATAATAGTTTGTAACTAAATAAATAGATTTCATACTTTATAAAGTTAAAAACTATTAAAAAAAACACAACAATTCATCATTAACAAAAGAATATATGTCATGAGCCGAAAAAACAAATTTAAAAAGGAATAAGTTCATTTTAATCAATATTCACCAAATAATAAATATAAAATGAAAATATATGAACATATATAACCTTTAATCAATCATCATAAAAAAAAATCTTTAGTTATAATTTACAAGTAAAATATTATTATATTTTTCAAAAATAGTTTGGTTCGGTTTTTACGGATTAGTTTGGTTTACCTAAACCAAACTATAAATTTACGGATTGGTTCTGTTTGGTTTGGTTCGGTTACGGATTGATTTTGTTCGATTAGTTTTTTTGCCTACCCTTAGTCCGAAGCAAGTCAAAATAGTAGGAATTAAATTACGAAAGAAATAAAGGAATTACACCATTTTGGGAATCTATGCTATGTTTGATGTTTCCACCTATGTATAGGGAATTTATGGGGATAACAATCTACTTTTATTAATGAAATGCCCTAAATCTCCACTTAATTAATTTAGAATTTTCATAATTGAATAGTATAATAGGTAGTTAATTTTGAAATTGAACTTAAACTTAGTTTAGAAATTTGATTTAGATAGTTTAATTAAATAAAACAAGTAAATAATAGAGTAAGATTAGATAGATTAATGTAATTAATTTAGTAAACATATTTAACTTGAAATTTGAGATTTCCAATATTCTTTTAAATCATCTATTCATCTCAATGACTTTCCTTTATGAATGAAACTATTCAATTATATTATTCATTGAAACTCTTTTTTCTTCAATTTCAATTCGCTAAATCTTAAACAAACAAATTAAATTGTTTAGTAAATTCCTACACCCTTGAACTTTGGCCTCACTTTCATTTTTTTCGATAAGTTTTGAATTCATCTGCTTGTTTAAAAATATCAATTATTATGTTTAAACTCAAACTTAATATCAATTATTACAAATTGAATTTTTAAACTAGATTTGTGATTCAAGATATTAATTTCTATTATATAGATTCTTAAATTATTTTCTAATTATTTTCGATACTTCGAACAATTATCAGAAATGTTTAAACCCAATATCCTTACCTATAAATATCCTTTGATTTCTTTTAATCCTTATCTTTTCATTTTTTTATTTTCATTTCTCTACCTACCCTCTTTTCCTTCTCTTTTCTCCTCCTCCTCTTGTTCTTCTTCTTCTTCTTCACTTTCTTCTAAGTTTCTTTCTTTCTCTCTCCAAAAATCAAAATCTCAATTTCAAGAAGATTAAATAAGAGATTATAGTTAGGAAAAAAAATAGAAGTTGAGGATTAAGCTTAGAGTAGCTTCATCAACAAGAAAAGAAAAGTAGTTAAGAATATCAAGAAGCTTAAGTTGCATAGACAAGTAAGTTAAGTTTTTTTTCTTGTTTTAGTTGTTGTTGATACATGTGTGTAATGATTTAATACTAGATACATATGTAGGATTCTTGTTAAATATTGATGAGCTTGTGATATATAAATGTGTAGGTTAAAAACCTAGTTATGTTATGCATGTATAAGATTAGAAGTTTGATGTTACGACTTGTGAAATATGAAGTATTAATATGTATGTAAGGGATATAAGTTATGATTATGGGTTTATAAGCTGGATATATAATGTTTTGTTAAAATATGTTATAAGTAAGGGGTTAATTTTTGAAGTTTTGAACAAGAAAAAAACGTGATAAATGGACACAGGGCATTCATCATGGGTGTGATGATACCTATGATCATTTTAGGTTTGGAGTTTTCAGGTGATCATGGGTGTGATTTAACTTGTGATGAAGATTGAATTGAAAATTTTGGACAATCATGGGCGTGATATACCTCGCGATAACCTCTATTTTGAAAATTTTACTCGATTACGGGCATGATGCAAGCTGTGATCGCTCCTTATCACCATTTCTTTCTTAACCACGGGCGTGATCTGGCCCCTGTATTAAAAAAAAAAAGAAAGATAAAATATTTTAGATGAAATAAAATAAATAAATGATAGATAATATGATATATATTAATAGAAAAGAGTTGAGTAAATTAATAGGTTTAATAACTAATTAGACTAAACATAGATTTTAAGAATAAAACGAACTTAGTTAGTAAACCTAAGTTTAACTTGATTTAATGAATTTTAATGACCTAAAACGTACTAGACTAATTAGGATCGAGATATATGATAACGATCTAATGGAATAATTAAATATGATTTAGTAACTAGATTTAATAATTAAGTCTAATCAACTTAGTTGAGTGAAGTTAAGTAGACTTAATTTATAATTGGCTTACATTAATATGCTAAGCTAAACCATATCTAATAAAAGGAGCATGTTGTTTCAAAGGAAAATATGCTTAGAATAATAAGTATTTCCCATAAGCCAATAATTCATTAAAAGATTTATATAAATAATTTTAAAGTGAATGATTTGTAAGTAAAGAAAGAGATGAATTTGACAGAAAATAGAGGACTGTTCATATCTTGCCATGACGATCTTCGTAGTCATGGCGAGGCTCCTACTTAGTGTCTGATCAAATAGATTTTTCAAATAAGTTTGATGTGAGTGGATAATTTATTTAATTTGTTATATGAACTTGATTCTTGAACATATATGGATAGTTGATTTATCATTTGATTTTATTTGGATTGCGGATGTTATAAAAGGTACGAAGTGACTTGCGTGTTATTTGTTAGGATAGGCATTCATAATGAACTAATACTCAAAGATGACTTGAATAATTGAGCTTTGCTTATGTTCGTGTCATTGAGTCCGATCAAGGGATTGACAACTTTGTTTAGAGCTGGGCATGGTAGTTAGATGCTTAGGCCACCCCTTACTATGATGCAATGGTATGTCATGATGCAATGACAATTCATAAGTGGCTTGATGAGTAGCCGATAGGGCAAATAGTATCCGAATAACTTCTACTTAAGGTCAACGGGTTTATGAGACTGATTGGGCCATATTATATTATGGATTGGGATAAGTAGTGATGTGTAACGACTGTGAACCCTAAATGAAACCATTTTCCTTTTTCAATTAGATATAAGACATATAAGTATTTGGAATGCTTGTATCGATCCTCTAAGCAGTTACTGTTACTTAGGACCCCTAGATTCCTAGAAATTGTTTTAGAATGTGAGTGCTCCACTATTATTTGCTAAATTTAATTTAAAGATAAAAACTATTGTTTGATGCATTAGAATAAGTGCATAAGCATACTTTGATTGTTTTGTGTTGCTGTCGTACTAGGCTTCAATTCATTATGCTCTTCTTTCTAGGTTTGATTGGATGGTGATTGTGTTGATGATGATTTGGATGATGATGATTCGCCTCGGGGTTTTAGGTTGCACTAAAAGATATAGATATGAGGAGTGAAGTGATTTAGGATCGTTCGATTATTTGTATTTTGTTTTATTTTGTATAAGAACTGGATTTATTCTTTTAAAGCTTGTATTTTTCTTTAAAGGCCTTGTTATGAAGCCTACATTTTGTAATTTAAAATTTAAAACTTTGTTTTACTATCATGAATAGGTATTCTGATAAGATACCTGAATGTATAGTTTTGGTTTATGAGAAAGATTATCTACTCATGAAAGTAGATAATGATATGATTTTGAAAGTTTATTTTTACTGTCATGAACTAGTTATTTCTATAATCTAAATAAACAATTTCAAAATTTTAAAAATTGGCTAGCAAATGTTTGGAATTAACAAATCTTTAATGGTAACTTGTGTGTGTAATATGTAAAATATTATACGTGGTGACTAGATACACCTTGACCCTAATTCGGGTTTGACAATTACACTTTCCAAAGTGGTAGTGATCTAACCTAAAATGTTAAACACTAAAATAATATTCATCACTAGTGGTTTAACCCATTTATACTAATTGGACTGGGCGTACATAATAAAAAAAATTATGGGAGTTTTAGATATATCAATTATTAATTTTACAACTATTTTAATTAATTCTATATAAGAACAAGTTTTTTTTTAATAATTTATTGGATATTATTAATTGATCCTACTAATTTACTAGTTAGATATAAGCTTAAGCTTAAACATAAAAGTTCCTATAACAATGCTACATTCACAATCATTTTTCCTATATTTATTTCTTTTTTACAAGTGGGCTAGTGGGACAACACATTAAACCTGTGAGCCGACCCATTCTGGTGTGCAGGTTAGATGAGTTGGTGTAATTGGTCCACTTTCAAATGTGTTGAGAAAAACCAACCCTAACTCATTTTTAACATGTGCAAAACAAGTCGGCTTGTGGGCCACAACCTATTTGTATCATAACAATTAAATTTTTACAGAAATAAAAAGAAAAGAACAAATTCAACTTTTCATATTTCATTTGTTGAAGATTGTAATTTCTACATTTTTAGAAAGAGTGAGAGACAAAAGGGGTTTTCTTTTTTTTTTTTCACTTAATAAAATTAATTTGATTGTCAATGAGATTACAGTCTAATGTTATTAACAATGTCTTCTAAAGGGAATGGACCTCCTTTTCCCTATTATAATGGCACTGGAAAAAAAAATAGACCAATAATAACTGGATTTGGAAATTAACAATTAAAATAGGTTCACATAATAGAAATATCTCTAACAGCTTATTTGTTAGAAGTTAATAGAGAGAGAATACAAGGACTATGCATAGGAATCAACCTTTTATGCCGTTTACTTGCAAAAAGGCTGCACATATTTATTACTCGGAATCTTGCTATCTCTTATCTAGAAAAAAAAAAACTCCAACTATGATTTTTTTTTATTCCCTCTTCAATGGGAATAGAAATTCAAACAATGATACCATTATACCCCAATAAAATTAATCATTGATAAAAAATCCCTACATAATAAAAAAAAAACAATAATACGCACAAGCTTATTATAGCCTTTTTGTAATACAATTATGTCTCTCTCTATTTATTTTATTGTTAACAATTCAGCAAATTATGTATAAACTGATTATGCAGAGTATATATGACATATACATATAACACATCTAACCTATAGTGAATATATAAGTTATAGGCTATATATATAAGTTATGAGTTACATATATGTATAAAAAAAATTAAATACATAATTTAGAATTATATATGTTGTATATATAAATTTTATATGCATATAAGTTATAAGTTATATACATAAAATGTCTAGAAAATATAATTACACAATCTCGACATTATAAAAGTTGTATATATAAGTTATATACATGTATTAAATTATATTTTATAAGTGTTAAATATATATGTATATATATAAAAGGTCTAAGTTATATATGTTTTGTGTATCATAAGTTGTAAGTTATATATATAAACTATATTTCTATTATATAAGTTATATACATATTAATGTCTAGAAAATATAAATACATAATCTATAGATTATAAATAAATAATCTATGTATTATATATGTTATATATGTGTGTGTATGTGTGACATATATATTAACACAAAATCTATATATATGTGTGTGTGTGCGCGCGTGTGTGTGCGCGCGCATTATTTATATCATAAATAAGTTATATGTTTCTAATGTATAATATATTTGTTATGAATAATATATGTATGTATATGTATGTGAGTATAGGTATGGACATATGGGTATATTTAGATAACTTTTATTTATTGAAATTAACCTATGATGAGGAGTATATTGGTAATCCTAATTCTATTCCTAGTTCAATACTATAATTAATAAATTAAAGTAAATATTGGAATCCATATTATTGGTAATAAAACTTTAAATGAAGTGAACTCTAGAACACATTATTCATACTCTATTACGGCTACACCATTTTAAAGATATAACTTTTCTACTTCCTCCACATTCCCTACATTCAAGTAAACGAAATGTAATAGACTAAATTGAATCACATCTAGTAATAAAAATTTGACCAACAATAATTGGATTTGGAAATTAACAATTGAAATAGGTTCAAAGAATAGAAACATTTTATAGATTCAACTGCTATTAGTTATCTCTAAAAGACTCAATTCAATCACATTTAGTAATAAGATAGTGACCATGGCATAAGTTGGAAAGAAAAAGAAAGAAGTTTAAGGAAGTTACTTTTTTACTCTAAAAATTACTAAGTTAGATTACAAATACATAGGTTTTGATTGGTTTTGTAATATTTTTATATCACGTTTAGTATGCATGAATCATTCGAAATGAAATAGATTGGAATGGATGGAAATGAATAGAATAAAATGAGTAATGGAATGATAAATTTTATTTCGTTTGTTTGAATACATTATGGAATGAAATAAAATTAATATGATATTTGTTAAAATATCCTTAATAATAAATATGTAAGGGGATAAAGAGATAATTGTAATTGTAATGATTAATGAGATGAGATAAAATCATGATTCTACCTTCGAAATGATAGAAAAAATTATGATTTCAATTTTTATAAATGCATCCAAATATACGAATGAGAATGAAATACATAATTATGATTCCATAATGACTAAACATGAGATTCTAGATAATTTGAGAGATTAAAGGAAAAATGCACTTTGATATGATAGATTAAACTTCTTTGCTTTCCATCTCTTTATTGTCCACACATATTCAAGATAATTCTTCCCTTCGTAATTTTTTTCCTTCTGATTCTTTTTTCTTTGGCCCAATTATTTCCTCTTTAATTCCCCGAATTGATCATATTGACTTGATGTTTGTGCGGACAGAGAAGTTCGAAGGATTGGTGAATTTTCCAAAGTTGTGCTGCTCAGTTCTTGAATGCCTCAACTTTCCGTAGAGCAAAGCTGGATTGGATTAATTGTGTAAACTGAAAGAGAGATCTGTTGGACTTCAAAGTTCAGTACGACTTTTCGTCCCTCAGCATTCTTGTTCCACCGACCAAGAAATGTGGAAGAAAGGAATCCTAGGCACCCTGGTGATTAGGTAACTACAAAAATATTTATCAAGAGTTTTCCAGTATCAAATTTATGGATACCACAAAATATTGTCTTAAAATTAAAAAAAAAATAAAACATAGATGTATCTCGGTAACTGGATTGGACTTGTATCTAATCATCTATAGAGAAAATACAAAATACACCGTTGGATCTTACATAAAGTTGCAAGTTTGTTTAAAAAGTTATAGGTATTGTAGGTTGTAGGTATGGTAGGATACGTATAAAAGTTATAGATTATCGATTGAAAAAATGGTAGATATAATGGTAAGTGATTTGACCAAAATAAGTTCCGATCATTATCTATTAATTAAACGTGATACATTTTTATATTTACAATTATATATCGTCTTTTTATAATCCTTGAGAGTACTAACATCCTCTATAAACTATTCCTAATGCTCTCCATCGTTGCTTCTAATATATCTATTATATACATATGTATATGTATATATATATTCAAAAGTTAAAGTTCAAAGAATAGAGATATACTCGTACAACGTATCTGACCAACAAATTCAAAGGTGAATTTGTGCCCTGTTGTCTTTTGGATAGCAAGAAAACGCAATCTTGTACTCTACTTCTATCATATCTTTTCTACCAAGGCATGCAAACACCCATTGTGTTCCAGATCACGTAAGTCAAAATTTCTCCATTTTGTGTTTAGTAACAATATTACATTAAGCATTTACTTTGTGATCTCTCTAATAAATAGCACGTTACTTTTACTTTTTACTTTGTTGCATCCTTAATATCAAATTAACACAATAATTAGATTGATATGGGTCAACGTTGAGAGTACATGATTAGAGTATTATTACTGTGATGTGATATTGTAACACATGCGTCCACCATCTCACATATTAGGTGGAAAAAGATCTTTTGACTATCTTTTATATTATGTATAGGGTATGGTGATCACCCCACTAAAGATTACATTAAGTTTGTTTGGATTATTGTTTACGTATTTTTTTTAAACCAAACTAATACTGAATTAATATAAATATAATACCAATACAAAATTAACAGTTTTACTCATAAACTAACCAAATCAAACCGATATTGATCCAATATAGATCCAAAACAAATAAAAATTTAATAATCCAAACAGGTTAATACTATTTGTCATATCCATTCGGCGAAACAAGTTTTGAGTAAAACATCTCAGTATTTTGTACATGCCTTAAAACCTATACTTATAAAATATCAAGGATATTGATTATAAGATATCATATACCTACCTTATAAAAATCATAAACATATGAGTTATGGTCCAAACCCACCATTCATTCGAACCCTAAAACATTTCTCACTCCATTTCTACCACCTTACTCCCTCCTTCTTTTTTATACATTAAATTTCCACCTTTTTTCTTTTGGGGACAAATTTTAAACTTGTGGAAGGTACCATATGTGGTAGATTCTAAATGAATAGAATGTTATCAAAATATATGCATAATTAGGTTGTCAAAAATGCGCATTAAATGTTTAATATTCTAAAAATGTAATAAAAAAGTTTATGTGTTCTACTAGATATCTTCTACTATCTTGTAAATTCTTTAGGGTATTTTCAAGATGTTGTAAAGCAAATTCTGATTCAATTTGTAGAAACTAATAGGGAAAAACGTCCCTTTGGTAATTAAACTTTGACGTGATGGAAAATTAGATATTTAAACTTTTAAAAAATTTAATTTCATACCTAATTAAACTTTTAGTGTCTTTTTTCACTATTCTCACTCTTTATTATTTCTTGAAGTAGTTGACATGTATAAGGCAATGATTGAGTGAGTAATATTTGAGGGCACGAAAAGTTTAATTATTTATGAAATTAGACTTTTTAAAAATTTAAGTATCTAATTATCAATTTCATCAAAATTTAGATAGGAAAAGAGACATTTTCCCAAACTAATATTTATAAAGTATTGTACAAAAAATGCTATGTTCCTTATCCACCAACAACCAACTGCCAACTACCACCTACCACCTACTTCCTGTTATATCAATTTTACTTTAGGGTGACTTTCGTGAAACGTGCGGCATATGTTAATGAATCTAGGATTAACAATTGCATCTAAGCACAATATATATATATATATATATATATTAATCTTAATAAATACCATAGAGAATCCATTAATATTTTTTGTTTATCTTTGTTTACCATGGATTGGAAAAATCTTATTTGATAATTTCATATTTTACTTTTTTTCTAACGAAAAGCTTCTCAATATACTAGGACGAAATGATTTCAGCTAGCCTTTTAACAACTTAGAAGCTCTAGCATAATAGGAAATAGTTGCGATCTCAACAATTGATAAGAAGAAGAGTCGAATTTAAAATTTATTGATAAGATGGTCGCAAATTTATGATGCTTAATCTACATGGTTTATGAGTTTTTGATAAAATTTAAATTAAATTAGACTCTATAAAACCTTATTTCATAATTTTTATAATAATATTTTAGCACTTCATATGAAAATAAATAATTAATTAGACCTTTATAATATAATAGTATTGTCTATTGATGAATTTAATTAAGGACTTTTCAAACTTAACCTGACTTATTTATAACTATCAAACACCATAATAATAATTCCGTTTCTTTGATATGATACATCATGAAATGGATAGAATTGATATCTTATTTATCAAATATATCTTTAATAATAAAGGTGTAAAAGGATAAAAATGTAATTTTAATAGTAATGATTAATGTGATAAAATGGAATTTTGATTCTGCTTTCTTAAGAATGAAATCAAATTCTTATTGATTTTTATTAATATATCCAAGTATAAAAATGATGATGAAATCTATAAGTATCATTCCATTTCAAATTTATTCTTACGTATATAAAACTTTTGTAGCGAATAATTATGCAAAGAAAACATAAGATTTCTAAAAACTAATTTCCCAAGAAAAATTCGAAGATAGAAAAGCAAAAGAGTCGTGGATGTAGTTACATATCCGTATCCACGTGGTAGTGGTATGGTATATGTTTGGCTTTACCGGTGTACAAATAAGACTTTTGTAGATAAGTCCATAATTATCTCTTTGGCTCGTAGAAAAGCTATTTTGGGAACTAGTGAATTCTCAAATTCGTGCTGTTCATTGTTCTTACCCTTGCTCGGTTCATGAACACTTGGCGTGTATCTGCTGGACTTCGGACCACATGGTTCAACCCTTTCAAGCATTAATATTATATTAATATTTAAAAAACACTCAATTTTATTTTTAAGTTAAGAATATTGATAATTTTTTAAGTTTTATACGTCTCATATTATTATTTTTAAATTAATGTATTTATATTTTTTTCATGACTACTTCATTGGCAAAAAAAAAAAAAAGAAAAAAGAAAAGCTGTTGCTATAGTAATTAATTCCATGGCTACAATTACTTGGGGACAACTCCGATTTTGTTAGAGTAAACTTCAAAAAAAGAAAATAATAATAATAATAGTAGAGGTAATAATAACAATAATAAGGATTCGAATGTGCTGACAAGGACTCCATAGCCTTCATCTAGACTCTTATTCCAAAAGCCTAGGTTAATTATGGTTTGAGCTTTACAACTTTTCTTCTCTCAGCATTTCTTTTTCTCTGTCAAAAATTCAGGAAGATAAGAATCCCAAGTACTTTGGACTTTTGAGACCCTAGCCGCCTATGGTATTGCATTAGACTATTCATATTTAAGGTCCATCATATGACTTTTCAAGCTATTGATCCCACTTTTTAAGATGCGAAGGATTTTTCAAACTTATAGGATTTTTCCTGAAAATATTTCAAAAAGTGAGTTTTTTTATAATATTTTATTATTATGTAAAAGTAACGTTTTGTATAAAAACAAATAGGATTTATAAAAGTACAAAAAAAAATGAAAAAACTCAAATAAAAAAAATTACAAATAAAATAATAAGAGTCCAGAGAAAATTTCTTAAAGTATTGATGTAACACCCTAAGAACTTGTTAAGGAATTTTCAAATATGGATGCTTTTAGGCAAAGCTTGTTTGGTTATTCCTATTCTAATTGTTTTAACATCTTATTTTTATCGTTTTGTAAATTAACTGTTTATCAAAAAACAGATCAGATGAAAAAAATATTTTTATTCATAAAAAAATCAAACAGACCAAATATATATCAGATGCAAAAAGTTATAAATAATATATAATTATATATTAGATACAGATAAAATAGATATTAAAATAAAACAATCCAAACAGAAAATGGTTGGTTTGTATAAAGCGACCAACCATTCTACTTCGATTCTAATGAATCCAGTCCACTCTCCGTTTATCACTCTCAATGCAATATGTAGTATATAGATACCGACACAAACTAGCTTGTTAAGGACAGACACAATGGGGAAACACATTTACTATATCAATGATGATGTCTCGTTTGTGTCCTAACAAATAAATATTTGATACGTGTTTTGAAGTCATAATTATTACTTGTATTATTTTAGAGATTTTTTTTTTACATGTATCAAATATTCATTTCCGAGGACACGAATAAAATAATATCATGAGAACAACAAATTCTTATCCACACAATGGGGTGCTTGACACCGATTTTTTATTCTAATAATCTATTTTTTAAGATTCTTCATTGATGAATTTGGGTTTTAAAAAATCTCCGTTAAAAAACCTCAAAAGATTATAATGTTTTTATTTCAAATTTTATAACAAGATTTAGAATTAACAAATAACTTAAAGGTATTCATTTAAAGATAATAATAAAGCATGCTCTGAAAAAATTAGAAAGTTATCGAGAAATCCTTGACAAAAACTTTGAAATAATATAAACAGATCATTAAGTTAGATAAGCTTTTAAAAAGTTATTATAGCTAGAACAGCCTAAGTAGATTAAATGACTCAATTCAACTTGTTTCAATTTGCTTTAATATGTTGATTCAGTATGCTAGCCCTATTAAGGGGTCAAAATTTTATGCCTAGGCCATTTTATCTCGTATGGGTGGATTAAATGGGCAACCCATCTGTACACTTTATTGGGTTAAGTGGGCAACTCAACCAAGTAGCCAAATTTTTTTTTTTTTTTTTGTTTAATGCAAAAGTTTAAGAATATAATATAATCATATTAGAGGATTTGTAAATCTCAGAAACCTTACACTTTGCATACAAAATTTTAGTATATTTATCATCGTAATAATTCTAAAAATATCTTCATGAATATTATAATTATACTTATAGAGCTAATGGACCGCATGGCATCGAATAGTCGCAGAGGAAATTCTTAGTTTGTACATTACATAATGTCCAAGTACGATATTAACACCGTCTTTTGTTTCTTCTGTTGTAAACTTTGTCCGATCTCCTATCTCTATCTAAAACATTTGTTTTTTCAACTTTATCAATTTGGGTTTGTTTGTTAAATTTGATTGTGACGAGTATACATTGAAAAAACTCTACCTTGATCTACAAGAGCTTTCTTTATCCGTTGATTTCCTGTACTGGGTTTAGATTAATTTTAACCTAGTTATTAGAAGTTTCTCTTTTGACTGTTCCACTTTTGTTTATTTATTTATTTATTTGTTTGTTTTTTGGTTGGTGGGGGGTTGGAATGCTCTGTCATGACCTTAAGGTGGCGTCATTAAATGGCTGCTATTGAAGGTCAAACGAGGCCATTAAAAATTGCACAACTTGGTGGACTTTTTGTGTGAAATTAATCAAACTAATCCCTAATCCTAGAACTAGAAGGGCATATACCGTTTTGTGCGTTTGCATTGATTAATCTACCAATTAAGAATGGGTATAAATTATAGGAACAAGAGAGACTCATTAAGTGTTATGGAAAAATATTAAATAAGTAATATACATTATAAGAATGTATTATGGTACACAATTATCAATTATATATTAATAAATGAATAAGATAGTAAGTAGTTTCTGAAGTAACTAAAAAAATTGATAATTACTTATTACATGTATACTATACATGTGGTGTAATACCACTAAAGCCTTTCTTCATGCTTAATAAATATTTTTTTTCTAAGAAAATCAAAAGAATAAGTCCATAACTCCACTTTTAGTCAACAAAAAAAATTAAATTCTTCTTTGACATTCCGTTTAATCAGAGTGAAAAAGAATTAAAACTGAGAAGAAAGTTCTAATATATAACACGAATTCTATGCAACCAAAGAAAATTCAAAAGATGGGTTGAATAATATATACAAGTGAAAAAAACATTGACCATAGAAGAGGTCGCTATCCCCTTGTCTAAGAAATGTAATGACATGTTATGTTTTGAAAGACTAGAAAAATAGCTGGTTATTAAAAAATCCAACCTAGCCTGAGAGTGAAGCAGGTTGAAAACGTGCTGAAACGTACGATGGAAAACCAAGTCAAAAAATAGTTTTTTTTTTTTTTTTTTGGAGTGGGGAAGGGAATGACAAAACTAACTACTATAGCTCAGTTGATCAAGTCAAAATCCTGCTTAAGTAGAATGTCCATCTAAGAGAGGAGGCTTTTGTAGAATTGGGATCCGATTGGATTATCCACTAAGCTTCTAGCCATAAATTTAGCACAGTTGTTAGCATATTTGGTGAGGCGGCTTTTGAAGAAATGGTACTTATTGAGCTTCTAGCCATAAAATCAGCACGGGTATTAGCATATCTTGAGATATGATGAACCTTAACTCTCCACTTTCCATTTAACAGTTTCTTTATCATCCTTACTAATTAGACAACAATACTATAGACATTGCTGCAAACAAGATTTACTGTCTTAGTTGAATCGCACTCTACCATCACTTGATTAAACTTCAAATGCTTTGTGAGTTTAATACCAGAGTATAAACCAGAGTTTAGCATCAAGAGGAGAGCAAGTACCTAAGGAATGAGTAAAGCTTGCTATCTAGTCCCCATTTCCACCTCGAAGCAAACCACAACAGCTGTTAGGTCATTTTCCAACCATCTAGAGCCACTTGCATTGAGCTTCTCCCATCCTAAAGCTGGAGGTGTCCAAATAGCAGTTTTGTTATTATGCATGGGTCGAACCAAATTGAAAGAACAATGAAACTCCTCAGCTTTTAACCATATCAAATTAATAGGATTTCCTCTCCACTCTTCCTCATCATTAAATATAAAATGATTCCTCAACTTCCAGATTATCCAAATAGCTTATCCAAAAATTGTTCCTATCCAATACTAGTAGTTCAAGCTCCAAAATTTCCTTTGAGATTATATATCAACCAATTTTTCATATCAACAAAGAAAAACCAATCAAAATCCCTAGGATGGAGTAGTTGTTTCCAAATAGATTTGACACAAAAACAACCGCGGATAGCATGAATGACATCCTCATCCACATTAAAGCATTGGTGTCACATAGAATAGGGGGTGATACCGTGCTTATGGCATAAAAAATTTGTAGCAATTCTTCCTTCAACAACTAGCTAGACAAACGTTCGAATTCATTGAGGACCATTCCACTACCAAATAAGTTTCCACATAGGTTCATCTGCCATCATATCAGTACCATTTAAGAAAGAGTAAGCACTTTTTATGCAAAACTTCCCTGATTTATTAAAAAGCCAAGGGTGGTATCCTGTCCACTAGATTGAATATGAGGAGGGATAGTAGCTATCACGATACAAATCTCAATTGGAAGAACATTCTAAATATATGATCAGTCCTACTAATCATTATCATCAATGTAGTGACAAGCTTTCACTTCCAAATCCTCACTAGTAAGGTCAATCAGAGCATGATTCAACAAAAGGGCGTAACCATCAACTATTTATCACTCTAGAATCTACAAAAAGAACTATACCAATCGACCAAGAGAGACCTTGGCTAAACTGATCCCAAATTAATTAAATACCATGCCAAATAATAGAAGATCTAGAAGGCTTGCAAGTACTCAATCTTAAGTCACCATTCCTGCAATACTTATCTAATAGTACATTAACCCGAAGTGAATCTTTTTGGTTATAATTCCCCAGGCTAACTTCATTAATCTTATCTAGATATATATATGTGAAAACTGTAGGGCAAATTTATTCTCACTATTTATCGTAAAACTTGATTTGCTTCCAAATGATATACTTTTCAATCATTTATAAAGAAATCAATTTATAAGGATAGGAAAAAGTGAGAAATAACTAGTATCAATGGTTTATATTTGTATTTCAATGAAAGAAATCAAACAAAATTCACATATATCTATATGTACGGTGTATAAATATATTGATACTTGTAACAATAGCATGAAAGGTTTTTGATAATGTGGTGAGTCAAACAATCTCTTCAAATTGTACATTTTTGAAAAAATTGTTGTTAAATTACATTTGACAATACAAAGGACAAACATGTCAAGACACATTATACAATGCAATAATTGTATATAAATACCAATTGATTATACAAAAAAATTGTATCCTATGTTGCTCACTGATAAGCGTTTACTGATCATATCAAATTATAAAATTTATAAACTTAAGTTAATTTCAATGATCGACCATAGGTAAGTATACCTATCTAGAGTAGTATAGGATTAAAATGGATGCCGCCCATAGAAATCTAAAGAACAAGTACTAATGTTATCATTTTTCTACTATTTAGCCTAAATCTTGAAGTGATATCTATTATTTAACTACTAATTAACCAGTCTAGCAAATCTTAAGATTAATTATGTATGTTTTCAAAAGATGTATTCAATCACAAAACATGCCCCTCATCTTGATTTGCTCTAAACCTTAAATTTCTTGTGATAATGGGTTAATTAATGAATTGTTTCTGTTTTGCACTGTAGGATTATCTCAAGTAAATCAATTACTCCTTCGAGTTAATTAATTCCTAACCTTAAGTGGAGACCTCTCCCTCATTAATGCTACATAAGATCGCATAAAAGTTCATGATCCGTATAATAACGATTGATTCTTTATGCAAAAAATTGAAGTTTCCGTATAGGTAGAATATGCAATCTCTCTATTAATGAGGATCTATCCTATTAGATGAAATCTCTTTCTATCTAATAAGAATCATACATGCAATTAATTATGCGCATAAATCAATCATAAGACAATTAAATCACATGAATAGATAGAAAGGCATAGACTTTTCATTAATCAAAAAGCAATTCAACCACATGGCTTAGGGTTTCACAAGATGCAGGGTATAAAAATACACACCTCCATAGAATTTACAATGGGAACAAAAGAACTAGGGAAAATAAAATTATTCATGATGTAAAAATAAAACCCTTTTTATGTGTCTTGTGATCTTCGGTGACGTTCCAGCAATTCCTTTCTTGAAGTTCATACTTTTCTCTCCTAGGGTTTGGAAAAATGTCTAATGATCCTCTTAAAATGAAAATAAGGCAACTATTTATAGTTTATGATGGAAAATAGGTCTGCACAACCGTGCTTGTGGGAGGGCGGAATTAGTTTTAACCAACATTGGAATTTTATAATGTACACTACCTAGTCTGGATAGCCGTGCAAAGAGTGGGGTAAGAATTAGAAGCTCAGCTTCTTGCATTTTTCCTCCTCTACTTGCTCTCTGGTTTGTCACTACCTTTAGCATGGCCATGCATAAGTTAATACATGTGTAAATTTTAACTCCTGATCATGAATTCATCAAATTCACCTTGATTTCACTTGAGACACGTTAAAATCTTCCAATTATGGTCTCAAAGCCTTGAAATGAATATTTCACAAAATGAGTGCCCTTTTCTTCATCAAATTAGAAGAAATACATAATAAATGTATCTAAATAAGCACTAAGAATAAGGATCTTTTGACACTTATCACTCACACTAACACATGGTATAAGAAAATTATACTATGGTACTAGATTTTTAAGAGATGGAGAGCAAGTACCATTATAGGAGCTCTTAGAAGAAGAGCTACCTCTTTCTTAATCGACCAATAGAGAATAATTTTGACCACTATACAAAAAGATGCAAGGGAGGGAAAAGGTGGATGGTGCAAATAAAAAATTAGCTTTCTATACCATAATTAGCAAGATCTTCTGCTATATCTATATCTTGTGTTTTGTTGTATTGTTGATGACCGTTTTTTCTATCCTATTAACCAAATGATATCTAAGTAACCATAAATGTAATAGACTCTCAAACTTTCAATATATTTATCTGCTTTGAGTTACTTTTGAAAATTTTATTGTATCGGTCCACTATCACTATTTATAGTATTTATAGTTATCGTACAATAAAACCTTTATAAAATAATACTATTGGGACTAGGGGTGGGTAAAAAAACCGATCGAACCAAACCAATCCGTAACCGAACCAATCCAAACCGAAAATATGGTTTTTTTCATGGTTTGGTTTGAAAATTTTCAAATCCGAACCAATCCGTAAATTTATGGTTTGGTTTGGAAGGTAAACCAAACCAATCCGTAAAACCGAACCAAACCGTTTTAGAAAAATATAATAATATTTTACTATATGTTTATATAATTTTATTTGATATTTATTATTTGATAAATATTAATTAAAATCAACTTGTCCTTTTTTTATTTTTTTTTAAGCTCATGATATGTAATTTTTTATTGATGATGAACTATTGTTTTTTAAATAGCTTTTAATTTTGTAAAGTATGAAATTTATTTATTCAGTTATAAACTTTCATTATATATTAGTTGTTTAATATATTTTGTTAGCTGATCATTTTATTCATTGATGAATTTGGTTTATAGATGATTTTTTATTTTAGCTAAATTATTGGTAGATAATTGACAATGATGGTTATATTAAAAATAATAAATTATGACTTACTATATAATGGTTGGTGAATGTATTTTATTCGTGGATAATTGATTTTATAGAAAACTATAGATTAAAAGTATGATGAATTTATAAAGTATTTTGTTATGGTTATAATATCAACTTTGTAAAATGATATAAATATTTAAGAATCTACACAAATATAAAAAAACTAGATTTTTAGTTAGAATTTTGATTTAAACCGTAATCCAAACCGAACCAAACCGTTATTTAATGATTTTAAAAATCTATAATCCGAACAAAACCGTTATTTAATGGTTTGGTTTGGGATGGAAAAAAAACCAAACCGTAAATTAGGGTTTGGTTTGGTTTTAGGAAAAACCGAACCAAACCGATCCGTGCCCACCCCTAATTGGGACCAATAGATAATATTATTTTATAAAGATTATTTATTATTGAATGAATAATTTATTAATTTTTTTATAAATAAAACTTTCAATATATTTATCTGCTTTATGTTTACTTTTGAAAATATTATTGTACCAGTCAACTATCACTATTCATAGTATTTATAGTTATCGTACAATAAAACCTTTGTAACGCCCTAACCTAAAGACATCATCAATTCGCCATGTGTCTTTACTAGAATAGGCACGCTAAAGGCTATATATTTCTAAAACCACAAACATATATTTCCACGATCAACAAATACTCATATATAGGGTAACTTTTAAAAATTTTTCATATCAAATTAATTGTCTTCATCATAAACTAGCATAACTAAATATCCAATCTAAAACATAACAAAGAGATCCTTACATATGAAAGTCTCCAAAAGAAACTAACTAACTCATCATATATTTCTTCTTCTCAAATTACTAATAACTAATTTCAATTGTCAGCAGGATGCACATAACCGCTATCGCTCTTCCCATCATCAACGAATACATCATAGCCCGTCAAGTCATAAATTTTAGAATCTTCAGCTGTACCTATGGAAAAATAAGGATTGAGCAAAAACACCCAGTACGCTAAACCGAAAGCACATGCACATGTATATGAACATGAACATGCAAATCACAATATCACATATAGCTTATATTCTAATGCAACAAGCACAAATTAATTATCTTTTCATTAGCTTGCAACCAACACAGTTTAGGACTATTGATCACTAATCCTAAACTCGGAGTAACTCATGATCCCGATGAAAACCATATTATAATAGTATATACATATATAGATGCGTTCCACAATTAAGCTGGTAATGACTCCTAATCTATCGGAATCACTCCAAGTGCAAGTCCACTTAGGATAATGACATAAAAGGATCATCAAGTTGCCAGAGTTAGTATCACACTCCACCATGGTTTCTCTCTACCATGAGTTCCATACTAACCGTAGCCATGTACAACCAACACTTATTTCAATTAAAGTCGAATATACATTAGTCAGATTTAACAACTGGTCCTACAAGCACAAACAAACAAGCATGGTAAGGTTGTACCTGGTATTACTCTAACTCAAATCCACCAACAGAACTTCTTAAAAGATCAAAACCCTAATCCAACAATTATCATAAATCAGAATTAAATACTTAAACTTAAACCCTAATATTCACAAATCTATAACAACAAGGATAACACACCTGCTTCCTTTTCCTCACAATTACATACAACTTTCAACACCGACCTTCCACAAATCCGTAATTATCACCACAATCCCTTCAACATACATATATTCCTCAATTAACACTTTAACTACAATAACAAATAAATCTCATCGAATAACAAGATTAGATGAATTCTTACATACCTAAAACTTATAGATCTTAAATATGAAATCGAAACCCTAATCCTTAATTCTCCTGAACAATAAACTACGATTACAATTCCATAATTTACAGATCTCATAAACCATAAATCTAATAAAACCTTTACCTTTCTCCTTAATTTGAAATCGCAACTTCAGATCTAGATCCACCCTTGATCCACAACAATAAATCTTGGATTTCCTTTGAAACAATACATAAGCCTAGATTAAAATATAGGGGATATTTCTTAAAAATCATAAGAATTATAAAACCCTAATAAAGATATTACCTTTTTTCTTTGAATCGAAGTCCTCCAATTCTCCAATCACACTAGGGTTTTGCTATACTCTTGAATCTCCTTCAATTCTATAGAATAACGAGTATAAGAAAAGATTGAATCTAAAGAATTTGATTGAAAAGACTAGAGGAAAGTTACATACCTAGAGTTTTTGCTTCTTGAAAGCTCCTAAGGTTTCCAAAAGAATGGGAGGGTATGTATAGGCTTTCAGGAAAATTTGAACAAATTTGGGAATAAGAAAAACTTGTAATAGAGATAAGCTGGCGGCTTTGGGACGGCTTTAAACGAAACTCTACGTTTTACAATGAAAGCCGGTGGATACGCCGGCGGCCTTCATGTATGAGCTAGAGGCTTTATGCCAGCTTTCACCATTCAGCCAAAATTCTCCAATATTCTCCCGAAAGCTCAAGGCCGTCTAAAGATCGGCGGCTTTTCTAATATAGGCTAGCGGCCTTTAGTTAAGGATGGTAGCTTTCTTGCTAGCTTTGATTGTCTTCGTCCGTTTCTTCACATATGACTTCCTTGAGTTCAAATTCATCTGTTCAATGACAAAATACCCTCTTAACAACATTATATTCCATTTATACCCTTCAATATGAATGATTTATTTGTACTTTACATCTCTCCCTCCTATAAGAAACTTTCATCCTCAAAAGTTACCTAATTCATTGAATAGCTCGGGGTATATGGCTCACGTTTCCTCTTCTAACTCCCAAGTTGCCTTCCGCTCAGATTGATTTGTCCATTAGATCTTCACATATTTGATCACGCGTCTCCTCAGTATCTTTTCTTTTGTATCCAAAATTCTCACGGGCTTTCCTTGAGTAGACAGATCAACTTAGACTTCTAACGGTTCCAAAGCTACAATCTGATCAGGATCTTGCACATATTTCCTCAACATGGATATGTGAAACACGTTGTGCACTCCTTCTAGACTCGGTGACAATGCTAGCCTATATGCCATATCTTGAATCCGCTCCAAAACCTCCAATGGTCCAACATATCTGGTGTTCAACTTTCCTCTCATACCGAATCTGACAACACCCTTCGTCGGTAATATCTTAAGCAACACGTGCTCCCCTACTTGAAATTCCAGTGATCTCCTTCTTTTATTTGCATAACTTTTTTGTCAGCTTTGTGCAGCTTGTAACTTCTGTCTGATCACCTTAACCTTGTCAACAGCATCTTGCACCAATTCGGGTCCTTGAATTTGTCTCTCATCTACTTCATCCCAATGAATCGGTGATCAACACTTTCTTCCATATAAGGCTTTGTATGGTGGCATCTTAATGTCGCTTGATAACTGTTGTTGTAGGAAAATTCCACCAATGGCTTATGTTCATCCTAACTTCCTTTAAAGTCCAAGACACAGGCTCTAAGCATTTCCTCAAGAATCTAGATGGTACGTTCAAACTGCCCGTCTGTTTGTGGGTGATAAGCAGTACCGAATACCACTTTAGTACCTAAAGCTTTGTGTAAACTTTTCCAGAATCTTCCTATAAATCTGGTGTCTTAGTCCGACACAATGGTCACAGGAACTCCATGTAGTCTCAGGATCTCTTTAATATACAGCTGTGCCAATTGATCCAGTCGGTATCCAATCCTGATCGGTATAAAATGGGCTACTTTAGTCAGTCTGTCGACAATCACCCATACCGAATCCAACTTTCCTTTAGTGCTAGGTAATGCCGTGACAAAGTCCATATTGATGTGTTCCCACTTCCACTGGGGTATAGGCAAAGGTCTCAATTCACCAGCTGGTCGTCTATGCTCTATGTTGATCATCAAGCACATGTGACACTTCGATACATACTCAATAGTCTCCTTTTTCATATTATTCCACCATTATATTTTCTTTAAGTCTTGGTATATCTTGTTGCCTCTCAGATGGATGGAATAACTCGAATAATGCACTTCCGTCAATAAATCTCTCTTAAGTTCACATTGCTTTGGTACACACAGTCTTCCTTTATATCTCATAATGCCTTCTTCATCCTCATAAGATTTAGGGGCTCTGTCAATTTCCATTCTTCGCTTTATCTCTAGTATACTCGGGTCCTTCACTTGACTTGCTTTGATTCTATCAACCAATGTAGGCTAAATCTGCAACCTTGCATATCGTGCACTTACTTTTCGGGTCATTATTTCCAAGTCCAATTCCCTCATGTCATCTAGCAAGTGATGCTCAGTAGTGATCATAGCTGCTAAGTTCCCATTCCTCTTTCTACTTAAGTCATCCGCTACGACATTGGCCTTTCCAAGGTGGTATGGGATATCCACGTCATTGTCTTTGATCGTTCTAACCACCTTCTTTGCCTCATGTTTAGATCTCTTTAGGTGAAAATGTACTTTAAGCTCTTATGATCAGTGAATATTTTGCACTTTTCACCATACAAATAATGTCTCCATAATTTCAATGCATGAACTACGGTTACCAGTTCCAAGTCATGAGTGGGATAATTTCTTTCTTACGGCTTTAACGGTCTAGATGCATATGCGATAACTCTTCCATCTTACATCAAAATGCAACCTAGACCTTTTATGGAGGCATCACTATAAATAGTGTACTCCTCTCCACTAACTGGCAAAGCTAAAACTGGTACAGACACTAATTTCTCTTATAACTGTCGGGACCTACTCTCGCAATTTTTATCCCAAACATATTTCACTCCTTTTTGCATCAACCTTGTCAAAGAATTTCCAAGTTTAGATAAGTCCTCAACAAATCTCCAATAGTACCTTACCATCCCTAGGAAACTTCTAATCTTAGATACAGTCTTAGGAGTCGGCCATTCAACCACAGCTTTTACTTTCTCGAAATCTACAGAAATTCCATTTCCGACTACAATATGTCCTAAAAATGACACTTGCTCCAACCAAAACTCACACTTAGTGAATTTAGCATACAACCTTTCTTCTTGTAATCTGCTCAGGACTAATCTAAGGTGTAACTCATGTTCTTCCTTAGTCTTATAATACACTAGAACATCATCGATGAACACCACTACAAATGAGTCTAAGCAATCCCTAAAGAATTTGTTCATAAGATCTATAAACATAGCAAGTGCATTTGTAAGACCAAAAGGCATAACCACAAACTCGTAATGCCCCTATCTAGTCCTAAAAACTATCTTTGGAATATCTTCTACTTTAATCCGTAGCCGGTGATATCCTCTCAAATCGATTTTAGAAAATACTCGTACTCCAGCCAATTGATCAAATAAATATTCTATTCTCGGTAACGGGTACTTATTCTTGATCGTTACCTAGTTCAACTCCCTATAATCTATACACAGCCTCATGCTCCCATCTTTCTTCTTCACAAAAAACACTGGAGCTCCCAAAGGTGACACACTCGATCTTATGAATTTCTTCTCAAGTAGCTCCTCCAGTTGTACTTTTAATTCCACTAATTTTGTTGGTGCCATCCGATATGGCACTTTAGACATAGGCATGGTACCTGGCACCAAGTCGATACCTAACTCGATCTCGCTATCAAGTGGTAATCCCGATAGGTCTTTTGGAAATACTTCTAAGTAATCTCTCACAACCAGTATCCTTACAGGATTTATATTTGATTCATCTCCTATTGTCATAGCTGCTAACACCACCTTCTCTCACAACTCATATGTAGGTAATGTTGCAAGTCTTTGTACTTCCAACTTATATACAAATTTATCTCCATTTACACTTAACTCCACAAGTAGATTTTTACAATCAATTATAGCCTGGTGTTTCAATAACAAGTCTACTCCTAGGATTACATTAAAATCGATCATGTCCAATACTATAAGATCTGCAGGTAAAAACCTACCTTCTATTTCTATGTTTACATTCCTACATATTCTATTCAACAAGGATCCACTCCCTAAAAGAGTATTTACAGTAAGACTTCCAAATATTAATTCAACATTCACTCCACATACAGACGTAAACAACTCAGATATAAATGAAAAGCTCGCACCCGTATCAAATAACACATATGCACTATTTCCGAGGATATTCAACGTACCTGCTATAGTATCAACATTCGAGTGTCACTATGTTGTAGAGCATAAATCTTGGTGGGTGCTCTCTGTCCCTGTCCCTGTTGTCTATTCATTGGTGTTCCAAACATTATCTGCCTTCCTAACTCCTTGTAATCCACCGCCTTATGTCCCCTTTGTCCACACTTAAAACAGAAAATAAGCAAACCTAACGCTTTCTTAGTATAGAACCTCTGACTATGCCCAACTTTTCCACAGTTGAAGCAACCATTATCGGGCCATTTGCAGTCTTTCACATCATGAGATCCCTAACATCTAAAGCATTTCTTCTCAGAACTTGGAATCAAAGATCTCACTAGTTGGGTGATGGGTCTTTTCCCCCTGTCTAGGGTGATAACAGTAGTAGCTGGCCTCTTACCCAGATAGACTTGGTTTCTTGGTTCATTCCTTCCCTTGATCTTGTTCAATCCTTGCTCAATCATCTTAGCTTTGTTGACTACAGTACAATAGTTGTTCAAATCTATTAGATTGACCTAATACTTAATTTTAAGCTCTAGACCCATGATATATTTACTTCCTTTGTCCTCTTCACTATCCTTTAGGAGGTCTGGCAAAAACCTCATCAGTCCATGCAACTCTGCTTCGTACTCTTCTATAGTCATCTTACCCTACTGCAACGTGTAGTACTCTTGAAGCATCTTCTACTTCACACTATCAGGAAAGAACTCCCTATAAAAGGCCTATTTAAACATCTCCCATGTGATTACTCCTGCCATATGTCTTTTGGTGCTCAACCACAAGTTATTTGCTCTCCCAATAAGCAGGTAGGAGGCATATTCCACCTTTTTGTTTTCTAGTATATCCAAAGCAGCAAACGTCTTCTCCACCTCCTCCAACCATAACCAAGCCCCCAATAGCTTCCCAGGTTTGGGCTCAAACTTGTAGACTAGGACTATAAACTTGATCAGACTAAGCACGTCAGCATATCTTGCTCCATGGCCTCCGTTTCCTCTATTGCCATTGTTCCTCTGTGCCTCTTGTCTTCAGGCCTCAACATTGGCTTGCACGACTTGCAGATTGTTCCTCATGTTCTGCTATTGCTAGGTGACTACTCCCAAAAGAGTGTTAACTGCTTGCATTAGTTGAGCAGCATCTATGGGCACCTGTTGTCCTATAGGAGGTGCTTGTGACGCTCCAAAGAGTCCTCTAAATGTAATAGTTTGCCGCATGCTAAACGAGACTTAAGAAGTACTATCATAGTCATTCAAAAGTCATGTGTTAGTATGCAAGGCGTCCCCTTACGACAATAGAATATTTAAACATTTGGAGATAGATAGTTCAATTTGATAGGATAAACACAAAAACATAAACCACAGATATCTCAGGATCAACTACAAAGCATTAAGGGGCATTCCCCTGCTACAAACCCGATCGTTTAAGGTTTACTACTTAAAGACTATACGAAACTAATCATAAACTTCTAAGGAAACAGCTCCTAGCTTCGCATTACCTGATTTGGCTAGGTCCGGAGACGTAGCCATATGTACGGAAACTGCATTAAGAAGAAACTGTGGGGGTATAAGCTATGCTAGCTTAGTGAGTTTCACTTCCCAAATTAAATACTTCAACAACAATATGTCAAGCAAGTTATATTAACAATCATATGAAATGCATAAAATCGTGGACATACAATACATAAGACTTTCCGGGAGTCTTATGTTGAATGGATTACGCCCTCCATTCAGGGTTAGGTGTTTCAGGCCCATACGACCATAGATTTCAATTTTTCTCATTTATATTGTGGTTGATACAAGTGCCCACCCACACACAATTTTGTAGTTGATACAAGTGCCTACAACACTACCATTTCAATTCCGACCATTACACCAACATTCGAGTTTACAAGCCCCTCATTGCCCAACTATTATGCCTTCTTCCCAAAAAGGTATAATAACAAATGCAATGTGACTCACATATGGTATGCATGGTCAATTTGATTATAAGATCATGGCATATTAATTAACAATTTATAGGTGGTCATAGATATTGCAGACACTTCAATTATATACTATACCATACAAATATTTACAACAATCCCATTTCGATATTCTTATAATCAATTCACCTAAATAAAACTCACATACACACAATCAAATTTTATCTTGCCCTAATTCTAATGCCACTATCATTACAAGTACAATCATAAGCATATAATTTAAAAATAGTGAACTCACTCGGCCATGGTCTCCTATCTCTAATGGTAGTGATCCAAAAAAACGAATTTCCTCCGATTCAAAAACCATCTAAATAAAAGAAATACCCCAATGAGTATTTCATACCATAACTAATTCAAACTTTTCAAATAAAACTCTTTGAGTTCGTAATTTTCATGGTAGGTAGAAATCACAACTTAAAATGGTCATAACTTGGTCATTTTAACTCGGAATTTTGCAAATAAGCTATAGATTTCTATCTACTTTGAAAGATCCACCTATTTATGATATTATTTTTAAGTTTTGAAAAAGTTTAGGTCTCAAAATGTTCGGACCAGATCTGATCAGTAACTAGAATTTGCATTTCGGAAATTGTTTTGTGAAATTTGCATTCTTTCTACCAAGTATATTATGTGTACATGCATTATCCACATGTGTATTATTATGGATGATATGATTTGAGCTATCTATATGTATTTCCTTAATGATTTTTTGTTTCAAAAGAATTCTTGGAAAAACTTTTTCTTTGCAATAATATCGTAAACACTTGTTTGAGAAAACTAGCTTTATTTCTTTAAAAATCATACATATTGTTACTATGATAAGGCCTTGATGACTTATATACCTAATACCTTCATTATCTTAATAAATTTCTTCGTTTAAAGGTTGGAAAATAGATGTTTACATGTGAGTTTTTCCTTGTGATGAATTTTGCAAAATTTTGAAAATGAATATATTGTTTGATCTTAGTTGGAAAACTTTTTCTTTGTTTTAAGTTTTTACTTTGATAAAATACATTTACTCTTATAAAAATCAAGTCTTTATTATATCTATTCCCTAAGACTTCTATTTTTCTATTAAAATACTCATTTTAACATTTGAAAATGGGTGTTTAAATTGGGATCATTTTTAGATCCGAATTTTGGGAGATTGTTTTTGAGATTGTTTCTTGTGAAAAACTCATTTAATCTTTCTAAAACTTAGTCCTAATCAAACCTACTCCTTAAAGCTTTCATTTCTTTAATAAAACTCTTGTTTTAGGATTGAAAAATAAGTGTTTTCTTGGCATTTCATTTTAGTTACGAATTTCAACATTTTTGTTGATGTTGAAATATATATCTAACTTAACTTTTGTAACCCTTTTCTTGTTTTGAAAATTTCTCTTAGTAAAACCATAATCAACTTATAAAAATCACTACTTTATGATATTTATCACCTAAGCCCTTCATTTTACATGTAAGATCTTCATTTTGAAGTTGAAAATAGGTTTTCTAAATGGTTCTTTCTCAAGATCCGAATTTTCAAAATCACTTTTTGATAGAAACAAAATGAACCTTTTAGTTTTGGCAATACCTTCATCAAGACTATCATATTACAAATCCTTTATGTATGTAAAACAAGTGACTATGGTATTTAAAGTACTCTAAACAAATAGATCTACTATACTACTCATGTTATGGATGTAGATGCAACATGAACACTATGTAGATGAGAGTAATAATGAAAACATATGCACAAAATTTCCATAAAAACAATATATAACAATAACATAGCAAAATACTAGCATATTATCTTTAATAGCAAGATCTATACATTATGATGGCAAAAATATCATGTTTTAGTGTTTCCACATCCTTAACATAAAGCTCACGGGGATTTTTTGTGGAACCACACATGTATGATCTTGCTATTACATGTTGTTATAGTGGTAGGGTCAAGATCTATTACCTATTTAGTGTTTGGAGAAGGAAACTTGAAGAAAACAAAAGTGTGGGTGTACGTGTGCTTGAGGGAGGGGCTCACGGCAAGAGTAGAGAGGAGAGGGAGAGAAAGACTTTGTTCCAAAAGTTCGTTTTTGTGAGAAATGAAGAAAAGTGAAAAAGTGAAAGGTGAAAGAGATGTTATATAGGAAAATAATTAGGGTTTTTGTATGATTATTTAATAGAAGAAAAACAAAACAATTTGTGGCCTATTGGGTGGTGTGTGTGTGTGTGTGTGTGTGTGTGGTGGGGGGAGGAGGGGTTGTATGGGGTGTGTTTCACACCGGTTTAAGAGAGGGAGGTATGTTGATTTGTTTTGTGTAATAACTTTCAAATTTAATATGTAATTTAAGTAATAAAAGTTGTATTAGAAAGGAAAATGTAAGGAAGATGATGTGACAATATAAGAATATGTTGTAAGAATGTAAGAATAGGGTATGAGTGGTTGTACTTGGTGAATAGTGTGAAAGAAAGCAAAAAGTTGATTAGATAATTAAGTTATCGATAGTAATGAAAATACAATAAAAAGATTATAATTGTAACTTTTATAACTCGAAAAATTATATAACTGATATATTTGAAAATATTATGAAATTACAAATCTAACAGTACTAATATTATATTTTTAATATCCCAAGCCCCGAGATACGCTTTTCAAGGTTTGTATCCGATTAGGATCGAAATAGGTCGAAAATCCACTCATCTGATATAGTTAAGCATCCTAATATTATTACAAGCCAATCTACACTTCACACTCATATTTCGACTTCTTGGTTTGAGAACACGGGATTGTCGGATTTAAACTGCTTAGGTTTTCTGAGGGTTTGTTGACTTAAGGTTTCCGGTTGACTTTCTGATTTAGGGTTTTATTTTGGAGTTAACTTGTTTCTATTCTTCCGGGGTTTCATTCTTGGAATTGCCGGAACATAAGGTTTCTAGGTCTGACTGGTCCAAGGGTATTCTTTTAGGGTTTCGGTTTCTGGTTTTAAGTTTTTCCAAAACCGAACTTAGGTTTGCTAAGAAAACGAGGGCTTACAGTGCTGGTGGCAGCGGCGGAGGTGGGGGATAAATCCTTCGACATAGGATTTAGAGGTAGTTGGTTTTCTGATGACTATTCCTCTTGACCAGTCTTGGAGAAACCAACATCAAGGGCTCTTCTACGTGGTGGCATTCTACAAAGAAAAAGAAAAAGAAAAAAAAAAGATATCTATAAGGTTAAGGAAATACTAAAAGATTATAGTACTATAAAATATTATAATTTATGAATAAACGTTCCCAACTAATTTCTACCCTTCTCATCAAGGCTCACCGTCCTAAGGAGTCATAACCTAAATCTAATGAACAAAACTTATTGCTCTGATGCCAACTAAGCTGCAATGCCCTAACCTAAAGGCGTTATCAGCTCGCCATGTGTCTTTACTAGAATAGGCATGCTAAGGCTATATATTTCTAAAACCACAAACATATATTTCCATGATCATCAAATACTCACATATAGGATAACTTTTAAAAACTTTTCATATCAAATTAATTATCCTCATCATAAACTAGCAAAACTAAATATCCAATCTAAAACATAACAAAGAGATCCTTACATATGAAAGTCTCTAAAAGAAACTAACTAACTCATCATATATGTCTTCTTCTCAAATTACTAATAACTAATTTCAATTGTTAGCAGAATGGTCATAACCGCTATTGCTCTCCCCATCATCGATGAATACGTCATAGCCTGTCAAGTCATAAATTATAGAATCTTCACCTGTACCTGTGGAAATAAGGATTGAGCGAAAACGCCCAATACGCCAAACCGAAAGCACATGCACATGAACATGAACATGCACATCACAATATCATATACAACTTATATTCTAATGCAACAAGCATAAATTAATTATCTTTTCATTAGCCTGCAACCAACACAGTTTAGGACTACTGATCACTAATCCTAAACCTGAAGTAACTCATGACCCCAATGAAAACCATATTATAATAGTATATACATATATAGATGCGTTCTACAATTAAGCTAGTAACAATTACTAATCTACCGGAATCATCTTCAAGTGCAACTCCACTTAGGATAACGACACAAAAGGATCATCAGGTTGCCAGAGTTAGTATCACCCTCCACCATGGTTTCTCTCTACCATGAGTTCCATACTAACCGTAGCCATGTACAACCAATACTCATTTCAATTAAAGTCGAATATACATTAGTCAGATTCAACAACTAGTCTTACAAGCACAAACAAACAAGCATGGTAAGGTCGTACCTGGTATTACTCTAACTCAAATCCACCAACAGAACTTCTTAAAAGATCAAAACCCTAATCCAACAATTATCTTAAATCAGAATTAAATACTTAAACTTAAACCCTAATATTCATAAATCTATAACAATAAGGATAACACACCTGCTTCCTTTTCCTCACAATTACATACAACTTTCAACACCGTTCTTCCACAAATCCGTAATTATCATCACAATCCCTTCAATATACATATATTCCTCAATTAACACTTTAACTACAATAACAAATAAGTCTCATCGAACAACAAAATTAGATTAATTCTTACATACCTAAAACTTATAGATCTCAAATAGGAAATCGGAACCCTAATCCTCAATTCTCCTGAATAATAAACTATGATTACAATTCCATAATTAACAGATCCCATAAACCATAAATCTAATAAAACCCTTACCTTTCTCCTTAATTTGAAATCACAACTTCAGATCTAGATCTATCCTTGATCCATAACAACAAATCTTGGATTTTCTTTGAAACAATACATAAGCCTAGATTAAAATCTAAAGGATATTTCTTAAAAATCACAAAAATTATAAAACCCTAATATCTATATTACCTTTTTCCTTTGAATCAAAGTCCTCCAATTCTCCAATCACACTAGGATTTTGCCACACTCTTGCATCTCCTTCAATTCCGTAGAATAACTAGTATAAGAAAAGATTGAATCTAAAAAACTTAATTGAAATGACTAGAGGAAAGTTACATACCTAGGGTTTTTGCTCCTTGAAAGCTCTTAGGGTTTCCAAAAGAATGGGAGGGTATATATAGGCATTTAGGAGAATTTGAATAGATTTGGGAATAAGAAAAACTCGTAATAGGGATAAGTTGGCAGCTTTGGGATGGCTTTAAACGAAACCCCACGTTTTACAATGAAGGCCGATGGATACACCGGCGGCCTTTCCACATACGTCGGTGGCCTTCCTGTATAAGCCGGCGGCTTTATGCCGGCTTTCACCATTCGGCCAAAATTCTCCAATTTTCTTCTAAGAACTTAAGGCTGTCTAAAGGCTGGCGGCTTTCCAATATAGGCTGGCGGCCTTTAGTCAAGGCTGGTGGCTTTCTTGCCAGCTTTGATTGTCTTCGTCCATTTCTTTTCGTATGACTTCCTTGAGTTCAAATTCGTCTGTTCAATGACAAAAATACCCTCTTAACAACATTATATTACATTTATACCCTTCAATATGCATTATTTATTTGTACTTTACAACCTCTATAAAATAATACTATTGGGACCAATAGATAATATTATTTTATAGAGATTATTTATTATTGAATGAATTTTTTTATTAATTTTTTTATAAATAAATATTTATCAATTCAAAAATATTTTTTTTTATATTTTTTAAACATTTTTTTTCTAAATTTTATCTATAATTTATCAATGAAAACTGAAAATAAATATGGACAAAATACATATATAGTGTATATATAAAAAAATTTTCAAAAAGTCATAATGCACAAGTAAAAATCGAAATTTTTATAATGCAAAAAATTGTAAAGTTATGATAAATCTTGGAAATTAGAAAAGATGGGTACATAGAAAAAGAGTTCTTCAAAGTTAGTCAATTGGAAGATAAAGGGTTACAAAATATTTTAAGTAAATATAATATAAATTTTATTAATATAATATTCATCAATTTTAACTTTAGATTTGAGAAGAAATCTTAAGTCTTTCTCCATTATGGCTTCTCATTTGAAAGGCATAAAGAAATCCACATTGACAGATGAGATGAGGAAAGCATTATGTCCATGCAAAAATGCACATCCATCCTTGAGTCAAAAAGATTTGATGGAATCGGTTCAACGAAAATTTGATCTTTCCATCAACGAATCAACAATGTCAACTCTCAAAAGGTTAGTAGAATATTAGTCAAAAGGGCTTAAGAATATCAATGTTAAGAGACATAAATTAGCCAAGTATCCTAAGTTGGAAAAGATATTATATGAGTGGTTTCTCCAATATCAAGAGAAGGTGAACATGACTATAGATATGATCCAAACAAAAGCAAAAGAGTTTTTCCAAAAGATGTATAGAGATGTATAGATGAAGAGATTATTCAAGGGGTAATGGATATGCAAGTTGAGGATGATCAAGATCTAAATAACAGTTGTATTTTATCAAATGTTTCTCCAAAAGAGGCTTTTTTTTTTAATTAATAAATACTTAAAAAACTACTTGATACAACATGAATAGAATATATCAAATCCAGTGCATGCTTTGTAGAAAATTAAGGATGAGATTAAATGTAGTTTACGTACAAAGAAGAAACAAATGACTTTAGATGTATATTTTAGTATAGAATAAAATTTTAAAAGAATAGAAGTAGTTTGAAAAAATCTTATTATGAACTTTATATGAAATTTTTTATGTAATTGATGAATTATTAATTTATATTTTCATTGAGTCTTAAAGATTTCTTAATAAGTTATTATCTTATACATTTAGTGAGGTTATTAATTTAGTACACTTTTCCAAGTTAGGACCAAAAAATATTATTATCTAATTGAGATTATTAATTTATCTAGATTTAACTATATATTGGATGTTTACATATTTTCATAAAGGGGTGGTATCATATATGATACCCGAACTTTAGTCAATTATTCAATTAACTACATGAACTTTGAAAGTACTAATTTTAGTACCTAAGTGAACTTTTTGAAAGACAATTAACAATACCTATGACAACTTCATATTGAGTTGTTTATTCAATTGACTCTTTGTATCAATTATGCACTATCATGTGTCCCAAGCAATTATTTTTATGAAGATATTCCACATAAAATATGTGATGTTTTGACAATTATGGACTATTTAAATCCATTTTATGAGATGTTGTTTTCATTGCTTAATATTTGTATCTATCGTAAATATAATACTTTTATTAAAATAATCATTTATAACATACAATATACCATAAAAATGGTAAAAGAAAGTGAATTGAAGAAAGTCAACTTTGTAGATGAAATTTGATATAGACTTAAGATAAGTACTATCACTAATTTAGAATGTTGAATAAGATACTAAAATTGGGTTAATTTCACTTACGATATCTAAACTTTTTTTTATAGTAACAAAAATATACCTAAACAAAATTTTACTACAAGAAAATATACGAATTTTGTAAATCTTTTACTCATGGTAACTATGGATGAAATCTGTCTATTTTTTTATCAATTCCCTGACGTGGTAGGTTAACTCGAATAAAATATTATTTTTCATCCGTACAGGTAATTTTTTTAGTTTTTTTTTCCCTTCTATATCCTCTCTCCTTCTCCTTCTTCTTCTCCAGACGCCATTAATGGTGCTTCAAAACAACATGATTCAAAGAGAAGAAAAAATATATTGAAAAGATTCAAACTTTACATAAAATTAGAGCTTTTTTCACATAACCCATAAATTTCAAAATCAAAAGCTCATCTTTATCTTTTCTAAGAGACTCCATTTTATTCATGAGAGAAGCTTTTTCTCTCTCTAATCCGACCTTTCTCTCTTCCATCCTCCTTCTCCTTATTCTTCTCTAGACACCATTAATGGATCTTCAAAACAGCACGATTCAAATAGCAAAAAAATAAATTAAAAAGATTCAAACTTTATATGAAATTAGTTCTTTTTTTCACCTCTCTCCCTCTCTCTCCCTCTCTTATACCCTCTCTTCTTCTTCCTCTTTCCTCATTCTTCTTTCTCATCCTGCCATCATCAACACCACCAATAGCACCACCAACACCATCACAAGTTAAGAACAATATGGGGATACCCACAATAAAGAGCAAATCTTTAACATTTCAAATATTGCTTACCGATTTAATTTATTGGTAGAATTAAAGAGAGAAAAAGAGGGGCAAGCAAGAGAACGAGATAGAGAGGCCGACAACAGGGGCGGATTTAGAGGGGGAGTCGATGCGCGCGCCCTCCCACCCCACCCAAAACTAGACTCAAGAAAAATTAATTTTTGAAAAAGAAAAAATATGTTACATATATATATATATATATTATAAAGAAATAACTATGAGATAAAATTAAATATGGTACAGTGATTAAGCATTTACTTTTTTTTATCCATAAGTTCATGGATTCAAATCCCATTAAAATGCTTTTTTGTTCAAATCCCATTGGAGTATTTTTTTTACTTTTTTTCAACATGCATTTATTCTACTAGCTACTTTTCTCTCTTACACTAACTACTCTCTCTCTCTCTCTCTCTCTCTCTCTCTCTCTACATATATATATATATATAATAAATGTTTCTTTTTAACTTTTTCTTTCACAATATTAAATTGTTTCATCATAAAATTATGAAACTAAATAAATTCCTATTAATAACTATTTTATATTCAAAATATACCACAAGATAATAATTACTATTATCTATATTACAATTGAATATTATTGCATACTAATCATATAATTTGATTTAGTAACTTTATTTTCTTCAATTAATGTTATTTAAATGTATATGAGTTATTGAATAACTATCCTATCTACATATATTTTATGATCTATTTATGCTAAAAGTAACATAATGCACATTAATTATATAATTTGATTTAGTAACATTATTTTTTCTATATGTAATGCTAGGAAAATGAACACGAAGTATTGAAAAAATATCCTATCTAGATATATTTTATGATTTATTTTTATTAGATGAAAATTTTATACGGATATTAACTCTATATTTTTATTAATAATTAATCTTCAAGTAATATATATATATATATATATATATAATCTCTTATGAAATGCACTAAATACTCTTAATTAGTTTTTGCATGAAGTTTTAAAAAATATCCCATTAAAATCATTATAAAATTATCATAAATATATAAGATGTAATATAATTATAATAACGAATTAATGTTAATAAATAATTTTAAAATTAACTTGATTAATATTTAGCTTCCCATTCGTATAATCTTGGGTCCGCTCTTGGTCGAGAGTGAGAGATTGAGAGAGGATCTGTTTGAAAGAAGTAGAAGGCTTTTTTCATGTTAAAAAATTTTTGTCCTTAAATTGCTGAAAGATGAAAGATCAAGAAAAATTAAATCTTGAAACAGTTATTGAAATGTTTTAAACGAGATTAAATTTTCCTTTTTGGTTTTTACAAATGCAAACAGCTTTTAGAAATTGACGTTTCGGTTTTTTAAATTAAAGGATGAAAAAAAAAAGTGGACTTATGAGAGTTAGAGCTTGAAAGCTCCATCAATGGCGCATGCAGAAGGGGGAAGACAATACACATGGCCAGAGTAAAATATAAACCCTGAGTGAAACTGAGATCCTCTTTTAGTATATATTAAAATTTAATCAAATCTTTAACTTTTTTAATAGCTTTAAAAAATAGCCACAATGCTCTTAACTTGTTTTTGTGGTTGTGCTTATGGACAAAAAAATTGTTGGAAGGAACCGATTCACATCTTGAGCTGCAACAAAGAAGGCATAGAGGACGGAGTGGAGATCCAAATCCTTTTGAAGAGCTAAGGACTACGAGGAATAGGAATGGAGCTTTCAAGCTCGATTGATAGTGTCTGGAGAGAGAAGAGGGGGAGAGAAGGAAAAAATTAAAAAAAAAAACTAAAAAAATTACCTATATGAATGAAAATATAATATTTTAATCGAATTAACCTGCCACATTAGTGAATTGACGAAAAAATGGACGTACTCTGTCCATAGATATTGCTAATGAAAGATTCAAAAAATTCAAGTATTTTCTTGTAGCTAAATTTGTTTAGGTATATTTCTGTTACAATAAAAAAAGTTCAAGTACGGTGAAATTAACCCCACTAAAATTACTAAAAATTCAAGTAAATAATTGAATAATTGGTCAAACTTCAAGCATCAATGTGACATTATCCCTTTTTAAAATTATAAAAAAAAAAGGTAAAATGATGATTTAAGAGCTTAAAAGCTTACCATACAATAATTTAAAAAAATAAATAAATATACCCCAAAATTTCTCCATTCCATGATTAATTACATTACTATATTAACCACTGTCTCTCAATACTAACCACAATTATGATCTTCCATCGACCATCCCTAATAGATGGTAAAGTTGTTTTTGGTTTATGCTACACTATTTGATAAAGTCAGAAATGTTACCACTGAGTACCATAAAAATAGTATTTTTTTTCATGTTTCCAAAACTATATGTTATTTTTTTTCTTTTTTTTTCCCTCTTTTAACCAATCCATATATTATTATTTCAAGTATTGTTCTTTTAACAAAAAAAAAAAGCGTTCAGCTAAGTTAATTAGCGTTGACTATCAAGTAAAAACCCAAGTCAATATTAGATATAGTAGTTTAAGGGCTTTTTAAATTGTTTTTCGTTTTTTTTTTTTTAATCCATATCTTGCAATGAGCAGTCTAAAATCATACATAATTTGCATCTTATCCGTTTTTGTTTTTATTTTAATTACGTTTACATGGCTTATTGATCCAATGATGAGACCCCAGCTGATCGATGAAGAGACATAAAGACTAAAAGAGTATATGATCGAAGAGAAGTATAAGGTTAATAAAAAACGAGGTCAGTAATGGTTTTTGAACAATTATAAAATGGGTCGATGACACTAATTGAGGCTACATATAATGACTATTTTATGATGGTATAATATAAAAATACGAATATGTATCCAACGCAATTAGCAATATAATTATGGAAATAAAACACGAAATCAAGATAACATACAACACAAAAGATATAGTTATAATACGAATAATACAATTCCAATTCAATCTAATTATCTATAATCTCCAAGCAATTCCATGTACTTTTAATACTATCATATATTTGATATGAAATAAAACATAAAACTAATGATAGCACATTCCCTAATTAGTTATCTTGCTGATGGGGAAGTTGGAAATTTATCTCCAGTTCTCCACTATGATGCCCGACCACATAAGAAATGTGCCACTTACTAAATTTGGAGGAATCACAATGGTTTTTTAGATGTTTACTTCATCATAAACAGCCTTTACCTTCGCCTTTTATTTGCAGACCGTCATATATCCCCACCCCACGGTTCCTGAAATTGAATGTTGAAATAGCTACGATTCGGTTTTTGAAGATGTTGGACTTTTTTTCGAATGATCATATAAGTATCATATGGATTTTGTGTGTTACATATGACTTCAAAGTGTTAAATGAGGAGACGACACTTGATGGGATAATTTTAAGAGAGTGATGAGGAGGAATAGACGGTTTTAATATCTCAAATGCATAAGTGATGGGCAAGATAACTTGAATAGACTCCCCTACACATCAACCTATTCTTATACATGAATGCACCTGAGAGAGGTTAGATGCCGACAAGTTGGTCCAACGATTCATGTCTTGAGTCCATCAAGTCAAATTTCCTCAAGTAATCTCAATAAATGAACTAAACTTGTTTGGCCCTGTCATTTAACCTATGAGTCAAGTCCAAATAAATAATAATTAAATATAATTTTAATATCATTTATAGTTTCAAACCATGAACCATTTTAAACTAGTTTATTGATTTAAATACAAGCATCAATCCCAAAGGTTTAGGCTTTAATTAAAACTACAAACGAATTGAGATGGTATAGTGCTAAACTTGAGTTCAACCAAGCTTAAGATTTTAAGCTCAAATTTAGCTCGAAATAATACTTTTTATTCGAGCCAAGTAAGCTCGTTTAGGCTAGATTTATTGAAAGATAATATTAATACCAATTTGAAATTGATTAACAGTTATACTCAAACTTAGGTTGGATAGAGTTCGATTGAGCTCGCAAGTTAATTGAGCTAAACACATAAAGCTTAACTCAACTATTATCAAAGTGAGCTCGAGTGAACATAGAACCAAGCTCAACTCAACTATTCTTAAGCTAGATAGAATTTGATTAGGCTCACTTCAATGAGCTACTTGAGTAACTTGAGCTCGACTTGATTATTCTTGAATTGAACTCGAGTAAATATTGAACTGAGCTTAAGTAACTTATTAACTGACTCGATTCATTTGCACCCTGAGCTATAACCAACCTTGGTACGGAGGTCCACAGATCTAGGTCAACTCATCGACTTCACGAATAAAAGTTTCAAAAAATTATATAGAAAAAGAATTTAAAAAAACAAAACATATAATTTAATGATATTGAAAATTTAAAGTACTTCCATGTGAATTGAGGAAACTTTATTTCTTGTCTATAGCATTTAATATATTATTATTAATAATACATAAGGTAATTTAAAATAACCTAAATAAATAAAAAATACTTAAATAAATAAAACTTAAGGCAAAGGAGTCTTTTTACACCAACCTTATGACTACTTCACTTTAAAACAATATACAATTTTTCTTTTTTCTTTTCGTTTACTCTTGACACTTTCTATGCTACCATTTAACAACTCTTCTCCTCCAAGACCATAAATTTTGCAAAACCTTGAAAGTAAGACTCTTTCTCCTAGCAGTTTGACAATCCTTAGTTGCAAACTTACCTTAAAGTTGAGTTTTTCGTGTTTTCCGAGAGTCTAGAGATTTACCATTCTTCTTGTGGGAAAAATTTGGTAAGAACTTCAAGAATTTGTTGCACTTTGATAAGAATAATGATCTTTATATGATGTTGGGTTATATATTTGTGTAAGCTTTGGGAACTTCTAGTATTTAGGATTTGCAAAGTGGATTCAATTGATTCAAGTCAGTTTCCACTTAGAATTTTGTGTTGAATAACTATGTTGGATTTTTGTTAGGTTATGTTTGGAAGATGTATAAGTGATGAACTATGGTGAATCTGATGTTTAAAAATTAAAATATGACGTTAGTTTTCGTAATGTTAGAAAAGCCTGCGTTTAAGAGATTATGATTTAAACACAAGTTGTGTTCAAACTTGTGTTACGTTGTGTTAAGCTTCTATTTCAAACACGACCTCAAACACAAGTCATGTTCAAACTTATGTTATTTCAAGTTAGCTTTCTATTTCAAATACGACGTTAAAGACAATTTGTGTTCGAACTTATGTTAAGTCTTCTGAATTTTTGTCTTGAACATGACCTCAAACACAAGTTATGTTCAGTACTTAGTCAACGCTAACAACACGAAGCCCTATTGGGGCACCTACCTCCTTAGCTCAATTTCCAACTAACTCCTTTAGCACTTAGTTGGCATTACTCGACATCTTTCAGTATATTCTCCTCAGTCAGGCTCAGTACGTGTGAATGTGGATTAATGGACTTGCCTACATCCATTGTGACCATCATCAATCACTCACTCGCCAACTCTTCTATGATCCCTCGATGCACTCAATAGTTGAGGATTATCTAATTACAAATAACCCTCTTCCCCCCATGTGAAGGATAATGTCACCTAGACTATCTTTTTACACTTATAATTTTACCTACGAATCAACATACTTGTTGATTTAAGTATCAGAGTGACTGCATTGAGCCTAACTCTACCAGCTTCTGTTTTATGGGCCCATTACTTTATCCAGTCCATTCTAGATCCTCAGTATTTACTAGGCATGAACTAGCAATAGTACATAACATAAAGGATTCAAGAATCTCATTTGCTACATTGCTTCGTTAGTTGTTATTGAACTCTAGCCCTTTTGATTTGTTTGGTTGTATATGGTTTTAATAATAGTTAGCAAGCTTAATGAGACATGAACCAATTTGTTTTGGACAAAACTAAAATTTCAATTCACGATTTAGTCTCTCCCCTTTTTTTTTTTTTAGCAAAGCCTTAATAGAGGATATAGGTTCTATGATACTTTCATTCCGTTTACTTGACATGAATAGCTATTCATTTCTTCCTCGTTCGATGTAAAACTGATATTATGGCGTTTACTTCAAAGGAATGGCAATTCACAATGAATTGCTATTACGTAAAATGATGAATAGCAATTCATATCTCTAATCCATGAATTGTCATTCAATTGTCTATTTTTCAATTTTGTCATAAATACCCCCATTTTGAAAATAATATCTATACAATTATCTTCTCTCTATAATAAATATAGGGGACATTATATATATTTTACCTTTTACTATAATAATTACTTGTTTTACTTTTTACACCAAGTGAACATTGTAATAGCCATTACAACCCTATTATATTCTCTTTGAATTAGAATTTCATTCATCCTTTATTCCATTCAGCGAAGTGAACGAGCTGCCTATGTCTACCTTATTAAAAATTACAAAACAATATCAAATAAGAAATAAATAACAATACTCAATTTTTTATTTGTGATCACTTTTACTCATGTTAATGTTTTTAACTTATAATTCTAAGTTATATAGATGTATTATTTATCTTACGATGTAGTTAATGCAATAATGCCTCCATAATTTTTAATTTTGGAATTTGATATAGAATTTACAATTTCATTTGATATCACATAAACTCACAGGTGTTTTTTATAGATCTTCACTTTCACATATAAACAAATTCTTCTTATTTTTAAAATTTATGGTCTTAAGAAATTAAATTTTAAATTTCTTTGTTATTTATAGTTAATATATGAAAATAAGGTAGTTTTACACATTACATGAAACCGCAAATAATATTATAATAAACTTGAAATTCAAGAAATAAAGAAAGAAATTTACATGTTTGGTAGAATACCCTATAAGATATGGCGTCCAAGATAGGTATAAAGTATTACAAGGTAAGTTTCGAGTACAAATTTTAGTGTCATGTTCCTTATAAGATAAGATATGTATAATACTTCATATTCTACTCACCATAAACTCAATCACCCCTAATTTATGTGCCCTTTATTTGATTTTGCCCTTTAATATCATATCTCATTTTTTTTCCAAGGAGATGAAGAATTGGAAATTTTTGTACTATTTATAAAAGGATAACATTCGTATGAATTAGATTACGATATGCTGGAATATTTATTTCTTTCCATATTTAGATATGTTATTCCAAATCATATCATATCCCCCTATCAGTTTTGTGAATTATTATTTATTCCGTTGAGTTAGTTTTAATTTCAATTTATAATTAATAATTGTTGACCCAATTTCGAAATTTACTATAACCTTTGTCCATTAATTATATTCTTAGTCTCTTTCTTTTTTTTTTCCCCTAAATTCTATTCTTATTCATGTAATGTTATATTTGTATATTGTAGAAGGCTAAAAATTATTTTTATTTTGAATTGTGAGTCACGTGACAGGAATTAATAAGTATAGTCCTTATTTAGGATGATCAAAAGAGATTTGGCATGGTAGGTTTAAAGTAGGGTTTATTGCAATTGACCTTTCTAATAGAAACCTTTCTCAATATAACTCATAGATTTATTTTGTTGACATCAATGACCAAACTTTATAAATACCCTTAATTATTTAAAGGATTTGAAATATGAGAGAAACACCATTAAGCTAATGGACAGCTATCTTGAAAGACCAAGCATTTGTGTATATTGAGGATCATCACATTGCAATCAATAAATTTTGATGCTTAGTAGTTGGTAGTTCTTCCACCTCTCACAAGTAAGTTCGAGACAATTGAGATTGTTTACTCCTCCTGCCCATTCCACTTAATTTCTTATCATCTTTACATATTATTCCACGTCACTCCCATAGATCATGTGTAGCATGTAATTCACGTATCTCACAAATGATAACTTTCTTGAAGCCATAAATCTATATATAATATACCTCTAGGATTCTCTAACAATAGCAATACACCTTGACACTTATTTAATTTTTGTCACTAGCTTTTGAACAACACAAATGGAAGCTGACTAAGAACCATTTATTTTTCAATTTAGTGTTTCTCAGTTATTTTATCTTGCATCAAATATTGATTGAATAAATAATGAATCATCACAAATTAGTCTTTTTCCCTTAGTTTTCTATGTCACACTCCAAAAGGGAACTTAAAAGGTTCAACCTATAGTGATCATATTAATTATGCATCCAAGATATGATAACCATTTTGTATGTCAGTAATTTGCAAAACTCTACTTAATATATATACTATACAAATTTTAATTCATAAAGACATTTATATAGCTAAGGAAATACAAATTCCACAGTCCTCTAGAATTGTAGATAGTCGGTATCCCCACCAAACAGCAAAAGAGAATAGATTATATATATATTACAAAGCCTTGAACTATTTCTAATCTAACCAATCTATTCTAAGCTTATCACATAAAATATAGACCAAAATAACTTAATTACATACATATGAATTCTATTCTAAGCTAATCTTCAAATGTCCAAGGTCTTCACACTCTCTTAGCCTATTCCCGGCCAAAGATACACCTGAATAAAACTATAAGGACGTGAGCTTCTCTATAGCTCAGTGAATAACAAGACCAAATCACATAATAAACAAAAGTCAGACAATTGTTATTAACAAACATATGGAAAACAACACTCAAACATATGATATGCATAGTTTGGATGACCAGAATCCAAACCAATGGAGATTTACACTCTCTCTTAAGGGTTTAAGGGCTAACTCAAGTCATTCATGCTCAGTATAATTGTAAACTAAGGAATGAGGTGTCTTCTCAATTTAGGGTGCTTACACTTTCTCAGCACAAAACCATGTCATATAAAAAACATAACTTCTAATTGCCCCTTAGATATAACTAAGGAGGGAGGATTTCAATTTGAAATACATTTTGTTCAAAAATAACCTCCAAATTCTCCTCAAAATAACTAAAGAGGAAAGATTATTTGAAACTCGTTTTATCACACATAGCCTCTAACTTCTCCTTAGAAAAAACTAAGCAGTGAGAACTTCATCTTGAACTTATTTTGTGCATTGATTAAAACATTTATACTTCCAATATACCCTCCACTTCTCTTAGAACCACAGAAACTCCCTAAGTATTGATTCCTAAAGCCGACTCCAACACAGGCGACATCCTTCGGTGCTTGCTTAGTTTCCTTGAAGCCGACAACCCTATACTAGCCGTAACCAGATTCACTGGAGTATCAAAGGCACTACTATAGAATCGAAATATTAATACGTGACATGAACATCATGCTAATGCAAGTATGATTCCGTGTAATGCATGTTCATTTAATTAAATGGCCAAATAGTATCAAGTCCTTTTATTAGGTGACCAATCAATTAATAAATTCTCATCAATAACAACAATCTAACCATTACAAGCAATATGTCATAACTTTCATTAGTAATTCTTATCAAACAATACAATCATTAAACAACACACGATTAACCTATCCCCACACATAGTCAGTTATGTTTTATCTTGATATATGTGCAACTGAGTTACAATCACAAACAAGATGATCAAGTCAATATTACCCACATGACATCCAAGCTAGGTCTTAATAGTCCTCTAGGAAAAACCCATTCATCTTCCCCATTAACATTTAATCATCAACATCATCATCATCAACTCATCATCATCCTTCATATATGAAATCCAAACGAAAGAAAAAAAAAAAGATTGGCTAGGGCTATTTCAAATAATATACCAAAAATAAGCATCTATTCAAGAAATTAAATCCATTTTAAGATCCTATTTGATTAGATACTAAGTAGGAATCCCGTCATGGCTGCGAAGATCATCCTGCTAAGATATGGACAATTCTCCATTATCTATCAAAGTATTTCGTTTCTCTTTAATTATAAATCTTTTATTATAAAAACATTATCAACATGGTCATTTTCAAAAACACTCATTTCTCAAGCAAGCATACATTTAAAACATCATATTTCCTTTACTAAACATGGTTTAATCTATCACATTACAATATATTATCTCTAAGCTATTTATCAATTTTAAGTCCATTATCTTAACTTAGCCAAATTGATTAAATTTAATCAATCTAATTCATTTTAGCATAGTAAAGTTTATTAAGTCAAATTGAGCTTAAAAACATTACTAATTCATTTTATATCTAGATTTATATCAACTTAAGTCTATGTCAACTTAAGCTTAGCTAAGTTGAATACACTTAATCAATCTAATTCATTTTAAACTCATTTAAGTTCATCTAGTCAAGTTAAACTCGGGTTTATTAACCAAGTTTATTTTGTACTTAATTACATACATTTAACTAGTAAACACAAGTTTTCAACTTTGTTTGGAGATGTAACAGGTGGAAACAAATAAAATTTAGGACTTAATACTTTTAGAATTTCCAAAAGCATAAAACACAAAAAGTTATAGATCTTCTTTTAAGCTTTCTATAGCATTTTGAATCATCTAAATCTAAGTTCGAATGAAAAAGTTATAGTCAATTTACAAAACAATATTGCTGCAGGGAAATATACACGACCCATGTACATCAGTAGTACATATCCATATGCTAAAGAATTTTGCCTATTGTGGAGTCACAAGTGGATATACACAACCCATGTAGGGGGTAGTATATGATTGGAACATTTCATTCCAAGCTTTTGATCAGTCACAGGTCCCCCTACACAACCCGTGTAGCCCCTATTTCATTTGCACAAAATTATTTTCCTTCTTTTACAATGTTTTATCAATTTTTACACATTTAACATCAAACAAAGCATCATAAAAACAACATATAATCCATTTTCACCACTTCTATACTTATTTAACACATCAAACACTTCCAAACCACTTTATCAAACTCCATATCCACTATTCATCATCTTCTTCACACACCCATCTCATATAAAATTATTAAACCAACATATGAAAACATAAACAACAAATAAAACAAAAGAAAAGGAAAAACTCATCTCTTTTTTGGCAACTCAACTTCTTGATTCTCTTTATCTTTACACTTCCCAAGCTCTTGAAGCTCTTGTGTTCACGGATTCCATCTTTGATCTTGTTTCTCAACTTCATTTTCCTCTTTAGTCTTGTTAGATTGAGATATTAGGATTGATTTTGATAAAGGAAAGAGAGAGGAAGAGAAGGTAAAGAAAGAGAACCCCAGGAAAGAAAAAGAAGAAACGAAGAGGAAGAAAAGGAAAGAAAGAATAGGCAGCCAAAGGAGAGAGGGAATAAATAGGATAAGACCAAAATAATTAAGGATAATTATGGGTAAAGGGGTTTGGTTTAAACTTTTCAGATGACTTCTCGAGTACCGAAAATAATTGGAATATAATTTCAAGATTTATAATATATAAATTATTAGCTTGAACTGGAACTCAAATTTAAAAATTAAATTTTGTAAAAATTTGGTATTTAGCTTGAGATCATGTTCAAAACTTATATTTTTAAATATGCATTTGAACTCATAATCTGTAGGGATTAAGAAAATATAATTTTAGGTTCAAATAGCTAATTTAGAACATATTATAATTTTAGATAAATGAATTTGTGAAATTTAGGGTCATTTGTAAATCTAAAAGAGAAAAGGTCTAGCTTATTAATTGTATGAAATTGAATAAATCAATTTAGAAAATGAACTCAGGTTTGGAGTTTATAATTTTACTAAACATTAAAATGGACTTTTTCCAAGAGTTTAGGGATTTATCAATTAAGAGAAAGAAAATTTAGTTTAAATTTATAAAATATCTATGATTTTGATTGGTTGGAAAATCATAGATAGAGCAAATTGGCTAAATGAAGGGGTTATGTGAAATCCCAAATCTAATTTAATTCATTTGTTATTTGGTTAAGACAATTTATTTAATTTATCCTATAAAGCATCTCACTTGATTTGTTTAAATTATCAGGGTTCAAATTCTAACTTAAGTTTTAATTTCAAGTTATTACTAATATTTTTCATTTCTTAAAAAAATTTTGATTCTTTTGTTAGACATTCATTTTTATTAAGTTTATATATTACAGGTAGTATGATTACGTTATTTGGTCTTTTATCACATTTATTTGAATTTCTTGCTATTTTAATTTCTATAAAATATTTCTACATTTAGATGTTTCCTTAACTTTACACAACTAATATTCTATGCAATAGAGCATATATAAGCAATAAGAATTAATTTTTCGATTTCCACCTTCACTTACTCTATTTTTTTAAAAGACTCAGACTCAATAAAGACAACAAACGACTGACAACTCGACTTGACTCTTAATTTATGATGACTCACGACCACACAACATAGACTCACGACACAACACACTCAATAAATGAAGGTTGTAAACTCGCTTTTCTATTCTTATTTGAATATATATAATAGTATGCATATAAAATATACAGTACTCATTTTATTTTAATCATAAAAGATATTCTGTTTTATAATTTTCATTAGTGTGATCATCTTAACAAGATGGAAGTCAAGATGTCTTATTTTTATTCTTTGAACATTTATCTAAATTACCATTGTCTTATTAAAATTAAAGTTAGGTTATTTCCTTATGTGACTGTATTATTATCAATTATAAATTGCATAAAATTATGGAAAATAATATCTCAAAATTTTATTGAAATCAATTCAAATTTTTAATCAATATTTAGATTGTTTGCATTTTAATATTTTTAAGGTGTACTATTTTAGGTTATTACATTCTAAATAGTGTAGACTCAATCTATAGATGATACATTAACTATGCAATCACATCCAATGAAAAGAACAATGCCACCTTTCCATATAACTATTCATTTCATAGCTCTAAGCCATATCAAATAAATGGACATGATAATTATTGACTCATAAAGAGTCTATGGTGTAGAACTGGGCTGTGGCACGTAGGCTGGTCCTATTGAGAGGATGTGCTCAAAAGCTTATAGATTACATTGTAACAAATTAACAAATGTTGTTAAAACAGAATTAGTTGGATAACAGATTGTAAGTAGCAAGTTGTAACAATTCAAGATTTGTTGATCTATTCGTAACTACTTGTACAAATTACAGAGCATATAAGTATAAATAAGAAGAAAAAGGGAAAACATAACTTACCCCCTAAAAATATCTTGGTGCTTCTTGTGGAGCTTTTGTTGTGCTTGAAACAGTAACACATAGTTTTTTATTATGATAATATGTTGCACAAACAACACAAACAATAGTGAGCATATCAGCCATAGCTAAATACATACATATAAACAACAACAAGGAAGACAAGAGATAGAGAAGACTTACGAAACCCTAAGGTGGAACGTTCCAAAGGCGTATTTAGGGTATCTGGAGTGTTTTATGGATTTGATGTGACTAAGAATCGTACAATGGTGGACTTGGGCTTTTAGTGGGCTTAAGTCTTTACAATCTAATAATTTAGTGCTCTCGTGTTGCAATAGATTGTGAGTTAAGTAGAAAGTTTGATAGTATGTTAACAAGATCTCAAGAGGAATATATGAAATTGCAATCTTTAGTATATTCTTATAGGAATCATGGTTCACTTGGACCGATCACTCAAGCTAGAGCTAGAAGATTGATGAACTTAGCTCAAGAATCCTTATAGATGAACCAAATGATGGTGAGTTGAAGTATTTATAGAGATACTTGATATACTTTAGTAATGAGAATGATCTAGTGTGTTTAATTATGAAGGAAGACAATATTTGAAGGAAAACCCATCAATATCGAAGATCATGCCCATGCCCATGCCAAAGACGGCAGTTAAACCGAAACAAGTGAATGAAGAAGTAGAGGATATTAACCCCTGCCTCATGGTTGTGACGTAACTCGTGATCACCATACATGACTGTGATCAATCTTGTGGGCTCGTTGTCTTTGGAGAAAATTGAGAGCTGAGAGGATCATGGCCCATAGCATGATCATGACCTACGATTCCGTGCTTGTGAAAGTTTTGTTTGAAGTTTAATTATGTGATCTTAGAGATCATGGCTTAGCACATGACCTGTGCCACAATGTCAACTCATACCCTATTTTTGAAGTTTATTTTTAGTTTCTTATTTTAATTTGTTCAACTTTTATGCTCCACATTTGCCTTTATCCGACTTATGAGAGTATAAAAAGGTCTATAGGGTTATGTTAAAAAGAGTATTTGCCATCTTTGACATGTTGTTGTCCTTTGTGACCAATTGCTTATTGAGTAATATTAAATTTTCTTCTCAAGATTATTCTTTGTTGTTTCTTTTAATCGTGTATAATATCAGTTGATCCAACTGGAACAACTAGTTTGATTCTTTCTTTAGTGTGTCATATCTAAGGATTGGTCATTCATATATTCTATTTTCAGTTTTTCATAAATCATAAGAACCTAAAAACATATTGCAAATCTTTAGATTGCAATATAACGCTAGATCCGTAGAATATACAGATTCTCCAATCCATATCATATTCCTTAACAAATGCAATGAAAGCAATGCAAATTCAGATTTAAGAATCAATGAAGTTGAATATGGTTATATGGCAGAACTTGCAAGATTTAAATGTAGCTATCAATTTTTCTATCCAAAAATTTAGAGAGAAGATCGACAATATGAGGAATCAAAATGAGAGTAATCACAATAGCTGCTTTTGCAATGGAAGGAGAAGCATTGCAATACTTATAGTGTTTAAAGTAGGACAAGCAACTAAGTATTAGGTTTTAGGGTTTCATAAATAGGTTTGTAGTGGAAATTTTAAAATTAAAACCCTAAACAACCTATGATTCATGTGTTTAACGACTAAATTGAACACAAGAGGAATTTCAAAAATTACCTCTTTTGTAGACTTTCATATCTGATGATGAAGTGGATTAAAAGATGCTGTAGGAAGTGAGCACCCTCTACGTTATCCCTACTCGAACAAACAACCAAAAGGTTAAGATGTGTGCTAGCACTTAATCACGAATCTAATTCATGTAGGAATTCTCTTACGAAGAAAACATTTTCTTTCTCTCTCTTTTTAGGTCTACGGAATTTCTCTATGGGCCTAATTTGAAGTAATGACGTCTTGTCTCTTGCAACTTAGGAGAAGCTATCTATATCTTTATATATAGACGAGCAAGAAACCTTAATGAGAGATATATTAGGAAATAATGATATTTAATAAAATATAATATTCTATTAGTTATTGCTTTTTCTCCATATCTATATCTATATATAGACAAGCAAGAAACCTTAGTGAGAGATATAATAGGAAATAATAATATTTAATAAAATACACTATTTCAATAATTGTTAACTTTTCTCCATATCTATATCTATATATAAATGAGCAAGAAACTTTAATGAGAGATATATTAAGAAATAATAATATTTAATAAAATACAATATTTTATTAATTATTATTTTTATCCGATAATTTTTCCTTACTCTTAAACCATTTAAGAATAATAAATATATTAATAATTCCTGCTAGATTTAAACATTCAACCCCTTGGTTCGTTGTTTTATGTGCAATCCTATAGGTTCACCTAATGTTTATTGTAGGCCTTAAACACCTTTTAGACCTACAAGACATAATTGGTTTCTAGTAAGACATTATGCCTATTCAAATTACGTAAAGGTCAATTATTCGACTCTATCCATTAAACAGATAGTTTTTTAGTCCCTTTGCCACACAATACCTTATGATTAAACATAGAGTGTGGATCAATATACTCTTATATTGTCTAATCACTTATCTCTTGAATCCAGAGTTTGACTAACTTAAACAAATGACATTAACAACTCCTTACCAATTCCTTTGAGCATGGCCTTGCATTTTTCAATCCTACTCATCAAGGGGCTCAAAAGACATCTCTCTCAAATTAATGAGAGGAACAAATTCCCTTCATGAACACACACATTCCTCTACATGGCTTATTCCATGTCCACCTACAGTCTTATAATCACCTGATTAGCGATGATGAAGAATTGGATTAAAACATGAAACTTACTATGTAGGAATCCATGGTATCAACTGGTCAAAGGACTAAAACAATTATATTAATCTATATAGTATTCTCATAGTTGGTCATTCTAATACGATGTACTTTTACATGTATATGTGTACTGAATCGATATCTCATACCATGATTAGTAAAACGTGACCATCATTTAACCAACATACTAGTTATAGTTTATTATTATTCCATATAATGAACGACTAGGGATAATTTAGAATAAAGTTATTTTTTGCCTTATCGTGTTACTAGTAAAATCACATAGTTTAATGACATAAGAAATAACAAATTTATTCGTGGAATCATTTTATCAAAGTTAAAAGGCTAATAATAACTTTGATAAGTGAAATGGCTCATATTATAAAGATAGTAAATATTCAAATGACATAAAATCCATATGGCCGAGGGCACATCACTAGCAATCTCCCACTTGCACTAAGCTTGGTCAAACATAAGTCTAATACCTAATGCTTCAGTATGACCATCATGCCTAGACTAGAGAAAAGGCTTAGCCAATGGATCTACAACTATATCCTATTTGGAACTCTTCTAACTTACAGTACCTCCATTCAAACAAAACACATAACTAGATTGTAATTGGAAATTAACAGAATTAGACTGGAAACTAGCATCTGTGTAACCATTTACAACAAGATCACCTTCATGTCCTCCACATGTCAAAACCACATCCTTAGTCCCTCTTAAGTACTTTAGAATGTTTTTTACGGCTATTTAGTGACGCTCACCTGGAGCTGACTAATACCTACTAGTGATGCTTAAGGCATAAGTGATATCTAGTCGAGCGCATAATATGGCACACATGATGGAACCAATAGCTAAGGCATATGGAATCCTACTCATGTGTTCTCGTTCTTCCTTTGCAGCAGGATACTAAGTCTTACTCAATTTAATTCCATGTGACATTGGTAGAAATCCTCTTCTAGAATTTTCCATACTAAATCTTTTTAGTACTTTGTCAATGTATGCACTTTGACTTAGGCTAATAATCCTTTTAGATTTATCAGTATAGAACTTGATGCCTAAAATATAGGCAACCTCACCTAAGTCCTTCATTTGAGAAATAATTTCCTAAACATGTTTTGACATTTTGTAATTTAGCACTATCATTTCCAATGATTAATGTGTCGTCAACATAAAGCACTAAGAAAACTATTGCGCTCTACTAACTCTCTTATAAACGCAAGGTTCATCTTCATTCTTGACGGAGTCAAACTCTTTGATTGCTTTATCAAAACAAAGATTCAAACTCCAAGATACTTACTTTTATCCATAAATGGACCTTTGAAACTTGCAAATCTTACGTAAATTCCCTGAATTGCCAAAACCCTTAAGTTGTGTCATGTGCACACACTCAATGAGATTTCCATTTAAAAAGGTTGTTTTGACATCCATTTTCCATATTTCATAATCATAATACGTAGCTATAGTAAGAAAAATCCTAATAAACTTAAGCATGATTAGAGGTGAAAAAGTTTCATCATAGTCTATACCATGAGTTTATTTAAAACCTTTTGCAACTAGTTGTACTTTGTAGGTATGCACTTTGCATACATGTCACTTTTATTCGTAAAAACGCATTTACACCCAATTGTTTAACACCATAAGGTGGAGGTGTTGTAAGTTGGAAGAGTTCATACTTGATTATCATACATGGATTGCATTTCTGATTTCATGGCTGCTAACCATTTCTCAGAGTCAAGGCCCTCCATCGCTTCTTAGTATGACATGGGCTCATCTTGATCTATAAGCATCACATCACGATTGTCAATAACAAGAAATCCATATCTCTCAGGCTCATGATGAATCCAACTTGACCTACACAAGCCTTCAGTTAGTGGTTCAGGCTCAGCAAGTAATTGTGAGTCTGATTGAACATCCATCATGGGTTCTGTGTTAATTTATGGTTCTCGAACTTCTTTAATTTGTATTATACTCCCACTATTTCCTTTAGAGATGAACTCTCTTTCTAGTAAATGACCATTACGAGCAACAAATACTTTATTCTCAAATCAGTTGTAGAATCAATATCCTTTTATTTCTTTAAGATATCTTACAAACAAACACTTATTAGATTTGGGAGCCAACTTGTTAGACACTTGACGTTTGACATAAGCATCATAACCCTATATCTTTAGAAAAGACAAAGTGGGACGTTTCCCATTCCATAACTCATATGGTGTCTTTTCAAAACCCTGTTCACTATGAAGTAGTAGTTTCTAGGGCATATCCTAAAAGGATATTGGAAGATTTGTATGACTCATCATTAATCGAACTATATTTAATAAAGCTCGATTTCTCCTTTCAGAAACAACATTCCTTTGTGGTGTTCTAAGAGGGGTCAACTATGAGATGATCCCACAATCCTAAGACAGTCAGAAAAATCTTAGCTTAAATATTCACCACCTTGATATGATCAAGTATCTTAATATTTTTACCAAGCTGTTTTTGCACTTCATTTATGAATATTTTGAACTTTTCAAATGATTCGAATTTATACCTCATTAGGTATACATATCCATACCTACTAAAGTCATCAGTAAAAGTAATGAAGTATAAATAACCTCTTCTAGTGGGTAAACTTAATGGTCCACACACATCGGTATGTATTAGGGCTATTAAGTCAGTAGCTCTCTTACTTTGTCTTGTGAAAGAAGCTTTTGTCATCTTACACATTAAACAAGATTCACATGATTCAAAATCAAATGAATCTAAAAGCGTATCTCGATGAAGCTTTAATATGTATTTCTTATTAATGTGGCCAAAGCAACAATGCTAGAAATAAGTTGGAATCAAATTATTAGATTTGAATCTTTTGGTATTAATATTATAGATGGACTTATGATCAAATTCATCAAAGTTTAGAACCCAAGGACCATTCATCAAATGAGCAAGACCATAGAAAGTGTCTCCACAATGGATAGAGATTGCATTATTCTTAATAATAAATCTAAAACCATCTTTATCTAAACATGAAACCAAAATAATATTGCTACACATAGTAGTCACATAGTAACAATTACTTAAAACCAAAATAAGTCTAGAAGGCAAAGTTAATTCAAAAGTTCCTACAGCTACCCTTGCTCCATTTGTCATGTGTAGGTCCACTTCTCCTTGAGCCAATTTTCTACTTTGCTTTAGACCCTTCACATTCACACAAATGTGAGATCCACATCCAGTATCTGATACCTATGGTGTAGAAGTAGATAAATTGACCTATATAACATATATACCTGAAGTGAAAGTCTCACTACCCTTCTTTCTTCAGATCCTCCAAATATAGTTTGCAATTTCTCTTCCAATGACCTAGTTCATTGTAGAAAAAGAAAATTCCTTCTTTGGATGGCTTAGCCTTGGACCGGAGCTTGGGCCTTTTTGCTTTGGTCTCATGTTCTGCATTGTCCTTGCCCTTATCATTGGTACTCCTCTTCTTGCCCTTTCCCTTTTGAACACACGAAACATTATTATTTGTTTTAATATTTTGTTCATCATTCTTAAGCATCCCATGCAGCTCCATTATAGACCTAGCCTTTTTGTGCATGTTATAGTTTATCACAAATTGATCATAGCTGGGAGCCCAAGAGACAAGAAATAGATCCACAACCAACTCTTTGGTAATTGGAGAATCAAGCTCCTCAAGTCTATCAATGTAGCTCTTCATCTTGAGTACATGTACACTCACAGAGCTACCTAGAGCCATTTTACAATAATTTAAATCTTTTGTGACTACAAACCTCTCATGCCTTGCTTGCTATTGGAATATTTCCTTGCATGTACAATCATATCGTATGCCTCCATATCTTCCATGTGCTTCTGAAGATTAGGATCTACAGTAGCAAGCATGATGCAAGTCACATCCATCAAGTCTTCTTTATGTTTACTATAAGCATTATTTTTTGCTCTTGGAGGATCAATAGCAAGTTCATTAAGGATTGGTTCATTAACCAGATATAACTTCCTCTCATGCTTAAAAAAATTCTTAAGTTTTGATGTCATTCAAGGAAGTTTGTGCCATTCAGTTTTTCTTTATGAAGAATTGATTGCAAGGTAGTGTTCTTTGTTGCCATGATCTACATATAGAGGTATGCAAAGTTAATTATCTTTATTTAAGCCATTTTACATGCTCCATCTATTTTATTAAATTAATAACCCTCTAATATTAATTTGGAAACCATTTTATATTCAAAATTTCTTAGTGGGTCAAGATCTATATTTCACTAAACATTGAGTCAACTCTGGCATAATGCTTAAAATTAGTTATTTAGGTAGGAAACCCTTTCCAATTACATCACATGCAACTCTTGCTATGGGATTGACATCACATATCTTAGCCTACTAATCCCATTCAATGCCATAAGCTCGAAAGCTTTTTGATAGCCTATATAAGTCTAACCATTATGACGTATGGATAGCACCATTAGCCACCCTGTCTAACTAGGATAATCTATTGTACCTGCTTTGGCAGAACCTATAATTACATGATTTAAACCTTAACAAGTGTCAAACCATGGAAGTCATTTTATGACTAAATATTATATGAGGGAATTTAATATTCTAATTAATTTTATTTGCTATATAAGACTAACTTTGGTCAGCACATGCATCACATACATTTCATATACGACATCTCATATATATAATATATATATATATTTGTGTATATAAAATAAAGACAAAAGTGTCATAGTATGGCCCATAAACAAGTTTGACCTATATAGATCGATTAGTGATCTATCATCTCCTTGGCTTGTATCCATCGATATAGATTTCCCAATTGCCATGAACGTTCTTCACGTTGTACATTACAACAACAACCTATATTCTATCCTAGTACTATTACTAGTTAAAATAAATCGTGCCATACAAGCCAAAAACAAATTATTGAGATGTTGGTCAAAATAAAGCCAAAAGAAAGAACAAACCTTCCAATCACATGAAACTTAAAAAGGGCCATGCTATGCACCATGCATTCAACATAAGGCACGCATATAACATTTCCATAATACAAAATATATGAATAAAAGGCATGTTCTATATTAGGCAAATTTTAATTAGTACCTATATATCGACATCCTTAAAAGGCATGTTCTATATAAAGCAAATTTTAATTAACATCTATATATCAACATCCTTAAAAGGCATGTTCTATAAAAGGCATCTACATAGCTCTTGGTACGAACATTCTTAAAATTTCTAAGAATCTGTATGTCTATATATATATATATATCAACATGATTCTAGACTGTCTAGAATATATTATATTCTCAAAGCATATTCCTAGTAAGACAATGTGTATTCTTACACAGTCATCAACATGTCTGTGTATTATAGTTAATGTCATACACTGGTAAGATTCTTAAAATATATATATAATATAATCTTTTATCAAAATGAAAATCTGTTATGACATCAACATCTACATGTTAAGATATCACGTTGTGTCGCAGACAACAAATAGGGTTTTTATTCAAGAACCCTTATTTTAATTATGTCATCCCGATCTAATAACCCCATAGATTCCTAACCTATGTCAATCCAATTGACAACATCACCTTAACATATAATTATATTAATTCTATTAATCTTATTAATCACGATATTATTTTGTAAACCTTTTACGAATAACATTAAATTTTAATCCACAATATCCTTACAAATCTAATCTGATGGAAAACGAATTTTTGGAATCATATGCAATATATAATTCAAACTCTTGCAGTTCATGAATATCACATATACATACATGCAAGTCATGATGCACACATATATCATACATACATAATGCAAATTCCATAAAACGGAATACGCTGTTTATCACATCACATGCAACATAAAAACCGATATCAATTAAATCTTAAAGCACAAGGAGCTCTAATACTACTATTGGGTTTTAGGGTTTCGTGAAATAGGCTTGCAACAAAAATTCTAAAATTAAAACCCTAAACAGCCTATGGTCCATGTGTTTAACAACTAAAATGAACACAAGAGGAACTACAAAAATTACCTCTTTTACAGAGTTTCGTATCTGATAATGGAGCGGATCAAAAGATGTTGTAGAAAGCAAGCACCCTCTATGGTATCCACACACGTACGAATACCCAAATGGTTGAGACGTGTGCTAGCACTCAATCATGAATCTAATTCGTGTAGGAATTCTCTCACAAAGAAAACGTTTTTCTTTTTCTCTCTTTCTAGGTTTGTAGAATTTCTCGATTGGTCTAATTTGACGTAATAATGTCTTATCTCTTGCAACTTGGGAGAAGCTATCTATATCTATATATATAGACAAGCAAGAAACCTTAATGAGAGATATATCAAGAAATAATAATATTTAATAAAATACACTATTTTATTTTTTATCTCCATATCTATATCTATATATAGACAAGTGAAAAACCTTAATGAGAGATATGTCAGGAAATAATAATATTTAAGAAAATAAACTATTTTATTAATTGTTACTTTTTCTCCATATCTATATATGTATATAAATAGACGAGAAACCTTAATGAGAGATATATTAAGAAATAATAATATTTATAAAATATAATATTTTATTAATTATTATTTTTCTCTGATAATTGTGTCTTATTCTGAAACCATTGAAGAATAATAAATATATTAATAATTCCTGCTAGATTTAAACATTAACCTGTAAGCTCTTGGTTCGTTGTTTTATGTGTGACTCTATAGATTCACCTAATGTTGGCAGTAGCCCCTAAATACCTATTAGACCTACAAGACATAATTAATCTCTAGTAAGATATTATGCCTATCCAAATTAAGTGAAGGTCGGTGAACCGACTCTACCCATTAAATAGTTAGTTGTTTAGTGTCTTTATCATACGATATCTTATGATTAAACATAGGTATGGATCAATACACTCATATATTGTCTAATCATTTATCCCTTGAATCTAAAGTTTGACTGACTTAAACAAATGATATTGATAACTGGTGGGTGTCGAATCCAACAAAAATAATAATTTATAATCAACCTACTTTAAATATTTGTAAATAGAGTGAGCAGGACGTCTCCACAGGGACTGGTAAAATTCCCAAGTTTCTATCGAGATTAAGAAAAGAAAAATTGGGGGGTTTTGAAATCAAACAATTAAATAAATTCTATATCTAAATATGAAAATTCTATATTAGGAAAATATCCAACCAAAGTCTTACCACAATTCAATTCTTGGGATTGATCATTGACTCAAATATTTTTATTCTTATTTTGAATAGGTTAGTTATAATTTTCAATAAGCTCTGAAAATTAATCTCTCCTTAGGTATTAAATAACCAAGATAAGATCGTTGATTATTCTTAATCGAATAGACAACCCTAAACAAGCTCTTAATTAATTAATCTATCAATTGCATTAGAAATTAGAGAGACCTAACCCTAATCAACAATCTCATAGAGCATGGATCATTAGAATAGATTATATTTCATCAACAACAACAAATAATCATCTATTTTATGACTATCGTGTTGTTTCATCACTTATATTAAGAGATTCATACAATTACGGATATGAATTCTTAATTGATTGATTATTGTTTGCTATCTATATAACCGGATCCAAAGTCATACATGAATAACAAGCAACAACAAATAATTCAGATGAAACATAAATACTCAAGAATAAGAACAATGAAATCAAACCACTTTGGTCTCACAATCCATCTTGAATTGAATATGTAGCAATCCTTTGGCTAGATTTGGAATTTAGCCACTCATGATCTTTAGAATTCTCTTTAGGGTTTTTCTTAACAAAGGATATCTGAATTTTCGAATGAATAATCAAAGAAACCCTATAGGATATTTATATACAAAAGTGAGTAATTGAAAGGTCATCATTTAATGTAAACTGGCAGTTACACATCTGGCAGTTACACATCCAGAGATAAAATGGCCGGCCTTTCTTTCTGATTTTTGTTCCTTGTATTTATTTTACTCCAATTTTGTACTATTTGCTTCTTTTGGATTCAAAGACCTGATATTCATATAAATCATGATTAAGTACCGATTCCATATAATTTCTACAAAATTAATAACAATTAATCCAAATTAAATCCCATAAAATTAGAGTAATTTTCATCTCAACAATAACTCCTTACCAATTCCTTCGAGCATGGCTATTCATTTCTCAATCTTACTCATCAAGAGGCTCAAAAGACATCCCTCTCAATTTAATGAGAGGAACAAATTCCCTTCACGGACACACACATTCCTCTACATAGCTTATTCCATGTCCAACTATAGTCTTATAATCATCCAATTAGTGATGATGAAGAATTGAATTAAAACATGGAACTTGCTATGTAGGAATCCATAGTGTCATTAGGTCAAAGGACTAAAACAACACTGTGATGAGAAATACTTATCATATTGATCTATATAGTATTCTCATAATTGGTTATTCTAATACAATGTACTCTTACATATATATATGTGTGTGTGTGTGTGTGTGTGCTGAATCGATATCGCATATCTATGATTAGTAAAATGTAATTATCATTTAACCAACATACTAGTCTTAGTTCATTATTATTGCATATAATGAATGACTAAGGACAATTTAGAATAAAGTATTTTTTTTTTTTTTTGCCTTATGGTTTTACTATTAGAATCACATACTTTAATGACATAAGGAATAACAAAGTTATTCATGGAATCATTATCAAAGCAAAAAGGCCAATAATAACTTTGACAAATGAAATGACTTATATTATAAAGATAATAAATATTCAAATGACATAAAATCCATATGGGCTAAGGCACATCACTAGCATTGAGCACTTGGTCTCAATTTTTGCAAGCTATAAAGACCCACTTTGGCCCTTCTAAATATGATGATAGTCAAAGTACCTTGTCAAAGTTAGTGCAGTAGAAATCAATAACTAACTATTAAAGAGAATTCAAGGCTTTGTTAGATCAAGTAGTTGGTATTCTTGATTATTTTCTTTTAAGTTGCTTTGTATTAGGCTTGAAAACCATTTTAGAAAGGAAGTACAAATTTCTAGACCAAATCATCTACCACATGTTACTTAGCTAGTAAAGATGCACGAATATAAATTTCCACATGATTCTTTTCGTTCTTCTAACCCAAATACTTACTTAAACACTTAACCAAACACTTTACTAACACACAAGTAATTCAAAATCATTTTCAAATACAGCACTTTCTAGCAATTCTACTTTGCAATTTTCAAAACCATCGAGTAATGTTGTTAATTCTAAACCATCTTTACCCATAAAGAAACTTTCTCAAGTGGAGATATAAGAAAAGAAAGATAAAGGTTTATGCTTTCATTATGATGAAAAATACAACAAACAACATAAATGTAAAGCTAAATTTCTCTTGTTGATTCATGATGATGAGGAAGAGGATCATACTTTGTCTTCCTAAGAAGATTTAATTGAGGAGGAGCAGTTGGATGAAGGAACCATTAGCTATCATGCTATATCAAGACATGTTATTATTGAACTTGTATGTTCAATATGGATTTTGATGAGATAATACAATGCATAATTAACTATTTAATTATGGAAAATTACACTTAATTAGTCAAACAATAGATGAATAATATGCTATAATATATATGTGTGTGTGTGTGTGTGTGTGTGTGTATGTTGCATATTTTTATGGAGTTATGCAAGTTTTAACAAGAACAAATTAATGATGAGCAGTCGTAGTCAAGAGGTAAGTCCAGAGCTAGACTACTTCATTCACTAAGGCACAACAAGCTAAAAGTCTAAAGCTTGACAAATTCAAAAAAGAAAATGCACAATCTTGGTCAAGGGTCACATCGAGGGCTTGATGTATTAAACGACTAGGGAGTGATATGCTCAAAACCAACACTCAACAAGCTCAAACATACATAGCTCTAGTCGAGAGTCAAAACTAAGACGTAATGAATGTAGGGTGTGACAAGTCTGAGGCATGACAAGTTTGAATTCAAGACTCGATGGTGTTTACATGAGCAAAGACTTGGTTGATGGCTAAATTGAGAGCACGACACTTTGTGGTGCGACAAGATTTAAAGCATGATAGTTTAAAAGAATGGGCTGATGTAGTAAAAAGAGTCGTTGAAAGGCATTCAATACTTGACGACTTAAAGGCATTATCTCTAGCAGACATTTGAATTTTTGAAGGCCATAAATACTCTATCCTTGGGAGATTCAAAAGAGAAGAGAAGTGTGGAAGTGAAAAAAGTGCATTTATTTGTAAACAAACAAATTATTAATTTTCCTGTTCTCTTTCTCATTAACTTATAAATATCTGCAAAGGGAAAGGAAAATATTCTAGTTCTTGCATCTGCTATCTATCAAAGAGCATCTAGAGAGAGACAATAAATATTTTATTTCTTGGGTGATTTAAAGCGGTGTATTACTCAACTTAAGTGTGTATTTGTGATGATAAATAAAGTCAATGTGAAATCTTCAATTGGAGGAATTAATGGATCGTGGAGGTTGGGAAATAAGCCGAACTCCACATTAAATCTAGAATCAAATTTTCTATTTCTATCTCTTTTATATTTCATATTATAATCTATTGTGTATTATTCTCTACTATTAAAGTTAAATTTGATCTATTGCATTAAAATTAGTTGTTTTAAGCCTTTTAGGGCAAATAATCAATTCATCCCCCTAACCACCCACCCCCCCCCCCCCCCCTCTTTCGTTGAGTAGTCTGTTTTCATCTGGTATCAGAGCTTTGTCTCTAATTTTCTGTACTTCATCACATATAGAGTGAAGATCATGACATCAAATACATTAGGATTTCTAGAGGGGCAAGCTGTCAATAGGCCATCTATCCTCACCAGTACAAATTATGCTTATTAGAAGTGTAGAATAAGGATTTTCGTTAAAGCACAAAATTTTTCTCAATAGCATGTTATAGAAAGTGGTCCCATAATTATTGAAGACAAAAATGAATCTAACTATACTAAAGCCAAAAAAGAGAAAGTTCAGTTGCAATGAATATTTTGTATTGTGTATTAAACGAGAGTAATTTTAATAGAATTTGAACTTATAGATCAGCTAAAGAAACTTGGGAGATTCTTGGAAATACCTATGAAGGTTCTACAAGAGTAAAAGATACTAGATTAGTCTTTTTTGTGGTGAATTTGAAAATTTTAAAATGAAGACTGATGAAAAAATTTATCAAATGCATGATAAATTCATCAATATTTTGAATCAATTGTCTATTCTTAGCAAGACATATACTAATTTGGAGGCAAACTCTAAAATTCTTAGGTCCTTACCAAAGAAATGGGAGGCGAAAAGAACCACCATTGAAGAGGCACATGACTTAAGCAAAATGATTGAAAAAAAAAAAAAAGAACTTCTTGGAACCCTCTAGACCCATGAAATGATTAAGAAGCATCGAAATGAGTCAACCAAGAAGGAAATTGCACTAAAAGTCTCTTTCTCCAACTCAAGTTCAAGTGAAGAGGAGCAAAGTGAGGAAGAAGATGGTGAAGAGCTTGACAAGCTTGCAAGGAAGTTCATCATGTCCTTAAAGCTGAACAAGAAGATTAAAAAGAAGGAAGATGTCAGTTCCTCAAAATCTAGGAGAAAAACCATCACATGCTTTAAGTGTAATGAACTGAGGCATATTTAACAATATTGCTTATGTACAAAGAAAGGAAGCAAGAAGGAGAAGAAAAGAACATATGTGGCTATCTGGAGCAATGAAGACTCATCCAACTCGGATGATGATATATGCTTGATGGCCCTTGATGATGAGGTATGCTCTATTTCTTCACAAATTTTATGATGAAATTTGTGAAATGCATGAAAAAGCATGTAGTAAATTAATTAAAATGGGAAAAAAGAACAGCATGCTTAAAACATTAATGATGGAAGTAGGAGAAAAGCTGGATAGGTTTAGAATTGAGCATGAGGAGATTAAAATGGAAAATGAAAAGTTGCATGAAGAAATTGAATCTTTAAAATTGGAAAAAGATAAGATGAATGATAAATATAAGAAGCTGAAAAACAAAAATAACAACTTAAGGAAGATTAATGAAAATTTTGACAACTAAAAATGACTTGCTTGACCTTGAAATTAAAACCATAAATAATAATTATGTTGCATGTGCTAGTAGTAGCAATATAAAATTTCAAAAGAGCTAGTTGAACTTAAAAATGAAAATGAAAGGTTGAAAGCTAACTTATGTGATACAAATGCTACCACAGCCGAATTCACAAAGGGAGAAAATAACTTGAGTACTCTTCTTGGAAAAAAAAAAGTGATTTTAACAAATATAGAATTGGCTATGATAGAAACAATGGTTGCAAATCTTATAAAACCAAGTTTGTGAGAGCTACTTATAGGACTTGCAACTATTGTGGCAACCTTAGCCGTATTGTACACAATTTTCCAATAAGAAAAGCTATATATTTGGGTCACAAAAGCAAATATGTTTGGGTGCCAAAAAGGGAAATATTTTTCTCTAACTAATTATAAAGGACCCAAGAAAAAATAGGTACCAGAAAGATGATTGTGTTTTGTAGTACCCTAAGTAGCTCAAAGGGCAAAAATATGGTATATTTTCAACTTGCTTAAGTTTGATAGTTTGTGCCCTTTATGTTTTTGTATATAATATGTTGATGTGTTTGCATATGCAAATTTTTGGTGTAGAGATGCTTTTGTGCATGTTTTGAGCTAAAATGGGGTTTAAAATGCACAAAATTGGATTTTCATGTTTTTTATACTTAAATCATGTTTTGTCATGTTTATTAGATCTAAACAAACTTGTATAAAGGTTCAAATTTGAATAAAAATGTTTTTGGACAATTTTGTGCACTCTCTCTAGGAAAATTCATGCTTTTGATAACTAAAATGTGCACAAATTTGCAATATGTGAACTTATGTGAGTTTGTTTAATTCCAACATGCTTTACATACCTTTTTAAAATTGCATGAAGTGTTGGATGTGCTTGAGCATAAATCTTTGATGATATGTTGTTTTGTGCATGTTTTATGCTTGATTTGTGCTAAAACTTGGTTTTGAATGCATGAAAATGGTTTTTCATGCTTTTGAGGTATAAACAATGTTTAGAAATGTTTAATGTTGCTTTCTAAACTTTTTTGAATGATAGAAAATATTTGAAAAGCTTTTTGGACAAATATGTGCACTCTTGAGAAACTCATCGTGCAATTTTGGACAAAAAACCAGCACATATTTGAGATATATGTTTTTACATGGTCTTGAGTGACTCAAACATGTCTAAAACATCTTTTGGAACTTGTATGTTGCTTGTGCACCTCTCTTTTTATGGTGCATATTAAGTTTGTCATTTTCTTTTTCTTTTTTTTTTTTAATATAAAGGGAGAGATATATTGTATGCATAATTAACATATACAAAATATGTTTCTGATCAGTACAAAAAGGGGAGAAGAGCTACTATGATTGTATGATGTATGCTATGTTTATTTTTAACCCAAAAAGGCGAGCCAAATGATGAATTAAGTGTAGTTTGCTTTCTCTTAAAATTAAGCATCAAGTCTTTGAATCAAATTTGAGAAAACTTTTTTAAAACCCAGATGCTTATTTAAAGAGGAGTATACTGAATTGACAAGTGGTTACTTGTATAATTGTCCACATCAAAAAATGAGAGACTATTGAACTCGTTTGTTTAATATAGATTTTGATGAGACAATATAATGCACAATCAATTATTCAATTATGGAAAAATGCTCTTAATTAGTAGGAATAAATTAGTGATGAGCAGTTTCAATCGAGGGGCAAGTCGAGAGCTAGACTGCTTCATTCACTAAGGCATAATAGGCTAAAATTCTAAACTTGAAAAATTCAAAAAAAAAAATGCACAATCTTAGTTGAGGGTCGCATCGAGAGCTCAATGTGTTAAATGGTTAGGGCAGTAAGATCAAACCAGCACTTGACAAGCTTGAACATATACAACTCTAATCGATGGTCAAAACTAAGACATGATGAATGTAGACAAGACAAGTTTGAATTCAAGACTCAATGGAGTCTACGTGAGCAAAGACTTTATCGATGGCTAAATGAAGGCACAACACTTTGTGGCACAACAAGATTTAGGGCGCATAGTTTAAATGCATGAGCTGATGTGACAAAAAGAACCGTTAAAGGGCATTTAATGCTTTGCAACTTAAAGACATTATCTCTAATGGATATTTAAATTTTTGAGGCTATAAATACTCTATCCTTGAGAGATTCAAAGAGAAGAGAAGTGTGGAAGACAAAAAGCGCATTTATTTGCAAACAAACATATTATTAATTTTCTTGTTCTCTTGCTCATTAACTTGTAAATATCTATAAAGAGAAAGAAAAATATTCTAGTGCTTTGTTCTTGTATCTACTATCTATCAGAGAGCATCTAGAGAAAGGAAATATTTTATTTCTTGCGTGATTTAAAGTAATGTATTGCTCAGCTTAAGCATGTATTTATGGTGACAAATAAAGTGATTGTGAAGTTTGCGATTGGAGGTATTCATAGATCATGGAGAGTAGAAAGTAGGTCGAACCTCACATTAAATCTAAACTCAAATTTTCTATCTCTATCTCTTTTGTATTTCATACTATAATCTGTTAGGTATTATCCACTGCTATTAAAGTTACATTTGATCTATTGCATTAAAATTAATTGTTTAAGCCTTTTAAGGCATATACTCAATTGAACCACCCCCTCCCCTCAGGAGTATTCTCTAGTATGGTTTCACATTTTCATTATCCTAAGAACATTACATTTTAAAGGAAGAGTGAATGTTCAGTAGTTAGTATCTTAGTAGATTGATAGGAATCATGAAGGAGAAATTCTCATAAGGATATCACATTCGTTATCATGCTCGTGGTTTAGGCCATGCTGAAGAGCACACCCAACATGCCGCCCATGATGGAGGCCATGAGAATGTCATCATCGAAGAAGTTGCAAGTCAATGGAGATCACAGTCCACATGCTATCCATGATGCGTCTAATCATGCTTGTGATTTGCTTAAAGAAAGAAGATGAATATAAGGCTAAGGAGATCACGACCATAATCTACAGCATGATTGCACGTTCTATTTCCAAAGTTTATTTTTACTTTCCTATTTTATTTATTTGACTTTTTATGTTTCATAATTGCCCTTACCTGACTTGTGGGAGTATATAAGAGTCCTTAGGGTTATGTTATCAGCAGCTTGAACCTTTCTTTGTCATTGATTGAAATCAATTGCCTTGCTGGCTTTTTTGGAATTGTTTCCAAAACGTATTGAATAATATTGAGTTTTTTCTTAAGATTATTCTTTGTTGTTTCTTTTGATCATGTGCTATATTGATTAAGTAAAAGAACTAGTTCGATTCTTTTCTTAGTCCATCATATCCAAGGATAGATCATTCATATCATTCACTTTCTTTTTTTATATAAATGAGAAACCCAAAAACATATATTAAATCTTGAGAAATTCACTATGTAATTCTGACACGGATCCTATCCATATCATCTTGGTATAAGAGCTTTGGTTAACCATGTGGAGAGTTATGAATTGGTAAGATTCAATTCTCACTTCCTATTGAATTTAGCATAGGTGTATTGTGAGTTTAGCAATTGGTGATGTTTTCAAAACCTAAGGTTTTGTTTGAGATTATAATGATTGTGAAGATTTACATTATTATTAATTGTTGAATTTAAACCCTTGTATGATGAAAGTTTATGGAATAATATCTAAAGAACTAAGGTAATATGAATTCCTATTAGTGATAATCCATCTATTGGAGATGAGGATGTAGAGGATTTCTTTCAATTGAAAATCTATGTTAATAGTGATTGGCATTGTTATTATTGATCATGGTTTTCAAGTTAATATCACAGCAAAGGTTATGGTGGATAGATTGAAGTTACCAACTACAGCTCATTCACAACTTTTCAATATAAGGTGAAGGAATAACGAGGAATTGAATTACATTACTAAACAAGTTCGAGTGCCTATTTCTGCTCCAAATAAATTTTTTGATGAAGTTTTGTGTGATTTAATGCCTACTATTATCTCTCATGTTTTGCTTGGCAATCCTTAGGTAAGTGATAGAGGAGTAAGTGTAAAGAGTAGCGTAATTGCTATTCTTTTAAGATAGCTATAAAGAAAAGGTTATACTTTCACAAGTGAGTTTGGATCAAGTTAGGGTTAATAGGTTGGAGATATATCTCCTTAAACAAGTAAAAGAACACAATGTTACAAAGGATGTGAGTAAGGAGGCGATAGGCATTATAGGGGATGTGTACTATTGCAATAAGGAAGAGTCCATTACTTTTGTACCTGATTTAGAGCCACTTCTACTTATACTTGGAATTAATGAGCATCACAGGTGTTTCTATGTTCATCTTCCTATAATTCTTTGATGCATTGATGGAGTTATCAAGAATTGAAAAATAGTATAATATTATTTTCATTGTAGAGCATATGAGTTGATTATCAGTGTCCATTAAAGTCTTACAAATGATTATGTATATTTGTGAAGTATTCAATTCTAGTGTGATAGTATAGTAGTGCAAGCAGTCCTTTATGTGTGCCCTGTTTGTGGATTGCTATTGGAGGAAGGAGTATTGTTACACCACTAGATAGTTGTGTTCCATCTTGTTTTCATAGTTCCAAACCACTATTATTGGGTTCTCTTTCTGTTGAAATGTATGATGGAAAGTGTTTGGGGCGAATGTTATTGATACAATAAGAGTTGTGTTTATTGAATACTTGTTATCGTGTCCATAAGACTTGGATTGATCGAATCCCTGATGAGTGATATGACTAGTCTAGAAGGCCTTTGACTATGGGCATTGATTATGGTATACTATGGTTGAGGGTACCTAGAGTTGATTTTGAGATGCTATGGGAATTGTTATTCAAGAGAGAATTTACAGATCATGTCTTAGAAAAAAGTTCATGAGACGATCATCATTAGAAATTTTTACTTTGTTTTGTTTAAGTATTGTAGATTTATCTTTGATTCGAGCATTACACTTTCAAGATTTGATGACAAATCTTCATGAGGCTAAGAGATATGACAGGTATAATGAAGGAAAAATTTTGCGCAAGGATATCATGTCCACCATTACGCCCGCGATCTAGGCTGTGTTGAAGATCACATGCACCATGCCACCTTTGATGAAGGTTGTAAGAACGTCGTCGTCGAAGAAGTTGCAAGTTAGAGGAGATCACAGTCCACATCACACCCGTGATGCTGTCTGTGATGTGTCTAATCACAATCGTGATTTGATTGAAGAAACAAGAGGAATTTAAGGTCGTAGAGATCATGATCGTGATCCACAGTGTGATTGCATGCTCTATTTCTGAAGTTTTTTTTTTCACTTTCCTATTTTATTTATTTGACTTGTTATGTTTATGAAGTTTCATTGATTGAGATCAATTGCCTTGCTGGCTTTCTTCGAATTGTTTCCAAAACCTATAGAGTAATATTGAGTTTTTCCCTAAGATTATTCTTTGTTGTTTCTTTTGATCGTGCATTATATCGATGAGTAAAACAACTAGTTTGATTCTTTTCTTGATACATCATATCTAAGGATAGATCATTCAAGTCATTTATTTTCCTATTTTATATAAATCAAAAAACCCAAAAACCTATATTAAAACTTGAGAAATCTACTATGTAATTTTCACACGAATCCTATCCATATCATGCATTCCAAGAGCACCACAATTTTATGCAGTCTCGATGGCCAAGTATTCGGCTTTGCCTATTATACCATAAGCCAATTTCAATGTCATTATTAGTAATGGTAATAAGCTAACATGTGAAGGGTAATGTGTGAATGTTCCATTAGAAATTCAGGGTCCTACATTTTCAGAAGCCTCTTATGTTCTACTTTCTCAAAGGGTGGACTTTGTGCTAGGAGTGCAGTGGCTGCAAACGTTAGGCCTAGTTACTATTAATTATGGTGATTTCACTATGAAATTCATTCATAATGGTTCTATAGTTGTTTTGCAAGGGAATAATAATTCAAGGATTACTTGAATCACTCATCACCAACTGATTAAGAAGTTTGTTGTGGTTTCTTACTTTCAATTATCGGCTCAGAAGGTAAATTCTAAGTCATCTTGTATTGCTATTAGGAATAGTGGTTTAAATAAACTATTGGGAAGATATATATCTATTTTTGAAGCACCTTCATCATTGCCTCCATTAAGAAACACAAAACATTGCATTCGTTTAGTGGAAAGAGCATCACTGGTTGATTTTAAGCCCTATAGATATCCACATTTCCAAAAGAGTGAGATTAAGAATGCGTACATTACACTGAAAGGTCCCAACATTTGGAGATAAGTTCATTTGAGGTCCCAATGTTTCAAGTAATTCAAAAGAGTTTCTAATGTTTGGAGAAGTGGGTCAATTGAGAACATGTATCACAACGTAACGAGTCTTCTGAGTTTTAATTAAATCATTTTTTTGTTGATACATGCCAATAGGGACCTTAATTGACCCACTTCTCCAAACATTGGGACCTCTTTTGAATTACTCGAAATGTTAAGATCTCAAATAAACTTAACCCTCAAATGCTAGGACCTTTTAGTGTAATTTACCTGATTAAAAAGCAGGTGGGGGGAAATGTTAGACTTAGGCTTTAGACAACATAGCACTAATACCTTGCCTAATCCGATGCTTCTTGTTAAGGTAAAAGATGGGATTTGTTGTTTTTTTTATAGATTATAAGGCTCTTAATCAAGTTGCAATGAAAGATAAGTTTCCTATACCAACGATTGATGAATTATTCGATGAATTACATGGTACTTCTTGTTTTTCTATGTTGGACTTAAGATCAGGGTGTCCTCAAATTAAGATGCATTTGAATGACATTGAAAATACAGCTTTTAGAACACATGGGGGTTACTATGAATTTCTTGTAATGCCCTTCGATTTAAGTAATGCACTTGCCACATTTCAATCAATAATGAATAGGATTTTTCAACCTTATCTTCAAAAATTTGTGATAGATTTATCAATGATATATTGGTATACAATAAGCATATGGCCGATCATTTGACTCATTTGAAGTTGCTTTTAAAGACATTTCAGTTGAATGATTTTTATCTTAAGGTTAGTAAATGTATTTTTGGGAAGGATACAATTGAGTACTTGGGCCATATTATATTGTCGCAAGATGTTAGTCCTTATCCATTAAAGGTACAAGGAGTTCAACAATAGCCAACTCCTACTTCAGTTAAACAATTGAGAGCATTCTTGGATTTTCAAGTTACTATAGATGCTTTATTAAAGGCTATGTTCATATTGTTGGCCCCTTAACTGATTTGTTATAAAGGGATCAATTTGCATGGAGCGATAAAGCAATGGATGCTTTTCCAAAAATTAAAGGCAACTTTAATTCAAGCACCTATTCTAAGATAAAACAATGGCTATGCTTGTTTAAGCAATTTGTTACTAAAACAGATGCTTCAGGCACAATTATTGGACTTATTTTGTTATAGTAAAAATATCTTATATCGTATTTCGAGAAGTTACCCATTCACTTAAGAAAAGCACCTGCATATGTTAGAGAATTATGCGGCATTGTAGAGGCAATTAGGAAGTGGTAGCAATAAATGTCAGGGACTCGTTTTTTTTATTTGAACGTATCATAGAAGCTTGAAGGAGATTTTATCACAAGTGATACAAACCCCTGAACAGCAAAAATATCCATCAAAATTACTTGAATATGATTATTCTATTACTTACAAGATAGGTAAGGGGAATACTGTTGCAGATGCATTATAAAGGCAGCATAGTGAGGAGGATCAACATTTTGGATGGTCTGTTCCATGATTTTCATTTTTGGATGCTTTAAAATAGGAATATAAGACCATCTCAGCTTTGCAATGCATTTTTTCTAACCCAGCTCAAGGGTTGTACCACAAAAATTCTTTGGTTTGGAAAAATGTTTTATTTGCTTTAACTTCAAACTATTTTTTTGTGAAGGAATCTACTTTGGTGCCTATTATATTAAAAGAATTTCATAAAACCATATCAACTGGTCATTTTGGGTCTCTTAATATCTATAAGCGGATCGTGGAGTTTTATTGAGAGGGGTTACATAGTGATGTTGAAAATTAGGTTCGGAGCTGTTTGATTTGCCAATAGGTGAAGTATTCAACTGAATCACCTATTAGATTGTTGGCTCCATTACTTACACCAAATAGAGTATGGGAAGATGTGAGTATGGATTTTATCACATGCCTCCCTAAGTCTTAAGGGTATATTGCCACTCTGGTGGTAGTGGATTAATTATTGAAATATAGCCATTTGAGAGCTTTAGAGGAACATATTATAGCATCTAAGGTAGTAGTGTTATTCTTACATATGGTGATCAAAATACATGGTTTCCCTCATACTGCTGTCTCTAATAAAGATTCTATTTTCATGATCAGATTTTGGAAAGAGTCATCAATTGAGTGGGATAACATTATGTATGAGCTCAGTTTATCATCCTCAATCTGAATGTTAGATAGAAATTATAAATAGAACTAGTCAACAGTACTTAAGATGTTTTGTAATGGACTAATCTAATACTTGGGTTAAGCTCCTCCCTTGGGTTGAATATGCCTACAATTTTTCATATCATGAAGGAGCAAAGACATCTCCTTTTGAAGTTATCTATGGTAGGACGCCACCCTCAATCCTTACCTATGTCAGGAGTACATCCTAGTTGGATGCGGTAGAAAATAGTTGATCAATAAAGATGGGATACCGTCTACTTTGAGGAAAAATTTAAGTGAGGCTCAACATAGAATGAAAACTATTATTGATGCTCATAGATCTGATGTTATGTTTGAAGATGAAGTGATGGTTATGGAGAAGCTTAGACCATATAAACAACTTTCTTTAGCTAACAACTTTCACAAGTTGTCTAAGCATTATTATGGGTTGTATAGTGTGCTTCGAGAGATCGGTTCTTGTGCTTATAGTGTTAAGCTTCCTACCAATTCCTAAATCCACAATGTGTTTCATGTGTCTACCTTAAAGAAATTTAATGGGTCATCATTACCTTCTTTAAAGTTTCCTTAGGATGCTATCAATAACCATCCTATTTTAAAACCTATTGGAATCATTGATTCTAGGGTTCTACTAGCTCATGATAGACCTATTTAGTAGATTTTGGTGCAATGGAAGGGTTTAGCACTAGAGAATGTGAGTTGGGAAGACTACGATCAATATTGCCAGATCTATAAACAGTATAACCCAGTGAACAAGGTTGCATTTCTAGAGGGGAAGCCATTTGTTACATGACATAGTATAAGGTTGAGAGGATGTCCTCAAAAGCTAATAGATTACATTGTAACAAATTAACAAATCTTGTTAAAAAGGATTAGTTGAATAACAGATTATAAGTAGCTAGTTGTTTTAACAATTCAAGACCTATTGATCTATTCATAACTACTTGTACAAATTACAAAGCATAAAAGTATAAATAAGAAGAGAAAAGGGAAAAGAGAACTGACCCCCCCCCCCCCCCCCCCCCCCCCCCCCCCCCCCCCCCCCCCCCCCCCCCCCCCCCCCCCCCCCCCCCCCCCCTCCCGCATATAATAGTTCTTGGTGCTTCTTGTGGAGCTTTTGTTATGCTTAAAACAACAACACATAACTTTCGATTGTGATAGTACGTTTCACAAACAATAGTGAGCATATCAGCCATTGCTAAATACATACATATAAACAACAATAAGGAAGACGAAAGATAGAGATGACTCACGAAACCTTAAGGTAGAACATTCGAGAGGCGTGTTTTGGGTATTCAGTGTGTTTTAGGGATTTAACATGACTGAGAATTGTACAACAATGTACTAGGGTTTTTAGTCGGCTTAAGTCTTTACAACTCAATAACCAACTCATTTGATCCACTTTAAAAATGAGTTATAATTGGCTTTTTTATTATTCGTTCAAAAGTGGGCCAAATGAACCCAACCCATTTAACTCGTAGGTTAACCCATCATAGGCTAGGTTAGCCTACTAATCCACATAAGTTTCCATTTTTTTCCCTAATTAGCATGGGTTTAATATTTGCTAATCTAATATAATAACCCATGAAAACATATCCTAGTCATCCTCAAGCTCCTTGACCTTTCTAGCTTAAAAAAATGCCATGTAAGGATATTTATGGTGCTTAATAGTGGCATTCTATTTTTACACAAATGCTTTGAATAAGCAAATGTCTTAAGTTTGGTCGATATCAATGGATAGGTTAAGTTTAAACTCGTTCAAGTGCATACCTTAGAAAATGGAATGCTCCTAAGAATACAAAAAACATAGCTCTAAAAATTCATATTGGTCGATACCATAAGTTATTTGTTTCACCTCTCTTGAAACTTTTATAAGTTATTCCTCCTCATAATATATCATTTGTGGCAAATGCAAAAGAGAAGACAGATTACACACTATCGATTATCAATAGTTAATAATATATATACACATATAATGTGTGTATGTGATTCTCTTTTTTCACTTGAGAAAGTATAGTTGTGTTTTCATTTCGTATAATTTTAATTGAATAATAAATGAAAATTTGTTATTATTGAGTTGATACTACATTCATAAATGGCTTTAACTGATTTTAAAATGCTTAAATAGTTTAAATGGATTGGGTAGGCACAATCCATTAAAATGTATAAAAGAATTAAAAAGGTTGGGTTAGTAAGTTAGCTTGTATAACCCACTAGTCACTTGGTTAGGTTAGGGTTAACAAATTTTCACCCCTTAGCCATAGAGAGTTAGCCTATTTAACTTAGGAGTCAAATTGGTCCCAATTGGACAAGGGCTAAGTTATCTTATTTAACCAAACCATGACATTTCATGTGGTATTTTATGTCACTAACAATAATTTATAAGTAATATATCTCCTAGTTGTATATTTATATTTACTCAATCAATAAACTAATTACAAACACTAGTATGCTTACATAAGAAGGATTAAGTAGCTTGGTGAATTGAAACTTGAGTACATAAAGAGGATAAATGGAAATTGAAGGATATGAATGGAAGTATTTTCATTTTGGAAAGAAATCAATTTTCTATTTCCTTCCATTTACTAACTATATTTTTTAATACAAAATGAAAGTCATATTTACTTAAATTACACCTCTTTGTTCCATTTTTTACCTCTTCCTATTCAAGATTATTTCATGTTCAACTATCATTTTTTTTTAAAAATTACACAAATACAATTTAAACAAAAATAATTACCATTATATCATCACAATATCGCATAGAGGAAATGTGATATAGCTTTTTGCTTGTATCGCACATTATATTTGCAATACACAAAGGGTCTAGCTTCCCCGATCATCTTCTTCATCGACCTCACACTCTTCTACCTCTCAACTCTCTCTCTATCCTTCTTACTCTCTCTCTAATCTCAACTTCTCCAACACCATCCAAGCCCCAAACAAGACACTAATCTCCATCTTCATCGATCTGAAATTTCACTACAGTGCAAGTTGAGTAATCCGTCATCACTAAACTAAATGCAAACAACTCAACATCTCCATCTCTACTTGCACCATCAACCGCTCCGCCAAAACCTAGTCAGACCCGATCACCCTTCTCAATAACTCAACTGCTACCGACAGCTAAATCTAAAGCAACGGGCCGATGACAATTATCGATGATCATCGGTCACATGCGAAAATGGGATATTTATATAAATATTTACATCTCTTCTCCAACATGCAATATAGAGATGACAATTTGGTTTTTTTTTTATTATAATTTGAGTTTTTGTAACTTTTTTTTTTTTTAAGAATGGTAAACATGTCTTTCACCTATTCCTGTTCATCTGTTTACCCTTAAAAGTTACCAAATGTAGATATAATGTGGTATAATGAGATTCTCAAAGTTTCTAAATACAACTTGTATTAAAATATATTATTTTAACATGAGTCGCATAAACCAACCATAAAAACTTGTATAATTATTCAAACACTTCATTCAAAATCCAAAACTCTTTTTGCTTAATTATAGCTCTGGAAGGGAGTTAGGTAGGTTAATCCTCCTCAAAGCCATCTAATTTAACTTATATTATCCTATAATATTTTAATCTGAATTGCATGGACCACCTAAATACTTTTATAATTTCCCAAACACTTTGGATTTTTAAAATTTTATACTTTTGTTTTCAAATTAGAGATGTACATGTGGGTAGGTGCATCAACCTTCCTCACTTTCCCTAGGCTTACTTTGCTCCACTTCCCTATTAAATCAAATCAACACATAATTTTGATAAGAAAAATATTATAAAGTTTAATATCTTGAAAATTTGACAAATCTTTGAAATATATCAAGTGTGTGTGTGTGTGTGTATATATATATATTATCTTCACAATTGGTTTGCATGTCATTCTAATAAGTGTCATAGCAGACACTTACTATTCGGACGCTGCAGGCTTAGCATCTGGATGCTATCTAATTTAATTCTTGCCAAGAGTAAGGTTGTGCATTTCCTGTCACTACTGATTGGATGGTAATGCCTGGTGTCCGACCAATATATGTTTTTCCTACAAGGTTTCGAGTATCATTCAGATGCCATGTGAAGGCCCCACATATCGTTCGAATGGTAATCTTCAAAAAACTAGCTATTGTAGCATTAATTATAGCCGATATTTATTGGTCCAAAGCACAACAGGCAAGTCAAATAAGAAACGTATTTATACATGTTTTCTGTGAGATGAAGACTAGTTGTTGAGCTTAGAAATTACTATTAAAGTTTGTACTCTCTCAAATCATTGTATTTGTCTTTAGTTCTTAAATTTACTTTAAATTGAGAGTGAAAAAAGTGAGTAATACTCAAGTATTATTGGTTGGGTGTAGCTCATTTGAGCATCGATTATTTTGTGATTAATAAAGAGTGTGAAGATCTCATTAGAGGCATTAGTGTGATCGTGGAAATTAGGAAGCAGGCCGAACTCCACGTAAAAATCCCGGGTTTGTTTCTTTCAACTTACTCTCTTTATTTATTGCATCATATATTGTTAATTTGGTTGATTGTGTTTGGTAAGATAGTTCTTAATCCTTGTTTTTTAATAGAATTGCATAAATACTCAATTCACCCGCCTCTTAAGTATTTTACTTAGTGTATTAGGAGCTTTTCAATTGGTATCAAAGCAAGATCTTTATTTTCTTGTGCTTAATTCCATTTAAAAGAAAGATTATGGCATCTATTGCACTAAGTTTTCTAGAAGGATAAGCTATTAATAGGCCACCACTTCTAAATGAGGGAAACTATCCCTATTGGAAGTATAGAATGAAAATCTTCTTAAAAGCTTACGATAGATTAATTTGGAATGTTATAGAAGATGGTCCCTTTAAGGTTGAAGGAAAAGAAGAAAGAGAGTATAATATGAAGATTGGAAAAGAATAAATTTAAATGAGATAGCTATGAATATTTACATTATGGCTTGAATAAAAGTGATTTTAATAGAATTTGCACATGTAAAACCACAAAAGAAATATAGAATGAGTTGGAGAAAACTTATGAAGGAACATCTAATGTAAGAGATACTAAAATAAGTCTTCTTTATGGTCAATTCAAAAACTTCAAAATATAATAAAATGAAACAATAGATGAGATGCATAATAGGTTCATAAATATTATAAATCCCTTAAGTATGCTTGGAAAAAACTTCACTAATGTAGAAATCAACTCCAAACTTCTTAGGTCTTTACTAAAGGATTGGGAAGCCAAGAGAACTGCCATTGAGGAGGCACAATATCTAAATACAATGAGTAAAGAGGAGCTACTTGTCACCCTTAAGACTCATGAATTAATCAAGAAGCAAGGAGAGAAGTCTAGCAAGAAAACTATTACTTTAAAAGCCACAAGCAATAACTCAAGCGATGAGGAGGAGGAGCTTACATTCATAGCTAAAAAGTTTAGAAAATTCATGAAGTTTAATAACAAGATAAAGAAAAATAATGATTAAGAAAGTTCCTCAAGGTATAAAAAGGAGTCAAAGGAAGTAATCACATGCTTCAAATGTCATAAGCCAGGGCACATTCAACAATATTGCCTTTTGCTCAAGAAGAATCTAGAGGACCTAAGAAGAAAGCTTTAATTGTAACTTGGAGTGATGAAGACACTACTAACTCGGATAAAGATGTATGCTTCATGGCACATGATGATGAGGTAGGTGATCCTTCCAAAATTCCTTATGATGATCTTGTCACCATGTATGATGATTTATACAAAGAAATGGTAAAAATGCAAAAGAAAAATAAAGTTTTAAACGAAATGATGATAAGTATTGGAAATGAACTTGATGATTTCAAATATAAATACAACAAACTTGAAGCTAGGATCAATAATTTAGATGAGGATAATGAAATTTTAAGGTATGAAAATAGCAAGTTAAGGAATGAAAATGACAAATTATGCAAAGGTCACAAAGCACTAAGTATTAAGATAGGAAAATTAAAAATCCAAAGTAAAAAGGATGATGAATTTTGTGACGATGAACTCATGCATGAGCTAGAAGAACTTAAAATAGAAAATGCTATATTGAAATCTAGCTTAAATGAATCAAAAGAAACAGTCACACCCCAAGGGGTACCCTAAACGATACGCAATATTGAAACCTAGGAATGACTTCCTTAGTTATGCAAAGGCTTTCATATCATGTACAAGGCGTACAACACATCAGAAGGAATGCATCAGAGTAATGCAATTTACTTTGATAACAATTGAATAACAAGGCAGAAGAATAATTAATGTTAAACATGGATAAGGTCAATTACAATTCCTAGGGGCATACCCTCGCTAATATCCTCATGACTACACAATTACGTTCCCCATAAATCTCCAAAATGTAAACATATCATATATAACTCATAAGGAAATTACATAAAAGTAGATCCATCCTATGTTTCCACTCCTTCCACAAGAGCTTAAGGATTTGCCATTGATTTTATTAATATTACGATTCTTAGACGTAACCACAAAAATACTTGTTTCAACAAAAGCCTATGGGGCTGCAAGCTTACAACAAGCTTAGTGAGTCATTTCATTTTATTCGTACCGTGATTTCAAACAAGTTTATTTATTTTTACACATATGCTATGCATGCTATGCAACCATCACATGATCATACAAATATATATCGTTATTTGGAAACCATATACAAAACGAATTTATCCCTCTGTATCGAAGATCGAGGGTACGAAGATCCTTGCCATCTTCACTGCTAGTCCCCGAGCACTCTGCTCTCAGCGATCGATCGGTGCGGCTCATCCTTACAATATATCATCGGTACACCTTAATTCCCTAAGAGTGAGCTTGACCTCTAGCCCTTCTGATTCCTCGCGTAGGAGTAGCAATCCTTATGGTGTGACTTAATGAGTGTAATGTGTGTCCATTTAATTTATATCTGTAAACCTTAAGCTTTTTCATGCAAATAAAAATAGAAAATAGAACGTTAATATAGGACTCAACCAAGGCCTTAGAATAAAACCACAAGTAGCAATGAGCCTATATATAGTTTCAAACCCTAAAATAAAGTTTTCTATATAGTATTAAATACTATTAATAAGATTTCATGATGGGTATCGAAAACTCTAGATATAAGATTAATTTAGTTAAGATTTTAAATATGATAAAAAATAAACAACCAAATACACTTTTTGTTAAAAAACGATAATCTTTGGATGAACCGTTAAGATTATAAATATACAATGAAAACAAAAACAAATCCATAACTCACAATATAGACTCCAAATAAATATTTGGATCATATCATTTTTTTAATTCAAGTATCCTTAAGCTACTAGAGCCTAAAACAAAAATTGGCCAATTAAGCTTAGGAAACCCTAATCGCGGAAGCTAAAACCCTAAAAATAATTTATTGCGTAAACTTTAAACCTAAGTGTTGAATTTAATAACGATCTAGAAAATTTGTAAAACTCTATATAAATTTTTGAAGATAAAACCCTTGAATAATTGTCGTATTGTACCCATTTAACTTAATAATCTATCCTAAAACTAATTTAATTAGATAATTAAATTGTTATAATAATTTTGCACAAATTCGGTGCAAATTGGGCAAATATGTGGCTGAAATTTCCTCAACTTTCCCTAGCCGAAATCACTTAGAAAACAAGTCAATCAAGCACCAAAATGTCAAAGAAAATAATGAACAAACCAATTAGAAGCTCGTAAATCAGCCAAGCTCATTAAATGCATAAGAACTTGAAGTGCAACTTGATTTTTTGTCGGTAGAGCTTTTCTTCCTCTACCCGAAAATTAAAGTCCCTTCATTGCCTATAAAATGACTCTTTAGTGAGAAAAAAACAAAGCCATTAACCTATACAAAACAGCAACAACAAACAACTCCATTAAAGCACAAAACCAAGCTTAGGATAAGGAGTAAAACAAGGTAAGATAAATTCGTATTTAAAATAGTTATATGTCAAACACTAGCTTAAAAAAAGTTATTGTTGATCCTGGGTTCGAATCTAGCTTTGGAAGAGAGTTTAGCACCCTCAAATCTACTTAAGCAAGGTAATATCTAGTCCTAAAGCTCCATTAATGTGTTTTGTTATATGTTGAAGCTAGAAACTAGGTTGAATGATGATCCAAAGAAGTAATATATATTGATATATCACGTATAATACATATAAAGTATAGAGAAACACTTAGGAGAAGTTTTAATACAAGTATAATACACATATACAATAAGGTCGCCAGTGTTGAGATGACTTACACTGGAATAGAAGTTACGTAAAATTTATTTTTACGTAAAATGAATGAACACCGACAAATCTAAATTCTACGCCGGTAGCGTAGAAGCCGACGTACATGATAAAGCTAGCGACTTACAGCCAGTGTACACTGACATAAAATAACATGTAAAACATAAGAACACCGGCATCTGGGTATCAACGTCAGCGGCGTTGGAGCAGGCGTACACGTATAATTTCCTTGCATGAAGTTTGTTTTATACTAACAGATTATAATAAATAATAATATAATAATAAATAATAATAATAATAATAATAATAATAATAAAACATATATTATATATATTAACAAAAATAGATTTTTCCAAGTAAATAAATAAATACAAAATAATAATAATAATAATAATAATAATAATAATAATAATAATATAATAATAATAATATTTGAAGATTATTAAACCCCAAGAGCTATAGGAAAATATTAGTGTTATTAGCAACGATAATTGTTAAATATTTGTTTTATGTAGATGAATATATATAAGAATGGAAATCTAAATAAGCTAAAATTATGAATAATGTGATATCTAAAAATGGCAAAATAATTATATGAAGTAGATTAAGAGAAACACAACGAAACTAAATAGTAAGAGATAAATACTAGTTACCATAATAGGTTAACTAAAGAAAGATATAAAGGTAGTGATAATAAAAATGATAAAATATCAAACTACTAAATACAAAATCTAGGACTACCCAATAAAAAAATATATAAATATCAAACAAGATTAAGAAAAGCAAAATGAAAATAAAATATTAAATAATAATTATTATCATATGACCATTAAAGGACCAAAACAGTAATAGAAACAAAACCAAATACCAACAGAGGACACTTAGACACTCATAGGAGTTTAGTTATATAATTTATGCCTTATTGATGAATAATTTTTATTCATCTAGGTGACTTTGATACTATAGAGGACTTTCCGGCTAATTATTACGACTAGCCACTATGAACAGGTGAGTAACTCAATCATATTATACTGTTTGTGCTTGTAATTAGTTGAATATGTAATATAAAGATAATAATATGATTGTTATGGTGTTATAGTTGAAATGTGTTATAATCTGATTGTACGATTGTTAATCTATGATAACGAAAGTGATAATAGTGATTGTTTGATGACTGTGATAAGCATGTTATAAGCCGTATATGTAATGTTTAGACACCCTAAGTCTGATTAAAATTTATTGGCTTGTAATTAAAACAATCATGCATACACAAATTGCATTATTGCAAATACAGAATGGATGACAGCCTGCTACGTATTAATATTTTGGTTCTCTGTTAATGCTTGATTTTTCTAAAGTGTTTGTTCTTCCAAGAATTTTTTTGTCCCATCGGTTCCACCGAAACTCATTGGTAACAAAGAACGTCGCTCATAGTATCGCTTTGAAATGATTAATACTTAGAGAGTTTCTAAGGATTGATTCAGGAAATGGTTATATAAAACATCATTAAGCTAAAAGTGATAACACTAAGACGAGAAATCGTTGATTTTCCTATAAGCTTAGTATCTCCTAGGCAGGTGGGTCATAAAGTAATTGTTCTTCAACCCTAAAAAAGAGGATGTAAATCTTTTTTCCATTTGGATTCTAGATCATCTAAGCTTGCATTTAAGCATATGTTTGATTGATTGCATTATATATGATTTGTTAATAAACTTGTTCGATGTGTAATATGTCTGGTTATTTATTAAGCCTGTGGTTTCACTCACACTCCTAAAGACATTTCAAGTTTACTCTATGACCGTGGCTAGTTACATTCAGGAGAATAGCCTCAGTAAGAGCTTAGGAGCAAGAAGCTCACGGGTCAAATCAGGATAAGTTGTTTTCTATTATTTCTAGAATAGATGAGATAGTTTACAGATTATCAGTTATGTATTTGAAGCTTCCTAGAAAGATTATATGGTCTGTAATATCTTTACAATACTTGTTACTTATGATGGTAGTTATTTACTAATTTATGTCTTACATGTATTTATCCTTTCTTATCAAAGCAACTAAAAGATCCTGTTGTATGGAAAATATGTTGCTCTCGAAAGGTAATCTAGTGATGGTATTTAAGTGTGGCTTGTTTGCTACTACTAAGGCACCATTAGGGTGTGACAATATCAAGGCCGAGTATAATTATAGTAAACTTAAAGGTGATTAAACAATCATCATACACACATAAGTAACCTGTAATATTAACGATATGCTTAAATAATTATTTGTAGATTCCAATATGCTTGACATCTACTGTCACACATACATAAAGGCATATACATATAAACCCATGCCCCATACATGTTCATTTTATCTTGTATCTATAGATCTAGTGCAATTATCTACAAGCATAAACATGATAACGAAATTAGAATGGAAAACTCACTCGTCCATATCGCAATCTTGTTAGTCGTAGTAATCTTCATTAAGGGAAATCCCATATTCTTCGTCACCTAGAAAAAAAATACCCAAGATGAGTAATTCATAGAAGTTTTACTTAAACTTTCTAATTCTATTTGGTTATTTTCATCGAAATTCAGAGTATGTGAAATCTCAACTTAAAATGGCCACAACTTACTCATTTTAACTTGGAATTTTGCAAATGAAATGTCATTTTCTACCTATGCAAAAATATCTATCTATTTCTAAGGTTATTTTGAACATTTGAAGTCATTCGAATTCGAAAACAAGTCGGCATAGTTCTAGCACAAAAATTATGGCCTCGATTTATAATTTTTCTCAATTCTATTTCATCCAAAAATTCCATGGCAAAGACGTAAATATATATATTTTTTGAAAAATAATTTTTAATATATGCATAGGCTCATATTAGATGCATGGTTCTAGTGATGTTGTCTTAAAAATAAAATTCGTAAACAATCTTTGTAAAAGATAGAGTTTAGTGAAAAGTCACTCCTTGACTTGTGATTAAATTTGCTAGTTTATAAATATGTGACTCAATTAACAAGGAAATCATGATTCACTGTATTTTGAAATCCCAAGGGCCTCATATTTGAAAAGAATTCTATTTAATAATTCATTTTACAGGACACGGTTTTACTCGTTGGTGGTATAAAACTCTAAATATATTTCTTTATAGAAATTTTCTTAAGTTGATTCATAATTGAAACTCTAAATCCTTAGATTTTGTAAATATGAAACTCAATTATAGAAAAATCATGGTTTTATATTTATTTGTGCTTTTGATTATTTCATCCTTATATTGAACTTCTTTTAGCTAATTATTTTCTAAAACATGAAACTTTATGTGGAAGTGAGGAAAATCACTCTAAGTTCTATATAAAAAACGTTTTAAGTTTTAGCTTATGAGGAAAATTAAAGGATTAGCTTATTTTAAATTCTTATTCTCATAATAACTCTTTTTCTAAATCCATAATTTTTCAATACATGGACTTTCATTGGAAAAATCCTTAGTTTGTTATAAGTGAGTGTTTAATTATCATAACTATTATTTGTATTCCCTTAATTTCATAAAAGGAAATAGATTTTTACTTCTTAAAACCTAGTTCCTTAAGTTGTTTACCGATTTATTTCTAAATGGGTTTTTAATAGTGAGTTGATTTTAAACTTGACTCAAAAAAGTTGTTTAGTTCTTAGTGCTTGTTAAAGTGTTGGTGATAATCTTATAAATAAGTTTTTAAGAAAAATTTATATAACAAAAAATTATCAACCTTAAGGTTTTAAATGATAATTTTATTTTGGTAGTTTGAAAAGAGAGAAAAGAATTACTTAGTTAAACTTGGAAAAAGTTTTGCATAATAAAAACACTAAAATCTGTAATGAACTTGTCTAAAATTTTTGAAAAAGCATTTTGTTAGAACAAAATTCTAAATTTTAATAGAACCTTTCCTGAGTGATAAAATTTTCTTATTTTTATTAAGAAAGCTTAACTTATTTTCTTTATCAAAGAAAAAACTTTTCTTATTTTTATTAAGATAACAACAACATGATCATGCATGAACATGAGTTTATGGTTAAGTAACATGACAAAAATAATTAATATAAAAGATGGAAGATATAGAAATGAAATAAGCACATAATAAAAGTCAAGTATTGGGAAGTCTTTAGCTTGTATCAAGACTTCCTGGACATAGACATGGGCAAGTTCTTTAAGAAAATAAGAAAACAAATAAGAAAATTATGGAAGTTTTAGATTTATTTCAAGGCTCCCCAGACTTAGATTGTGGACAAGTCCAAAAAGAAAGAAGAAAAATTATTTTGACTTGATGATGACAAGTCTAATACCAAAAAGACTAGTCTGAATATAATAGCATGAAATAAATAAATAAATTGCATTGAAATAAATAAACTACATGAGCATAAATAAAGGTTATATTAGTGAGGTTATATGCTCTAAGAAATATATATATATATACATAAATATATTTAATAACATATAGAAGTTAGATTATAAGCAATAAATAAAGCATAATATAATATCAACATAATAATAAAATTTTTGCATAAATAAGAACAAAACATGAGCATATTATTGCTTCCATAACACCCATGGGTTTAGAAAACATATACTATGGTCATGTTAAGTTACATGACATCTGTAGGAATCTTTACCTAAAACTATTTGTTGGTTAAAGAAGAAATGAAGTTTTGGTAGTAATATGTGGATGGTAGTTTTATGAAAAGAAGAGAGAGTTAGGAAGGGAATTTTAGAGAGGAAAATTAAAGAGAGAAGTTAAGAAATTATTTTGGTAGAGTTTTGTTATGGTAAAACAAAACTGTGTAAGAAGTGAAGGAGGGAATGGGTATTTATACATAAAGTTGGAGGAAAATTGTAGTTAATTAAATAAATGGAGAAAAAAAAGAAAATTGATAGCATGAAAAGGAAGAATAATTAAAATTTAATTTTAGAAGAAAAGTGTAAGAGAAGTTTAGTAATATGTGGTATAGAATTTTTATGGGAAAAGAAAATTGTAAGAAATATATATATAGGTTGTAAGAATAGGTAGTAAGAAAAAGTAGAGACAATTGAATAGTATTGAATAATAGGAATAGTATAATAAATAGTAACAAGACAAATAAATTATCGGTAGTAAAAAAAATACACGTAAAATTGTTATATCTTATATTTTTAGATACCGAAAAATTACAAAACTAATATTTTATGAATCCTTACGAAATTACAAATCTATATTGATTTTCGAAATATCTTTACTATCCTGAACCTCAAGATATGTTTTTTGAGAACTGATCCCATTTGGGTTCGGAACGATCAAATTTTTAACAAATATATTATTTTTAAGTTTTTCTATATTATTACGAACTATAATCTATGATTATCTATATTTTATTATTCAAGGGTTTAGATGGTAGGATTACCGGATCTAAATTCACTAAAGTTTGTTATTGCTCTAGGTTAACTTTAGGGTTCCGGTTTGACTTCCGGCTTTTTGATTTATTCGTAAGATCATAAAATTTTGGGATTTTTGACCGTGTTACCTTCTTTTATTCAAAATTTATGTTTTACTTTCTTTTTATGATTTATTTAATATTTTTCAATTATTGTGATTGTTTAATCGAGTCTAGGCTTATAAGTTGACTCTATTTGACTTTTGATAGTAATTGAAATTTTTTATTCTAAAATTCACCGAAGAGTTTAAGGTTTTAGAATTTTTTTCATTGAGTGTTACTTGGATATATCGTCTCAATTTGTGTGTTACGGATCAGATAGATGAATTTGTTAACGTATGGATTTCAAATCAAATGATTATCAAATTTCTATTTTTATTTTTGAAGGTTCTCTTTTTTTTTTAAGGTTTTTGAGATTTCATATTTTAAACTTGTTTAGAATTTGGTTTTAAGTTGGGTCAGTTTTCAAGATCTTGATTTCGGTATTTAACTCTAGAATTATTTTCTAAGAATTATGAAAAATTCAGGGGTTTACAGAAACAATGGCAAAATTTGTACAAGGAGAAAAAAACCTAAAGACTATACTAAGACAACAAAGATACACACTAGACAAACATGGAATTAGATACAATGGAGGTAATAAAGATAATACACACGAAAGTTAGTTTGTGAAAGCAACAAATAGAACATGTAACTATTGTGGAAAATTCAGACATACAGGACATAAATGCTTTATTAGAAATGATGTTCATAAAGGAAAGGTTGTTTGGGTCCTTAAGGGACAAGCTCACAATTCAACTAACCCCAAAGGACCCAAACTTATGTAGGTATCAAAGCAATAACTCCTTGTTTTGTAGGAACCCTCAAAAAGCAACAACAAATGGTATTTGGATAATGAATACTCAAGACATATGACCAAAGACACATCCAAATTCACATCTTTAATCTTGAAGGATTAAGGAAATGTTATTTTAAAGATAATCATAAATCGATCGTACTTTGTGAAGATAACATTCTCATCAACAAAGACCTTCTCATTGAGAATGTTTTATTTGTTGATCATTTAAAATATAATTTGCTTACTATTAGTCAATTATGTGATAATGATTTCAAAATAATATTTTGTGCCAATAAATGCTCTATTGAAAGAATTGACAATTGCCAAATTTGTTTTGAGGGATATATACATCGAAACATTTATAAAATTAATTTTAATGATTTTGAAACGTCAAATGAAACATGTCAATACTCTCTAAATGATTATAGTTAGATGTGGCATAAAAAATTGAGGCATGCTCGTATGACATTATTTCAAAGCTTGTTAAAAAGAATATTATCAAAGGATTACCAAAATTAAATTTTCAAAAAGACAAGATTTGTTAAGCATGCCAACAAGGAAAGCAAACAAAAAGTTCTTTCAAATCTAAAGATGTTATTTCTATTTCTATACCACTTAAACTATTACATATGGATTTATTTGGACCTACTTAAACATTGAGCTTGGGTGGCAAGAAATATACCTTTATGATTGTCAATGATTTTACTAGATACATATGGACTTTTTTCTTTGCATCTAAAGACGAAATAAACAATATCTTTTTTAGATATTGCAAGAAAGTCTTAAATGAAAAAGGTCTTAACATTGTGACCATTCAAAGTAATCATGGGAGAAAATTTGAAAATTATGAAATGAATAATTTTTGTAATAAATTTAGAATTGAACACACCTTTTCAGCACATAGGACACCACAGCAAAATGGAGTGGTGGAAAGAAAAAATAGAACTTTAGTTGAAATGGCTAGAACAATATTGTGTGAAAATAACCTAGCTAAATATTAATAGGCTGAAGCCATTAATACCGCATATTATATATCTACTAGGGTGTTCATTAGACCTATTCTTAGGAAAACCCCCTATGAGCTTTGGAAATGTAAAAGACCTAACATCTCATACTTTCATCCATTTTGCACTAAATATTATATTTTGAATAATAGAAAAGATCAACTAGCTAAATATCATGCAAAAAGTGACAAAGGTGTTTTTCTTGGTTATACCCTTACTAGTAAGACTTACAGAGTATTTAATAAAAGAACTTTAGTTGTGGAAGAGTCTATTCATGTAGTTTTTAATGATGTTCTAGCTCATGTATGTTCTATTGATGATATGAGTGATGTATGTGCTAACTTAGATAAATTTGCATTTGAAAATGATGACCACATTAAAGAGACCTCAAAACAAATGGATGCATGTAGAAAGGATGACTTGAATGAACAAACAAATCATAATCATCCCAAGGAATGGAAATATGCTAGATCACACCCTAAGGATCTAATCATTGGTGAACCATCAAATAAGGTACAAACAAAATCATCCCTAAGAAATATAAGTAATCTAGTTTTCTTATCTCAAACGGAACCCAAAAATACAAATGAAGCCTTGAAAGATGACTTTTGGATACAAGCGATGCACGAAGAATTAAATCAATTCACTAGGAATGAAGTTTGGGATTTAGTACCTACACCTAGTGACAGATCGATAATTGGAACCAAATGGGCTTATAGAAATAAACTTGATGAAACTAAATTAGTAACTAGGAACAAAGCTTGATTAGTGGCTACAGGCTATAATAAAGAGGAAGGGATTGATTTTTATGAGACTTTTGCCCCATTTGCTAGACCAGAAGCCATTAACATACTTTTGGCATTCGCGACTTTTAAAAACTTTACACTTTTTCAAATGGATGTCAAAAGTTCCTTCTTCAATGGCTTCATTAAAGAAAAAGCATATGTAGAGCAACCATAAGGTTTTGAAGATAATGAATTCCCCAATCATATTATTAAATTAAACAAAGCACTTTATGGACTTAAGCAAGCTCCTAGAAATTAGTATGAAAGACTTAGTAGTTTCTTAATGAACAAAGTTTTCTCTAGAGGAAAAATTAACACAACATTATTTATAAAAAATCAAAAATCAAAAATCAAACACATTAATTGTGCAAATCTATGTGGATGATATTGTGTTTGGAGCTACTAGCATTAATCTTATAAATGAATTTGTTGATTTCATGAAGAATGAATTTGAAATGAGTATGATGGGGTAACTCAATTACTTCCATGATCTCCAAGTAAAACAAATCGAAAATGGCACATTCATTAATCAATCTAAATATACCAAAGAACTCCTAAAAAATTGAAATTGGAAAATTACAAAACCAAGCCTACACCTATGAGCACAAGTATAAAACTTGATAAAGATGAAAGTGGCAAAAATATATGTCAAAAACTATATAGAGGCATGATAGGTAGCTTGTTGTATCTAATTGCATCAAGACCCAATATTATGTTTCCGGTATATCTATGTGTACGGCTTCAATCTTGCTCAAAAGAATCTCACTTGAATGCAACAAAACGCATCTTCAAGTATCTTGTAGGCACTATTGAAATTGGCTTATGATATCCTAAGTTGACTTCTTTTGATCTCGTTAGATACTCCAATACCAATTTTGCTAGGTGTAAAGTTGATCGGAAAAGCACAAGCAGCACATGTCACTACCTTGACAATTCCTTAATATCTTGGCACTCAAAAAAACTCAGTTACACTTTTAACCACCGAAGCCGAATATGTGGCATCCAGTAGTTGCTGTACCTAAGTTTTTTGGATAAAACAAACTTTAGAAGATTTTGGACTCAAGTATAATAATGTCTCAATTCGATGTGACAACATTAGCATTATAAATTTAACTATAAACCCAATCCAGCACTCAAGGACCAAACACATCGAGATTAGACATCATTTCATTAGAGATCATATTTAAAAAATAATATTAGCTTAGAATTTGTTGATAAAAATAATCAAGTTATTGAAATCTTTACAAAACCCTTGAGTGAGGATCAATTTTACACCTTACATCAAGAATTAGGCATCATTATGCAAGTTGAGTGCTAAATGTCATGGAACTAACTTAGTGTTTTTGAGTAAAATGTGCTATCTGTTTAAAATATCTCATCTAGAACATACTTTTTGGCTACCAAGGTTTATTACATACAAAAGTGTGCTTAAAATGGGCCATTCGTAATGTTTTGAATCTTGATAAGTATGTTATTATGTGAGCCTACCATCTCCATGCGTCGCACTAGCCTTATCCTCACTTTTCTAGTCTTATAATGATCCCTTGACTTCTTTTCACTCTTTCATATGGCTTCCTCTTTCTTCCTTCCTCATATTGCTTTTATTCTGTAAGTTACAGTCTGTAACATATCGGTCGGATGTCATATCTGCAATGTCTGACTGGTACAATAATCACATGTTTTGCAGCAAAATGACCTTCCATTCATACGCTAATCTTGCAGCGTCTGCTTGGCAAGCCAAATTGCAAAAACTTTAAATCTCGCTCTTTTCTCCCTCCTCTCTCATTTTGCTCCTTTTCTTTTCTCTCTATCTCTCTTGTCTACTCCCTCTATTCACCTCCACTCGCCTCTTTCCCCCCCCCCCCAACCCTTAACCTATTACCCACCCCTCCTCCTCCTTTTCCTCCTCCTCCTCCTTTTCTCCACCTTATCCTTTCCCTCCTCACTCTCCTTCTCTTTCTCCCTCTCTCACCTGTCCATCTTTCGTCTCACTCTTAACCCTAACCCTCACTTTCTTGGCTTCCTCACGGGCCCATGGTATGAGTATAAAACATACTAGTAATGATGGCTCTAATGCCTCCTACAATACCCATCTCTTTCCCTCACGGCACTTGAAACGATTCAGCATATTTGACAAACTACCTATGGATTCCATTCGACTTTTTTATAATGAAGTACTTCAATTCTTTGATCTTACGACCACTCTGGTATTGAACTCAATAGGATCTTTGAGATTATGTACTTTCCTATTTTTGTAAATGAGCATGTTGTTAAGTTGCTCTACTGTAATCTTATTGATAAGAAGGATGAGCATGTGATTTAGGCATTAAATTGGTACCTACTGATGAAATTAGAGATAGATTGTGGCCGTATGTCTATAGGCAAGAACTGGAGATTACTCTTGCTGATATTTGCAGCCTGATTGATGTATTGACTGGCAAAGCTAATTTAATGATCGATTTTTATGGTAATGTCTTTTATGTCGGTATTTTTTATGCAATCGATGTTAAGGTGATGAGTGGCATAATGATCATGCTTTAAAAGCCAAATGAATGCCTCATCATCACCGTGTTCTTCACCTCTTCTTATCTCATAATTATATGCTTAGAGTTGGTCGCCATAGCACCACTACCTTTACTGATTTGTGGATCATGTATCGGCTCCTTAATGGGGAGTCGATTAACTTTTGGGATGTGATGGTTCACAATTTCAAGAAAGTCATCAATGGTCCCAATTGAGCTCTTCTTCAACACAGTCGCCTAATCACTGTATTAGTCCTGAGGAAAGGGGTTTGTTTTGAATTCCTCTCTCCCCTTGTGTCATCTGAGCCTTACACCATGCATCATCTTACTATATCAGAGGAAGGTTTCCATAGGTGTTTATATGAGGAAGGGGCCTCTTTCTCCTGTTCATCGCATTATGCTACCTTCAGAGTCTGATGATGATAGTGATGATGATGGAGGTGATGACAATGATTATGGTGGAGATGATACTAGGGATGGAGGTCACGTCCTTGCTGATGATAAGCCTATTGGTGGCCATATGGATATGCCTATACCTATGGATCTTTGTGGCCCTCATAGCTCAGGCACTAAAGGCATTGCCCTTACTTCTCTTGTTAACTTAGCTCACTCCTTCAACCTCTTTAAAGTTTATATCAACAAGAGTTTTGATGACTTCACAACAAATGGCAACAATAGCTTGAAGTCCATGGCTGAGACTCAAGATAAGATGAAATCTGATCTTGACGCTTTTCTCCAGCATTTCTAAGTATCCATCCTCGCCCTCCATGATCTGTTGATGCTTAGCTTCTCTTGGTTTCTTTCTTTGTTTGTCTAACTTGGCCTTTGGCCATTATCTATGTATTTTGGATCTTTAGGCTTGTTATATTTCCAACAATATGTTCTAACTAGCTAAACCGCTTATTTTTTTATATATGTTTTTCCGTTGCCCCTTTTGTTTATTTTTTGCTTCAATCTTATGCTTATTTGTGATTGCCTTCTTCTTAGGCCATATTTATATAAATATATGCTATTGCTTTTTTGTGAGGCCAAAGGGCGAGAAAATACCCTTACGTACATTACCTTAGTTACTCATTCTTTTAAACTATACTTTTTTTTCAACCAAATGCCTAACTAAAGGGGAGCATCTAAGATAGGGGGAGAAATTAACCAAGTTAAACTTTATAATATCTGCTCTTATAAAAAAGGGGAAGATTGTTGAATCAAATCAATGCATAATTTTGATGAGATAAATATTATAAAGTTTAGTATCTTGAAAATTTGACTTTAAAATATATCAAGTATATATATTGGATAAATGTTGGCATTCCATTCTAATAAGTGTCAGAGCAGACACTTACCGTTTGGACACTATTTAATTTAATTCTTACTGAGAGTGAGATTATGCAATTCTTGTCACTACCAGTCGGATGGTAATGCTTAGCGTCCGATTGGTATATGTTTTTTCCTTTAGGGTTTCGAGTATCGTTCGAACGCCATGTGAAGATGCCACATACCTTTCGAATGGTGCAGGTATATCATTCGGACAATAATCCTCAAAAAACTAGTTGCTATAGCATTAATTACAGATGAAATTTATTAGCACAACGCACAACGGGCAAGTTAAATGAGAAGTGTATTTATACATGTTTTCTGTGAGATGAAGACTAGTTATTGAGCTTAGAAATTACTATCAAAGTCTCGTACTCTGTCAAATCATTGTATTTATCTTTAGTTCTTAAATTTGCTTTAAATTGAGAGTGACAAAAGTGAGTAATACTCTTGAGTGTTATGTGTAATGTTGTAAAAGAGTATTGCTCAAGTGATTTTATCAAGTATTGTTGGTTGGATGTATCTCATTTGAGCATTGATTATTTTATGATTAATAAAAAGTGTGAAGACCTTATTGGAGACATTGGTGTGATCGTAGAGATTAGGGAGCAGGCCCAACTCCATATTAAAATGCCGGGATTATTTATCTCAACCTTACTCTCTTTACTTATTACATCATATATTGTTAATTTGGTTGATTGTGTTTGGTAGGATAGTTCTTAATCCTTGTTTTTGAAAAGAATTGTATATATACTCAATTTACCCCTCTCTTGAGTATTTTACCTAGTGTATTTGGAGATTTTCAATACTTCCTTAGGCTTACTTTACTTCACTTTAATTTCCATATGGTTCTAAAAAAAAAAAGAAAAGAACCATGTGGGTATATGGACCTGGTTCACTTGCACATAAAAATAGATTAAAACGTTCACAATAGATCTTTCAAAATTCTTATGCATTTTATTTATTATAATTTCTCAACTACCTTGTTTCTCTATAGCCATATCATTTTGAACCCAACATGGATAAGGTTGAGATTGTTGGTTAATGAGTCTACAAATGGATAATCAAGATGAACCCATCTAAGACCAAATATGGATCATAAGTCTCAACCTATGAACTAATATGCCAATAGTCTTGTGGCCTAATGGCAATTCTCTTAGCGTCTCATATGAACCTAGGTTTGAATCCTCCCTCCTTTGTAATTGGAAAATTAAAAAAAAAAAACTATGAACTAACATAAATATGTTTCTATATATATATTGTATTTTAAACTTAAAAAAAAAATCAAGCTTGAGCGATTGTAGTAGCAATCTATTACTTTTCTTTTTTCCTTCAAAAATTTACCACATCTTAAAAGCTTGAAATTTTAGGCTTTTTGGTTTGCCTAATTTTTTGTTGTTTAGCATTTTTTGTAGTATTTATCATTGTTGTCAAAACCAACCCAGACCGGCCGGTTCAACCTGAACTGGCACTAATGCCGGGCCAGGTCCTGCCTAAAACTCGTTTTACATCGAATCAGCAAGACCCTAGTTGACCAAAGTGGTCGAACCAGGTTGAACTAGGAAACCAAGTGGTCAAATCAATTAACCTGGACCGGTTGACCTAAGCCAAAAAAAACAAAATAAAAAAAAACTAGAAATTCAAATATTTATTCATATTTTATTATAAATTTATAAAATATAACCATTATATCATGTTTATTTCATAGTTAATTGATAAATTCGATCCAAATATAGATTTAATTGAGCGATTTCATATATATTGGTCTTTCATAATTAAATTATCCCTTATATTTTTACATTTTTGTGATCCCAATTTGAACCCCGGTTAAACCCAGTTTGACCTATCGACCTCTGACCCCCTAACTTGTTCGAGTTAAACCCTGGTCTGGTTCTGATAACATTGGTATTTATTTGTTGCATGTTTGTGTTTGAAAAAAAAAATTGAATAGAAACAAAGGAAATTTTGGACGTGTTTGGTTTGTTAGTTTGACATTTGTTTTATGTCTATTTTAATTAGATTATTTGTCAAAAACAAACATAGATATAAAAAAAGACATTTTTATCCATAAACAGACCACAGAAATTGGATACATATAAAATATGAATGCATATCAAATTAAAAGATGATATATATGAAGAACAGACTAGGGCTAATATCACAAATGGTACACAAACTTTGAAAAAATATGCAATTTGATACCTAAACTTTGAAATTAATCAATTTAGCATCTAAATTTTGAAACTAATCAATTTGGTACTTGAAAAACTTTGAAATTGATCAACTTAATACTTCAAGAGGTTAGGGGTGTTCATGGACCGGTTAACCAGTCCGTGGCCTTATTTTTTGAACCTAACCGTAATTATCGGTTTTTAAATATCCCGATCCTTAACCGGTCCATTATAAACGGTTAACCGCCTTAACGGTTAACCGTTTTATTCGATTAATTTATTCGGTTTTCGGTTTTTAACCATTTAACGTAATGGTTTCAACAAATCAAATTGATAATTTCAAAAAACTTTTTTTTAGCCTTTATCATAAAGTTTTTCTTTAAACTATTATATATATATATTACTAGAGCTAAAAAAAAAGAAAATGAAATTAAGGAAAAGGGGAAAAATGAACCTTTGAATGTATCATTATCAATAAAATCAAACTAAATCAATTACCAAATTAACTCCATTAATCATAAGATAATAATTTTAATCGAAATTCAAGGAATATTAACATAGGTAAATTATATGTATATGAAAATCATATGTATATATATAAAAATAATTATTTATATATGTAAATTATATATATAATATATTTATAAATACTGAAACGGTTAACCGTTAACCATCGGTTTTTTGTGGTTACAACCAAAACCAAAACCGAAAACCGAAAAAAATAAAAACCGTAATCCTAAACCGAAACCAATGGACCGATTAATCATATTTTTTGGATTGGTTTTACGGTTTCGGTTCGGTTTCTCGGTTTCATCGGTTTTTTTGTACACCCCTACAAGAGGTACTATTGGTATGCACGAAAAGTTTTTTTAAGTACTAAATTAATCAATTTCAAAGTTTAACTACCTAGTTACATATTTTTTTGAAAGTTTAAGTAACATTTATGACATTAACCCAGAGACTATTCTAGCATACCCTTGTATAAGTCTCACTATTGAGTGGCAACATCCATATTTTACCATTACAATTATTGTGTGTTTTTTACTGACATCAAGAAACATCAATGTTCCAATCGCAACCCCATCAGAACACTTCCTACATGCACACTCACCAGATAGGTGCACTCTTCCTCGTGGTGTCCACTTTTCTCCTCACGTGCCTCCTTAACCATCGTCGCACTCTCCCAACAACAGACACTCGATGATGGGAAAGTCGTAGTGATTAACTCATTCGAATCTCCCTCTTAGCCCCACCAAGATTACGGGATCCACTTCTCCCTCAAAGTCTACATGCACGAGGAGGACGAGATCGATGGCCTTAAGGCTTTGATGTACGGTTGGGATCGTAAGATCACTCCCGATGCTTGTCTCAAGGATCAGTGGGGCAATCAGGTAAAATTTTTAATTTTTTTATTTTTCATGATATGTTAGGGTTAGGGCTTTACGTCTTTTTTGTCATGTTATGTTATTCGTATTTTGTGTCTTTTAAGGATATGGAGTTTTTGATAACTCTGTAGGATGGTACTTTGTGAAATTCATAGTATTTATCGGCCTTAGTTTGGTTAATTTTATTTAATTGAATACTTGATGGTGACAAAAAATAGGAGCCTCAGTTGGATGCGTCTCTCACAATTAGCAGGATTCCAAGCATTGGGAAGGTGGTCATCGAGCTCTCATGGAGTAACTATAGAATTTTTTGGTACTTTGGATTCCTATTTAGTGAACTAACAAAAGGATCCTTAGTGGGGGCTTGATCATATTACAGGGGTGATGATAAGAACACAACAGCAGTTTGTGACTGTCATTTCTCCGAAATATGATTTTTCTTCCTTCATTAGTTACTAAGGCTCCAAGAAATTAGGAGTTACAAACTTTTGTTTCAATGTCGTCATCTTTATAATATGAACAAGTTCCCACTTAAATTATTAGTAACTTCAATTGCGTGGAATCTTATTCTATATGTAACCAAATAATGATCCAATGATTTATGGGTTTTTTTTTTTTCTCTTTTTGTAATGTTTAGTAACGGATATCTTATCTCTTCATGTTGGCAAAGCTTGAGAATTTCTTTTGAAAGATGGTAAAGGAGATTAATTCTTGTTTACCCATCAATTTGAAAAAAATTACACACATACAAATTAGATAAAATTGGTTACTTGAATATTATTGTTGTATCATACGTCTAAGATGCAATATTGAGATTTTTTTTTTTTTTGATACATCATAATTTAGCATGCAATATATGTGTATCACGTCTTGCACAGGCGATATATGTGTATATCGTTCGTTCAAGACTGTATCGTTTATCCAAGATGCAATACATTCATGTATCACTTATCCATCTTGGTTGTGCAATACACGTGTAAAATTGTGTATCTTACACCCAAAATGCGACATAGCAATGGTATTTAGGCTTAAAATCTACTATAATTGCAGTAATCACATTAAATACTCCAAAGTCACTCACATATTAATAACTTGAAAAACTCGTAGGTTCACTTATTTGTAACCATAATCAGCTACAAAAGTATCTAATTATATTCTTTGAAAGTTTAACTAACATTTTTCATACTAAAGTTACAATGGTTCTAAGTTATCATTTTAAGATATTCTATAATAGACACTAAGCTCCTACTACTCTTTAGACCAACTTCACACCAAAATAAATCCATGGTTTCCATTAATCTTTATATGTTTCTTAAGCATCACTTAGAGGGAATTCATTGCTAGTGGTATTCTCAACCTACTATTCAATAGTAACAACGATGCATCGATCTACAAGTTTGTTACTTGTACTTGAAAAAGAGAAGAGTGGGCTAGAGCCTAATATGATACATTCACATATAAACCTAATACTAATGCAACAACCGACGTTTTATTATTTTTTATTTAAGACAGGCAGACAATATAGGGATAACTCAATATCCTATCACACGTAAATATAATAATATACATATATATATGATGTCGGGTACTCCCCAACATCAAAGAATCCAAAACATGAATATTAGGTACTCCTTGATATTCTCGAAACCAAAATACCTAGATTTACTTAGATTATTTCCATGCACAACTCCCTTTGGGACACCATCACACATGATTCATCGGATTGCTGTGATAATAGTGTGGATACTCTCCACCTATTACCAATAACCACGCATAAGTAGCAAGCATATTTATTTAGCTAGATAGTTAATTAATCCATTTAAGATTCTATACTATACAAGCACAAGCAATAAGCAAGGTATTGATCTGAGTAAAATGTATATAAAAATGTAAGTTCGGATACTACCAGCAAGTATACTAGGTCAAATCAAGTAATATATAAAAGTAAGTCGAGTATCGTTCCCACGAGGACCAAATTAATTACAATATCTATATTAGCTTTTACTAAGATTTAGGCTATCAAAATGTGTCAATTTAAACTACTTAACTAATTCCATCTAATACTAACAATGAATGCAATGAGATTGTGAGAAAGTTATATAAGATAAATGTGGGAAGGAACAGAATCCAACCTAATCTTTGCTAATCATACTGAAGTTATATTATATGAATAATTAGAATTGTGGATATTTGTAAGAAATTGTCAAGACCTAAAACTATCAAGTTTTAGTAAACCACAAAATAATCTATTAGCTTCCGCTATATAAATTATCAATGGAATTTAATTTACAATGATAAACCTCCCGATTCTATAATTGTCTAATATCCTAAATTAACTTCTTCTAATTCCTTAGTGAGAAATTAAAATAAAATATTGCATGAATTACATTGGACAATTTCTAAATTAGATTAAACTCCGCCGCTTCCATAATTGTTGTTTAATCTTAATTCATGAATTCCTATGAACTCTAATTCTTTTTCTAAATTATCAGAATTCTTATCAATTCAATTTCAAACAGAAATAAAATAGATAATTAGGATTCAATACAAATATTCCATAATTTTAACAATCCTATAATATAAATTCAAAAATCATTTTAGCAAGATTAAGATTTCATCACTTCCCACAAAGAAAAGTTTAGCTACTCATGAATGATGATTCAATAATCAAATAAGAATATGCAATTGATATCATTATGAACAAATAAATCAGATAAATGAATTGCATAAGAAAAGAGATCAGATATCACCAATTCAAATATCACAATCTTCAATTACAACTTCTTGAAAGCTCAAATCTCTCATAAATCTCTATGAAATGCTAAAGCTAATTGTATACTAAAGTGTTTTTCTGTTTTTCTTCTGCTTATCGAACTAGAGGAGTGAAATCCCCTTTATATAGGAAAAATTTCGTGAGAAGCATTAATGAAAATTTTTAGTTTCAACATTTACGCCGGCAGTTACAATTCCTACGCCGGCGGCTTACAGGTGGCGTAAAGTCTTTATCTTCATTGCACAAGCAGTGCACTGGCAGCTTTCGTCTTCAGTTACAAGTATAGGCCGCTCCTACGACGACGGCTCAGATATGGATCTAACCGGCATATATAATCAAAATACAAAAGGTTGGCCATTCTATATGGAAAGCCATCCCAATGCCAGCGGCTTTGATGCCGGCTTAGACAATCCATCAATCTTTGTCTTTTCATTTGTCACCGAGCATGTGATATCTACTTGTGCCTCCTGATCTTCGATCTACACTGCCTCAATGCCGGCGACTTAGAGTCCGGCGTACGTTGTAACTCCTTCTACACTGGCAACCTTTGAGCTCTGAGCTGCCAGCCTTCATTCTACACAGGCATGTTTACCTTCTACGCCGGCAGCTTTCAGGTGGCGTATGTTCAATTGAATCAAGGCTTGTAAGGTTAACAGTGTATGCAACGGCTTTGAGTAGTGCAAACATTTTAATCTTATAAGTCGTCTTAATACCGGCGACTTTGATTCTCAGAAAGTTGGCGTTGAATGAAATTTGCAGAAGCTGGCTTCTTCTTCCTTCTACACTAGCAGGGTTGAGCCAATGTTTTTATCATCTTCAGTCTACACCGCCTCAAGGCCAGCGGTGTAGAGGCAGCCTTAAGGATTTTCATTTTGTTGGTGATAAAGGTTGGCCGTAAGCTGGCGGCTTTGGCTTCAGAAAAGCCGGCGTATCCTTTGAGTTTTTCCTATTTTCATTCCAAAGTTTCTTGTTTTGATTCATTTATCCAAACTAGTCCTGAAACATGAATTTTAACCAAAACAAATACCCATTCTAGCTATTTGAACATCAAAAAGTTGTATATAATATGATCTTATCAGGTATACATGTATCTAGAAGTCGTTCCATTCCAAAACCAATATATACTACCTGAATAACATATAGATAAACAATTTAGAGTCTTTTATATATCTAAGCCAACTCATTCTTACATTTCTATTGTACTCATCCTTACCTCGCTATCATTTAAGTTCTCAAAGTATCATTTAATCCCAAAAAGGGAGAGTTAAACTATTTGTAATCATTTTTAGGTAAGAAAAAGATTATTTTTAAAGTGTTATAACATGTAATAAGTAGTGTATAAGGTTGTGTAACACTTAGGCAAAGAAAACAAATCATAAAAAGGTTTACAGGGAGCTATACGGGCAAAACACAGGGGGAACACAACTTTTTGTTTCTTCTTGTATTCTTTTATAAGCACAAGGTTTAAAACACGAAGAGGAATATGACCAAGAACACGAGGTCGTGTATATTTCGTGTTCTTTTCACATTCCTTTCTCATTGAAAGCATAAAGAGAAACACGGTTTGATGCAAAAGCTCGTGTATTGATAATGTTTTTCAGAGAAAAAATTTCTTTTTATACAGAGAGGTACACAACTTGGAACACATGATCATGTATAGAATGTGTACTTTTGGAAAACACATTATATCTCCAAAATTCGTCAATTTGCGCTCCAAAACTTGTTTTAATCCTTTTACAAAAGATTTTATCCCTCCAAAAGCATTTCAAACCCCTTTTTACACTTGCTACTATCATTCCAACATCAATTACATAGCAAATTCTTCATTCTTTCCTTCCTCTCAACATCCCAAAATCTTTACTCCTTGATATTTCTCAATAATCTTCCCTAAAAATTCATTTTCCTATGGAGCACCACTATCAACATCAAAACTCCAAGACTTCATCATCTATGTATTAGATCTGTATTGGTTTTTAATACGCAATCCCCAAGTTTTTTCTTTAAGTTAAATTAGAGGTTAGAAATTAAAAAGCAATACAGATCTAATATAAAAAGTTATAATGAATAGTCTAGTTAGTAAATTTGTTTATATTAGCATGCATAGAATAAGCTAAATAAGAATAGAAATTCTAAAATTTCAATAGATCTATTTGAAAGTTGTCTATTAATCTATTTACTTTCATATTTTCTTAAGAACTTGCATTCCTAAAGTTCAACCCCTAAATTATAAGAAATTTGTTATAAAATATTTTAAGAAATTTTTAAGTCATTAAATTTCTAATTTGAATTGATCGAACTTAGAAATGATGTTAAATTTTTATTTCTTAATGCATTAGGCTTAGAGAAGCCTAATTTTGCATGAAAATTCAAGCCCATAGCCTATTACTCCACCTTAACTATCTTACTTCCACACACACCCACACAATAACTCATTTTAATGCCTCTAAAGTCAAACTAACTTTACTAATATCTAGAGATAAATATCAAAGGAATTTGGAAAAATTATCTACCCTATTTTATTCCCTATAGGAGGCATCATGTTACCACTCCCAAACATACAACATTTCCTTCATTTTTCTCTTCCAAAACTCTCAAAAATTTCATTTCAAGTCTCCATCTTCAAGTGAAGATACAAGTAGGTAAGCTATTACTTATATTTGGCTTTGTTAATTTTGTTAGTTAGATGAGTTTATTTAGAGTTCATGTTGTACGTGTTTATAGAGTTGTTAAGAATGTGATGTTAAATAGGTAAAGTATAGTTAATGGAATTGATGGTTTAAAGCCTAAATCATACTTATAATAGACTTTGGTAGTTGACTAAGGTGGATGATGTGTAGTAGGTGTAGTGTAAATGTATATATATAATGTTAATTTGAAGGTGCAAGGAATACATATAGGTCTTCTATGTTGATGTTGAAGTATAATTGTTGGAGATAAGATCATAATAAGTAGTTAGAAAATGTAAAAATTTCAAAGTGTGGGAATACAAGTTAGGGTTGTATGAATCACGGGCAAGATAGAAAATGTAGTAGCATCGGATGTGTTAGGGTGCAAGTGTAAGGTTAGAAAAATCTATATAGGATATATGAGACTTATGTGAAGGGTTTATAAGAGGAAAGACTCATTAACTTAATACCTTAAGGTTTTGCGTTACAGATGGTGTTAAGCCCATTTGTATAATCCTTCGCAAAGCCCATTTGAAGAATTTTTCCCCATTAAAGGCTTTCTCCTCTCCTGACAATTGGTATCAAAGTCGATGGTTTAGTAGGAAATCTCATGATTGGCCCTACATTTGGAAAGAAGAGTTTTGTGGTGTGACTAGTTTATAAAACCCTTGATGTCTAGTAAGTAGGTAAAGAGCATACCATTCATAAAGCGGGTTTCGTAGAGTCAATTTGACAAGCTCTTGTTAAGAGGGAGTATGACCAAGTCTATAATGGAGACTCACACTTGAGGGAGAGATTTGTTAGGGTGCAAGTGTGAGGTTGGAAAAAACCACACATAGGAAATATGGGATTTATGTGAAGGGTTTATAAGAGGGAAGACCCATTAACCTAATTCCATAAGGTTCTAGATTATAGATGGTGTCAAGCCCATTTGTGTATTCCTTCACAAATCCTATTTGAAGAATTTCTCTCTATTAAAGACTTCCTCCTCTCCTAAAAATATGTATGAATTTTATATACTCACATGTGTGATCTAACCAGTGATATCTTTGGATCAAGACAAGTCTGATTGATCATGAGCGTGATCAAAAGTTTAGTAGCTACTCGAGTTTGAAGTTCGATTGATCACAAGCATGATCAAGTCCTTAGTAGCTATTGATGATCGAAATATATATAATCATGGGCATGATCAGGACCTTAGTAGCCTCGGGTGTTTATGTTTTAGTTAATCACGAGCGTAATGAAGGGCTTAGTAGCCTTTGGCGGTTAAGTTTTCATAATCATGAGCATGATTGTGCCTGTGAGTGAGAGTCATGGCCTTAATCATAGCCGTGATCAAGTAATCCCTTGTTTTGCCCTGTTTAAAAAAAATAACAAAATAATAATATATGTATATAATATTATATATGTGCTTATAAATATTATTTTAAGATCTTTTATAGAATTTTACTTAAATCGAATCAAAGAATTATAGTTTGAGAATATGCTAAGTTTTGTAATACTTGAACTTCATTAGTTAGATAAGGTTAAGTAGCTGAGTAATACATATGTAACACTATATAACTCTTAAAGACCTTCGAACTAGGAAAATAAATAAATGTTTGTAACTTCAGTTTGTTACATGTTAACTAGATACTATTAAAGTACTCTGTGGGAGCGTGACAAGAACTCCCCCTAAATGAGAGCAGCAACCTCTTATTTATAGATGTTAGAAGATGATGGAAGCTATTGGATCACTTCTAGATGAATGGTTGAGATGAAGTACTGCCTGCAATCGTTGGATCTCTTCCATAGATCCAATGGCCAGAATCCATCCCTTCTTTTATGCATATGGGCATGGACTTTGGATATGGGCCTAAAATAGAATGGAGGCTTTTATAAGATAAAGAAGCTGATGTGAACACATCAAGGCCAATTTATCAGTTAATTGTCTTTTTTAATTTCTTTGTCAGTTATATGTCTTTAATTTCTTTGTCAATTACAGTCGGCTACTTATTTTTGTCAGTTACATATCTTTAATTTCTTTGTATGTAAAAGACTATATATTAAGCCTTGGTTATGAGAATTGGGAGGTTTTAGTTGATTTCTATTTTGGTGAGTTCATGTGAGAGAGTTATCTCTTATAATTGATAGGATTGTCAATACATGTTATGAATATTGAGAATTATAACGTTCTTTATTCTTCTTGCTGATTGAATTTTTATATTCCTTTAGCAATTCGTGAGAGTTTTTACAAATCGTGAGTTATATCGATTTGTGATTCCATTCACAAACCAGTTTGATTTTTGTTAGTCGTGGCACCTATCGACTAATAATATCATCCATATCATTTATTTCTGTTTTCCTTTAAAATCAGAAAACCCAAAAAGATTGTGAAAAATTGTTAACCCCCTTGGGATCTTATCATTTGGTATAACTCACGATTTGTAAAAACTCTCACGATTTTAAAGGAAAACAAAAAATAAATGATATGGATGATATTATTAGTCGATAGGTGCCATGACTAACAAAAATCAAACTGGTTTGTGAATGGAATCACAAATCGATATAACTCACGATTTGTAAAAACTCTCACGAATTGCTAAAGGAATATAAAAATTCAATCAGCAAGAAGAATAAAGAACGTTATAATTCTCAATATTCATAACATGTATTGACAATCCTATCAATTATAAGAGATAACTCTCTCACATGAACTCACCAAAATAGAAATCAACTAAAACCTCCCAATTCTCATAACCAAGGCTTAATATATAGTCTTTTACATACAAAGAAATTAAAGATATATAACTGACAAAAATAAGTAGCTAACTGTAACTGACAAAGAAATTAAAAATGACAATTAACTGATAAATTGGCCTTGATGCATTCACATCAGAAGCCCATTTTTAATAGAAAATAGAAATAGGCTTATTTTATTCTATATAAGCCCTACTTTAGTGAAGCAAAGCTTATATTAACCTAGAAAGATAATTTTGGAGTATGTTTTTCATGCACGAGAAAACCAAATTAGACCGAGAGTTGAATAAACTGATTTGACGATCCTTGTTCCTAGTCTACCAAGTCAAATCTCCTTACAATATCCCTCATTAGACTCGATCTTTGAAGCCCTATCATTAGCCCAAAAGACCGGCCCGTGGTATTAAATTGGGCCAAAAGCCCCGTTACATAAATGACTATCTACAAATACAATGAAATTTTGAAAATTTAAGTGTAAAAATAAAACCAAGATAGCTTCTAAAATAAGTTCCAAAAGTGGTTCTGTATGAATATCAATAGTAGGTTGTATATTTTGAGCGTTTGTCTCTATCTTCTGATTTTGAACTTTGTCTCTATTTAAATTGCTTCTATAATGTCTCTTTGATGATATCTTGGATGTATCTTCAAAACAGATAAACAACTTATCTTCTTGAATTTGAATGTATTGAAGCTTAAGGTTATCCCACAATATCCAGCCATGTTTATCTTGAAGTTATCCTTGAATAAAAGACTTTAACCATTCTTCATTCCGTTGCTACCTTTATCCATTAAGATGATTTCGAAAACTTTTTCAGATATCTGGAAATTTATTGTAACCGCATGATATTGAAGCTCCACAAAATTTGGAATTAAGTTGTTATGCATATCTCATCTTCTTCATGACAACAACTATCTTGATAAATATAATCTTTGTCTTAATCTTTGTTTTCAATTAGTTCGTTTGATGTCTTCATGTTTGAAAAATATGTCTTTAGGAATATCATTATTAGAATGCTGGATAAAAGAAATTTCATGAGAAACTATTTAAAATCTTGTGAAAAATTAGCTTATCACAGAACTTGTCTACATGGATTTTAAATCCTCCTTAAGTGAAACATGTTAGATGCATTACCCAAATACACCTAATAAAGTGGAGATGGGTATTCATATTGATCTTCATAAAATCAACTTGTCGATCATAAACCTTTTAAAATGTAATAAAGGCTGCATACTTGATAAAATACAGCAGATATCTTTGATTCCTTTTTATTGTCATCAAAATTATTGAGGGAATATCCCAACATTCTTCCCCTTTATGATGATAACATAACACTTTAAAAATGTTTTCACATATTTGAAAATAAAATATTCATTAAAACATTTCAAAAACATTTAAAGGGTATCATTTATCATATCCATTTTTCTCCCATTTTTTGTTATTATATGTAAACATTTTCTCTCCCTTAATATGATATATTGTATACAAAGAATATCAACCAATAGAAATCATCATATCATAACATCCATTAATCAATCAATCAAAATATCAAAACATTCATGTCATTAGTCTAACATATCAGTCAAGCATTGCAGTCATCTAATTTGAAATGAAAACATTAAAGTCCTTATAAAAAATCAAACAAGATGACTATTGTGTTTAGGCTTTTAAACTTCTTTCCTAGTAGTTCACTTAAACCTGCCACATCTTGGTGGCGCTGGGTTGAATGGACGTCTCAAGAATGGGTTCTTGGGGAGGTTGAGGCTCAATAGAGAGAGAAGTTTCAAGAATGGGTTTTGGGGCAAATTCGGTCATAGGCTCTGGAACATTTGAGGCAGGCTCTTACACAAGTTCTGGAGCAGCCTCTTATGTATGTTTTGAAACAGATTCTGAGACATGTTCTAGAACAAGTTCTGGTGAAACATCAAAAACATGTTCTTTCATAATGTCAAGAATTCATTCCTATTCAGATTGTTTCTACTGTCCAGCAGGTGCAAGTGAAGAGTTCATATCAGGAGCAGGATTTATCAGAGGAGCAACACCTTCATTGAAGGCTTTCTCAGTTCCAGGTTCTTCTTACTCTAAAACTTGTCTCTCATCTGTTCATTATCAATATCTTCAACATGAATTTTCTCTATGGCTAGTGTTCTTTGAGGTGATGGTGGTAAAAAACCATCAGAATTCACCTCATTATGTCCTTCCTAAAACAAGCCTTTCAACTCTAAGAGACTCTTCTTAACAAAATCCTCTAAATTTGAGGATTTCTTATTCAAGGCATGGCTTGAGGAAGTCTCATTGTCATGTGTTATAACACGTACACTTGCTTTAAACACTTCCTCAGAATCTGTCTCAACTTTAACACTTTCTCTAATTTTCACTCCTTTACGTCTTTTAAGATCATGCCTCTGTTTCATCCTTACCTCCTTCCTCTGGATGTCTTTCCCCTTCCTTTTCTTTCAACTTATCTGCTATCCTACCGCCTTCATTAGGCACAACCTTTCTTCTTTCATGATTTTTCATCTAACCAGGTACATCGTCATCCATGCATCTGGAATCCATAAAAATTGCACAATGTAAAGAGTACCGAACCGCCCATATGATGAAAAGTATTCTCATCAATCTTCTTAACTAAAATTCTCTTATGATTCTCCTCGGTTAGGATTAATCCCTTCTGCTCTAACAAGTGTATTAACAGACCAGAAGGTTTCTTATCCTTGTTAAAGAAAGCATGATATAAAATTTTTCTAGCTACATTAACTTTCAAACCTTTAATCATTCCTATTATAATTTTTGTCTCATCTGCTGAAATGGAATTATAACTTCCTTTCTTAGGCAAAATGCATGCGCACACAATTTTGTGCAGCATTCATACAAGCAGGGGATATGTAACACCAAGACATCTTTTTAAGTGTTCATCTTAATTCCATCATTCAGATAGTAGAACACTTCTTTTCTATTCATTTCCAACAACACCTCATCATTAAATCAAGATTCTTATAAAAATCCACTAAAACTTTTCCATAGAAAATCTTCTTAAGACAAGATATTTTTCTACACCAGACACATTTAAAAGGAAACCATTATGTTATGACCCTAACTAAGGGCCTAATAGGTTTGTACTAAATTATCATATCACGTGTGCACCTATAATATGAAGACCATCATGTAAGTCAAAGTTTGCGAGACTCTGATTACTTATTATCTCAATATGTTATATGTGTGTATATATATATTATATATAGAAAAATAGTTTTGAATACCAATATTTCTACAAATCATAAGGAGCATAAAGAATTGGATACCCTTCCAAAGATAAGATAAGGTAAACTTTAATTCTAACTTTTAACTATAAAGGAACTACAAAAGGATAAGGAAAGGAAGTTAATAAGAAAATAAGTTTCGAGTATTTCTCTTAACTAAGCTTACTCCATGACATTCTAATCTTCTAATTGTCATGACTTGAATCTTTGACACGCTTTACGCTCAATTCCTATCACAATCCTAGCTTTATGATTTTCCTGCAAAAACAAATTGTTGGGAGGGTAAGCTACATCCAGCCTAGTGAGATATATCCTTATGCAAAACGTATTCATAACAATAGAATAACAAGCGAGTTTGTTAACAAGCAGATAAGATACAACATTCACATGAGCAACCAATACACATAATCAACTAGAAACCAATTTTTGAATGGATTTATGACCTCCATTCGGGGTTAGGGAATGCTTTGAAACTATTAGGGTCCTTCCAACCACCACACTCTATTGGGTACCGACTGAGCATCACACTCTATTGGGTCCCAACCAACCATCTCACTCTATTGGGTCCCAACCCACTATCTCACTCTATTAGATCCCGACCGACCATCACTGTCTATTGGGTCCCAACCGACCATCATAGTCTATTAAGTCTCGACCAACTATGACACTCTATTGGGTCTTGACCGACCACTACTACTTAGTCCCTAGGTTTCTTACCCAAAGCAATCGATTTGACATGGCTCCTCCATGAGGTCATGCTCCTCGAACGCAGTAGTTCCTCATGCTAGAGCGAAGCACCTTACCTTTCCAGTCCTACGCGTAGTAGAAGTAATGAAAAATGAAATGCAACTTAACTTTATGCCATGTGTGATCCATTTGTTAATTTTTCTCAACAAGTTAATTTTTAATTAAAGGTGATCAACACATTTTTCACAAACAAGTCAACATAATATGGTAAAGAACACTTAAATCACACAATTAAGATTTCGATATACTTAATGTTTATTAATCAAGTATGACAAACATATCATAATCTTAGTATAACCCCATATGCAATTTCATTTATATCTTTTTCCTAAATTCTAGTGCACTATTTATAAGCACAAATAAGAATACGAAGAGCATATTAAATTCACTTGGCCATTTGCAATCTTCTAATCAATATAATCTTCCGAGAAGGGAGCATTGTAAACTTCGTTACCTAGATAAAAGAAATATCTAGAATGAGTATTTTGTAAAGGTTCTACTTAAGATCCTAACTCTATCAAATTAAAATTCGTGTAATTTTCTCGATTTTGGAATTTTCAACTTAAAATAGTCATAACTTACTCATTTTAACTTGGAATTTTGCATATAAGTAGTCGATTTCTACCTACTTCAAATGATCTACCAATCTCTAATATTATTTTTAATATTTTGGGTCATTTAAGGGTTGGACTAGTGCTATACAGATTGCTTTCAACTTGTTCCAGTTTTGACTTTTATGATATTTTTCCTTTTTTACAGCTTACAAACCTTCTAAATTAATATATATCAATCCTATACTTAAAAGATAGCTTTTAAATAATATAAGTAGTTCAAAATACATGTATAATCCTAGTGATGTTGTACACGAAAAACTTCTAACAATTCATCTTATGGAATAACAAAAAATTTCAAGTTTAGAAAAAATTGGTTTTGTTGTAGAAATTAGTTTTTCTCAAAACTTTTACAAAGGTATATTTTTAGCTAAAAATTGTGGTCCCATGATTATCTTATTCCTATATGAGAAATTCAAATGTATGAGACCCTTAGCTTATGATCAAGGCTCTCCGAGACTTAGAAATGGACAAGTCCTCTTAAAATAGCACAATAATTGAGATAAAAAATAAAATAAAAATGGAAGTCTTCAAATTAGGACAAGACTTCCCAAGACTTGAATTATTCCAATCACCATGTAAACAAAAGCAAAATAAGAGCAAAACAAATATAATGGAAGCCTTGGAATTTTTCGACAAGGCATTCTCGAGACTTAGATTATGGACAAATCCCCTTTTGTTTTGACTTGATTAAGGACAAGTCTAAGACTTAGATTAAGGACAAGTCTCAAAAAGCAAGTAAATTGCAAGAGAAGAGATAAAATAAGTGTAAAGAAATAAATGTTAGATTGGTGATCTTATATGTTCATGTTGATATAAATATGTACATAACTATATTTATACATATAGATAGTTAGATTACTTGACAAAAATATGTCAATAAGAATATAGCTCTAATATGATCATAATGTAGATGAGATATGAGTCTCATTTTTAGCATTGTTATTCTTAGTTTTAATGCATAAAACAATACCTACACTAAGTATAGATGTATGAGAAGTGTGTTTACCTTAAAAGAAACTTAAGGAGGTATATTTATGATGAAAATAAGAGAGGAGGCAGCAAGGGAAAGGGAGTTTCTAGCATCAAGAAGAGAGAAAAGAGAGAAATTTTCTAGAAGTTATAAAGTGTAAAATGTGTGAATGTGTGTGGGTATTTATAGAGAAGATTTGAGGAATTAAATTAGGATAAATAATTTGAAAAAGAAAAAAAAGGTTGTTGTGGCAAAAGGGTACAACATACATGAATTATGGCTAGAAGAAAAAAAAATCAAATGAAAAGTGACAAATTTGACATGTAATGAGTTGACTTGTAAATGTAGCAAATAGAGTATGGTGTCTAAGAACTAGGCATTAATTATAAGGAAAAAAATGGCAGAAAATAAAGCAAATAGTAATAAATAGTAATAGTAAAATATAAGTTACTGATAGCGATAAAATACACATATATAGGCTATATTTGATGTTTTTTGTGGCCCAAAAAATTTTTGTCTGATTTTTTATAAACGTCTAAATATATTTCTAGTATAAATTGATTGTCAAAAAAATTTATCTTATTTTGCGTGTTGGTGTCCGGATATGGAAACTAATTATGTGAAGATCCAAAACCATCGAACTTTTGGACTATCTAATATTTTTAAAGTTTATACTATATATATTATTCATAATTTAAGCTCATAATGTTGGTTTTCCATAGGATTTTAGGATTTATAAAGATCAAATCTTTTGCAATGGAATTCAAAAAGAAAACCCTAATCTAGTATATATGTGTTTTGATTAGATTAAAATAAAATAAATAATGTGAATTTATACCTTAACCTCGAATCAATTGGCAGATCAAATATGTAGTTACCATGAATTAACAATCCCCTCTATGGGATCCACACAAATGAACACCCCTTTAAAATGATCGTTCACGTGCTAGCGTTATCTAGAACACTTCTAGATCTAATTGAAAATTTTTTACTCAAGACTCTCGTATTTCTCTCTTTTTAAGTTTATAGAATTTCTTTGCAAATCTAATGTTGACAACACATGTCATTAACCCTAAAAGAAACCTCTTATATCTTATTTATAATAATGTCAATATGAATAATGACATTAGTGCCCCTAATCTTATTAGGGATAAATTAATTATAAACTAATTTATTAACATAAGAATTCCTAGTCCAATTAGGAATTATATTGCTCTTAACAAATTAAGATTAATAATAAATAAATTTATTATTTGCGCTGGACTTATTTAAATTTAGTCCATTATCCTTTTTATTTATTATTTTGTGTATGACCCTGTAGGTTTACTTAATGTTAGCCATTGACCTAAAACCATTTTTGTCAATAAAAGATAAGTGGCCTCTAGCAAGACATTATGTTTATCTAAATTAAGTGAAGATCAGTGATCCAATTTTTACATCATCCATAACTTATGTCATTATCTTTTTTGTCAGATGATATCTAGATTGAACATAAGGCATGGATATGGTCATCTTTATATCATTCAATCTTATCACTTCGCGATCTCCATGTGAACTAACAAAATAAATGAAATTGATCACACTATCAATTTATTTGATCACGGCCATGCATTTCCTGGTTTCACTTATCGAGAGGCCCAAAGATATCTCTGTCATAATGAGAGGGACAAGACCCATCTTAATCACTCAACTTTTTCTATGTGATTCAGATTATGCTTAGTCTCATCCTTTATAATTATCTGGTTAAAAACATTATTTGATTGAGTCAAACCATAATGTTACCCATGTTGGAACCTATGGTGATTTCAGGTGAAGGATATGCTAACATTGTTATTACAAGAATCACATATAACACTAATCCATGTAATGATTTCATAGCGAGTCAATTTAGTACATAGTTCTCTAATATGTGCTTATAATATCTCATGACTATTAAACAAAAACTCATACTATATTTAATTTATTATAATTCCCATGATAATGAGCATCTAGGGATATTTAGAATAATTAAATTATTCATGGATCCTATTATGAAGTAAACATGCTAACAATATAATAGAAATGCCTCAATATCCATATATAATATATATATATGACAATATCCAGTAATTGGCCCAGAACACAATCACTAACACATAATATTTTCCTAATTAATTTAATGTTTTATGGTTTTGGAAATTATTTGATCGAGTCTGGATTTTCTCAGGTTTACTGTTGACTTAATTTGACTTTAAGGTTCTGATTCCATTTTTAAGTCTAAGGTTTGACCTATAAGATTACTATAAAGTTTTGGGAGTTTTCAATTATATGGAATTATTTCTCATTATTTTATCAATAGATATTATTTGCATGTACTGCCTCGATTTGCATGTTAGAGATGAAATTGATGAATTGTTTAGCATAAAGTTTTTGGATCGATTGAGTTATTGGATTGTTGTGACGGTAATATATTTTTTATTTAAATTTTTAGACTTTATATAATTCATCTAATATTTTAAGGTTGTTGAATCTTTATCTGGTCTCGTTTAGGGTTTTGAATTTTTAGAAATTCGAGTTTAATTTAATTTATATGATATTCTAAGGCTATAAGATTTATTTGTTTCAATTTAGGATTTTTCAAATTTTAATCTGATATGGTATAGGATTTCGATTCCGATTCAAATTTTAGGATTTGTGATGTGTTTTATTTATTTTACTAAAATTGTAATTGATTTTCTGGTATGATCTCGGCTTGCATTATTTATTTAACTAATATCATACTATTTTCTTAATTTGCGTGTTTGCTTGTTTACTATTATAATTATCTTGATATAGTATTTGTCGTATCAAATGATTTGTTAGATATGTAGCTTGTGCCAATTATTGTAAGCTTTCCTAGGTAATTAGCCCTAGGATCTTATTGTATTATAGGTTATATTGCAATGATGATTACATATATATTATTATCATAATTATTAAATCATATTAATACGTATTGCAATAGTTCACTAATATTATGATATTGGTTATTAATAAACCATATAATATTATTACAAGTTGATAAGTTATCGTGATCAATATAATATTAGTAATATAACAATTTGGACCTTAATATTGTTCACTTAATATATGGATCAAGTATGGTATTCTTATTTATCATATGGCAAAATAATCTTGTTTATTTTTAGTACAATATATTTTGTTAGTTACAATATACTTTTGATATTATTAATACTCCTACTATAAATTGTAATAATAGTTTGTCACATACTTATTATGCATCATGTATCCAAGATAATCACATGATTAAATTGGTAATGTAGATTATTTTATGGGTATCAATTTTAGAGCTTTTGTATTTTATTATAATTACTTGTTTCATATTTTGAATATTTTCGTGTGTAATAAATTATGTACATGATTTGAGTGACTTCCAAGGGGTTTTACCTACTAAAGGAGGTGGTGTTATTAGTTTCATTAAAGGGTTACGATCATCTTTTATTATAAGTTCATAAGAAAATATTTATTTGCGATTGTTTTGGAAATTTACTTGTTAGATATTATTTAATTCTATGTGTTTGGTGAATCTAGATATATATTTATTTTTATTTGTTGAAGTTAAAGTTTTACTTGGTGATTTATTACACTATTCTTATATGAGAATTTTTTAAGCATATTTACTGTTTTTTGAATTATTTTTCAAAATTGATGAATAGTTCTTTTAAATTTATTAGAGTCTTAATAATTACTTTGTTGATTTACTATTACTCATAGATCACAAAAAAAGGTCAAGGGAAATTTTGTTGATAACAATTTTAATTTCTTAAACTTTAATTAAACTGTTCATATTTTAATATTCTTAAATTGCAAAAAATTGATAGTAGTCTTTGCGACTTTTCTCAAAGCTTCTTCAAGATTTTATAGCAATTATCAAAATTATCTTATACAAAATTAGGGAGTTTACACATTATCAGTAAAGAGATCTATGTCTACATTATAACTACCAATAATATCTGGCTTACCTTTGATCAATAGAAACTTTTTAAGAGATTTTAGAGTGACTGTCTTTACCTTTTTTCCGACCCTTTGATTCTGGTTCTACTTCTAGATGTCCTTATCACTTAAATCATCATTTGATTCATGGAATTCTGATTCCTTTGTTCCAATTCATTTTCATTCTCTAAAGATGAATCTTCTTGAATTGTTTTTAGGGTCTCAGACTGGTTAGGGTTGGGAATTTGTTCGAAAGATATTTTCTGGTTTATGATGGGTTTCGATAGGTTTCTTAGATGATTTGGCACGAGAGAAAATAGTTAAAACTCAACTATATTTTTCTTAGAGCCATTTTTCTCAATCAAATGTTCAAGAACTTGAGTGTTTTATGTTTAGAGAAGTTAGAGTAGGTTTATTTTGAAAAGAAGATCCAGCGGTAAAATGTTTTGTTTAAAAGATGCGGCATGATTAAACTACCAAGGAGAAAATTAGCTGTTGTTGTTGTTGTTGTTATAAGAAAGGATTACATATATCTATTTCATTTCTTATGTATTCATTTTTTTCTATTTAGAGGCTTTTCAAAAGATTTGCTTATTGATTTTTTGTTTTAACATATTCTAAAGAAATATTTTTATTAACATGATCTCTTATAAAATGATATTTAACTTCTATATGTTTTAATCTTGAATGACTTATTGGATTTTTCGTAAGATTAATAACACTAGTATTATCACACTTTATAGGAAGACTTTTACATTCAACACTACAGTTAGACAATTGTTGTTTAATTTATAAAATTTGAGCATAGCAATTGCCAATTGAAACATACTTAGCTTCAGTTGTTGATAGGACTACAAAATTTTGTTTCTTAGAAGATCAAAAAACCAATTTGTCCCATAAAAATTGAGATGTACGTTCTCTATCTATCTTGCAACTAGCATAATCAGCACCTAAACAACCAATTAAATTAATATTTTGACATTTTGAGTAGGAGATTCCAAGTTTAATGGTGCAAAATACATACTTGAAAATTCTTTTTATGGTTGTTAATTGTATTTCATTTGGTTTTATTTGAAATTTTTCACATAAACAAACAACAAACAATATATCAGGTCAAGAAGCAGTTAAATACAATAAGGATCTAATCAAACTTCTATATAATTTTTTACTGACCTTTGTGCCTTTAATATCTGGATCTAACCTTAATGAAGTAGACATTGGAGTAGCAGTTTCTTTCGTATTTTCAAACCCGAACTTCTTTAACATTTGTCTTAAGTATTTTTCTTGATGCATAAAGATTCCATAGAGTTTGTTTGATTTGAAGTCTAATAAAAAAATTTAGTTCTCCTATAAGAGGCATCACAAATTCTTCATACATCATGTCAAAAAAACTCTTGCAATACTTTTCATCAATAGATTCAAACATAATATCATCAATAGGATAACCTGTGGTAGGTTGGCTACATATTGAAATGGATTAAAATTTTTAATCAAATCCACTTTCTTTTTTGGATTGATGCGATGGCCCACATTACCTGCTATGCTTGCAGTAGCTCGTTCCTCCTATGAACCCTACTGTTTTTATTTTACTCTAGACCACTACATGCTAAACAAATTGCATAGTAAATCACATATAACTTATTGAAATAAAAAGATGCAAGTCAAATTAAAAAATCAACAAACACAAAAGTAAAAGGAAAAATGAAAATAAAGGAAATAAAAGCATGGATCTTTCAAATTTCTTATTATCTTCACTTATTATAATTTTCAACTAGCTTATTTCTTCATAAATACATCCATTTTGGATCCAACCCAGTAGGTTCAAAATTATTGGTTAATAGGTCTCTAAATGGGATAACTGGGACCAAGCCATAGAAAACCAACTCTAAATCATGAGTCTTGGTTTATGAATTGACCTAAACTTTTCTTTTTCTTACTTTGTATATTAAACTTTTAAGAAAAAAACATATCAAGATTAAGAGTCTTGTAGTCTTCAACCCATTTTTGAAGAAACTATAAAAGATTTGTATTTATTTATAAAACTATAGTAAACTTAAGTTGGTGTATTAACAATGTAGGACAAAAGGTAAAGACTATAAAGAAAATAAAAAAAATAAAAACTATTTCTATATTTAGTAAAAATCTACATATACCAAACTAGGTAGGTTTTAAATGTATATTTATTTCATATATTTTACCTAAAAACGTATTGAATTTTATGAGTGGGAAAATAATTTTCTCATTTCATGATATAATAGTTCAAATTTTATTTTATTCTTAAAGGTGCACTATAGAAAAAGTGACACGTGTCTATGTTTTTTTATAAACATATTAATTAAGATTTATTTTTTGATAATAAGGATTATTATTTTTTTTTATTTCGTAATGATAAAGTAGGAAGGTATGCCAATATATTTTATCATTCACGAATATTTAATTAAAGAGAGTAATATAATGATTAAATATGTCTACTTTTATAATTTATTAAAAAAAATATGGTTGCAGCCTCTCCAACCCACAAATAGTAGTTCCTCTGCTAACGAATATGCAAAAAGGAAAAAAAAATTAAGAATTTGATGGGTCTTTGGGTAGTTAACATTCTTTTAATCTTTCTTTTTTCCTTTTAATTTCATCAATTTCATTATTAGCTTAAAACATCATATATTTAATAGGTCATGCATTGTGATGCAACTTATTAGAATAGGCTAATGCTCCTAACCATTGATGGTCAATTTTATTTTTTAGGTATATAAGTACCCAAACCTAGTCCGAAGTATTTAAAACTTGAAGCGATGCTCATCATAAGGTTTTAAATGCAAGAACTGATCTCCTAATTCAATAAGTCGACTCTCCAATCTAGTAATTAGTAACTCCAATGTTGACGCACGCTTCACAATCTCTATAATTTGAAAAACTTTACAGTGCGATCGTATTAATAAACAATGAAGATCTTTTTAAACTATAATTGAATTCTTAAATTTTTTACACTAATATTTTATAATAAATTTAATTTTTATGACACTAGAAATATGATTCGACCTCTTTCATAAGAATTTAGAAATAAAAAATGCCATACGGTACACGCGCACTCTTGATGCCAGCGCAAAACAAAATAAAAGCTAATTATATATAAAAAGAGCGACTCTTCTAATGATAAATCTTATTATTATACTAATGTGTTATGGATGTAATAGTAGAGATCTTTTTTTATGTATATAAATATATATATGTGTGTGTGTAGTAATTAGATAGAACAACTTCGAACTATTAAACTTAAAAAAAAAAAAGAGCTTGAAAACTACATGAATCAAAATTGGGTTGTGCTATGTCTAACTCAAATTAGTAGCACAATCGCATTGGCATTGAAAAATTGTTACGTCTCGAGAGTACCTTTAGTAGTAGTATATAGTCCTCACATGTATACTATTACTAGATATACCTGTAGAGATGATATATTTTCAAACAACAAGATCTTTTTGTTGCATTTGCAACAAATGATAAATACACGTAAGCCATAAATTAGTAAAATAACTATCATCACAAGTCTCAAATAACTTAATATTATAAACCATATTCCTATTCTATCTGTCTCCACATACATAAACTGATATTTCAGATACTCACTAACTTATAACTAGTAAAAAAAAGTAAACCACTAATCTTAAATATCCTAAATTCTTCCAGCTTCTAAATTCTTACCAGAGCCATGCTCCTAGAAGAAACAAGCCAGGGTCGGTGTCAACCTTAAAGGTCTTTAAGAGTGTGAGCGAAACCATGAACTTAGTGAATCACCAAGCATATTACACATCAAGCAAGTTTATTAATATATCACATGTAATGCAGCAATCAATCATACGTATAGATACAAGCTTGGATGATCTAGAATCCAAACGGGAAAAAGATTTACACCTTTTTTTTAGGGTTGAAGAATATTTACTTTATGACTCACATGCCATGAGAGACTAAGTACACAAGAAAATTAATAATTTCTCATTTTAGGATTATCACTTTAATTTAAAGGTATCTTAACTAATCATTTCCTGTATCAATCCTTAGAAACTCCCTAAGTATCAGTAATTTCAAAGCGATACCACGGGCGACGTCCTTTATTGTCACTGAGTTCCCATGGAACTAACGAAACAAAGAAAATGTTGGAATAGCCAACATTTTAGAAAAACTAAGCATTAATAGAGAATTGAAATACTAATACATAACATGCTATCACCTTTTAGAATATGCAATGATGTAGTCTATTTATTACATGACTGATTTAATTATAAAGCCAATAATTTTAGTCAGGCTTATGATGATTATACATTATACACACAACATACAACATACTTTTCTCAAATTATCAGACAATCTGTATTATCATTTTTATTATCTTGGTTTATCAACCAAATAAACAGCTCACAACACATACTCAATAGATTTCCACAACAACCATATCATTATCTTTGCATTACATATACCACTAATTACAAACACACACAATGTAATAGATCTGAGTTGCTCACCTGCTCATTTTATTTAATTGTAATCATCAACTGGAAAGTCTTCAACGGCATCAAGATCATCTATTGAGTTGAATAGAAATATTCATCAATAAAACATATTATTATAACTAAACTCCTATGAGTGCCTAAGTGTCATATATTGCTATTTGATTTAATTTCTATTGTCTAGTATTGGTCTTTTAAGGATCCTATGATAACAGATTTTCATTATTTAATATTTATTTTCATTTTCTTTGTCTTGATATTAAAATATTTTATTTTTATCCGGTAGTTATAGGTTTTGTATTTAATAACTTAGTACTTTATTGTTATCATCATTATTATTCTTATATTATTTGTTAGTTTGACCACCTTATGATAATTAATATTTATTTTCTATCATTTAGTTTCATTGTGTTTCTCTTGATCTCATTTCATATTATTATTTGTTATTTATGGGAATCACATTATTCTTAATTATAACCTATTTACATTTTCCATTCTTATATACTTGCCTATATAAAGTAATTATTGGACGATTATTATAATCTAACATTTTAGTTAATAAAACACAAGTGTTTTCTATTTAAAGATTAATAAAATATAATACTTAATAAATATTTAAACATACTAATCTTAAAGTATTTATATTTATTATTTAAGTGTAATGTCCTATTTTCTTCTTTATATATATACATAAATATATGTAATATTGTTATGGACGAAACAATTTTCGTTTAGGGAAAATTTTGCACATACGTCGGCATCCAACATCGCTAGTGTTGAGCTCTAGACTGCTAGCGTTTGTGTAAATTTTACATAACTTTAGATCTAGCGTACACTAGCTCAAAGCTACCAGCTTTTACAACATACGCTATTTATCTTGAATTCTACATTGCCGGCGTTCGTGTATTTTATGTAAAAAAAAAATTTTACGTAGCTTCTGTTACAACGCACGCCGAGTTTAATATCATCGGTCTATCCTATGTATGCCGTTGGCCTTGGGCCATATACACCGCCAGCGTAAAGCTGGTATAGGCACTGTCCATCACCTTTGTTGTTTTTCTCTGGTTCAAACTTAATTTTTCTTATATTATATATGTATTATACTTAGTGTTTTAGCTATTTTAAGTGTTTTCCCATAATCATTAGATATTGTTTATGACATACTAACACATATAACATTTCATAATCATTAAAACTTATGATTTCCTTACTTCTACATATATTGTAATGTATAGATAGGGATTTTGATTTAGATATTACTTTGTTTGGGTTGATGAAATAGCCATGAATTTCTCAATCTATATTTTATAAATGTGTTAATCAATTAATGCATGATTATAAAGCATGATGAATATGATTTATGCTAGTATATGGTATATGTGTTGTGTTAGTGTGTTTAAATATTGATATATTCTAGTGTAATTAAATATTGAGTTTATAAATTTATATATGTAGTGAAGTGTATGCAAATTTGTTTGAAACAAGTTAAATATGTTTATTACATAATTTCACTTTAAGTAGAAAATTTTGACCAAAATAAGCCTTAGTTGCATTAATTATAGGCCAAAGAAATTTAGCCCAAACCCAAGCTAATCAAAGCCCACATTTTTTGCAACCACAAAAGTCAATATTTAGATAATTATCAAGTCTAATTTGTGCAAATTTGTGTGAAAAATCAGATAAGCTAAAGTGACCCAAAAGAGAAGTCAAAAACACCATTTTTAGCCTTCCAAAGCTCAACCCACCCAAGTCCAAACAATTCCTATATTTTTCTTAAGCAAGACCTTCATTTCCTTGTGGCAAAACCATAAAGACAAGTCCAAGATTCTTAAGGTATGTGTTTGTTATGTTAAGAACATATTTGATGGTTTAAGGTTAGGTTATAATATAAGTTTTATGTTAATATGAATTTTGATGATATGCATGTGTTAGTTAGGTATTGAATGAATATCTTGATGGTTTATAAGTTGATATTTATGCTAAGTAAGTAATATGTAGTGTTTGAGTAAATGAAGTTGGGAATGAGTAGAGTAGAGATGGTTTTGAGTAGTGATTTTGCAATGTGAATGGTTGAATGAGGAATCTTGTTTGACATGGTAAACATAGATGTTTAATGAGTTCAAAGTGAAGATTGTGTGTATTAAAAGGAGCTAGGATACATATGGGTTGAAGAATGGTGTTGGAAATGTGTTTGGAGGAAGTTTTGAGATGAGAAATGTGGTAAAAATTTTGTATTTTGAAACAGGGAGGTCTAAAATTTTTTGAAAATCTTTGTCGCAGTATACGCCGTCCTAAAGTCGCCTATGTAGGGTTAAACATTGCCGACGTATACGGCAATACTGCCGATGTTAGGGGTATCCACAGGCATGAACCAACCTTGTGGAACTCTCGAAAATTTTGGAAAATCGGAATTATAGTCTACACCAACTCAAAGCCGTCGGTATAGACTACAACGCTGCTGGCGTATTGTTGAACGTGCCAGCGACGGCAAGCATTGAGTTTTTAGTGCAGAGTGCACCGGACCAACGCTACCGGCGTGTCTCCTGTAGTTTTCATTTTCAAAAACATCCTCCAATACTTTCCAAAGCTTGATATATGATCAATTGAATATTTGTTGAGTATTATATGATATTATATGATGTTTAAATGCTATGTTATGACTTTGTAATAATTTATTTGAATTTCTTTGATTGGTTATGTTTGAAACTAGTTGATTAATGCTTGAACTAAGTGAGAAATTCGATATTTTCTTTGTACAATGATAGATCCTCGCTCGGCTAACCCTATTAATTCTCGAGCAATTTCACGTACGCAGTAACTTGTTTGACTCTTAGTTTAGGATAGACATTCTTCAAAATTACTTTAAATTAAGGAAATTTAACAATTGCTTGTATGAGTGTCTTTTATACCGTTGAATCTGGTTCGGAGAGCGATACCCTGCTCAAATTAGGGGCATGGTAGTTTTAGGCGCTTAGACCACCCTTATCATTTTGAAATGACTTTCATAAGTGGTCCGATGGGTAATTGATAGAGTAATCGATATTGGTATAACATTTACTTATTCTTGAAATGATGTAATATAATTTAGTTCAATATTTATGGGAACACTTGAATTAGGTGATATTATGGATTGAGTTAAGCAAAATTGAGAAACGGCTGAGAACCCTAAATGAGATTACTTTTTCGTTTTGGATAAAATTATCTAGGAGATATGAGTATCCAAGCTACTTATATCAACCCCCTGAGCATCGTGATCGTTACTCAGGTTCTCCCAAAAATCCCTGTTGTCCAGAGTTTGAATACTTCAGTGTTGTTTGGCTAACTAAAGATTAACTAGTAAGCTAATGACTGTTGCATTTGCATTTAGTTTAAGTATGTGTGGATCACTTCGCATTTGTATTCATTACTTGTGTACTGGGCTTTTAGCTCATATTTTAACTATTTCAGGTGACGATCAAGACGAGTTTTACGCGAATATGGGTTATGGTACCGACTTTGAGGATTTCCTAGATAACCTGGAGAATTATATATGACTATGGACTAGGATGGAATCCATATTTTGTAATAAACTAGTTATGAAATCTTTTGATGTTTTGAATTAGATGATATAGGTTGAATTACCTTTTGTGGCTTTTATATAAGGCTTGTAAGAAGCCTTTGTTTGTAATATCTAAACTTAGCTATATGTATATCTTGAACTTATTTCCCTTGTAATATATGATAAATATGATGTTGTGTTTTTATTACAAGTTTTACAAAAATCAATAATTTTCAAATTTAAGAGTTAAGTATTGAGAGTTTAGGCAAATAATACTTCAAACACTTCTTCTACGACAATCTTACATGTAATTCTGCAGGGTATATGTGGTTGGGGAGCTGTTATCACCTGTTTTTATTATGAGGGTGATAGCAGATCCTCACAGTTGATGAGGTGATGTTATGCTCCTTCCCCAAGCTTGACACGAATCTAGGTTAATAGAAACATTATTTAAGACAATGTATAATACTTAAATTAACTTAGAACGAATTCTTACTTACCTCTTTTATTGATTCCCTAAGCTTGTTGTGTATTTTAATGAAGCTTGTTTATAAAGTTATGTTTGTGTATGTTTTGTGGTGCAATTGAGGATGAATTTGGCTGTTGTTTGGTATGGTTTTGTTGTTGTTTTGGTGTAAATTAAGAGTTTTGTTTATTGCTCATTAAGTGTTACACACAAACACACACACACAAAGGCAACAACTTCTTCAAGAGTTTTCGGCCAAGAAGGAGAAAATTTCTATCGAAAATCAATTTGCATGCCTAGCCTCCTTTGCATTTAATGAAGTGTCTTAATTGGATGATTTTAATTGGTTCATCATCTCTTTTCTTGACTTTTATTAACTTCTTTTGACCCAGAGATTTCGGCTGGTGAAATTTCAGGTAATCTCAACCATAACTCCATGTCAAATTGCACCAAATTAGATCAATAATTAATATAATGTTATTTAATTAACTTGTTATCTTAATTTTATGATAATTTATTAAGCTAAAACAAGTATATTTAGATCAATTATTTTAGGAGTTTTGTCTCTAAAAATTTATTTTATGCTTCTATAAATTTTCTAGATTGTCTTTGAGTTTAAAGTTTACGCGATTAATTATTTTTAAGGTTTTATCTTATGCGATTAGGTTTTCTAAGCTTAATAGGAAAATTTTCGTTTTAGTCTCTAAAAGCTTTAGAATTTTTCTAACTAGAGCAATAGTGTGATCCGAATATTTATTTGGAGTCTAAATTGTTAGTTATAAATATGTTTTTATTTTTATTGTGTATTTATAACCTTAACGGTCCATCTTTAAATTATCGTTTTCTAACTATAAGCTTTGTCGATTATTTATTTTCTAATGTACTTGAAATCGTATCTTAATCATTTCTATATTTTGAATTTTCAATTCCAGCTACGAAATCTTATCTTTGGTATCTGTTACTATCTATAGGACTTTGTTTTAGGGTTTAGAGTTATATGTAGATTTATTACTACTCATAAGTCTATTCTAAGGCTTTTGTTAACTCCTATATTGGCCTTCTATTTTCTATATTTATATTTCTATCTATTTTTATTGACATGAAAATTCTCGGGCTTCACAAAAATAGCACTGGCATTAATTTTTTTTTCTCTCGAGTCTTAACATATAATAAAAGTAGGCTACTAATCGGTCTTATTTTTCAACTTCATTTGGTATTTCTTTTTAACATCTATATCCTTAGATATTGCTATGTGATACAATTATCCTTAGATATTTTCTAGATTTAGGTATGCAACAAATGAATGAAACTGTCTTTAATTTGACAGTCACATGATAGTGTTCAAAGAGTAAAATCAAAATAAAACATACTTATATCGAACAAGTATACTTGCACTTATTCCCATGTACAGCAAAATTATCATCAAAGTTCCACTAATATCCTTAACGTTTTGCAACAACAAGGTGGATATAAACTGAAATTATAAGAGCGTCCATCAAGTTATATATAAAGCTCTCTTAACCAAATCAAGCTTATGTTATTAAATTTTCATTTTATTTTACCCTCTTCTTAGGGCATAATTGAGATAGTAGTTATGGATATTCTTTTAATAAAAGAAAAACTGATGTAAAAGCAACCAATATATATCACTAATCTACCAAAAGTAGAAGGGAAAAAAGAAGAAGTAATCAATTAGAAATTAAAGAAACAAATGATCCTAAAAAATTGAAAGTGGAAGGTGCGATGACTTTTATGGAATCTTGTTAGTTAGACATCATGACACAAATTAATTCCATCTAATAGGCTGCAAATCTCCTAAATCACATATCTTGCCACCAGCCATTTTTCTATCCAATAATCATCATTCACCTAATAAGAGAAGATTGATTGAGATATGAAAAAATTTCTTCCCAAGCATGGATGTATATAATTTATTATGCATAATAAAAAACCATTATTTGAAAAGGAAAAAAAAACACAAGCAAAAAGGAAAGGTTGAGAAAATCTTAGAAAACTTATTCAAACAAATATTTTTGAATAGATAATATTTTCTTTGAGACCTTTTTCTTCATCAATAAATACTAAGAAATTACAATAGTTTCTGAGAAGGACAAACATAACGCAAAGCACCAAGCGAAGAAATAAAGAAAGAAGAAGATAATATTAATTAGACATATATCTAATAATGCATCAAGAAAAATTGTTAAAAGCAAATTGGATGAAAACATATTACCTTATTAATTTGAATTTTTATGACGATGTTATAAGGAAGGAATATTTTATAAAAATTATAGTTGAGTGTTTCAAATTTAAATTATAGAACATATGTTAAGAATCGAATTACTGCTGCGAGTTAATATTAAATTTTAAATTCAAATTAGAGAGCTTAAAAAAAAAACAACAACAACATAACTGCTACACAACATAAAAGAGGAAGGTTAAAGTGGGCGGGAGTGTAAAGAGTTTATGAAAGATAACGGGCATAATGACAATTTATGCTAAGAAAATATTGATATGGTAACGGTTATATGGATGTGAATATTGTGATTTCTTTATGTAATAAAGGTAATTTGGTAAAACTTGAAAATAAAATGCTATTTTGGTCCTAATACACAAAGGAGGTCATTTGCCTTTGATAATATAGGGTCTGTTTGGCAAGTTGCTTTTTACTGTCTTTTTTGGGTCTGTTTGAAAATGTACGTTTGGATAAAAAAGAGCTTTAAAAAATGATCAACAATTTTACAATCATATCCTCAACTTAATGGATTAATTCCATTTTTACCCTCAACACACTGTACTCCTCTGTTGCCATTGTCTTTAACACAGATAACTTATTCAATAGGCTAATTAATTACTTCGACCGCCAATTTCTTAGGGAATCTCATCTTCCCCCCAACGCTGCTTTTCCTACTGCATATTCCATCTTCATCGGCACCAATTTCCTATTACTCACGAGATAAACAGTCCATCGGTTTGGAGTATAAATCAGGGTTATCAACGGTGGAATTACGCTACCATTGATAGTGAAACCCCCTTTTCCCCCCCACCCCCCAACCTACCCATCCATACACACACACACACATAGCCATACAAAGGAAAGGGAGACAGTGATGTGTAAGGAGGATGACTGTGTGGGCAGATAAAGATCGAAGACAGGGTGCTTCGATAGGGCCTTGTGACTGGGAAGAAAAGAAAGCTGGTTTATACCTACAAGATTTGCCACTAATCTTTCCATCACTTGACAGACTCATCAACACGGAAGTAGGTATTTCCTTTACACATAATGCCATGTAATTGGATATCACATGTCAGTACATTATAATATAGATGCATCCGAGGAGAACATACACGAAGTTTCCCCTAACCCGAACTTCCTGGGTTATTCCAATTTAATTGCTTTGTGTGTGTGTGTACAACAATCAAAATTTCCAATCCCCTTTTAACAGAATAGTATATAAAAAAGGAAATGGGTAGCATATTCTTTATTTTGTATGATTTCTCTCTTTTCCACTCTATGCTATAAAAGTTACTGGATTGCAATAAGCAAGGAGGCGACAAGGAAGGATGATGAAGGAGACAGCGGGATAGCAAGATAGATCGATAGAGGAGGAGGAGGACAAGATCAACGACGAAAAGAGTGAGGCAGTGGACAGCTTGAAGTGTGACGGAGAAGGAAGAGGAAGGAGACAGCATTGCGGCGAGATAGGTGGAGATAGAGGAAAGAGGTGACAGAGAATGAGGAGGAAGAGCGAAGCAGTAGATGGCTTGAAGTGCGACGGAGAAGGAGGAAGGAGGCAGTATGGCGGCGAAATAGATCGACACAAAAGAAGGAGGAGGCAGATGAAGGAGGACAGATAGCGAGCAATGGAGGAAAGGTGGTCCATTGAGATATGTAAAAATAGACCCCAAATGGCGCAAGAGCAGCTGCAAAAGGATGGAACTTCATTTGAAATGAACTTGAAATGAAAAGAACCTAATTGAGTAAAGCAAAGTTGTCGATAATGAGTCCACTAATTTGCTTTGTTGTATGTAATTTCGTTTTACATTTATGGGTTGTTGATATGAGTTGCTGTTGAAATTTTGTTGGATCTCATGATAGAAATAGCACAATCGTCATATAGGTTTCACAAATGAATGAATTGAGCTATCTTCATTGAATATGTTCAGTAGCTGTCATATTCTTACAATCTTGTTTTGGCATATCTTTGAGAGGGTGCAAGGCTTATTTTGTGATATGGAAGGTCTTATGGAAGGTGGAGTAGAATTTTTGAAGTAATTATTTTGTTGTAGGTGACACCCATATTGGTGCAGTCGGTCTGGATGTCATCTCATTATAATCATCATAAGTAAAGATCAGTGATTCTCCTAGCGTATCGTGCATATACGGCTTTCTTCTGCTGTTTTCTTGCTCTTTTTTATTTAGGCAATATGGTTGATAGGGTCAATTTGAGCCCAGAAGAAACAATTATTTTCATCAACTTGTGTTTGGAGCAAGTTAGGTTAGGAAAACGTGGCAGTGGCCACTTGCAGCCTGCTACTTTACGCGAAGTAGTTTTGAAATTTGAGTAAATTAGGGGAAGGAAATTGACCCTGAAACAATTGCAAAACAAGTGGGATTCTTTGCGAAACCAATAGGTAAAGTAGAATTGGCTGAAGCTATGCGAAATCAGGGGTTGGATGGAATGAAGTCGTTCAAACCTATGAGGCACCAGATGAGTGGTGGCGTGCAGCGGATGAGGTAAATGTAGAACCAATAAGACTTATCACTGTTCCATTACAAATTAAACAATAGAAACACTTAATTTATGGGATGTATTTGCTTTTTCTATTGCAGGAATACAAGAGAAGTCACAAAGGAAGTGTTCTCTGCTTTCAGACACGGGGATTGCAGTACAAAGAAAGCCTTGAGGAAATGTTTAGTGGCACAAAGGGGACCAACGACAAGTTATGGGTACCATCATCATCTGCCCCCCCTCCACAAGATAGTGCAGAAGGAATTGGAGATTCAGAGGGTGATCCACAATATGTTGATCCTCAAGACAATTTGACATAAGTTGTAGACGATTCCAATGAAGATAGCTTTTTTCGAACTACAATGCATGCTGAGGAATGTTCTATGAAAAGAAAAACATCTAGGTCCAATGTTAACAAACAAGATGGGAAGAAGCGATACTTTAGAGAAGATATTACAAATGATTTAGGGGAGCTAATTGCATCTATGAAAGCAAGATCTTCCAGCAACTCCATGTTTGTTTGCAGTAGAGACAATTCTTGGAGTATGAAGGCAGTGATGCAAGAGGTGTGGAAATTGCCTGCTGTTCTAGAGAATATCCAGTTGGGTTTGGATGTTGCAGATGTCCTTATGGACCTAAATAAGCATGTAGTTTTTCTCAACTGCCCAACCTCGGAAATAAAAACCCAATTTTTGCTGCGAGAGATTGACAGAATTAAAGGAGATTAACTGTGATAACAACCTTTTTTTTTTTGTTATTAAGTGTATGTCGGACTATGATGTTTTGTTATATAACTTTTGGAAGAAAGTTTAACTTGTGTACTTCGTTCATAATGTTCATCTGTGTTGGTTGTTGTTGTTACTACCTTATTCATGAGATTGCTATGGAAATAGTCCTGCGTTGTCAAATGACATTCAATTTCACAAGGACACAAATGGATTCTGCCTTTAAGGAAGATCTGATGAAGGTGTCAATGATATATCTTTTAATGGAGAAGTACTTACACAAAGGCACACCATGCTACAATTCAAGAAGGAGAAGATCGGACCTTATCCATGAGCTACTCAATCATAACAATCCAAGAAGGTGTCAAAACATGTTTAGATTGAACCCACACCTATTTCGTATATTGTGTGCAACTTTAGAACAATATGGGCTTGTTAGTAGTAGAGGAGTTGCTATAGATTAAAAGGTATGGATATTTACATTTATCGTCAGTCATGGAGCTACACAAGAGTAATTCAAGAGATGTTTCAGCTTTCATCGGAGATGGTATTCCGACACTTCAATGACATCCTCGCAGCAGTGGTGGAGCTGTCCAAGAACGTAATAAAACCTATGCATCCTGAGTTTCCTGACATTCCATCACATATACGACAAAGTGATAAATATTTCCCATTCTTCAAGGTCGTTATGTGTTTGTCGAGTTCGCTCATATATCTATATTAATGTTTCCATGTATTAACACAACTTGCTCTACAGGATTGTATCGGAGCAATGGATGGAACTCACATTACTGCTCATGTTCTGGCTAATGATCGAATTATAAACATGAACAGAAAGGGTGAAGTCACATAAAATGTGTTATGCATTTGTGATTTTAACTATAGATTTACATTTGTAGTAGTAGGCACAGATGGATAGAGTCATGATGCTAATGTCTTTTCTCGTGTACTAGGTGATCCCCAATTTAACTTTCCACAGCCGCCCTCAGGTAAAATTAGTGAGAAAATGACATTGTAGTGTGTTACATTAAACTCTAAATTCATTCAATCTCCTTTCTCATGGAAACACCAATCATGCAGGTTAATACTACTTGGTTGACTCAGGATTCCCAAATAAAAGTGGATTTCTAGCTTTGTACAAATGAGAGAGATGCCATGGGTTCGAGTTTTGATAGGGGTACCCTCCAAGAAATCCAAAGGAGCTATTCAATCATACGCATTCGTCTCTTCAAAACATTATCGAACAGACATTCGTAATATAGAAGAATAGGTCATGTATTCTATATAGCATGCCCAATTATAAAATGAGTAAATAGATAAAAATAGTGATTGCTACAGTAGCTTGCATAATTACATTTTAATGAATGATGGTGACGATCCATACGTCAATGATATTTTTTCAAGTAAAGAAGCTGTAGAAACAAATTGCTCTATGGTTAACGAGGCACATGGGAGTAGTTGTGCGACTAATTCAAGTGGTCATTGGTGGATGAATGGTATACGAGATAGTATTGCCATTAACTTGTAACTACTACTATGTTATTCATCTGAATATATATTCGTACAATTCAAAAAACAAGCTGGACAAGTAACGATTAGCTTATTCAATTGAATAATGAATAAACAAACAACAACGATCGTCGTCGTATTAGTGGTAGTAATTATAACAATAATGACAATAAAAATAAGGTCATCACACAACTGAAATAGAAACAGAATAGAGCAAACAATTTATCCAAATAAGAGGTTTGAAATAGAAACAAAAATGAAAACACAAGAGAACATATAGTTTATCCAAACATGACATTGGAAACAAATACAGATCAGACAACTTCATCCAAACAGCTTTTTCCAAATAGACACAGATTAGACAGTTTTCCAAATGCTTGATTACAAATAGATACAGATGAGAAACAGACAATCCAAACAGACCCATAGATAGATATATTGACTTAACAATAGCTACAATGAAGAACCCTATTTGCTGTGTTAGTAAAAATGAATGGAAAGAAATAAAATGAAATGAAAATGAGTGAAAAAAAAGGTATTTTTTTATTTTAAAATAAAATTAATGATTAATAAAATTATCCATATATTATTTTTATAAAATATTAATATTTTTTTTTTATAAAAATTATTCTAAAATATTTTTACTCATCTTCGTTCTTTTCCTCCCAACTTGTAGAATCAGAAAGGCTACTCACTTCCCTCCATTACATCACCAAAAGTAGCCAAAGAAACAAAATTCATCCCATTTCTCTTCCCTTTCTCCTCTCTTCTTCCCTAACCAAGTCTCATTTTCCTATTAACAGGTCCGCTTACTTTAGAAGTTAGCTTTCGTCAAATCTCTCACCACCTGCCGCCCTTCCCCTCTCGACCCCCTCCCGCAGCAGAATCGTATCCTTCATCCTGACGTCTACCTATATACACTACTCGAAGAAATGGGCAGCTCTACGAACAGATCTTCTGCCAGAATGTTCCAATCGCAAGCTCACCAGAACACTCCCTGCACGCGCACCCACCAGATCGGTGCACTCTTCCTCGTAGTCTCCACTTTCTTCCTCACACGCCTCCTCGACTCTCCTTGCACTCTCCCAGCAACAATAACCACCCCCGCTGATGGGAAAGTCGCAAAGATCAACTCATTCGGATCTCTCTCCTGGCCCCACCGAGGTTACGGGACCCACCTCTCCCTCAAAATCTACGTATACGAGGAGGATGAGATCGATGGTCTTAGGGTTTTGATGTACGGTCGGGATGGTAAGATCACTCCCGATGCTTGCCTCAAGGGTCAGTGGGGCACTCAGGTAAAATTTTTAAATTTTGATTTTTTTATAATATGTTTGGGTTAGGGCTTTGCATCTTTTCAGTCATGTTATATTATTCGCATTTTGTGTATTTTAAGGATATGGGGTTTGTGATAGCTTCGTGGGATGGTACTTCGTGGAATTCATGTTATTTATAGGCCTCAGTTTGGTTTATCTTAATTGATTGAGTGCTTGATAGTGACAGAATATATGAACCGGAGTTGGATACGTCTCTCCCAATTAGTAGGATTCCAAGCATTGGGAGACTAGTCACCAAGCTCTCATGGAGTAACTCTAGATTTTTTGGATACTCTGGAATCCTATTTAGTGAACTAATAAAAAGAGGCTCAGCAGGAGCTTGATCGTATTATAAAGATGGCGATAAGAAAACAATAGGAGCTCGTAACTGTCATTTCGTTGGAATATGATTTTCTTCCTCCATTTGTTACTAGGGATCCAAGAAATCAGGAGTTATAAACTTTTGTTTCAATGTCATCATCTTTAGAATATGAACAAGTTCTCACTGGAATTATTAGTTGCTTCAATTGCCTGGAATCCTACTTTATTTGTAAACCAAATAGTGGTATTTTTTTTTTTTTTTTTTTTTTTTTGGCCAAACAAATAGTGGTTGTTTAGTGTTTTGTTTTTTGTGGGGTCTACCAATGAAAATCATATCTGCTCTTGTTGGCAAGGCTTGAGCATTTCTTTTGAAAGATGGTAAAGTCAGTGGATTTGACATATTAACTAATTTCAAAATCTGCATAGAACCAGTATGTTCGTATATAATTGAACGGGAACAGGCCTTGGGGTCCTGGATTCATCTTATTGACTGTTGATCAAGTTGGCCATTGGCCTTTATTATTTTAGGTCAAGCTCTTATTCGATTAAGGCACATCAACTAGGTCCAGAAGACTGGCCTCACTCCTTCTGGCTTCCTTACTGCCTTCAATTCCATTGTCTTCACGTGCACGCACAGCACTTGTATTTGCCAACACTTGTTCACTTTGCACTTCAACTTCACAAGATTCCTCACTCTTGGAAAACCCTAGATCATATTGTATATTGTTAATTATTTAATCATCTATCCCTTTGCCTGGCTTGTGCTTGGGCAAAGATAATGAGATGGGTTACTTTATTGAAGTGGATCGTGGAATTATGTGAGCTATTAATATTTTATTTGTGGTTCCTATAAGGATCTGCAGGATTTTCTGGTTAGTTCAGAAAAGGGGGAAAAATGGAGTGTCATATTCAAGTAATTTTGTATCTTCCAATGATATGCTGGACTATCTAGGACTTCAGAAAGAGCTACACCTATGGAGATCAAGTGAAAGATACAGGAAAAAATTTGCAAGACATGGTTGTTTCATCTTCAGTTGGGATATCTACAGAAGTTAATGACTTAATGATAGGATAACTATACTGCTTGTTAAATTAAAATGGTGATGATTAGGACTGGTTATCTGCTGCTTGTCTTTTGTGGGGGCACTTTTCAGCAGATGAAGTCAAAGTATGCTGCTTGGTAGCAAAGAAGTAAGGCAGGATCCAGCAAAAGCAAGATACTCTTTTCTCAATGAAGCACCTTACAATGGTCTTACATTATATCTTGTCTCCACAAAGGAAGCCCTTTTATTCATCATCAAACATTTTATCAAATAGATCTTTAGTGATAGACAAGTTTGGCTGTGTTATATTATTTATGTGCCTTCATCTAATGGTAACTTGTGAGAAGTTAATGTGGACCTGCCCAAAAATAGGTGTTTGTGGATGAATGACATTTTGTTCACCTATTTTCTGTACCTGTTGATTAACCTTTATTATACATCTACATGAATTTTTGTCATTGGAAGACTTGTAAATCGACCATTAAGCTGTATCTTTTAGATGGGATTGACTAGCATAAATGCGTTTGTTGACATTATTGATCTGCATCTTCCCTCAAAGGGATCCTTTGACTAGCATAAAATCAGCACTCATGTCTAGTATATGATTGTAGGTTAAAATACATAAGCAGCTTTTGAAATCAAAATTTCGGACAAGGAACAAAGAGGAAGCTGATTTCTTTTTTGTGCCTGCTTATGCTAAGTGTGTTCGGATGATGGGAGGTCTAAATGACAAGGAGATTAACCAGACATATGTTAAGGTAAAATCTTAGTTAGGTTCAAACATTCTGCAAAATCCTGGTGGTAAGTGACATGTAATTTCATTAATTGCAGATCCTCAGTCAGATGCCTTTCTTCAGGCTGTCTGGCGGTCGCAATCACATCTTCGTCTTCCCAAGGTATTGTTGCTTTTCAATTTAGCTTTGTGGTTGAGTCATTGATATGCAATTTTGGCATGGAACGATAATATGATCTTTCATTCTCATTTCTGTACTAATGCTTGAATAAGATCATGCATCTTGTGGATGGACTCTCTCTGTCAATAATTGCATTGATGCATTTGATAATTTGCATAAACCTTTCATGTTTGCTGTTTCATAACCGACTTTATGGCATATCCTCTTTCATGGGATTGTACAAGGAAGTATCTATTATGTATTTATCTTTCTTTTAGCTTGTCTATGAAATCACTCATGTACTAGTTGGAAAAGAAAGGGAGAAAAAAAGAACTTGCCTGATATCTTTTTTTTTGTGTGTGTGTGTGTGTGTGGTGGTGGTGTTTTGGGGTGGGGGTGGGGGTGTGGTGATAAAATTATGGAAGACTTGGATGGAAATCATGTAAGCTTTATTCTCGCATTGTGGAGTTGGCTGTATGGATTTGTGCTTGTTTGGATGCTTCCTCCCTTCAGATTTGTTATGATTTTTTAGCCTCTTAATATTCTAAAGACAGGGTCTTTTTTTTTTTCCCTGCTGATATCTATAATACCAGTGGTGCTGGAGCGCACTTGTTTAGATCTTGGGCGACATACCTCAATCGGTCCATAATTCTCACTCCAGAGGTACATGAGCCTTCTCATTTTGTATTTGTAATAGATAGCATGGCATTAGTATCTTTTTATTTTTATTATTATTTTTTAAATAGACTATCTGTATCCACTGGGTTTAAGGGAAATTGATGCGATGAAAAGAAATACATTATACTTCCCAAAGGGCTTACATTATGGTTTTGTAATTATGCTGCGAAATTTGATGTCGCTATCTAGAAGTTTTTCCTTGTAACGGGAAAGCCTTTGCATAGCTTTGCTGTTTTCCAAAATATGATCCTGGAATTAATTAGCATTACATTGCATAGCTTTGCTGTTTTTCAAAATATAATCCTGGAATCAATTAGCATTACATCGCATAGCTTTGCTGTTTTTCAAAATATAATCCTGGAATCAATTAGCATTACATTTTTTAAATAATGAGGTGGAGTTTGGACTTGGCATTGTGCAGTTAAGGATTTATTTAAGTTGTCTTTAGTTTGTGTGGGTGTTTATCATATATATATCTGTTTTGAACTCAAATGCTTGGAGAGCTGTTTGATTTATATTTACCCAAAAAATTTGTTTGATTTGCTTCCTATCTGATCCAATTTCAAACCTGATATATGGCTAAACCATTGTATTTGCATATAATAATAAAGATGGTGACTAGGATAAAAAGCAGTGAATTCAAAGTTTATGTATTTACAAGGTAGATAATCTTCAATTAAGAGTTGATTCATTTGAAAAAGAGAACTTCATTATTTGATTTTTCATAAAACTTGAAAAAAAAAGAAAAGAAAAGAAAAGGCCTCTTTATCAGAATTTATTATCTGTTCTGTTTTGTGAGAGGTTGTTGTGTTTATACCTTCGTTATTTTGGCATCTTATTCAATCATACATTCAGTTTGAAACCTGTGTAAAGAAGATACAAAAAGACAAGAAAAAAATGAAGGCACTAAATGTACGTTTGAGTATGTAGCTTTTCGATGTTTTTTCCTCAGTCAGATTTCTGACCAGAATAATCTTATCTTTGTCATATTGTCTCGCATCCCAGAAATCAAATGTTGATAATTATTGATGATAGTAGTTTGGTTTAGTTTCTTGATGCTTGATGAGTTAATTTTTATGATTTTAGTTTTATTCAATGTTCCAATTTTTAGGGATGAAATATGGTGCTGTAAATTATTCCAGGTCCATCCCTACTTGGGAAAAACTTTTCCTTATATTTATTATGTGCATTAATCCTTGGTTCTGCCATCAACTGCAGTTTTGGAAATGGATTATTTAGTTAATAGTGATTTATTCTGGCAATGTTAAAGCATAAGATCGTTTTTATCTGTTTTCTACATGAAATGGAAAAAATTAGGATTGTCCATTTATTTTTTGTTTGTTGTAATTATATGGTCTGGCTTTTTAATTGATTGTATGAAACAAAAATGGGTTTGATATCTCTGTATGTTTATTCATTTTTTTTATATATTCTTTAGTGTAGGGTGACAGAACTGATAAGAGGGACACAAGTGCTTTCAGTACTTGGAAAGACATCATCATTCCTGGCAATGTTGATGATGATATGACTAGCAGGGTACTAATGAAGCCTTTGCCTTTAGCTAAAAGAAAATTTTTGGCTAACTTTTTAGGACGAGCACAGAATAAAGTTGGCCGCCTTAAACTAATAGAACTTGCAAAGCAATTTCCAGAAAAGGTATGTATTCGTCAATTCTACCAAGCTGCTCTTGTTCATATTTTCATGGGAAAGTAATTTGGCTTAGTAACTTGTTACACACTCTTCACAAATAGTCTTCACATATATGCATGGAAAAAACTTTTTATGACTTAATGAATTTACAGAAAAGATGTTTTTCTCCAGACTATTGATCATACCTGTCTTCAGGTTATATTGTTGGTCCTTGCCTTCCCTCCTGCTTCAAAGCTTCACTCCGAAAACAATATATGACCTTGATTATTACTACGTTTCAGGTGAATATCATAACGAGTAGGACTGAGCTTGGAAATCGTCTCTGTTTTCCATGAATCGTAAAGCCAGCAATTAAGTCTGGATTTAAAAAAAATGTACCATATGTGCATTTGCCATGTGTCACCTATGTAGAGAGATGTGAAAGTAATTCTTGGATATAATGTTTATCATATTTTGGAAAATTGATGACAGGAATCCCAAAGATGCATTGAGTTACATTGTTGCATTAGCATCATGTTGACCCCAAAATTTGCAACTTTTAAGAAGCTCTTTGATGTTCATGCTGTGGGTTTATAACGAGTGTTTAGTGTTTTGTAAATATGGATATTGACATTGTAAACAGTTGGAATCTCCAGAGTTGCAGTTTAGCGGCCCCAGCAAGCTAGGAAAGAAGGACTATTTTGAACATTTACGTAATGCCAAGTTTTGCCTGGCTCCTCGTGGAGAGTCATCATGGACACTTAGATTTTATGAGGCTTTTTTTGTGGTTGGTTTATCACCTTTACTATGAATGATTATCTTTATCCACCCCCATCCAACATGTTAATCTAACTAGATTTGCTGAGCAGGAATGTGTCCCAGTGCTTCTATCAGATCAAGTAGAGTTGCCTTTCCAGAATGTGATTGATTACAAGTTAATATCCATCAAGTGGCCATCTACTCGAATTGGACCTGAGTTATTGGAGTACTTAGAATCAATACCAGGTTAGCTTGATATGCTCTGTTTGTGCTGTTTTCAACATGATGCATATATGACATTACTTTAGATTTTAACAAGAATTATGTTCTTATCAGATGACGTTATAGAAGAGATGTTATCTCACGGAAGGAAAGTCCGGTGCTTATGGGTTTATGCATCTGAATCCGAGTCATGCTCCGCAATGAGTGGAATATTGTGGGAGCTTCAGAGAAAAGTAAGATACTTTCACCAGTCGACTGAAACCTTTTGGCTCCACAATGGCTCTGTTGTGAATAGAGATTTAGTTGAATTTTCGAAGTGGAGACCTCCAATGCCTTTACCATGATGAGTTTGTCAAAAACGGATTGCCAGCTTATATAGCTTTCCCTTGTCCAGCTCAATCTTGGGTTATCAATCCGTGACGAAGTAAATATATGTGGAGACAGATGTTTTTAGCTATATAGAAAGAGGAATTGATTTATAACTAGTGTTTTTTATTATTCTAATAAATCAACAATTTAACCACAACTATCTACGAAGATATGCTATAAACCTAATTACATAATTTCAAATAATTTATCATGGGATGCTATTCTAACATTACAATATATCAGAATAAGGTTTATGTGAAGTTGGTTAAAACCAATAATTCATCTATAATCAACATCCTAAACAGACTGAGGTCCGTAATAATACTTTGGAAAGAAAACGAGAGATTATGAAGGAATAGTGAATATAAACTCAAAATGAGAGATATTAAAGGAATAGAATGTTATTTGGTTTAGGATTCGTTTGGCTAGCTTCTCCTTGTAGATATGCACTTTTTAAAAATTTTTTTAACAAATTATTTATTAAGAAATAGATACAAATAAATAGTAGTTGATGGTTTTTATTAAAATGTTAAACATAGATAAAATATAGTTATAAATTAAATATATTTATACATGTTTTGATATCGATACAGATGAAAAATAAACCACTCAAATAGACTCTATAGTATATACTTTGTGCGATAAACAAATAGACATAGGCCTAAAGTACATGTTGAGTTACAAATATTATATTTTACATACTTAATATTAGGGTTAATGTTAAAAATAGCACTTGAATTTTTTGAGGTTTAACTAAATATTTAAAGTTTGGTTTTGAATAATTTGATATTAGAATTATTGTAAAATATTCAATCAAGTATCTAAAAGTTTGGTTTTGAATAATTTGATAACTGAATTAAGTTTTTACGTACATTTTTTCTACTTGATTGAGCTTGTTTCATGTAGGAAAAATGTATACGAAAATTTGTTTCAGATATCAAATTACTCAAAATCAAATTTTAAGTAAGAAGAATTTACGTGAAAACTTTCTTCGAATGTTAAATTGTTCTAAAGCAAACTTGAAGTACTTGATTGAACTTCTTGAGAAAGGTTATGTACTATTTTTTAACATTATCCCATTAATATTATTATTTGGAAATTTCATGTGGATATGGAATCGGTATTCTTTATAAGTCATGGTTATAGAGAGTATCAAAGGCGCGTGTATAATAATTATGGTAATTAGTTGAGGGGAATAAAAAGTCATAATGAATTGTATTTTACAAAATAATTAATGGCAATCTATGTATTTTTAATATTTATCATAAATATCCTTGTTTGAAGATATCACCTCGTCGCTTTATAATGAATACAAGTGGTATATAGTTTGCTTTTATTCTAATAATATTTTTTTTATATCATATAAACATTATCATAGATATGCAATTATAACTCTATTATATTTTTATTAAATTGAAATTCAATTAGCCATGTTCCGTGTACATGCGGCGAGGAGGACTATCTAAAAATTAAAACCATCATTAACCAGACCAGTACTATCGATACAAACATCATCAAATAAAATCAAATGTTTAAGCCCAGTCCATTCTCATTGCAAAGTCTCGAACTCATAGGCCCATTCAAGCCTCCACACTTCCAATATCCATCCACGCTCTCTCTCCCCCACCCTCCTCATCTCTCATACCATTTTAGCACCATAGGTCCAGTCCGGTCCGGTCCGGTCCAGCTCCTTCTCCTGGTTCTGTCTTGAGATTCAAGAAAACCAAAAGAAGCTCTTTTTCTTCACATTTCTTCTTCTTCTCCTTCGCTTTCCTCACCAAAACCCCCCTTACTGAGAACTAAACGCACACAACAAGAGGAGAGAGAAATTCTAGTAGGTTTATATTTATAGAGACAGAAAATGAGCAGCATAGGAACGGGTTATGACTTGTCCGTCACCACTTTCTCTCCCGATGGCCGTGTCTTCCAGATCGAATACGCAGCTAAAGCCGTTGATAATAGCGGGTGCGGCTCTTACTCTCCCTCCCTCTCGCTCTCTGTTGCTCTCTACTCTGATATTTTCAAATCAGTATAAAACCCTTGTGTTTGGTTTTCATCAATTGTAATTAGAAATTGTTGTATTAAGATGTTTATTGTTGTTTTACAGTACTGTTATCGGAATCAGGTGCAAGGATGGTATCGTTTTGGTAGGTTTTGAGTAATTGATTGGGTTTTAGCTGCATTTTGATACCAGTATCTCATATGGTTTGTTTGATGTTGCTCTTGGATGTTAAATTAGGGCGTGGAGAAGTTGATTACGTCGAAGATGATGTTGCCTGGTTCTAATCGGAGAATTCATTCTGTTCACCGGCATTCCGGCATGGTAATTGTTCTTCAGCTTTGTTGTAAACTTATTACTAGGCTGTCCGATTTCTGTAGACGTGCAAAGTGACAATTTTTTCCCCTATAATTGTCTAATTAAGTCACATTTGTGAGTTTTGTCTTATTTATTTAACTTTAGCTTCCTTGTTAGTTGTTGCCATCTTTGAGAATTTTTCTCCGATGGACTCTAATGGTGAAATGGTTAGTTTAGATTAGATAATAGGGTGGATGCTGTATGTTCTGACTCGAGGGGGATATGGTTTCACTTTGGTTCTTAGTTGTTATTTTGTGTTCGTAGGGACTGTATGTTATGACCATTCTTTCTAAGCGGCACTGCATCTTTTTATGACAAGAGACTCAGAAGCTCTTCTAATGTACTTTTATGCGGATATTTTTCTGAGGATAGTTCGCTGTGTCTTCCTAGAGGCAAAGAAGCTAAATTTTTTGTTGTACCTTAGGTCAAAAGGTGTCTATTTTTGCCTGGAGCCAGGAGGGTATATTGAGATCAAAGGAAAAAGGGGTGGGAACGATTCTTTAGAAATGATGTATTGTTGCACTCTTTCATGAGAAGCTCAAGTGCCTTAATGTGATCTGACTAGAAGTGTGAAATTGGATTGTTTTGGCTATTTTATTGAAGGCTAGTACTTTTGTGCTCAATTATACTGGATACTTTAAAGGCCTTGCATCTTTGCTGTTAAAGATGCCTTCCAGGCTAGACAATTTCTGGGAAACAGGCATAATTGACATGATTTATTTTCCAGGAAACATACATGTAGAAGCAGTTTATCAAAGCCATCTATTTCATCATATTTGCTTTTTTCCTATCCTATGCAATAAACTGCTTGTATAACTATATATATTGAGATTTGTAATAGATGAGCAAATCATTGTCATAAATACTGTTCTAAGAGATTGGGCAATTCTTTATAATGAGCCACCAAAGGGTCGAAGTTTTCTCTTGAATGAGTACTGCAACATAATAACCGTAGGTTCATATGGGAACTAGTGTGAAACGAACTGTTAAACAATAATTTTGTGGGAAATTGCCCCTTGACTAGATCCATAATCTATTGCTGGATAAATGTAGATATCAACTCTGATGTTCTATGGACTTTTTCCAGATTAGTGCAAATGTGTATAAGATATATAATTACCAAAAAAGTCTATTTTATGTATTTGAGTCAATTGGTGGATTTAATAAAAATTCTGTTCTCTTTATAAATTAGGCTGTTGCTGGTTTGGCAGCAGATGGGAGACAAATTGTTGCTCGTGCAAAGTCTGAAGCAACTAATTATGACAGGTTTGTTGAAAAACCATAGCTTCTACCAGTAGTGGTTGATGTCCTTATTTATTCTTGCTTAAATATTTAAGGAGGAGGAGGAAGGAAGAAGGGAGACGGGGGAGGGATATTATATATGCTTAACGTAGTATTCATGCATAATTAGAATGGAAATTTGTTATAAAAAAGAGAATACTAGTTTGCCTATTGCTAAGTCTTTAATTTTGTGATTGTTGTCTCTATTTTTGCAGTATATATGGAGAAGCCATTCCTGTTAAGGAACTTGCTGATCGTGTTGCTAGCTATGTGCATCTGTGCACTCTTTATTGGTGGCTCAGGTTAAGAAAACTTTACCTAATCATTGCTGCCTGGTTTTCCATTCTTGTGATTTTTCATGTCCATTTAAACTGAATGCACATTATGGAACTGTTAATTATGCAGGCCATTTGGTTGTGGGGTGATTCTTGGAGGATATGACAGAGATGGACCTCAACTCTACATGGTTGAACCCTCTGGCATCTCATATGTAAGTTGACCATTCTAATTGGTTTCGTTTATAACTTTACCAACTCTCCTGCTTAGAAATCTGATGGTTTTGGTCTTCAGTAAAAAAAAAAAGTGGTTAATTCTTTGGCATTCTCTCCTCATGGACTTCAGTTGACCGTGTTCACCACTCTATTGACTGCAGAGATACTTTGGTGCTGCTATTGGTAAAGGAAAGCAAGCTGCGAAAACGTAAGGCACTGCTTTTTGGTATCTGTTAGTTATCAAAATTAATGCATCTTTAAAATCTACTTTAATTTGCCGGTACTCATTTAGATTTAATGTTAAAATTCAAGCTGGAAAGATGAAGATATTATAAAATTACAGATGGTACTGCTCATTGCATTACTTGTTTACAAACTTTTTGTTTTCAGTATAACACCGTGTTTCCTTGAATTTTTTTCCTTGCATTTGGTCCAAGAGAAAGAAACACACCTCAAAATTCAAATGAGTTTAACCTAAATAGCATGCATTCTTGTATAGACTGTTGGAAAAAGAAGGATGCGAGTTGATTCAAGCTTAGTAAATTTTATTTTATTTGTAATTTTTTTTATTATATGGCTTAGCAAATTTTGAAGAAATAATTTCCTTGCATTTGGGTGCTTCTACCCAGAATTCGCTATATGTTTGGACTTCCTTACACCATTGTTGTTTGTGGGAGTGGTACTGTAGGTTTTACCCCTTGTATCCATTATTCTGATTTAGTTTGATTATCCTAATTTACATGATTACAAATTTTAGCCTATTATGTATTACCCAAAGAAAGAGGAAATAAAAAGTTGAAGAGAAAAGAAGAAGTGGTGTTTGATTTAGTTTCTCTAATTATAAAATGTAATTTGTGTGATATTACTTGTGCAAATTTTCTTGGTGGAATAATTGGCTGTGCGTAATCTCTATGTATGTCATTTTATCCTCTTGTAAGGCCACTACCTCCCATGTATATTGATGTATGAGTTGGACTGGGCCAGCAACAGAACGCTTTTGTTCTTCTAGCTCATCCAATTTTCGAGGTCTTGTTGAGGGGCTAACTGTCAAGGCATGAAAAGGCTTTACAAATAGGCCATGGCTATCCATTGAATGGACTGGCTGTGTGCCATGTGTTGTTTTATGTATTAAACAGGGATAAATTATGCTGAAATGTTTCAAGCGGTGGGAATATTACCATGGGGACCATGTTTTATTGTGATATGACAAGCTATTGCTGAATTCCCTTAGCTCATATATAATTATTCAATTATGGTGCCTACATAAATCTCTACTTTTACATTTATAAATTTCTTGGTAATGGACGGCATGGTATTTTTGTTTACCAATTTACTGGTTTGTTGTGACAGAGAAATTGAAAAGTTAAAGCTTTCAGAGATGACATGCAGAGAAGGCATAATTGAAGTAGCTAAAATGTAAGTCTTGTGCTGAAAACTTTATTCTCCATCTGTAGTCATGCATATCTTCTCAACCTTAAGCTAGTTAAATGTCAGTGGAGTCTGGAAGCAATGAAAGGATTAAATTGAACCGACGTTTGTGTATATGTAGCGTTTACAAAGTTCATGATGAGGCCAAGGACAAAGCCTTCGAATTAGAGATGAGCTGGGTCTGTGATGAGTCAAAGCAACAGCATGAGAAGGTATATTGTTCTGTACTACAATACCCTTTTTCTTGGAAAGTTTAAAATTTTCTTTTCGTGTTCTTATTGGTTAAATACAACAGAATGTTCACGTATGCTTTGATCCATGGAATGTGGTTAGTGGTTCTAAGAGTGAGAAGTTGTGTGGTTCACTGATTGTTGTGGTGAAATTCCAGGTACCTGAAAATCTGTTGGAGGAAGCAAAAGCTGCAGCTAAGTTGGCACTGGAGGAAATGGATGCTGATTAATCCTACACAGATGTACCTTGAACTGGTGAAAATTTCATTAGGTTTGCCCCTGAATTTACTGAGATCTCCATTCCGAGAGTCCATTGTTGCTTTATACTGGGGGCATTTGGACTTGGACAGGCCTATGCCAGTTTGGAATTTTAAATTTGATGTCTTGTCTTCCATTTCAATTGATCTATGGATTCCTTCTGTTCTCTCTTTTGTTTATCTTAGAACCCTCTCAGCCGAACAATGTAATCCAACAAGCTGTCTGAAATATTAGTTGCCACATACATAGACCTTTCATCCTAAAACCTGACTTTGTCACTGATGTCTAGCTTTTGCTGATTCTAGTAGCCTGATGAAGTTCCGGTTTTCATTGGGCTTACAGTTTACGGTATGCGCAAGAGTTTGCATTCGGTTATTTGCGTATGGAGCCTAGTAACTAAATTGGTGTAGCATGCCTGATCTTTTCAAGTGCTATGGCATGCTGTGTCTTCACGATTAGGGCCTTTGTTAGTAGGATTAGGATTTAGGCGGACTTCGGTTTTCAATTTCCTTTTAGAGTATCCCTTTTTAAAAGATGAGCAAATTATGGAAACTGTGAAATATGTAATAAAAATTATATGGAAAGGATAAGGGATACTTTTGTCAAGATACCATCGTATGAGGTAAAAATTCCGTCCAGATGACGTAAAAAATAAGTAATTTTTTCACATTTTCACGCATTTGGAAAAGTGGAATTCGTTTCTTCATTTTTCCCCTTAATTTTTTTGGGATACTCGTTGGCGGATATATATTAACAGTGTTTACCTTAACAAGACAAGGTCTACTTGCTTTTTAATATGAACATGCTAATGCAGATGCCTAGGTTTGAAAAATTATATAAATTAATAAGTAAAAACATTTTCTTAGTTGATTCGAATAATATTTAATTTGATGAAAGGATATATAATGGCAATGCGCAGAAAAAAAGGGGGTAAAACCTTTTCTTTACAACGGGGGTAAGACCTTTTCTTTACAACGAAGTTGAAAGTTCAAACATATTATAAGATTATCTAGGATCATATTGAGCATAAAAGGATATTTAGCATAAAAAGGATAGTGGTTTGCTAAGTATCTGTAGTTTTGATTTTTAGTAATATAGTATCTTATTTTTAGTTTTTGATAAATTGGTGCTTCTTTTTCTAAATTATGTGCGATTGAGTGTCTGTATTAAATAATTTATATATATATTTATTTTAATGATATGATAATGATAGATAGTTACTAAGCCAAAATTTATAAATAAAGTATTAAATTATAAAAAATTGAAAATATAGGTATATGTTTTGCTATTATCTTGTTATCAAAAGATTGTCCATTAAATATTATATAGCTTGCACATATTTTAAAACTAAAAGAATTAATATATCAAAATATAAGGATAAAATACTTCCAATATTAAATTGCCTGCTACTATAATAAAGTAGTGCAAAATTAGCATAGCTGTGAAGTACACATTTGGGATGGTTGTGTCGGCCAAATGGAGTTTAGTGCTCCCTAAAAATAGTGAACAGCAGATATAGCTGATTCCCAACTTCCACTTGTGCGTAATAGATATAGGCACGATTTCGTTCTGAACTAGGAACTAAACTAGAATCATCATCAGATCAGTTGATTGGTTTTAGCATCAGCTAAGAAACTATCGGTTTTTTAGTTTTTAGACGGTTCTATAGCTAGAAGTAGATGGAATCGGTAATTCCAACCAGTTTTACTGAAAAAAGAAAAAAGAAAATAATTAGATTAAAAAATTTAAAAATTATACTAAATATATAATTATTAATATTTACGCTATTTCATATGAATAGTAAAATTTATTACCTATTTACAATATTTATTATTTTATTATTAATAATACAAATAAACATAACTTAAAATTATATCTAATTTAGTTTATATAAGCTTCTTCCAAAGGCAAAATTCATTCCTTAATAACGTTATATTATTTTTTGTATATTAATTTTCTTGTTATCCTTTAGAGTATTTTGCAATATCATATTACTAACTATAATCGATATTAGTTGTGTTTGTATATAAATTAATGAGCATTCTAAACAAATTTTTTAAAATTTTGGCTAAATAATTTAACACTTTCAAATCCAATAATTAATTATTTTGAGTTTAAAATTTATTTTATTAAAATATAAAATTTATTTTTTTATTTGAAAAAAAAAATACGGTTCCATAATTCCAAAACTGGAACAAAAAACCGTTGGTTCCTTAGAACCGAACTAAAACTATAGAGACAGTTTCGATTCTAGTTCCGGTTCCTCATTTTCAAAACCTGGAACTGGTATTTTGGGTTCGGTTTTGGAACCGTAAGCTAGTTAAGGGATGAATGGATCTGTCCGTCAATGGCTCCCTCGGCTCCCTCCCATGTGTTATGGGTTGATGGGCAATTCAAAGCTACTGTAACTCTGGTCCGAGCTCAATCAGAGAAAGTGCACTTGAAAAAAATGTGCTCGTTAGTGTTACAAAAGTAGCAGGAGTTGAACGAAGGCTAAAGCAACTCGCAGTGTATAGTATTCTCTGCTTCCTGGCAACTATTATATACATATATACTATAACTATTGGAATTAAGGAGAATAAAATCAAGTTGATCTCATTGAGGGAGCGGTGGTAATACTAGTAGGCTATAATGGTCTTAGCTCTACATATTGAGTTTATTTTGTGTGTATATTTTGTATGAAAGGCAAGCTAAAAGATAAAGCTATGCCTTGAAGTATTTTCTTGCTTTATACCACCTTTGTTCAAGGGACTCTTGAACTAGTGAGACAAAAGGTTCTGTAAGCATCATTAATTGAAAATTGAGTCAACTGACCATTAGAAGTTTGTCTTTCATTATGGGGTTTGATAGCAAATTTCGTAGGATGTTCGGTATTCATATTATCCTAGGAAAAGTTGAAGATGGAAATACTCATGAGCGGTTGTTGATAAAATAATAGATCATAGAATTTAAGGCTACATTGAAATAAGCAAATTTCCTCACATTAGAAATGCCATCAGGGGTCCTTGTGGAAGTTAGACATCAGCACAAAGAGAAACAGAGAATCCATTTCCTATCCTACACTTCAACATAGAATTATTGAGCTTAAGCGTGCAACTTAAGGAGCTTCCTCCATGTCCATAAGCAAGAGGATGAAAAGTCTTCTACCTTTCAAGAAAATTGCGTGCAGCTTGCTTGCCTAAATGCCCCATACACCTCTACTGCAAAGATGCCATGCATGCTTTAATTGAAATGCCTTATTTTTGAGCTTCCAATTCGGAAAAATCGAAGTTTCTTCCCACAAAAGATGTGCACACTACTTTCCATCTTACCTTATCCTTCCGGAAATATACAATTTAGCACTCCAAAAGAAGATTACTAATAATGTAGAGGATCATTTTGGTAATTGGGTTTTTGGTCCAATTTAATACCATTGGCTAGTCTTCTGGAATAGTGACAGGGCTTAGAAGATCAAGTCCAATAAGAGATGTTGTATGAAGATTCGACTTGGCAGGCTCGAAATAAGGATTGTCGAACCGGTTTATTCCGCTTTTGACCTTATTTGATTTTCTCATGCGTGAAAAGTAAACTCCAAAAATATATTCCTAGGTTAATTTGGGCTTTATTTGGCTAAAATAGGGCTTATTTGGAATAAAATGAGCCTATTTCTATTTTATATTAAAGATGAGCTATTTTAATAAGAAAATGGGCTTCTTTTTATTATAAAAGCCATCATTATCATCAAGGCCCATATTCAAACCTCATGCCCACAAACATAAAAAAAGAAAGAATGGATTATAGTCGTTGGATTTATAGAAGAGATCCAATAGTTGCAAGCAATGCTTCATCTCAACCATCCATCTGGAAGTCATCCAACGGCTACTACTAGCCTCTAATATCTACAAATAAGATGCTTCTCTTCTCATTTGAAAGGACTCTGCAGATTGCTAAGATTGAGAGCAATGCAGATACTCTACTGAAACATCTCCAAGAAAATATCAAAGCACCTATTCTATCAAGAACGATCGAGTCTACTTGATTTGATTTCTGTCACACTCGCGCATTAGAGAAACTGGGTTTGTCTGTTCCTCCTCCCACGTCTCTCTCTACGACATCCTACACATGTCATAAGTTCAAGGCTTCTCTCAAGTCGACCGCTATGCTTATTGTACGTGATCGGCCAGCTACAGTAACTCCACCATACATTATTTGGCAACTCCACTGGAGAAAAGAGTAAGTTCTTGACAAGAATGGCACATTCACGCAAGAGAATTAGATAGGAAGTAAACCCCCAAGATCAGGAGAATCATCCTGATGTGGTTGAGCAAACTCATGTTGTAGATGAAAATGCCACTGCTGTGACTATACAAGCTCTTGCAGTTGATAATGCGCTCATGATAAGCACTATGCAGGAGAATACTGAGGTAATTAATTAATTTCTGAATGCTTTTAAACAATTCCTATCTAATATGGTAGAAGCTGCTACTACATTAAGAAGTTCACTTCCCATGATAAGTTTCCCTATACTAGGCGTGCAAGTGGCTAGTACTACACCAGTGACTATTGTCCCAAAGGGTACTTGCCATGAGACTCTACATGATTCTCAACCCAAGCAAACTACAATTCCTGCTGCTGTAAATGAGGAAGGACATTGGCTCGCCATTACAGCCTTTACTACCTCCGACTCTGAGAGATCCCATGCCTGCTATCGGATGAGGGGTAAAGGTCTATCTCGGAGTTTTCTCTTCCTCTGGATGCAATGTTTAACCACTTATGACAGGCATAATTACACCTCGCAGCATTACTCCAACTCCTCAATTAGGAGTTAATACATTATCTGCTTCTACTTTATATGTGACAAAGGATGACCTTGAAAAGTACTTGAGATAGGTGCAAGCTGTGTTTGCTAGTAATGTCATCAATCTGACATTTCCATACCCACAAATGATTGTGGAGAAACCCTATCCTAAGGACTACACTAGTCTAAAGTTTATCAAATTCAATGGGAAGTAAGGTAGTGCTAAGGAGTAGCTTCTCAAGTTCATTGAGACTCTCGAGAACGAGTGACGTTAATCGACATGGGGCGTATTAGACAACGCCCGAAGGAAGATCTGATGAATTACATTGAACATTTTAGGAAACGCTCCTTGGATATCCAAGATATGTGTGATGAGAAGGAACTTGTAAACATATGCATCCAAGATATGTTCACAGAGTATGATGTGCACCTAGAGAATTTATCACTCAAGTCCTTCTCGACATTGGTAGAGAACACTCAAAGGACAAATAATTCTGTCATCAAACAAAGGAGTGACCCAAATAAGAAGTGACACTCATCGGTGAGCACTGCTCAAGGGGAGAGCTTTCGGGGTAGCAAGAAACCCAGAAGAGATAGTGCTCAGGAAGTTTTACCTTTCCTGTGTGCTATGGATAAAGTTCATGTTGTTCTTGATCGATGGTTGAAGGATGATTTCCTCAAATTACCAATGGTTGAGTGGGAACCCACTGCACAAAAGAAAAGAGATACAAAGTTCTACAGGATCCACAGGATGGTGGGACATAGGGATGTAACCGGGGCGAGTCATTATAGAGTACCCAACTGCCCGAACCGTTAAAAATCCTATAAGGTCGTGGGACGGGTTTGGGAAATTACATGCCGACCTTATAGGGTTTTGGGTTGGGTTCGGGTAATTAAAAAAACCTGATGGATAATCTAAACCTGTTATATTATAAACAATTTTAAAAATCGAGTTTGAAATTTTAAAAAACAAAACCCTACTAATTTTTTTCTTTAAGAATGGTTGTTAATAGTTTTAACTTTATTTTGTCTTTTTTTTCTAATTTTTAATTTTATCTCTTAAAAAATTATTTTTACAATATTATTAATTTTTTTTTGTTTTAACAAATAAAATAGCTAGTTCTATAAGCCTGTGAATTGGCAAGTATGTTGTAACTAACCTAGCTCGGTTTAAACTATACTGAAGTCTAGCTGCCGACCTACCACCCAATATTTTGTTGGAAGATGCAATTGAATTTACTAAGAGTTGAAAATGGAAAAAAATGAAATGAAGCAGGTCGCGGGACGGGGCGGGTCAGGGTCAAATTCCTATAGGGGTGGGTTTGGGTATTGAATAGAAAATCTTATAGGATCACGAGTCATGTTTGGGATACCCTATTAGGAAGCGGGTAGGGTTCGAGTCTTATGTAACTTGTCCTAAACCCACCCCGATTGCATCCCTAGTGGGACACCCAATGAAAGATTGTCAGACGCTGAAGATGATTTTTAATGAAAATGTTTATAATGGCGAATTGGAACTTGAAGACAATGATGTGTGAAGGATGGATGATGAAGGCACAAATAATGAATAGTTCTTTAGTAATATCAATTGTGTACTATAGATGAGGGTTTATGCTATTAGCGGTCACCCACGTATCGTGTGGGTCTTGCATCTATCGCGTGACTTTGGAATGCTACTGAAAAGATGACACTTGCTGATGGAATGGCTTGGAGAGAATGATAAGAGAGGAGGAACAAGCAGTCTTAGGGTCTCGAATGCACAAGTGACAGGTAAGGAGCTTGAGTAGACCTCGCACGTTAACCCCACAATTCTTGAGCAGTTGAGATGGAAATTTGCTTGAGTTGCCTTGATTGATCTTTCTAAGTAGAGCCTCCTTTATATAATGTTGTTTTTTCTTCTCTCTCTGAAAGTTGCAAATGAGGAGAAATGACTGAGTATTTATAGGCACTTGGCATAGATGGCGAGCGTCAGATCACCTCAGTGATTTACGGATGAGATGGAGTAAGCTCAATTTATTTTTATCCTAAATGAGCTCCTCATGGGCCAAGGCCAACAGTTATCTTTGGTGTGTGCATGAGCTTACCTGAGAAAGGTTGGATGCGGCGGACTGATCCATCGATTCTTATTCCGAGCCCACCAAGCCAAATCTCCCTAAGCTATCCCAAAGATCGGACCAGACTCATTGGGCCCTATCACCTAGCCTGTGAGTCAAGCCCAATAATTAAATTATAATATATAAAATTATAAGCCTGGTTACATTTTGCCCCATGACCAAAGTTCTTTAGACGGAGTTCAAGTATTTTGGGCATTAGCTACATTTATGCATATTTTAACCAATACTTAATGCATGATGCTACCAAATGCCTTCATAAGGTTAAAGACTTCATTTGTTGGAGTTGACTCATCAAGTAAAAGTCAAGCGTCGATGCTATAACTATCCTTATTGCATATAACTATATTGTGGTGCACAAATTTGCAGCACCACTCTAGTTACACATGTCACCTTAGTATATCTAAATGATCTACTCCTATGAATGCTCTTGTCCCCATGAATGTACTTGCTCCTCTGAGTGCTCTTGACCTCCATCAATGTAGCCATTTCATACGTTCTTACAAATTACTCTTCGATTCTTAAGTTCCATCCAAATATGCCAAGCAACTTCATGCATCGGAAAATTAAATTTCGAAACTGTCATGCTTCTGTATTTATTTTGTATTAATAACATATCACTTTCCAAATTTTCTTTCCTACGATTTCAAATCTTTTTTGGCGTGCCATCAGTTACCAAAACATCATTAATAAATATTTAATTGCATTCAATCCTCCCATCTCATCATTCCTTGAAGCAATAACTATTTTCATCTCTTTTCAATTGCATTTATACCCATTTACTCCCAAATTTAATGCTATATTTTCAACTTTTTCTCTTGCAAAACTCCAAATCTTTCCAGCAAATCTGACTGTTGAATCCAAGTAAGTCCCCTGGACCGTATTAATAGCAGATAAGTCTTTCAATATTCATTATTCGTTCATAATGAATAATGAATTCAAGCAAATCCCTTTTTTTTTTTTTTTAATTTTAGGTATCAACTGCCACAATTATGTTTTTTCAGTTACATAACTACCACAATTATGTTTTTCATTTTTTTAGTTACATAACTGCCACTTTTGTAGTTACGTAACTGCCTTGTCATGGCCTATATATAAAAAGCTAGTAGGAACTCAAGAAAACATAATTCTCGTTGTCTTCATATTTTTATATTTCTCGTTCCACCTATTCTGAATGTCTTGTCCTTTCTTTTGCAGGTATCATCTTAACCAGAGCCAATAAGGGTCGGTGATGAGAGAGCTGAAAAAAAAATCAATCTCAACTTATTGCAACTGTCAAGTCAATAGAAATGAGAAATATCCAAGGTAGCAGAGTCCAAATGGCCAGACAGAAGGAGACTAAAGCTAGGCCAGCACCCAGTGTTGAAGTTATCAAGCAAAGGGATTTACTGGTGCGTCAAGATAATGATCAACTACAAATCCAAATTTTGCGACACCAGTGGACAAACGACACCATTTCTGAAGATACATTCTGGGACAAAGCTTCTCTCCCCACGTTATGTGCAACTCTCTCTATTGATGGTGACTTCCAATTAATCAAGCCCGAGCTGTGTATCGAATCCAGGAGCACCATCAGAGGAGACTTGGTGCTATGTTTCAAGAACGAGCGGAAGGAGCCACCACTTTCCACTATACACTTTGCATTTCTTAAGGAGCCGCCACCTGGATAGAGCAATTAGGTAGACTACACCACTGATCAACTGGAGTACATGAGACTTCTAAAATATGCCGGAGTTTATAGTGCCATCATCACCTCTACTCGTTTGTGACTCATCAGCACAAACAAGATGGAAGTATGGCATGTCATCATCTCTTGCTGGAGCATCCAGACTCATGCATTAATTACTGCATGGAGGGAGATATCACTAACTCTCTCCCGCTGTGCTTCTGACTATGCACTATTATGGGCTAACTAATGTTGCTACAGCTATGACTTCGCATAAGGAATGTAACCTCGAAGCCTCTTTAATGGCTATGCTAAAGGTTGCCCATGATGATAAAAGGAAACCCTGTTTCTCTGCCTAGATGTCACACTCTTTAAGGAAAGAAGAAAGAACCTATCTTAAGTAGTAAGACCAGCTCGTAGAAAAGAGTAAGCATGTTTATATAATTAGTTTGTATCTGACTTCTTTAACTAATATGTTTCTCTTTTGGCTCTTTGATGTATAGGTACGAACTTGCAGGCTTCACTGTGTTTTGGTTATCACTGTTCATGTTCCCTGGTGGACCAGAAGAAGGTGTAAGCCATCAGATTTTTTCCTTGGCTGTACGCATTGTGTAGGGTCAATGCTTTGCACTAGCTCCTTGCTACATAAGGTCTTTATATCGACATTTTGACTTGTACCACCAAGCTTCTGTTCGTTTTGAGGGTCGATATGTGAACGTATCATATATAGACTTACTTTTCTTATAGTTGTTCTTTTGTAAGTGATTTCAGAACCACCTTGCACAACCAGCCATTAATATGGACTTGAATCTTGCTACTCTTCAGGCATGGGCGTGGGCATGGATTGGAATAAAGGTGAAACAACCACTTCTTTAGCTTATCGATGTTGAGAAAGAGTTCACCTTTCGCCTTTTTGTAAAACCTTTTGTAGGTTATCAAGATAGCAACGAGCTTCATCCTCCAGGTTCTAAAAGCAAGATCATTTTAGTTGATAATTGCAGTAAGTTAGACAAAAGTCAGGCCAGGTATATGCTTTGGTGCATTCCAAGGGCCTTGCCATCTTTGCTTGACAAAGGAGATTTGAATGGGCGCTTCCTAAAGTAAAGGGTCATGGCATATTCGCCACACAGAGTAGCACACCAGTTTGGCTTTAATCAAGGAGTGCCGCGTCTTTTCAACATCACATAGAGCTTCAATTCATGCTGCCAGTCAATCTCACCAAAGGACTTCAAGTACATCCATCCTATGGTGCGACAGTTATTCTTTCCTTCCGTAGAGTATTGTGGAGTTGCTTCTGCTGGTTGGCTAACATACTGGTCGAATTGCATTATCATCTTCCGTGACTATGCCTTTGAATTCGTAGATGATACATTAATATATTGTCATGAGTTCTATCTCAGACTACCATGAAACAGGTATCACAGGTCGACTGGTAACATCCGAGTAGTTGAAGGGCCTGCATCGAACAAGTTAGAATCTTTTGCTGGTGAGCCTTCTTCAAACACAAAGGGTACACCACCTGAGTAGTGGATTCTAGGTCGGCAAAGCGTGCGCTCATTGGGGAGGTAATATGACTTCTTGTGTATAAATTGTTGTTGTTATTCCTCTTTTATTTTCTAGCATTTTTTTGTTATGTTGCTTTTTTCAGATTGATGCAAATTCTCTTCTAAGTTCACATCGCTCTAGTGGTACTGTTACACTAGTGATGGTACCAAATGATAAGGTTAACAGCTTAGACAAAATTGATTATGAACCTTCTTCAAACCCTTGTGATGACAATGGAAGTAATGTCAACAAGACTGAAGAGCTCAATTATGAGGATGATGGCCATACTGTTGATGATGGGATCACAAGCGCACTTTTTGTCAATGCACCTATTGAGTCCCATCCTCCCTCAGTTGTCGACGTGTCTTGTGAAGATATGGTAGCAACTTCAGAGGACTACGTTGCATTGGAAGAGATGAATTTCTTTCATGGCTTTACCGTGCCTTCTCACTTAATAGGACCTTTAGAGAGTCTTAATGCCATAGATAAGGAATTCTGGGCCAATTCTTTTATGTTGGGGACAGAGGTAGCCATTGCGATGGTGAAAATGATCGACGAAGCCATGTTACTGATGGACAGATGTTGGAGTTAATTATCAGTGATAGAGCTGAAGCAACTTAAATGTGTTGAGGAAGCTTGTATGTTGTAGTTCAAAGTTAATTGCTTATAGCCTATTACTGACAAGGCCAAGAGATTGTTGAATACATGGATGCCAAGGGGCATCATGACAAATTGGTGATGAAACTTCAGGAGATTCAAGCAGAGATTGCTGCAGCGAAAATTTTGATGGAGACTTCTTTAGGAGATGATGACTTGGAGTTCGTGTTAGGCTTGGATTGTAAGCCTTAGTTTAGATCTGTTTGTTACTCGGTTTTCATTTTGAACGATTTTGTTAACACTCCTGTTTACTTGAAAATAATTTTGAATTTGTTGCAATTATTAGTCATTTCTTTATATATGTACATATATATGGGTGAATGTCAAAATTCGACTTAAGCCTGTTAGTAACGTGTGCATGCGCTTAGGAAGCATTACTTTCACTTAGTGGCAGCAATTCATAATAGAAGCTATATGATTCTTATGTCACGCTTCGGAGTATTACTCTCACTTGCAAGCAATAACATTATTACGACTTAAAAATAGTAGATCGATCGTGCTTTGAGCAGTGATAGTATCATGTTTCACTTGCCACCTTAGTAATAGAATTTAGTTGGTTAAGAGGGTATTTCCCAATACTTAACTATCAATCACATGTGTTTAAAGCATTCATTTTTACCGAATTAGGTGTGACCTTGTCTTATCATGCACCTAGGAGACAATGCTTCCACTAGTCAGCATGTCATAGTTGCGTCGTCGCACACTTAGGAGACTATACTATTACTAAGTAGCAGCAACGTATATAATTAATGCTTTATGTGTTAACTATCTTTATGCGTCAAGGAGACGAATATCTAACTTTATAGCAACAAAAAAGACTTTGATAATGCAAGCCATAATTTCATTCAAATGATAATAATGAAAGTACATATATTGCATTTATATATGAAATTTCTTAATATACTGGAAGTTAATGGGTACTCTAATTTTGTCATTGGTTGGATTCAAAAGCTTGTAGTAGTTGCTATCATGAACTTCATGAATGACAAAGGGGCCTTCCCACTTTGGCGTGAACTTAGGCGCCAGAATACCTTACTGCACATGCTCTACTGCATGAAGTACAATGTCGCTTTGGTGAAATGATCGCTTCCTAACCGACCAATCATAAGTGGTGCTGAGCCGTTGTTGATAATTGGCGAGGTTGTGTTTAGCAGTGTCTTGCCTTTCTTTTAATGCTTCTAAGTCCAACATGTGTAGAGTATCTAGTTCAAGATTTGCATTAATAGTTGATCCCGCAGAGGGAACCAAGATCTATATGGTCATCACAGCCTCTGACCTATACACGAAGGAGAACAATGTTGCTTGTGTAGGACTGCGCTTGGATATCCTGTAGGCCTATAATATTAAGGGAAGCTTGTCATGCCATTCTTTATGATTGCCATGCACTATGCGACTGGGGTAGGCACAGATCGATTTGGTTCGGTTTTTCCTAAAATCAAACCAAACCATAATTCGCGATTTGTTTTTTTTTTTCCTTCCAAACTAAACCATTAAGTAATGGTTTGGTTCGGATTAGAAAATTTTAAACCATTAAATAGCGGTTTGGTTCGGTTTGGATTAAGGATTGAATCAAAATTCTAACTAAAAATTTTATTTGTCCTAGTATTTTGTACATTTGTGTAGATACTTAAATATTTATATTATTTTACAAAGTTTATATTATAAATCACGAGAAAATACTTTATGAATTAATCATACTTTTAATCTATAGTTCTCTATAAAATCAGTTATCTACTAATAAAATATATTCACCAACCAATACATAGTAAGTCATAATTTATAATTTTTAATAGAACTATCAAGTCAATTATCTACCAATAAATTTAGCTAAAATAAAAAATCATCTATCAATAAAATTTATTAACGAATAAAATGATCAGCTGACAAAATATATTAAAAAATTAATACATAATAAGAATTTATAACTGAGTAAATAAATTTCATATTTTATAAAGTTAAAAGCTATTAAAAAAGACAATAGTTCATCATTAATTAAAAAAAATACATATCATGAGCCTAAAAAATTTTAAAATGAACATGTTGATTTTAATCAATATTCACCAAATAATAAATATCAAATGAAATCATATGAACATATAGGAAAATATTATTATATTTTTCTAAAACGGTTTGGCTCGGTTTTACGGATTGGTTTGGTTTACCTTCCAAATTAAACCATAAATTTACGAATTAGTTCGAATAGAAAATTTTTAAACCAAACCATTAAAAAAACCATATTTTCGTTTTGAATTGGTTCAGTTATGGATTGATTCGTTTCAATTGGTTTTTTGGCCCACCCCTACGACTGAGTACCTTTAAGAGCGTCTTGTTGGTAGCTTTTGTCTATCCATTTTCTTGAGGATAATACGGAGTAGACTTCACATGATCAATATTATAGGAAGTCAATAGTTGCTGGACATGTGAGTTGATAAAGGGTGTCCCATTATCAAAGAGAACACGTTTTGGAATCCAAATTGACAAATGATATGCTCTTTTATGAAAGTCGCTACCACCGGTCCAATAGCTTTCTTCAATGGTATTGCCTCCACCCATTTGGTGAAACACTCTATTCCTGCTAAGATCCAAATACACCCCTTTGATGGTAGATGGATCGAACCAATCAAGTTGAATGCCTAAGTGCGAAATGGCCATGGAATAGTTAGGTTGTGCAGTCTGACAGTGGAAGCACGGATTGTATGACCATGTTTCTAACAAGCAATGTACTTCTTTACAAAGTTGAAGGCATCAGTCTCCATGGTAAGCCAATAATATCCTAGATCCAACAAATGATAGTATAACTTCCTTCATCCTTGATGCTTGTCACCATCTCCAGAGTGGGCTTTAGCCATTATAGTGTCTATTTCACGAGGAGCGATACATATAAGCGGTTTTCTCATGAACGATACCCTGTATAGTTCATCTTCATGCATGATATACTTCCTTGCTTTGTGCTTGACTAGCCATGCATCCGTGCTATTTGTGGGCAGGGTGTTATTCTTCAGATAATCAGTATATGGTCGTCGCTAGTCACTAGCGCTTGCCACAAAGTTGCATTCACCCTATTCTGGTAACTCTGAACATTTTGGGTAACTCATTTGCAGCTGAGAAGCGTCTTTGGACATGGTTGGCCAATACTAACCAGTGCGTTGAATGCAGCGATATAGAGGTGGCCCTTCCTCTCTACACCTGAGTTTATGGTATTTATCTAACTTAAGATGAGCTTGCTTTGTATAGATATAACGTGCTAGGATATCGTCTAGACCTTTGAAGTAGAGGATGTCATTAATGCGAGTAAAATTCTTCAGAGTTGACACAGAAGCTGCATTAGGTTACGCCAATTGCATCTTGATGGGCATGCACCAATCATCTTGCACTTCCTCCTCTTCATCCATTAAGTGTAAAGCTTTGTAGAGAATAAATTTCTTAATTACTTGAATATTCAGGTTATCGTCCTCAGTTTACATGGGAACCTTAAAGGCCAGTGTTGCTAGTGCATCTGCATAACGATTACTTGACCGCTTGGTGTGCTCATATCTTACTAAATTGAATTTCCCCACAAGAGCTTGCACTACGGTCCTGTAAGGTGCAAGTGTTGGCTCTTTAAGGGCAAACTCATAAGTAGCCATCTAGCAATTCTTCCGAATAAAGCTGATCGTGACAACAAATATTCAATAGGATCAGAGTTAGTGACAAGATTAACTTTATATGCCAAAAAGTAGTGGCAAAGCTTATGTGTTGTAAATACCAGTGCAAAACAGTGTTTCTCACATGCTGGGTAATTAATCTCACTTCCTTGAAGGGAGCAACTTAGGTAGCACACTGGGTGCTCGATACCATCAAGTTCTTGAGCCAGTAAGGTACCGATGGATTTATCTGTGGATGTTAGATAGAGGATCATTGGCAGGCCTCTTACGGGCATAGTTATTGTCTGGGGGAAGGTAAGCATTGCCTTAATTTTTTGCATTGCCTCCTCTTGATGCTGCCTCCACTGAAATGGAGTTCCTTTCTTCATAAGGTGCTGTAAGGGATATGAATTTTCTGCCAATGCAAGTATAAATTGCCTAATATAAGAGACTTTTCCCAAAAATGTCTTCAATTCCTTTGGATTAGTTGGTGAAGGCATGGACTGTATGGCCTGAACCTTAGATGGATCAACATCAATCCCTTGTCTATGAACAACGAACCCAAGGAATTTTTCGGATGAGACTCTGAACATACACTTCAGTGGATTCATACGTAGCTTATATAGCCTACATCTCTCAAATACCTTATGTAGGTGGATCAAATGATCAGGTGCCTTCCTGGACTTGATGACTATGTCATCAACATAATCTTTCATGAAATCGTGTATCATCGAGTCATTGCTCTCTGTTAAGTGGCGCCCGCATTCTTGAGCCCAAAAGGCATTACGATGTAATAAAAGTTTCCTACTAGTGTTTTGAAAGAAATGCATCCAGCGTCTCCAGCAACCATCTTGATTTGGTTGTACCCACTAAAACCATCCATGAATGAAAACAATTCGTAGCCAGCTGTGGCATCTACTAGTGTATCTATGTTAGGAAGTGGGAAATCATCCTTTGGGCATGCCTTAGTGAGATCACGAAAGTTGACACAAACACATATTTGTCCATTCTTCTTCTTTACCGGTAGATATAAGCTCAGCTAGTAAAGCTTCGGTACGTAATCCCCAGTGGAGTCGCTAAAATACAGATGAGAGGCTCCTGCTATTAGCGGTCATGCACGTGTTGTATGGGTCTCACGCTTGGCACGTGACTTTGGAATGCTGCTGAGGAGATGATACTTGCTGATGGGATGGCTTGGAGAGAATGACAGGGGAAGAGTAACAGGTAGTCTCAAGGTCTCGAATACACAAGTGACAAGTAAGGGAGCTTGAGTAGACCTCGTGCATCAAACTTATGGTTCTTGAGCAGTTGAGATGGAAATATGCTTGAGTTTCCTTGATTGATCTTTCTGAGTAGGGCCTCCTCTATAAAATGTTGTTTTTCTTCTCTCTTTAAAAGTTACAAATGAGAAGGAATGACTGAGTATTTATAGGTACCTGGTGTGGATGACGAACGTCAGATCACATAAGTGATTTACGGATGAGATGGAGTAAGCTTAATTCATGTTTATCCTGAATGAGCTCCTTATGGGCCAAGGCCAGTCATCACTTGTGTGTGCATGAGCCTGCCTAAGAAAGGTTAGATGAGGTGGACCGACCCAGCGATCCCTATTCCGAGCCCACCAAACCAAATCTCCCTAAGCCATCCCAAAGATTAGACCAGGCTCCCTGGGCTCTGTCACCTAACCTGCGAGTCAAGCCTAATAATTAAATTATAATATATAAAATTATAAGCCTACTTACATGTACTAAAGGTAGAAGTTGCCTATTACTCATCCCTATTTTTTAATAGGGAAGAGAAATAAAGTAAACAATAATGATAATCCAGCATTTTTTCCTTTGACTTCTCGTCTATTTTCTTTTATACTCACTTTTATTTATGTTTGAAACACTTTTGATAAGCATATGGTGCATAAATGTATTTGTTCAGTGTTCTTCACTTGGGATCCAAGCGATCTCAACTGTGATGAGTTGAAGCGACTCCATAGTAGGCTTGGAAGCCATAACGCCATTTCCCAGAATCAAGATCGAAGCGACCTCATTCATGGTTGATCAAAGCGGTCACTCCATGGTAGTCGCTATTGCTTGGTAGAAGCACCTACTCCTGAGCGTACGATGGGTGCAATACCCATTTCTGCAACATCATTTATGAGATCGAATTAACTAATAGCAGGTTTGGCAGCCGTAATGCCGATTCATAGAATTAAGGTAGAAGCGACCTCATCCATGGTTAATTAAAGCAATCACTTTATGGTAGTCGTTATCGCTTGGTAGAAGTCGCTATCGCTTGGTAGAAGTCGTTATTGCTTGGTAGAAGCATCTTCTCCTAAGAATTCGATGGGTGTAATACCCATTTTCTACTACATCATTTAAGAGATTGAAGTGATCTCAGTTATGACGAGTTGAAGCAACTCTACAGTGGGTTTGGTAGCCATAATGCCATTTCGCAAAAATGAAGTCGAATCGACCTCATCCATGATTGACCAAAACAATCACTTCATGGTAGTCATAACCGTTCAGTAGAAGTATCTGCTCCTAAGTGTGCAGTGGGTGCAATATCCACTTCAGTAACATCCTCTTGATGAAATTGAAGCAATCTCAGCTGTGAAAGATCAAAGTGATCCCACAGTAGGATTGGTCGCCATAACACCTTTTGCAAAGATTAAGGTCGAAACAACATCATCCATAAATGGTTGGTGCGATCATGTCATGGTGGTTGCAATTGCTTAGTAGAAACATCTCCTTTTAATTATGCATAGGTGCAATGCCCCTCTTTGCAACTTATTATAATCAAGTGATTAAAGTATAGTTAGCATCCAATCTCGAAGTGAACTCATGACAATCATGACATCTGTAATCCTAGATCATATGATCTCAAGAGTTGAAGCAACTCTACCAATGCACAAACCGTAAGTGATAGCTTGGAATGAGTTGCTGCCCCATCATATAATGACATGCCATCAACTAGTGAAGAATTAGTTGATACTTGAACTTTTGGAAGGCTTTTTCCCTAAACATGACTACTACAAGAAGTATCTACCTATCTTGAAGAACACTCACTTGAAATAAGCACTTAAGATTGAAGCATTCTAAAGTGATGTACCTATCTTGATACTCATAGGCAATGCACCTCCAACGTGAAGAGAATAACACATTGTGATGAAGAGTCGATACACGCATGTGAGTACAATGTTTAGTTGATGATAGCAGACATGAGTTCCCAATGAAAGCTACCACATTACCCAGTATTGGTGACAATTTTTAGAGTATGCTTGATGGATGAGTGGAGCATGTTTGTTTGCTTTTGATCTCTCCCTAGTGTGCTTTCCTGGCTTTACGAATACGTGGTCTTGTTTGACTAAGTATTACAATAGGAAAGTGGAGATGATATTAAGGTTATTCCAACTCCCACAATGAAATGTTGATGCTGAGTTGACAAACCATCGATAGTTTGCTTGTGGAGTGCTACTAGCATGATGGAGAACAAATCATTATTGACAAATTGATTTGCTTCACTAATAGAATTAATCTTCGACAGCAAAATGACAACGCTTCTAACTATGTTGAGATTTTTCGATTATGTACAATACCTATGAAGACTAGGATTTGATAACTGACTTTGGAAAACACAATTGAATATGGAGCAAAGGTGTAGGCGCATATAATCCCTCAATCCTTATTGAAGTAGAATTAAGTATGGAGCATAAATGTAGGCATATGGGATCCTTCAATCCCTATTGAAGTAGAATTGAGTACAGAGCAGCAATGTAAGTACATGTGGACCTGTATCAAGGTTAGAAGAGGCCGATTGCCAGAATAACATAAGTCCACTCATGGGCAATGCCTAAAGGTCAGTGCTAGAGTGACCCAAGATTACCCATGGGGTTGTGCCAAGTCTAGCAAAGACTAGGTGCCAAAACAATGCAAGATTACTCGTGGAGGTCGTATCAAATGTAGAGGAGATCGAGATGGCAACAACGACCCATATCAAGGCTAGAAGAGGCTGGGTGCCAGAGTAACATAAGTCCACTCGTAAGCCGTGCCAAAAGATTAGTGCTAGAGTGACACAAGATTACCTGTGGGCTCGTGCTAAGTCTAGTAAAGAATGGGAGAGAGCTAGAGCAACACTTAAGCCCACAATGAAGCCAAAAAAAAAAAACAACAAAGTGGTGTCTTGTCAACTTGCAAGAGGATCACAGCACATTAAAAAAGAAAAAATTGAAAAAAATCGTATTAAAAAAAAGGAGAAATTAGTTAAAAGGGGTTATCTTTAAAAAAATTAAAAAAAAAGAAAAAAAAAAGGAGCAATTTTGTAGCTTGATCGAGCTCTAGAAGATGGAGATTTTAATTCACTGGTTGATCCAAGGTTCCAAGATAATTACAACCAAATTTAATAGCCCACATGGTTGCTTATGCCATTGGTTGTTCCACTATTTAGCATATCGTCGGCCAAGAATGAGCTAGATTGTGCGATCTCATTGTCGGTCGAAAAAATTGCGAATTGCTAGAACCAGAATCTATTGCCACGTCGGTCACTCCATGTAGACTATCCATTGTGAAGTAACGAAGTTTAACTCAGAAAACTCACCGAGTCCATCATCGCCATGCATCTTAGCAAGCTTACTGCTAAATATAATAACTCCAATGATGGTGATAGAGATGGAAGCTTTATGGCTGGAAGAGGAGCGGCTAGAGTTCTCTGCATATAGTAGCGATGTTTTTGGTAAGCTCCAATGCCTTGTCAACTTACTATTACCGTTGAGATACGAGAACGATGGAGAGAATTTCGATTTGAAATCTGGAATTGAGCCTTGCATAGGTTTTCTTCAACGAGAGATTTTTTCATCGGAAATTATGGAGAGCATCTCGCCAGAGGATCTTTAACTTATGATAAATTTCTGCATCGTTGGTCTTAGGTCGTTGTGAAACAATCCACTGCAGAGATTCTTCATCTCCTCGTGAAGAACCAACCACAGCGATGATCAGATAAGATGGAAAATCGAAATATGAATTAAAAAAAAAAAAGGAAAAAGAAGATAGAAGAAAACACAAATAGTGAGGATTTGTAGAGAAGGATGTTCAACTTTCCAAATGGACATGCATCGGTTATAAATTAAAAAAACTGATATATTGAATGAGATATTCAATGAAATTAATGGAGAAGGTTTTTATGCCGTTTAACATACCATAAAAAAAGTCAGTTATAAAGCTATGGAAATGTGAAGGGAAAGTAAATAAAAAGAAAGTAGTGGCGGATATATGCACTAATAAAGTAAAGGAAATTTTATAAGATTATCCTTGGTTCATACTGCAGGGGCTTCGGCCTTGTACCTTTATGCCACCCTAGCTACCCCAACGCAATTTCTTTTTCCTTTGTAAGGGGGCAATATGTTGTCGCATTGCTGCTCACTCCGGAGCTACACATCACTTACACGATAATATTTGCCCCATTTAGGCATTTATTGCTGTGCGTTAAAGCTTATTTTAATGCTTTCATTTAATTATTAAGCATTATAAAAAAAGAAGAAGATGATGATGATGAAAAAGACAAGATGATCATTATAAGATGCAATATGAAATAAAATGCAAGAAAATGAATCTTTCAACAACGGTTAAAAAACGAAGGCTATTTCATGTTACTTCAATTCATAGAAGGAAAACCTAGGTCATATTGGTCCACTTAGTAACCTAAGTGCTTGTGCAACAACAAAATTGCTTCATTAGATATTCTATAACAAGTTTGAAGAAGACTACTTTAGCTTAATTTACTTCATCCAAAAATATAACAAGTTTGGTTCATTGACAAATATAAGAAGTGTTAGCTATATCAATATAGTATACAATTTCAGGTCAAGTGCAACTTCTTATTGGTGTTCTACAACAACTTTGAAGAGAACATCTATTTAATGAAATGCCCAAAATCCCCTTTATGACTTTGCTAAAAGAGTTTTTGGCCAGGGTGTAAAATGTGGAGAGTCATTTTGGTAATTGGGCCCAATTCAATGCCACAGGTTAGTCTTCTGGACTAGTGACTGGGCTTAGAAGATCAAGTCTAATAAGGGATGTCGTAGGGAGATTCGGCTTTGTAGGCTCGGAATAGGGATCATCGAACAGGTTTTATTCCGCTTTTGATCTTATTCGGTTTTCTCGTACGCGAAAAATAGACTCCAAAAATATCTTCTTGAGTTAATTTGGCTAAAATAGGGCTTATTTGGAAAAAAAAAAAAAAGAAGAGCCTATTTCTATTTTATATTAAAGATAGGCTATTTTAATAAGAAAATGAGCTTCTTTTTATTATAAAAGCCCTCATTCTATTCTAGGCCCATATTCAAAGCTCATGCCCATATACATAAAATAAGGAATGGATTCTGGCCGTTAGATTCATGAAGAGATCCAATAGTTGCAAGCAATGCTTCATCTCAACCATTCATCCGGAAGTCATCCGACGGCTACTACTAGCCTCCAAAATCTATAAATAAGATGCTTCTCCTCTTATTTGAAAGGATTCTGTAGATTGCTAAGATTAAAAGCAATGCAGATGCTCTATTGAAACATCTTTAAGAAAGATCAAAGCACTCATTCTATCAAGAATGAGTCAAGAATGATCGAGTCTACTTAATTTGATCTTTTGTCACACTCGAGCACTCGAGAAACTGGGTTCGTTTGTTCTTTCTCCCACACCTCTTTTTGCGATATCCTACACGTGCCATCAATTCAAGACTTTTCTCATGTCGACCGCAATGCTTATTGCACGTGATCGCCCAACTACAGTAACCCCACGATACAAATAATTTGTTTAACCTTCCTCTCTTTGTACATAGGGAGAATGAAAATGGAAGCTTGGTATATATACATAGTAAAGTGCTGATTTTAAAGGTTGCATTCTCCCACATAAGAGAGAGACTTAATACTTTAATTTTGAATCTAAAAATCAGCATATTGCAATACTTCTTCCTCAATAAAGTCGAAATAAGAGGTACTACAAGATTAAGTATAAAAAGCCCACCCTTTTGAAAATCTAGTATTGCAAATATGACAACCTTTGTAGAGGGATCCACCTTTAAAAAGAAAACCTTGACAAATGGACTTATACTTTCATAGCAAGAATCAATAGATAGCATGGGATAGGGGTTTCCCTGTCATAAGCAAAGGGAGCTTGGAATAAATCTTACAAGCTCATCCTTTGGATTAAAATTAAACTTAGATGTAGGGATATATTGTACTAAAAGTTTCCAAGAATTTGGAAAAAAATCCATAGAAAGGAGAACTATTTTAAAAACTTTAAATTAGGTGTCATATAACTTACTTATATCATTTGCTTTGATTAAATCACTTATGCCCCTACGCATTCCACTAAAAATTAATGATGAGATAAAAAGGAAAAAAAGAAAAAGTTATTGAGTGAGTGAATGATCGCTTTCTTCTCTTGAAGAATTTCCTCTCTTTTTTTCTTTCTACTCAAAAAGTACTCTCTACTACTCAAAGAGGAGCTTAAACTAGATTCCTTAAGGCAAACTAATTTGTAGTTCCTACTTTAATAAGGGTCATACCTGAAGGAGATTCTTATAAGCTGATATTGCTATCTTTGCTTAGGTTAGAATTTTGTCCCTCATTAAGCCTCATCCCTAACATCCTTAAAATGTGAAAGTGAATAGGTTTTGAAGTTTTAATAGGAGTTTGGCCAAAAAAAGAAGTTTTGAGAGGAGTTTCAACTTAGGGTTAGTCTTCAATTCCTAACCTTTGTAGCTAGGGGTATTCACAGTTCGGTTAACTAGACCATAGCCTTATTTTTTAAACTTAATTGTAATGATCGGTTTTTTAATATCCTAATCCTAAATCGATCCATTATAAATGGTTAACCTTTTTTGATCAGTTATTTTTTTTTTCGGTTTTTGGGTTTAACCATTCAACATAATAATTATGCAAAATTTACGGTTGACTATGATCGAATTATATCCGATTATTTATATAATGGCTTATTCTAATAAGCCTTAGATGTAAAATAGATTTTACCTTATATCCAACTATTTAAATGGTTTTTAACCATTTAACATAATGAATTATTTTAATAAGCCATAGAGGTCAAATGTGTTCTTCAAATGGCATTATTATGCTTGTTAGTAAGAACCTTATTATCAAGGTTCAATTGCTCTGTGGAAGTTCTTCTACGATAAATTTTGCATGAACATAGCATTCCTGATTATTAGGGAGCTGATTCTGTTTGGCATTAGCGTACAGACAATTATCGTAGGGTCCGTCTTCCGACAACTTTCAAATGTATATAATTATTATAAGTTAAGTTATATACATATATATGGAATCTGAAGAGCTACATATAACATCTTAACTTTTCTTGTTTTGATTGTTCACAAATTAACATGTTAAGAATTCAATTATAGCTAGCTTATATGTCGTCCGAACTATTTAACTATAAATTTTGCATACTCAATACAAGTACGCTCAACAAGTTATAATATCCAACTATTTATATTTTTAACAAAATAATATAAGCATATTATAAATTATATATATAAATACATATGGTTAATCGAAATCATCGGTTTTTTATTTTTATAAACTGGAACTGAAAACTGAAAAAATTAAAAACTCCAATTTTTAAAACCTAAAATCAATTGACCAGTTAACCCTTTTTTTTGGATTGGTTTTTCGGTTTTAGTTTGGTTATCCTAAACATTCAATTTTTTTGCATACCTCTACTTATAGCTATTTACTTTGGATAACCTAAGGGGAGAGATCACTTCTTCACTAATTAAAGGCTTGAGCTCTTATTTTGGGGTCATTGGATTTGCTTCTTGTGTCAAACCTTTTTCAACATTTATTGGCGTAGATACTCCATTGCCATTAAGGTTTTGAAAATATAATAAAAATATTTTATATTGAACCTAAATTCCAAATTATTAAAAAATAATAAGAAAAGAGAGAAGAAGAAGAAGAAAGGAGAAAGAGAAGAAAATGATTTAAAAAATAAAATAAAATAAAAATTTAAAAATAATAATAAAGAAAAGAAAAAAATAATAAATAAAGTTTTTAAATTAATATTATAGGCTAAATAAATAACTTAGGCTTAACATAGTATAGATTTTGATTTTACATAAAACTTGGACGAAATTAAGTAGCCCATAGTAGGCTGGACTATTTAACTGGCTCCATTTTGAAGCTTTATATATTGTTTATGTGCAAGCAAATTTAAGGCACAAGCCAACAGCTTGTATGGGTAGGTCATTGTAGTGCTTTCGAAAGGTCAAGAGTTTGAACCATAGGGGAGGCGAAATGGCTAATCTTTTTTCCTACACATGCTACGTGTCGACTAGACACACTAACATCAGCAATCATCTTCAACCTTAGGAAAGTAGCAGACTTCATGCGAACTAAGCTCGAATGATTACCTTTGGAGTAGGATACAACCGGGTTTAGTTTCGGACAAGTTGTATGAACCCAAACCCAAACCCGCTACATTGTAGGGCATACCAAACCCGACCCTATAATATTGTAGGGTTTTCCTTCTATATCCAAACCCGCCTTATAGAATTTACTCTAAAACCCACCACTCTCCTGATTACTCGCATGACTATCAACCCGATTACTTGCCCGATTATCCGTCCAATTATCAACCTAAACCTGCCTTGCTTATTGTTTTTTTTTTCAATAGATTCAGCAAACTTAAGCCAAGTGTAATAATATAGCAATTCACCTTCTTTTTACCAACCTGTTTTTAAATTTAGCTTGTTACTATGTTTATATTTAGTAAATGTATTTAAATTAATTTTTTTTATTAGGACTAATGGATCGGGTGGGTATCCATCGGGTTTTAGTAGTATCTAAACCCAACCTTAATATCCTATAGGGTTTTTACCTATGTCTAAACTTGATCCTATTACCCTATAGGAGTAAAACCCTATAAGGTTTTATTGGGTTGGATGGGTCGGAAACCCATTAATGGCCGACCCGATTGCATCCCTGCTTTGGAGCATGATTTGATCGCTTTTTCTTCGTGATTTCACCAAATTAATGGTGAAATCACAAGTACACTTGGAGTACTTTGAATCTAGATCAATTTTTGGTCTTGATTCATAGTTTAAGGTAGTCAAATTTAAGAATGAAAATTAAGGAAAGTTTAGACATGAAATGAGCTCAATCACCTTTAATGGTGATTTTTGATCTATTCAAGATGAATTGAAGCATCCAAGAAGCATTATTTAGTGAAAAATGCTTGAATATTCTTTTGAATTTACCTAAAAAACTCAAAATCATCATTAATCATAATCAATAATGAAATCTTAATTTTTGTGATTTTAGGTTAGAGCAATTTAACATGTTTCCAACTTTGCTCTATCTTAAGTAGTATAAATAAGACCAAGAGCAAGTCATATCCACAAGCAATTTCATAGAAAAATCACCCCTAAAAGCTCAAATCGAAGTGCTTTAGATTTTAGGATTTGAAATCAAATTTCTTTGATTTCAGTGTTTCATGGGTAAGATTAGCTTAATTATCTATGTTTTGGATGAATGAGTAAGAAAAAATATTTAATGGTAAGAAAATGAAAAGCTAATACTTAATGGAAACACATGGTCCAATTCATTTTTAGTTTTAGCACAATAAATAAATAAATAATATATTTAATAATATTAATATATGACTTATTTGAATTAGTGGGTAAGTATTAATTTTATTGTGATAAATGGAATGATCATGCATTATTTTCAACTAGTGAACATTGTACTCATGTTACGTGTGCAAATTTAATAATTTCAAAATTTAAAAAATAAATTGCAACAAATCCTAAATCTTTTATCATAAAATATTAAATTATTTACTGAAAAAAAATTTCATCTAAATTTTAGATTTAATAAAAAATATGGCAGTTTTTTTTCTTAGTGTAAAAGGAAAAGAAATGATGGAGCAGTTGTCTAAAAGACAAGATTATGAGTTTTTTGGAGAGAGTAGTTATTATTTCAAAAAAGAGTTATAGAAAGAGTGGTCATTATTTAAAAAATGAAGTTATGGTTTTTATGGCTGGTCCAAAACCGGTAAGAGTTTTTTAAGTAATTGGGTTTGATTTTAGACTTATAAAGTAAGACCTGAAAACAATGCACAATCAAGGGGCATTAGGGATTATCTAGTATGATCACTTTGATACTCAAGTCAATATTTACTCAAGGTGGGAAGTAGATAGAGATGGAGAAGAGGAGTTATTAGTTTGGCATATCAACAGGTTGTGTAAGTGCATATCTCTTGCCTTCCTAAAGCTTTTAGAGGGATTATTTAAATTTGAACGACTTGTTATAGGTTGCAAGAGTCAGGAATCATGAGCGTTAGGCCATGAAGGCACGTCCTAATTCCAGTAGGGGTAAGAATGGTGGAGGTTATAGGAGCACATGTCAAGTGACTTAAGTTAGCTTTGTTTGAGTCAAAGGATTACTCTTAGCCTCGAATATCTTGTGATAAGTAGATAAAATCGTGCTTAGGCCTAATAGATCAGTCCAAGCTTTAAATGGGAGCCCAATATACCAAAATTTATCATCAACAATTATTAAATAATTGATGAATAATATAAGAATATTATTGATGGTTAAATATGGATTATGGGCTTCCTAGCCCTATTCTAACTCGTTGCATATTGGAACTAGCTCGTTTGGCTTAAGCCTAACTTATTCTTGCTTGGCTCTAATCCCAAGACGAATTTCAGTTAGCCTAAGAGACCGACCTATCAAATCATGCGTCTGTCAGACTTTAAGCTAAGCCTACTTAGTGCACTCCTTCGAATTACCACCAATTCTATTAGAAGACATGGTTAGACATAGATTATTGGCCTAGCACCCACATCCATGATAATCATTGTCAACCCTCCACTACTTCATGATTACATGATGCAAATAACTACCAAAGGCTTGTCTCCTTTAAATACCTTTCCTGCTCATTCCAAATGACAAGTATATTACTCTGATCACCATAATATCTCTTTAACTTTTATGCATTTTTAATGCAATTTGATTTGAGCATTAGAGTTGTTAAATTGGATAACTCCCTAATGCAACATCGATTGTATTTTATTTTACAAGCCTAGTGTACAAGTCCAATCCCAATGATTATTTCCTCCTCTTTAACAAACAATAATTATAAACTCTAAGTGCAAGGTGGTATCTCTAACTTTGACATTATACGTAAACTACTCATATGTTTATGAAAGTAAATAAACCACGCGACGGATTACCAAACCAGAAAAGAGAGAGAATTAAAAATAAAAAGCCCGGCCCATCGAGGAAGAGGAAGATGCGAGAGTTCAGGCCCCTCTTCATGGACCAAGGAAACTAAAGTTGTACGAGCAACTCGACACCTGCCTATCTTTTGATTTTCTCAGTTTTTTAATTTCACTTACCCTCCTTCCCCACTCCTGTCTAATTGACAAAACAAGCGCAACCCAGACATCCACATTTCACTACCGATCAACGCTTCCTTTTCTTCTTCTCGCAGTTTGTTATTACTTTATCTAACTAACAATGGGTTCAGGTCTCTCTCCTGTCCTTCTCTCTCCTAGGGTTTCTTTGTCTTGTTTTGTTCTTACATACGTTACGGACTGCTTTTTACATAAGAAAATGCTACTAGAAATTCCAAGACTTACTAGGGATTGCGATGATTAATCTTCCCAGTAAATTTGGTTGAGTTGTGTTTATTGCATCGTCGTTTTTTTTAATAACTTCAATGCATGGTTTAGATGTCATGCTGTTGCTTTCTTTCTTGTTTTCTTTTTTTTTTTTTTTTGGTTTAATGTGATCTTATTTGATTGTTACAGATGCGGATATGGAGGATTATGGTTTCGAGTACTCGGATGACGAGCCTGAAGAACAAGATGTTGATATTGAAAATCAGTATTATAATTCCAAAGGTGTGGTGGACTTAAATTGATTGATATCGTGTTGGGTTAGCTTAGGGTGCATTTAATTTAATGAAAGTGCTCTTCCGTGAGTTTCGAATGAATGTTCTGGAATTGTTATCTATAATGTTCGAATGTTAGTGTGTTAATGGGGCGCGGTTTTGCGAAGTGGTTGGAAGTGCATGAGGCCATGCTAATATTTGTTGCAGAAGTGAATTAGAAATACGAAATTTGGATTTCTTTTTAAAAAAAGATAATATCATTTTCCTTGAAGTACGTCCTTTTTTAATGGATATCGGTTTATATTCTCGAATATAATTTCCTTTTTACAAAGATGTGAAGATGTTTCTCATGGAGAAGGTGTTCTAGTAGAGTGGATCAATTGTGGGTTTACTGAACCAAGTTTGTTTGTCCTAGGCCATAATTTGCTACTTAACTGGGGACTGGCCCCGGATTTGATTTGGACAAATGAGTTCTAAAGGCTCTAATTTCACGCCCTGACAGATAAAATGCCATCCTTATTTGAACCCTTGAAGGCATTGAGCAAACTCAAAAATATAAATTATGTGCTGATCTTATATATTTTCTTGAACCTTTTGCTGCTTGTGTGTGTGTGCAGTTTCCTATTTTCCTTTTGAATGATAGTCCTTTTTTTCCCCCCTTCTATGTTAATTAAATAGGTCTTATTGAAAGTGATCCTGAAGGAGCACTTGCGGGTTTTGCTGAGGTAGTTCGAATGGAGCCTGAGAAAGCTGAGTGGTGAGCATCCTAACTATGTATCTGTGTCGTTACTAAGATTATTGGTTAGTTTTTTTTCCCTTATGAAATCTGTTTTAGATTTTTATGGGTACATGTTTTTGGTCCATGGAAATTTTGATGGAATCATAATCTGAAGAAGGAAAACAATGTGCTTGGTTGCAATCTACAGGCATTCCTTGTAGGGTAGTTCTTGTGCTTGCAGGTAACTGATCCACAGTGTTTGTGTTCTCTGTTAAACAACTGAAAAAAAAAAAAAAAAAAAAAAAGAAGAAGAAAAAGAAGAAGAAACACAAAAGAGGGAAGTGGGGTGGGGTGGGGTGTGTGTATGGGGCACCAAGAAGCAACTCAAAAAAAGAAAATAGCCCTATATACTTGTTAAATGTTTAGATTTAGATCAGCTGGTAGTGGATTAGGAGGTCTTGAATTCCTCATTACTTGATTCCATGTGTTGGGCTTGGGCCTTTATTACTGTTTTAGCTCTCAAGAGTATTGAAATATATAATGCAAAACCTTTTAAATCATTGTGTATGGATGTAAATTTAATAGACTACCTTATGTGGAGGAATTTAATAATAGCAAGGTATATATTACTTCATAGTATGCGTAGGTAGTGATAGTTTAATTCCAGTAATGGAGATAAGAGGGGTTTATCTGTTTGATTGGGTGTTGCATTGTTTAGTAGTGCTAGTTTTTCCCATGAACAAAATTTATTTAAATGATGGGATTTCAATTTTCATTGAAAATTCCATTATTTGAAGAGTCAAACTTTCAAAGGAAACCTTCCTTTTTAGTATATCTCCAGTAAGTTAAACTATTGTGGGTATGGTAATTTTATTTTTTTCCCCCCATAATACTTTTTTGTATCCTCAGGGGATTCAAGGCTCTAAAGCAAACGGTCAAGCTTTATTATCGACTAGGGAAATATGAAGAAATGATGGGCTCTTATATAGAGATGTTAACATATATCAAATCTGCAGTGACTCGGAATTACAGTGAAAAATGTATAAACAATATCATGGACTTTGTATCTGGATCAGCTAGCCAGAATTTTAGTCTCCTGCAGACGTTTTATCAAACAACTCTGAAGGCCCTTGAAGAGGCAAAGAATGAGGTCATTGTCTTCTCTTCCCCATTATGTTTTCTTCTTTCAATTTCTGGTTCTGCTATTATTTCTGAAAACTGCCTTTTCCTAAAGTGTCTTTCAAACTTGCACAGAGACTTTGGTTCAAGACCAATCTTAAACTCTGCAAGATTTGGTTTGATATGGGTGAATATGGGAGGATGAGTAAGGTATTTTAATTGGACAATGTCCTGTTAACTGTAATTGCTGATATGTGAGTCTGATTTTTGTGATTGTTACTTGTAAATAATTAGATATTGAAGGAACTGCATAAATCCTGTCAACGGGAAGATGGTTCAGATGATCACAAGAAAGGCAGTCAACTTTTGGAGGTGTATGCAATTGAGATTCAAATGTACACAGAGACCAAGAACAATAAGAAGCTCAAGGTAGGGATGCACTTTAAACATGCTTGTTGTTTCTACTAAGTTCTAGATAACTAACCTCATAATAGTTTCTTTGGTTGTGGTATACATACCATACTTTGATTACTTCTTTATTTTGCACTTTTTTTATTAGAGGTATGCTTCATGACTAATTATTAGTTGTTTTCAATATGTTCACCTCCCCATAGCATCTTAAGATATGTAGGTTTGGTGGTGATTGTTATGTGCATTATTGTTACTGAAAAAGGATACCCTGAAAAAGAGAAAATAATATATAAACTTTATCTTTCTTTATTTTCATTGCTCTAGGAAAAATTTTTATCATCAATAAAGCAAAACTTATTTCTAGAATGGTGTCAAAGGATGTTATCCTTGAAATAGAAAAACAGCGAGTCACACCAGGTTTTACAAGAATTGTCTGATTATGGTGGATAAATTCTTACTTTTAATACCTCTTTTGTTCCTCTTTTTTTTTGCATGGTCCAATGGTACGAGGAAAAATTATATGGCATATGTAGAAGTTAGAGCGTAATGGCCAAGTAGGATCCATGCAGTGGGATTAAGTCTTGAGTATTCTTCTTGCTGTTGTAGTTGTCTCTCTAATTCTTATGCCCTTAGTTGCAAACTTGAGTAATTGATCACACTACAATAAGAGTCAGGATGCTCACTAATGATGTAAAATCAGAATGTTGACATTCTCTTCTTGTTTTCTACGTAGAAAACACCAGTTATACAAATCCTCTCTTTGTTTCTGGAGATTCTAAGAAACATAACACTAGGTTTGTCAAAAGCGAGTTTAGAGGGTGCTTTCTTTTTGAATATTCTTGCCTTAACCAACTGTGAAAATAGAGAATTTAGTAATGTTTTCCTATTGTATTCAATTAAAAGAAGCTCCATTTATCCATCAAAAGTATCTCCTTTAAATCTAAACCTAACCTTATTATGCCATGTTAAGTAAAGCATTCATTCTCCTATCCTATCATGAATTGAGTCTCTTGCTTCTATCTCTATTTAAAATAATTTCTTGTGAATTCCAAGATTTATTTTCTTACATCCTCTAAAAGGAGTCATTCCTCAAGTGTGATTTTGCTGAGGAGGCTTGGTCCTTAATTCATTCGCGGTTCAATAGGCCTGCCAATGCTTGGGCCATTACTCCTGGCCACCACTATTCTTTCTTGAGTCTTCATGCAGATCTGTGGAACCTCTGGAAGAAAGCATCTGCTAGGGTGTTTTATTATCTATGGAAAGAATGTAATAGTGAAAGAGTAGGGCAAGCTCCTCATGGTGTCAAAGCTTTAGCTAGAAGAATCCTATATATATATATGTATGTATGTATGTATAATTAAAGCTTTAAACTATGGTCTCTTGTACTTGCTTAGGTGGTAAACAATACATACACCCTTGTAGTTGGGTGCAGTGATTAATAAATTATGTTTCTATTAGACACTCCTTTGGGTTTTTATATAGGGGGTAGCACAGTTTCTTTTGTGTTTCTATAAGGGACGTCAGACCCAACCCTTAGGCTGCTTAAGGGTGTGGTTTTTTCATGCACACATCGCCATTGCCTCCAAGAGATATGTGCAAGGCTTCCGTTATTTAGATTGGTATTTATTCAAAATTTATTGTGAAATCGTGATTAGGTTGACAGTTTTGCAAAGATTGAGAACCTCTTGTCCAAAACATGTAGAAAAGCACTTAAGAGTGTAAATTAAAAATTAAAAATATAAAACATTTTAAGATAGCAGCCACAAAAAGGAGGGGCTAGGCTCAACCTAATTACAAAGTTTGACACTCGGCCCAAAAGTAATAAAATAGCCAAAAATTTACAATCATCCATAAAAATAAGAATATAAATGTTCATATAGTTTTTCTCAAATTCCATCTTGTCTAAATCACTCTCCAAACTCCTCTGACTCAAACCTATAGATACATGACGAAAGTTCACAAATTGATCATTCTCGATACCTGAAATAGTGAAAAATGAGTGGCGAAGCTCAGTATACAGTAACTAGACACATACATGTATGTTATGCATGCCTAGGCTAATGCAATGAGCATAAATTAAGTTTAATTAAGTTATAGATCAGCAAACAAGTATTTCTAGTATCTTAGAAATACTAATATACACAAGACTATTCATGACTTCAAAAAAAAAAAAAGAGGTAAGGTTCCCTCGCACCAAAAAAGGGGGTTCGGTAAGTCCCTAGAACTTAATGAAAAGAAAAGAATGAAATAGTCTCATTTGGGTCATCTCCTCATAGGCTGCTGTTAACGGGCACAGTCCATTGTGACGCTTTATACAGGGTTCCACTATGTGGTATAACTCATCATAATTTTTTACTTGCTTCTAATCTCTTGTTCGATTTCGGAAATTTCCCTATTGACTACCTGCTTAGCCCAAACCACGCATCCTTGGCAGCTTAAGCGCTGAATCTACCGTATCATCCCGAAGTCGTGATCAAATTCACTACCCAGTCTGGGGGTGCCAAGCAGCAACCAATACTCAATTAAATCAAGTTTAAATTTTAAGCGGCTAAACAACCAATACTTAATTAAATCAAGTTTAAATTTTAAGTACGGTTATTAATGCTATCCTAGCAAGTAACACGCAAATGCCTATGTATCTGTCAATTGGTTTGACCTTTTAAATCCCTTTCCAACCTCTTACGTATTATTGTGCTTTCCGTTTACCCCGGGGGGGGGGGGGGGGGGTGGGTGGGGGGAGGAATAGAAGTGGTTCTTCTTATCTTCAGTCATTGTTTTTGTCTACCTGAAACCTGAAGGATTTTAATAAAATAGGTGCCGCTCCACCACTCTTTTAAAGGAAACCAGGCTATTTTCATCTTTTTTGTAAGGCCTGAGTGTTCGTACTTTCCCTGCAGATCTAAGCATTCATCCATTCCCTGCAAATTTACATCACATCCTTGAGTGTCTCTTTGTTGCCTAGTCCCCATTGTCATGTGGTATGCATTATTTGGTTGTTATTATTTAGTTTTTAAGGAGTCGTTTTCTGAATGGATCCCTGCATTTGGGTTTCATAACACTACAATAGCCTTTTTACTTGGATATAGGGAATAGATGGAGATTAAAAAGGTTATATCTTGGGAACAGTAGTATTAAGTAATAGATTAAGAATGATATAATTCAGTGTTTATTTTATCTAAAGTTGGAGTTCAGTGAGCGATGTAGCATATGAAAAAGAAGATGCTTCTGGGCTTCAACAGCTTCCTTTAACTACAGGAGCGAAAAAAAAAAGGTATATGATATGGGGAACCTCCGAATCCGAAGAAGTGGGGTTCGGCCGTAAAGTTAACTTTCCTTCCTGTTAAAGGACTTTCATCATCAGTTGAGAGCGAACTTTGACTTTAGCTTGTTCAGCTTTCAAAAAGGTATCTCACAAAAGAACAGGATTGGAAGCCTTTTCGAGCTGGTTTGCAAACATCTGGTTCACCTGCCTCTGATATCTTTCACCTGCACCAAAAGGCATGACTTTCTAACAGTACGTACCTTGGTGCGTGATGAATGAGGTTTTATCCTCATCTTTTTTAACCATCCGAATCTGATCATATCCAAAAAGGTGTCCATGAAGCTCATTTATTACCTACAATAAATATTCCAACGTTTACTTCAATTTATTAATTGCAGTATAATTTGGGAATAGAATTAAAAATATCCTTGTACCCCTAATTTGTTATTTTGAATAAATAAAAAGTTCTTTATTGGGGGTAAAATAGTCATACTGTTTGATTTTTTATTCCAATCGGAGGGGAAATTCAAAAAAAATAAAAATAAAAATAAAAATAAAACCACTTAGCAAGTGGTTTTAATTATTCCCTCTATATAGTGAATTAAAAATTCACTATGAATAATTACTCCCAATCTATTTTGCAAGTAAACGAGGTAATAAAGTGTATTTTGATAATAGTTAATCTTTTTCCCCTTTTATTACCTACAAGTATATGGGTCATAAGTGTGTGCTCAAATTATTATGGTCACACTAGATGTGAACCTTGTATATATGTGTATACATATAGGGCAATAATACTGTGTAGGATCATCAGCAATTCCTCCCCTTGTGTGTGTGTGTGTGGTGTGTGTGTATGTGTCTTTATTTATTTATTTTTTTTGGTTGGGTGGGGGTGGGGGTGGGGGTGGGGGTGGGGGTGGTGGAGTGTTTAGGGGTGTATACATATAGGGCAATAATGCTGTGGAGGATCATTTGCAACTCCTCTCTCTATTGTGACTAGTTGATATTATACATTAATTTACATATATTTGTTTCCTATAACACTCCCCCTCAAGCTGGAACATAGATATTAATCATGCCCAACTTGTTACAAAGATAATTAATACGAACCCCATTTAGAGCCTTTGTAAAGATTTCTTCTAATTGTTCTCCAGTCTTCACAAACCCTGTGGAGATCAATCCCTGCTGAATTTTTTCATGAGCAAAATGACTATCAATTTTAATGTACTTAGTCTGTTCGCGGAATATTGAATTCGATGCAATATGAAAAGCAGCTTGGTTATCACACTATAATTTTGTAGCCTTGTAGGTAGTGTGATGTTGAGATCTACTTCGTTTAAGAACTGATATATCTACATTACTTTTATACACCGACTATCCCATGGATCTGTATTTTGATTCAACACTTGATCAGAATACAACACTCTGCTTATTGCTTTTCCATGAAACCAAATTTCTGCAAACAAAAACACAATATCCTGAAGTGGATCTTTTATCTTCCTTGGATCCTGCCCAATTAACATTTGAAAAACACTCAATACTAGTATGACCATGATTGTCATACAAGTTACTACGCCCGGGTGATCCCTTCAAATAACACAAGATTTGCTTTACCGCAGTCTAATGATTAATTGCTGGAGATGATATGTATTGACTTACGACACTAATCGAATATGCGATGTCTGGACTGGTTGCTGTGAGATAATTCAATTTTCCAACCAAGCTTCTATATCTTTCAGGTTCTTCAAACAACTCACCATCCTTTGTTAGTTGCAAATTAGGAACCATTGGTGTACTGCATGGTTTAGCACCTAGCTTTCCTGTTTTATACTAAGTCCAAGTACATATTTTCTTTGAGATAGGAAGATTCCTTTCTTACTCCTTATTATCTCAACACCCGAAAAATATTTTAACATCCCTAAATCCTTTGTTTGAAATTGACCGTGAAGAGCTGAAATACCTGTAGTGTCATTGCTAATAATGACAATATCATCCATATATACCACTAACAAAATAATACCAGCTTCAGACTGTTTATAGAAAGCAGAGTGATTAGATTTGCTTTTGTGCATCCCAAATGTCTCAACTGCTTGGTTAAATTTTCTAAACCAAGCACATGGGCTTTGCTTCAAACCATACAGAGAGTTATGAAGATGACAAACCTTTCCTGACTTCTCCTGAGCAACAAAACCGGGAGGTTGCTCCATATAAACTTCCTCTTGAAGATCTCCATGCAAAAAAGCATTTTTTGATATCTAATTGATGCAAGGGCCGGTTATATATTGCTGCCATGGAAATAGATAACCTGACAGATGTTAATTTAGCAATGTGAGAAAAAGTGTCAAAATAATTTACTCCATAAGTCTGAGCATATCCTTTAGCAACAAGACGAGCTTTCAACTGGGCAATTGATCCATTAGGATTCACTTTAATGGCAAAAACCCATTTACATCCAATAGCTTTCTTCCTTGTAAGTAAACTTACCAAATCCCAAGTATCATTCTTATCTAAAGCATTCATCTCCTTTATCATTGCATTACACCATTATGGATGGGTAGGGCCTCATGAACAATTTTAGGAATAGAGATGGAATCAATAGATGTAATAAAAGGAACAAGAGGGGGCAGACAAATGATCATAAGATACGAATGATGAAACAGGGTAAGTACATTGACGTGTACCTCTACGAAGGGCAATGGGAAGGTCATCATTTGGGATTGAATCTGATGATGAGGAAGCTGGTTTAGGACATGCATCAGGGGCTGCTTCAGAAGTACGTTGTCCACTAGAATAGACCTTAAAGAGGGGTTTAGGAGTAGGAACAATAGATGTAACTGTATAAATTAACAAATCATTATTGTCCCCCTATTCTGCATTGTTGGAAGATGGAGAGAAAGGAGTATCCTTAAGAAAAGTAACATTAATTGACACAAGATATCTATCAAGGTTAGGACAATAGCATCTGTATCTTTTTGAACCTGAGAATACCCAAGGAAAATACACTTTAATGACTTGGGATCAAGTTTTATAACTTGAAGACATACATCCCGAGCAAAACAAGTACAACCAAATATTTTTGGTTCAATGGGAAACAAAGATTTACTCGGGAAAAGTGTATGATAAGGAGTTTCACCATCAAGAACAATTGAAAGCAGATAATTAATCAAGAAACAAGTCGTGGACACTGCATCAACCCAAAAGTGTGTGGGAGCATTCATTTGAAACATTAAAGCTTTAGCAGTTTCTAGCAAATATCTATTCTTTCAGCAATCCCATTTTGAGATGGTGTATCTACACAAGAAGTTTGGTAAATAATACCATTCTTAACCATGTATGATTGAAAAGATTTAGATAATTATTCTTTGGCATTATCACTACGTAACATCTAGATAGGAATATTGAACTGATTCTTAATTTCAACATAAAATAGCAAAAGTGAGAAAACAACTGAGAACGATTCTTCATTAAATATAACCAAGTCATTTGGGAATAATCATCGATAAAAGTGAGAAAATACCTAAATCCAGTTTTAGACATTATTGGACAAGGACCCCATACATCTGAATGAACTAATTCAAAAGGAGCATTCGCTCATTTATGGACTCTAGGACTCAAACTAATGTGATGATGTTTCGCATATTGACAAGATTCACAATGTAATGACTCCAAATTATGAAAATGAGGATAAAGTTTCTTTAATAACGAAAGAGATGGATGACCTAAGCGACAATGTGCTTCAAATAGGGTTACAACTCCAAAGCAAGCAATAGACTTTGGTACTTCTGTATCGAGAATGTAGAGACTTCCGGATTCACGTCCTTTACCAATAGTCTTCCTCGTCATAAGATCCTGGAATAGGCAGTAGTCAGGAAAAAATGAGATGCAACAGTTAAGTGAACGAGTGAGTTTACTAACAAAAATCAAATTGATGGACAAATCAGGTAAGTTCAAAACAGATGATAAATGAACGGATGGAGTTGGATTAGTTGTGCCTAACCTAAGAACGTAAGATGTTGTCCCGTTAGCTAAAGTTACAGGAGAGTAAGAGGTGTGGGATTGAAAGGCAGACAATAAACTGAAATTAGCTGTTTTATGATCTGTAGCACTAGAATCAATGGCTCATTTGGAAGATGAAGAAACAAGATTCGTGTTTGGTTTACTTAACTCAGCAATGGCAGTAAAAAGAGTAGATGAAGACTTTAACGATTCTTGATACTGTGAGAGCTTGGCAAATTCATCTGCAGAAACCACAATGGATTTTTCAGAAGCATCATTGGAAGCGGCAGCATGTGCTGATCAAAATCCCTGATTCTTATACTGCAATTTTCTACAATCACACTTTGTATGCCTTGGTTTATGACAGTAGTGACATACAACTGTTTCAGAATTCTATCCCCGAGCATTAACTCCTCTACCACTACTCTTGTATTGTTGTCTTCCAGATTCATGTTCATGAAGACGACTTACCAGAACATTACTAGATTGAATAGATTGAGAATTCTGAGTACGAAGTATCCTTCTACATGTATCTTGCAAGGATGAGATAGTAGAACCTAAGAGAATATGAGATTTAGCTATTTCAAACTCAGACGGAAGACCAGCTAAGAAACTTATTATAGCCATTTGTTCTCTTTGAGCTTGTTGAACTTTCACATCTGGACTAAAGGGTAACAACATATTAAGCTTTTTATAAGTTTTCTTGAAATCCATGAAGTAGCTTGTTAGATACCTATCTTGCTTCTTAGCACGATAAAAGGCCTTGCAAACCTCATAAATATGGGAAATGTTCTCTTTTCCAGAATACAGAAAATCTAGTATTCCATCAATTCTTTAACAAATTCGCAATGATAAGTCGATCCAATTATCTCACTGTGGATGGAATTGCATATTTGCAAAAATAATCGAGCATCGTCCCTTAGCCAAGTTTTCTTGGAACCCTCATCTTTGGGTGGATAATTAGTTAAATGATCATCCTTATTGATGCTCCGTAAGTAAAGGTTCACAGTTTTACTCCAATCTAAATATTTGGACTCATTAAGTTTATGTTCTGTGATCTTTGACATCACAAGAACTACATCAGACATAACAACAGATTTTCCATCCTTAATTTTGCTTGTAACTTCAACACAAATTTTCTTGAGCAAGTAGCAAATAATGTAGGAGCAGCAAGATATCGATACAAAAATATGACCAAAAAACCCGATTAACCGAAGCTATTACCAAAATAAACACGTCCAAATATCAAAACCGAATCTCAGTATATAATCAGAGAAGAGAAAGACGTAAAAAATTACCAAAGCTTATAACCAAACCCAAATATCATCGAAGGACCAAAAATCACATAGTACCTAAGCATGCAACAAAATCCCAAAACTCAGTGTGTGCAGCCAAGTGGAAATCACAGATTTACGTAAGACCTAATCCAACGCCAAGAACAAACGTACCTCACAGAAAGACCACACCCAAATGCGTATTGATCAAAGAAAACATAAGCCTAGATCACACAACCCTAGGCGAGGCAGACGACAGAAATCGAGGATAATTGTGATGCTGCATGCGCCGTCACACTCCGGCGCGTGGTAACCGGTTGCAAACAGCATGTGGCAGGCATGTGTCATGTGCGGAGATTTCAGCTCCTAAACTTTTCAGAACCCTTAGTTGGTGAGTGGCATGTCCTTCTCGGTGGTGACGAAAAATAAATGCTTCCAAAGTGTCGCACTCTTAAACGTAAAAGAACAAACTTATGCTGCCCACTCACTAGATCAACCCAAGATGACAATAGAAAATTTTGTTTTCCCTAGAAGCTCTGATACCATGTAATTCAAATGGTGGAGAAAAATGTATTTCTTGTGTATTTCATTGATATGTAGAGATACATGCATATATATATATATGTATATATGCTTCAATGGACTAGAAAAGGAAAGAAATCCCTATTTTGACTAGTCAATATTATGCATTAATCTACGTGTATTTGTTTCCTATAACACAGATCAATGTAATAAGAAATTTTCCTTGTCAGAGACTTTGGTTGGGTGATTTGGGCACTCAAGTGTGCTGAATTTCACTCCCCCTATACACAATAAACAGTAACTGCTAGAGCAATTCTCCATTTGATGAGAGCAGGTGCAGCAGAAGAAGCTGTGCTATGGGTCCTTGAACAGCACCTTGCTAGGTGGCAAAGAACAGTGGGCACTCTCGTGTACACGTTTAGCACAGGTCTGAATTACTATCATTTGTGGCCTTAATTGCCCATCTTCATATCTCCATGGGCTCAAGTATTCACCATCCACCAGTTACTGCATCTTGGAAATTCCCTGTGATAAGTTCGTAGAGGTAAGGAGGAAATCACTGACCACAACTGTCTGTTCCTTATGGAGGGAATGCAATTTGATCAGTTTAGGATCTATACGGAAACCCCGCCTTGACTCAGCTAGATGCATTCAAACATATGTCCATTTGGCCTCTTAATATGGTTTAGCTTGGGTCTGGTTGTACTGCAACAATCTGTGTTTGTAATGTAATTTCCATGTAGCTTCCTCATAAATCATTTGGGCAGTTTTCCATTTTGGCCTTTTGGCATTTTGTTGGATCATTGTACATGTAGACAGAATAAATCAGCACACTAAAAAAAAAAAAAAAAAAAATTACCCAGAAAAAAAAAGAAATATTTTCTTGGCTACTCTTGGGTGCCATGGATAATGGTACTTAAGAATGTGTCTTTTGCCGTTGGAAAGATATGCTCTTCTTTCTTCAATCCATTTTCAATTTATCTCAATCTGTTGCAGGGGTGCTTTCTTCTTTTGTGTAAATATATGAGGATTTTTTGTTGTGAAATTGTGCATGTTGAGGAAGTATTGATTAGGTAATAAGGAAGCATTAGGTTTTAACAACTCTTTCTCCTTCAAGCTTAATGGAGTAATGTATTTCCATGAGCTTGGGTGTGTGATACACTTGAAAATGCAAGTTTTTCTTTACTCTCCAGGAATACTGATCTTTGGTTTACCTTTTCATAGGGTGCTACTTGTGCTTGTAACCTTGGGACTCATATAGCAATGCTTCTTATGTTGTGGGGTGAGGCTGCAAACGAGTTTGAGTCGAAATACAATATTGAACTCTAGGTTAAGCAAATTTCCAAGATCAAACATGACTTGAGTTCAATGGAGCTTAAAAATTTAAGCTTGATGTTGACTCGAATTGTTGCTAAACAAGCTCGAACTCAGCTCGTTTATGTTTGATTTATCTTAAAAATACTTTTTATCCAAACTAAGTTATTATTAATATCCTAACTCAACTCAAATTTAAATTTGACTCAAGCTCAATTGGGCTTTTGAGACTTGAGCTCAATTGACTAGACTTATGAGTTAATCAAGCTAAGCATAATGAAGCTCATACTCAGACTTGACAAATTGCTTGAGCTCAAGCTTGGCTTGACTATCCACAAGTGGAAGACGAGTAAATATCGAGTTAAACTTGAATAGCTCATGTGTAGTTTAACTCGTTTTTATTCCTCCATAATGAAACTCATAGATGCTGATGGCAGATGTATTCACCTTCGAAGTTACTTTTCCTTACTCCGCCCTGTTAATTTTGTAATATAATGTGTTTCTGGTAGAGTTTGTGACCTGTTGAGCACGTGTAAAATGTATCTGTGCATTGCAGGACTTGTGCTGACTGGTGTGGGGAATATATATACCCAAAAAAATAAAAAAAACATTTTGGGGAAGTGTGGTTTATGCTTATTTATCTGATTTATGTGGTGTGGCCTATCTGCAATTCTACTCTGCTTATAGGAGAAAATTTTTTCAGGGAGCTGTTACTTTGCGCCACACCCCCCCCAACCCTAACCCCGACCACGACCCTCTCCCCCAATTTAAAAAAAAAAAAAGGAGCTGTTGCTTGAGCTGTTGCTTTAGCTGTATTGCCTTGAGTTTAAGCTCCATCATACTGTACATCTATTTTTGTTGAACTTGCATTCCATCTTGATTGACTCAATGTAACCATTGTCAGTACTCTATTGTTCATGCAGCAACTATATCAGAAAGCACTTGCAATTAAATCTGCTATACCCCATCCAAGGATAATGGGTATAATTCGGGAGTGTGGGGGCAAGATGCACATGGCTGAGCGCCAGTGGGGAGAGGCAGCTACAGATTTTTTTGAGGCCTTCAAAAATTATGATGAGGCAGGGAATCAAAGGCGTATACAGTGCCTCAAGTACGTTCACCTGTTCTTTCTTCTTTATGCCTGTAAGTCTGATGTAGGGAAATAGAATATCAAAGCCTTATTTTATTCATTGCATAAGATAAATGCTGGTTAAGAAAATAATATAATCCCCAATTGCAATATGTAATTTATTTGAAAATTATAACTCAAGACACACGATATTTTAAAACGGTCACGCATGGGCTGATATTTAATATGACATGTTGATTTAAACTCACAACTACTATGCCATGTACGGAATGAAAAGTTTTAACGGTGATTCACAACCAAGCTTGTTGATAAATATGCAAAAGTCATTTTGCTTATTAATTATGCATCTGGTCATTCAAGTCTGTTAAACTTGTCAAATCACTGGGCAGATACTTGGTTTTGGCTAATATGTTAATGGAATCCCAAGTTAATCCATTTGATGGTCAAGAGGCAAAGCCATACAAGAATGACCCTGAGATTTTGGCCATGACGAACCTGATAGCAGCATATCAACGCAATGAGATTCTAGAGTTCGAGAAAATTCTTAAGGTAATGGGTTATTTTTATTATATTTTATTTTAATCTTGTTCATATTATTTTCTGTTCAAGCTAATTTTCCTTTGTGGGCTTCTTCAGAGCAACAGAAGAACTATTATGGATGATCCATTCATCCGCAATTACATTGAAGATCTGTTGAAGAATATCAGAACACAAGTGCTGCTTAAACTTATCAAGCCTTACACAAGAATTCGTATCCCATTCATATCACAGGTGGGGGTGCGCTTTTGTGGGACTCTAAGCATCTGTTCGAAGTAGAACTGACAATTAGTGTTGAGGCATAATGGCAAATTGCTTAAAATTAGATTTTATTACTTAATGGGGTTGTAATTAGATTTTTCTGTGTCGGTTATTTTTAGCTTATCCCAATCTCTATGAATATAATGTTCAGTGCTTAGTCTCTCTCATGTCACTGATGGATTGCTGCTGGCTAATTTACTTTCAGGAGCTTAATGTGCCAGAAAAAGATGTTGAGCAGTTGCTAGTGTCCTTAATTTTGGACAATCGCATTGATGGGCATATTGATCAAGTAAATCGTCTATTGGAGCGTGGTGACAGGTTGGTTATTCCTTTTCCTATGTAATCTTTATTTCTACGGCTCAATTAATTCATTTATATTCTTTCATGTTAGTTAACAAGTCAATTTTTTTCCTCAATGCAATACAGGTCCAAGGGAATGAAAAAGTATACTGCTATAGATAAATGGAACACACAACTTAAGTCCCTGTATCAAACTATAAGCAATAGAGTATACTAATTTGAAGCAGCTGTAATAAGATTATATCAAAAAGCTACAAACCATTTTGATTGGCATGTTTTGATTGAGTTGAGGTTGGACTTTCTAGTGGCGCGTTTGAGGTTACAAAAGTAGTGGGTTTGCGGTGAATAGAGTAACTATCTGAAGTTTGTGGTTGTAATATTGGTTATTGTAGCCTCTGATGGTGGCGCAGTTGCCTGTTTTTTCTTCCGGTGATATTCACACGTGCTTTCTTTGCATACGGACCCTGCTCATGCAGAAGTTGGTGGCCAAGTTGATGAGACTTAGTTTCCTTTTTCTTAGGCTGTTACAGAACTCCCTGTCATTCATTGTGACCGAAACATTCACCCCTTGATTTCATGGCCTAAGAGGCTATTTCATTTCTAATCGTTCTGTACGAACGGAGTATAATTGCATTTTGAATACCAAATAGTAATTATGTATACATTGCTATTACACACTACAATGAATTGCAAACCATATATCTGCATTTTTATAATTACCCCTCTTTTGGAAAGTGCACACCACTATACTTGTATCTGTCCGTAATAAATGTAACAAGTTTTTTATTTTTATAAGAGGGATATAATAGATATTTTTTTTTTATTATTATTCCAATATAATTCTATTTCTTTTTTGTCAATTGAATATCATATTATCTTTATTACATTTCCGATAAATTATTATTCAATTTTCCTTTTATTCACCAATCCTCTTTTTGTTCTATATGGTGAATAAGGTGAAGTAAAGGAAGCGTGAGAGTTAAAATTCTATTTCAAATCAAAGCTCTGCGTTTATGTGTGAACACATCAAATGGGAATGCCTCCATTTGGGAAACATCACCTCATTTGAGCATTATCTGAAAGAATGGCCTCATGGATATCAGATAGCCTATTAGCATAGCGTTCAGGTTATCGTATTTTCAATAGGTAGTGGCCTATGTTTGGTTGCAGGAGGATGCCTGCTCCATCTCTTTTGTGCAGATCAAATGAAGCAATTTTTGTTTTTCTGGGCCAGAAGTCTCCTGCAAGTATTGCAAACATGAAATATCTTCTAGTTCCGAAGCGTGAATAAATAATGAGCCTAAAGTCTTCTCTGATTTAGAACTAAGCACGATTCTGCGTGGATCTTATTTTTCAAAATTGGATCGGGAAATGCTCTATCTACTTCGATTGAATGGATCAAGTTGCCTGGTTGTAGAAATTCTTTGTCTAATTCGCAAAATTTTATTTTATTTTGTCTGCCTAGCTAGTTTGCAAAATATTAAACAGACAACACAAAAGCTGAACGATAGGCATAATAGTCGTGTTGTGTTATGCCGTTTGCGTGCCGAATTTTGTGCTTTGCATGCTGCATGATTTCACATGTTCAGCCCATTCTTGCCTTGCTTGCTTTCTTTTTCTTTTTCTTTTTAACCCCACATGCCTTTGCGTGATTTTAATTGGGTCCGGATATATGGTCTTTTTGTTATTTTCAACTCGTGTTTTTTTTTCCCCGATAGTTTTCATAATTTTAATTGTGGGAATTATTCAAATTAGTTTAAAAAAATTAATAGTGCAAATGCAATAAATAAATTTCACATTTAATATAAATAGAATTTAAATGATGAATAAAGCATGATTTGTTCCTCCATTAATAATAATACGGAACTACAATATTAATTAAATTTTTATCTAAAAAAAGATAGATAATTAATTCATTTTAGAAAAATAGGGCGACTGTGACAATTGACTTGACCATCAACACTACTCGAACGATGATATGGTGGTGGTGGTGGTTAAGGATACTCCGATTGATGGCTTGCCCATTCAAAAAATTGGTCAAACTGGGTATCTAGGCTTTAAGCATTTCCCTATGCTCTTATTGAACCGCTTATCTAATCCAGATGGTCCATTATATCACTCAAGCTAAACATATCGGGTTATTGTTATTGTTGTGCTTGAGGTTGGCCCTACCTTTACTCATCATCTGCTGTTCCTTGATCATGTCATGGTAAGGGCAAATCATCTATGTTGAGGTTGAGGCTCGATCTAATTGAATCATTCTCATCTCCCTGCCGTCCTTCACTACCTTTAGGCGTAAAGTATTGGTTTGTTTTAAGATCATATATGAAATTAGCGTCTTCATTATGTCATCTTTTGTGAATTTGACCTTTGCTTCTATTTTCGCATAATTTAAAAAGTTAAATCCTTATGGTTGTAAAATGATGGTGATGAGCTAACCATATGCGAGAGTGTTTTTTCTCCTGAGCACCTGATGCATGCATTATACCTCCAAATAATCGACATTTAATGCTTGATGCTCGATCATCGTGTCCATTAAGGAGATGTCTTCAGCAAGGATGTTACTTGAATTCTTCCTTAGACACATATTTTAGCCAATTATGTGGCATATCAGCCTATAAATCAGGGTGAGATTTGTCTGCTTTGTGTGTTTCAAGTGGTCACTCTAACTTTCACTCGCACATATTGGAGCGTTACATACTCAGTGGAATGCATGGGTCATATCCTAGTTTCTATGCAACCCGTCACCCTTGTTGTTTTGATGGAATAAATTGTTAGCGTAATCCGACATGACGCGAGTACATTGCCAAAAATTTAAGTAGTGATTGAGGCTGAAGTTTGGCGTTTGTTATCCATATAAGGAAATACATTAGGATCTACTATGATCTCACTGGTAGTGGCATTTGAGTAAAATATACGAATGAGATTGAGGTATATCTTGTTTGAAAATTGCATCAGGGTAAGCAGACTAGTAACAGTTGGGGTGTCAATGAAGTCATACCACTGGTTTAACTTGTCTATATCATAATCCTTTCCCACAAGGACATGTCAAGAACATAAATCTTGGTGATACCATGCTTTCATGGTCAGGGTAGACAAGTGCATATCACGTTGTTGGAGTGAAGAAGGTGAGGGTGTACATTCCTGTTGATGGTGTTTTGCATGTTTTTTGCCATGACAATGTGAAAACTTAGCACCCTCCATAATTTATAGTAAATGTAGGTTATATAAGACTTCAAGAGAAATGAAAGAGAAGATTTGGTATTTGGAAGTGAGGGAGAGAGATGATTTCGATGTCCTCAACTGGTGGAAGGAGAGAACACACATGATGATGATACTTTCCATAGTAGCACGAGATGTTTTGGTTCCTCTGGTTTCAATGGCTTCATTAGCGTTAGCTTTCAGTTTGAGCGGGTAGGTCCTTAACCCACAACATCATAGGTTAAAAGTGAAAACCGTGAAAGCATGTGTGTGCTTGAAAGATTGGGTTGATGCTAATGATAGGAAGTAGGTAGACCCACGCTTTTAGTGGCTCGAAGATAATGACTCCATATTGGGTTTTGGTGATGGGGGGTCTCATTATCACCACACTCGTAGTCTCAAGCACATACAGAGTAGTGTGGTGAAGCTAGAGGATTCTAGGATAAAATGGTCAAAGATGATGTGGAGGATGTATGTTTCATGAATTTTTTTCTTTTTTTTTTTACAATCTCCTTGTAAAAACTAAAAAGTCTTATTAATAATAATTTTAATTTTTCCACCAACCCCAATGCATTTATTTATTTCATTTCTTTAATAATTTATAATTATTTTAAATAAATTAATTAAGCAAGTTTAACATTTAATATAATTTAATTACTATTGTTTAATAATTTCATTTATTTATTTGCTAAAAAATTTTCATGTTAATATGATAATACAATTGAAGTCATTTAAACAAAAATACTAAATATATTATGTTATTTAAAAATAAAACAGATTTAATTAAAATAATAAAACAAGAAAATCATATTAATTAAATACAATTTACAATAAAATAAAAAACATAAATAACTGTTTTATATATTATTATTTTTTAAAAAAGCCCAAGTGTTGGTTTGAGTGCTTTGTGTATTGTGCCATGTTGGCCCACTTATTTCGAGTGCTAACCCATGCTTGCTTGTGCTTTTGTCTTTTTACTTTGCGTATCGTGATATTGGGAAAAAAAGGATTCCCCACGCGCATAGAGTGTATATGTACTCTATAGTGAAAGAAAATAAGATCTTCTCTTTTCCTATACAATTAATATAGCTCCACAAAATAGCAAACAATAAATAAAATATTTAAACAAAATAAAATAAGTAGACATAAAAAATTTTTCACATGGAAAACTCCAATGTGGGGAAAAAAATCACGAGACCTAGTCTAGCAGAATATCTCCTCTATTCCAAATATAATGGGTATACCAATATAAGTTCTTTCTAACAATTTAGAGATCGACAAACGCTGAATCTTCACCAACAATGGTGGATAACAATATAATAAAAACTCATAAAAGTGTATCTCCACCTAAGTAACTCCACCTAAGTAACAAAAGAGGATGAAACCTCAAACTTCTTACACCAATGCTTAACTCACATAGCTAGGAATAACATGCAAAAATTTTAACTCCAAAAGAATTTAAGGAATCCTCTAAATCTCTAATTGAAGTTTCCAAAATTTTCTTCTCTTCTTGCCATCGTGCTCTTTTTCTATCTCTCTTTTTTCTAATATTCTCACATATATGTATATCCCATGGCTCACAAAAGATATCACACATCTTTTAGCTTTTGAAGAAAGTCATAATAATACAATAATTCTATTATTTTATTAATTTATATATATATATATCTCTCTTTTGTTGAGGTGGCCCACTTTTCCCTCCTTAGGAACTAGCGGGGCCACAATCAACCAAACCTGCTTTCTTTCTGCAAGTAGCAAATTTCTTTAAGGGTAAGTCTTAATCATCACGTCCAAATCATTATCATCGGTATGCATTTTCTCAAGTGCCAACTGCTTCATCTCTAGCGGTACTTTAATCCAATGATACTACATTTCAATGCGCTTTGACATAGAATGAAATGTCACATTCATACTGAGATGGATTGCACTTTGGCTGGTCACAATGTAACACATATTTCTCTCGACTAAGACCTAACTCTTGTAGGAAATTTTGCATGCACATGAACTCTTTCCTACTTCAGTAATAACAATATATTTAGCCTCTATGGAAGACAATGTAACACATTTCTGCAATTTAGATTGCCATGACACAGCTCCCCTACAAAAGTCATCATGTACTCAGAAGGAAACTTTCTAGAATCCACATCACCAACCATATCAGCATTTATGTAACCATCCAACGTAGGTTTACTAACACCAAAACTTAAATAGAATCAGGTAGTACCCCTAAGATACCAGAGTATTCACTTCACTGCTTGCTAATGCTCTTTACTAGGATTAGAGAGAAACTAGCTAACAACACCAATTGCATGAGCAATATCCGACCTTGTGTATACCATAACATACATCAAACTACTAACCGCAAATGCATAAGGAACCTTTTTCATTTCTTCTTTTTCTTTCTTACCAGTAGGACACTGCTTCAAACTCAATTTAAAATGACATGCAAGCAGAGTACTAATTGATTTAGAATTGCTCATGTGAAACCTCCCTAATACCTTCTCAATGTACTTTTGCTGGGATAACTATAGCTTTCCATTCTTTCTATCATGAGTAATTCTCATGCCAAAGATTTGTTTTGTAGCACCTAAATTCTTCATAGCAAAGGATTTACCCAACTCTTTTTTGAGATCTTCAATTTTCTTAGTATCATGCCTAACAATCAGCATGTCATCCACATATAGCAGTAAGATAATGAAGTCACCATTAGTAAATTTTTCATAAAGACACAATGATCATAAGAAGTTTTAATACACCTATGATTAACCATGAAAGAATCAAATTTCCTATACAATTGCTTGGGAGCTTGCTTGAGGCCATACAGACTCTTTTTTAATATGTGCACAAGATTTTCTTTACCTTTTGCTACAAAACCTTCGGGTTGTTTCATAGAAATTTCTTCCTCTAAATCAACATGGAGGAAGGTGGCCTTTACATCAAGTTGCTCAATTTCTAAATTTAAATTGGCTGTAAGCTCAATGATAGCTTGGATTGAAGACATCTTGACCACAGATAAAAATATTTCTTTAAAATTAACTCTCTTCTTATCATTGAAACCCTTCACAACCAACTCTGCCTTGAATCTTGGCTGTGAACTATTCTTCTCTACTTTCAACTTAAACACCCATTTATTCTTAAGTGTTCTCTAACCTTGTGGTAGCTTTACTAACTCAAAGGCATGGTTCTCTTGCAGTGACTACATCTCTTCTTACATGGCTTTCAACCACTTCTGCTTGTGCTCATGTGACAGAGCCCCATCATAGCTATTTAGCTTTCCCCCATCAGTTAACAACACATACTCATGTGTGGGTAAGGGGTTGGGAGTAGAGCTGGGCATATGGGCCAAAGTCCGCGGGCCGGCCCGTTGACCCACTTAAAAAAGTGGGCTGCGGCCAAAAAAATTTGGCCCATTTAAAAACGGGCCAAAATTTACCCAGCCCGTTAGCCCGCGGGCCAAAAGCGGGCTAGCCCATAACGGGCCAGGCTGGCCCGCTGGCGAAGAGTTAAAACTTAAAAAAAAAAAATTTTTAATGTTCAGTCAGAAACCCTAAAGCTAAACCCCTATGTCTATATTGACCCAATTTATCTTTAAGTCAAGTTTTTTAGGGTCGATTTGACCTAATTCAATAACTTAGTCTCGCACTAACAACTTCAGAAATTAAAAAAAAAAAAAGGGACATAAAATGCGGGCTAAACGGGCCATACTGGCCCTTTTTGGCCCATGTGGGCCAAACGGGCCAGCAAACGGGCCAGCCCATTAGCCCGCGGGCTAAATGCGGCCCGGGCCCGGGCCAAGTGATTTTGGCCTGTTTTTAAAACGGGTCAAAATTTTCTGGCCCATTTAGCCTGCGGGCCGAAGTGGGCCGGCCCGGCCCGGCCCACCAGGCCCGTATGCCCAGCTCTAGTTGGGAAGGGTGGGGGGGGGGGGTTGGGTAACTTTGTGAGGGACGAAGTTTTCTAGTAGACCTTTTCATTTGAGGCTCAACAAATTGTTTTAATTATAGTGGAATTAGGTTGATAAGAACATGATCATTGTCTTCATCATCAATATTTGCATCTCCTCCATCGTTAGCGATCTTGATAGGAGGCTTTAGCTCAATAACAATAGCATCTTGGCAACTAGCACTGACTTTTCTTCCTTTTCAACATCTTCAATTGTTTGGTCTTCAAATAAAATAACATCGCGGCTAGGATCTATGACCAAACTCCTCATGGACATGAATTAAAAATGTGCATTGTTTTGACTTTCCATCAAGCTAGGATCTTTCATTAGTTGGAATAAAAACAAACTCCCTACAGCCAAACACTCTCAAGTGATCATAAGAGACATCTTTCCCTTTCTAAACTCCCTCGAGAATATCACATATTAAGAGGAACTAAAGGAGAAAGGTTAATTAAGTCCACTGCAGTTCTCATAACTTCACCTCAAAGGGCTTTAGATATTTTTGTATGAGAGAGTATACACCTTATTCTTTTTATAATTGTTTTGCTCATTCTCTTTGTAACCTTATTACGCTGTGAAGTCATAGGCACTGTCTTTTCAAGCTTGATAACATGGTCCTTGTAATACTTCTCAAATGGACACCTGTATTCACGACCATATATGCTCTTACGCATTTCAATACTTGTTTCTCTTTCAACAGTTACATGAAAGTGTTTGAAGACATTAATTACCTAGTATTTTGATCTCAAAGCAAATAGCTATACTTTTCCAGAATAATTATCAATAAATGTAACAATGTATAAACAACTACCAAGAGTTGTAGAATCTATGGTGCAAACATCAGTGTGGATACTCTTATGTGGAGGGGAACTATGAAAAGAAACTTTGTGTTGCTTACTAACTAGACAACGAGTGCAAGGTTTAAGAGAATTACCTTTGAGGGGAGCAGTTTTCTCCTTGTGAGGGTATCAAGTCCCTTTTAACTTAGATAGTCAAGACGCATATGCCATAAATTTGTGGTGCAATCTTCAACTACATTGGCATAAGCTACTATTACTTGAGTTGGCACTCGATACAAGGAATCGTTATTTAGTCTTTTTTCATCCACGAAAGATCCCTTTATGATTCTCTATTTGCCACCACCAAATGTGCTCTCATAGCCATTTAGATCAAGTGATTTTACTGATATTCAGTTAAAGAGGAAAGTTGGGTTATGCCAAACATTTTTCAATTGCATCCTATATCCAAGGTGGGTTTTTAACCAAACATCTCCCGTACCAACTACTTTGCACACTCCATAATCTCCCATAGTCATACTACCAAAGTCACTTGGAATGTAAGATGAGAAAAACTCTTGATATGGTACCACATGGAATGTAGCATCAGTATCTATTATCCAACTAGAGTACATGCATGAGAGGTTATTGAATTTTCTAGCAATTACCACATCACCATCAAATACAACAACAACAAGTTCTTTTTCTTCCTTCTTATCTTCTCCCTTTTCCTTCAATTTCTCGTGCTTAAGTAACCTACATTCCTATTTCATATGACCCATTTTATTACAATAGTAGCATTTTATATCTTTTCGAGACTTTGACTTTCTTCTAGGCTTGTTACAAGTTTCACCTTTCAGGAGTTTCTAGTTTGGCGTCTCCCCTTTAATTCAGTAACCAAGGCCTCTGATTGTGAATAGGATCCCAAAGATTTTTCTCATCTCTACATTAAATATGCTGCTCTTAGCAAGCTCTAAGGGCGCTATACCCTTAGTAACAAAATTACACAACGAAGTCTTGAAGGTTTCCCATGAATTTGGCAATGAGCCATGAAGAAACAATATCTGAATATCATCATCAAACTTCACTCCCATTGTAGGGTGTTGGTTCATGACTCCTTGGAAATTATTCATGTGATTCACCATTGAAGACCCATGTTGTTATTTTAAGGATAATTATTTGATCAAATACACCCTACTATTACCAGTTTTTGTGACATACATTTGTTCAAGCTGGTTCCATAGACATCTCCTAGCTTTTGTTTAGCAAACACAAACAGATGGAATTTCTTTACATAAAGCAAATCTTCCATCTTATCTTTCCAATTGGAGCCATTTAAGCCGATTATCTTCCTTGTTATAGTTTCCATTTTCTATCTCAACACATATCTATAATTATAAACTTTGATACCATTGCTACGGAAAAAAGGATTCACACACACACACCCCTACACACAATGTATATGCACTCTATAGTGAAAGGCTGAAAGCAAATAAGATCTTCTTTTTCTTCTTATTTTTTATACAATTAATACAGCTCCACAAAATAGCAAACAATAAATAAAATATTTAAACAAAATAAAATAAGTAGGCACCAAAATTTTTTAATGTGGAAAACCTTAAAGTGGGAAAAAAACCGAGGGACCTAACCTAGTAAAATATCTTCACTATTTTGGATATAATGAGTACACCAATATAAATTCCTCGTAACAATGTAGGGATCAACAAACACTGAGGGTGAGTTTGGATGGTTTATTTTTCAAGAGTATCTGTATCATATATGTCTCATATCAAATTTGATCTATTTTATTTGTTTATAAGTAAAAATATTTGTTTTTCCTTGGTATCTATTTTTGATAGATAATTTGTTTGAAAACGAAAAAAAGATAATGTCAAAATAATATAAAGATTGCGAAACAAACAAAAAAGGATAAAATCACAAACTGCTTACACTAATCTGGAGAACAACATAACAGAAATTTTAACTCCAACGGAATTCAAAGACTCGAAATTTCTTCTTGAAGTTTTCATATTTTTCTTCTCTCCTTACTGTTGTGTTCTGTTTTCATCTCTTTTTTTTTTTTTAATGATATTCTCAAGGAAGTTATATATGTGTATATATATCTATCTCATAACTCACAAAAGGTACTGCACATTTTTTAACTTGTAAAAGTCATAATAATATAATAAATTTATTATTTTATTAATTAATATATATATATATATATGTAGATCCACTTGTGAGCGACTTATCCAACAGGTGCTAGGCTTGCGTGGTCGCGGACTCCATTCACCATGCCCACTGAGCAGCTCAATTTGACCGGACATCTTACGTTAATATTCCATCTTCCTATAATTGGATGGCTTTTTGAGGTCTTTTACTAGAATTTTGCAACCAACAAATGACATTTATAGAGAAGCAGACAAAAGTTTTGAAGAAAGCAAACAAATAATTGAACATGCCTGCTTCGAAGAACCCTTGTATCCTCCTTATCGCTTTCTGGGACCATATATCACGCTTCATGTGGTATGCTGGTGTGGATCCAACGCTACTTTATTATTTGCTTTCTCTGACCTTTGGTCGGTTAACGAAAGGATAGAAACTGGGTTATTTTCGTGAATCTTGCAGGCTTTGCTTCCATAACTTGAAGTGTCGTACTTATCCTTGTCTGACTCAGATGTCTGTTGTATTCTGGTCATTGTAGGTGAAACTGATTCCAGCCGTACATAACAATTGCTGACATGTCCTGAATTTATTTTTATTTATTTAATAGTTTCTATTTCAAATTTTTTTTTTCCCCTGGGAGTTGTGTTGTTCATGGATCGTTTTCAGTCCTGGAAAGGCTATTCCCATTCTTGCGTACCCAATTCAGTCTGCTGATGTCCTGCTGTTTTCAAGTTTTAGTAGTTTAAACTTTAGGGGGCCCCCTGTAACAGTTCATATTGGATTTGGTGACAATGAAATTTTACAGTATTAAGTTTTTAAAAAGGTAACTTTACTTTAGTCTTTTGGCTTGAGAAAATATGTTTAGCCATCCATTTCAAAGAAAAATTATATAAATATAATTTACATAAAATTAATTATTTAAATAATTACATGTTCAACATGCGATATTAAAATTTTCTTTGTATATCATATTGAATATACAATACACGTACAAATAATAATATATGTGTATAACATGCGATATGCACATATATCGCACTAACAATATGCAATATATACTTATATCGCTCGCGTATGATGCAATACGCAATAGAGAACTTATTGGATACACTTTTATTTTGTATCTTTGAAATGTAATACATGTGTAAAAGAGTGTATCGTATTTTTAAAATACAATATAGTAATGGTATTTACATAATTAATTTTTTTAAAATTATATTTGTATAATTTTTTTCTATGGAGGATACCCTTGTTTCATCCAAAAAGGCAAGAAAAAGCAATCATTAACCTTGCTGGATCAAATATGAAATGGGAATGGAGACAAAAAGGGTATTTAAACTCCAAATGTATAACGTCAGCTTTCTTAACGTTATTTTAAGTATATGCAAGTAATTTTTTTGATATTAACGAGGAGATATTTTTATATTCTTAAATACCATGAAAGATAACGTTACATTTTTTAGAGTTTGGAGTTCAACTGTAATTGGGTTGTCAAAGGTACACTAGCAATATTTGGAAAGAAGTAGTTTTACAGTATTATGCAATCTTAATCAACGATTGCAAATAGAGGATACCGGAGTATAAAGAAAGTATGATAATTTTGTTTGTGTAGGTTAGTGGAGTGCAATAAATGATAAAATTCGATAAAAAAAAGTTATAATGATTACATATATAATTATGATATTTCCTACAACATGCATTTATGATGCAAGTGCAAAAATTAAGTATAAAATAATTATAAATGCATCAGTGATATAAGATAAAAATCTATGCGTATTAAAATTCTTGAAGATAAAGATTAAATATACAACGTGTAAAATTTTCTTTTCTTTTCTTTTTTTTCTTTTTAACCTGATATTACCAATTAGACATGTAAGCACTTGCACATTGTTGGACCATAATAACATTACATAAATGTATTTATAAAAAAATTTATTGTCAATGATTCAATTAAGATAATCATAACACTTGTCTTGTTATCATTATTTATTGTTCCTACGAACGGAAATGAATGAATTTTACATATAGAAACTCTGCCTTTTGTTAATAATATCTTTAACATGGTAATATGTGCATATGAAGACTGGAGCACATCACTTTTTACAATATTTCAATTTCTTTTTCAGTTTATTCTTTTTTTTCCCCAATAAAAGAAAAGAAGAAAATGAAAACGACTAAATTGAACTATTTCGACATGCTTGGTCTTCATATCATCCTGTCATTGATTTACTTTGATTTTTGTTAGTTTTTCTATCCTGAGAGTTTTACTTCTTGACGAATGTAAGATTGTCAAATGGGAGAATAAAAAAAAGGTTAAGCTACACTTGATAGAAAATAATTCCTTATATTTGGATATAGATCCTTACCTAGAGATTACTTGAGTGAAGAAGATAGCAGAAGCATACCTGATTTCATATGTGATACGTTTTGAATCCGGGTTGAATTATTCTTCTGATTGATCGTACACACTATTGGGAGATGGAATCCTAATTTCTTAATAAAAAGAAACTGAATTGTGTTGTGTAGTCAATTAAGCACCATACCCATTATATATATATATATATATATATATATATATATAGATAGCCCTAATGGGTTATTTCTAATTTGGCCCATCATAAAATTAGCAATAAACCCCAGAATTCCACACATTTATTATTTAGTCCTACATTAAATGATTAGGACTGTTATTGTTTATTAGATCAATTATTATTAGATCCTTAAAACTTATTACAATAATGAATAAATGATTACTAACGCAATATATGTGCATCCACATATCTAAATGCATACATCAGTGTATACATACACCACATGAAAGTTTACAGTTTCAACAATCTTCCACTTGGACTACATAGCCACGTATACAAATAATCCATCCTTCAATATATAGATTATTGCATGCAAGCCAAATGTGTTCACACAACTGTATTTAAGTCATCTAAACGTCTCGTCCATTAGTCTCACCAATAGAAGGACCAAAGGAGTAGTCGATGCAAGTTTTAATGCAACTAAACCCACATTGATCATGAGCATCAACTTAGCTAAATGACATAGACAGTGTGAATGTGTGCAAAGCGATCTATACATGCCTATTTCTAACTGGTCTAATTTGATATTCAAACTAAATCAAATCAAGGTTCAAAAATAACAAAAAAAAAAAATTGAATATAACTTTATTAATAAACAATGTCATGACATCAAAACTACATTAAGGTAGACAAAAATAAACTCCCACTAATCAAATGGCATCTGTACTAATGACACCCATGCATACAAATGCTCATGAAAAGCTCCAGATGTCATTGCCTTTGTAAGTAGATCCGCAATCATATAGTTTGTCCCTCTAAGCTCAACACTAATCAAACGACTCCAAACCCTCTCCTTCACAACAAGGAACTTAATATCTATATATTTTGACTTTGACAAGCTCATGTTGTTATTAGAATACAAGACCACAGCCCTATTGTCATAATATACTAAGTGGCCTCTCAATGCCATCAACCATATGCAATCCAGAAATGAAGTTACATAGCCATATAGCATAACTTGATGCCTCATAAATGCAACAAACTCTACTTCCACAGCAGAAGATGCAACAAGAGATTGTTTGGCACTTTTCCAAGAAACGGCACCTTCGGCTAATAGAAAAATATAACTAGATGTAAATTTTCTTCTATCTCGGCACCTAACAAAGTCAAAGTTAGAATACCCTATGATCTCAAGTTTGTCTGACTTCCTGTATGTGAGCATATGTCCCTTTGTCTTTTGTAAATATCTGAAGACTCTCTTGGCTGCCACCCAATGTTCTCTTCCTAGATTACTTTGGTATCTATTTAGCATTCTCAGTATGAACGCAAGATCTAGATAGGTACAAACTTGCACATATACGAGACTGCCTACTGCAGATGCATATGGGATGTCTTTCATGAATTTGGAATCTATTTCGTTATTTGGACACTACTTTAGACTAAATTTATCTCTTTTTGACATAGGTGTGTCATGTGGCCTACAATTTAGCATGCCAAACCTTTGTAGTATCTTTTTGATGCAGCTCTTTTGTGATAATCCAAGGATTCCTTGCAAAAAATTGAGATGAATCTGGATTCTTAAGACATATGATGCTTCTTCAAGATCTTTCATTTCAAAATGTTCTGAAAGGAACTTTTTAGTTTCTCGAAGAATCTTTATGTCACTGCTGACAAGCAAAATATCATCCACATATAACATAAGAGATATAAATATGCTCCCATCGAACTTGTGATACACATAATCTTCAATACCATTCACCTCAAAACCAAGCGAGAGAATAACTCGGTGAAATTTGAGATACCACTAACGGGATGCCTACTTGAGCCCATAGATAGTTCTTATGTCTGCAAACTAAATTATTATTTTCTTTTGAAGATAACCCCTCTGGCTGCATCATATAAATAGTCTTTTAATGTCTCCATTGAGGAAGGCTGTTTTAACATCCATCTGCTGTAACTTGGGATCAAAATATGCCACAAGAGCCATAATGGTCCTAAAGGAGACTTTGTTTGGCACTGGAGAGAAAGTCTCCTTGTAATCGATGCCCTCCTTTTGAGTAAATCCTTTTGTGACAAGTCGAAATTTATACATTTCCATATTACCCTGTGAATCGGTTTTGGTTTTAAATACCCATTCATAAACAATAGGTTTCACCCCTTTAGGCAACAAGACAAGGTCCCAAACATTGTTATCTTTCATGGATTGGATTCCATCACCCATGGCTTCGATCCATTTTCGAGAGTTTGAACATTTAATTGTCTCATGAAAGGTGAGTGGATCATCTCCCACAAAATCATTGTTTATTTCTTGTTCATTGAGATATACAATGTAATCATTGGATATTGCATTTCTCTTTTCTCTCACAGACCTTCTAAGAGCCATTGGCTATTCTTGAATTTGAGTTTGTTGAATTTGATTCTTACGTTCCTCATGAACAATAAATTAGGGAATAGTTGGGCGAACATGATGAGTAGGAAGCTTGACATTGTCATGTATTTTTACCGGATATTGTTGAATCATGTTAGGAATGACAACTTGATTATGATCAACAACATCCGCAAAAAGAGGAACATTAACCCACATCTCTTCCCAAAACTCAACATCCTTAAATTCACAAGGATTAAAATTCTACGATCCCAAAACAAGAACACTCTTTGAGATGGGAAATGCCCACTTTGGGAGATGCATTAAAAAATGCAATTTTTACCGGATATTGGGGAGATGCATTAAAAACTGCAATTTTTACTGGATATTGTTGAATCATGTTAGGAATGACAACTTGATTACGATCCCAAAATTCATGTTGAATCATGTGATTTCTGAGACCGTCTATGTTGGTGCCTCTCAACTCTACTAGCCAACTTGATCACATCCTCTAGAGTCCTATATTGCTGGAGCTCAACCACACTGGCAATATCCATCTTCAGCCCATTAATGAAACGAGCTATGGATTTATCAGATGATTCCTTGATGTCGCATCGTGTCATCAACGTTTCAAACTCCTTCACATACTCCTTAATGCTCCTCTGACCCTGTCTCAAGGACTGCAAATCCATCAGTATCTCCTGTTTATAGTAATCAGGCACAAACCGACTCCTCATCAATCTCTTCATTAGAGCCCATGAACGCACCTTCTCTTCATCAGCCCTTCGCCTCTCAGACTGCAACTTATCCCACCATAAACTGGCATAATCAGAAAATGCTAGAGACGCCATCTTCACCTTCATGCGCTCGTCCCACTCATAACAATCAAATACTTTCTCAACACGAGGTATCCAATCCGAAAACTCCTCAGGTTTATTGCTTCCAGTGAAAGTAGGAATTTTCAATTTGATATTTTCAATCCCTTTTCTCCTCTCATCTCTATCACCTCGCCTCCTACTCCTTACACTATTCACCTCAGATTCATCTCCAGAACGTCTCCTATGACTAGCACCACTGTGACTCCTCCTGTCCCTCACCTCTAGTCTCTCCATAATCACCCTAATATTCTCCTGGAGTTGATTAAACTCAGCCCTAGTCACAACATCTCCTCCATCAGTATTGTTTCTCCTAGCCCTGTGATTGTTGCTATTCACACTACTTTCAGACGACATCTCTTCAATAATCAATACAAAAATCACAGCAGCAAATTTCACACTTCTCAAACCCACAACAACAACCAATCACCACTCCAATAAACACCAAACCCTAACCCTAACAGCAGCAACAACAGAATTCCCAAGCCAGTGAAAATTAGAAAGGAAGATTCAAACCAACCTGTAATGCGATCCACACGAACAATCTGCAAACCACAGCTCTGATACCAAATGATGCGGATCTGGATATGCTCTGATGCACAAACTCGATAAAGATGTAAACTTTCTTTTTAGGGTTTTTCTTTCCAATAATATGAAACTAGCAAAAACAAGATGGATATGAATAAGTATATTGTTCGATAGATGCCACGAACAATAAAACCTAAACTAGTTTGTGTTTGGATTCGAGATTGATAGATGCCACAACCTAGAAAACTAACACGGAGTCAATGAAACAATATGTTCAATGACAATATTCGCCACAACACGATATAACTCACGAATTGATAAGAATATGTATGATCCAAAGAGAAAAACAATCTCAATAAAATCAATTCAACCTTAAATAGGTTTCCACACTCAAATTGTTCTAATAAAAATATTCAAAAATCTTATTTCTATATTTCTTACTAGCCTTAATATATAGGCTATTACTAGGCAGTTACGTAACTGAAAAATCATAATTGTGGCAGTTACGTAACTGATAACGTAACTGAAGAAAAAACATAATTATGGCAGTTACGTAACCGATAACGTAACTGAAAAACATAACTGTAATTAATCCCTATATCAATTAAAAATAAAGAAATTCAAAAAGACACAAAAACTAAAAAAAAATCGAAACCCTAATAAAAATAAATAAAATATATGGGCCAACCATGTGAGCCGGCGGCTCACCCATCTGCGCCGGCGGCGCAAGCCCTTAGGCCGGCGGCTTAGTAGCCGGCCTACTTTTTCTGGACACCCCAATTCACCCCGTTTCGTGCTTTGAACTTGCACCGTGTTGCTCGGACCTTTGGTACTCCTTTTCCATGACTTCGGATGCCCGGATTCCTATCATTTCTTCATAAGAGAAGTGTCCGTGTAAAAGAAGCATTTCTTTTCATTATTTCCTTTAGATGTATCGTTACGCTTCTTTTGCGGTTCCATTACAGTAATCTCTTTACATTTCCTCTTCTTACCACATTTGAAAGAGATTGATGTCAAGTGAGCACTTTCAATTTTATGTTGTTTCATCCTATCTTCCTTTTGCACCTAGTGAGAGATGAGCTCATTAATTGTCCATTTTTTCTTTTGACAATTATAGCTCACGTCAAACTGACTGAACTGTAGTGCAAGAGAAATCAACACTAAATGAACGAGCAAGTCTTCCAAAAACTCTATTTTTAGTGTCTTTAGCTTTCTTGCAAGATGAAACATTTCAAGTATTTACTCCCTCATGTTCTCGTTACCTTTGTACCTCATGGAGACAAGTTTCCTTAAAGTTGCACTTGTCTCCGCCTTATTGCTACTGGTAAAGCGCTTTTCAAGGGTGTCAAGGAACCCTTTAGTATTGTTTTCTGAGATATAGTGTCCAAAAATGTCTCTACGATAGCATTCTTGATGATCATAAGACTTACATGGTCAGAGCAATCCTACCTCTTAAAAATTCTCTGATCCTCAGGAGAGCTTTGATCTATAAGAGGTGTAGGACATGAGTCTCTCAATGCAAAGTCAAGATCCATACTTCCCAAGACCATAGTCAACTTATTTTTTCAAGTTTTAAAGTTGCTCCCATTGAGCACTGGAATGCTATTAATATTGGCAATAACAGCAAAAGCATTAGCAATATGAGCTATACAGAGAACAATATATAAAAGACAATTAATTCACATAATCATGTAATTATAATAAGGCAGTGATTAATTATATCAATAACAAATTCCCATCTCAAGATAACTAGAGTGACATCGAGTCTAATCTTTGGATAGAGAATCGACTCACAATTGGCTTTCTTGGTCTAGTAATCGAGCATTGATGATAAAATCTAATCAAGTGCTTAGCCTTCCTTTGGACCGACTTAATACTCATAATGAATACTAGACAATCATCACACACTCATTATCACACGTGCATTGATGGAATCAAAACCCAATGGATTCAAATATTTATGTCATTATCGTTGCAATTGAAGATAATTGGCTATATAATTAAAAGATTCAATCACGAAAATTCATAGGAAGCTTATCGTATATTTACAAAAAGTAAAAGAAAACCCTAGATTCAATGAGATATGACAGTTTATCATGAAATCAAGGATATATGGAATGAAAAACAATATAAATCACCATTCCATCATCACATAACAATTTCCAAGCAATTCTAGAACAAGTTGGCTCTGATATTGATAGAAAATAATTTTTTATATTTCAAGACTGATCCTTGCCTAAAGATTACTTGAGTGGAGAAGATAGTGGAAGCATACTTGATTCCATGTGTGATACATTTTGAATCCAAGTTGATTTGATCTTCTGATTGATCGTACACACTATTAGGAGATGATGGGAACCCGAATTTCTTATGAAAAAGAAACTAAATTGTGTTGTGTACGTCAATCAGGGACCACACCCTTTATATATATAACCATAATGGGTTATTATTAATTTGACCAATCATAAAATTAGTAATAAACCCCAAGAATTCCACATTCATTATTCACTATTAGATCAATTATTATTAGATCCTTAAAACTTATTATAGTAATAAATATATGATTATTAATGTAGTATATGTGCGTCTACATATCTAAATGTGTGTATACATATATGGTACGAAAGTCCACAATTTCAACAACACTTGCTAATGAAACCCCAAATTCGGAATTTTAGTTTTACTTGGATGGTTTATTTGGAATTTGCTTTTCAAAGTATTTTATAGTTTAGAACTTCCATTTATCTTCTATATAACTACATGATAGGAAAATCCAACTGTCCCATGATGGTTACAATGGGATCGGTCCCATTACATTAATGACCAGTTCAGATCTTTTTCAGATTGTGATCGAACCCCTAAAATTTTTTACACTTATTTTTCTATAATTTATTTAATTTTTATATGAGTAGTGGTACGGTTCTATGACGGGAACGTAGAAGTTTCCTACATGATAATAATATGGTGGCATAGAAAAAAAACATGATATGTAAAATATGGAAAATGAGTATCTAAATGAAGTATTAGTGAGAAATATAACAGTTGTTAAATATTGTTTTGCTTAGCTTATTTAGTAAAAATATAAAAAAAATTATACTTTTTCAAATTTTAAAAGCAATGGAAAAATATGGAAATAATTAAGGAGATGCCACCATTCATTCTTGTTATTTTTCTTGCTTATCATTTTATTATTGTTTTTGTGGAAAGACTATAAGAAAGGAAATTCCTTTATTCTTTTTAAGATCTAAGTATATGCTATTTGGATTCAAACCTTTAAAGCACGGAAAAAAATTTCTTAATGGATTTTATTTGTAAAAATAAAACAAAAAAATCCCGTTAATTTCACATTCTTATTATTTTTGAAATTTTCTTCTGAAAATTGATGAGGAGACTAAGCTCTGTTCTAAGTTCTGAAATGTGCCTAAAAGCCATTCTAATCTTGGAAGACCTAGTTTCATTTGACTTTATTATAGAAAGGAGTTAAGTGAAGATGCCATAGAACATCTAAGAGAAGAAGAATTTTTAGAAGCTAATGAGAAGTATTACTTTTTAGAAAACAGACCAGATAAACTAGGAAAAGTTTATGTAAAAGAAAAAATGCTTACTCATCCAGACAATTTACAATTAATAGATAGATATAAAATTATAAGATTACAGGATTTAGGAGATTATAAGGAAGAACAGGAAAGAATATTAAGAGACTCTGAGAAAAAAGGATTAGTAAAAATAGAAAGAATACAGGCAATTACAATTCCTGACACAAATCCTAATATTGGTATCAGAGCCAGACCAGAATTTTCTGTTACAAGACCTACAGTACCTAGTTGTTATTATGTCCGCTTGTTGCCATGAATAGGCGTTGTTAGGACTTTTTCAGACTTGATGGTTGATGGTTGTTTAAGCATTAGTTGAAGCTTAAACTGATAGAAAACCTGGTTTTAATTGATAACAAGATTGAGGAAAGAGGAAAAGGAAGATGAATAGTGTTTTTAAAACAGTATAATAAGCTAATACTAACACACACTGAATACCGAGTAGCACTTTACAACATAAGTTAAACACCTTTTCTTATACATCTTTGCTTACACTTAATGAACAAGAATAGAATAACAGGAAGACTAAGACCAGAAAATAATAGAAGTCATTTACCTTTACATAGAAATAATCTACCTTTACTTAATTACATAACTGCTGAAAGATCTTTAGTTAGTTCTTTATCCAACTACAAAAATACTGCTAATACTTGGATTACAACATTTACTAGTCATAAGAATAGAATTAGTCGCCATAGACCTCTACTAGTAAATAGTATAAGTAATAATACAGAGGATACAACAGAGTTAAGTTTAGATAATACTTTGAGTAGTGATATAATAGCTAGATATAGACAAGTAGAAAACGAAAGTTTAAGTAATTTAGTAAATAATAGTGTAGAACTAGAAAATAGACTAAGCAGTACAATACAGAATTTAGAAGTATTAAAAGATAATATAGAAGACATAGTTACTGCCTATCAAATTAGAAGATGAGAAAGACATGGAAAGAGTAATAGATGCTTTAAGTGAACTAGCACCAGAATTAACTAGAGTTTCTGAAGTTACAGAAGCTATACAAGATTTAAAGGATAGAATAAGACATCAGTTAGAAGGACTAGAAGACTACATAAGAGAACAAAGACCAGAAAATTTAGCCATAGATTGTTTTATTTGTAGAGATAAACTCTTTAGGTTAGTTTTGGTAAGCTTACAGTTTTATTTAAGGACTTTAAGATCAAGATCACCAAGAAGTTTAGGACAGACCTTACAAAGAATTACAGAAGCCTGGCCTAACGAAGAAATTCTACATACAAAAGTAGAAAGTTTAATTAATTTTTTAAAAGAAGAATGGTTAGATGGTCAAAGAGAGAATCTTAATAATCTTTAATTTAGTTTTTAAATGTTTTATAGGAAGTCAGAATAATAGTACAGAAACAGAGTCAGATATAGGAACAGAAATTACATTTGCTGATTGGATTACAGAAACATATACAGATACACACATAGATACTGATTGGTATTTAGATACAGAATAAAATAGGTGAATTTAAGAAAATAGAGTGGTTAGATTTAGAAATAGACTATAAGAATAGGAAAATAATTAGGCAACCAGATTTTAAACATCGTTGTTATTTTCAGAATTATAGACATCAAATCCATGAGGAAAGTGAACAATTAAATACTATTACAGACCTTTTAATAAGTTTAGGAATAGCTTTAGAAGAAAGACACGTTAGCATACATAACCAAATAAGACCTGTAGTAGAACAAATAAGACAAATAAATACAAATTTACAACAAACTTTAGATAATATAAAATATATTGTTACACCTTTACAGAAAAAATTACAAGAACATAGGACCATACAAGACTCACACTCACTTAGAGAAAAAGAAGAAACAAAAAGGAAACAAGAAGAGATCTTACAAAAATTAGAAAACATTAGATACTTAATACAAGGAAAATAAACTGGTGTCACATTCTAGATATATTGAGGCATTAAGGGTATCGTCCATCTATCAAGAAGAAGCCACAGGATTTTCCAATTACAAACCACCTACAGAACCAGAAAAAGTTTTGTTAAGACAAAATAACACTATCATAGCTTTACTAATAGGAGTAGAAGATAGTATAACAAAATTGGATAATTTTATAGAAGGTTGGAGTAAACATATTATAGAAGAAGTACAAAGGCTAGAAACAGTAGAACCACATTTACAGGATAATATAAAATCAATACAAGATAAATTTATAGGATTAGAAAAGATAAGAGAAGAAGTCAGACAATTAAAAGAATTACAAAAAGATAAAATAATAGATAAAGAATTACATAAAGAAGAATTAGAGGAAATATTTACGAGGATTAAGAATATAAAATTACATGATAAAAAATTAGGTAAAAAGTCTGAATACGGTTGTGTACACGGAACGGATATTTGGGAAAGTATTTACAAAAAAAATGTCTAAAGCTTTACAAGTATTCAAAAAAGACTAAGGAAGAGTTACAAAAGAGAAAATAGGACTAGACAAAGGAATTATAGGATTACCATCTAGGAAAAAGGATGATAATACAGTTTTACAATAATTAGAAGAAATAGTAGACATAGATAAAGATTTAGATCTTTACAATACAAAAAGCCTGAAGTTATTAGAACCAAGAATTTTGTATAAAACAGGAAAATTGAGCTTTGGAAATGTAGGATTATTTAAAACCTGTAGAGAACAAATAATTACTGTTACTAAGAAACCAATTAGGATTAAACTTTTTAGTGATGAAGGATTACAACAACTAAAGAAAGAAAATAAAAGCTTGTTACATTTAGGAATTATAGTCTTAGGAATAAAAGGATTAGTTAGAAAAGAAGTGGGAGCAAAAGTTTTGATAGTTCTATTAGATAATTCATGGAAAAATAATTTTAAAAAGGCAACCATAGGAATTACTGAAGTAGATATGAATGCTAATAAAGGAATTTTTTACTGTGCACCAAATTACATGATAGGAATAAACAATGTAAAGAATCTGGAAATAGGATTAGATAGTAAAGGATTTGAAGATCATACAGGAGAAAATTTACTTCTAAATATAGGATTTATAGGAAAAGTTACAGAAGGAAGTACTACTAGATACAAGCTTAACATAGATGGAATAATACAGCAAATAGCAAGTTTTGGAATAAAATTTATAAAACCAACACCAATTAGCACTAGAGATTTAGAAGGAACAGAATGGGATTTATCAAAGATGCTTGAAGATAAAGATAAAACAATAAGAGTCCCTGAGGAAAGTTTAACTTACAGAAACTTAGATGGGAGTTACAGTATTAGATTTTTAGATTACAAAAATAGAAATGTGAAAGATACAGAAAATCTTAATGAAGAAGAAATAATAGATGAAAAAATGTTAGATGCAAGTGGATCAAATCCTAGATACTGGGGAATTACAAAGAATCCTTGGAGAGGAAGATTTTTAATAAAAATTTGGGAAAGCGAAGAAGATGCCATAGAACATCTAAGAGAAGAAGAATTTTTAGAAGCTAATGAGAAGTATTACTTTTTAGAAAACAGACCAGATAAACTAGGAAAAGTTTATGTAAAAGAAAAAATGCTTACTCATCGAGACAATTTACAATTAATAGATAGATATAAAATTATAAGATTACAGGATTTAGGAGATTATAAGGAAGAACAGGAAAGAATATTAAAAGACTCTGAGAAAAAAGGATTAGTAAAAATAGAAAGAATACAAGCAATTACAATTCCTGACACAAATCCTAATGTTGAATCACTATCAGATATACCACCTTTAGATTCACAGGAACCATAAGCTCTAGAGGAAATTACAGAAGAAGTAGAAGAATTTAACAACAGTGGAAGATTACAACAAATCTTGGACTTAATGGAAACTACACCTTCACCATTAGCAACACCTTTACCTTCAAACATAACACCCTCATCACCTATGCCATACAATGGGCAAATTTTTTCACAAAGACATGAAAATGTCATAGGACAACTCCCAAGGCAACCTTACTCCACTTGCAGAGAAACTAGCCAAGACGGAACACCATTAGGAAGGAGATTACCTTTAGAAATACAGTCAGAAGACTTAATAGACCATGGTAGAATACTGAATATACCTGCACATGATGTACAAAGATGGCCACAAATATTAGGATATTGGGGATAGTTAGTTACAAGAGAATGGGAAACCAGCAATATACCAAGAGAAGCAACTGCTATGTATAATTATTTAGAAAAATTTTTAGGAAAAAGCATAAGAGCAATGTGGGAAGAATATAAGAGAAGATGGCCACAAGATTTTACTGCTGATATAGAATTAGGAGCTAACCCCTATAATTTTACTAACAAAGTTACATATTTGTTACTTTCTACTCAACCTAATATAGATTATACCTAGAGAGATCAAAAGAATGCAACGAGATTTTTAGAACAATTACAGATAAGAAATTGGAAATATATAAAGCCATACTTAAATGATTTTTTTTTATCACTGTAATTTAGCAGGATGTTACTATGAACCAACTATTGCTGATAAAGTACTCATAAAATTACCAGGAGCTTTAGGACAAGAAATATATAAAACTTTTAAAGAAAATGTAGAACCAAAAATAGCTAATACTCCCATATTAAATAACTTAGGAACAAGAATACAATATATAATAAGATTTTTAGTTGAAAAATGTACAAATATACAAATTACAAGACAACTAAAAGGAGAATACAGTTACTGTGAACAGATTTACACACTGCAAATATATGAAAGAAAAACTTACGGACCAAAATCAAGGACAAAACCAAGAAGGACTTACAATAGAACCAGAAAAGATAAAGAATCTTACAGACCTAAGAAAACCAAAAAGAATTACAAACCAAATTACAAGCCTAAAAAGACATATTACAAAAGACAAAGTGATGCTAGAATACCATGTTTAGATGAAAATAAACATGTTAGAAAATATAATAAAAGAAGGGCTTACAAAAATAAATTAACTTGTTTTGTGTGTGGAGAAGAAGGACATTTATCCATAGATTGTTACAAAAGGCATAATCTTCATGATAAAAGAGCCATGATAGTAAACTACTTAGAAGAAGATTTACTGGCTATAGATGATCAAATGAGTGAAACAGAAACAGTTTACAACATAGTAGAAATAAAAGAAAACATGATAGAGGAAGACATTAAAGAAATTAGTAGTGATGATATAGAAATCCCCTTTGTTACAGATTTACTTGAAAAAGAAAACCCTAGATACAGAAATACAAGAGAAATGTTAGATATGATAGATGAATTAGATGAATTAGATCTTACAGATAATGAAATAGGAGGATATGTAGAAATATAGACAACAGAATGTGAACATAATTGGATACATGAGTCAGGATCAGATAATCATCCATGTAGATATTGTTCTGGATACCCTCATATTACAGTTAGATTTAGATGCAAAAAATGCCAATTTGAAAGTTGTAAAAAATGTTTGGATTCACAAGGAGATAAATATGAATTACAAAAAATTAGTAGTTACAATAGGTGGAATAGGAATTCAGATTTACTAGAAACAAGGATATTAAGGATAGAAGAAAGAGTAGATAGGTTAGAAGAAATACAGAAGGATTACAAGGGAAAAAATATATTAATACAAGAAGACAAAATTTTTCTAGAAGAAAATAAGATAGAAGAAAAATTGGTCAAGACTTACATAAATAAAGAAATAGATGAAAAATTAGGATTACAAATAACAAATATGAGAATAAAGGTAAGATTCATAGTAGATACTGAAATTTTAGAAACAGAAGCCCTTATAGATACAGGATGTACAAATAATATTATAGATAAAAAGATAGTACCAAAAGAATGGGTTATAGAAATACTAGGAAAGAAATGTATAAAAGCTGAACAGATGGATGGAAAACTTTTTGAATATTGTGAAATACTTACAGATCACTCTATAGAAGTAGAGACTGAAAATGGATGGATGGAATTACAGATTTTGGAGTTCTAGAACTTATGTAAGAGACATGACTTTACGAAAACATGTGTGCATACTAGGATTACAAGTTTATTGTAAATGATAGACTAGGCATGATAATTACTAGAAAAGGAGTTACCTTTTTAACAGGAGAAAAACTAGAATTACAGATAATTGCAAATGTAATAAGACAGGAACCTGTAAAGTAAAGAAAACAAAAATAACAAAGGAAAAAACAAAAAGAAAGAAAATAAATTAGAAGAATATGTAGATGGAGACTTGTTTACAGAATTGTTAGAAAATTATGATAAGCTAGAAATAGAAATTAAATGTGTAAATTACAATTTTATTTACAATCTGATAGAAACTGGACGTACAGAAATAGATACAATTTTAAGCAAATTAGAAAAAGAAGAAATAATTGGAAATAATCCAACAAAATTTTGGGATAGAAATAAAATAGAATGTGAATTAAAAATAATAAATCCAGACATAGAAATAAAAGCCAAACAAATAGTATGTGATAACATAGATAGGGGAGAATTTAAAATACATATTAATGAATTACTAAAGTTATGAGTTATAAGGAGGTCAGAAAGTCCACATCGAAGTCCAGCTTTCATAGTCAAAAAACATAGTGAAATAGTAAGAGGTAAAAGTAGAATGGTAATAGATTACAGAAAATTAAATAACAATATTGAGACAGATGCTTACAATATACCATACAAAACAAATTTAATTAACAGAATACAGGATTGTAATATTTTTAGTAAATTTGATTGCAAGTTAGGATTTTGGAAAATAAATATGAAAAACGATTCCATACCATGGACAGTCTTTACTTGTCCTTTAGGACATTTTGAATGGCTAGTTATGCCTTTTGGATTAAAAAACGGATCAGCAATTTTCCAAAGAAAAATGGAATCAATCTTTGATAAATACCCTTTTGTTTGTATATATATATAGATGATATTTTGATATTTTCAAAAAATGAAAAAGAACATACTGCTCATTTAAATACTTACAGAATTCTAAAATAATAGAATAATTGTTAGTCAAAAGAAGATACAGTTTTATAGAAAAAACATAGAATTTTTAGGAGTAGAAATAGGAAATGGAAAAATAAAATTACAGCAACACATAGCTAAAAAGGTTTTAGAATTTACAGATTAACTGATAAGAAAAGATTACAACAATTTTTAGGACTTGTTAATTATGCTGGACCTTTTATAAAAAATTTAGGAAAGTATACTAAATTACTAAACAAAAAGACTCATACTTTTGCAAAATTAGATTACAATTAATAGAAGAAATAAAAATATTAGTCAATAAATTACTAGAATTAAAATTACCTTTAGATACAGATTTTTTAATTGTAGAAACAGATGGTTGTGAAAATGGATGGAGAACTGTTTTAATCAGAAAACCTCATAAATATTCTTTAAAGAAAGATGAAGAAATTTGTAGATATAATAGTGGAAAATTTAAAGAAAAAGGACTTAAAGGTAATATAGATATGGAATTAATGGCAGTTATTTATGGTTTAAATTCTTTTAGATTATTTTTACTAAATAAAAAAGAAATAATAGTCAGAACAGATTGTGAAGCTATAGTAAAATTTTATAAAAAGAAAAACGAGAAAAGCATGTCACAAAAAAGATGAATTAAATTTACTGATGTATTGGTTAATAGAGGATATAATGTCAATTTTGAACATATAAAAGGAAAAGATAATGATTTAGCTAATCTTCTGAGCAGGTACATCAACAATTGATAGCAGATACAAGACTCTCAATGACTTATAGAAAGAAAAAAGAGTTACAGTCATTTCAATATGGCCACTCCTTACAGAAAGGCCAGTCCTCTCAGTTTTTATCTCAAACCTCACAATTCTCCTCAGAAAACCTTTCTTTTTCCCTACAGACCACCTTTTCCTACAATGCTTGCACCTTTTCAAAAGAAGATAAGACCTATTAGAAACGAGTTAATGAAAAACTACTTCCCTCCAATTGAAAAAATGATGTTTGGAGACGTTGAATTACTTGTACCTCATGAAAACCCTGAAAACACACAAGCCTTTAGACATTCCAAGGTTGATGCTACAAAACTTACTGTTGAACAAAAAACATTGATAGATGCTGTTTGGGCATTACAAACCCTGGATAAAAACAAAGTAAGAGTGTGTTTAGAATTACTTAATTACATAGGGAACATAAATACTGAATTACAGACCCATACTCAATTTATTGGAGCACATGTACACATGACAAGAAATAAAAATGTGAATATTTACTGTTATGCTGTTATAAGGGGATTTAATCCTGGAATTTATAAAACCTGGGCTTATGCTAAGGCTCAAATTGAAAATTACATTGGACCAGTTTGGCAAGGATGTTTTTCTCTACAACAAGCTATTGAGTTATTGGAAACTGAACTTGGACATAGTGACTTTGGAGTTGAACCTTGTTTATCTTCAGAATTCAAAACAGCAAGAGACACTGAATTACTGAAAGTAAATAAAGAAAAAATAGAAAATTGGCAAACTTACAGACAACTCAATCCTAGACATTGCTTACAGTTTAATTTGGACAAAGAAGAAGCCTATGAGAAAACAAGAAGTAGCCTTTTCTTCAAGAGAATGAATTTTGTTGAAAAACTACCTAAAAAAGCTAGATCAGAAATTTCTTCTATTGCATGTAAAAATTTTTGGAAACCTTTTTCAATATTTCAAAAATATGCAAAACTAGTAGCAAAAGATGATTACAGATTTACATGTGACTACTATTACAATCATAAAGGAGAACTTGATTACAATATTTACAAAATGAACATTAACCTGGACACTTTCAATCCCTTGTATATTGAGAAAGGACGTGAATTCACAAAACAAACTCTCCTTGATTATGGATTATTAAATTTTGTCTATGGAAATCCTGAAAAATTTATAAACTCTAAATTTGGATCCACAATTAAGGAAGTTGTTTGCACTATCAAAGCAGAAATGGATAGCTGTGAAAAAAATAAAAACTTACTGATAAAAATGAAAATTAACAGCATTCCTCCAGAATGGCTTTTTTATGATATAAGACCTGCTAGTCATAATATAATAATAGATGGAGTTTACAAAATTACTTATCCATCTCAAGAATTAAAATTATGTGAAAAATCAATAGATTTACAGGTAGAAAACTGGATCGCACATTCCATTGCTCATGCAACTTTACCACCACCTGAAGAAAACTACTTGATTTACCAATCCCAGATTTACAACATTTTCTCATCCCATAACATGATAATATGGAGAAGCATAGACACAAAATTAACTTAAAAAATCGAGGCCTATGAAGAAGACACCTCAATCAGGGAGGAGATTGATCAATATGGGAAATCTGAAGATCATAATTAATGATAGGAGTGACAGACGACCAGACAAGATATTTCAACAACAGGAGTTACAGACGACCAGAACTGACAGGAAACAGTTCTAAACAGTTCTAAATAGACCAGACAAGACATTTCAACAACAGGAGTTACAGACAACAAGAACTGATAGGAAACAGTTCTAAACAGTTATAAACAGTTGTAAATAGTTACTTTTCTTTTTTGCCCTTTCTTATATTTTAAGAATACCCTCTTTACCCTTGTAAAAATAGATAACTGAAATCTTGAAAATAGGAAAGATCCTGCCATTCAGTTATTCTATAAATAGGCCTTCTCTCTTAGCTAGGAGGATACACGAAAAACCACACCATACTCTCTACTCTCTCACTTAGAATTACTCCCTTACTCTCTTACTCTCTCGGCACTCCCTTACTCTCTTACTCTTTCGGCATTTTTCCTGTACTACTCCCCTTGTATCATTTCCATAATCAATAAAGCACAAAGAATTTTGTAAGATACTCTCTCTTTCTTCTTATTTCTTTTTATATTTCTAATCTCTTAAGGACCTTTCAGGGCAAAGGGAAAGGGAAAAGTGCTGTGTTTATCTGCATGTTATACTGCTATCTGCTATCATCCTTCTTTTATTACACATTTTGTGTATTATGTCCTTGTTATCAATACCGATCCTAATATTGGTCAACAAAACACATTTTCATAAAGTGAGTAAAATAACGTATCAACATTTTGTACAATTTATTTACGATATCAAAGAATGGATGATTTTTTATTACTTTTCATTCTTTCTTGTAATGGATAGCTTATTTGACTCATTTTGTAAAATATTGATTCTTTTTTTTTTTTGCCACTTTAATGTTAACACCTTGAGTAAACTTGCTACTAAATGCTAACATCTCAGCTTCTGCAGTCCCGACGATGGGATAATCCAGTTAACTATCTAATCGTTAAAATAAATATAGTAATTGAAATATTAACTATTTTAATAATTCAATCGTAGTTGGGAATGATGTGAGCGATAAGATCCAGTTAAAATTAATGATATGACCATAGAATTTCCCTATCTTTTGATGTGTTTTAACTTATAAATATATGAGTGTACAAAGATTTTATTTATAAATATATGAAATAATTGCAAAGTACCCTATCAAAATTTTACGTAGGTATAAATTTATTCCCTGAACTTTTGAAGTAAACTTTTTGACTCTTTAAACTTTTAACATTTATCACAATTAAGGACAATTAACATTTTCCATATGCACTTTGAAAGTTTAGGAAGTAAATCAATACATAAATGAAAGTTTAGAGGATAAATGAAACATCCTAACCTTTCACCTAAGTGAGAAATTGGATTTAGATAGATTGAAATGATGCAAGTGAAATAGATGATGAATTATGATTTAAAAAGTTAATAAAATGAATTTAGTAAATAGAATTAAGTTAAAATTTGAGATTTGAAATTCTTGAACCCCAAATAGGCTGTTTGAAATGTTTATGAAACTCTAAATCCCTAAACTTTAGCCCAACATTTCATATTCTAAATCTCTATAAAATTTGGAATTGCTTGCTTTCTTAAAAATATCATATTTGAGCATAAGTTCAAGTTAAATATCAGTTTGATAAAAAACCAATCTCTGAAATCAATTTCTTATCTTAAGTTCTTTATTTCCAACCTATTGTTCCTCAGGTTATTTCTTAAATACTTCCAGTACTAAAGATATTGATCTAAAAGTTCTAAACCCAATACATTTGCTTTAAAATATCCTTAGCCTTCACCTATATATATATATATATATATATATATATTGTTTTTCCTTTTGAATTTTGTTGGTTGCCTTCTCTCTCTTCTTTCTTTCTTTTCCTTCGTTTCTTTTCATCTCTCTCTCTCTTCTTTCTCAAAATTTAAGCTACAAATCTCAGATTTAACACATCTATGGGATAAATCAAAGATGGAAAAACAAGATTTAAGTAGAAGTCAAGTTAGAAGTGGCATCACCAACAAAGAAGAGTAGGAGCAGAAGAATCAAGAAGTGGAAATTGCTCCAAAAGATAAGTTTTGTTATTCTATTTGCTTTAATTCTTGTTATTGCATGTAAATGTTGTATTAAGACTAGAAATATGTAAAACTTATGATGATAATGGTAAATCAAGAATATATGGGCACGTTTATTAAAAACCTATATATATATATGTAATTTGTGTAGACTAGGTATTTGATAAAATGTTCTGCATAAATATGATGTAAATATGTATGCGTAAGTGTTTATAAGTTAAGATTATGCATGTTTATACCTTTAAGGAGTTGTAGTTGTTGATATATATTGGATTAAGTAGTTAAAAGTTGTGTAAAAAGATAAAGGAATTCGTAACAGGGATTGCTTTGTTCATTACGGCCTAACATGGCCCGTCATCTTCTTGAGACAAATTATTTTTGAAAGGCAACTGCCTGATCATGGCCGTGTCAAGGAATGTGATCTCCTCTTATCTCATTTTTCCTCTTGGTCACGGGCATGACAAGGCCCATATCGACCATCATGGCCCCCAAAACGGGCGTGATCAAACAAACGATGGAGATCACATGGTTAATAATGGGCATGATGAAGATGGTGACGACAATCACGGTCTCCATCATAGGCGTGATCTATCCCCCGGTACTGTTCATAAAGAAGAAAAGAAAAAGAAAGAAATAAAAATAAAATGAAATAGATAATGATAGATGACATGTTATGTTAGTTAATGTGTATAATTAAGAATGAGTAAAGATAATTTATAGATTAATAATTAATTAGAGTGGACATAGTTCTTGAGTATAAAATGAACCTAGTTAGTTAACTTAAGTTCAACTTGATCTAAATGAACTTAAATGAGTTAAAATGAATTAGATTGTTTAAGTTTAATCAATTTTGCTAAGTTAAGGTAATATAGACTCAATGACGATTAGCTTTAATTAATAAATTAGGATAATATTAATTTAACATAGTGAATATGTTGTTTCAAATGATTGTTTGCTTAGGAAATGTATGTTTTTAGAATGTGAATGATGTGATAATGCTTTTGTGATAAATAACTATAATTAAAGTGAAAAGAAATACCTTGACAGACAAAGGAGAACTGTTCATATTTTGGCGGGGCGATATTCGCAGCCATAGCTAGATTCTAAATTAGTGTATGATCAAATAGGGTTAAAAAATAAGTTTTATGTAATTGGATAGTTAATTTAAATGCTTATATGAGTTTAATTATTGAACATATATTTTCTTCTGAGCTAATTCTCTGATTTATCCTTTGAGAGGGACTTCGGTCGACCTTCTGATTTTGATTGTTTTTCAAATAGATAAAGTATGCAATAATTGCATGTTGGATGCTAGGATAGACATATTAAAATGAATCAAAATTTAAAGACGATCTAAGTATTGAGTGTTGTTTTGTGCATGTGCCGCTGAATCCGGTCCAGGGAACAACAACCTTGTCTGAGTGGGTACGGTAGTTTAAGCGCTTATGCTACCCCTGTCATGGTGCCATGACATTTGTAGGTGGCTCAGTGGGTAGTCGGTAAGGCAAACGGTATCGGCTATCTTGATCGATCAGAAGTAATATATCAGGGTTCATGTTTATGGGACCGATTGAAGCCTTTTATATTATGGGCTGAGATGGGTAGAGTGTGTGTAATAGCTGTGAACCTTAGATGAGGCTTTTTATCTTTATTGGTTATATCATCTAGGAGATATAGGTATTCGGGCTACCTATATCAATCCCCTGAGCGTCGTGTTGTTACTCAGGACCCCTAGATTCCCAGTGGCTTGTTTCGGAGTGTGAGTGTTCCCGTGATGCTTGATCTACTTTGCATGAAAGATAAAAACTTGCTGTTTTTTTGCATTATATTTAGTTAAGCTTGTGTATCATTCCGTGTGTGCCTGTGTTACTGTGTACTAAGCTTCGGCTTATTATTGTTGTTGTTGTTCTTTTTCTAGGTATTATATGGATGATTAAAGTTGATGATGTTGTTGATGATGATTGATGTGATGATGGTTGACTTGGGTTTTTGGGCGATGTTTAATCGGGTTATTGCTGTGGATATCATTTGTATCTGTTTTTATTTATGTTCTAAGAGCTGAATTTACATTTTGAAATTTATAATATTCTTTAAGGGCCTGTGGAGCTTAAATGTTTTGAAATTATAGATCTACCTTCAAGGGTAGATTATAAAATGATTTTATAAAGTTTTATTTTTCAGAAAGTTGGTCTACACTGGTGAGTATAGAGATTTTTATTATGTATTTATAAAGTTTAGTACACCGCTGCTAAATTCAGTTAGATTAGAAATCTAAGCAAACGATTTCAATAATTAAAATCGGCTAGCAATGTTCAACATAAACATATCATTCTAGAAAGCCTGAGCATGTAATACATAAATTATTATATGTGACGATAATATCTTGATTAAATTTAGGTATTACAATAAATCTGCATGTAGGTAAAAGTTTGAAGAGATATTTTGTGATTTCTCTAATTTTGTTTTAATAGAAAAGGCTAAATGTTCTTACTTGTACTAATTTTTAAAAACTTAAGGGTTAAAAAAATACACTTAGAAAATTTAACGGGTAAAAGGTGAAAGTTCATGAGGGTAACATGCAATTCTCCCTTGATACATATCCAAAGAGGAAATAAACACAAAATTGAAGAAAGCAACCCCCTTTATTTTATTTTTTGACCTTTCTATTTTTTGTTTTTTATTATTTTAACCATTTTTTTGTTTTAAAATTTGGATAATGTAAGGGCATGAATATGAACAACGTACGTACAGTAGAAGGATGCTGGATATGATATATATGTCAAACATATTTTATAATTTTAATGATCATGTCACATATACCATGCATACACATATTGTAGGATCACATTAAAATTAAATAATAACATATTATATATGTAAACATATGCATAACATAATATCTATGCACAGACACTCATTATGTCATATTTATTCATAGAAATACTAGATTCATATATACATATAACGTGCACAAACGCGGCATCATATGCTGCCACCATCTAATATCATAATAACCATATATATCTTTCATTTTGTTTTACCATATTACAGGGGTACACATATATGCTTTACACTATGGCACATAAATATATATATATTTAAAAAAAAAAAACTACAAGTACAACAAATAAATACATATAATAAAAACATTAAAAAAAACATGGAGATCAGATCACTGAGAGGAGAACCGAACGTTAGATGTTTGGTTAGGCACTGGTTGAATCGGTTTAGAGCACAAGAAGACCAGCGCAAGCTATCTAGGCTGATCAGTAGGAGTTTGACGGGGGAAGGTGGTGGAAATGACCATGTAAGCCCCGAAAAATCTCAATAAATAATTCCGAAGTGAGTACCTTTAAAATAATCTTTGAAAATGACTCCCAATTAAAACCGAACTCCGACTAGCTCGAAGTGTTGAACAAATCCAAAAATTTTCATAATCTTGGACAAAGAGAAAATTCTTTAAGGTAACATAAGAACTTAATAATTTTCAAATCCAAAACCGCTACGCATGATAAATTCTATGCTTAACCCTGACTGGCAAAAGCGGATAGTATGACACCTAAAAACAAATTATTAAACAGCCAGTAGCGATAAACTTTCAAGTATAAAACCCAATTTCAAAATTTTGAAAACGTTAAGAGATATTAAATATCTACGAAGATAAAATTTAAAATAAATATTCTCACATCAAATAAAAATTTTATAAAAATAAAACATCAGTTTCCAAGATTGGCAACGATCTGGACCGGGAAGTCGACCGGGAAACTTAAGCCAACAATTCCCAGGAAACCCTGGTAGGTCCAACCCGGCAATCCCGTAATCATACACCAAGGAGTCGGAATATGAGAAAAGAATATAGTTTAGGTTGCAATAATTCTGGAACGCTTTAAAATATAAGATTAGCGAGTTTTCTATCTATTTCAAACCCGGTCGGGTACAGACTTCGAAAAGCGTGCCCCGGGATTTGAGACGTTAGATATATGATATTAGTACCATTAGGCTCATGAATTCATAAGGATTTCAAGTGTCTCAGTTGTACTAATTTTGGATTGCTTGTGAACCCGGTTTTTCTAATACCCGGGTAAACTCCGTAAATCGGAAACCAAAACCCTAAATAGGGTTAGTGCAAGCAACCTAGGAACCCTAGATCCGGCTTTTCTTCAATTTTTATATATAAGAACCCCTATAGAATAATTTAATGTGGATTATTTTTTTATGGTATATTTCAAACCTTAGAAAGTTTTAATTTCGAAAAATTTTCTATTCCGGGCCTTCCCGAGCTCCATTACGAAAAAACGAGTCTCAGGACTAGAAACTCAGAAAAATATTCCGAAATACTCATTAGAACCGGAATTTTATAAGGATTTCAAAAATATAAATTTTATAATTTTTCGGACTATAAAAATTACAGTTATAGTCTTTTTCCCGTATTTTCTTTACTACCGGTAAAGTAGATGTCTTGTCTACTATTTACAACTATTCACAGGTACAACCTATACTACACACTACCCATACCCTATTCTTACATCCTTACAGCTACTCATTATATTTTCTTTTCCAAGAAAATTTCGTTTCCCATTTTATTATTACATTTATTACATTTTATTACTTAATTTATAAATTTAAGAAAATTCAACTCATTTCTCTCTCTTCCCCATGTTGGCCGGCGCATCCCCCCCCCCCTAAATTCCTCTCTATTTGTTTTATTTTACTCCTTTTTAATACAAACAAACCCTAATACACTTAATATATAAACTCATTTTCACTCTCTCTCTTCATTTCTACTCTTCCAAAATTTCAAAAAGGTGAAAAGCTCTCTCTTCTCTCCCTCTAGCTGCCGTGACCCTTCCCCTCCCTCACACACATAGTCAAGTTCCATTTCTCTTCATTTCTTCTCCAAATCTCTCTTTAGGTGATGATTTGAAGCTTTATTTCTACATAATCTTGTAATGGTAAGACTATTCTTGTGTGTTTTCACTTTAAATTCCAATGAGCAAATGCTAGGGATAAGAAAACACTAATACATGAATATCAAGCCATCACAAGAGTAGATCTTGTGTTTTGTGAGTTTTGTTAAAGTATTACTATGTTCATGCATGTGGAAGAAGAGATCTTGCATGAAGAACATATATTCATGTCTTTAAACTCATTTTCATGCACTGTAAGTAGTAGATCTAGCATGTAAACACTCGTATTTTTCTTGACATTCATGTTCATATGAATATTTTGTGTTTCCATGCATTAATGGTCATAAAGGCTTAGTCTTGTAAATATCAATGTGATAGTTGGTAGATCATTATGAAGATAAGGCAAGGAACTTGAAAAGAAAAGATTTTTGTTAGAAAGGTTCAAAGGAAAATTCGTATGATTTTTGAGACTTATTTTGAAAACCCTTGAAACCACTTTGAAACTCATATTTTACATGAAAAATGAAGGGTATAAGTAATAGGTATCATTAAGTAGTGATTTTTATAAGTTGAAATGAGTTTGGATATAAGTAATGTGTAAAACAAGTAGTGGAATCAAGATGGAAAATTTTGAATTAGTGTTCAACTTGTTGAATTCGTTACTTAGGATGATGTCTATGTAATCACCTAGTATTGAAGCTCAAATTTCATGTTTTATGTGTTAAATGAAGTCCTTAGGTAATAGATATAGTAAAGCTTTAAATTTTGTTGCATTAAACAAGTTTTCTCAAAGGAAACATGCAAGAAATGAACTTTTCCAAAATTCGGATTTTTGTGAAAAGCATATTTAAAAACATACTTGCCAACTGGAAGATGTAAGTTTTTATATGGAAATGAAGGTCTTGGATAATATGGATGATGAAAAATCATTTTTGTTTAGATAACAAGGAAATTCTAAGAATGAAATCCCGAAACACTAATGAGGTGCCAAATTTGGAAAATTGGATTTCCAAGAAGTAGTTATTGTTAGAGTCTTGTATGATTTAGAAGTCCTCAAATTTTTCATTGTCAAAATCATCAAGATCATGCATGTATTGGGCTCATCACATTTCATTCATGTTAGGAACTCATTCATATTTTATATACACATGAATCATCAACTAGATACATTTTGATCAAGTGCAAAACAACTTTTCGGAAATGAAAAAGGTTACAGACCCGATCTGATTCCTCTGTTCCGTGCCTAAATGTTTTCAAAACTTGGAATTAATATTAGAAATAGATAGATCTTTCGAAGTAGATAGAAATCGATATAAAATTTGCGAAATTCCGAGTTAAAATGACCAAGTTATGGCCGTTTTAAGTTAGAACTTCTGCAAATAGCGAGAATCACGATTTTGTTTATTTTAGATGTATAGTTTGAATTAGTTAAGTGATGAGATTCTCATTAGGTTATTCTTAATTGGCAGGTGATCCCGAGAACGACGATGCCCTACCACCCAACTCTTATTACTAAGAGACTGGCATACCATGGCCAAGTGAGTATCACTTTCGATTTCAAGTATTGCTTGTGATTGTAATGATAGTTGCACTAGTTACTAAGCAAAGATAAAAAGAATGATTATGCATGATGGGGTTAGTTGGGAATTATAATTGTCTGCTATTGATATGTGAAGTTGAATTTAAAGAATATCGAAGCTAGTTGATAATTTATTGCTTGTATATAGAGGAAGTAGAATTGATTGTCTGCTAATATTGCTTGGCCAACTAAAAGAATTGGATTAATCGATTATTAGACATTCAATATAAATTTGAACTCATTCATATCACAACGAATATGTTGGTTAATCGTGATCCATAAAATGAATATATTGGTTAATCGTGATCCATAAAACGAATTATTGTTCAGTTGACCATGAGCTTAAATGGCGTCGTACCGCAGGATTCGTTAATCTGCTAACCCGCGATGGAGGGCGCAAGTCCATCCACATATGATTTCCGGCTGATCATATATTTGTTGAATTCACGTGTTTGATGCATTTCACTTGATTGAATAATCACTTGCTTGAATGTTCTGTTGAAATTGTGATATGGAAGTTTCACTCACTAAGCTAGTTAGCTTATACCCCAATAGTTTCTTGTTGCAGTATGAATACTTATGGTTATCCCCGAGGAGCCGCGGACATCAGGTACAGCTCTTAGACATTAAGGAGCTTTCGATGAGGCCGGGACCTAAAAGTAGACATGGACTTCTAATCATGTTTCCTAAGTTGGTATTTGTAGGATAATATAAGGGATTTTGTGATCCTGATAACTCTTAACGTTGTTGACAGGGGTATGCCCCTTAGTCCATGTAATAGAATAGACCTAAAGGAAACGGTTATGATTTACATTCTTGTTGCTATGTATGTCTCCTTAAACTACTACAAAGCAAAGTATGGTCCATGTATGCTGAAAGTGAGCCTTACACTCGATGTTCAAACTCATGGGAAGGCTAAGGTTGCCTTACTTGAGTTAAATATCAAGTGTGGCGAACTGTCGCGTTTAGGGTACCCTCTGGGGCGTGACAGACCAAATAGACCAAGAGGATTTTGGTGGTGGTGGTATTGGTCTTGGTGCCACATGGTGGCAGTGATAAGATTTAAATAGTAGCGAAAGGTAGGATTGGTGAGGTCAAGGCTACAAATCAGCCTAAACGAATTCAACTAGGAGGTTCAAGCCCAACTGGTGTTAGATAAATGAGTTTTATTTGGAGTTTCATATCAATTTATTTACAAATCAAATTGAGTTATAGCTGGGTTGAGTTTGCAAAGCTCACGAGTCTTAAAAATAAAGTAAAACTTCATAAATTAAATATACAAAGAGAATAATTGTATGAATAAATAAATGTGTGAATAATGAATAAGTATTAAGTTATGTATGCATATATATTATTTAGAAATGAGTTTTTCATTTTAATTACATTTTATACATATAACATATAATATATAACTCACAATCCTAACTGCAATTCGAAACAACCCTACTTCCAAGGTACAAATTGCCTTGTCTAGATAAAAGGATTTTATGTTGCACTCTCAAGTTTTTAACGAACTTAAATAAGGCAAGTTCCAATAGCTTTTGAGTTGTTTGCATGTAGGTCAACTCGTTTGTAGCCCTAGATGTGATGGTCAAGTTGACATAGCTAGAGAGCTTAAGGTTTATGTTGAAGGGAGCGAGTAGTAGAGATAAGTTTAATAGAAAGAGATGAGTCAATTGATGGCTATGGATTGTTTTGTAACGGCTAAAAGAGTTGTAGAGGTCAAAGAATTTAGGGATAAGGGTGAGTTTGTAGTGCTCAAAGTAGGCATACGGTGGTTGTTGGGTGCAAATGAGTGTAATCATAGAGTGAAAAGTTTGAGGTATTTGATGGAAGTTATTTCTAAGCTAAAGGGTGGTGGTTGGTGTGTCTTATGTAAAAAAAAAAAAAAAAAAGAGAAGAGAGAGAGAGAAAGAGAGAGAGTTAAAAAGTTGTGAGAAAAAAAAACGTATATGAGGCATTTTCAAGTGTATCCAGACTATCAAATCACCACTTAATATTGAATTTAAATGGATGAAGGTTGGGTTGCATATATGCAACCACTTGACATTTGATTTGTAATGGCAAATAAAAGGGTTAATTTGAGTTCCATTAGGGAAGACAACCTCTAACACTACTATAGAGAAGATAAGCTTGAAACAAACTTTTTTGAGCTTCATTGCATAAGGTCGGTTACCATGAGGGCAACTTGACCTAGTGAGAGGAAGTAGATGACTGACACACATCTATGGCACGAGTACCCATTTCCTGATTGTGTTACACACAGCCCTAATGAATGGGACACGTGCACAACGAATATTATTTTTTATATATTTTTTAATATATATTCTAATCTACTCACTTTAGGGAGTTTTTTTATTTACTTTTAAATTTTATTTATTTTTTGTGAGCAGTAAAAGTAGGGTGTCCAGCAAATGGTGATAGGCAATCTTAGGTATGTGCGATATAGACCTAGTCTAATCTCTTTTGACCATGAGCCTAAATGTGGGTTGCCTAACCCTTTTAGACCATGATTTAACCTACCGGGGCCCATATTCAACTTGTTGAAGCCATTGAATGAGCTCAAAATGATTCAGCAGTCTACATGACAAATTGGTAACCTCTTACTTAACTTAGGAAATCAGTCGTTAACAGCTTTGGCTTTAGTAGCTCCGCTTTTCACAACATGATAGAATTAACCACCTTACCATTTCCAGCACATCCCTGAATATCTTAGAATAAGTCTTAGTGTGGGGTTATTTCTCCCTAAATTCTTGGAAATTTTTGTCTCATCAAAGACAAGTATCTACAATAATCGTTAGGGTTAAGGACAATTGCCTACAATAACCTCTCCACATTCCTCTATTAATAACCTCAAAGTGCTTTTGTTGGACTTTTTTTTACTCTCACCTAGGAGCACAAATGAACCAAAATGGTTCAAAAAATACCCGAGCTTAGCTCCATGTTTACTTAAATTTGATTTCAGAATAGTTAAGTTGAACTCGAGCTTGAGCTACTCGAGTTATTTATTGAGTCAAGCTTGAACTACATATGTTTCGCTTGATGAATTTGCAAACCTAATTAAGGTCGAGTCAAATATAAATGTTAATTGAATTTGAATTGAGTTTGAGTATTAATGTTATTTTAATTAGAATTAAAAATATGTATATAAATAAATTGAGCCTAAATGAGTTTAATCGAGTCAAGATTGAAATTATACAGTGTTGCTTCAAGTTGAACTTAAGCTTAAGATCTTAAGCATTAGAGTAGTTATACTAAGTAACACTCAACTCACGTAGGCTCATTAAAGCTTCCATTTATTTGCAGGTATCCTAATTCGAATTTAGGCCCATCTTACTCCTAATACTCCACTAGTAAAGATCTAAGTTTAACATTTGACATCGTTTGTAGAAACACCACTGCAATTTCCAAGAGTTTGGTGTCAATTATGCAGGACTATCCTTGAAATAATTCATATACCACTTCTAAAACTCTAAGAATGGCTTCCAAAGTCTAAAGTTAAACAACTTTGGATACAAATAGAATATGTTCCCATGGATGAAAGGAACTTAGTCCTTTTCTTAGGATTGATAAGCTCCACTCCTTGAGTAAATTTTAAAAATAGCGAGGAATGAATGCACTAAATTCTTTCTCCTTTATTGTGGTTGCCCATTCATCTGACCTTAGAATTTTAGTTGTAAACTTCCCTTTCATGTATAGGTCCACTGTGACCTCATCTTCTTCCCCATCATTGGCGTCCACATCTCAATGAAGAGAATAGATCATTTGCATCTCTTCATTCATTACCACACCAGATGATTACTCTACCATGTTTATATGGGTGGTAGGTAACCCTACTTATATTTTCAACACTTGTACGTGGTTTATTGTCTAATGTTCTTAAACAATTATACGAGCTACCTTATCTTGTAGCCATTTTGAAAAAAAAAATGCAAATATGGGAAACATGAAGAACTTTGAGCATATACTGTTTGGAGGCAAGTGAAATTCACTAAGGATTCTTTGAATCAGAATTCAATAGTGAGCAAATGGTGAAGGAAAAAGGAATTCGTCAATTTTTATAGATGTTACGCTGATATAACAAGTGATATGAACCCGACTGCTCTGATGAGATCTCCTCAACGTTTCTTGAAATAAAAATTGGATCTTTATCTTTTAGGGTTTTTTGGTTGATAGGAAATTGCAAGATAAAATAGATATAGATGAAATCGTCGCTCAATGGAATCTATGAACAACAATAACAAATTAGTTTGTGAATAAAATATAGATTGATAGGATCCATGTTCTACAAAACACTCACAGTGTCAAATGAATCACAAGATTCAAATAACAGAATTTGCCACAATTATATATCACACAAGAATTGATAAGAATAAATATTAAAGAGGAAATTTAAACTCAATGATAAAAAACCACCAAAGGGTTTTTACAACACTCTATCAAGAGTACTCAAAAGGAGATAATTAACATTCAAAACTGATTTTATTACACACCAATGAGCCATATATAAATATAAGCTCATAAGGAAAACTAAAGAAAAATAAAACACCAAATAAAAAAACAATAAATATCCTTAAGAACATATTAAATACCCCTAAAGATATAGAAATAAAAACATATAAAAGAAACATAAGTTGGAACCCTAAAAGTCACGCCGTTCCAGAATTAATGAATGCTGGCAAAATTTAATTGCAACACTGGTGGCGTATTACAACCGGTGTTAGAATATTCGAAGCTATAGATATGAACGCTGGCCGTACGCCAGCGGCATTCCACCCCTATGCCAGCAGTGTAGGCCTCAAAGCGGGTGGCATTGAACACCCAGTGGCCGATGTAAATCTCCTGTTACAAACTGACATTTGGTCCTTGATATCTTTCCTTTTTTTTCCACCTTAAAGCATGATGATTTCTATCAACAAGTCTATAGAAGCAAAATTGAAAAGCTGTCTCAACGCTTCACTACAAATAAGTAACATCTAGTGACTTAAGTCCTGGACACACTTGAGGCATGATAGAGATATGATATGCACGTTGTTGACTCATAACAGACGTGTGCAACCTTGTTTTGACATTTGTCCCTTGTATAAGTTCACATGTACTAAATTCAAACCTTACGTCTTCTTAGAGAAACTTTACTTGCCTTATACTAGAATCTACCTGGAGAAGTGAGGACCCCTCGAATTGCCCTGACAATGTTCTATACACCTACCACATGTCCAAAAAACAAAGCTAGCCCTCATAAAAAATGGAAAGCAATGCTTGATACAGACTAGATCCTAAAGGGTGGCAAAACTTATATTAGCTTTAGCTTGGTAAATTCCAAACATTGCTGGACTTGGAGCCTTACTGTTTTGCTATAAATATGTTTCATTTAGTTTGGAAATTTATTGCTCGGATATATATCCATGATTGATGTTATATCGTGTGGCATATCTCCATGCAACCTTCTAGAGGTCGACAAAAACCTAACTTAGGCTATCTCTTTCTAAGTCAGCTTAACCAACTATATACCACATCTTGGGGGTTGGATTATCTATCTTAGCATGAGTATTTAACTCGGATATATCCATGCTTGGAAACATCAGCTTGAAGTTTGGCTTAAAAAGCCCAACGAACTACTTACTCTCCTTGTCAACTTGTTAACAATGAAAATAAGGGACAAATATTGATAGATAATTTTGGTTATGGGCTCGATAGGCTTAGTTCAATCTCTTTGGACTATAGGCTAACCTATTAAAGCTCATGTCCAATCTTCTAGGTCATGGGTCAACTTATTAAGGCCTATGTTAGAGTTGTTGAATCCTCTGGATGAGCTTAAAATGTTTCGAATAGTCTATATGACAACCTCTAACCTAACTCAGTAGGTCAACCTTCAATAATTTTGCCTTTGGTAACTTAGCCTTTTACAAGATAGTAGAATTAATCACCTTGTTGTTTTTAAGTAATACCTGAAAATTTAGAGCATTCCTTATTGGGATTTATATTCCCTTAAATTCTTGGGGACTGTTATCTCATCAAAGACAACCATCCACAGTATCCACTAGGGTTAAAGACAAATACACACAATCAATGTTGTTAAACTCATGATTCTACATAGAATCATTAGCGGGTCTATAGAATTGAAATATATAAATGTAAGTTTCTACAACTCATGCAAAATAGCTTTGACAAATTATAAATATGCTTATAGAAGTTATAAAAAAATTTTGAAATACAATAATGAATGTAAAATTTTCCCTTTCATAATAATTCTGAATCCATAATATAACATTCATTAAAAAAGAGCAAGTAAAGTCAAAATTAAGTTCTTTTTTATTAATCTATTTAAAAGAAGTCGTGAATTGAAAGAAATGGGATTTTTCAACTTATCTTAAATTCTTAATTTTATAAATGAAATAAATGAGTTTTATTATAAACTTTACAACTATAATTTGAGTTGAATGAATTATATGAATATAGATTAAAGGAGTTGTAAAGAGGGAGGGAAAGAGATAGAGAGAGTGCGAAAACAAAATTGAAATGCAATGATAAAGATGCATCATTATAATAGTTGATGAGCTTATAAAAACACAAAATATTTTTTTATATTTTTGGCCTAATTGACTGGAATAAATAAAATAGGTAAACTCGATTAACAACGTAAGATTATACCAAGTTTACGTGTAAACTCGATTGAAATCATAAGATTCTAAAAAAAATTAAAAAAAACGATTCTATGCATGAGTTAACCCAAAAGAGCCTTCTAAAATCATAAAATCATATGAGTAAAATCTCGATTTTAACAACTATACCAATAATCCTCAAGGTTAGAGACAAACACCCATAATAAATGTTAGGTTTTGAGATAATTGTCCATAAAACTACTCAACCCCCTTTTCTATTTATTAAAAATACCTTGATAATAAATGTGAATAATAAATGTGTTAGATGTAGTAATAATTATTAATGATGGTGGAATAGGATCGTGATTCCACCTTCTTAAAGGGTAAATTACAACAAAAGGTATAGTAAATTCATTTAAGGTATCAACGTTTCAAGTAGTTCAAAAGAGGAATCAACCTTTGAAAATAAAATCATTTAAGGTATAAATGTTTCAAGTGATTAAAAAGAGGTATTAACTTTTTGCAAAGTGAGTCAAATAAGGTATTAATTTAACCACTTGAAATGTTGATACCTTAAGTGAACTTATCCCCAAGCGTTGATACTTTTGGTGTAATTTATCCCCTTCTCAAATGCAAAATTGAATTCCTCATTGAAGACAGAATTGCCGATTCCCATGATTCATGATTTAAACTATTAAAAATGTATCCAAATATGATAATAGAAATGAAATATGAAATTACAATTTCACTTTAAATTTATTCCTAAGTAACCAAATGAGACCTTTTTTACTTTATCAAAATTACCCTTCAAGCCAAACATATAATGTTTAAAAGAGGGCACTTTGCCAAAGTATCTACTAAATTCACCTACTACCTAAGACCATAAGACGCCAGTCATTCGGAGTAATTTTAGTATAATATATGATGATGGAATCCAAAGCATTCATCATATAGTAGTTCCATTATTTTTATTATCATTATTATTATAGTCAGAAATATGTAGAGTGGTTACTTGCACTTCTGCTATTGGTTATTTTAAAATCTAATTATCACGGGTCGACTATCCACTAATATATAGTCAATCGTTACATATGAAAAATGGAATTATAATATTTAAGACTGTTTTCGTATGTGACAAACATCTAAAATGGATTTGAAGGGTTTATTGATCATAAGAGACCAAACCTATGAAAGAAATATAAGAAACTATTACTAGTTACTAGATGCTTAGATAGAGTTAAGTGCTGGCTCCCGAATTGCCCTTTGCATTCGCATAATTAGCGGAACTTTCCCAGAAGACATGAAGTGGAACCAAGATTCAATTATTGAGTACTATGATTTGAAGAAGGTTGGATTCGTTCCTCTCCTTAGATTGCAACTTCACGCATCATATAAGCCCTCCCTTGCTGTCATCCACTCGTATATGGACGGCGACTGGACGTTCGGTCCTTGATTGGTTGAAAGTCAATGTGATGGTTTATCTGAATTTGTATTTTTATGACCTAAAAATCAATTGGCACACTCACATGGAATGCCTGTTATGGGATGGATTTTACCATGGAAAAATACGTGCTATGTAAACTATAGTATATTGTGTAAATAATTAATGTATTAAGAAGCGTAACAGTTCGGAAAATGACTTTAATTTTTATAAAGCATAAGTCATTTTCATAAAAACGTTGAGCTGAACGAAAATATTTTTCTCTTACAAGTCAATTTCAGTCTAATAAATAAATAGAACTGGGAACTGTTTTTAAGAATATTTTTTTCCCTAAAACAAACATGGCCTTAAAAGTACAATTTATTATCCACAAATTTTTTGAAATCATTTATAATAGTTAGAATAACTTCATTTAGGTTGATAATTGGATAAAAGGGTAAAATTAAGGTAATTAATTATAAGAATGGACAAAATTCAGGGGTCAAATTGATAATTTTAAATTTTAAATACTTAATCGCAAAAAAATATGTAAAATTTAAATACCAAATTTGATTTTTTTAAGCTTTTATTTTTTCCTTGATGCGATATAACAAGCAATATGTTTATTGTTCGACAAAGTTATGCTATAGAACTTTCTGATATTGAGAAAAAAAATTGAAAGTCAAATTTACAAAAGTTTTATTTCAAATATATATAATCAGTAGATTAGTCAATAGATAACTCTGTATAAACTCATAAACTAACTAAGTGAAAAAATTGTTTTTGGGATCTTTGTCCTCTTATCTCTTCCTCTTTCGCTTTCTTTTTACTTCTTTAGACCACTCAAATGCCACATATATGAACTACTCGATATTTGATGTCACTATGTAGTAACTAAAGATATAAATATCAGTATATACATATATATAGTTCAAACTTTAACATATAGTTTAATAATCATAGAGGAAAAGTTAAAAAAAAAATGTTTTTATGCTTTTTGAATAACTAATTTGTTTTTATATTTTTAAAAATTCTTGATCTTTATTTTTCTCCGTTATACAACAATTCAAGGATAAGGGGAAAATTGATAATATTTTTATAAAAAAATATAAAAATGCTATTTGATTGAAAATAACCCCAAAAATAGATAAATTTATATTGGACTTTTCAAGAATCAAGTTCATGTATTAACTCGTTTTTTTAGGAAACAAGTTGAAGACAATTTTAATAAACTTTTTCATTTGAAAAAAAAATTTTAATACAACCTAAAGAAACGAGTCTAAGTTGGTTGAGATTATTTTCAATCGGGAAACATTTTTATTTAATTATTTTTTGAAAAAAAATATTTTTTTCCTTAACCCCAATAATCCAATACGTACTTTGTATAAATTTCATGCGATGGGCCTGAAGCCTAAAATAAACTCTCCAAATCTTGGGGGGGAAAAAAAAAACTCCAAATCATCCATACAAGCAAACAATGCAAAATGACACGACTCAAAAATCTCTTTCTCTACAAAAAGAATAAAAAAAAAAAAAGAAAGAAAGAAAGAAAGAAGCGTAATATTATATTCGCGGCAAATCACAAACTTTGGAACTTCCACATGTTGGCACATTTCGTAAAATGCACGGTGCATGAATGTGGGGGAGTCCTTTTCTTATCATAAGTAAGAAGAACGAATACCTCTTTGCAGCCACATGGGGGTGACGGGAAACTTGACAGTGTGAAAATATCTAATGAAAGGATCCAAAAGGGTAGTCTATTAATGGAAGCTAAATCTCTTACTTGATAGTAAAATTCTAATTAATTATCCTGTCTGTAATATAAAGATAAACAAGTAATAATAAAAGGATAAAAATCTCAATTGATATAAAATTATAAGGTTTACATGGTGAAAAATCTAATTATATGAGGATAATTAACCAAGCGGAGGTGATAAGGTTTAAGGTAGATAAAGTATTATATACATACATGTTTGAAAATTTACTAGGGGAATGTACCTTATAGCATATACTGGAAAATCTTTAAACTTCTATTCACTTATGATTTGAAATTTCACTCTGTACGCCACCATCATTTTAAACAAATGTTTTTTGTTTTTTGTTTTTTTTCCATTACAATGGGAAAGAGGATTTGAAAATGATTCATCCTACTTGGAAGACTAATACTGAAACACCCCTAAATATATGTCCAGGTAGTTTTAGTAATTATTAAATTGGTAGTAATGTCTCATAGAAATTTTAGAGAATATTTGAAAAATCATTCCTATTTTTTTCTCAAATTTAAATGATCGGTAATAATCAATATAGTTAATAAAAAACGTAAAATACACACACACATACACACACACACACACACACACACACATAAAAGACAGATATCAAAGAAACCTTTTTGACGAGATATAATTTTTCAGTTATTAAAAGATACCAAAGACAAAGTTACTTATCATAAGTTAGTAACTCAATAAATATAAACATACGCCCCTAGAAATCAAGCTTATAATGAAACATTTAATTCTTAAAGTCCGATAGATATTCAACGATAATTTAGAGGCGGATCACTAAAGATGAAATATATGTGATAGGATCAATAACAGATGAAAATCTACAAATGTAGAGCTCGAATAAACATTCTAAACACGTAGTTAGGAAATTTAGAATTTTCTGAGCATATTAAGTATAATATCCAAGTATGACTTTTTGAGCCTAAAATCTTTAATCGTGTAAGAGAAAAATCTAAAAATATTTAATCGTGTAAGCTTTGAATGTACCTGTAGACATCCCATTTTTGTCTATTTAAGACTTTGATTTATAGTAAAAATTAATATTATATTAAGCCCACAAATTAAAAAAAAAAAAAAGCAAAAAAACATATAAATTGTTATAGGATTTTTTGAGCTTGATATAATGTTAATTTTCATTATAAATTAATTTTAGGCCTAATTAAATAACCTATTTAAATAGGTTTATATAATTAAGCCTATTTTTTATAACCTTAAATGTAATTTCAATGCAAAACAAGACCGAGGCACAAGGCACGACCTAATGGTAAAAGACACATATGCATAAGGGAGACTTGGCTTCAATTTTGCAAGAAGACAAATTATCCTTTTTATTTTTCCACATGCTCCCATTGGCCAAATGAGGTAAGCGCATATGTCAGCAAGCCGGTAGGTGGACAGTAGGTGAGCGGTAGGCCAGTGTCCAGATACATTGTATTGCGGTAGGTGAGCGGTAGGCCAAAGTGTCTAGATATATTGTATCGTAGTAGGTGAGCAGTAGGTGAGCTGGTAGGTGAGCCGGTAGATGAGCATACTAATACGTATAAATAATGGCATACAACAACAAAAAAAAATAATAATAACACAATACAAAAATCACTTAGAAGAGATCAAATATGAAGTTCATAAGAAGTTAGGGTTTCGAATTTTTTTTAGGAAATTTCGAAGCAATTGGTTGTTAAAATCTGTCATCACAAGATCAATTGAGGGCTTTTGAAGACCAATTTATGACGATCCAATTAATCACAAACTGCCACCAGAATCTCCTATTCAATTATTGTCGACTGCTTGTCCTTAACCTCTTCTCCAAGCCTACGTGTGTCTTGATATTGTATCAGGTAACTTCTTTTCTTTCTCTTCTCATTTTTCTATTTTATTTTATTTTTTTGGTTTAAAAAAAACTTTTAAAAAAGAAAAAAAAAGAAAAGAGATAAAAGATGAAAAAAATATATATTGATGCCTGTACTAGAAAATATAAAATAAATATTATATAAAAAGTATATATAGAACATAACATAAATTATTTTAACACATAGAAAAACTTATTTTCATAAATAAAAATGAACTTGGTAATTTATAGGGTTTAACCTCTCATAATCTTTTTTGCTAAATTGATTAAAATTTAATGAACTTAAAGTGAAAAGAGATAGAAAATTAAAAATAACCAATCCACTAAAAGTTTTTTTATAAAAAGAACTACGTGTTGTCTAATCCCAATTAACGGATACGTAGGCACCTCTGGGGCGACATAAAAAATGAAAAAAAAACTCTTTTTTGGTTTATTATTTCTATTTTAAATTAATTCATTGTTCATTATAAATATTGTAAGCTTTCATGATAAATTGCAAATATCAATGTTATTTGTATTTATTTGTAAATATTAATGTGAATAATGATCAATTTCTTTTTTTATTATTTATGGGTATTATAATTTGTATTTTTTTTTTTTTTACATTAGTAGATCTTTGAGCATTAAAAGGAAAAATTTTTAAATTATGAATTTTAAGTGGTAACCATATGGTTTTAATAGGTTAGCCCCCGAATCCAAAATTTATGGTGTATAAAGTTTGGTTTCTAAATCAAATTTTTCGCAGACTAGTAGCTAATTTAGGATCATTTTACCCATTGATCCTAACTTATAATTTTTCCATATTTCAATCGAGTGGTGACTCCTACAAATTTTTTCAAGAAACAATTCCTAATCAAGGGTTCGTATTAAATGGGTTCGAGTTTGATACGGATCAGATTAAAAGAAATTAGACTAGGAAATGAAAAATCCAGGCTCGACAATACCACTCTAACTTAACATTTATGTAAGAAAAATGTAGAACCTTCGGATACAATTTAAAAGTTATTTCTTAAAAGAACAGATATGTTTGTACGCTTATTTCTCAGTATTCAATTGCGTAACCTTAAAAGTTTAATTTACTTAATCGTGTTAGATTAAAATTTAAAATTACAAATAAAGTAATATCAATAACTTAGAAGCTTGATTCTCAAAGTAATTTCAATTTATGATAGAAAATTCCAATCATCGATTTGGTGAATCAACCTGATCAAAATTTTAAATATCAAATTGATCATAATTTTAAGTATCAAATTAGTTGTAATTTTAAGTTTTTAATTCTACTATTGACTTAGAATATTTACAAATTTAATTTTTGAAAAATAAAACCTAAATCATATCTGATAAATTGATCATGTAGAATAAAAACATAATGCATATAAGAAATTGGAAATTTGAACTTGCTAATATGAATCATTTTGATTATAGTTACTTTTGCTTCAATTATTATAGGAAAAAATGATTAATTAAGTAGCAAATTAATTCACAAGTATGTTCTCATTTCACTCTAAATTTTAATCTAATAATTTTTTATTATTATATATTTTTTCCTCTTTCTTCTTTATCCCTTTTGTTTTACGGTTAAAGAAGATAAGAGATTTGTATCTTATCTCTTTGACTTTGACTAAAGTTTACATATATATATATATATATATATATATATGATCGCCAGCTCTTCCTTCTCCTTCTCTTTCTTCTCTGTCTTCTCTCTCCACTTTCTTTCTTTCTTTCTTTTTCTGTTGTTTTTATACCCTATATTTTCATGACAACAACATGAACGACAGTAGGACTTTTCTCTCTCTCTCAACTTTCTTCTTCTCTCTTTTCTTTCCTTGTCTTCTCCTTTCTTTTTTCTTTTCTCTTATATTGTTCACATTGCTGATGTTTTCTCCCTTCTTTTCAATCAACAACAATAACAACTAAACTACGCACATCACGATAGGCTTCTTGTTCTTTGCTTGTTTTCTTCTTTTTCTTTCTCTTTCTTCTTTCTTTCCTTTGTTTTATATTCATTCTATGTTTTGTTATTTGTTTCTGTTGTTGTTTCAAAGCAAACAAGAACACAACAGAGCCTTACTCTATCATGTACACAACACAACAGCGCGTGTGCACAGACACACGCCCTTGCTGTTGCTGGAAGAGCATGTCACATACTCATACATAGGAGCTATTGCTACTCTATCTCCACCTAGAAGCACACACACCAATCAACATAAAATACCACACATGGCAGCACACCGCTGTTGTAACACCATAGTAGGAGATCACATACACGACGGAGCTCTTTCTCTGTTGCAAGTGTTCACCGGGCCTCCTTGAGCACCATACACACACGAGCGCTCAATAGGTGCTCTCGCTACACACATAGCATGCTCTTGTTCGCTCTAACACAACACACACATCCCAAACACACCCTTACAGCGCCAGCTTGCCACCATACAACACACAACACAGAACAACTGGCAACCACCTCCATCCACGCACATGGTGATGGATCACCATGCCCCATACCACTTACAAAGCCACATGCTACACTCAGGCAATACAACAGCACACACATTACAACAGCTATTGTTACTTTATCATTACACTTGTACAAGCACATGCACCTTGCCGTTGAGAACAAAACAACCCACATGCACATGATGATTGCTGCAACACCAACACACACTCCTTGGTTGTTGTTGCCTTCAACACGCCACAAACACTGATCTTAACATCACCTCAGAGCATCCCTTAAGCGCTCAATGCTAGCCACCTAGCCACTCCATATCAGTCTCATGCATGCTCCTCACCAGTCCCTTAGGCACACTGAAGCAGCCCCCTCATCTTGCCCAATATACCCCCACATCATGCCTAGGGGCGGCTTTATCAAGCGCTCAATGAAGCATTGGATGATCGCTCTACCAGGCGCTCGATGAGCACACTGTAGCCATTCGATGGGCCTTTTCGAGGCCCTCCACGAGCGCCATGCTCCAGCCTTGATGTTGATATATATATATATTCTTATGAATATATAAATACATCTATGAATATATTTATAAAACTTACACACACACTCACACGCATATATAACTTAGTATAGTCTAATTTCATTATTTTTGTTCCACTTGAGTTTTATTAACATTCACTTGATAATCATTTATATTATTGGATTTATTGGTGTTTGAAAACATTATCATTTGGTTCAAAACATTAAGGATTTTTTGTTCTGAAGCTCCATCTATGTTCCATTCATAGGTGGATTCTACATAATATTTGTTTTGATAATTGTTTTCATCATTTTCTTCAATTAAGATATCAAGAAGGGTTGTTTGTTGATAATAGAGTTTATGGGGTTCTTTCCAGGTAATTTTATTGATTTTTTCTGAAGATTTATTGATTTTTAAATCTTTTAAATCTTACATTATTGAACTGTTAACAATTTTGTTATCAGTTTCATTTAAAACATTTAATTTTTCCGAATGAGTTTCTTCAATGACTATTCCTTTGTATTTTGTTGAAGAACTTTACGGAGTATTTCCAATCTTAGCATCCCTTAAAGCTTTTAAAAATTCCTTAGAGGGATTTTTGGGTGCTTCAAAAGGTTTTATTAAAAGTGCCTTAATTTTCCTTTTTTTTAAAGCTTTCAAAAATTCTTTAGAAGGATTTTTAGGTATATTAATTTTGGTATCATTGTTCAAGATAATTTCTATCCTGTCCAACTGTCTACCCATTGTGTGTAGATGTTGGTTGGTGAAATTATTTTGTTCAATGATTTTTCTAATTCCAGCTTCTTCTTTATCCGAAGATTTGAAAGGTGCTAAAATTATTTCATTATTCTTATAAACTTGTTTTATATGGGTAAGGGGTATATTGTTAGATTCAATGATCTGTCCATCACCTATCTGCCATGTAAAACAGTGGTTTATACATTGACTTGTTTAGGTGCCAAATAATACTCTTCGAACCAGTCAAAGAATACTATTTGGGTTTGATTTTCAAATATGAATTTATAATATTCATCTTTGATCTCATTTTTGTGATTAGAAAAAGTACCAATTTTTTCTAATTTTCTCATTTTTGGTGGATCCAAATTCTTTATTTAGAAATTCCTTATTATGTTCAAAGGATTTTTCTAAAACATTTAATTCTAAATCCATTATTTCTGAAGTAGTGGGTTCAAAATGTTCAGGTACATTTTGTTGGTATACTGTTCTTGGTAAACCAATATTTTCATTAACAATCCCTACCAAAGGGGGTTACTTTGGTGTGGAATTGAGGGAGGATTTGTAGCCATGGGTTGAGGTAAGTCAAGAGATCTTCTAGATGAAGAAGATAAAAACATGATCTCTCAATTTCTTCTGGGTAAATCTAAAGATTTCCTTGAAAATTGGATGATTACTTTTCGTTCTGGATGTTGTATAACATTGGTTGGATCCATGTTATACACAATTGTTTTTGGAAATGGATTATCAACTTCCCATTGTTGAGGCAAATTAATTTGACTCCATTAATCATTTTGGGGATTGAAACATTAGCTTTTGTTGGATCTGTCTGGATTAATAAGGTCTGACCATTCCTATCAACCTTAAAAGCCTTGGATCCAAAAGTTGTTTTCATTAATTTGTAATATACTCTGTATATTACAGCCATTGGAAGTGATCCTTCAATCATTTTATAATTATGTGTCTTAATCTGTAAGATTAAAGACTTCATGATTGTTTTGTCTTTTAACCCTATGGTTACATTTGGGTGACATTCAAATTGAATTGGTCCATTACTTATGCTAGTTTCTACTGCAGCATGAATTGATCTTTCATACTCCAGCTCCCTAGAGTCCCTAAGTATCATTAAGACTGAAGTATCTAATCCTAATTTAGTAAGGGGCCTGGCTCCTAGTTAGATTAGACCTATATGAATATAGCTCCAGTCTTTAGCATATTTTTTTAATAAATCCCTTGTTGAGGATCTCCATTGTTGTTAAGCCATAAGAAATAGGAACATCCTTTTCTTCTGTGGCTATTACATAATCATTTTTGGAAAAATATTTCCATTTAGCCATTTGGTAAATTTCATTATAAGCCAATTTTGGAATTTTCCAATTATCTATGGTTCATCGAAATCCTTTATATGGATTTCGTATCTGTTTAACATATTATCTTCTGAGCCTAGCTCCGAAGGAGCAAAGCTAGAAGAAGACATAGATCTTCTTAACAGATTCATGATAGCAAGACTAACTTATCTAAAATTATAATACATTTTTACAGGACTAACTTATCCCATTTTGTGACTTCCAAATTATGACCTTCTCACTACCTCTCTGGGAATTACACCTGGCCTCAGTAGGCTTGTCACGCCCTGGGATCACCACCTATGGTAATCATCCCAAGTAAAATTGTAGTATAGTTTTAGATCACCACCTATGATAATTGTCTACTACTTTTATGAATTTATTAACCAGATCTATATCCTTCTCCTGGCTCTGATACCATGTAAACAAGTATCGTGAAGGTAATATATGAAGCAGAGAAGAAATATATATAAAGGAGACATGAAACCTATAGATAATTAAGACAAATTTCAACCACCACACCAAGTATTCCTTAGCAAGAGGGGTTTACTTAAGCACACTTAAGCACATAAATAGATTTGTAACAAAAACACTCTTTTTTTAATTAATTAATAATATATTGGAAATTACATATAACATTAAAACATTGAACATATACCTCAAGACAGATACATATGAAGATATCTAGCTAATTTTGAGGGACCAGAAGGTAAGCTGAAGGAGGTAAGAGAGGATGAGTGTGTGGAGGAATATTGTTGAATGGAGAAGAATGAGAGAGAATGGCTCAGCAATAAGTGTTTTGAATCATAGGTGAGATTGCAAAAATAAGTTGAGAGTATTCTCTTGATTTTTTCTGGTGTCCCCTTCACCTAAATGAGACCTCTTTATATAGGCAAGAGGGCAGGAGTTGTACTGTAGTGAACAGTACCATCATGGCCGACAATCTACTATTGTAAATAGTAGAAAGCCATGATATTTTACTATAGTGAACAGTAAAAGCAAGGGGAACCAAAGAGTTACTGTTTTCACTTTCGATGTTTTTTTCCTGGTGTGAATTTGAACAGTAATCTTGTGATACATTGTAGATGTACGTGTTTTGTACATCTGAATATATTATAGGTGTACATGTTTTTGTACGACCTATTACATCTGTTTACAGTACATGACTTTCATTTTAATTTTGAAATCCCACACTATTACATTGGTAGATTTTGTTATGATTCTGCTAGATTGATTCCATAACAATCATCTTCATTTATGTCTCCGCTATGGCTTGATTCTTCTTTAGCGGTTGAGTATGCGGAGGTTTCATTAAGACTTACCAAAGCCATTTCCAGAAGTTTCTTCATTTGTTCTGGTGTCTTAGCTTGTGATATTGTTGACATTAGGAATCCCTTATCATGGAAGAAGGGAGTTTATTTGCTGCATTACCATTAATGGAACATTTGTTGAATGGCTATTTATCCATTTGATAATAGCAGTCTCTTCAACTTTGTCCCATATTTTGAAGCTATCTCACCACTTGACTTTATATCTTCTGGTGAGGATAGTTGCTGCATTTTCGGTTTTGTATTCATAAAACCAGATCATTACCTAAGAAACACTAATGTGCAAGAAAAACATCATTTCTTTTTTGAAAAATGTTTCGTGGGATTTTAAAGTATGGTATTTTAGAAAGGCATCAAATCCTTTTCGTGCATTCTGATGAATGATCTCATTAGTGGCTCCAAATTCATCCCACCATCTTGCAAACTAGCAGGAGAGGTTTCTTGAAGAACATTTGTCAAAGAATATGAGCCATATATATATATATATATATATATATAAGATATAATCAATTAAATAAGATAGTATATATAAAAATAAATAAAAACATTTATTAATTACAAGTATAAGTATAATATATATAAGTATAAGCAAGTTGTTATAATCAATTAAATAAGATAAATATATAAAAATAAATAAAACATTATTAAATACAATAGAAAGATTAAATAGGATATATATAAGAAATCTAAATAAAAAATAGAAATGTCAAAATTTGCTAAGGAACTAGCAAATTTTGATGTTAAATAGTGCATTATAATGTTTTTCAAACTTCCTTTTAGCAAATGCAACTTCATATTCGAGAAACACTAAAAAAATTCGTATTGAATCAAATATTTATACATCAAAACCAGAGTTAAAACAAAATAATTCTAGGCAATTGAAAATTTAATACAAAACTACAAAAAAATTAGTTAATATAATCAAATTAACTGAAGTTACATACTTAAAATAAGATCAAGAAAAATACAATGAAAATAAAATATAAATATGTATGCTTTGACTAAAAAGTGAGTTTATACAAACTCTATAGCTTAACTTAGGAAACACAAGTTTTACAAGCTTTAAAACAACTAGTTATATAATAGAATTAAATTAGAAACACTAAAACTCAATTTTAAGACTCAAAGACACAGTAGGTCTCTTTGTATTAATAAAAGTATAGTAATGAGTATATGTTATCTCAATTCTCAAGAAATATAGATCAATCTTTGGACTTTCCAGTAAATTACTATGATAATTTAGCAAGGATACCAGGTGAGTATATTCTGATGAGCTTCATATCTACTTATGTTTATAGGTTTAGAATATGATTTTTTATTATAAATTAAATAATTCATGTATGGGGATGAGAAGTTTATGCTTGCAATTGCTAGTGTTTGTTATGTGTATTGAAAATACTATAAATTATTCAGAACATTAAATATTGGTTATTGCTTAATTATTTTGATCCTTGCGAGTGTATGATATTCGTTTGATCGCTAAATAAATGGACTTAACAAATATTGGAATACTAATCATAAAATTGAGCATGCATTGCACGATTGCATTTTCGAAGGCCATCACCACTACACAATGACATGGATGGACCACACTGTCCCATGAGGACGATGAACATGGAGGACTGAAGTGGTATGGGCCTAGTGTGTACCATTGGTCCTGTTCTAGGAGAATGGAAACTAATTCGTCTTGGAGAGACGACCCATCTCCTAGGATCGTGCCGGAGTTATTGTTATGGATATTTTGCTTCATTGATGTTGTTATATGCATATTATCTTCTGTATATGGAAAGAAAAACTTGTTGAATAAAATTTGACTCCCGAAGTAGTAGTGATCCGGGTGCTGATGTGTGGATATACCATAACCCTTGATTCGGAGGGCGTAAATCCGAATGTATATATATATGTATATGTATATGTATATGGCTACTAGTTGGCCATAAATATTTGTTCATTTTCTTATCTGCATTGCATATGCTTGTTTAATAACTTATTTGTCATTGCTTGAATGGTATAAAGGGAGGATATATTTGACTCTACTGGTTGTAGCTGAGTCCCCAAAATTTTATTTTTGCAAGTAATTTGAACATAAGGATGAGATGGGATCTGAGTGCAAAGCGCTTCAAGGAGCAAGTTTCACAATATAGGTAGATGATTGGAAATTTTGAGAGACTAAACTTAGTTAAGAGATAAAACTTGAAAATGTAGTCTTCTTTCTTAATTTAACATAGTTGATATTTTTAAGAAATCTAGGTTTACCTTGTCTTGACATTTGCTAGGATATCCAATTCTCTATAATCCTTTTGATTTGTGGAAGTTTCGATATCCAATAAATTATTTTTATAATAATTAAATATATATGTATAACATAATGAGAGGATAATTAATTAGATTCTTGCAAACACTGACTTACAAGGCGATCTTCATATTGCGATGCACATGTGATATGAAGATGTAGGGTAATCCTATTAGGCCCTCTCTAGGGTCGCTACAAGTACTATTTGGCTAGCTACCGAAACATTGGAAAGCAAATGATGTTGTGACTTATTTATGCTCTACAATGAATCCAAATAATACTTGAATGTTAAAATTGGCTAATGGACAAATTTAATAGAATTAATAGCACAATTCTTGTAACTAGTAAAAATAAAATAAACTACGAATTACCCATAACTATTACAATTTTGAGGTTTTATTTCTACACTATGTAAGATCTAAAAGTTATTCGGTCATTATTTACCTTGGTAGATGGCATAATTAAATAATTATCACATTTATAATTTATTTTTTTTAGGGATGATGTAAAAAATGGTATCTGAATTTTTGCAAAAAATTCAATTAGATACCTAAAGTTTGATTTTGAACAATATGATACGTAAAGCAAATTTTCACAGATATTTTTTCTACTTGAGGTTTGGTTTTGACATTTTTGGTATTCGAAACAAGTTTTCACACACATTTTTCCTAGATGAAGCAAATTCAATCAGGTAGGAAAAATATACGCAAAAACTTCCTTCAAGTATCAGAAATGTCAAAACCAAACTTTAGGCACCTAATTGAACTTTTTGTGAAAGTTCAGGTATCAAATTATTTAAAACCAAATTTTAGGTATCTAATTAAACTTTTTGTAAAAATTCAGGTATCATTTTTTATATTAATCCTTTTTTTATAATATTTTACTTGATATGTATATATATTACATGTAATAGTAAAATATAGAACATGATCGAATTTTGAACTTTTGATAACATATCACGCCATTGATCTCACCATGTGGAAGCCGGTATTAAAAATGGTAGAACTGGATTATATTGTACGGCAACTAATACTAATTGTGGAACTTGTTTAGTCGTGTAAGGTCTTACACATTTAGGATGCAGCAGGATATAACAAATCAAGTCAAGATTACATGGTTTGCGATGAAGCTCGACTGAAAATTTTGAAGTTGCTTAACTAGAAGTAGTGCTCCACAAACCCATCCAAGTGTGATTTGAATTTGATGGAAAATTACATTCAAGTCGATCTCAATAAAGTTCACAAGTTAGTTAAAAAGAACATTATAAAGTACTTAACTCAATTAACTAGTTGCTTCCGCTCAAATTCAACTTAACTAATGTTAAATCAATTATAAGTAAATATCGAGCTCAAATAAAGTAGCTTATATATAAGTTAGCTTCTTTATATCCTAGGGCCATTGAATACCAAATATCATAGCTGTGAGATCGCAACCTAAAATGTGTGTTAATGTTATAACATTATTTAATTAAATATGCTATTTGTTCATTTATTTATTTATTTTTATATAGTAGAGGTATAGTATCTCAAACATAGCATAGCAAAATAGAGAGAATTAAAAGCCTATGTGGTTTCTTGGTGAGTGCAGGCGATCTACTTTGTAACTTCAACGGCGGATATAAGAACATAAACTGAAACTTTAAATACCTACCTTCATATGCTCAGTAAAAAGATTTCCCAGGTTACACCAATCTTGATGAACACCTCAGAGATAGGATAAAAGATATATATATATATATATATATATATAACGGAAAACGCAAAAGAAAGCCCAAATGAGAAGAAAAACGTCCTAGCGGCTATTCGATAATCTTAGATAAGGATATTGTTGATTTGATGGGGACCTAAGCATTTATTAACAAATATTCGCATAATCTTAGTTAATAATTGAGTTAACGTTTACCAACCCCCAAAACCCTATGCTTGGCGTTTGCAGTCGCATTTTGATACAGGGCACGTCAACGACACGACAGCGAGATAGGGACCGGCCACGACCCACCGACCGGCTCATTCGAATGTGTTTGGAAGCAAGCAGAATAAGTTATACCCTTCCACCTCTTTTGATTTTGTTTCTTTCCCAAATTCATGATAATGTTACAATTGGTAATTTATATCATTATTGCTTAGGTTGCAAAATGTGTCAAATCATTTTAAATCTGATAACAATAATTGAATATTCAGATTAGGATCAATTTTTTAAGTGGAAAAGATATTTATACTTGTGTTTGTACATCTAATAATGAAAATATATATATATATATCAAATTTTTTTAAAATATATATGTAAATATCAAAGAGTATTTGATCAGATTGCCCCATTCTATGGAAACTATTTTCCAAATAAGGGTTTAACAAAAATTATTTTGTGAACCATGAATAAAGATTGCAGATGAAAGATAAAATTTTGCTATTAAAATTTACAAAGAAATCACTGGTAGAAAATATGATTTGAAAATGACACATTCTATTTGTAATTTCCATGTGATTATCTCTCAAGTTGAAAGTTGCTATTAACCAATTAAATAAAATGTTGTGCATTCTCGCTCATATAAATGGAGATGATTTCCATGCGATGATATCCCATGTTGAAAACTATCATTAAACCATAAAAAATAAAGATAAAAATAAAATCGTCGTTTGTTTTCAATCAAGTAAGTGGAGATATAGTACTATCAATAGTCTTTGTTGTGTGACAATAATAATTAACAAGAAAGAAAATAAGAGAAATAAAGAATATATGAGAATTTATGTGGTAAAACCAATGTAGTTTATGTCCTTATGCAAAAAGAGAGAATTCTTCTTCTTTAAGAAAATCGATATAGAGTGTATTCTTGAAATTTTATAAAAAAATTATAAATATATATAACCCAAAAAATGTGTCAGTTCTTGTACAATGATCTATACATATTTATTATGTGATATTATAATTGTCATACATATAAAAATATATATAAATGTATAGTAAGTAGGTTTCATAAAAAATTCAAGACACTCAACAATTCTCCACCTTGACCAAAATTTCTTAAGTCACCAGAGCCAAGAATAACTTCTTACCATTTATGCCCCAAAGGACATCAAGTTATGCCAACATTCACCAAGTCCAATCTATGCTTAAACTTCTCTGTAGGTAACATCTTTATTAACATATCTATTAGATTATCTGTTATGGCTATTTTATTTATAAAAAAACACCTTCTCGCCAATGACACCCTAAATGAAATTTAAACTGACATCAATATGCTTTGATCTTTCATGATAAAGTATATTCATTGTCAAGTTCAATGCACTTTGTGAAATAACCTAAACCCTCACCTAGTTAATTTAGAGACGGTTTAATTGAATAATATAATAAATAGTTAATTTTGAACATGGTTAAATAGCTTAAATAAATAAAATAAGTAAACAAGGGAAAAAGGAATAGACAATTTGATATAATTAAATTAGTAAATAGGTTAAATTGAGATTTGAGATTTAAAAGAATCTTTTAAATCATCCATATGTCTCAGTGATTTTTCTATAAGAATCAAACTTCTCATTTTCTTCAAATTCTTCATTGAGATTCTTTTGTCTTCAAAATTCAATAAATAAATATTTTAAATGTTTTACAAACTCCTAAATCCTTAAACTTTAGTTATCTTTTATTTTGTAAAAATTTATTAATTTTTGAAATCAATTACTTATTTAAAAACATCAATTTTAAACCTGAACCCGAAGTAAATATCATATCTTCATAAATTAAACTTTTAAATTGTGTTTTCATGGCAAATTATAAATTTCTAATATATACGTTCTCAAATTATTCTCTAATTATTTTCAATACTAAACACATTTATCATAAATATTTAAATTTAATACTCCCTGCCCTAAAATATATTTATTTCCTTTTCCTTTATCATATCCTTCCCTTTTTCTCTTTTCATTTTTCTGTCCTCTTCTTTTTCATTTCCTGTTTCTTTCCTTTCCTTCTTCCTTTTTTTTTTCTTTTCTCTTTTCTTTCCTCAAATTTAATTATCAAATCCCAATTATAACAAGAGTCATAAAGGAAACCAAATTTAGAAGATGAAATAGGAGAAGGAAATCAAGCTAGAACATGAAGAAGAAGAGGATGAAGTGTAGAGAAGAGGAATCAATTTCATGTTCTTGCTTTTAAGGTAAGTATATTCGTTTTATATAGTTTTGATTCTTGTTTTTGTTTATATATGATGAATTGATGTTAGATTAAGTAGAAATTGTGATGAAGTTGATGAATATGTTGGTTTAATGTTTGTTATTGGGTGGGAGTGTGAAGAAGATGATGAATAGTAGTGTGGGGTTTGATGAGGTTGTTGGATGTGCTTCGATGATGAGAAATGGGATTTGAAGTGTTAGAAGTTGTGTTTATATATTGTAGTATGTTGTATGAAGTTTGCATAGAGCTTAGATTAAGGTTAGAGAAGTGAAAAGTGGGTAAAAATCGAGTTTGAAAACAGGGAAGTTCAAAAAAATTAAAACATCCTATCATATGGCTTGTATGGAAGGGTGTATGGGCCATACACCCCTTGAAACAACTTATATGGAAGGGTATTTCACTCTTAGGTGCTTTTCGAGCTTCTTCCCTGAGTTCATACAGCTTGGGAAACAGCCCGTATTCAAGGGTGTATCATTTTCTAGAGTCTTTAGTGTGTTTTTCCTAAATTGATATAGTCTTGGATATAGCCAGTGTTCAATGGTGTTTCATTTGATACAGCCTTGGATACAACCCATATGGAGGGGTATTTTACTCTCAGATCATTTTTTAGTAAAGTCCCTAGGTTGAAATGGCCTTTGATACGGCCTGTTTGAATTTCCCCTGCGGCGGTGACGTTTCATATTTTGCTCGTAACTTTTTCATCCGATCCCGAATTGAGGTGATTCAAATTGCATTGGAATTCATGTTTTAAGTTTTTACAAATTTAAAAAGTATCAAGGCTGAAATTTTAATTCTTTGCGGTTGCTACGTTTTTCAAACAAAGTTGAAAACTTATTTTACTAGATGAAAGTGTGTAGTTAAGTCTAAAATGAATCTTTTTAAGCTAAAATGAGATAGATAATGATATTTGATGTGTTATGTTTATTGAATGATATAATCAAAGCATGAGTTTTGTAAATTTATAGGTTCAATAAATAATTTGATTAAATATAGAGTTAGATATAAAACAAACCTGGTTAATAATCTAAGTTCAACTTAGCTTAATGAACTTAAATGAACTAAAATGGATTAGATTGATTAAGATTAATCAACTTTACTAAGATTAAGTTAATATAGAGTTAAGTTAATATGAATCTTAGATATAAAATGAACTTAATTAATCAATCTTAGTTCAACTTGACTAAATAGACTTTGATAAGTTAAAATGAGTTAGATTGACTAAGTTTAATCAAAATGACTTAGTAATTAGACTAGATGATTGACTCTAATCAATTTGGCTCAGATTAAGTTAAAATGAATTTAATAACTAATGATTGGATTAGAATGATATGTTAGGATAACCTTAGTAAAACATAGGGAATATATTGTTTCAAATGTCTATTTGCTTAGGAAATGAATATTTTTTAATATGAATGCTTTGTTGATTGCTTTTGTAAGAAAATACTATAATCAAAGTGAAAAGAGATACTTTGACAAACAAATGAGAACTGTCCATAGTTTGGTAGGGCGATCTTTGCAGCCATAACGAGGTTACAAATTAGTGTCTGATCAAATAGGATAATAAAATGAATTTGATATAAATGGATAATTGGACTAATTTCTTATATGAGTTTAATTCTTGAATTTACACATATGAATATTTGATCTATCGTTTGAGTTGGCTTTTAATTTCCGTTCTGAGCCTATTTGGATTTCTAATATAAGGTACACAGTAACTTGCGTGTTATGTGCTAGGATAGATATCTAAAATAGATTAAGAACTTAAAGACGACCTAAGTATTGAGTGTCATTTTGTGCATGTGCCGATGAATCCGATCCAAGGAGCGGCAACCTTGTCCGAGTGAACACGGTAGTTCAGGCGCTTAAGCCACCCTCTACCATGATGATGATATACCATGGTGCCATGGCGCCATGGCGATTCGCATGTGGCTCAATGCGTAGCCAATGGGTATATGATATCGGTGTAATGTTTGCTTAAGCTTAGGGTGATATAACATGGTTTAGTTCACGTTTATGAGACCAGTTAAACTAGACGATGTTATTTACTAAGACTAAGTAAAGAGTGTGTAATGACCGTAAACCCTAGAGGATGCTACTTTTCTTTATTAGCTGTATCACCTATGAGATATAAGTATTTGAGCTGCCTATATCAACCTCCTGAATGTTGTGTGGTTACTCAAGACCCCTAGATTCCCAGTGGCTTGTTTCGAAGTCTGAGTACTCCAGTGTTGATTTGTTTACTTTAAAGAAAAGATAATAACTTATTATTTGTTGTATTCCATTCAATTAAGCTTGTGTGTCACTTCTGTGTGATTGTGTTACTGTGTACTGAGCTTCGGCTCATTATTGTTTTTGTAATAGTCTTTCCAGGTATTGTTGATGGATGATGATGATGAGGATTGATGAATGATGATGATATTGATATTGTTGATGATTAGATGAAGATGATGATGTTGTTGATGGTGGAGTTGCTGTTATCAAATGATGTTGGTGGTGATGATGATTCTTGGCTCGAGTTTCGAGTGATGTCGGATAAGTGAAGTGGGTTAAGACTATGAATTTATTTTGAATTTGTTTTTATTTTATTTTAAGAGATGGATTTGTTTTCTGAAAATATATTTTGTTTTCTTTAAGAGGATAGTTATGAAGTTCATATGTTTGTAATAATCTTTTAAAGTTTTGTTTTGATAAGAGTTTTGTTTTACTGCTGCCAAATCCAGTTATCTTCAAATCTAATTAAATGATTTTAGTAATCTAAAATCGGTTAGCAAATGTTCGAAATAAACATATTATTCTAAAAAGCCTGAGCGTGTAATACTTTATGTATTATACATGGTAGTAATACCTTAATTAAATTTAGGGTGTTACACTTTGACTATCAAAATAAATGATTGGTCTATGAATATCAAAACCCAAGTTATCAACAAGACCGTGCAACCACATACCTTCCTTAACCCTTCTATCAATGAGATGTATTTAGTTCAGTGGTAGACAAAGCAACTATGGATTAAAGTGTAGTTTTCCAACTAATCGCACATCCTATCTTCTCTTTATAAGGTCTCCACCATAGTCAAAATCTATATAGACAACAAGGCAATCAGATTAAAACCATAAACCAAGCAAATATTTCCTATGCCTTTTCAAGTATCACATATTTCATTTAACTACCTCCCAATGAGTTTTCCTAGGATAACTAATAAACCTTCTCACCACACTAACAACATGAGCTAAATCTAGCCTAGTGCATACCATGGCGTATATCAAGCTCTTGGGTACACTCAAGTGAAGAACTCTACTCGTGTAATCTCTTTCTTGAATTGTACTCGATAATGCATTATTGTCAAGTTTAAAGTGTCTTGCTAAATGAGTGCTTACTAGTTTTGATTGTGCCATCTAAAAAAACTGCAACACCTTTTCAATGCAATTTTGTTGAGATATATACAATAGGCCTACCCTCATGTCTCTCTAAATCTTTTTGCCTAAAATTTTCTTAGCTGTACTCAAATCTTTCATCTCAAACTCGCTACTTAACAAAATCTTCAAACTACTAATTTCTACCTTATTCTTAACTATAAGTAACATGTTATCCGCCTATAGCAACAAATAGATAAAAGAACCATATAATAATTTTCTAAAGTAAACACAGTTATCAAATTGACTACATAAAAATTCATGAGAAATAATAAATGCACCAAATCTCTTATATAACTTCCTAAGAGACTATTTTAACCCATATAAGGGTTTCTTCAGCCAACACACATGGTCTTTATTTTAGGAATCGAGAAGCCCTTTAGATTTGTCATATAAATGTGTTCATCTATATCACCATATTAAAAAGCAGTATCTACATCAAGTTGCTTTAATTTAAGATCCAATGCACTTAACCTAGCTATAATAACTCTTATGGTTTTATGTTTCTCAATTGGTGGCAATATTTCATGATAATCAGTCCCTCCTTTTGTGAAAAACTCTTTACCACAAGCCTTGCCATGAATCTAACTGGTTTAATCCTGGGAGCACCTCTTTCTCCTTAAACACCCATTTGCATCCTACTAGTTTACATCCTTTGGTAATGGTACAAGATCCCATTAATTGTTCTTAAAAAGGGATTGCATCTCTTCATTCACAATAATTAACCATTCTGATGCTTCTTTATTATTTACTACCTCTTTGTATGAGCTCGGTTCATCACAATCAATACTTTATACTACTATCAAAGCATATGTAATAGAATTAGTGTTAATGACATCAACATAATCTATATACCATGAAGATTTCTAATTTCTTTTCTTACTCTTCTTGTTGCTATACTTTGTGGTTGATCAATCTGCATATCTCTAGTTTATTCTATAGGATTTGTAGTTATTCTTTTTGAAGTTTCAATCTTAAACTCCACCTCTTATCCAATACCCTGATTTTTATTATCTACAAGATCATCGTATCCTTCTCTCTTGTAAAACATAGTAGGCTCATCAAAAGTGAAATCTTTGTCAATAATGAATTTGGGAGTTGTATCCATTTCAAGATATCACAACCTATACCATTTTTCTCCACTTGCATTCCCCAGAAATATGCATTTCATTGCCTAGGCTTAAGTTTACCACCATCAACATGAGCATAAGCGGGATGACCAAATATATGTAAGCCAGAATAATCAAAGGGAGAACCATATCATACCTCTTGAGAAGTCTTAGAATCTATTGCAATTGATGGAGATCTATTAACTAGATAACAAGTAGTATTAACTTCCTTAGCCTAAAATCACTTTAGAAGCCCATTGTTTAATCGCACGAATGACACTTGTTGCAAGAGTGTTTAGTCCATGTGTTCTTTACTATGGTGTATGTTGTGCAATTGATAAGTATCAAAAGACCCTTATCTAGTACTCATTGGATATAATTTTGTATGGATTCATGTGAATTTATCAAGAAAATGATACTTAAGTGCTTCATATTTTCAGGGTTTAAAGAAGACATTTGAAAGATTTAAGAATGATACAAGCAAAATTGAGGCGAGATTTGGCAAAGTATAGAATAGGGCAATTTTTACATGTGCACAACCTTTAGTACAGCCATGCAAACACTAATACTAAAGGCTAAAAAGTGACTAGAATCTATCCTAAAGTGTACCCCAACTGCTACACAAGTAGTGCAGAGAATAATGCTGAAGGAGAAAACTTGACCCAAGTAGGATAAGAAGAAAGCCCAAGGTGCATAACCCTTAGCATGGTCGTGCAAAACTTACACTGCCTTATTTCATCTTAATTTAGGGTGCACAATCCTGAGCACACTCATGTAGACCACCCATGCAGACTTCCCTATTTGCATAACTATAAAAAGCCGCTTTACCCTTGTATTTAAGCATCTTTTGGTGAATTTTTTAAACCCTAGGAGAGAAAAGACGAACTTTAAAGGAAGAATTGCTTGAGCATCATTGGAGACTACAAGACATCTAAAGGGTTCTATCATTTTAATCATGTCTATTAATTACTTCCCTAGATTTCTTATTTCCATTGTAAACTCCATAGAGGAGTAAATCTTTATACCCTGAGTCTTGTGAAATCCTAAACCCCCATATAATTTGAATTACTTTTGATTAATGAAAGTTTATGCCTTTGTATCTATTCATGTTTTTTAATTGTTTTGTGATTGATTTATGCACAAAGTTAATTTACTTGCATGATTCTTGTTAGATAAAAGGAGGTTTCATCCAATAAGATAGATCTTCTGTTGGTCCCGAAATGATAACCAAGAGGGGGGGGTGAATTGGTTATAAAACTTTGTTTTGAAAAATTTTAAACAAATTTTCACACACTTGGTTATACTATTAAAATGGCCTTTGATCTTTCTGAAATAAATGAAGTTGATGAGTAACTTCTTTAAAACAACAAACTAGAATAATCCTATATAGATAATCTCACGAATATTTAAGCTAAAGTTTGAAAATTTTCTCCTCGGAACCTTCTGACCAACTCTCTGACTCAAGAACAATAAGTACAACACTCTCTGATAAACCTTCTGACCGAAGAACAAATGCAATAAAACAAATTAAAATTGCACGAATTAAAGAGAGATGAGAAAGAGAGAAATGCAAAATGAATTATAGAGGTTCCGCCTTGAGCGTTAATCCTCTCTTCCAGCTCCAAGCCAGGGTCACCGGTAATCCACACCGGTTTTGTTCCACTAATCCAATCAATGAAATTCGTTACAAGAAGTTCACAATTCACTCAGCTTGATTCTCTCAAACAATCAACCTACTGAGCCTACTTGCAACTCATAATCACTCAAAGAATGATTTAGCAAAATCTGAGGAAAAATAATAAAGGTCCTCGACTGTTTTGAACATAAAAGATGAACAGTAATAAAAATGACAGTATTTCGCTCTTTGAATGCTTTTTGTTTTCTCGTAGACTTGTTCTCTATTTGTTTTCTGCTTCTAAGTTCCTGTATATATTTGTTCCCTTCAACGGTCGAAAAGATAATCTGCAGCCATTTCAGATGAGCTTGAATTCCTGATATTTCGAAAATTTTGAAGATAATGATAAATTCGTTCCTGATATCTCGAAGACAATATCTCTTCAAGTTTATCTTCTATATTTACTTGTGTTTGAAGTTTGAAACGTCTGACAATCTTTCATGAGATTGGGATAACTTCAGATCTCTATAATCTTGCATAAAAATCTCAAACAAGAAATTCAAATATTTCTCTTGTTGATCACGTCTGGAACTTTTCATTGGATTACGTCTGGAACCTTTCATTTTTCAGAAATTCAAGTTTCATAAATTTCAAAATCCAACTAATTTTTGACAAGCTCCCAAATTCTCTTGGATATGTCTCACGATTCCTTTATAAAATAATTCGAACACAATCTGTATAATTCAGTCTTATTCCAATTTAATTTTCAGATATCTTGGACTTTCTTAATTTATTTTAATTCGAAAATAATAACCCTATGGATAATGAACCAACTTTTGTGGAACAGATTGAATATATTTCCCAAATATATTCAATCATTGGAGCTAGGTCTTCAACAGATCAAATAACGTGTTTTTCTTCATGACGATGTAAATATTGCACTTTCTGATATACCTTCTGCCTTTTCATCTGTTAACTTGTTCATAACCAATGTTCCTTCTGCCGAACCTTCTGCCTTCTCAGTGTTCCTTCTGCTAAACCTTCTGTTATTTATAATAGAGGTTTTAATCTTCTTGATAAAATTTCTGGATAATTTTCTGACAAAACATAACTTAAGTTAATCGTTATTTCATTATTTTTGTTATCATCAAAATGCTTAATTGAGAGAAACCAACATCTTCATTAATAGAGAGATTACATGTTTCATCTAAAAGTAAAGAAACTTTGATTTTCTACATAGAGATTCAATCTTTGTTTAAGAATCATGATCTTTAATGCGATTTTATTTGACATTAATGAGAGAGAGGTCTCCACTATTTCATGTAAGATTAAGAATTGATTAACTTGAGGGAGTAATTAATTTAATTGAGAGATTCTATAGTGCAAAGTGTAATCAACTCATTAATCAATATTTTATTTGTAAGAAATTAGTGTTTAGGGTAGATAAAGATAAAAGGTATGTCTTGTGATTGATTACTTATCGCTAAAGCATAAATAATTGATCTTATGGTTTATTAAATTAGTTAATTAGTAGTTAGTAATAGATATTGCTTCAAGACTTAAGCTAAATAGTAGAAAAATGTTAATACTAGTACTTGTTTCTTAGATCCCTGTGGACGACACCTGATAAAATCCTATACTACTCTCAATAGGTATACCTACCTAGCTTGATCATAGGATTTAACTTAGGTTCATAAATTTTATAATTTGATACGATTGGTAGTAGCACATCAAGTTTTTGGCACCATTATCTGAGATGTGGCAAGGCCATATTAGAAAAAACCTTAGTATCTACTACTTTGGTCATTTTTTTTATCTCTTTCTCTTCTCCCATCTTTTAAATAACTTTATATTGCGATTGTTTACTTCTACAGTGCATGACACAGAGTCTCTCTTCAACATTCTTGATTTAGACCCGAGATTGAGAGGATACTTCGGACCATTCATAAGAATACAACTGCTACATCATCTGAGCAATTGGTAATTGAGGGGGAGACGCTTGATTTAGAGCCCAAAACGGAAGCAAAAGAGAAATTACCAGAAGAGGAAACACTGGAAGACATGGTAGTAGAAGCTACCAAAACTAATTCGGATTTTGTAAGGCTAATTCTTGATGGCATAGGCTCGACTATTTTGAAGCCTCCTATTAGGGCTAACAACTTTGAAATTAAGGGGTTAGTGATTCAAACTCTTGCAACAACATTATTAGTTTGATGGACTGCCCCGATGAGGGCCCACATGCACATATCCAAACTTTCTTGGAAATTTGTGAAACTTTCAAGAACAATTGAGTTACTGATGATGTGGTGCGTCTACGATTATTCTCTTTTTCATTAAGAGGTAAGGCAAAGAACTGGTTAACATCCTTGGGTGCTAGAGCTATTACCACTTAGGACGACATGGTTTAGCAAATTTTAGATAATTACTTTCCTCTATGCAAGACTGCCAAACTTAGGAATGATATAACCTCCTTCACACAGCAAGATACTGAAACTCTATTCGGTGCCTGGCAGAGGAGGAAAGAACTTTTGTGGAGATGTCCACATCCTTAAGTACCACCACGGATGCAGGTTTTATAATGGCCTCAACATAGCTACTCGAAAATTAGTTGATGCCTCAGCTAGTGGTACATGGAATTCTAAGACCCAGAAGATTCTTTGAAGCTTTTTGAAGAAGTGGCTAGAAATAGTTATCAATAAGGAAATGACCGAGGCAAGCAAAAAGTTGTAGGATTGTATGAGGTGGATGTCATGACCACCATTGTAGCTAAGTGGATTTTCTAAGTAAGCACGTTACTAGTATTAAGAATGCATCGATACCATAATTTCAATATGGGAACTCAAGTGGGGATGTAAGTTTCTTTGAGCACCAAGAACACATGGATTATCTTAGTAACTAGAACAGCAACAAAATAATCCCTATAGCAACACATACAATCTAGGTTGGCAAAATCATCCCAATTTTAGCGATGGAAATTTGACTGCTCAGAGATCTACTTATCCAGCTTTAGGATTCCAAAGACAATAATTGCCACCATCCCAACCTCAACTCCCTTCCTTACCACTAACTTAACCCATACCTCAACTCCTTGCTTTACCACCACTAGAAAAGAAGTCAGGTCTGGAAGATCTCATGACTCAATTTATTTAAAGCTTCGAACCCACACATTGAAATCAAGAGGCTTCTATTCATAACCTCGAGAAGCAAATTGGCCAATTACCTAAGATGATGTCTAAGAGACAACGAGCTCCCTTTGTAGTAACATATAGCCTAACCTAGGGGAACAAGCAAAAGCCATCACCTTGAGGAGTAGAAAGGAGTTGCGATCTGACATACCAAAGGAGCAGGAAAAAGAAGAAGGTCAACAACCTAGATCAGAAGAGGTAAAACCTAAAAGATCAGAGATTGAAAAGAATTCACAACCACCAATTGTGAAAGAGTATAAGCCATAGATTTCGTATCTAGTATGCCTCAATCAAACAAAGGATAAGGAAAATTTTGAAATTTCTTGATCTATTTAAACAGTTACACATTAACTTTCCTTTTGTTGAGGCACTTTCGCAGATGCTAAAGTATGCTAAGTTCTTGAAGGAACTTTTATCCAACAAGCAAAAATTGAAGGATGTTTCTACTGTAAAAGTTGGAGCTAGTTGTTTATCTATCATCCAAAAGAAGATTCCTATTCATTTATCATCCAGAACAAGATTCCTCTAAAGCTAAAGGAACTGGGCAGTTTTACAATTCCATATGTGTTTGGCAACATTACAGTTGATAAAGCCTTAACGGATCTGAGGGTGAGCATTAATCTGATGCCCTATTCTTTTTTTAAGAAATTGGGACTTGCTAAACCTAAGCCTACCAAGATGAGTCTACAAGTTACTAACCAATCTATGAAAATCCCTAAGGGGATTATTGAAGATGTTTTAGAAAAAGTAGGGAAATTCATTTATCCTATTGATTTTGTAATCTTAGAAATGGATGAGAATGGGGATGTGCTTTTAATTTAGGAAGACCTTTTCTTGCCACTATCAGAGCATTGATTGATGTGGAGGAACGAAAGCTTACATCGATGGAAGGAGATGAAGAGTTGGTAATGAAAATTAAGAAATACTATGTAAAGATGAGTTAGAATTGAGCCTGACAAGAGGCAAGGAGAAAAGTGTAAACAACCCAAAGGCGGAAGCATGTATAGAGCAGCTTGATGCTACAGAAGAAATTACACATCTTGGTCGGTTTGAAGAATTAAAGGACAATGAGGTAAGACTTAAAAATTCTATTGAAGAACCTTCTGTTTGGAATTAAAACAGGTACCAGACTATTTAGAGTATGCCTTTCTTGTAGAAGACTCCAAGCTGCCAGTTATCCTAGCCTCAAACTTGTCTCAAGAGTGAAAATACCAATTACTCATAGGCTTAAGAGCCCACAAACGAGCCATCGCTTGGAAGATTTCAGACATTTAGAAGAAAGATTTAAGCCTGTGGTGCAGCCACAAAGAAAGCTAATCCCAATATGAAAGAGGTGGTCAAGAAGGAGGTTATTAAGCTTCTCGATGCTAGATTAATATATCCTATATTTGATAGTTATTGGGTTAATCCACCACAAGTTGTACCAAAGAATGGAGGAATGACTGTGGTCCTTAATGAAAAGAGTGAACTCATACTGATGTGTACCAACACCAAATGGTGAGTTTGCATTGATTATCGAAAATTGAATGATGTTACTCGAAAGGACCATTTTCCTCTTCCTTTTGTAAATTAGATGTTGGAGATGCTAGTCGGATATATGTATTATTGTTACCTTTTTTTTTTTTTTTGACCAAAGTATTATTGTTACCTAGATGGGATGTCCAGATACTTCTAGATACCGATAGCTCTAGAGGACCAGGAGAAGACTACCTTCACTTATCCCTATGGCATATATGTTTACAGAAGGATGCGCTTTGGGTTATGCAATACACCGACTACGTTTAAGTGGTGTATGTTAGCCATTTTTGATGATTTAGTGGAGAAAACCATGGAAGTCTTCATGGACAATTTTTTAATCTTTGGTGATTCTTTTTTAGATTGTCTGGAGAATTTAGAGAAAGTGCTTATTGGTTGCAAAGAGACAAATCTCGTACTTAACTGGGAGATATGCCACTTTATGTGCAAAGAGGGCATTGTACGTAGCCATAAGGTCTCTCACAAAGGCATTGAAGTTGATCAAGCAAAAGTGGAAGTAATTTCCAAACTCCCTCCACCAAATTCGGTTAAGGACATAAGAAGTTTTCTAGGCCATGCTAGTTTTTACACACTTCATAGAGGATTTCTTCAAAACAGCTCGCCCATTGACTAGGCTATTAGAGAAGGACATGCCTTTGAAGTACTCAAGGAGAGATTGACAACTGCTCCTATTATGATAGCTTCTAACTGGAATTTACCTTTGAACTCATGTGTGATGCAAGCAATTTCGTAGTAAGGGTAGTTCTTGAAGTGTGATAAATATTTTCAGTCTATCTACTACACCAGCAAGACTCTTAATAATGCTCAAGAGAATTAGACTACAGCGGAGGAGGAGATGCTAGTTGTGATTTTTACATTCAATAAATTTAGGCATTATTTAATTCTGTCCAAGGTTATTATATACACTAATCATTCTGACTTAAGATTTTTGTTGACTAAAACAGATGTGGAGCCCAGAGTCATTAGGTGGATATTGCTTTTATAAGGATTTGACTTGGAAATTCGCAATAAAAAGAGGGTAGAAAATTTAGTAGCTAATCATCTCTCAAGACTTGAGAATCCTTATTTAGAGTAGCTTAGGCATTATTTAATTCTGTCCAAGGTTATTATATACACTAATCATTCTAACTTAAGATTTTTGTTGACTAAAACAGATGCGGAGCCCAGAGTCATTAGGTGGATATTGCTTTTATAAGGATTTGACTTGGAAATTCGCAATAAAAAGAGGGTAGAAAATTTAGTAGCTAATCATCTCTCAAGACTTGAGAATCCTTATTTAGAGTAGCTTAAAGAGGAAGATATTAATGACTCCTTTCCTAAAGAGAAGCAATATGCAATTTATTAGTTCATGAACCTAGAAACCCCATGGTTTGCAAATCTTGCAAACTACTTGTTAGCAAGAGTTCTCCCCGATGATCTTGATTATCATGCAAGAAGATAGTTCTTTTCAGAACTTAAATACTATTACTGGGAGGACCCTTTTCGTTTTCGGGTTTATGGAGATCAAATTGTAAGGACCTCAACTACCTGTAAACATGACAATAGTAACAAAAAAAAAAACAACGTCATTTAATTGCTTAAAGAAAAAAAAAAAGAACATGGTATGAAATTAGTAAAAATACGAACTTAAATATTTTGTAGTGAAATTAATTAGCTAAAAAAAATAACAAACTAAAACTTACCAAGGTTAGTCGTGAAATGAAAATGCAGAAATTCGAAACTTGGTATTTTAAAGTTATATAAGCATTAATTTGTAGTGGAAAAAGGCTTAGAAAGCCCTATAAGAAAAAATATAAAAAATATAAAAAAAATATAAATGCTTAAACATTTATTATTTCAAAACACAAACTATCACTGTTGAGTATTATTCTAATAGTTAACCTTGCTCACAATGTAAATAATGGAATTATTCTTATGATGTTATTGGCAAGATCTTAATAACCCTTAACTCTCCTTGATTTGCTATTCACCTTTTTTCCTCTTATTCTTCTCTTTGACCTTCCATTCCTTGGATGTCTCCCAATTATTTACATTACCCAGAAACAAAGTTTCGATCTTTAGTTTCTCTTTTCTATGTTATTACCTCCTTAAAGAATCTTCCTTGTTAAGTACAAAACTGGGTTTTCAATGACGTTTTGAACTTTTTCCTTTTTTCCTCCCTCTTCTTTTTTGGTTATGTGATACTATGATCAATTCTTTTTTGTACAAAATGAATTGAACCGATCAATTCTTTTTTGTACAAAATGAATTGAACCAATTCTTTTCTATATAGTTGATCAAGAAGTAGAAAATTTGCTTAATGATAGTGAACCTAAGTATTGTTATGTTGCCGTAATTGATCATTACCAGGTTGTTGTTCTTGCATTCAATTCCATCGCGCAAAGATTGTACTTTATGACAGTTCTGTATATTTGAATTCGAAATAAAAACTTAATCCAAGGAAAAGGTAAGGAAGTGGGACAACTGGAGAGATACAAATTAAATAAAGCTTTTTATAGGAAATTAGTATGACTTCTCTCCGGCTGTAACTGTTTCTCCTGCATATGGTATGGTCTGTGAAAGTTGTGGACAAGTGTAGACACCAAGCCCCTTCCTTTTACTTAAATAATATAGATAACATTCAGTTTTTCCATCCTTTTTGCTTCTAAGGTAGGGGCAAGGAATTATTACTGATGTATTAAAGGGTTTTATTAAGTCTATAAAATGTGTTAACATTTTTATTTAGCACTTAATTTTTTATTGTTTGGGGAAATTTTACATGCTTAGTCTGAATTTACTTACCTATAGCATTATATCCATCTTTAATTCTTTTCAAAAATAAAAAAAAAATGCTTGGAATAGTTTAAATGATGATGATGATATTATAGAAGTCTTTAGATGATGTTGTCTAGCATAGTTCATGTGTTTTATTCATTAAAAGGATATATTGAATTTTTTTTTTTTATTATAGGTATTTTGTGGTTTAATGCAAAACTTGATACAATTCGTGGTTTATGAAATCTATCTATCATCACTGACAAAATATTCATCCTAAGGAGGATGTTTGCACTTTTATTGGGATGTATCTAATTGGCTTTATAGCATTGTACATAATATTCACTTTGAAAAATTAATTCTATAAGAGATATCTATCTGCCTTAAGCTAGATTTTATTATGATCTCTGTAAATTTTCTTAAATTCCTTTTCTTTTAATATCAACTCAAGATATATAAATATTGACATATAATTGCATGCTTTGATTAGAAAATGAACATGGACATGAATAACATTTTTCAAATAAAAGTGTGGTAGATGATGTAAATAAAAAAAATTGTTTCCTTCGGTGGATTGACTCAATATTGTGAATTCGACTTCTAATTCTAACCATAAGAGCTTCCTTCTAACCTCTTTTTTCTTTTTTAAGATAATCTTAAAAGTTATATCTATTATAATCATAAGACATCCAAATTTTCAATATCACATTTGTAATAATTTAACTTACAAAAAAATATTTTTTTCTAAATCTATGGGGAGAAAATATTTAACTTTGATTATATAGATCTATATTACTTAAAGAGAAACGATATTAAAATTACTTTAGTTATCATAATAATTCTTCATAATTTAAATTTAAAGCAAAAATTACAAAAAGTCTTTTATACTTAAAATTTTGAAATGTTATAAACACTAATTATAACTTATTATATCAGCAACCTGAGTGCATCAAGGCTAATATATATAATTTTGCAAAGGTGCATAATTTTTTTTAAATATATATTTTTTATTAGTAGGGCCAACTGACCTAATACTTTGAATGACACATCATTTAAGGAGGATTAAATATAGTCACCAGTCACCACCAAGGTACTTTTATTACCCTGGGACACATGTATCTCGTTTTGTGTCACTGACATCGGTTTTAAATTTCCATTTTATATTTTCATATTCATGACCCATATGAGTCCGTGTTAATGATTTATTGCCGTATATATTACAGGTATTAAAATGCAGAGTAAAATCTGTATCAAGAAAAAGGTTTAACAAATTAGTGGTCCCTTTCATGTGTTCATGTTCATGAGGTTTTTCTTTTCTTTTCTTTTTTTTTTTTCCTTTCATACACATATTAAAAAAAAAAAAAAACTAACCTAATTCATATCAAGGGATAATTAGTATTATGCCAGTAAATATAATGGTTTTAATATATTTTTGAGTTTTTGTCAAGTATTTAATATAGACATTCTTTACACTTTCTACTTTTGGTTGTATTGTTTACTAGAAAAGAAAGGAAAATTCTCCTAACGCTAGTTTATATTTTTCATTTTAAATTGCTATATTTAACAAAAAAAAAAAGTCTAAAGTTAATTCTCTACGATAATTTTGGCATGTTCATGAGTGTTTGTTAAGCATTTTATATAGAAATTCTTTATGATTTCCAATGTTTGTTGTGCAGTTCACTAGAAAAGGGAAGTGTAAAAGGGGAAAAATTTTAGATGGCAAAAAGCAAAAAATGTGAACATTTTCTTTTATTTGATATCTAAACATTTTTTGCCTCTGGCCACCGGTTAATATTTTCCATTTTAAATTGCTATGCCTTTGAAAAATGTGTAAATATAATTATCTGTATTTTTTTTCTTTTTATCTATGTTCTTTACCCTCCACCCTACTACACTTTTATTTAACATTGCGCTCGCTAAAAATTCATAGAGGAGAGATGAGTAGAAACGGCTAGAAAAGAAAAGAAAAGTGTAGAATTGAAAGAAAATATAATTTTTTATTTATGTTTGATAATATAGAAAGGAAATGAAAGGAAATTTTCCTTTCTTTTATTTGGCTTGTCTTGACTTAGGAAACAAGGTTAATTGAGTTTGTATTAATAAAATTATCCTTAGAGAGAGAACATTTTTACAAAAATATATATAATATCTTATTTCTTCATATTTTTACCAATTTCTTTTCAATTTAAAAACAAAATAAACTACAAATTAAAATAATTTTCATTCATTTCCTCTCCCCTTTTTTTTCCATTTCTATTTCTTACTTAAATGGTCAATATTAGGATAAGTAGTGATATACCAACTTAAAATAGGAATTTCTTCATATATAAACAAAGTTATTTTATATAGATAAATTTACCACATAGACGAACTTATCACATATATATATTTACATCATTCCATCATATTTGGATAAAATCTACCACATTAAAATGAATCCTTATTTTAGATCAATAATTTTCGTCCGATATTTCATTTCATTTCCGCCTAGTTTTGAATTTCTTTCATGTCTTCGGTTTCCATTAATCGAATGACAGCGTATCCGACGTCTACGTCTTTTCAAGTGACCTTTGATGCTTCATAATCAATTTACATCCTTCGTAATTATAATGGACAAGACTCGAAATGATTTTGAAATGAGGGCTCCGTCAAATAAATGGAAAAGTTATAAGGTTCACGTAACTGGCTCGCTTAAAGTTTTTTTTTCAAATATATAATTAATTATCTAAATTTTAAAATAATTAATTTAATATTTAATTAAGAATTTTCATGTTTATTAACAGTCTCTCTCTCAACTTACAAAATTAACTCCTTTTTCAGAACTAGAACTGGAGTAAATGGGCAAACATCATATGTCAAATAATCAATAACAAAACTATAAAATTTAAAAATTAAATAGGTGAATTAACGCATAAACTTAAATTGCTGGGAGTTGATGTACCAACTTAATTGTAATTCACTTGCTTAATTAATTATATATTCTTTTAATTTGTTATTGGCTACTTAATCTGTATTTTAGCTAGAAATAACAGCTAATGAGGACGTGTTTGGTTTGTTGGTACATCATTAGTTTGGCATCAATCTAATGTCTATTTAAATCAGATTGTTTGTTAAAAAATACACACAAATAAGAAATAGACATATTTACTCATAAAAAAATCATATAAATTAGATATAGATTAAAAAAAAAACAATCTAAACATGATAGAGTACAAAAGATAGTATTTTATGAAAAAAAAAACTTTGGTTAAATATTAAATTTTAGTTAATATACAAAATGCAATATTAATCCAGGATTCCTTGGAAATGTAGAAAAAGGAATTAACTAGAAAAGAGAAAAGGTGTAAAAGATGAAAGTTCAAATAAAGGAGTAGGTGGATCTAGAATATAAATCTCTGTCTCTCTCTCTCTCTATATATATATATATATATAATATGTATATGTTTCCTTTTCCCATTTAAAAGCAACTGTTTTTATTTTTATGAAAAATGTTAATCGTGGTTCAGAAGCCATTTCGTAAATGCTACAAGAGAAAGACACTATACATTTTATGTATTTGACTTGTGTAGTGTGAATTTTTTTATTTTAAGGTCTTAACTAATATTAGAAAAGAATTGAATATTTTAATTCTTTCCGGGAAAAAGAAAAAAGAAAAGAAAAGAATATCTTAGTTTTTATCTATTCAATTTTTTTTCTATTATCATATTGTCTAGATATTTAGAATATTTATAACTTTATTATAATATCATCTTGTTCTTTTTAAAACCACCTTTTAACCATACATAATATGATAAATTACGCAAAATTGAGCAATTCGGCCAAATAAAAAAAGGAAAACTGAGCAAAATATGAGAGATCCATTTTCTGCAGACGCCACCTAAAGGTTTACTTGGCTCTTTTTTTTTTTTTTTTTTTGCCCCTTTTTCCTCTCCACCTAGGACCTTTTTTAAACGAAAATAGGGATATACGTTTGATGAAAATCTAAAAATATATTTATTTCTCTTTTAATATCAAATACCTAATAAATCTCTATAAAATTACCTTATTATCTTTTTTTGTTTATTTTTACAGAAATACTAGCTAAGATTTTGTGGATGTATGGATTCAAGCGAAGTAGTCATATGCTTGTTGCATAAGTAACACCCTACACGTGACTTGCAATGAGAAGAATGATTAAGAGAAAAGTGGAATAGAAAGAAGAAGAAGTAACCTCAATTATCTCAAATGCATTTATGACAAGTAGATCAACCCCATCAGTGGTAATGAAAAAGTGTTTAATCACTTAAGACAGAAATTCAGTAACACCACAGTGTCTTTATCTAATTTCTTCTTATTCCAATGAGAAGAGACGTGTGATATTTATAGAACTTGATTATCAATGTCATTCGTTGGATCACGTTGACAATTGATAACTAAAATAAGCTCCTCTAGTGCATGAGTCATATTAAGAAAGTCTAGATAGCCGATTGACTGACCGATCCAATATGTCATACTACGAGCTCACTATGTCAAGCCCCGTCACTTAACCCAAATTATCATACTCAAATAAATAATAATAAAAATAATCGTATTTATATAATTTTAAAACCCATTTACCAATTTTATTTTTTTAATATGTAAAATATGTTTTCTAAATATATTTTTTAAAAATATATCAATCCGTGGAACACATGTTTAGTGTCTTTTTGAAAAAAAATTCACAAATACAAATTATACAAAGAATTTACCAAAATAGTATTGCTATGTTGCATCTTAAATCAGAGATGCAAAGATTTATACTTATATCGCATCTTCAAATGAAAATTTAGCGACCTAGGAAAAAAAAAAAAAAAAAAGAGACCCTGTGTATCGCACAAAGGTTATACGATATTGTTTTGCTCCAGTATCGCATAACTAACAAGCGACACATATACTATTATATGTGTATCACTCGTTGGTTATGCGATACACGTTTAAAGTGCATCACACAATCAACGTACAATACATGTGTAAAATTTAAAAAAAAAAATTATCACACCTCAATACTATTTTTGTTTTTTGTTTTGTTTACAATTTGATTTTGTGGAACTTTTTATTTTAAGGTACATTATACACGTAATATCCTCCAACTTTTACATCTCAATTCCCATACATAAATCACTACCTCTATCAAGGTTATAAAATAGAACAAAAAATTTTATATAGATAAAATACAAAATGACGTATAGACAAGGAACAAAGAAAAACCCAAACATGCCCTAACACCACTCCTTAATATAGGTGTTAGCGTCACGATAATAATTCAAGGAGCCAGGCAATGCATACGTACAGGACTGGCAAACGTTTTATCCCACGTCCTTGTTAAGTCAGAAGAAGGCCACACCACATGATATCAAATCTCACTACACATAAAAGTTAAATAATGTCATAATAAGTAAATTTTGTAACATTAGCGCAAAACAGTAACTGTAAGAGTAGCAGTAAATAACATGTGCGCATGTGTCTTCTCTCAATTATTAAATTTAAAAGACATGGGTGATAAAGCAGCCAAATAGGAAGATGATTCATCATCTTCATCTATATCTCCCTCCTGTTTAACTCTACTAGATTAACCCAACTGCAAAATAAAATAAAATATTTCAAGAATTATCAAACCCCAGTAGGGTAAGTATAGAATATAATATGTACAACCATGTCTTTTCATTTTCTTTTTCTTTTCTTTTTTTTTTAGTTCAGGCAAAGTGATGGTGTACTTGATTATATGATTGTGTTGCAAGACACCCATCTCTTGTTTTCTTCAGTTTCATGAGTTTCTGAGGTGAAATATAGAGTTGGGATTAGTTTTATTTTTCATTAAAAACCGTATGTACTGCTTAACTCTGGTAATTGGACTTGAATTTTCCTTTTGTTCCATGTGTCTTGATACTAGGAAATTTTTGGAATCCTTGGTTTTTCTTGTTTCTTGACTAGAAATTTAATGAATTTACTCACCATGTCAGCTGGTTCTTGGAACTAACGTACAAAAAACGGAGAGCAGTTTAAAGTTTTGTGTTAGAAAGAAAGCCTTTGAAATCTTTAGAACTTGTTTTTTGCTTAAATGCTCTTGTTACTCTGGTTCGTCGATCTGTTTTGAGGTTCTGTGCGTCAGAGGTGATGTTTTCTTTGCTTTTCACTTTGTAGATCTGTCACTACATTAAAGATTTCTAGTAAAATCCATACAGACAATTTAGGGACATTAGTACAAATCATGGTCGTGTCATGTTCCCGTGCTTTCGTAATTATCTATTAACAATCGGTTATATGCCAATTTTGTTTGGTAGAATCAATTATTCCATTGAATTATGCATTTGCATTTGTTTGTTATCAATCAAGTATTCATTGCCTGTTGTCTTGTCAAATTTGTAAAAGCTCATTTCTTTTATGCTTGCTAGTGTCTTGGCTTAATCTGCCGCAACAAACTCCTTGGACTTGCAAGCTTACGGTTGTGTCCGGATACATATCAGAGGACTCTAGCTGTGCAAAAAGGTAATCAGCGATGAATGCACCATCAGTCAAGCGTCGGGTGGGTAAATATGAAGTTGGGAGGACGATAGGTGAGGGAACGTTTGCAAAAGTCAAGTTTGCTAGGAATTCTGAGAATGGTGAAGCTGTTGCCCTCAAGATTCTTGATAAAGAGAAAGTTCTGAGGCATAAGATGGCAGAACAGGTATATTTGATGATCTTGTTTTGAAATCGGACTTTCTTTTGATGTTTACCATCAGATAAGGACTTATTTCTTTCTTTATGACTTGAGAAATATGTGCTGTTGAAGTAAGGTGGCAACATAATTAGAGATACCAAATCATTTGACACTTTTATTACAGATTCAGAATCATCTGACCATGTTCCTTGTCAAAAATTAATCGAAACAAGTTCAGCACTTTATTTATGGACTGTGTTTACATTTCAGATCAGACGTGAGATAGCAACAATGAAACTAATAAAGCATCCACATGTGGTTCGCCTGTTTGAGGTTCACCTCTCTATCTCTCTCTCTCTCTTCCCCTGACGTCCTTACCTCCCTTCCCCTGCGTGCATTGTCAATGCGCATTTCAATTTCAGAAAAATGCTCAAGAACTGCCTTTTTCTATTCTGATGTGATAAGATATATTTTCACTTCAGTACTTTGCACATTTTTTAGCTTGTGAACTTGCGGAGCTGTTCCGCATTAGTTCCATACATTTTTTTCTGTCTACATGAAGCAAAACTACTTCTGGGGAGGTGCATTGTAGAATAAAGCTGTAGACTTTCGTGCTATGATCTCATGTTCTCTTAAAAAGTGGTCTGAAACTATACCATTTTTTAAGTAGTTGCCAGTGCTATCCTTCTCTATTTATAATATGAGTTTGTTTCCATGGAGGCTTCTAATAGAGAATGAATTTGCCTCATTTTCATAATGTTCATAGATGAGCAAGTTCCAATATGATAGAGTAGATGTGGTGGTACCAGAAAAATCAATGTAGATCGATGGCTGCACTTAGAATTGATAGTAGGGACTGACTCTGTATTACTGGATGCTGTTGTAAAAACGGATACATTAATCAAAAGTAAGTGGAGAGACAGATCGTAAGGTCCCTTTTCCTGAATTATTTTCCAATGCAGGTTATGGGCAGCAAGACAAAGATATATATTGTTTTAGAGTTTGTTACGGGGGGAGAGCTTTTTGATAAAATTGTAAGTCTTCTTTTCTCTCATCTTTTATTGATTCTGCTTTTCTGTTTCAAGTGGCTTTGGATCATATTCTCTGAATAAATGTCAACTATAATGTGTAATTTTTCCATATTTAATTCATATACATGTCAAATCTACATCAATATTTTTACACTGTTACTGCTTCCTGCCATAATAGCAAGATCCTACCTTCAGGCACAAGGCAAGTGGATAAGCACCCATTTGCATATCCTTCCCTCACCTTTTGCATGCATGAGAATGCATATCACTGATATATGAAGTTTCTTGTTTGTCTCTGCAATGGCATCCGTTTGCTGTTTTCACATCAGTGATATTTTGATATTTTGTAGGTAAACCACGGGAGGATGAGTGAGGATGAAGCACGGAGATACTTCCAGCAACTTATTAATGCTGTTGACTATTGCCATAGCAGAGGAGTTTATCATAGAGATTTGAAGCCAGAAAATCTGCTTTTGGATGCTTATGGAAACCTCAAAGTTTCTGATTTTGGTTTAAGTGCATTATCACAGCAAGTCCGGGTAAGTATGGCCATTTGAGCTTTGAAAATATGTAGATGGAGTAATGTATAAAAGATGTACACGAGTAATAAAGAAACAGTGTTATAGAATGTATTCTTTTTCATTTTCTAAGTGTAGTGGCTTCAATTTAGATCTAAATACTAATTTTTTTTTTTTTTAAGGTAGCACTCATTATGACACGAACCTACAGCTTAAATTGCTAAAAATGAAATTATATCAATTTACAAACTATTTTTATGTCATAGCATCACATATGGATTACATCCTGTGAATTTAAGAGAGGGGGGCGAGGATTCTGATGGTTATGAGATTGTTTTGTTTTGCCATGTTCATATTTGTAAGTGAAATTAGAGTGCCAAAATCTAGTTTGCTAGACTATGTGCATGTAGATTAGCAATGTGACATCTTCCATTTCATTCCAACAACAACCCCCCCCCCCCCCCCCCTCTCTCTTCTCTTTGAATCCTGGCTCTTTTCTTTCAACAACAAAGAAGGGTATTGTTTTTTTATCATTATTGTTTACACTGCACCAGCAGCTCTTAATCTAGATTTGCTTGGCAGGACGATGGGCTATTTCACACTTCATGTGGGACTCCAAATTATGTTGCTCCTGAGGTCTGGACGACTACTCTGACGTTTTCTGTTTTGATATTTCTGGTTCACTGCTTCAGTAATTTACCATCTCACTGTCTAGGTCCTCAATGACAGAGGCTATGATGGGGCAACTGCGGACTTGTGGTCTTGTGGAGTAATACTCTTTGTATTGCTTGCAGGTTATTTGCCTTTTGACGATTCCAATCTCATGAACCTGTATAAGAAGGTAAGCACAATAAAAATTTCATAGTATTCTCATACTCTTCAATCTTTACATGGCCTGATTCCATCATATTTGAGCAGATTACATGTGCAGATTTCACTTGTCCACCATGGCTGTCTTTTGGTGCAAGGAAATTGATAACGAGAATATTAGATCCGAACCCAATGACGGTTTGTGAATTTTCTACTGCTTTCATTTAAGGATGGCATGTTTTATGCATATTGTGATTTCTCTGTCTCCTTTCTTAGATTATTGTTTATTCTTTTTCCTTCTTATGGTTGTCTTGTTGAATACGTGTAAGTATTGTAATACATATCTAATATGTTTTTTTTCCCTCCTACTGGCAGCGCATAACCATTCCTGAAATTTTGGAAGATGAATGGTTTAGAAAAGATTATAAACCTCCCGTGTTTGATGAAATTGAGGACACAAACCTGGATGATGTTGAAGCTGTTTTTAAGGATTCAGAAGTGAGTTGGCTACTAATAGAAGAAACCAATGGCTGATAATTCAAATGAAATTTTTCCTTGCATTGTAAACTTGTACCACTAAGTGTAATGATTTTTTTTGTTGCAACAGGAGCACCATGTAACAGAAAAGAGAGAGGAACAGCCAACACCTATGAATGCGTTTGATCTAATATCTATGTCAAAAGGCCTAAACCTTGGCAACTTGTTTGATACAGAACAGGTATGCCTGTCAAACAGTGTGTTGGAAGATAAGTAGGCTAAGACCAAGATGCGATAAAATTATTTGCTTTTGCTCAAATCATGTAGCAAGAATTGCAGTAAGGTCCTTCTGAATATTGCTAGGCTAGTTGTAACATTTTGAAATAAAGCAATTATTTGAAAGAGCTCCATGGATTTCATTTTCTTACCATCCTATGGTTATTTATGAGTTGATCATACTTTGTGCAGGGATTCAAAAGAGAAACAAGATTTACTTCCCGACGTCCTGCAAATGAAATAATTCACAAGATTGAAGAAGCTGCAAAGCCACTTGGTTTTGATGTTTGCAAGAAGAACTACAAGGTAAGGGGTTAGGATAACCGATGTTATCTTATGTTTGACTAATACTCCAAATCATTTAAACCTTGATCCAGAAGATAAAAGTGGGACTTGAAATATACAAAGCACTTCTAACTCATGGGATGAGAATTAAAGATCATTGGTGATCCTGATGAAATCTTTTCTGGTCTTCAGATGCGACTTGAAAAGGTGAAAGCTGGGAGAAAGGGAAATTTGAATGTTGCCACAGAGGTATGTGACCTGAAAAGCCATGTTAGAGAGTTTAGTTTATTCTGCCGATGCTATTCCTTGGCTCACATTGTTGCATTTCCATCAGATCTTCCAAGTGGCACCATCACTACATATGGTTGAGGTTCGGAAAACAAAGGGAGACACTTTGGAGTTCCATAAGGTCTGTCTTATTCTTTAATCTAATTTTGCGTTTTCATTGAAATCCAATCAGTCTATTATTCCTCTTGTTCAGTTTTACTACTATTCACTTTTTAGAATATCAACATGGATGGTAAGTCTAGCTAAATTGCCAACACAATGTATATGCAGAAAAAATATAATCTACTTGGTGATTAACAAAAGGATTTAAGACAGCTGTATATGCAGTGGGTTTAGTGGCTTCATTTAAACATTACAAGAATGTGCAATAAAAGCAGTTTTAGTCCAGCTATGAAAAATACAGCAACATGGGATGGGATTAGAATACTCCCCGTGTAGCATTAAGTGAATTTTAATGCTTTGATTCATCACTTCATTATTTTTGCCATCTTTTGATGGAAAAATGCTGGATTATCAAGCATGTTGAGTAATGTATGTTGTCATGTATGAAGTCGTCCTATTTCTGTTCTCTCCTTAAAATGATCTAAAAAATATGTGATCTATCTTTACATGTGTTCTTTGCGACTAATCTCATGTATTCACGTTTCGCAGTTCTACAAAAATCTTTCAAACAACCTTAATGACATTGTATGGAAAACAGAGGAAGACATGCAAGATAAGAAATAAACAATAGTCTGTCCCTGAAGGTGCCAACTGCCAAAGTAGTTGTTCTGTCATGTTGTAATGCCCTGTCTGTATCTGCGATTTGCCTCTTTCAATTGACATTTTCTGCTTTGAAGGTTGTAGTTTGAAATTATCGATTTGGGACAGCTTTCCGCACTATTACTGTTGTGAAAGCTATTCAACATTGTTGTTCATGTAATATCATGAGGAATGGTCAATGCCAAAGAAAATGTATTGCAAACTAGCTGATGGTACGATCTTTTTAACCTTCTGTACAATTTGGTTCTGTTTTCATTTTAAGGAAAGCAGAGAATGTTAGTTGTAAAGTCTGAAAAATCAGATTGCATGTTGTAATCTTTTTGTTTATGTAGCAGACTTGATCTTAGATCCCTATCTTTTCAACAGATGTTTTGATGGAAGAAATAAATGCTGCTTCCATGCTGGTCAAAATTTATAGGGGCTTAGAGCAACGTGAGAATAGAGAGGTTGGACCCAGGCATTCATACTCCGTAACTCATCTTCATTCTACCTGTAAAATATTAGCTCCTAATATGTATACTGGAAAAAAAGAGAAGGAAATAATTCTTTTCTTCTATGTATGGGTAGAGCATAGTAAAAAAAATATTTACACACGTTTTGACATGGTTGGTAGTAATACACCAATCCTACTAACCACTACTAAATAATTACAATAAATGATAAAAAAAGAATAAATATATTTCCTACACTATTAATTTTCTATTTACATCTATATCAAATCTTTTGATTCTCCAACACTTCCCCTCGAGCTGAAGGATAAATGTTTTCCATTCCCAGCTTGCTAGTAATATTTTGGAAAGTTAGGCTATCATGTCCTTTTGTAAGCATGTCTATTAATTGACCATTCATAGGAACATAAGGTGTACAGATTAGTCCACCTTTAATCTTTTCCTTGATGAAGTGTCGGTCTACCTCAACATGTTTTGTTCTGTCATGCTGAACTAGATTATGTGCGATACTTATAGTAGGCTTATTGTCGCAATACAGCTTCATAGGTTCATGCCATTAACTTGCAAGTCTTCTAAAATTTTTTTGACCACAAGAGCACAAATTCCTTAAGCCACTGCATGAAACTTAGATTTTTTACTTAATTTAGACGCTACTGCTTGTTTTTTGCTTCTCCAAGTCGCTAAGTTTCCTCCTATCAAAGTACAATAGCCAATTGTTGAGCGTTGATCTGTAAGTGAGCTAACATAATCTACATATGTGTAGGCTTCTATAGTTAATTCTACTCCTCTTCTAAACATGATTCTCATTCCAAAAGTAGCTTTTAGGTATCAAATTACTCCATATGCAGCCTGTAAATGTACCTTTTTTGGGTTGTGCATAAATTGACTTATCACACTTAAAGCAATGCAATATCTGAACGCATGTGAGACAAGTAAATTAGTTTCCCAACCACCTTCTGGTGCCTTGCTATATCTACAGCTTTATCATCTCTTGCTTCACTCAATCGATGATTCTTTTTAATCGGTGCACCAGTAGGGTTACATCCCATCATTCTTGTCTCTCATAGAAGATCTAAAATATACTTTTGTTGGGAAATAAATATGCCTTCTTTATATTGAGTTACTTCAATTCCCAAAAAGTATTTTAGTTTCCCAAGCTTTTTAATTTCAAATTCTTTGGCAAGTTTACCCTTTAGCCTTATAATTTCCTCTTCAGCATCTCATGTCACAATGATATCATCAACATATACTATCAAGACTGCAAGTTTACTTTCTACTGATTGTCTAAAGAAGAGAGAGTGATCTCCTTGGCTTTGCTTGTAGTCTATACCAAGCATTACTTTCATAAACTTTCCAAACCAAGCCTAAGGTGATTGCTTAAGCACATAAAGTGCTATTTTTAACCTACACACTTGGTTATTTTTTAAATATTTCTCAAAACCTAGTGAGGGCTCCACATACACCTTTTCTTCAAGATCATCGTGTAAAAAAGCATTTTGTTACATCAAATTGCTGCAAGCACCAATTAAAATTAGTAGCTAAAGATAAAAGAATGTGGATTATGTTCATCTTAGCTACTGGAGCAAAAGTCTCCATATAGTCTATTCCTATGTGTTTTGAGTGTACCCCTTGGCTACTAACATAGCCTTGTACCTCTCTAAGGATCCATCTGCTTTAAATTTAATTGTATACACCCATTTACATCCTACTGATTTCTTGTCTTTTGGACGATTAACAATTTCCCATATATTATTTTTATTGAGTGCTTTCATTTCCTCATTCATGGCAAGTTTCCAACTCTCTTCTTCAAGTGCCTCATGGAAGGTTTAGGGAACAGGAATAGTGTATAAATTAGTGAGAAAACAATGATGTTTATGGGAGAATTTATTGAAAGAAACAAAATGAGAAATACGTTGTTGAGTGCAACTTCTGATTCCTTTCCTAACAGCTATAGGAACATCTAAGTCATCAATCACAAGAGAAGGCAATTGAGGTTGTGTAAATGGTTCCGGAGTCAAACCTTAAACTTGCAATTGAGTGGAAAAGGGGTTCCTTTCTCCTTGAGTAGACTAGGATAGGTTTTTCAGCTGCTGATTGTATATTTTGGGCTAATCCTGATGTGTTAGGAGGCTGGTCATGTGGCTATTGATCATCATACTGTTCATGTGGTTGCTCAAGAGACTGATCTTGTGGCTGATCAGGAGGTTGTACAGGTGGTGAGATAGTTTCAAGTTGAGTAGTAACCTAGAATTCAAGGAAATATGGCTCATGTTCTTTATCTTCACCCATACTCTACCCCTGAAGAAGATAAACTGAATAGAAAGGCTGCTTTTCAACAAAAGTAACATCCATTGAAATGAAAAAATTTCGAGAAGCAAGATGATAGAACTTATAATCCTCTTAGTGGAAGTGTAACCAACAAAAATGCATTTTAGTGCTATTAGATCAAATTTATCATGAATATGAACAAAAACCACAAGACCAAAAACTTTTGGGGGGTAATTTTGGAGCAATCTGTGAATTGGGGTAATGCTCGTGAAATAGACTTATTGGACTCTTAAAACCAAGAATTTTAGAGGGCATTCTCGTAGGCTATAGTAAGTATAGATTCTCCTTAGTAAGATTTAGGAACATTATTTTGAAATAACAATGTTCGTGTAATCTCTAAGAGGTATCTATTTTTCCTTTCGGCTACCCCGTTCTATTGTGGTATGTTAATACAAGAAGAATAACGAATAATTCCCTCTTTTTGAAGAAAAGATGAAAGATTTTGGTTAAAGTAATCTCTTGCATTGTCACTTCGTAGGTTTTTTATTCTCACTAATCGCCTGAAAAAACCTTGGAAAATTTTCTCCAACTTCAAATTTGTTTTTCATTAAATAGACCCGCACTACCCTTGTACAATTATCTATAAATGTGACAAACCACTTTACCCTCATAACGTTTAAAATTCTAGAAGAACCCCATATATCGGAGTGCATTAATGAAAAAGGAACCACACTTCTAGTATTACTTAATGGATAAGAAATACATTCGTGTTTAGCAAATTCACACACATCACAATGTAAACTGCTCAATTCAACATTTTTGAATAGCATTGGGTACATAGTTTTAAGTAAACTAAATGGTGAGTGACCAAGATGACAATGGTGGAGCCAATGTCCTCTTTATTGGTAGAATAACTAGATAGGTGAGATTTTGAAAGGCTACAATTTTTATCTTCCTTAGCATCAAGGATATAGAGTCCATTCCTTTGCTTAGCAAGTCTAATCATCTTCCCCGAGACCAGATTCTGTAAAACACAGTGTGTAGGATAGAAAATTACTTTGCAATTTAGATCACATGTAATTTGTTTATGGACAAAAGATTAGTAGTTAGTTTAGGAACATGTAAGACATCTCTTAACATAATTGTAATGTAATAGGAATGGTTCCTGGGCCTACAATAGTAGTAAAAGTTCCATCTCCTACTTTAATTTTCTTATTACTAGGATAAGGCTTATATAAGATAAAAAGCTTATGTGAAGAAACCATATGGTCGGTAGCATCTAAGTCTATGATCCAAGTACTATTTTGGACAAGATAAGAGGCACTAAGAGCATAAGAGTTAGAGAACAGACCTGAATGAGCTAAAGAACAAGAGTTTCCAAGTTTCTCAACCGATTTCAACATGGATTTCAATTTTTCTATTACTCCCCTAAGAGTTTCTAATCCATCTTGTCCTGGTTGTTGATTGGAAATATCCTTAACATTTGTCATGTGGATTTGTCCTCAAGACTATCCACCACGATTATTTCCCTTTTTCCAACATTGAGAGGCTTTCCATGAAGTTTCCAGTAGGTATCTTTGGTGTGATGCAGCTTCTCGCAATAAGTACACCAGACCCCTTCTAGGTTGGATTGCTTCTCCTTTTTGTTGGCCTCGACACTATATCCATCCTTTGTGGAATTCATGGCTGATCCTTCATTTATTGGATTGTCCAACATCACTCCTTTGCGACTCTCTTTAGCCCTTATTAAAAAGAAAACACTTTCAAGAGTTGAAAGAACTTCTTTTCCAAGAACTTGAACTCCAACTTGATCAAATTCTAGGTTGAAGCCTACAAGAAATTCAAAAATTCTCTCTTTCCACAAATTTCTGCCACATTGCAGCATCTTCTTCACAATTCATCTTTAAATCTTGATAATAATCCAATTCAAGCCATAAGCTTTTCATAGTACTATAGTGCTCAGTGACAGAAAGGTTACCTTGCTTTGTGGTGTTGATTTTGGTTTATATCACATAAATTAATGCAACATCTTGCATTTTTTAATAAGTTTGACGAACAGTTTCCCAAATTTCTTTTGCAGTCGTTAGGAACATACAAGTCTACCTTATTTCTGATGTCATAGAGTTCCACAACCATGACATGATCATGGAATCTTCTTCATCCCATCTTGCAAAAGTGGTATCTTCAGTAGAAGATCCAGTTCCGATGAGATGGCTCAACATACCCTTTCCTTTGAGAAAGGTTTTAACAACTTGAGACCATTGGAGATAATTTCAGCCATTTAGCCTACAAGAAGATTGAATGTTTTGCAATTCTCCTTTTGACTAAGCTAATGTTTTGGCGTCATTATTGGTATTAATAATAGTAGGTTGATTCTCAAATGAAATTGGAGAATTCAACATTATGATGACTGAAACAAATAATTAAGAAGAATTGAAAAAAAAAAAGAATTTGGCAACTAGTACCCAAGAGTTAGAGAAAGATTTTTTAGGTTTGAAAAGGCCGTAGAGAGGCTTTGATATCATTAAAAAACGGAGAAGGAAATAATTCCTTCCTTCTATTATTGATAATACATACTAAAAACTATTTATACACATTTTAACATGGTAGGTAGCAATAAACCAACCCTACCTACAACCACCAACTAATTACAATAAATGATAAAAAAAAGAAAAAATATATTTCCTACACTATTAATTTTCTATTTACATCTATATCAAATCTTTTGATACTCCAACATATACACATATAGATATTATAACTGAGAAGAGGAGATTCAAATCTAGTTTTACCTTACCATTAGCATATTAATACCAAATCTTAAGAATGTGATGTTATGACAAAGAAAGAAAAGATCTCTCGCTATTGATATTGTCTACTTGTAGGTTTTGACTGCACAAGGTAAGAAAACAACTTATTGACACAGTACATGCCATACCTAACCACCATGGCTACTAGATTATTATACCCACCACATACATACTATACTTTTTTTGGCCAATGTTACCTAATTGGATGGTACCCCCTGGCATTCCTGAGAATGTATGTTTAAAAGACTCAAATATATTGGGCAATTTTTTATGAGTCGATAATGGCAACTGGATATACAACTGTCTAGCTTAGAGAATCAAATGTAGCAGGTAGAGATATTTTACTATCGTGCTAAATAAAAGCAACAACATCCTGCTAACTGACTCTTTTTGTAGGGGATAGCAAAGGAAATACGCGTCTTCATATACTATTGCATGAGAAACCCTTTCGTCAGAGTTGAGCTATACTAATGAACATATACGTCAAAGGAACCCTATGTTGAATAAAGGGGTTAATTTTACTTACGATGCTGAAATTTTTTTTATTATAAAAAAAGTATACCTAAACAAAATTTCATTATAAGAAAATACCTAAACTTTTTAAAAATTTCACTTACATTACCTATGGATGAAGTCCATCCATTTTTCCGTCTAAATACTAGCGTAGCAAATTAAAAGAGTTAAACTATTATCTTCACGTTGGCTTTTTTTTTTTTTAATTTTTATTTCTTTTTTACATTTTTTCCTTCTCTCTCTCCCTCTTCTTCTTCTTCTTCTTCTTCTTCTTCCCAACAACCTCTTGTTAGCCACCACACCACCCTACCTCAACCACCAGACATGTCAACCTCAAATTCTCCATACACCAACCACGACCGTGACCAACAACTCCATTATCATGACACCATCACAGCCACCAGCATCTCTAACCATCAAACTTACCATTCTGACAACCCATAGCCGCCACAAACTCTTTTTTTTTTTTCACTTTCCCTCCACTCTTTCTTCCTTCTCTTTCTTCTTCTTCGGAAGAACAAACACCGTTAATGGAGCTAGAAAGCTCCAATTTGTGTATTGAAATTTGCATACTTGGAAATTTTTACATCTTGAAAAGCAATTTTGAATTTTCATTCTCATAAAAAACTTGGCCCCCTAGCAAAAAAGGAAGCGGTTCTAGAATCCTCATAAGTAAATTTGACTTCACCCTTCAAAATATGCCGTTGGAGATTTCTGCAACACAGAAAAACCTGTTAAATTTCATAATACCAACAGATATACCATATATGTGACTATATATCCATTAATGAATAGTAATGCATACCTAGTAGAATTATAGTAAGAGGAGACTTTCAAATAATCTTTTTTGTTCGAAACCATCGAAGGAAATGGGACAATACAAGGAATAGCCACTGCACCATTTTGTTGTTTTTGCTCCACCATGGACTACCCCATCTCTATCGTCTCCAATAACCAGTACAAAACCCAAACTCCACCACCAAAGCCCGACAAGCTAGCCACTGTATCCAACATCCCAACCATCATCCTCAACATCACCCATTACCTATCGACCACCTTTGACACTAGCACCTATCGAGACTTGACACCAAACCAAATCCAACGCCACCGCAACCCAACAAACCAAATCCAAAGTGATGCCCAAATCAAATCCCAAACTCATGGCCACCAAACTTCGAAACCCAAAATCCCAACTTCATTTACTTTTATTTTTATATTGTTTTGTATTAATGATCTGTTTTCTTGGAGAAACTGGAATGATTAAGGTTTGAAGGAGTGCCAATGGGTTTTGTTTGAATTCCTTTTTTTTATTTTTTAGCCATTGCTTTCCAATTTATTGAAGTGAATTAGATAAATCTTTTGCCTTTAATTCAATCTAATGAAAAGATAAATCAACCATTGCGTTTTGATTTCATGAAAATTGAAATTAATGGGTTATATAAAGAAAAGACCTAATTTAATACAATGTTTGAATCTTTTTAATATAGTATTTATTTTTTTTAATTGTTCTATTTTAAAATTAATTTCACGTAAATTGATGAGTTGATAAAGTTTGATTTAAAGGAGGAGAGAGAAGTAAAAAAGTAAAAAAAAAATTAAAAAAAAACTAACAAAATTACCTATGTTGACGTAAAAATAATATTTCAATTGAGGTAACATGATGCTTTAGCAATAAAGACGTAGAAAATGGACAATGGACAGAATCCATTCATAAGTACCATGTATAAAAAATTTAAAAAGTCAAAGATTTTGCGATAACGAAATTTTGTTTAGATACATTCCTATCATAAATGAAAAAGTTCAAATACTACCGAGTGAAATTAACCCTAAATAAAGTTCAAGAAATGGTGTTGCCACAGATGCGTTTCAGCCTTGCATGTCCAGACCACATGGTATCGAGTTTCTATCGTTCAACTAAAACATGAATCATGGACTCAATCTCCAGTTTACAATGACAATGCTTTGCTAACACTGTCTTGGAAAAGTATGATACCAAACGGGCTGAAAGAACCTACAATAGGGAGACATTCAGATCTCTTTGGGAAATACAATCTACAATTGCGAAGGATAATAAATTATGTATAACAAAATTGAGGTGCACGGACGGCAGCACGGACCGTTTCTTAGAGTGCACGATCCTCTGAGGTACATTGAAGTTACCCTCTTAATAAAGTAAATCACTGCTAGGTAAAAAAATCCAGGATCAACTGCATCACTTCCTGGACCTGGAAGCTTTAAATATATTCTCCTTGTAGTACTTCAGCTCCATTATGCTTTCTCTGATATCATCCAACGCTCTGTGTTTGTTTTCTTTAGCAGGGGCTTTTTTCTGATCTACAAGGAGATTCCACTGATCATGTACCAATAGCTTAAAATCCCTTTTATGTTACGAGCACAATCAATTAAAGAAAAGAGCTTTAAGGATAAAAAAAGAACCAACAACCATACAAACCAAATAGCAAAGACCATTATATCCCGAAAACAAAAGAGAAAGGAAGACAAAAATCTCACACTACATGCTCGAACATAATAAATATAACTTCCGAAGTCTCAAACTTGATTACTCCATCTTTTTCTTTGATAGCATTTAAGTATCAATTGTCACTGTACTAGTGATGACTACATGGTATCTCAACCATCTGTTCACACATTAAAACTAATCCATGCTTAAAATATGAGATATGATAATTATATGGTTCATAAAACACATAAATATTGGATCAGTAGATCAATTGGTCTAAAAGACACTGCGTTTGACATGGAAAAAGGTCCATTAACTTATTGTATAGAATACAAGTGGCAAAATTATACATTGGTCAAGCCAAGTGCTATTAGAGGCTAACTATTGGATTAGTGATTGGGCCAGGAATAGACTTGTTTCGAGATGATGAATAGTTTCGGACTGATGCATTTGGAATAAGATTACTTGAAACTTCATCCAGTATTAATCTTTCTAAGCAAGCTCAAATATTTACCAAGTTTCCTCATGGTGCCTAGGACCACAATTCCTTTCATAATGTTTAGCCATCAGCCACACATCATGGACTCTTGGCGCTTAATTACTCTCAACTCTTGATGCTACGCATAGTGTCTTTATATACTTGCAACTGCTCAAATGGATGCAATTCTATTTCTCTAAAATTACATTTGCTTCACTAGAATGAAAGAAAAGTGGAAAAAAGTAGCAATTACTTTGGTATTGTGCTGTTCTATATTTGGAGGTATTTTAAGAATAAAAGTTACATTCCATGAGGAATGGTAATTCTTTTAGTTAAGAAAAGAAATATGAATTCCTTCTCTATTCCAAATTATAATATACATTTGTTATACTATAATGGTCCGTTCACTTCGCTAAATGGAATAAAGGGGAATTGGATTCCAATTCAAAAGGAATGTAATAAGGGTATAATGGCTATTACAATATTCACTTGGTGTAAAAAGTAAAACAAGTAATTATTAGAATAAAGAATCAAATATTTATAATGCCCCATGTATTTATTGCAAAAAAAAAGGATAATTGTATGTATGTTATTTTCAAGACGGGATATTTATGAGAAAGTTAAAAAATAGACCATTAAATGACAATTCATGTATTAGGGATATGAATTATTATTCATCATTTTACGTAATAACAATTCATTATGAATTGTCATTTCTTTGAAGTGAACACCGTAATATCAACTTTACATCGAACAAAAAAGAAATGAATAGCTATTCATGTCAAGTGAACAGACTGCAAATTTTTACAAACCAAATTAGGCAATAGTTATTCCACAATATCAACTACCAATCCACTGTAGTGAACCAAATGCAACGTATCACGTCTCATTTACCTCTCACAGTGATACAATTTCTTGTTGAAAATGCTTATTCACCTCTATAACCCATCCCTTTACCATCCACTTCCTTAATGCTAACCCTTGCGACTCATATAAAGCACATGAGACCATGCACATGACATATAATTACAAACCCATGCATCTACACTTACCTCGAGGAAACCAGCGAATACAAAGAGCCTTGATACTGCTAACATCCACAAGTACATGTGAAAAAAGACTTGCAAGCTCTGGCATGTATTTCTGCATGTAATACAAGAATATAAGACCAATAAAAATAGTCCAGAAATGTTATACTTCATCAGAGGACCAAAAACAAGAATGTGAAAATAATTCGAGTATTTAGCACCATAATTTGCTACAATGGCTACAGGCTGTTCCATTTAATACAATGTTATTTTCATCAAGTTACAGCATCTAAGAAAAACTACCAGTACATCATGCTGCCATCTTAATTTTCATCTACATTTCATTTAAAAGACATCCTCTCTCTCAAAAACCGGTTCAATGGAAAACTATTCATCTAAAACCTTAAATATACCTCTCATATGTAACTGAGACACTAATTGATAAATCAGAGCACAACTTCTTGAGTTTTGAGTCCCTAACGCCATTGTTTTCCCCCATTTAATTGTTTCACTCAATAAGCTTTAATAATTGTTATCAGCCAATAAGAATAAATAGGTATTAAATAATGTTAAAAGCCCACCAAATGCATGAAGACTCCCTGTTTGAAGTTGAAGATATTCATGTAGCTTTACATCTATTGTTTAATAGCCACCTCACCTTACTTGTGTGCAGACGAATTGATTGGAGCTCGTTAAGTGGAACAATTAAATTATTAAATAGGGAGTTTACTGACAATGCATAGACTTGAATTTATAGCCTTATTGCTCTATGAAGAAAAACTAAATGAATCCGGAATTCACTATATTCATGTTATCTATCATGTCTATAGACATGACAAATTTCAAATTACACAGGAAATGGATAAAAAATAGGAAAGGATTTAATGAGACCTATCGCTAAATCCAAACTAACATAACATAAAATAACAAAATAACTAATAATCATATCTACTAGAATAAACTAAAGCTACCACCAGTCTAATTCTTTTTATAATTTAAATTTAAGTCTGTAGCTGCCTAACCTATAATCTTAAACATACAGATGCTAGTTTGCTTTTATGCTCATCTTTTAGTACTATGTTACAAATAATTGGATGTTATTGTCAAGTTAAGTATCTCAAGCCCCACCAGTATTCAATACCTGAAAAAAGCCCACGTGAACACAATTTAGACAGGATCTATTGATAAATTCTTAACATAAAATTAGAATTTCAAATGCATTAAGAAGCTTTATCAAACATAAGTTAACATTACATGACTTACATAATAGATAGGATCAAGTCTTGATAGGCAAAACTTCATTTTAAAAAAGCGATATTTTCCACCCAAGTAAAAGCTATACTAGATATAGAGAGGGGGGAAAATAAATTAATTACAAGGTAGGCCTATGAGATAAATGTTTGTTTAGATTTGAAGCAAATATCTAATGTATATGGTAGCAGAATGAATCCAATACTGCAACATTACCCATCGGTGACTGAAAAAAGGAAGCATATAGCTCTAAACACTGTTTGTCAAGAAAATCCTTTTCTTCCTTACCTTCAGAAAAAGCAAATCAACATATACAGAATTCCCAGCTAATAGGGGTGTGTAATTACCCACATTTTTCTTCACAAATTCCATCACCTGCATTTGTAAAAGAATAAATCATCAATAAAATTAAGAAAACAATGAGAAGCCTCACAATATAGTAAGATTCGGGTTATATTTCTTACAATTAAGTAGTGATTAATTAGTGATTCATGCAAAGGAAAATATATGCTAGAACAGCCAAAGATACACCTCTAGTATGTCAAATTGCTTGTTCATTCAAATACATATAAGGATTTTGCATATAAATTTCAATGCCAAAAAATAAATGGCATTGCTATAATATTTGCTAAAATACTTTCTAAAAATTATCTTATATGATCTTTGGTGCAGGTATATCCCATCTTTCTAATAGAATAGAAACTTCTCTATTTCCTCCCTTTCCATATCCTTTTTCTTCTAAACATTAATATCTGCTCTTTTTGTACTGCCCAATGTCCATCATACATATCCTATAGTTGGGCCCTAACTCCATCACAGACAAATAACTTGCTGCATTATTAGATTGCAGGCATACAAACAACATGAGAGTTCCCAGGCAAGCTATAGATGTAATGGAAATGAGTCATTAAACTGATTGGAAAATTGATAAAATCTAGTACAAGCAATGTAACTTAAAACTAAACCCTAGAGGCCTCTCAATCATGCTCTCAGCTGCACTATGTTAACTTCTTTCACTTCAACTGCGGAGCTTAATTGTTCGTTGGCAAATACCACAGACAGAACCAAGATGACCATAGCCTTGTTTTAACTGAACAAGTGATTGGTTTTGAGTCCCATACCTATGACTAAAAGCACAAGAACTATGTTATGTCTATTAGCCCACCAAAACCTATATTTCAACATTAAAATAAATAAACATTTTTTTGAGTATTTTCTTGGCACTTCACAAACATGAGCAAGTGATGTTACAATAAGAGCAACACTACATAAAATGTGCTAATGGCTAATGCTTCTCAAGTTTGGAATGATGAATACATCAAGTTGAATTGTCCTCCATCTTTCTTCTCTTTGCAAGGAGCTACTGCTGGATTGCTAGCCAATGCTTCATCTAAAGCACACTTGGAGAGCAGCCTTAGCAGCTTCAGTGATTGTATTTGAGAAACTCATTCAGACTTTGTAGCAATAGATATCTAGTTTCAAAATTGGCTAGAGAGATTTACCCTTCACTTCAATTTAACGGTACACATTTAGTTTCCTCTAATTTCAATAACTTATCTTTCGTTTGTAAAACAGAGTTGCCTATGTATCATTTTCACACCTCAACCACGCGCCCACCACCCCACCCTACCACCACAAAAACAATCTTATCAAATAAAATAAAAAATAGTGGCAAAAAATAAAGTAAAATAAAAACTAAGAATTCAATCATGAACAAATTTCTATGATTTTTTTTTTTTCCATTAAAGTTCACTATTTATTTTCTTCAATATAAAGTAAAGTGATCCCAACAGAAGTAAGGATAAAAAATTCGTAGTGGAAAACATGATATATCAGCATGACTTACATCAAATTGAGAAAATGAAAGCACACTACTCTACAATTAAAAGCTCAGCGCTCCATGGCTACATTATATTCTTACTGACCTGCTGTTCAGCTTCTGTCTCGGTTATAGTACTATGTATAACCTTCTTCGTCAACCCTGAGATTATATTCAATTTGTCAGTCTAGTCTCAAAGGATGAACTTAGAAAGATCAGCAGTTGCTACGGGATAAGAAATAAAAATTAAAGTTTTCTGCTGCTTACCACTAGCTGCATGATGACTTTGACACCATTCTCCCATTCTGTCTAGACATTCCCGGCTTTGGTGAATGACGAGATCTGGACCCTAACAAAAGAAGCAAATATCCATTAGAAATAGAAGAAATACCTAGTCTATAAGTGAGCCAAGAGATCTCAAGCAAAATTACACTACTTGAATTATAGGTACATACATGAACAGATGTACGAGTGCATATATACACAAACCTACATAAAACCAAAAAATGCCTGCCCACCCATGATTTGATATATGTGAAGAGTGATAGGAGGATATTAATCTTCAAAACAGTCATATATTTTTCCTCAAGGTGCACTATAAGAACTGTGACTCTGAAACAGACAAAGCAAAAGCAGAAGTTTTATCCTAGATATGCACAGTAAACCCTTTTTTCCCCCCAGTATGCATGCAAACAGACAGAAGTGTGCAAACCCTTTAAAGAAAAGATACCTCAATTGATTTAGTCAAACTCCCATCAGTTACTATACAAGCAATTTCAAGTATCCTATCAACTTCAACATTTAAACCTGCATTGAACAACAATCAGAAGAATAAGAAGTGAACTATGTCTAGTAATGCTGCCAAAAATCCACCAATTTATATGCAGCAACTACATAATATTAGGCATTTTTACATGTACACCCCTCTATCTGAATTTCTTTTCTCATATGAGCAAGAGCCCGTCTATAGCCAGTTAAACAACCATTTTATCTTCATATTAACCTTTGCATATCAAGATTGAACACAGTAGGATAAGCAAAAGACAGATAGAAGAATATGATGTGACAAGGCCCCACATCTAGCTAGACCAAAAGGAGGGGAAAAAAAAAAGAGTCAGTCATTCTACACTTTGTTTATTAGGGCATTTCTGTGCTTTGACCTCTTAATTTAGACATTTGTACCTTTTAAATTCCCTTAACTTTCCAAAAGTGCCTTAAGACTACTCACTCCAAAAGGTGTATTAGTCTCCAAAAAGTGCACTTCACAGAAGCTAATAGGGTAACTGTGTAAGTGCACAAACATAGAATAGACCACAGCACTTTACTTTACGGCACCTTCTTTACACAAAAATTTTAATGGACAATACTCAACAAGTCCACTCACCCCAAGTTTATTTTGGAATTTAAGCAAGTTGCATGTCACTACATTTAGGTTAGAAAGTTTTAAGACAAGTCGAGCTTTGAATCTCTTGATCCGCTATACTACTAAATCCGTACCGGTCATTTCCAAATCTATCCATACAAGGGGCAGTCTGGATTTAGGCGGAGGCTTCACCTCGATTTCTCCATTCTTTTCACCATTTTCAATAGCGACATTAACCCCGGGATCCTTTCCTTTCTTTTTCTTTTTCTTTCCTGTGTAAACAAAAATCAGAACCAGAACCAAGTCAATCAAAGTAAATTACACAAGCGCCACAAGCACTGGTGCCTCTCAAAGCACTTCAATAGTTCCTCTTAAAAAGAAAAAGAAAAAAAAAAACTTCTGACACAGTTCACAAAACCCTTGCATCACAGCGGAACCAAAACCAATCCAATTAACCGAATCAAAGTAATTACCAGTGCGCCACCAAGCACCAGTGCCTTTCAAAACACTTAAACAAACGGCTTCTAGCACAGTTCACAAAGCCCTAATTTGCACTGGGACCAAAACCAATCCAATTAACAAAATCAAAGTAATCACGTGCGCGCACCACCAGCTCTTGCCTTTCAAGAACTTTTTAGTGGTTCCTCTCACATAAACGGCTTTTAGCACAGTTCACAAAAACCTAGAACCGTACGACATAACCCGAAACAAAACATAGAACTAAACTAAGAAGTGACAAGTGAGTGACTATGAGAATAAGAAAGAGTAAATGAAAAAAGGAGCAATGGATAGAACCTGAAGTGGCGGCAGTGCCGTTTTGGGAGGCGGAAGAAGAAGTAGACGAGACGGCGACGACACGATCATCATCGGCGTCGAGTTCTAATAAGGAGAAGAGGTTCGTAAGTCGATCCATATTTTCCCTAACCAGTCTTATGGGCTCGGAAAATTCGAACTTGCCTGTCTATTGTTGTTTATACTGTCCAGGTCGCGTTGATATTACAGTAAGTACTTCTATGATAAGTTCCTTCTATTGTACTCATACCGCACCTATCACCGACAAAAATCTATTTGTAAAGCTTTGGAGGCTAACCTTAAGTTTTATATTTTATATTTTTTTTAACTCATGTAAATGGCCTTTCATTCAATTATTCAAATAAATATAATAATTAAAATATTAATTATCAATTAAAAAAATTAAAATATTATCTATTTTAATAACTTGATTACGATTAAATATAGCGTGAGTCATTGGATATTCCGTTAAAATTAATTACAAAACCATATAATTTTCTTGAGTTTAATATGATGAATCTCATATAAGAAAACTCCAAATATATGTAGAGAGAATTTTTTTTCCTATGCAACCTTTAGGAAAATTAATTACACGAATATAATTTATGTCAAATTAATTATCAAATTATTTTAATAAAGTCATATCTTTTTGACTTTATAATAAAAATAGCATGCAGTTTAGGAAATTGCAAGTGGTAAATTCATTTTAAGAGGGTATTAATTTTGAAAATTGAAAAAAAAAAATTTAAACTCTTTTCAAAATTGAAATTATGCCAATGTGATCTTAAATTTTAGAAATTGCAAGTTATAAATGCGATTTTATTTTTCGACAAAAATAACTTACACAAAATTGGCATCTTGAAAATATAATTTTGCATTGGTGAAATGGTAATTAATTTTTTATAAGATATATTGTGATATTTTTTTCTTGCAACAATGGCAAATAATTGCTACAGCCTATATGTATCATATATACATATATATATATATATATTTTGTGTTCTTTTTATGATAAAAGGTAGTTTAGTCAATATTAAACAAAAGAGCATTTTTGGAAGGAGAGGGGAAAAAGGGAAAAAGAAAATCAGAAGAACCTAGCTAGGATCCTTAAGAGTTTTTTTTTTTTTTTTTTTGGGGGGGTCTAGGAGGGGGAAATTGGGTTTAAAAATAAAAGGAGTACGAACAAAGAAAATTAAAATTTTGGGATTTTATGGAGGAGAAGAGAAAAAGAAAAGAAAAAAGGGAAGAGAAAGGGAAGAGAAAGCAAGAATCTAAAAAGCAAAAGTAATCATATTATTCGTATGTTATTATTTAAAATTCCTAAATGGTCTTTGGCAAGAAAAATTAAAAAAAAAAAAAAAAAAAAAAAAAAAAAAAAAAAAACCTATGTGGTCTAAGACTTAAATATTGGATAGGAGAAATGCAAATTGAATGCATGTATAATGGGATGCGTAAATTATAATTATGTGCAATATTTTTTAGTTCATCATTTCTGGATAAATATTTACTTTTGTTACAATTATATATTTAAAGATTTTTTTTTGTATTAAAAATACATTTTATCTTTAATGTGTGTATTTTTTTTTTCATGAGCATTGGAGTTTCTTTTGAAACTGTGAATTTGTATGGAATTAAGAGGTTTAGAGCTTTTGATATTTGAATGCTTAATTGGATAGGGCTGATGGTTTTGTTCGCAAAGACTCAGGCAGAATGACTATGGACTATAATCATGTGTTTGATCGATTTGAAGAATATGGGTATATACGTGCATGAATTGTACTTTGGTGGTCTTAATTTCCAATGATCGAGGATACCTCATATTAGTAGGGGATAAAAGTCATTACAAAGCAACATAAACAATGGCCAAGTTTATGGCCCAAAAGAATACTTTTGTATGCATAGAAAGTCTTCCAAAGCACCTTGTTGGCATGTAAAATGCTCCCATATCCTCTTCCATGGTTCGAGCCCACCCTACCAGCATATCTGTTATTGAGTTTGTTTCCCTATGATAGTGAGCAACTTTAATCTACTGAAACTTCGATAGTTTTTCCTTACAAGAAGGGATAAGATATACATATTTTAGTTTAGGGTTTTCAATTGAATTCAGTAGCTTGATTGCAATTTGGAAATCGGAGTTGATTTCTAATTTTTTGGCATTGTTTTATAGGCACAATTTGGAGCTCCAATATATTGCCCAAAGCTCTATTGCAAGAATATCCAAGTTTCCAACCTTCATTGCAAGGCCGATGACCTCACTCCCATTGTTATCATGCACTATAGCACCTATCAAAGCTAATCCTGATGATGGATTTGTGGATCCATCTATATTAAGCTTGTACCAAGATGGTGCAGGAGGCTCCTAAGTAAGATTTAATGTGGCAATCATGAATATGTGTTTTTTTACTCTACGATGTGCCTATATCTCATGTGCAAAGGCACGAATGTCCTATTCAAGATCTTCTGCCCTACCAACTTGAGTGAATATAAGTTTATTATGAGCATGTCAAAGTTTCCATAGCATACTAGCAAATACATAAGGCATAGGGAGTCTTTCAAGGAGTAGTTTCCTTTTTATGATAACAGTGTTACCTATTACCACACTATGAAAGGATTTGTGTAGAGCTTTGCATTTCCCATCTTTATATGATGATTGTGATTGTGTGGCGAGATTTAAGTACATGTTCAATTTATTCTTTTGGGGAATTGCATCTAAGACACATAGCTTGGTTGTTTATACCTCTCTCTTCTTAGGTTTGTTGTCGATGGTAGGTTGTCTTAACACACTCTCCACAGAAAAACAACTTAATTTTTGGTGGAAAATGTGATATCCAAATCTAATCCCATTTATTTACATCAAATGATTTGGTCTCTATTTTTAGGCAAATTTCTATGATTTTGGGAGTCCAACTAGAGTTCGATCTAATTTCCTTTTAGTCTTTAAGACAGGGATGAAGAATGATAAGGCTTACTTGATTCTTAACTAGGTTTGAGATTATTAAACCATTTAAATCCCCATTCCATTGACATCCATCTAGCCAACAACCATGGATAGTAAGTTTCTCAGATGATTCACCAATAGGACCTTGTATTAGTTGCCGAATAAGACCATTTCCACCCTACGAATCATACCAAAAGCTTGTATGTTTTCCATCAACTAGGATACATTTTACAATATCCAGGCTTTGCTTTCTGTGAGCTCTTTGCACAAGGGAGAGGTTGAATATGGGGATCTCAAGTGGAAGTCTTTTTTGAGATGTATATACATAGCATTTACAAGCTTTGCCCACTTCACTTTCCCTACTTTCCATTCACTCCACCATTTGATGGCGTTAACTTGGTTTCTAAGATGTAGATTTAGAATTCTTAGTCTACCTTTGTCTTTTGATTAGGTTGTGTTCTCTTAAGAAAACCAATGGGTAGCATAACTCTCTCGCCTTCCATAAGAAATTCCTAATAATTTTATCAAGCTTGTTGACAAAAGAGGAAGGTAGTTTTAATACCTGAGAGTAATAAGTGGGGAGTGATTGTAAAACTGATTTAACCTGTATAATTCTACCAACCATGCTAAGCATTAGCTTTCCGATGAATTATTTTTCCTTTTTCTTTTACAGGAATGAAGTTTAGATCCTCATATTTGGTTTTCTTTCCTGATTAAGTGGAAACCCCCTATGTTTCCCAAGCTCCTTTGTTTCCTAAAACTTTAGGATATAATTAAGCTAATCTTTTCTGTTTTCAAAAAAAGTTTGTTGAGAAGAGGACTATTGCTTTATTATAGTTTACTTCTAAACTTGATAACTCTCTAAGTTTTGTTGGATTATCCTTAATTGTGATGGCATTGTTTATGCTTACTTTGGCTAGAAGCCAAATGTCATCTGCAAACATGATACATGATAATTCAAAATCTGTAATAGCCATGCTTTTATTCCTAATATCATATTATATATATAAGTGATTATAGTTGCTTATTAAAATAAATAAATAACATGTTTATATTTGAGTAGTGTAGAATAATTATGTTTGCATTAGTATAATAAATACTTAATATTAATTTACATATTGATGTTGTATATGAAATGAGTGATATTAGATATATATATATATATATTTCAAGTATAGTGTAGCAGTTTTTTTTTTTTTTTTGGAAACCAAAAGCTAAATAAATCCTTTTATTTTACTTAAATTAATAACATTAATTAACTGTAATTAAAAGCTATTTTATGACTTTTGTGGGCTGTCTTAAAAGTCAATCTTTGGATAAACATTAAGCCAAAAATACCCCATTTTCGTCCAAAATCAGACCACCCTCAAAACAACCTCCCAAACAAGCACAAAACCCATTATTTTCTCTCCTAAAGCCACCCCAACTTCAAGACCAAAGTGCACATCCAAATTCTTGCAAGTTAGCCACCAAAAGATCATTCTAAAGCCTTGAAAACCAAGCCCAAAGATTTGAGGTAAGTTTGAGTTACATTTGATGCAAGTTTCATAGTATAGAGTTTGTTAAATGTGAATTTGATATGTATTTATGTGTTGATGAAGCTTTGGTCTACCAAATGAAGTATAATATATGCATGTGTAGTAGTTGAAGTGTGAGAATGAAAATGGAATGATGTATGAGTGGTGTAGTAAGGGTAAAGTGAAGTTGAGCTTGTTGAAAGTTGTGTTGATTGGGGGTGGAGATTAAAGTGAAATGATGTTGTTTAATGAGTTGGAAATGTATAATAGATGATGTGGAGTTCATATATCAAGTTATAGAGAGCTAAGAAAGTGTTTTGGTTGAAGTTAAAAGTGTTAAAGTTTGAAAAAATTTTGTAAAACTATCAAACACCTGCAAACGGGGGGGTGTGTTTGGAGCAAACGGCCCCGGTTGCAAGGGTGTTGCGCTCTTGGATCAAAATTTCATTTTCCCTAAGAGCAAACGGCCCCGTTTGCAAAGGTGTTGCGCTCTCGGATCAAAATTTCATTTTCCCTGGGTGCAAACGGTCTCCCAAACGGCTCCGTTTGCAAAGGCGTTTCGCTCTCGGATTTTTTTTCCTATTGCAACGCTGTTTTGTAAATTAGTCATAGCTTTTTCATACGACTCCGTTTGAGGTGATTCAAGTTGCGTTGGAAAAGCTTGAAAAGAGATCTACAACTTTTGTGTTTTAAGTTTTCACAAATTTTAAGAGTAACAATGCTTAAATTTTAGTTCTTTTCAACTGATACACTTTTCAAACAAGGTTTAAAACTTATTATTGGTTGTTAAAAGTTCTCCCAAGCTTAATAAATGATCATTTAAGTATTTGTTGAATATTGTATGATAATATATGATATCTAAATGCTATGTGATGATGTTGTAATGATTTATTTGAATTTCTTTGGAAATGATTATACTTGAGATTTGATGAATATATATAATAGAACTAAGTATGAGTTTGTAATTACTTCTTTTTACAGTGAGTGATCCCCTTTCGGTTATTCCCATTGATTCTCGAGCTAGTACAGGTACGCAGTAACGTGTTTGTTCTTTGCTTAGGATAGGCATATCTTTAATAAATTTTAATATAGAAAAACTTAAATCTTTGTTTGAATTAGATGTTTCTTACACTATTTAAATCCGTATCTGGCCTAGATGGCAGATCGGTATCCGGTTCGGGGAGTAGCACCTTGCTCAGATTAGGAGCACGGTAGATTAGACGCTTAGGCCACCCCTGTCTTTTGATAAGACTTTCCTAAGTGGTTCAGCGGGTAACTGATGGGGAAAATGGTATCGGTGTAACGTTTGCTTAAGCTTAGAATGAAATAATATGATTTAGTTCAAATGTTTATGGGAACAGTTGGACTAAGTGATGTTATGGACTAAGATATGTGAAGTTGTGTAACGGCTGTTAACCCTAAATGAAGTTATTTTCTCTTTTATGGATATATCATTTAGGAGATATAAGTATCCGAGCTGTTTATATCAACCCCCTGAGCTTCGTGATCGTTACTCAGGAACCCCAAATATCCTTATTGTTCGGAGTTTGAATACTCCAGTGATATTTGACTAATTAAAGATTATCTAATAAATGAATGATTGTCAAATTGCATTATAGTTTAAGATCGTGTGAGCCATTACTCATTTGTTTTTGTTACTTGTGTACTAGGCCTCTGGCTCATATTTTATCCTTTTCAGGTATGGATGACGAATTCTATACGAGTATGGGATTTAGATCGAATTTTGAGGAGTTCTTAGATGATTGGGAGGAGTAGAGACGACCTTGACATTGATGGAACCCGTATGTAATAGAATAATTACATGTACGTATTTGCTTTGAAAACTTATGTATTAGTTAATAGGATTTTTGTTATCTTTTGATGTATTTTGTACATTGCTTGTTTACGAGCCTTGTTTGTAATGTATGTATGTATGTATATATATATATATGGTTGTATTATATACTATTAATAATAAAGTTTATTCTTATAAGACATTAAGGCAAATAACTATACAAATTGATCCTGGATTACAACCTTATATATAATACTGCAGATTATATGTGGTTGGGGAACTGGGTTTGCCTATTTTAAATATAGGGGTAAATCCGGGGCCTTACAAAATCACTCCCCTTGACATTAAAAGGATTCCATTACTTTTCTTGGACTTTGCTCTGAACCATTCATCTAAGAAATTTAAGTCCAACTATGAATAAGTAAGGCGATAGAAGGTCCCTTTGTCTTAGTCTTCTACTAGGAGAGAAATAATTAGTCAGTTCCCCATTTATTATTATTTTGATAGAGGTGGATCTAATACAATTAGTAATAAGCTCAACCCACCATCCCAGAAAATTTAAGGATTTTAGAGCCCAAATAATGTAATCCCAATATTTTATCATAGTCTTTCTCTAAATCAATCTTAATTATCATCCATTTACTTTTAGCTTTCTTCTTTATGAAGCCATGCAAGATTTCATTTGCTAGGACTATGTTATCCGCCGCTTTCCATCTAAGTATAAAGCTGGCTTGGGACGTATGAATAAGGAAGTCTAAGAAAGATCGGAGTTTAGTCACCAGTATCTTGACTACTATCTTATATAATGTATTGTAAAGACTAATAGGCCTAAACTGTCCAATTGTATCTGTACCATTAGTTTTAGGGATGAACGGTGATTAGGGTTTAGTTTGGTTTCATTGCATCAGCTACTATGCCCTTTGTGGGACAAGAATATAGCAGTAGGGTTCGCAGGGACTCGTAAGTCTACATGGGCAAATAGGAGCCTAAAGAACTATCAATTTTAGGGTGAGTAGGAGCCCTAAAAATCTACAAAACTCATTTGTGAAATTAGGTCATGTGGGACCCGAAACACTTAACCCCGAATGGAGGGCATAAATCCATTCAAACATATGATTTTTGGTTGATCATATATATTGCTTGCTCATGTGATTGTTGCATCTCATATTCTTGTTTAATAGATTCTTTATTGATTTTCTTGTTGCAAGTATGCTAACTCGGGAATATTCTCACAAAGCTAGTTGAGCTTACACCCTAATAGATTTTTATCGTCATAAGACCATTTGCTTTTATACTCGAGGTCATCTTATTTCAGAGTAAGATTTAAGTCTTTTGGAAAGCTTTTGGGGAAATTCTACTCGAAAACTCTAGAATAGATTTCCTTTAAAATCTTTCAGTTTTAATTATTTGTTATATGTAACACTAAAATCATATTTTGATCCTTGAAGATTTTATTAAGGGAATGTCCCTAAGATGGTGTAAAGACTATATTTTCATGGTTGAGGATGAATGTTTAATTAGATTCTTGTATGCAATATGTTATTTTCTCAAACTACGCATCCGACCAATGTCTCATATTATTGTGAAATACACCTTACATGTGGTATCAAGGCTTCTGCATGACTAAGGGAGTTAGTCTTAAGTTTTAATATATTATGTGACGGACTATCATATTTAGGGTACCCTTTGGGCGTGACAGCCTTACTCACAGTACGGGAAGAGCTACAGCTCTCACCAGTCATCTTGAATAAAAGATGGAGTTTAAATTACGAAAATAAAAACTTTATAGGGTCTCAACACAAGAAAAAGCAAAGGAAAAGTAAGAAAGAATAAACTACTATGCCAAGGGGATATTAATAGAACCTTAAGAAACCCTTGGGGAAAGAAGGCAACCCCTTAATCATTCGATGCATGCTTGTTTTATAACCAATAATCAAGATTAACTGGTATGGGATGATGCCATATGACAGAGTACAAACATAATAACCATCACATCCCATCTTTATGGCACGTGCCCACTCGGGGGCATTCCTACCAGAATTAAAAAAGACAAGCCCCCTTAAATGCTATTCTAAACGACACCCCAGCTAACTTAATAATAGGGTTCAAAACTATTGTGTAATCCACTATCTAGCAGTCACTCCACCAATCCAAACCAAAGTTTGACTCGGTCTACCCCTGTGCTTGACTTACTCCCATTGCTTTAGAAGACAAAGGGAGTAAGGGGGACAACTGTTAATGATCTATTCTAGAACATAGGAGCCCCAAGCCCAACCTAATGTGCAAGTGGGTCATATTGATCTATTTAGTCCATACTCTATTAACAAGCTCCATAATGGGTGGCTCAACCTCAATGGTGATTCCATCGTTCACTCGGTCATCTTAGCCTCGCCTGCCACTTGGAATAGGTTACTCGGTTAAGCTAACCCTTGAGTAATGGAGTAATGGGTCTACCCCACGTCTTTTACTACTAACCATTAACTCACTCACTCGCCTATTAGTTTACAACACCTATAACCACTAGGTCGGTCACTTATAAATACTTATCTTCCCCTCGGGATATAGGTGATTTGCACTCAACTATCTATTCCAATTCTACTTATGAGCTTACCACAACAATCTCTGACATAATCATCAAAGTATTCGAGCTGGGCCAATGCTTAGCATGTCACTAACCATGTTTTCATCCTTGGAGGCCTTACTCTGGATGTTGATCCAAGCCCAAACCCCTAAGATCCAGCCTCTCCCAAATTTGAACAAGCAACAAGGGGATTTAGTAAGAATGCTATGGGCTACTCATAAAACTCTAAGATTTCGATTGGGGGGATTTGATGTGACCAAGCTCGGTAGAATTGTGATAAGCTATTTTGGTTGGATTTTTATTGTTTATGTTTAGTAAATTTTGCACTACCAGTAAGGTAGACAACACTCCCATACTTTCCACTGTTTCTATTTTCTTGTTTTGTTGTTTATTATTTTTCTTCTTTGATTTTACAATCAACCACTTACCGTTAGAGTTTATTCTGTTATCTTGCTGTGCTTGCACATGCCCATTAGATTTTCCTAGATTCTTGGTGATCCCAGTATTCTCTCCTTAGTTTGTAGAATTATCATTACCAAGATCCAATTTGTGCAACTTTTCTAGTAGTTAGTAAAACTATGCCCAATAGCAAGTATTTAATTAGATTACTTTGGTTTTTAGACCATTTTCTATATGAAATCCTAGGTTTTTCCCAAAAGTTTGTTTTTTATGCAAGTTCAAAATGTCTAGTTACTCTTATCATTGATGCTTGCTTAACATTAAGAAAAAATAACACTTTGAATTCGTTATGATTGAGTTAAAGGCTTGATCATGTTCATGGTATTTGCAGGGTTTGTTGAATGGTTTTAGCTTCTTCTTCTTTTTGTTGCTTTTACTTCAGTCAAGGAATGGTGGGAAAACCATAGAGTAGTTCCTTTGAGTGCTATCAATGTCTAGTTCCTTCCATAGACCTCTAATAATATTAATATACTATAGATCTTAAGCATCGAGATAAATAGATAGGTAAAGATGGGGTCTCGTTGTCTAATTCCTCTTTAAGGATTGAAGCTGTTTGAAGTATCCAATTTAGAAGGGCTTTTTATAGAAGTGGATGATAGACAAGATGAAGCAAAAGGAGATGTTAAGACCAAGTAAAGGAAGGCCAATAATAGCTTATCAAAAGCCTTATCAAGATCAATCTTAATTGCCATCCATCTAAATGTCCCCTTTTTTTTTTATTAGCACTTTAGAGTTACTTAATGAGCAAAATGGTATCACTAGTTACTTTTTAGTTAGAAATGAAACTAGCTTGGCATGTGTTATGAGATTATGAAGAAAAGGTTAAAGTTTGTTAAGCAAGAACTTTAGATGTTGTTTTATAAATGGTATTGCAAAGTCCTATTAACTGGATTTAGGTTGCTCCAAGTGTCTTGGACACCAGACTTAGTGGAGTTTAGTTGATTTCACTTAGGATAGTTGTTATATTGAATATTTTGAAAAAAAAAAAAAACAAATTTACTAAATCCCAAAATATTTTAAAGAATCGATCATGTGGTTTGTCCTTTTTAGTTAGTTTTTAAAAGCCACTTAACCGAATGGTTTGTCGATCTTTTGATTTTATAGTTTTATTTATGGATCCCCATGTTAAAACATGTATTCTCAAAGGGCTTCAAGGTCAATAATCAATTACCAAAACTATCTTGTAGAGTTGCTATTTTGTTTATATTTATTCTCTTTGAGAAAGTGGAATGAACTTAATATTTTGATCTCTATCCTCAATCTACCTTTTCTTTTAATTTAGCTTCTATACATTTCTTTGTCTAAGATTATTATAAGTTGTTTGGGTAAATTATTCTAGAAAGTATCAACATTTGGAGATAAATTCATTTAAGGTATCAGCGTTCCAAGTGGATAAAAAGAAGTATTGACGTTTGACAAAGTGAATAAAATGAGGTATCAATGTTTTGCAAAGTTCATTTAAGGTATCAATGTTTAGATAAGTTTTCAATTAAAGTTTCCAAAATTTTCATCTATGGTCAATTATTAATATATTTTTTAAACCACTTGAAACGTTGATACCTTAAATTAATTTATTCTTAAACATTGATTCTTCTTTTAAACCACTTGAAATGTTGATACATTGAAAGAACTTATCCTCAAATGTTCATACCTTTTGCTTTAATTTACCCTAAGTTGTTTCTTAATGAATTTTCTAGGTTTTTATAATAAGGACTTGGGGTAGACTAAGCTTTATTATAATATTTGTAAGCCTAGCTAAGATCCTACTCTCTTGTAAGAGACATGCTTAAAAACATCCTTGTTGTGGCCCTGACTCTCTTAATGAAGTTCTCACTAACGATAATAAAATAATTGTTGCTCTTAAAGCACTATTTACCTTTATCTTATAGAAAAATAAGCAACACATTTGAATCGATATTAGGTCTAATATGTATACAATAAAAGTAAGAAAGCGTATATTTGTTATAATATACATAAGATTAATATGGTCATTCTCTTCATGCAAACTATTATTGTAAATAACCACTTTTATGATGTATAAAGTGAAGGAGTGAGCACTTTTTACACTGAGTATGGGATATGGGCTACTTTTGAGAAGAGTTAATGACAAATATTAGGACTTGATTAGTAAAGACTTCTTTGATTGAGACTAAGAAGAAAAAAAGGCTTGTTTTGCAAGAAATTCGACAAACAAGATGATAAGAAGTACAATTCATCTTATCTTATTCTGGGAAGGACCTTTATTTGTGCATACTATTGATTTGCATATTCAGATTTAACAAATTTTAGAAGGAACCATGTTACCCATGTCTCTTTGTATAGTTCTAACTCTTTGTTCTTATAATTACCATCTTGTTAAGACTAAAGTTTAAAACCTTTGAATCTAAGTTATTTTGGGGAAAAGAAAGAACACTCCATCCTCTCTTCTTCTCGACTTCCTTCTTTGCCTACTTTTGGCCGTTGGGCATAATGTTGAAGTATGCTTCCATTAGAGTATCAAAGGCTTAGCAAGGCAAATTGAACATTTGAACAAGGGTTCAAAATTCAATAATTACTTTAGTTTTAGCAAAAAAGACTAAAGACATTGATGAGACTAAAAGCATTGAAAGTAAGGAAAGGGAGGTTGACAACTTAACTTCACCTCCATGACATGGAGGTCATCTGATTAGTATAGGAGAGAAACTCTTGGGGAAGGGAGGAAATTAGCTATCTAGTTTAATTCATCCTCAAAAAGGGATTTCAAAGAGAATAGAACTTGATGATAGGAAATTGAAACTAATAAAAACGATAGAAAACTATGTGACTAGTACCAAGACTACTTCTAATGCAACTAAGCAAAAGCTAAGTAAAAAATCTTTGTGGAGTTAACATTGATCCATTGGCTAGAAGTTCCTATTCATAAGGATTAACTAAGAGGGATTTGAGCCAAATAGGAAAGAAGTTATGATTAACACAAAGGAAATAATAAATAAGAGGCAGATAACTAATATATAAAATATGAGCGAAGTAAGTAAAATAAATAAATGCACTAGAAATTTTACGTAGTTTACCTTTTTGGGCTACATCCATGGGACCAACTTCAAAAAATTCTTCCACTAAACATATAGTAGGCGTACAAAAGAGAGACTTATCTGGAAAAATATTCTAGAGGCACAATAAAAATAATTGATATAAACCTAAAATAGTGGCAAAAAAGTATTTCCAATAGACACAAGTAAACCTCACAATTTTATTACTCCCCAGTAATATCTTTGTTACTCAAAAATTTTCATTAAAGCAAAAGAATTTGCTTTAGCTTTCAAACTCTTTGTGAAGTCTCCTACACACTCAATTCAATTAGTATAAATGCCTATTTATGGCAAATGTTTTCTTGTCCTTCACAATTTTTAAAGTCAGTTTAACCAACTATGTTTTCTTGCCCAAGAGGAAATGTTCATAGCCAAGCAAAATTCTTGGCCGTTAAAAAGTTACATAACCAACTCTTTTTTTTAAATTATTTCGTATATGCCCTATACATGTAAGAAGGACCCAACAATTCTCCCCCTCCTGATTACATGGAGGGCTCCACCAATCTTATTGATGATTGATGGCATTTAAACTTGTCCCTTGGAAGAATTATGGTCAATCCATCTAATCTATTCAGTACGAATCTTTTTAAGCCATAATAGCTTCTTCTCCAATACATATATGATCTAATGGTATCTAACATTAATATATTTTGATTTAGAATGAAAGGAGGAATTCTTTCCAAGATGAATGGCACTTTAATTGTCACAATATAGTTTGTACTCTTCCTGGTAATAACCAAGTTCATTTAATAACTTTCTCATATATAGCAACTCCTTATAAGCTTTCCTTACTACAATAAACTTTGTTTCATTTGCTGAGAGCATAACACATTTTCTATAATCTTGACTACCATGACATAGCTCCCCTTGCAAATGAAATTAAGTATCATGATGTAGACTTTCTTGAGTCAACATCATTAACCATATCTACATCTTTGTAGGCAACTAACAAACGTTTTTCATCTCAAAAACACAAACACATTTTGGAGGTACCACAAAGGTATTTAAGAATCCATTTTGCTGCAATCCAATGTTCTTTACCAAGATTTAAAACAAACCGGCTCACTACTCCAACCGAGTGAGCAATATCTCACCGTGTACATACCATGGCATATATCATACTTCTAACTGTTGAAGCATATGGAATCTTATCCATGTCCTCTTTCTCTTTCTTAGTAGAAGGGAACTGCTTGGAACTCAATCTAAAGTGATTTGCAAAAGGACAATTAACCACTTTAACTTTGTCTATATTAAACCTTTAAAGTACTTTTCTAATGCACTTCTCTTATGACAACCATAATTTCTTAGGGCTCCTATCTTTGGTTATCTTCATGCTAACAAAAGACTTGTTCAGTTGCTTCTTCAAGTTGTTGATATTGGAAATATTTGAGCTAATGATCAACACATCATCCACATAGAGCAATGGAATAATGAAATCATTATTAGAGAATTTCTGCAGAAATACATAGTGATATGAAGTTGTCTTCTTATAACCTTTCTCCCTCACAAGTCATAATAGACTCAAATTTCTTATACCACTAACTTGGTGTTTGTTTCAAGCCGTATAGGCTTTTTTTCAACTTACAAACATAGTCCTTGTTTCCTTTAATAACGAAGTCTTCTGGCTGCTCCATATATGCCTCTTTCTCTAAATCACCTTGAATGAAGGCAATCTTCACATCCATATGCTTGATCTCTAGGTCGAGACTTATTGCTAACCCTAGCACTATTCAAATATATGCCATTTTCACCACCGATGAAAATATCTCATCAAAGTCAATCCGTCTCCTTTGGTTAAATCCCTTGAAAACTAATCTAACTTTAAATTGTAGTTGGGAATTGTGTTTTTCATGCTTTATCCTGAACACCCACTTATTTTCCAAAGCCTTCTTACCTTTTGGTAACTTCACCAGTTCAAAAGTTTCATTCTCATGCAAGGATCTCATTTCATCTTGCATGGCCTCAATCCACTTCCTTTTGTGTTCGTCATCCATTGCTTCTTCAAAACATTCTTGTTCTCCCCTACTGGTTAACAACATATACTGATATGTATGGCATCTAGTACAAATTTGTCCTTAGTTCTAGAGAACCTAATGAAGGTAGTGGTTGATCATGAGCACCATCATCATCAAAATCATCTTATGGAAACTCAAAGGGAAAATCTACATTACTTGTCTCAGGTTGATCATTTTGTATTTCATCTCCAATCTCTCTTGGCACCGTTGTTGGAGGAATCATCTCTAGGTTTGTTATACTATTGCTAGATTTGGAAGCATTCTTTTGAGCCATCTCTATATCGTTAATGGTTTCATTTTTAACAAACATTTCAACATGGCTTCTTACAAGCTTCTTCTAGACTAGATCATAGAACTGTTAATTAAGTTGATCTTAGTCATAACCACCGAACATATATTATCATGCCTTGACATCGAGTTCTAACCTCTCATCCTTTGGAATATGTACAAAGGCTTTACAACCAAACACCCACAAATGATCATAAGAAATATCCTTTCTTGACCACACACTTTCAAGAGTATCAAACTATAGAGTAGTGATGTAACCAAGCAGGTTGTTATAAGGTTCCAAACAAATTGGACCCATTGAAAACCCTATAAGATTTAAACTTGTAGGATTTAGAGTCAGGTTTGGATATATAGTAAAAACCCTATATGGTTATAGGATATGATTTAAATCATATAATAAACCCGATGGATATTCGATAATCCGATACTATAATTTATAAAAATAAATAAATAAATAAAAACATTACTAAAGGAGTAAGGAGAAGAAATGAGATACAGAAGAGCTGCCATCTTTTGTACCTCCTAGAGATATTTTTTCTTTTATGTTTACTAGGCTAGTTAAGGGTTTTAAAACCTTTTATTAAAATTTGTTTAAGTCATGTTCGCTTTAATATTATTTGAAGTCAATTATATTTTAGCCCTAATAAGAGATTTAATTTAACCATGTTCTTAAAATGTTATATTATTGTCTAAGTCTCTTATATGAGACATGGTGACAAAAATGATATGTGTGTGTGTGTGTGTGTGTTTAAACGTTGAATCATAAATATGGTTCCCTATAGATTCTATCTATCCCACATGCATCTTTTCATTCTATAAAAAACATATATCAAAAGCATTGGCTTCTCTTAAATTTATTATTAAAATTTAAAATAGGTTAAAAAAATAGGTTTATAAGGTCAGGTTCCAAGTTCTAAATCAAATCCCATGGGGCCAATCTGAATGTAGTATGAAAACCTTGTAGGGTTATAAAATCGGGTTTGATAGACTCTATAGGGTAGTAGGTCAAGTTATGGGTTCATATGATCCATTCGAAACCCGACTTGGTTGCATCCCTATTATAGAGGGACACATGGTGAAAGATTCAACACGTAAATAACTGCTAATATGGCCTCACCTTAAAACGTCTTTGGCGACTTTACATGTGAGAGCAAACATCTTACTCTCTCCATTAAAGTCATGTTCGTCCTCTTAGCTAAACCATTCAATTGTTGTGTCTTTAGAGGTGTTGTTTGATGTTAGATACCATGCTCTTTGCAATTAGTGTGAAATGGTTTAGTATACTCTTCGCCATTGTTTATTGGGATGCACTTCAGCTTCTTACCAGTTTACCTCTCAACTAGAGAAAGGAATTGCTTGAAACATTTAATACTTGATCTTTGGACTACAATAGGTACACCTATGTCTTTTGAAATGACCATCAATGAAAGTCACAAAGTATTGAGCATCACTAAGTGACTTTGACATTGGTCCGCACAAGTTTGACTATACTAAATCCAATGCATTCTCCATTCTAGAAGGAGGGGAACTTTTGAAAGTGAACTTGATCCAATCCAAGTATCACATTCTTCCTAGCCAAACGAGTCATTCTTTTTTCAATCATATAACCTAGATGTTTGTGTTATACCTCAACTTCTCTACTACATTCACAACATCTTAGGAGAGCTTCGCTTACATAAAAGTACAATTGCTTACTAAATCAAATTTAAATGCATATTTAGAATATGCTTGACATCCTTAAGGACCAATCACATACCATTCTCTTTCTTCAAACAAACATCTCCTTTATCTGCAATTGTTGAAAATTTCACATTTCCCATTTTCATAACACTAAAATTGCTTACGATGTAAGATGAGAAGAATTCTCTTCAAGATGTAGCATGATCGGTAGCACCACTATCAATTACCCCACTTGTCTCATGGATTGCAAGATTAATCATATAATCATCATCATCATCATCATAAATAAGGTTAAAACTCATCGATAACATTCGTTTGTTCATCATCACTACTGTCATCTTTCTTTTGTTCTTTACCTTTGTTCTTCTTTTGATTCTACTTGAACTTTCGACAAAACTTCTTTACATGCCCCTTTTTCTCGTGGTGATGGCACTGAACATTGGCATATCTATTTGACTTTCCTCTACTCATATCCCTTATTGTTGAACCTCTAGACTAATTTCTCCACTTAGATTTTGAAACAAAGACTTCTTGTTATAACCTTTATGTCATTTGTCTCATCTCTTCATTGAAGAATCCGCTTTTGACAAATTCCATATTTACTATTACATTTAGTATAGAATTTGTAAGTGAAATCTTTAAAGTCTCTCATGACTTTAGTGAAGAGACTAGAATTAAAAGAGCGAGTCTCTCATTGTCAAAATTTATGTCCATTTTTTATAGTTGCTCTACGATCCCCTTATAAGAGATCTTTCATCTTGCTTCCCCATACGTGGTATGTGCCATTTAAGTTGATCATTTTCCTCGTCTTCGCCTCCATGATTAAAATGAATGAATAATAATCTATCTTATTTTTTATATAGAGATCCATAATTTTAGGGACAGACCTACAGGGGGTCTTGTAGCGGTCCTGGCCCCTCAGCCCATGAAATTGTCACCCATAGCTTCTATAAGTTGTATGGTAGAAAAAAAATTAAAAATGGAATGGGCTATATTAATTACAAAGTCTACAACCCATTGCAAATGAAGATGTCAGCCATAAACAATGAGCACATTTTAAAACTCTAGTCTACGTTAAATACGATGCATTGAATTTACCTTTTTTTATTCCTTGCCCAAGATGTATGGTTTTGCCCCTTGCCCAAGGTATCCTATAATATAAATGGAAATCATAATATATAAACATAGTACATGTACATTGTCACGCCCTAAAAGGTACCCTAAACGTGACAGCTCACCACACTCAATATTAAGACTTAAGTATGACAACTTTAGTCATTCTAAAAGTCTCAATATCGGGTGTAAGGCATACTTGCACTATCGTAGTGGACCAAACTTGGGATCAAGCCAGTTAACCAGTTATATATCATAACAATTAAGAAAGTAAATCATAACAACAAAATCAAGGTTATTAAAAGATATATAATGAGTCGTACAAGCTTTAAGGGGCGTTCCCCTATCAAACATCTAATTCTATCAAAGTCTGATTACATTTTTGAATTTCTACTTGGAAATCTATTTCTACTTCTAATTCTTTAATTCTAATCAAAAGCTCTTGGCTCCAAAAGGCATTACCTGAGCGAAGTATCCCCTAGGCTCCAACTAAAGATACGAGTACTGCTAGAGATATCTAAAAGGGTATAAGCTATGTGCTTAGTGAGAATTATTTCCACAATTAAACACCCAACAACAGTTAATCAAACGAGTTTATTTAAATAATCATATGAAATGTGCAAGCACATGAGCAAATAATACATACGATTTTTCAAGAATCATATGTTTAAATGGATTTACCCCTCCATTTGGAATTAGGGATTCTAGATCGAATAAACCGATTCTTATAAATATAATTTTCTTTGTAGTATTGTTCGACCCATTACCCAGCTGTAAATCATATTTTTATCCGGGTGTTTTATTCACAGTATTTTAATTCGGACGATCTCTTGCCGTTTTATAGAGCTTACGGCTCTATGAACCTCCTTACTATGCCTTTGTCCCACCAAGAGCATAGTAATAAATGTAGTGAACTCACCCAATGGTATGCATGAATTAATTTATTTAAATACTAATGGCATGATTAAATATTTTACAGGTGATCATAGAAATTCAAACAATCATTCCTACAATAGATCAAAGATTCATTATGAACAATTCTCACATCGATATACTTAATCATAATTTGAGCCAAGTATGTAAAGCACATGCATCTTTCCATTTTTATTTTTTTTTTCTAATTCTAATGCCATTAATTTTATAAGCAAAAATTGTAAGTGCAAAAATGTAAGAAATAAACTCACTCGACCATTTGTGCGGAAACTTCTAGTCGAAGTAATCGTCCGGATATGGAAACTCGGTCCCCACGTCACCTATACAAAAGAAATCCCAAAATGAGTATTTCTTGGAAGTTCTACTTAAACTTGCTAATTCTATTTTGCTAAGCTCGTCAAAAATCGTATAGAGGGAAATTCCAACTCAAAATGGTCGTAATTTGTTCATTTTAACTCAGAATTTCGCATATTATATATCATTTTCTACCTACTCAAAAAGATCTAACTATCTCTAAGGTTAACTATTTCATAAAAAAGTCTTTTGGGTCATGAAAAAAGTTGGTACATAGTCTCCACGAAATTCCCAGCACTTAAAACACCATTTCAAACTTTTTTTTTATTCCAAAAATCCTTTAGCAAAATATAGATACTTATATGGTTGAAAATTCTTTGAATACATATATATATATGTATATATAGACTCATAATGTATGCAAAATTCAATGATGTTGTCTCAATGATTATTTTTGGTAAAACACTTTATCTTATGGTATCGAAAACTTGAATCTTAATAATCTCTTTTCTAAGTGTTTTGGAAGAACTTTATAATTTCTTAGGTTATTATAATTGAGTATATTCTTGTTTTTTTTCTCTAATTTATTTTCTAAAATAAATTAATTTTTCTTAACTTTAGTCTTTTACAAATTTTACCTCTAGTGATAAAAATGAATTTTCCAAAATTTTTATTAAGTTGTTGATAACCTATAATAGCTTGAGTTGTATATATTTGTCTTAAAAAAATGGTTTTTATAAAAAGTATTTTTCTTCTTATATTTTCATTTCCTAATGTCTTTAAAAAAAATTATTTCTAAAACTTGGTCTTTTAAGTTCTTTACCAATTTTACTTGGAAGGAAATCATGTTTCAATATTTTTTTTAAGATGTTGATAATATCTATTATTTTTGGAACTTATCATGTTTATATTCTTTTTATTTCTTTGAAAACGGGGTTATCATTTAGAAGCTTGACAACATTTATTTTTCTAAGTGGGTTTATAAATTAGTGAGTTGATTTTATTTTAACTTTGAAAACTAGTCTAGTTGTTGGTTTTTATTATGGAGTTGGTAAAAATCCTATAAGTAAGCATTTTAAGAAAATTTGTTTATCAAAGAATTATTAATACTAAGTTTTGATAAACTTCATGTGATTTATCATGAAAGAATAGTGTTTATTTCCTTAGCTAATTTCTTTGATAAAATCATCTTTATCGTCATTTAAGAAAAATCTTGATGAGTTTGAAAAAAAGTTGTGAAAAATAATTTTCCTATGTATTTGATAGCAAAGTCTTGATTTTAATGACAATGATATATATTAAAAGAGTTTGGTTTCATTTTCCTTTATTAAAGAAAACTCTACTTTAAATTTTGTTGAGACAATATCATTAAGATGATGCATGTATATGAGCATATAGTATATAAAAGATGAAAACATAAGAAAGATATAAGAAGCAAAATAATAAGCAAGATAATAAAATCAAGTATTGGGAACCTTAACTTCATCACTGTATCCCGGTCAAGTATTGGGAACCTTACCTTCATCAAGACAACTGGGACTAAAAATAAACTAGTCCCAAAAGAAAAAGAAAAAGAAAGAAAAGAAAAAGTAATAATAAGAGCAATAATAATAATAAAAGCAAGTTAGAAAGTTATTAAACATTTAGGCTCTAATAAATATATATACATATATAAACATATAGGTAATAATATATATACAAGGTTAAGTTAGTAGCATAATAACAATAATAACAACATAATATGATCATAATAATAAGATAATAAAATTGGAATTCTTGGCATGTGCAAGAACAAAATATGAACATGTTGTTGCTTCTACAACCCACATGAGTTTTAAGAAACAACACTATGGGCATGCTAAGTTACACGACATGGGTAAATAAATAATGGTAAAAGTTACCTAAGAGTGTTTATGTGTTAGGAAGAAGCTGATGAATGTAGGATTATATGGTTAGTGATATGTGGTAAATAGTTCATGTGTAGGAAAGGATTTTGAAAAGAATTGATTGAAGAGAGTTTTGGTAGAGAGAAATTGTATAAACAGAATTTGTTGAGTGAATTTGAGAGAGTTTTGTTATGTAATATGAAAGTGTAAAAGAAGTGGAGGGAAAGTGGATATTCATAGATGAAGATTGAGGGAATTTGTGTGTAATAAAATAAATTGAAAAAGAAATTAAATGGAGATGAGAGAGGGGGGATTTGTGCTTGTTCTAGAGAGAAGAGAGAGAGTGAATTGATTTTTATTTGTTGTTTTGTAAAGAAAAGTAATTAATATGTAATATATGATGTGATTAGAGATGTATGAGAAAAGTAAAAAGTAACAAAATAGATGTATAAGTAGTAAGAATAGATAATAAGACAAAGTAGAGATAGATGAATAGTAGAGAAGTATAATGAATAGTAAACAAGACTAATAATTTACTGATAGTAAAGAAAATACGCGTATAAGTGCGATATCTGTAATTTTTAGTTATCATTTTTGAATTCCTTACATTATTACGAATCTAGCGGTGTTATTGGAATATTTTTATTGTCCGGTATACCAAAGCACGATTTTCGAAAACTAATCCCGTTTGGATCCAAAAGACACTAAAAATTGATGAATATGATATTTTTAAGTTTTCCTATCTTATTACGAACTATTATCCATCATTTTCTCAATTTCATTGTCTAGGATTTAAGAGCACGGGATTGCTGGATCTAAATTCTAAGGTTTTATTGACTTTAGAGTTCTCGGTTGACTTTTGGTTATAGAGTTTGAGCTTAAACTCGGTATAAAAATCTAGGGGTTTACATACATAGGTGTCATGTTATTATCAAAATAACTAAAATAAGCTGTACTAGTTATTTTACATAAGAATTAGTTTTTTTTTCCTTATCATTTTCCAAATTCATGATACTTACTTGTAGATTGCTTTCTCTTTGTATTTTATAATATATTACGTTAACTAAAAAGTATTTTTTTGTTAAAATTTGCAATTTAAAATATCTTAGAAGCATTCAATGCAACTAAAATTAGTTGATGCGTTTGAATTTTCTTTTTTTTTTTAAATAACAAAAAATATATTTTTTTATTTTTTAAAATTTCCATTTTTGTAATTTCAAACTTATAGTATAACTTATCTTTTAGAAATATTAACATTTTACTTAATTTGTTGGGAAAAAGTTTTAATTATAAATTTAGATGTCATGATAACATATTTTACAATGAAGATCATAACACAAGATTTTGGAAGCCAATATTGCATTTACTAATGTTAAATGACTTATTACAACTCAAATTCATAACTAAATATAATAAGTACTTTAACATTAACATATCGTATTTTAATCTCATTATCAAACGAAGGCAAAATTTACCTCATTATTTCCATTTGCAACAATACAAATATATCTTCTCCCACTTGTAACTTTTTTTTATTATATAATTTATTTTTGTAGTGTTCATATAAAGATAATTGAATCATCTTATCGTCTTCTTCTTTTCATCCTTTTATTTTAAGTTTATATTCTTGATGAAAGGGTCTTTGATTTAGTTTTTGATGATTGTCTTCTTGTATTATTTTACACATCAATTATTAGAAATAGAAATATTTATATTTGTTATTTAATAAAATACCGAATAGATATAAACAATAATTATACCTTTTTATTAAATTATAGACTATAAATTAAGTTTACATATGTTGTAAATATTTTGCAATATGTGACGCATAAACCACGTATGATATAATTAATAATATGTGTTAAACATAACATGTTTTATGCATTATATTGTTAATAACAATATGTATTATGCATTGTATCATGTGTTAAGATATAGCACTTAGTTATTTTTTTTTTCGATGATTACAACGAGCAAGAGGGTGATTCGAACATGATATATCTTACTTGAGAGATAGGGACATATGTCATTAGACTACATTGACACGCTTAGTCTAATTAAATATATGTCATGACTTTAAATATCCTTTTTTTTCCATTTGCAATTTTTATTCATTAGTCACTGGAAATTAATAATTAAAATCAAGTTATAAAAAATTAGCCACAAAAGATTCTTTTATCATAGATGAATTCTATGATAAGAAAAAGGGAACCAGCTAGAGTTTTTTTTTTTTTTTTTTTTCTAATAAACCAGTGAAAGTTTGAATATATATATATATATATATATATGTGTGTGTGTGTGTGTGTGTGTGTATTAATTTGATAATTAAAGTTGTTTTTTTTATTGAACCCCAACCCCTCCCCCCTCCTTCTCCCTCCCTCCCTCCCCAACACCAGCCTCCCCCGACATAATTCCATCTTACGTTCGCCCCTGCATAATTTAGTGGTAGCCACAGAGCATATGATAAGTAACTATATTCACTCAAGTATAGTTCTAATACCAGTTGTTGGGACTGTTGAATTTGTAGGTTCAATGTAAATTTTGACGAGGAAATACATTGTACAATTACATAAAAATTATAGAAAAGTTACACTTAATTGGTTAAACATGTTTTGACCTGTAATGTGTTAATTTTTGTGTTAGTTTGCCTTTTTGTAAAATAGTGCTAATCTACAGTTAGAGTCAGGATGACAACTGAATGGAGTTAGGATGATAGCTCACGTCAGGACGCTAGCTTGATTAGAATGCTTCCAATCATGTTATAGTGGTCTAGCGTTAGGATGCCATATTACTTTTGCTTTGTTTTGCAGCTAGTGTTCGGATGCTAGACCTGCAATGCCTAGACACCATGTTGCAGAAAAAGAGCTGCTCGAGTATTTAATGTTCACTTGATTTTTTGTGTTTTAAGGCCAATGGTTTAGAGACTTCAATAGGCTATAAATACAAGTTGTTTGGCAGTTGAGAGATGTTGATTGGACTATTGATTGCTATCTTATCCTTGTAAACACTCTTTCCAAACTTTAATTGTATTTTATGTAATTTATTGAAGCGAAAGAAAAATGTAGTATCTTTAGTTATAGAATTTGTAATCTTTTGTAAAGGTACCATACTATAGGTTGTTAAGTGTTTTGGGTAGATCTTAAGTTGTGCCTAATGTGCTAGGAAGCTTGTTGTAAAGACACAACACAAGTGTGCTTTTTGTTGGTGATTGTGTTGTAGTGTAGCTGCATTGAGCAAATTGTGCTATGTGCAATAAAGTATGTGAAGTCCTCCTCCTTGAGTGAGGCATTATGTGGACAGTGAAGATTAAGAGGTAGGCCGAACTCCATATTAAATCCTGGTTGTAAACCCCGGTATTCTTAGTAGTTAGGAAACCCCGGGAGTTGGAAGCGAAACCCTAATCCGGTCGAGTTTAAGTCTGGTGAGAGAAGTTTAGGAACCCTAAATCCGGCTTTCCTTCGGTTTTATAATAAAAGAAGTTTTATAAAGTAAATGAAATTGAATTATTGTTCTAAAGTATATTTTAGATCTTTGAAAGTTTTAAATTCGGAAATTTTTCAATTCCGGGCCTTCCCGAGCTCAATTACGGAAAAGCGTATCCCGAGACCACGAACTCAGAAAAATATTTTGGAATATTCATTAGAACCGTAATTTTATAAGGATTCCAAAAATATCAATTTTATAATTTTCCGAGCTATAAAAATTACAGTTATAGCCTTTTCCCGTATTTTCGTTACAACAGGTAAAGTAGATGTCTTGTCTACTATTCACAAGTACAACCTACACTACACACTACTCATACCCTATTCTTACATCCTTACAACTACTCATTACAATTTTCTTTCCCAAGAATTTTTGTTTCCTATTTAATTATTACATTTATTACATTTTAATTACATAAATTACAAATTTAACAAATTTCAAACACACACACACACACACACCCCTATGGCCACCCACCCCCCACCCACCCCCCCCCCCCCCCCCCCCCCCTCTCTTTTCCCTCTCAATTTGATTTATTTTTACTCAATTTATTCAAATAAAACCCTAATCCATTAATATATAAGCTTCTTTTTCTCTCTCTCTCTCCTCATTTTTACTCTTACAAAAATTTGCAAAGGTTGAAAATCCTCTCCCTCTCTTCTCCAAGCTTGTCGTGACACTCACATACACATGCACATATCACAAGTTTGTTTCATCTTTTTTTCTTCTTTAAATCTCCATTAAAGTGTTGATTTCAAGTTTTGTTCTTCCTAAATCTTGTAATGGCAAAGCTATTCTTGTGTGTTTTTCACCTTTAATCCCAATGAGCTTATGCTAGGGACATGAAAACACTTGTACAAGAATATCAAGCCATCACAAGAAGTGGATCTAGAGTTTAAATGAGTTTTTGTTGAAGATAGTGTTGTGTTCATGCATGTAAAGTAGGGATCATGCATAGATATTTATGTTCATGCCATGAAACTCATGAATCATGCATGATATTTAGTAGATCTAGTGTTTGAACATTCACATCTTCATCCACATTCATGTTCATATGGTTATTTTGATTTTCATGCATTGATGATCACAAAAATGTAGCCTTGTCTATGTATAGATATGTTAGATGGTAGATCTTCATGTGTAGAAGACAAGAAACTTGAAAAAAAAAGTATTTTGTTGGATAAGCTTAGTTGAAAATTCGGATGATTTTGAAACCCTATTTTGAAAACCACCAAAACCACTTTAAAACTCATATTTTTCACGAAAAATGGAAGGTATATGTAATAGATACCCTTAAGGAATGATTTTCATAAGTTTAGATGAGTTTAGGCATGAGAAAAATGTAAGACAAGTAGTGAAGTTGGAATGAAAAATATTGAGATAGTAATTTATAGTCAAATTCGTATTTTTGGATGATGCCCACATAAACACTTAGTATCCAAGCTTAGATGGCATGTTTTATGAGTCAAATGGAGTCCTTAGGTAATAGATATATTGAAGCTTCAATTTTTGATGCATTAAACAAGTTTTCTCATAAAGGAAATGCAAGAAGATGAAATTCACAAAATTCGGATTTTTATAAGTAGCTTGTTTAAAAACATAATTACTCAATGAAAAATGTGGATTTTTATGCATGAATGAAGGTCATGATTAGTATAGACATTGAGAACTCATTTTTATTTAGATAACAAGCAAATTTCAAGAAGAAAATCATAAAAACCCTAGAGAATGTAAAGTTGGAAAGAATGGCTTTTATAAGAAATCATTAAGGAATTTCTTAATAATTAGGAGTTCATAAGAGTCCATCATCAAAGATCATCAAAACCACGCATATCATGAGTTCATTACATGATATTCATATAAGGAATTCATTCATATACCATCTATACATGAATCATCAACTAGGAACATTTTTATCAAATGCGAAATAATTTTCTGAAATTGGAGAAGTTACGGAACAGGTCTGATCCTACTGTTCCGTGATCTTAATGTTTTCAAAACTTGAAAATAATATTAGAATTGGATAGATCTTTCGAAGTAGGTAGAAATCGATATAAAATTTGCGAAATTCCAAGTTAAAATGACCAAGTTATGGCCGTTTTAAGTCAGAGCTTCCGCAAATAACGAGAATTCCGATTTCATGTAGTTTAGATGCATAGTTTGAATTAGTTTAGTGATGAGATCCTTATTAGGTTATTCTTATTTGGTAGGTGATCTCGAGCAAGACGACACTTTACCACCCGATTACTATTACTAAAAGACCGGCGTACCATGGCCGAGTGAGTACTACTTCTACTCTCAATTGTTGTTTATGATTGTATTGATAGTGGCATTAGTGTTTAAGCAAAGATAAAATTTGATATGCATGATGGGGTGTATGGGAATTATATACTTGTCTGCTATTGATATGTGAAGTCGAAATTAAGGAATATCGAAATCGGGTGATAAGCTGCTGCTTGCTTACTTAGAAGTTATATTGATTGTCTGTGAATAATTGTTGATCACCTAAAAGAATCGGATTAATCTATTATTAGACCTCAAATATAATTGAATTCATGCATATCACGTTGGGGATGGAGCATTGGCATTTGTTGGTTTTTCGTGATCCATAAAACGAATATGTTGGTTAATCGTGATCCATAAAACGAATTATTATTCAGTTGACCGTGAGCTTAAATGGCGTCGTACCGCAGGATTCGTTAATCTGCTAACCTGGGATGGAGGGCGTAAGTCCATCCACATATGATTTCCGGCTGGTCATATGTTTATTGAACTCATTTGTCTGATGTATACCATTTGCTTGAATAATCACTTGTTTGTATGATTTGCCCTAATTGTGAGATGGAAGTTGTTACTCACTAAGCTAGTTAGCTTACGCCCCTATAGTTTTTATTTATTGCAACACGAGTTCATTTGGCTTAGACCGAGACAAGTCACAGCACAGGTACCGGAGATAGGAGTTTCCCATAGAAGTTTACTTTGATTTTGTATAAATTTCCGTTGGAAACTAAAGGACTCTGGATGACTGTAATGGACTTGATATTATTTTGCGGGGGAATGCCCCTTAGATTTTGTAAAGTATATTTATGCGTTTTGGTTTATTATCTATGGCTAATGAATGCCACATTAAACTTCTTAACTCCATTGATTGAGTATTCTATTGTCGTAAAGGGACGCTTTACATCTATACAAGACTCCCGAAGGGCTCGGATAGGGAATTCGAGAGTCTTATATAGTATGTAGCGGGCTGTTACGTTTAGGATACCCTATGGGGCTTGACACTGGTACATTCTTCTCTAACCCTCATTATTTATTTATTGCACTTTGTCATTATTGTTTAATTTTTTTTTCGCATCAATTACACATTAAGTTTTGAAAAACAATAAAAATTTGCAATATTTTCTACCACTAGTTTAAGTGTTACTAGATTTCTGCAGGGATTTACGCAGCTGATATAATAACTACAAGGCAGATAACTGATAAATAAATGCACTAGGAATTTAATGTGGTTCACCTTTTAGGCTACGTCTGTGGGACCGGCTTAAAATTTTTTTTTTCACTAAATATATGTTAAGGCTAAAAACAAACCTCACTATTTTATCACTCCTTAATAATGTCTCTCTTATTCAAAAATTTTCATCAAAGCAAAAAATTTTGCTTTGGCCTTCAAATTCTCCATAATGTCTCGTAAACACTCAATTTAATTGGTAACAAATACCTATTTATAGCCAAATGTTTTCTTATCCTTTATGGTTTTTAAAGGTGGTTTAACCGACTATGTTTTCATGCCCATGAGGAAATGTTTATAGCCAAGCAAATTTCTTAACCACTAAAATGTTAGGTAGCTAACTCCTTTTTTTTTATTTTAATTATTTCTTGTGGGCCTTATACATGTAAGAGGGACCCAGATTCCTTGCTAAGGTCTAAAGATGCTAACGGATTGGAGAATCCTATTAAATAGGGGAAAGGAAATCATGCTTATGTTTGATAGAATCAAACGGGTAAGTAGTAGACATAGATGATGAAGCTTTTAAGTTATTCTAGTCTAATGGCATTAATCTATACACTTTTTATTGTAAGCTAAGTAAGTATATGTACCCCGGTGTAAGAAAAAAACCTAACTGCTACTATCAACCATTTTCAACTAGCTATGTCACAATTCTAGTGGAAGGTTTTTAGGTATTGTAGTTTAGAATAGACCTTCTTAGATATATGTAATCAAGCGTGTTGATGAGAGATTTGAACACTTACTACGAATTACTTTGAATAGTAACTATATATAGTATTAGTGTTGGCAGCATTATTCATGCCATAGCGTATCTATTCATCTTGCCAGTTTTATAAACCTATCATTCTTTCCTACCAACGCTCCTCTTCTAGTTTTATTTCAAGCTTTAAGCTAAGCCTTATAGCTTGGCCCATGTTATGTCAAGTATAGTTAGATCCTCTAATTAGCTGGACTCTTAAACTAATACAGAAACATCAGATTCTTCGTGAATGTTATTTATTCTTCTTGGTGTTGTTAAGTCTTGCTTTTTGGTTATCAATCCCTCTTGGTGGCAAGAAATAAGAGGAGGGAAGCTCACATTTGTGCTAAACTCCTAAGTATACTACAATTTCGGAACCCATGTCTTTTACATAAACCAATGCTAAGGTTACTTAAATGTAATAGTCGATAGTCAGTCTACTCTTAAATTTCCATAGTTGGAAAGTATTAGGATTCCTTAAACCTTATAATTAACTTTCCACTTTCTCAGAAGTTGTAATACTGAATCTAAGACACCGGTGAGGAAGTATTAGGATATTGGGCACTTTCAAGAAATCTTATTAATTGAAACTGAATGTGATAACTAGGGCTTAAAAAAAAAAAAGAAACTATACTGCAAATCAAACCAAATAGTTCAAAATCGTTCAGTTCATGGCTTGGTTTGGTGAAATGATTCGCGATTCGGTTTAGGGCCCTAAACCATACCATATAGTTTAAACCAAACCGAACCATTTTCATATTTATAAAAAAATTCAAGTATATTATTTGTTTTCTTTTAATTGTTTCATTGAAAAAATAATAATTATCTTACATTTTTAATTTAGACATTTATCATTCATAAATAATGAAATTGTAATGGTCAAATCATGTGTTGTTGTGGTGTGTCTACAAATAAGATAATTTTTAGATTGTAACCTTTATTGTTCTAAACATTCTTTTTTTTTTTTCTATCTTATTAATTAATTCACTTCTTTTACTTACTACTTGTTGGTTTTTATAATTTATAATGTGTTAATTAGAAATATATAATGAATTAAAATTTGCTCCTTATATTGGGATAATATATCCTTATTTTATCAAGTCTAGTATATTATTATATGTCACATCCTGAAATGAATTAGTAACATGATTGCGAAATGTTTATGGTATGTCAATGATATTGAAACATAATTAATTAGTAATCACAAGGCTCACAAAAAGAAGCCAACACTTAAGAGATACATATCGTACTCGTCATTCCATAGATAAAGGTACTTACAAGTATGATTCTAGGCATTTTGATGAACTTCTTAAAGGATAGTAAAAACTATGACACTTGCACAAAACTATAGGGTTGTGAACAAAAATCCCCGTGCTCACTACGTGGCCAGCATCCTACAATATACATTTACAAAGAGCAATCAAGTATATTTATTAGAGTGAATGCAATATCAAAATGTAATCAGTGTGACGTTGACCAGTATATAACGAGATTAAAGAAATTAACCCCACTCTAATATGAATTTTGAGGACCTTTGACGCAATTATGTCTTCCACTAAATCTAGGAATGTGTCATGGAGCCCTATCTTCTTAAAAACTATTTTAGATTATCCACCCATAGCTCTTAGCCTTTATTGCGACCTCCTCTCAATGTCACTTAGTTTAATAAAGGTAAAAGAATAAATTTACTCGATTTCTTATCTCAACAGTTGGCCTTTAGTGGAAGCAGGATGTGAAATGTGATGCATTTTTATTAAGCCAAATGTATTCTTAGAAATTTCTTTATTCAGACGACCAAATCTGAATAATATACTAGATCAATTCATTTGGTATCAAACATGCAGTTTGAGCAAGCACACATGAGTAGTTGGCTATTTACAATCACAATCTACATACCGACTTAAGGATCCTATAAAAAAAATAGAAAAGGTTATTTAACTAGACCACTTACTTATGAGATGTAGGGTATCAATCCTCATATCGTGAAATAGATACAATAAAAATTTAAAGTCAAAATAATAAGGTTTGATCTTTAGAATTAGCCTCGCCAAAAAATGAATAACCATGACCGATGCCACCATTAGACGAACATACCTCCTTCCCCAAGTTTGTTAGTTACGTAGCTTTCCCCTCAAACCTTAACCGGCTAAGTTGGATGATTTTATATGAAGATTTGTGTGTTATGTGAATTTTTAAAGTGCCAAGTGGTATTTATAATAGAATTATGGTTGGTTTTTTTTTATATTTTTTTTCTTCTTTCAGGTGTTAGTAAAATTATAAAAAAAATTACATAAATATTCCAGGATTTTTCGACACTTTGTTAATTTTTTTGGTGAATTTTGCATGCATTTTGACACATATTTTGGAAATTTATGGGTGATCTCCTTTGCCTTAAAGTGAATTCAGTATTTTCCAACAATTTCTCCAAGTTTTTCCTAAATTTTGCAGAGCCTTGATTGATGATCATATCCTCATTTGATATTTTTGCCACTTGTTTGATGATTTTCACATATATATTCCTAGAAAAATAATTAATGTAAATTTTTTCCTAGTTTCCAAAAATTTCAGTTATGATTTTTTAGGTATATTTCAGCTTTCATAATGTATGGTGCTTGCTCTCTCCCATTTTGGTGCTATTTAGGTTAATTTAGGGGTTTTAGATTAATTAAGAGGGCATGTTGATACTTTCATTTGGTTAATTTTACTTTTCTAGCTAAATTATGCCCAATATATTACTATTCATTTGATTTGGACTATTTTGGCTATTATTTACTAATTTCAAGTTATTATTTACTATTTACGTTTTACTTTTTACACCCTTATTATTATTTTCTCTTTTTTTAATAAGATTTAAATTTTTATATTATAAGATCTTTATTAATGTTTCAAATTTTCTTAGCTAGTTACTCAATTTTCTTAATAGAGCTAATTTAGGGTTTGACTAACTACTAGTTACAATGATTTGTTTCTTAACTGGAGTTGGTCACCTCGTAAAAATTGCTAATTTGTCTTGTTATTATTATTATTATTTTTATTTTAACTAAGATTTGTGTTGATCCGATACGTTATTTCCCTATTGGTTATTCCTTCTTAGTTTAGAAATGGCATTAGGTTCGACACATTATCATTAGACCAATTATCTTTATATTAGAGTTAGTGCTAGCCTTGCACCTCATCATAGTTTAGGGTACCACATTATAATTCAGTATAATTATAAAATTATGATAAATAAAATCTTTCCTTATTGTAAACTTTACATATTTTTTTGAATAAATAAAAAATTTTAAATATTATCTTTATATTTTCATTGATGATAAAAAAAAGTAATGAAGTTTTTCGATAGAATATATCTTTATTTTAAGAATGAAAAATGGTTCGAACCGCAATCCAAACTGCATCAATTTTTTTTTTGTTAAAAAAATTATGAATCGAATTATATGGTTATTTTTGAATTTAAAAGAAAAACTAAATTATACTGCGTATACCCTAGGGATAAATAGGATTGATGATACCTCTTCCCTACCTACAAACAAACAATCAATGTGCAAAATAATAAAAGTATCACTAAATCAATGAGATTAAATAATCAAATGAAATGACTAAAGTAGGATTTTATAGACAAAAGGCGTTAGAGTTGCAAGGAACTTAACTATAGAGTTAAGTAGAGAAAAAAGTGTAAAATGTGATTGTAGCCTAAAAAAGAGGAAATATTAATATTAAACTGAAAAAGGGAGAAAAGGAAATTAATATTATTAATTTTATTAAAAATTCCAAAATTTCTATTGGGACAAAAAATAAACCCAATTTTAGGTAAGTTAAACTTGTCTCTTGAACGGACGGGATCATAAGAAATTGATCTTATCTGTTAAAGAGATAAGGTTAATTTTTTTTACATCTCGTCTGTTGAACGGACGAGTTTAGCTACAACAAAATCACCCACGCCAAACTCCAGTCACGCTACGATTCATGGTGGCCGAGAAGCTTTTGTTTTAACACCACTTGAAAATTCAGACGCTGACATCAAGCAACTTTCCTAGAAAAAAATAAGGAAAGAAGAAACCCAATATAGAAAATTCATTATCCTCAAAATCTAACCAGAAAAAGGAACAAACTTTAATGAAAAAAAAAATACCTAGATGAAGAACAAGCTTAATTTTAGAACTCATTCAACATGGGCTTTGCTTGCTTACACATGTACATGTTTTTAGCTTAAGAGCATAATACGAAACCATCAACAACAAATTAGGATTGGGAAAGCTTTTGTAAGAAGAAAGAAAGAATAAGGTAAAAGAGTAGAGAGAGAACAAAGGAAGAGAGAGATAGAGAAATAGAGAATGGGCAATGGTAAAAAGGTAACAAAAGACTTTAACAGAAACTACAAGGAATAGAAAAAAATTTTGAACAAACAAGATCAATCGTCTGTTTAAGAGACGAGTTTAATTTACCTAAAATTAGGTTTATTTTTATTCCGATAACAATTTTATATTTTTTTAAAATTAATAATATTAATTTCCTTAACTCCCAACAGGGAGCACATTTGATCATAGCTAGATGAATTGGAAATTGAAGGAAAAAAAAAAGTGGCAAAGGAAGCCAATGATTACAAAGAGAAGAAAAGAACAAATAAGAAACCTAAGGATAGAGCAATTAATTGGACGTTATGAAATTGCAATGTTTTTAAGAAAATGAAATACAATTTTCAAGTTTTAATAACATAGTCATGCTCATGTCTAACAAGGGAAATATGGAGAAAAAGAAATCATCCAAAATTTCAAGAAGTAGGAGAGAAAAGACATCAATGCTCAATAAGAAATCAGCTAAAGTTAAATCCCAACTCAAATCAAATGGATGCCTCAAATAATTATGAAGGTGATTATATTGTAGTGATTGGATGTAAAAATGGTCTCCTTTCATCAAATAACATGTATCTGGAGAAAGGAAAGATGCTTTAACTTTTGTTATGTCCATAATAAATAGCCCCGATAACTTTGATGGGAAAATCATGCATGATGCCTTTATAGGTCACCAAGTTAAATCTAATGGATGCAGTGCAAATGGAAATGCAAGAAAACCTTATAAAATGATTTCCTGAAATGGGAGAGAATACTAAAATTAAAGGCAACAAGTAAAGCTGAAGGAGCCAGATCACTATCTTCCTAACATCCTAGTGTTATTGGAGACGTGGATGGATGACACGACATGACAATTAAGTAAGACATGTTCTCCTATCTTCCTAACATCCTAGTGTTATTGGAGACGTGGATGGATGACACGACATGACAATTAAGTAAGACTTGTTCTCCTTTAGTAATATCCTCTACATGAAAGCAAAAGACCATAAAAAGCAGGATGGACTATACTTTCGAACACAACTAGAAGTAAAGACATGTTTTTTATTGGAGATTTGATTCATAGCTTTAAGTAAGGAGAGTAAGATTTCAAACTTTATTTTACTCTTCCATCCATAAAGATGGATGATTTCCTGAATATGAATTTGCATTTATTTATTTTATAATAGATTTTCTTATCATATTTAAAGTTATAATTTATATAATTTTTTTTATTATAGCTTTTGTTTGGATTATCTGTTTTTCATCTGTATCTGTATCTTTTTTTAAAATAATATATGTAAATATATCCGATTTGCATCTAAATTTTATCTATATTTGTTCTATTTGATCTTTTGATAAGAACTGTCAATTTTTTTAATTTATATCTATTTCTTGATAAATAATTTGTTAGAAAAAAGTTTGAAAAAATGTCTGTATTTGTCGAAAAAAAGCCAAAACAAACAGACCCTTTGTTTGGTTCGTTAGTTTCTGTAACGTTAATATATATATTTATCATTTTCAAATAAATTATTTGTTAAAAAATAAAAAATATATATTTTTACTTATAAATATTCAAACAAAGCAGATACATATAGTATACATATTAAAATATACTAATATCATTAAATTTTAATTTTTTTCAAAGAAAAAAGAAGAAGAAAAGATTACGTGAAGATGAGAGAGAATAGGATGCCTTGCTTTGCTTCCTTTTGCTTTGCTGTAATGCTATCTGCTTTGTGTGGGGTCATTTTTTTATTTTTAAAATTTTTATATCATTATTTATAAAACTTTATACATTGTATAAATACAACCCTCACACATGGTCGTCGTCTCGTCTACGTTTAAATAAACGGAAAAAACGCATATGATCAAGCCTAGAAAAAATAAAAAATCCGGAGACTCAATACACTATCAGTAACCGAGAACAAACAAATCACCATCACCACCACATTCCCTCTCTTTCCGACTGGACGACCATGGCCGATCAACTCACCGACGACCAGATCTCCGAGTTCAAGGAGGCCTTTAGCCTCTTCGACAAGGACGGCGACGGTCTCTTTCTCCCTCCCTCTCTCCCTTTCTCTTTCTCTCTCTTATCTATCTTTTTTTTTATCTATCTAGATCTGTCGCAATTTGACTCGTTATTCGCTGCTTCTTTGTTCGAATTGAGAGTTCGTTTAGATCTATGTGTTTATATGCGCTTTCGTTGTTCATACACTTGTTCTGATTCGATTTTTCTGCTGGTTCCTTTCATTTGTAAATCAATAATGGTTGTTTCGTTGAATTTCTGGTGATATTAGAGATCTTTATCTAAAAATATAGCTTTGAGGATTAGATTTGTAATGTTTTAGTGCGCTAGGTTTTCGAGCTCGATTCGTTTAGGGTTTGTGAGGTCCGATAGGTTGTGAATTCTTGATTCAAGGTGATTCGGAGTTTGTTTTGGCTTTAGGTGAGGTTGTTTTCGTATCTCTGATACTTGTTTGCTTGCTCTCTGCTATTATGAATGTATCGCGATTGCTATGATGTGGTTTAGATTTGCAATCAAGCTATTTTATAAAGGCTTGCTTTGTTTCTTTTTCTTTCAATGGGGTGATGTATGAGGAGATCAACACTGACAGGCGTTTTAGTTTCTCTTAATAGGTTAGGATTTGGTGCACGAATTAATTTGCAGATCTCTCCGCACCTTCAAAACTCAAAATTTCCTTTCCACAAGCATGATGTGGGCATGCCTGTGTTAGTGACTCGGTGTTCATGTACTTTAATTGCATTTAAAGGCGCGAAATGTGGCTCACTTGTGATTAAAAGTTTATAAAAGGAGAACTAGTGGTATGACTTTGTTGGAGAGTTATATAGGGCTCTGATCTAGTTAAGCTCTTTTAGTGTCCCTGTGTGTCTTTATTTAATGTCTTGTCTGTAATCTAAGTGGCGGTGAGTCGGACTGGTGGGACCCATGTGTGCACTATGATGATCGAGGATAAAAAATATTGATCTCCCATTCTTTTGAAGGGACCCATACTTAGGTTGTGTTGCTTGATAAGTTGTGACTGAGGGATGTGAGGGTCTTGCTGAGGGTTCTGGTTGGCTTGGTCATCCTTCAAAAGGTTTTCAGTTTAGGATTTGAGCAGAATAGTTACAGATGATCAGATATATAGGACTCGAAGAATCAATTCTGCTAGGTTTCTGGATATCAAGTTATTCTTGCGATATAAAAAGACTGCTAACATGAATGTTTTCTTTCAATAAAGGATTCCAATATATGACTATCTTGTTGTAAATTTTAAACTACGACGTTCTCCTTGCATCCACTACTGTAATGACACTTTTATACATAGGTAGAAAATGGAAGCAAAGGAAATCAACTAATATATTGGCTTGGCATTATGCTGATGTAATGTTGTTTTAATTGTCTGTATAGGTTGTATCACTACCAAGGAGCTTGGAACTGTTATGAGGTCACTTGGACAAAACCCTACTGAAGCAGAGCTCCAGGACATGATCAATGAGGTTGATGCTGATGGTAATGGTACCATCGATTTCCCAGAGTTCCTTAACTTGATGGCTAGAAAGATGAAGGATACTGACTCAGAGGAGGAGCTCAAAGAAGCTTTCCGTGTTTTTGACAAGGATCAGAATGGCTTCATTTCTGCTGCTGAGCTCCGTCATGTCATGACAAATCTTGGTGAGAAGCTGACTGATGAGGAGGTTGATGAGATGATACGTGAAGCAGATGTCGATGGCGATGGCCAGATCAACTATGAGGAGTTCGTGAAAGTCATGATGGCCAAGTGAGGACTCACTCATACTCATCTTCTAAAACAAAAGAAATGAAAAAAAGCAGGGCAGATAAGTTGATGAGATTTTTATTACGTTAGGACCTCGCAGTTAGTATTTATTAACTTTTTTTGGGTGGCTGTTTCTCTCTGTTTGCATCATTGTGTGGCACTCTTCCTAGTAATCTTCTTGTCTGCTTCATCTATTGTTTAGTGTAGTTGGATGTCACATTCTTCTTGGGCTTTTTCTTCATGTTTCAATACGTGGACATAGAACAGATGGAGAATTAAGATGTTTACCTTATTTATGATAGTTTCTCTTGAAGTTTCTTATAATATCTTCTCCATGAATTCTTTCTTTCCATGACTAGTGCCTCGATTTTCCATATGGTGAAGTATCCTTTCCTATCTATATTATCTCCCTTGAATTTTACCTGGGTGGTAGTTTTTATCTTGTCAAACTACTCTCAAAAGTTGCTTTGGTAATTGGTAAACCTAGCAATTAAGCTATCTCTGCTTATAGACCTGAATTTCTTGAGAGGCCATGAGTATATATACCTTGACAAAAGCAACCACAGGAGACTAAGATATTTTGGCCTCTGTCCTAGCTGATATGGTTAAACCTTGAAAGGAAATTAAACCTGTTCAGGACTGGAGTATAGGTTGAGGATTAGTGATATATTGGTCATTAGGATCTTTGTGAGTGTTAGTAATGGCATCCATCCCTATGCTGAAGCTGCAGTTGTCTGACTGGGCGCTTTCTAGCCACATAAAATAATATATTATAATATATATATAAGCCTACCTGAAGACTAGTATCTGCTGCAACTGAAACATGCCAAGTCATTCTCATGCTATTTCTATCCATCCTTGGGGCGAAGCTGCAATTGTCTGACTCTGGGCTTTCTAGCTGCATAGTATAATGTGTGAGCCTATCTGAGAAACTAGTATCTGCTGAATCATGCTAAGTCATTCTCATGCTCTTACTTTACAAGTGCAAATGCAGCTGGTATTGCTTTCATTGAACCCCTCTTCAGGATCTAATCCTGCAGTATCCCTGTGTTATGGCAAGTATAAAGTTAAAATTTTCTTATGGTTGATGAAAAAGCTACCTCTTTATACATATATTCGGTTTCCCTTTTCACCTCAAGGAAATGAGGTGACTATTGACAGTAGCTACTGATCAACTGCGATGGAAATGAGGTTTCCCGGTAATTTCTCAAGTCATGTTCTTTCTCTTCTTTTGGTTAGATGGGGGACCCTTCTGGTTCAGTGTCCCCACCTCATAGACCAAGAGAGCCATATCCATCAATTATTGATTGGAACCGCTAAATATATCTCCTCTAAATTGGTGGTGCATGTTGATAGTATTTGGTAATCTTTTGGCCAACTAACCAGAGTTCGATCTGAATGGAATCAAATCAGAGAGGATTCTGCTTAGAAACATGACTCGGGTTGGTTTATCTCCTTTCTTTTTTACTTTCGTAACGTTTTAGCCCATGTCTATCCATCGTTCGAATTGACGGCTGACGAAAGAATCAAATAAGGCCGGCGGAGGATTGCGCTAGAAGAGAATGCTGAGCAAAAGATTAGAATCGCATCTCGTCTCACTGTGATGGTCCACTGATAACAGGTTCCTCTTGTTAAATCTGTCGATTCTTAGCAACTTATATAAGTAGTTTAATTCGTAGTCGTTTTCCGGACATTCTTAATTTAGGATTCGTGTCGTGTCTTCGTGCAAGCTTTAGCCTTTAGGATTCAATTTTAAGTTCTAGAAGTTTGTAAAATCATAGGCGGAAATTCTAGCAAACCATTTGTCTTTTTGCCAATTGAGTGATAAACCTTTTCAAAGGAGCAATTAATTTTTAGACATTTTGGGGTTTTGTTAATCAGGTTAAACATTTATAAAGCCGCATTTTAATTCGTAATGGATTTTATAAACGTCAATTTAGGTGAAGTCTTTAAAAAAAGGTAAAGAATGTATATATGTATGTATTAAAAGGCTAATAATTGTACTCGTTTAAAACTCTTTTACGATGTCAATGATTTACGTGCACCACTAAATGGTTTTATTATATGATTAAATTAACAAACTTTGAAAGTATAATAGGTAGAATTTTATTGTTGTGTAACTTTTGAAAAATTTAGAACCATATTGGCAAAGTCCAAAACAATGTAGAAAATTATAATTATATATGAACGGGAATGGTAGAGGGCCGTAAGTAAGTTTGAGCCAATACTAAATGGAAAAATGGTTTTGCATGAATTTTTTTTATTTTATATATATATATATATATATATATATTCTCATATAGTCAGATTAATGTGACCTTTTTCAACAACCGTGACGTGGTTTGCTCATGTGAACGGGCTTTTTTAAATCCTTGATCGGAAGGTGCTTTATTCGGCTAGGGCTAGGTAAGTAGAAGATGATGACCTCGGCCAAAAGACAAAAACAAAAACAAGAAAGAAAAGTATAAGACGATGACGGAGTATTCAAGCGATTCCTTCTCTTTTGGGGTGAGCTTTTATATGCCTAGGCAAAATAAGTGGGAGAATATATTCTAATTCCTATACCAATTCAACATATTAGTGGAAGGCCGTTATATGCTTTATTCGGTCATTATCTAATTTCGGCAACGAAAATGGAAAGTTTATATGAATACGAGGGATGAAATGTCTAATTGGGTCGATATTATAGTTAGGGTAAATTATACTATTATTAACTTTGCTTATAAATTTTATAAAATATATTGGGCACTTTACTTTTTGGAAACATAATATAACTCCCTAGAAAATTTTGGGCGCTAGCTAATATTGGTATTTTCAGGAGGCTGTTTGTTATATTCTGAAAAAATGGGGTCTAAAGATTAAAGGTACTTCACAAAATTTATAAGGATGGTCAATATGATCTACTCGTAGAATTACCATCCGAACCTTTAGTAAGATTTTAATCTATTTTATTTGAAGCTATAAAATATTACACCCAATTGAATTTTTGTTAAATTATCTATTTGAAGTTTGAGATAATTAAAATCACACATCAATATTATCTCCATTGTCATATAAAGGTACTGGGCCATAAACACCTTGGTCAAAAAGGCATAAAAGAAGATACAATTAATTGTGAGGTAATACATTTTAGCAACTTCTATGATATGGTGGTAATTTTGAGAGGATTTTTAATGTTCTATTTATAAATTTCTCTACAATACAACAGCATTTTCCCTTTAGCATTAATTATAGATTTAACATCTTCAAATTGTAGGGCAATTTTGGAATAATCCATATTAATATCTTCTTCGCTTTATGTTAGGTAATAAAATTAAAATCCACAGGAGCTATTTCATACGTGTGCCTTACGTGTGGCATAGAAAGATTGTGATATGCTTTGCAAGTTCTTTTGCTTAATTACTTCATAAATTAAAAGGTAATTACCAAATAATACTTTTATGTTTAATTTGAAGCTCCCGCTTTTCAAAATCTAAATATATTTCATTTAACTATCATTGAGATTTTCAATGATAAATACAAAAAGGGAAAATAGAAATATACTCGAAAACTAGAAGATTTATTTTGATTAATAATATAGATGATGACTATCCTATAAAAGAAAATAAAAACTTTGCCTTCTTACCAAGCTAGAGTTACCTCTTTAGAGAGAAAATTTTAATATATACGATTTTATTTGGATGATAATTCATATTAATGTAAAGTACAAGTAATTTATATATAATAGACATGTTGTAATAATTGGGTGCATCTTGATTCACCAAGTTTGTTACTGAAATTGTGATATTCCTCGAAATATAAGTGGTAGAATAGTAATCATCTGATATCTGTTTGTGTAATGATTAAGAGTTTATTAGAACTCTAAGATAGTATTTGATTGCACAATTTTTTATGGTACTGAATTGGAAAATGTTATGATACCATATTGGGTTTTCAAAATGTATTTGGATCCATGGGATTGGACAAAACTTAATTTTTTGTCTGTTGTATTTCATGATATAAAAAAATTGAAACGGTATAAAAATAAAATCTCTGAATAAGAATTTTGTTTAGTGTTGTTAGTATCATGCATACGAGACATAGTACAAGAGAATTGTATTGTCCAATATTTCTTATACCGCATTATATAATTCTAACAATAAATGCTATCTAAAGTTAAATATAATTATTGGAGAGTACTTCCAAAAGGAGTGACCTCTGGAAACTGGCCAACACAAAAACACATGCCACAAAGTAGGGCACCAACGGGAAGTGGGATGATTATATTTTTTTGTGTTTCATGAGGTGATAAAGCTTTATCTTCATTGTAGAGCATATCATTCATTCATACCTTTTCACTTTACATTATCATACCTTGCCGAGGTATGGCTTCCTCATCAAATGAATCTTTCAGCTTCTTTTTTTTTTGGGGCATGATATTGTCATTTAAACTTACGGTACAAAACACATTGCATAACATAAACTAACAATGATCTTTCCAACGTAGAAGAAGGGCAAAGAGGAGTGAAGAACGCCGGAAATCAGCTGCCGCGGATGCAACTAAAAGTAATGTAAGTAAAAGCAATGGAACAAAGAAGAATCGCCGGAATTGTGCCATTCTTTAGCAACCACGACATGGTTCTTATTGCAATGTACCTGGTTCCTCTTGGATGTCACCTGAAAAAATTTCTTGTTAAATAAACCATATGGCTGATGTAATCTCTTGAAAAAATCTAAGGATGTCTTTCATAAAGCCTTCAACTTATTTGCTTTGACATAAGAGCCTTGTTTGCTAAACCATCACTAGTCTAAAAATCTTAGTTTCGGAATTTACAATGTCTGCCTCCTTCAGGAATTTCGTCTCAAAATCTTACACTCAAATGCCACCCATGTTAGTATTAGTGTCCGAGTCCTTCTATGTTGGATTTATCATCTCCACATTCAACATCATTATTTTCCACTCTGATGAAGAAAGAGCAGAAAAAGAGAGAAATTTCCGCTCCTTTACTCTAGGGTAATTTTTTTTATACTGATTCTACCTTAAAAAGCTAGTTTAGAAATTCAGAAATTTGCCAATATCAGCATTTTAAGTAATATAGTTGTGCTATTTTAGCAATTCAGAATGCCCTTGTAGTCTTGAATTGTTGATAGTTTCCTTGATAGTATTCAGGAAATACGACTATAATTTGCACTTCATTCTATGATGCATTCCTAGATATGATATGGTACAATGTATATATACAATACTTTTGTCACGGACCGTACCGTCGTACCACTATTAATATCAAAATTAAATTTATTTTAAAAGAAATAAGTGAAAAAAAATTTAATAGGTTCGATCACGTTTGGAAATGTTCCGAACCATTTATTGATATGATAGGATCGGTTCCATTGTAACCCCATAGAATTTCCTGCGCATCATATGTAACACCTGAATAAATGCTTCCCGTCAGATACGAAACACCAGATTCTGTGCTAGAAGCATAACAAACTTTGAGAACTTCTTTGGAGGAACATATATGTTGCATCGTATGTAACTGGTTGCACTTACGGAAATCTGATTCTCCTTTGAGTTAGAGGCACTCTTCATGCGCCTGGCTGTGCCAGGAAAGGCTTGAAAGTCATAACCAAGCCGATAAACATTAGCAAGTTCAATATGAAAAAGACCAACTGATCCCCTGCATTAAGAGAAAAAACATATGCTCATGCTATGAAAAATTGCCAAGACGTACTGAGAGGAGCTTTAGATTTTCCAAAATTCACAAAGAGCCGGTCACTATTTGGATCTTTTTTGTTTTTCTATAGCCAAGGGCTGCTTTGAATTTTCAGTAACATATGTTGGTAATGACCTTTGAATATTAGAACATAGGAGGTGATTCGATCAGATGCACATTGAAAAGATAATAAAACAAAACAAGATAGTGAACTTCGTACCTGGAAGAAAAGAAGCAACCTGTCGCTTCTGTGCCAGAGAAAAGCTGTAAGTTTCAGAAGAGGAGAAAGTTATATCTGAGATGTTATTACTGCATTTATAATAGATTACAACCATTTACAGACAAACACCAAATGACCACATTCGACTACCAATAGCCTAACATGAACACTGTTGTGCATGGAACACTCTTTCACTCGTACAGAAAATAGAGAGAGAATATTAAGCAACATAAAGGTTACACAAACGATGTTAATGAGGAACAACGAAGAGATCGTGTGAGTTCTTGAGTTCCATGAAGCAAACCACCCACTACAGATAAGTACACAAACCATTCGCCGTGCATAAAAAAAGAGTTACCCTTTCAAGATCTTTTGAATTATCAAAAAGTAGTACAATCAAGAATATTGCCTGTGGAACTAATTTCAAAATCATATTTTTTGTCATGCTTTATTTGAACCGTTATATTTTAGGAAGGATGCACCACAATCACATTCTGAATTTGTAATATGATTATTAGGGGAGATGCCAAAGTAAAGGCGCTCTTGAAAGTGATGCAAAAACCAAGTAACTGGCTTCTTAACTCTACTACCTTCTATAGACGAAAATATCCAAACACACTGTGAAAATCATATTCAGGATAAGGCCTTAAAATGTGCTAAATTGCTGATGGTGAAATGTCTAGGTTGTAATGCAACAAGAAGCAGGGTTACATTTAACCATTCTATGTATTACAGGTACACTGCACTTACAGGGCACCACCTCCTGCAGGGCCAAAGGCTTTAGAAATGGACATTGCAGTCATAGAAATGCCATTAGCAGCACCTCTTCGGTGTTGTGGCTACAATAAGAATATCAGGTCAGTCAGAGATCTCAACCAAATGTCTGATTGGTCAAGACATGGGAGAAATTCACCAAATAATAATAAAGAAACTTACAACAGCATTGTTGATCAATATAAATATTCCTGTTATGAGAGAAACCTGTAAAATGTTCAATTCATGAGCTGGTTATTGCAAAAAGTAATATTTCTGATAAGTTGATTCACTCAGACATGTTAAACCTTTTTAAACCAACTGCAGGGACATCTTATATCCAGACAAACAACAAAAATGTATCAATTAAAAAAAAGAAAAAAAAGAAAAAAACCAAAACTACTGCCAAGTTAGGAGTACAACAGTGGGTTTTTTGCCTATTTATGTCCTAGAGAAATTCATTAGAGGAACCAATTTCTCATTTTCAATGACTCCTGAGCATACAATCCAAGGTGCCTCTTCATCTAAAACTATTATTTTCCACATGAGAAGAAAGGAAGCAACAGTACTTTCAGCTAATAGACAGAAGCTATCCAACCAAGCAGATGTAAATAATAAAGTCCGGGCCACTGGCAAAGAGTCAAATTATAAATCTCAAAGGAACTGGATGAAAGGTATGCTTAGGAAAAACAATCAAATCATATGTTGACATATTTCTACACATTATATAATGAAATGCTTACAGGCACACCCAATTACATTTTCACAAATAGACCTATTCTTTATATTTTATAATTAAAATTTCAACTGCACTGTATACTGTCGACTCAGTGAAAAGGTTAGTGTAGAATTTTCTTACAGAAAGTGCATTCCTCAACACGGATGCAAGATTTATCATTATATGAAGAATCAGCCCAGTAAGTGTTGCCATGAAAGGGTAAGCTGAGAGCAGAGGAATTGAAAGCGCCTGAGCAGAAACACGAAATCAGATTTAGTAACTTCCTACATATATACAATAAGCAAAACAAGAGTGGGGAGTATGAATTTCAAAGATGACAGAACATTACAGCTGACAACCGTGTGACCATTATTGGCCCAATAATCTTCTCAATCCATGGATAGAGCAAAAGTTGAAATAGTAACAGGCCTAACCCTGCATACATGTTCTCATCATCAGTTAAGCTCTGGAATATAAGGTAATTAAGCTAAAAATTTTCCCTGAAGCTTAAGATAATTGGATAAACAACAGCTTGTAACAGTAAATTTGTTAACAAGTAGAAAGCATGTGAATGAAAATTAGATATTTCAGGACAAAAGGTAAACAAGTTGCTCCATTTCCTTTAAGATGCCAATCATTTCAAAATTTTGAAGGAAAAGCGATCTTTCTTGAATCAAAGCACACCACCAGTGTGTTATAGATTTTTCCGTTGCAAACTTCAAAATGATTTGGATTAACATAGCAAAAAGTTTATGAACAAACACACCGATGATCAGACCAGAGGTCATCTTAACATTTTATTTCTCTCTTCTTTCAAAAATTTTAAATGCAAAAAGCAAATGGTTCATAGGTTTACGTAATAAGCACCTGATATTGTTAGGACTTCACCAACATCTTGAGATGTAAAGCCAAGGCCCCCATGTTCTTTATCACTGACTGCCCATAGTGAAAAAATCTGTGTGCTAACTTTACCGGGGTCAGAATCAGAATATAGACCAATGTAGTCATTGTATGTTTCAGATTCCATTTGTTAAGAATAATGGATACAACAAAAAACAAAGGTCACTCTAGCAAAGACAGTAAACTTTCATATGAAATAGTATTGTTGATACAATATGATTGTAAGAAATTACAATGTTATTAGTACCAGTTATTAGAATTTAATTATGAAAAGATGCAAAAATATTTCTTTCAGGCCATGTTTAGACATCCATACAGAAGTCTAAATAAGTTTGTATCCTCTTCTATGTAGATACACATTGTGAAAGTCAAGGGCAGCATCGGGTATATAAAGCTGCACTGTTTTATACCATATATGAGGCTCGGATTTGGTTGGACAATATAAGTCATATCCTGGAAACAAACAAAAATTCAACCTGTTTTGCTTAATATGCCATATCACTTCGCATTTGGTTCTGTCCCCCACTTATCCCATCCCATCCAATTCATCCTATTCATTTTAATGATATGAATGATTAAAAGTAGCCTTATTAATTTTGTAATAGCAAAATTATGTTAAATAGTGATAATCATAGATTCTAAAGTGTAGATGAGGAAGTAGGGTATGTATACAATATCAAAGACAGTAGAGACAGGTGATTGAAGATGAGATAACCTCACCTCCGAGTAGGCAATCTCTTGAAGTGAAAAGACACAATAAACAATTATGGCTGACATCAAGGGCCAATTCTTAAGAAGGCTATCCTGGTCAGGTGTTTTTGGTTCTTCAACTTCTCTCGCATGTTCCCTCCAGCAAGATGCATTAGTTGATTTGTCCACAATAGGGGATCCCTCATTTTTATCAACAATGCCTCTATGCATGTGAAGAGTTTCCTGCATCACAATAAAGGTTGCACGATTACCAGTGACTTTTTAAGAAATATAACATCTCACTCGTGACTGGGGGTTTGATTTTCTTTTTGACAAATTGTTAATCCACAGAAACAAATGAAGAAAGGGCATGGTGTTTATAGCATGTTCAGCTAGTGCCTTGATCTTACCAAAACTTGCATTTTAATCTTGCAAACAGGGCTTAGGGTTAAAACAAGATTGCTAGTATGTCACTCTACTTTTCTCCTAGTAATATTTCTATTGAAAAGATAGTTAGCTTCAATTACATCATCTTATGGGGTGCTTTATAAGTGCAAAAGCATCGTGACAAGCATAGCAATTAAAACTTACAGGTAGCCACCAACAAGCAATAAATACTCCCCCAGCATAAATGGATATTACAAGGCATGGCAAGAAGTAAGGAAATCTGCAAAAATCACAGGCATGTGAGATGGGACAATAATAAAGTTTTTTGTATAATAAGCGAGGCAGACCAAAAGATATTTTGTGACAGACTGATGAACTTGTATTGATATACCTCCCAAAGATAGAGCTTTGTGTGAACAAATTTGGATACTTTTCTGCAGGCTATTATCATGTTATCAGTAATAGCAAGAAGAACGTCAGAAATTTATAATGTTTTCGAGAGTTAGCAAGGAAAAGACAGAAAAGAATCATGAAATAAGAAAAATTATAATTTCCCAAATCTTTATTATCAGAAAAAAAACCTAGAGCCTTCTAAATAATTTATAATGTTTTCAAGATTTAGCAAGGAAGAGACAGAGAAAACAATCATCAAATAAGAAAAATTATAATTTTCCAAATCTTTATTATCAGAAAACAACCTTGGGCCTTCTAAATAATCAAGTTGATCAGATACAAGCAATGGCAGGGTTCATAGATCCTAATTCCCACCAAGATAACACCTTAGGTTCAGTAAAGTTAAGTAGTAAGTATTAAAACACTTATTATATGTACAAGTTGAAACTTTTGATCAATTAGTTGTGTTGCCAAATTAAACAAACCCTTCCACTTGATGGGTTTCAATAAAAAATCTAAATTCATGATGAGGGGAGTCCTAAGAAATAAATGTTTGATCACATATCATATCTATAGGCTAAACTTTCAGATTAGATGCTTGTTGAGCTTTGAAAAAATTTATAAGCTTTTTGGATTGTCTTCATTTTTTAAAAAATTGTATCTATATATATTTGAATCTGGCATTTCAAGAACTACCTGATCTATGCTTTATCTGTTCTGTATGTAATTCAAGAGAAAAAAATTTTTAAAAAATATTTTATTCATTGAAAGATGAAATGGTCTGTTTATTTGTAAAATTAAATAAATGAAATAGAAAATAAGTCCAATTTTATAAGAATTTGTTAGCTATTTAGTTTTATAAGAGGGTCATATCAGTACTTATACGTTCATCCTTTTGATATCTTATTAGGCAAAGCACCAACACAGTTTAAGAGATGAATATAAGACAATCCAAACATAGCATGAACTTCCATGTCAACTGGCAGCACCCCACCCCAAAAAAAAAAAAAAAATTATTTAATTAACGGAAAAAAAAGATGTAAGAACTTTTCTGCTTTAGATGGAGATGGACTGAAGGTAATAAGGTTGTATTTTGTACTTGTGCAAGAAAGCCTCCAATGGCGGGTCCAATTATGAGTCCTACACCTCTCGATGTACTAACCTGAGGAAAAGCAATTAATTATAGGCCACATACTGGGAACAACTTGGGTTACAAAGCTAAAACAAGCCAGACAATGGTTCCTTACAACTGACAGGGCAAGAGCCTGATGTTCCTGTCTGCATACTTCTGAAGCATATGCCTGAAAACAGAATCTCAAGAGAAAAGACAGAAATTAAATATTTGCACTTGACAATATGAGCAGATACTCCAAGGCACAAACTAGAATACTAACAGATTTTCATAAAATGCGATTCATGATGGACAAGTAAGATATCCACTGAGCTAAGGGCAACAGAAACCATACCCTAATGGTGCCAAGGAGACTATTGAAGCATCCAAGAAGAAATCGGGTAACAATGGCCATCCAGAAGCTTGTACTGAGGCCAAATAAAATGTTGAGAACAACCCTGTTAAAAACGTATGTTGAAAAAGCCTGGAAAATTAGCAAATCAATTGTGAAATGAAGAGGCACATATAGATTAAAGAACATGGCTCACACTGAAAATGTCCCAATCATTATGACTGGTCTTCGACCATATCGATCAGCTACAACTCCCCAGAAAACAGATGTTAAAGCTCTTCCAACCATGAATGAAGAACCTATAAAAAGCATCTGTATTAGAAGTACTTGATTTAAATCCATGTCTGGATATTAGCGCCTAAAGCCTAGGAAGATATATAAAATGAAATTGATGAAAACTTGTTACCAACAAAGCCAGCATAGAAGCCAATATCTTCTTCAGTTTTTGCAATACGAAAGTCTCTGATCTGAGGATAAATGCACATTAGTAATTGAAAATGCAATCAGGAAGTAGCATGCAACAGACTTTATGCCTCAAAATCATGTCTTAGGATGGTTACTACTGAACAAGCCAATCATCTTCTATGCAGCCAATATGTAGGCATCAGGACACTAGTAATTGAACGATAGTAAAACATACCATGAAGTACAAGAAAGGAAACAGGGATTGTGTCGGCAAAGCTGAAAAATCAGAAAAGGATGATCACTTAGCATAATTTGCAAATGCATTTACAAATGAAAAATTAAACCAAACACCAAATTAGACCAAACCTGCACTGAGACTACAATTTGTAATGGATTCAATAGAAAGAATTTGCTACATTCTTAATAATTGTGCAGAGATTGTCACTCCTAGAGTTTCACTCTCTAACCAGAAATAATTACCATCACATGGTGTGGGAAAACAAGAGTTTCAGTGTAATGGTGAAAAGGTCCATACATACATTAAGTCAAAATAAAATTGGTCCTCAAAGCTTTTTCAATGCACCTCTTCGCAAGTCTCAACCTAAACTCTCAAAGTAAATATGCCAAGCATATTTAATTGCCGTTCCAAATGTATCTATTGCGGATTGCATCCAACTACGCAGGAGAACTGAACTATCTAACCAAAAACTTATAGTTCGATGATATAAGAAAATTTCATGAGCATCTATCTATAGAGATGATTGCATGAAAGCTGCAATTGAGCTACCTCATTGATGACTACTCAAAAATCTTAATCAGTGTTGAGTAACAAATATAAAACCCCGCACCAAATTTATTCAACTCAAGCTTTAAGCTAAAGTAGTTGTGGTGCTAACTTGACAGATTAGATTAGTCAAGTGATATTTTTTCAGGGAAAAGAACAAAACCACCAAATCGAAAGACATATTAGATTCAGAAACTTTAATCAACGTTGCTACTGATGGATCAAACACGTTTAGTAGATACAATTTGCTTGTGCATAAGATTTTGCTGAAAATGGGTGTTCTGCGACCATGTTTTGTATTTATGTGTATCTGATTTCGAGACATCCATGATAAATACACTGGTGAACAAGATGAAACGGTGCGCATGAATATGATATGAAATGACTAACCGGTGCAGAGAGAGACAATCCAAATATAGGATAAGTCCTTATAAGGAACACCTCTCCTTAGTTCCTTGAGACAATCGACCTGACAACCTGGACAACCATTATAGTACTTCTTCTTCTCCACAAGTGGACTTCGATCCTCCTCCATTCTCATGTTCAAATTCAACTGAAAAGTTCTACTTGCGTAGTGAAATTTGCTTGTGAGGAGTTGACGAGGAGTTCTTATAATACAAACAGCAAACCCAACAGTAACTACACCGTGATTTGGAAAAAACAATTAATGAGGGAAAAATAACCAATACGACACGCGAAACTAGACATGCCCCGGGTCCGCAAATAAAGGACCCGGAATCGCCCTGCTCCTATGGCAGGGTGGGTAGGATTCGGGGACCCGCTGGGTCACAGGCGGGTCCACCACAGTCTAGACCCTCAACAAAAAGATTGAAAAATAACAAAATAAAAACTATGTTCTTTACATATTGCATTAATCGTACCACTAATTTTTAAGAATAAAATATTTTAACATTTAAAATACAAAATTATAGATTTTTTTTGAAAAAATCAAATACACCATCTATATTACATAGTAATACGGTTGGCTTTTTGTAAGTGTGAGGAAGACATTATACCTTATTTCATGTATATATATATGTAATTAGAGAAAAAAATTACAAAATATAATTCATTTGACATTTTTTTATTGCTCTGAAGGTGCTTATGTACCCAAATTTCAGAATCAAACCATTGTGGTTCATATATATTTTATTTTTTTTTATAAAATATTTAGTGTGTTCGTTAATATTAATTGTCAAAATGCGATGTCAACTTTAAGTAACTAGTAATTTTGTAGCAATTTTAGAAAAATGTTTGGGCCCATATAATTTTGAAAAATTCTATATTTACCTATGCATTTCGAACAACACCATTTTCAATTTTCTAATTTCTGAAAATAGTTTGTTCTAGTATACATACTATATTTGCATTCGAACAAAATTGTAAAGACTACTCATCTTGGGTTATGTCGAGAGTGCCTATTGTAGTGCTTTTTCCCGATGAGTTGTAGTCGCTGAAGTATTCATCTTCCTCACTAATCACCACAGCGATTTCCTTATAGTCGTCTTTTTGCCTTACTCCAATCGTTGACATAAGTTACCGCCTCAATCGTTATTCAAGTCATACGTGCCTTGTGGTCATTCGATATATTATGAAATATCCTAACCTTCCACCTAAGTTAGAAATTATGTTTAGACAAACTAAAAAAAATCGAATGAATTATAAGGTGTAATTAGACAAGTTGATATAATTAGATTAGTAATTAATTAAGTTGAAATTTGATATTTCAATTCCTAAACCCCTAAACATGTTATTAAAATGTTTAGAGGATTCTTTAACCCTTAAACGTTAACATGAATTCCAATTCTTAAATCCTTGTAAAATTTGAGTTTACTTGTATCAAAATATCAGTTTTTAAACCCAAACTCAAATTAAATATCATTTTGGTCTAAATTAAATTCCTAAAGTAAGTTCTTATTTTAAGTTATTAATTTGTAACTTATTAATTTTAAAATCATCTTCTCAATATTCTTAGAACTAAAGATATTAATCTAAAAGTTCTAAACCCAATACTTTTATTTTAAAATATCATAATTTTAATCCTTATCCTTCCTTTTATTCTTTCTTTCCCCTACCTTCTTCTTTATCTTCTTTTTTCCTTCTCTCTCTCCTCTCTTTCTCTCTTTCTCGTATCTATTTCTTCTTCTTCTCCTTCTTTCATTTTCATTTTTCTCCCTTACAGTTCAATCATGAATCTCAAATTCAAGAAGAGAAAAAGAGGAATCAAAGTAGAAGATGAGATAGGAGAAGAAAATCAAAGTTTGAGGTAGGCCAACAACATGAGAAAAAAGGTCTAAGTTGTATGATCCTGCTTAAAAGCTAAGTATTATTGTTTTATGTTGTTTTGATTGTTGATTATGCATATATATATGAATTGATATTAGTTATAAGTAGAGTTTATGATAATATTGTAGATGAATGAATTGATGAAGTTATGAAATGTTTAAATTTGGATATGAAGTTTGGGAGCTGTATGATGATAGGGATGTGGAGTTTATGCGTATTTGATATTGTTAAGGGTATGTGTTGAGTTTTATGATGCTTTTGTGGAGTATTAGTTGAAGTAGGATGTGCAAAATTTGATAAAAATGGAGTTTGAAAACAGGGGAAGTTCATAACCCCTTCAAATCTGTCAATCACAGGCGTAACTATGCCCTCATAGGGCTCGGGTTGGGTTATTTTTGGAAGTCACGAGGGTGATTCCGCCCATACTGGCCTATAACCTTGATATTTTTAAAAATCATAGGCATAACGCAACCCTTAGTAGCCTCTAATCTTGGTGTTTTCAAAAATCACGGCTGTGAGTCTGCCTTTGCTATCCTCTAGTCCCTGTATTTTGATCATAACTTTTTCATACGAACTAGGATTGAGGTGATTCAAAAGGCTATGGAAATCTTAAAAAGAGATCTACAACTTTTATGTTTTAAGTTTTTGCAAATTCAAAAAGTATCAAGGTCGACATTTTATTTTATTTTCTAGCTACTATGTTTTCTAAACAAAGTTAAAAACTTGTGTTTCTTTGTTAAGTGTGTAGTTAAGTATAAAATGAATCTTTTGAGCTAAAATGAAATAGATAAATGATATTTGATGTGTTATACTTATTGAATGATATAATTAAGCATGAGTTTAGTAAAATTATAGATTTAATAGATAATTTGATTACACATATAGAAACTGGATATAAAACGAACCTAGTTAATAACCTAGGTTCACCTTGGCTTAATGAACTTGAATGAACTAAAATGAATTAGATTGATTAAGTATAATAATTTTGACTAAGATTAAGTTAATATAAACTTAAGGTAATATGAATCTTAGTTATAAAATGAATTAGTTAATAATCTTAGTCTAACTTGACTAAATGAGCTTGAAAAAGTTAAAATGGATTAGATTGATTAAGTTTGATTAACTTAGTTTAGTAATTGGATTAAATGATTAACTCTAATAAATTTGATTAGGATAAAGTTGAAATGAGTTTAATAGATAATAATTGGATTAAAATGATATGTTTGGATAACCTTAGTATAACATAAGGAATGTGTTGTTTCAAATGTCTAATTTCTTAGGAAATGAATATTTTTGAATATGAATGCCTTGTTGATTGCTTTTGTAACAAAATACTATAATCAAAGTGAAAAGAGATACTTTGAGAGACAAAGGAAAACTGTCTGTATTTTTGCGGGGCGGTCTTTGCAGCCATAGCGGGGTTCCAAATTAGTGTCTGATCAAATAGGATAATAAAATGAGTTTGATATAAATGGATAATTATACTAGTTTCTCATATGAGTTTAATTCTTGAATTTATAGATATTAATATATGTTCTATCTTCTGAGTTGACTTTTAATTTACTTTCTAAGGCTATTTGGATTTCAAATATAATGTATGCAGTAACTTATGCGTTGGATGCTAGGGTAACCATACTGAAATGAATTAAAGCTTAAAGACGGCCTAATTAATTGAGTATTGCTTATGTTTGTGCCATTGAATCCAGTCCAGGGAGCGGCAACCTTATCCCAGCGGACACGGTAGTTTAGGCACTTAGGCCACCATCTACCATGATGATGGTATGCCATAATGCCATGGCAATTCTTATGTTGCTCGGCGGGTAGCCGATGGGGTATATGATATCGGTGTAACGTTTGCTTAAGCTTAGGGTGATATAACATGGTTTAGTTCACGTTTACGAGACCGATTGAACTAGATGATGTTATTGACTAAGACTAAGTAAAGAGTGTGTAACCGCTGTAAACCTTAGAGGATGCTACTTTTCTTTATTGATTATATTATCTAGGAGATATAGGTATTCGGGCTACCTATATCAATCCCTTGAGCGTCGTGTGGTTACTTAGGACCCCTAATTTCCTAATGGCTTGTTTTGGAGTCTGAGTGCTTTAGTGTTGATTTGTTTACTTTAAAGAAAAGATGATAACTTGTTCATTTGTTGCATTGCATTTAGTTAAGCTTGTATGTCGCTCCATCTATGATTGTGTTACTATATACCGAGCTTCGACTCGTTTTTGTTGTTGTTATTGGCTTTTTCAAGTATTGTTGATTGGATGACGGTGATGCTATGTGATGAATGATGATGATATTGATGTTGTTGATGATTAGATGAAGATGATGATGCTGTTGATGATGAAGTTGTTGTTGTTGAATGATGTTGGTGATGACGATGGTGTAATTGATGATGCTGATTATATTTAACTCGGGTATAGGCGATCCGGGAAGTTTGAGAGAAGGAGTGAGTGAAGTAGGGCCAATGGATTTATTTTTATTGTTTTTATTTTGTTTTAATAGCTGGATTTATATTTTCAAGTTGTAATATTCTTTTCAAAGGCCTGGTGATGCCCATTTGTTTATAAATATTGATCTACTCAGAAGAGTAGATTATAAAATGTTTTTGCAAGATTTTGTTTCTTAGAAAATTGATTTCCTCTGGTAGGAGTAAAACCCTTTTATTATGTTTTTTTTTATAAAAGTTTGGTTTCCTGAACTAAATCCAATTGCATTAGAAATCTAAACAAGTGATTTCTATAATTAAAAGTGGATAGTAATGTTCAATATAAACATATCATTCTAGGAAGCCTGAGCGTATAATACATTTAAGTATTATATGTGGCAGTAATCCCTTCATTAAATTTAGGGCGTTAAATATTACCTGCACAACTAAATACTTGCTTTGCTACAAATGTAGAGGCTAGAGTCGCAAGCACCTGTCTTACCATGCGGGATAAAATTAGGAATGTTTTTTTATGATGTTTCCACCATAAAATGTCAAAGTCCCTCACACTAGTGTTATCACCAAACTCAAATTCTGTGTGAAGGTATCTATCAATTTCGGTACATTTTGTACTGCTGCTTTCACCTTTATACTTTTTCCGAAAACCTTAAGTCAATAAAACTTTAGGAAACCTTAATAGCTTAGATCCGGCAATCCCGTGTTCTCAAACCATGAAGTCGATATATGAGTAAGAAATGTAGGTTGGCTCGTGTTAATATTAGAATGCTTAACAATATTAGATGAGTGGATTTTCGACTTATTTCGAGTCCGATCGGATACAGATCTTAAAAAGCGTGTCCCGGGCTCAGGATATTAAATATATGATATTAGTACTGTTAGATTCGTAATTTCATAATATTTCTAAATATATCAGTTATATGATTTTTCGAGTTATAGAAGTTGCGGTTATAACCTTTTTATCGTATTTTCATTACTACAGATAATTTAATTGTCTAATCAACTTTTTGCTTTCTTTCACACTATTCATCAAGTATAACCACCCATATCCTATTCTTACATCCTTACAACCTATTCTTACACTCTTACATCATTTTCCTTCCATTTTCTTTTCCAATACAACTTTTATTACTTAAGTTACATATTAAATTTGAAAGTTATTACACAAAACAAATCAAAACACTTCCCTCTCCCCTCTCTCTCTCAAACCGGTGTGCCACAATTTGTTTTGTTTTTCTCCTATTAAATAATCACACAAAACCCTAATCTATTCGCTGTATAATATCTTTTCCACGTTTCACTTTTTCATTTTTCTTCATTTCTCACAAAACAAAGTTTTTCTCTCCTCTCTCTCCCTCTACTCTTGCCGTGAGCCCCTTCCCACACACACACAAACACAAATTTTCTTTAAATCTTCTTACTCCACACATCCAAATAGGTAATAGATCTTAATCCTACCCCACTAAAACATGTAATGGCAAGATCATACATGTATGGTTCCACTAAAATCCCCATGAGTTTTAAGCCAGGGATGTGAAAACACTTAAGCATGAGATCATTACCATCACAATGTTATAAATCTTGAAATCTAATTTATCTTGCTAATATTTTGCTATATTATTGTTATATGTTGTTCATATAGAAATTTTGTGCATATATTTTCATTTTTACTCTATATACATATTTTCATTATTGTATTACATTCATAACATGAGTATTATAATAGCTCTATTTGTTTAAAGTAGTTAAAACGACATAGCCACTTGTTTTACATGCATGAAGGATTTGCTACATGATAGTCTTGGTGAAGGTGTTGATCAAAACTCAAGATCCATTTTGTTTCTATCAAAAAGTGATTTTAAAATTCGGATCTTGGGAAAGAACCATTTAGAAAACATATTTTCCAACATTAAAATGAAGGTTTTACATGTAAAATGAAGGGCTTAGGTAATGAGTATCATAAAGTAGTGATTTTTATAAGTTGATCATGGTTTTACTAAGAGAAATTTTCAAAACAGGAAAATGATTATAAAAGTTAAGTTAGATTTATGTTTCAACACCAACAAAAATGTTGAAATTCGTAACTAGGGAGAAATGCCAAGAAAACACTTATTTTCGAACCCTAAAACAAGAGTTTTATTAAAGAAATGAAAGCCTTAGGGAGTAGGTTTGATTAGGACTTAATTTTAGAAAGAATAAATGAGTTTTTCACAAGAAACAATCTCAAAAACAATTTTCCAAAATTCGGATATAAAAATGACCCCTATTTAAACAGCTATTTCCAAATATCAAAATGAGTATTTTAATGGAAAAATAGAAGCCTTAGGGAATAGAAGTAATAAAGACTTGATTTTTATAAGAGTAAATGTGTTTTTTCAAAGTAGAAACTTAAAATAAAGGAAATGTTTTCCAACTAAGATCAAATAATATTCTCCTTTCAAAAAATTGTGCAAAATTCGTCATTAGGCAAGACTTACCTTAAAACATCTATTTTCCAACCTTTAAATGAGGAAATTTATTAAGATAATGAGGGTATTTGGTATTCGGTATATAGATTATCAAGGCCTCATCATAGTAAAAATATGCATGATTTTCAAAGGAGTAAAGCTAGTTTTCTCAAACAAGTGTTCATGACATTATTGCAAAGTGAAAATTTTTGCAAAATTCATTTTAATAAAAAGTCATTAAGGAATTACATGTAGATAATTCATGTCATGACATTCATGATCATATCTTGTAGATATTGCATGTACATATGCTCTACTTATTAGGAATAATGCAAATATCGTAAAACAATTTTGGAATTTCAAATTATAGTTACTGATCATATCTGATTTGAATATTTTGAGACCTAAATGTTTTCAAAATTTAGTGATAACATCATAAATAGATAGATTTTTCAAAGTAGATAGAAATCGATAGCTCATTTGCGAAATTTCGAGTTAAGATGACCAAGTTATGGCCGTTTTAAGTTGGAATTTCCAATTACCACGGAAATTACGAATTTAAAGAGTTTTAATTGAAAAGTTGGAATTAGTTATGGTATGAAATACTCATAGGGGTATTTCTTTCGTTCAGGTGATTTTGGAATTGGGGGAAATTTATGTTTCTGGATCACTATCATTAGAGACCGGAGACAATGGCCGAGTGAATTCACTATCTTTAAATTATATACTTGTGATTGTACTTGTAATGTTAGTGGCATTAGAATTAAGGTAAGATAAAAATTTTGACTGTGTGAATATGAGTTCTACTTGGGTGAATTGATGATAAGAATATTGAAATGAGCTTGTTGTAAATATTTGTATGATTTAGTATAGAATTGAAGTGTCTGCAATATCTATGATCACTCATAAATTGTTAAATTAAATGCGCTATGATCTTATAATAAAATTGGTCATGCATACCATATGTGAGTCATATTGCATAAGTTATCATACCTTTGTGGGAATAAGGCATAATAATTGGGCAACTAGGGGCCTGTAAACTCGAATGTTGGTGTAGGGGCAGTAATTGAAAATGTGTGTAGGTGGGCACCTGTATCAACCACCATATAAATGAGAAAAATTGAAATCTTTGGTCGTACGGGCCTGAAACACCTAACCCTGAATGGAGGGCGCAAATCCATTCAACATAAGATTTCCATATGGTCTTATGTATTATAAGCTCACGTGCTTGTGCATTTCATATGATTGTTAATATAACTTGCCTGGTATATATATTACTTGTTGAGCATTTAATTTTGGGAAGTGGAACTCACTAAGCTAGCGTAGCTTACACCCCCAGGGTTTGTTTCTAATGCAGTTGCCATACTTATGGCTACGTCTTCAGACTTGGCCAAATCAGGTAATGAGAGACTAGGAGTTATCTCCTTAGAAGTTTACGATTGGTTGTATAGTTTTTAGTAGCGAAACTAGAAAGATCAAGTGTTACCAAAAAGATAATACCTAAACTTATGTGTAGCAGGAGAATGCCCTTTAATGCTTTGGAACTAATCCTGAGATATATGTGGTTTATATTTTTATGCTTATCCTATCATATTGAACTATCTATCTCCAATTATTTATGTATTCTATTGTCGTAAAGGAACGCCTTGCATACTAGTACAAAACTTTTGAATGACTGTGATAGTAATTCTTAAGTCTCGTTTAGCATGCGGCAGAATGTTACGTTTAGGATACCCTTTGGGGCATGATAGTAATACTCCTCAAGGAGTCCATAAAGACCTTCGAATTTGTGATGTGGGTCTAATACCTATGCAATATTATATATCATTGGGATGTGATGATACTACGAAAGCTACTTGCATGTCATGTCCTGCACACTTAACTGCAATATACCATTGTATTGGAACCTGGCTAATATGCCTACAATATTAAGTGCTTCAAGCATAAACAAATGAACACTCAAGGAATACACCGAAGAAAATGTCTTTGTACAATCATAAAAAACTTTCAATACAAAAAGCAAATTAGAACATGTAACCCAATCAGTAGGATGCAAAGGTATGTTTGTCATGTGTATAAGAGCAAATTGGCATAACAATTCTTTATAGTCGATCGTACTCATAAAAAGTTGGTAAGTTGAGTTCCATCTGCGCACCACATTTTTTTTTTTTGAAATTTCCTAGGTCTCACTCCTTATTGGAGACAGAAATTTCTCCATGTTGTATTTACTGATGGATTGGTTGCACTATTTCTAATCGAGTTTTAATAAATTAATTCCTATTACCTCTTTTGAAACACCATAAACCTTTACCTAAGTTAGAAATGGAGTTTAGATAAATTAGAATCAAATGAATTATATGATGTAAATAGACAAGTTGACATAATTAGATTAGTAATTAATTAAGTTGAAATTGAGATTTCAAATTCCTTACTCCTTAAACATGTTATCAAAATGTTTATTGGATTCCTAAACTCTTAAAATTTAGCCTAAATTTCAATTCCTTAATCCTCATAAAATTTGAGTTCATTTGCTATTATAAAAACATCAGCTCTTAAACTCGAACTCAAATTAAATATCATTTTGATCTAAGCTAAATTCCTAAATTAAGTTTAAAACACCCTAACCCTTACCTAGTTAATTTAGAGATAGTTTAATTAAATAGTAGAACATGAATGGACAAATTGATTAACTAAATAAGCAAATAGTTAATTTGAGATTTGAGAATTTATGTTTTCTTTTTAAAATGTCTATTTTCTTCAATTAACAATTTTATTAATTAAATTGTTCAATTTTGATTTTATTCAAATTCCTTTTATTCCAAATTCAAATTCCTAAATCTCAAAACAAATATTTTAAATGTTTTGAAAACTCCTAAACCCTTAGATTTTAGTTATCTTCTATTTTATAAAGTCTTTATAAATTTTTGAAATCAATTACTTACTTAAAAATATCAGTTTTAGACATAAACTCAAATTCAATATCCAATTTTGATAAATTAAACTTTTGAACTGTGTTTTTATATCAAATTATAAATTCCTAATATATATGTTCTTAAATTATTTTCAAATTAGTTTTGATACTTAATATAATTATCTGAAAAGTTTAAACCCTAAACCCTTATTAATAAATATCTTAAAATTTTACCTTTAAATATCTTTTATCCTTTTGGATTTTTCTTGGCTGCTCTAAGCCTTTTCTCTTCCTCTCACTCCATTGATATTTTTCTCCTTCTTCTCATTCTCTTTAATTTTTCCTTTTCTTTCTTAAATCCAAACCCAAATCTCAATTCAAACAAGATTATAGGAAAAATCAAAAGTAGAAATCAAGATTTAAGATAGAAGAGCAAGATTGAAGTGGAGGATTTAAACTAGAAGAAGTGGTGGGAAAAGACTAAGATGTTGGGTTTGCCTAAAAGATAAGTTTTCTTGTTTTCTTTGTTTTAGTGGTTGATTTTGCTTGCAAATATTGTATTAGAGCTAGATAAATGTAGATCTTGTGATAGAACATGTAAGTTAGTAAAATATAATCATGTATGTTAGAAACCTAAATATATGCACGATTAGGTAGACTAAGTGTTTGATGAAATGATTTGTGGTAATGAGATGTAAATATGTATATAGTAGTGTGTAGGAGACTAGATTATGCATGTTTATGCTTATAACAAGTTGTTGTTGTTGATATATGATGGATTAAGTAGTTGAAGATTTGTGTAAAACACAAAGGAAAAACGCATGTGGATCCCCTTGTTTATCACGACCATTACATGGCCCGTGATCTCCTCAGCATAAATCATTTTCAAACATAATGGCTTGATCATGGCTGTGATAAAAAGCATGATCTCCTCTGATCACATTTTTCTCCTTGATTACGGGTGTGACAAGGACTGTATCGAGCTTCACAGCCCCCAAAACGATCGTTATAAGACAAATGATGGAGATCACATACCCCATAACGAACGCGATGGTGTAGGTGATGATGATCATGGCCCCCATCATGATGTGATCTATCCCCTAGAGCTATTCATAAAGAAGAAAAATAAAAAGAAAGAAGAACGAAAAATAAAATGAAATAGATAAATGATAGTCAATATGATGTGTTAATTAAATGATATTATTAAGCATGAGTTAGGTGTATTTATAGATTTAAAAAATGATTTGATTAAATATAGAATTAGATATAGAATGAACTTAGTTAATAATCTAAGTTCAACTTGACCTAATGAACTGAATGAACTAATATGAATTCGATTCAATAGATTTAATCATTTTGGCTTAGTAACTGAATTAAATGTTTAACTCTAATCAATTTGACTAGGATTTAGTTAAAAGGAGTTAATAGTTAATAATTGATTTAAGTTAATGAGATAGGATAACCTTAGATTAACATGGTGAATATGTTGTTTCAAATATATGTTTAATTTGAATATGGATGTTTTTGGTATATGAATGTTTTGATGATGTTTATATAATAAGAGACCATAATAAAGTGAAAAGAAATACTTTGAAAGAAAAAGGAGAACTGTCCGTATTTTGATGGGGTGAGATTTACAACTATAGCAGGGTTCCTAATTAGGGTCTAATCAAGTAGGTACTAAAATGAACTTGAAGTAAATAGATAATTAATTTAGTTTCTTATATAGTTTAATTATCTTAAACAAATATTTGAGTTTGGTTTCTAGATCTTCTGGATTATCTTTTGAGATGACATTTGAGCCTATGTTTGAATTTCATATAAAAGGTATGCAGTAACTTGTGTGGTGATTGTTATGATAGGTATCCTAAAAATGAATTAAAACTTAAACTCAGCTTAATAATTGATGAGTGATGGTTGTGCATGTGCCATTGAATTTGGTTTGGGGAGCGAAAACCTTGTCCGAGCAAACACGATAGTTTAGGCGTTTAGGTTTCTCGTTATGATGCAATGACTTCCAATAGGTGGCTCAGTGGATAATTAATAGGGTGTATGGTATTGGTGTAACATCTACTTAGGCTCGAAAAGAAGTAATATGATATAGTTCACGTTTTATGGGGACGACTGAATATATGATGTTATGGACTAAGATGAGTAGAGTGTGTGCAATAGCTGTAAATCCTAGATGAGATTACTTTATCTTTATAAGAGATATAAGTATTCGAACTGTTTATATCAACTCTCTGAGCAGCTGTAGTTAGTCAAGACTCCCCAGATTCTTGTCTTAAGATAGTCGCCTGCGGGGGCTACCGGCACGCTCCACCATTACTGCGGTGGCAGGCTAGGGATGGTAAATCATTTCCTAAATTGTTTCGGAGTGTGAGTGCTGCAGTGTTGATTTGTTTATTTTAAATTAAAGATAAGAACTTGTTGTTTGTTGCATTGCATTTAGTTAAACTCGTGTGTCTCTCCGTGTGTACCTGTGTTACTGTGTACTAGGCTTTGGCTCATTATTGTTGTTATTGCCTTTTTCAAGGTATTGTTAATTGATGTTGATGATACTTTTTATGATAATGATGAGGATTGATGACAATGGTGTTGATTTAATGAAGACAATGTTGGTGATGATAAGGATGATGTTTACATTATGGGCACTACCTAAACTTTATCTAAAAATTCAATTAACTATTTAAACTTTTAGTCAATTTACTACCTAGATTTAGTTTTCGTGTCCAAAAAGCTACCTCAGCTAACTCTGTCCGACTCCGTTTTCTTAGTTAAAATTAATGACCTATGCTTACTTGACACGCGTCTTTCTCCTCCTTCATCTTCTATTTCTCTTGTGAACCCCCCTTTCTCTCTCCTTTTTGCTTCTCTCTCTAAAACCAACAACAAGCACCACTCTCTCTCTATCCGTTGGTCCCAAATACGTAAACCATGATAATTAAAACCGACAGGACCCATGATCACACCAAGAACATATAAAGCCTATCCACTACGCTCCTTGTCTTAGAGGATGTTTAAAAAGAACACTCTCATAAAAACAAATAGCTTGTCTATCTGGTCTGGTTTCTTACATATGGGAACTGGACCACGAGCCCGTTCTTTTAAGTGGTTCAATAAAACAGGAAAAAAAAATCACTTTAGTCGTTTTAATGAATCTCTAAGTTTTGATCTTTTGTAAGTTTTTTTTCCTTGTTTTTCATGTTTTAAACTACTTTTCACTTGGTTTTGTCGGTTCAGATATATGTTGGGTGGTGTTGTGTTTAACTTAGTTATATGGGTAGACTAATGATCTCTCTCTCTCTCTCTCTCTCTCTCTCGTTTAACTTTTGATATATATATTTTTTTAATTTTATGATGTTGGAAGGATTTAATGACTCTCATTGTTACCTTATAAGCAAAGCAATGAGGTAGTTCATATCCCCATCCAATATGGGATTTTTATTAGTTAATAAGATGATTATGCACTTTCCATGTTCTGCATTGTTAAATAAAAAAATTTATGTTCATATTATTGTGTTTAGGATGTAATTTGGGAAATTGAACTTTTTAATGATTTTTCATATTGTGTCATAGTATAATATCTGCTTATTGAATGTATAGTGCAGATTGGGTTACTTGATGGTTTAAGGAATAGTGCAAGAAAGTGAAGATCTTGGGAGTTGGTTTAGCTGAAAATGGAAAAAAAGCTATCCTCAACTTGCATTTTTCGATTTCTCCATTAATGGGTCTTTTGGCAGAACGATGCACGATAGTCTTCATTTATTTTAATTCCAAGTCTAAACAATAAAATGTCTGATTTCTAAAGTGAGAGTGTGTTCAGAGAAGAAGGAGGAAGAGGAAGAGAGATATTGAGATGTGTCTAATTTGTAGAGAGAGAGAGAGAGAGAGAGAGAGAGAGAGAGCATGTTTGTGGTGGTTAGTGTCGGTTTTAGAGAGAGAAGCAAAAAGAAGAGAGAAAGGGAGTTTACAAGAGAAATAGAAGATGAAGAAGGAAAGGAAATACACGTGTCAAGTAGGTATAGGTTATTAATACCAACTAAGATAACGGAGTCAGACAGAGTTAGCTGAGGTAGCTTTTTGGATACGAAAACTAAATCTAGGTAGTAAATTGACTAAATGAAAGTTCAAGTAGTTAATTGAATATTTAGGTAAAGTTTAGGTAGTGTTTGTGACATTAACCCTTACATCATTGATGTTTGACTTAGGCATGGGCAATCCTAGAGATTTGAGAAGAGAAGTGAAGTATGTTAGGATCGAAGATATATTTTATTGTGATTATGTTTTATTGTAAGAAGCTGGATTTATCTTTTAAATTTGTATTTTCCTTTTAAAGGGCTAGGTGATGCCCAAATGTTTGCAAATGCTCATCTACCTTTAAGGGTAGATTATAAAATGATTTTATAAAGTTTTACTTTTTAGAAAATTGGTTTGCTCTAGTGAAGGTAGATATTTATTAATTGTTTATATAAAGTTACATTCACCACTGCTGAATCTAGTTGTTTTGAAAATCTAAATAAACGATTTCACTAAATTAAAATCAGTTAGCAATGTTCTTGATAAACATATCATTCAGAGGAAGCTAAGCATATAATACATAAAGTATTATACATGGCGGTGATGCCTTAATTAAATTTAGGGCATTATAAAATTATTATTTTAAGTTCTGAATTTCTAACCTATTGATTTTGAAATCATCTTCTAAATATTCCCAAAACTAAAGATATTAAGCTGAAAGTTCTAAACCTATACATTTATTCTAAAATATCCTAAATTTTATCTGAATCCTTTCCTTTTTCTTTTTCTTTCCATAACTTCCTTTTCCCTTTGTTTCCTTTTTCATTTTCGTTTCTCTCTCTCTCTCTCTCTCTCTCTTTTCTTTCTCTTCTTTTCTCTCTTCTATCTCCATTAAATCTCAATTTCAGGAAGGAATAAAAGAGAAATCAAGGTTAGAAGATGAAATAGGAGAAGGAAATCAAGTTAGAACAAGGGGCAAAAAAAGAAGATGATGAAGTGTAGAAAAGAAGGATCAATTGCATCTTCTTGCCAAAAAGCTAAGTATAATAGTTTTATGTTGTTTTAAATTGTTGTATATGCATACATGTGATGAATTAAAATTGGAACTATATAGAGTTTGTGATTAAGTTGATAGATGGAAGATATAGAAACATATATGTTAAAACTTGGATATGTTTATGCATGAATGGAGGTGGGGTTTGATGATGTTTGATGAATTGGAATGAGTATATAAGTGTTAAAAGTAATGAAAATGAGTTGTATATTGTTTTCATGATGTTTTAGTTGAAGTATGATAGGAATAAGTAGTTTAAAATGGAGTAAAAGAAACATGGAAATTCATAATACAGGGGAAACCATGAATCATGGGCATGACTTAGCCCTTGGTGGGCTCGGTTTTGAAATTTTTGATGAATCGCCAGCATGATTAAGGCTTTAGTGGGCTCAGCTTGGATAATTTTAGGCAACCACGGGTGTGATTATTGAACCAAAGGTGTTATTTTGAAAACTTTCAATCAATCATGACCATGATCTATCCCTTGCTAGCCTCGAGTTGGTCAAAAACTTCAAAACTCAAAAATCACGGGTGTGATTCTTAGCTCATAGCCTATTTTATATGAACTTTCTAAAAATCACGGCCATGACTAAGGTCTTATTGGGCTTGGGTATGGAATTTCCTACTGCAATGATGTTTTGTAATTTGACTATAACTTTGTCATCCAATCTTGTATTGAGGTGATTCAAATTGCTTTAAAAGCTTAAAAAGAGATCTACAACTTTCATATTTTAAGTTTTTGCAAATTCTAAAAACACCAAGGCCTAAATTTTAATTGATTCCAGCCGCTACATTTTTTAAACAAAGTAAAAACTTGTGTTTGCTTGTTAAATGTGTGTAGTTAAGTATAAAATGAACTTAGTTAATAAAACTAGGCTTAATTCGACTAAATGGACTTGAATAAACTAAAATGAATTAGATTGATTATGTTTAATCAATTAAGATTAAGTTAACATAAACTTAAGTTAATATGAATCTTAGATATAAAATGAACGTAGTTATTCAATCTTAGTTTAACTTGACTAAATAGACTTTAGTAAGCTAAAATGGATTAGATTGATTAAGCTTAATTATCTTAAATTAGTAATTAGATCAAATGATTAACTCTAATAAATTTGACTAAGGTTAAGTTAAAACAGGCTTAATAGTTAATAATTAGCTTAAGTTAAAGAGTTAGGATAAACCATTAATAACATAGGAAATATGCTGTTTCAAATATATTCAAAAACTTGATAATTGCCTTCAAGCGTAGTTTTAATTTTATAAAGGCCCATTCCTAATTCACTATAAAGGCAACATACAGTGTACCTATCAATTACAGAATAGAATTAATACAGATGTCGTCCTCTAGGATCTGGATATCAAGTACTAGTATTACCGTTTCTCTACTATGTAACCGACAATTTTGAGGATTTACTATTTTATCTAATTTACCTTGAACAATATTAACACAGATCCAATAACAAACAAGCAAGATTCAATAAGAACAAATGATCCAGGTTTTGTCTTACCTCCAGTTTATCATGTGAATCCTTGGCAACTCATACTAGATATTTAAGATTTAGTTCTTAAGCTATAGAGTTCCTTAAGCAAAATGTCAATTCTTTTGAATCTAACAATTTGTCTAAACCTAGGTTAATCAATTAGGATGTCTCCTGAATCAATAGCAACCCAAATTTGCATTAATAACATGAACTCATTTTCATTTTCATAATAGAAGATTTTTGCTATTCTATGTCTAGAATTACAAACAAATCTCTTCAATTGCATAGATCAAATCATAAAAGTAATCTTTCAATTAACTTAAATGAAAATCACGCATAAATCTGTATTTCCGGACATACAAACTTAAGAAACAATTAAAAGCATGCAATTGAACAAAGAACTTCAATCTTTCATTAAGCTCAAAGCCTCATCGCATGATTGACATGGAGTTCAACAAAACCCAGATCTGCAATTTCACTCTTCCATAGTGTCTAATGATAATCACTGATAGGTTCAAAAGATTATGTTTTAAATTTATAAATTTTCTAAATCGTTTTCTTTTCAACTATGGTATTACAGGGCAAGCGCACCCATCAGATGTAGCATAGAGAAATGATCTAGGTCATATTCTTAGGGAACGTTGATGAGTACTTCTACTCACTCTTTTCCTATTATCAAGCCAAAAAATTAAGATTTCGTTTTATATACATAGAAACTAAACTAAGTCTAATATTCACAGATTTCACAGTAAGCATACAAAAAGATGAATCAATTCACAAGGTTGCTTGAGTCATGCTTCACCTAAGATCAATTCATATGACTCAAGAATTTTCTCAAAAAGTTGCATTGATTATTGAACCATCGAATTCACTAAATTATGCTAGTGCTTCTCTCAAAGTCAAAAGCACCTAAACCTAAGCCAAACTATCAGAATGTCTTCCTGACTATTAGCAACTTAAAGTTGCATAAAAAATAAGAATCATTCGTTTTAAAACCAAAATGATGAATTCAAAACGAGTGACAAAAGATTTCACCATCCCTATCTCTAGGTAATTATGAGCAATCTCATCAATAGCTTTAGATCTATTCATTAAATCAACCTCTTGGTCTATTTTTAACAAAAATCAAACATGAATCTAATGGGATGCACCACCCAATTAGACTCATTCTTTAGGCGCAAACTATTGAATACAATAAAATCAATACGTTTTGAAATTAAGAACAAAGGAATCACATGAAATCAATCAAGGATCCACAATAACCAAGCAATATTAAACTACTCCTCCATAGATAAAAAAATAATAAGCAATAACAAGGAGAAATAGAAAGGATCTAAAATTAGATTAGCAATACAAACAATGTTCTTTGATAAATTGATACACTCAAGCACAAATGCTTCTGTGGGAATATATAAAAGTATTTTTTCTTGTCTTTGTCTCTCCTTTTCTTTTCTTCTCCTTTTTTTTTAGATTCTTCCCTCCATCTTCATTTTATAATGATCTTTGCATAAATGGAATTGAATGCTCATTGATGGAGGAAATGGGAAGTTACGGGTCTCTGAGCTTTCCAAAGTCTCACATAAATGGAATTGAATGCTCATTATGGAGGAAATGGGAAGTTACGGGTCTTTTGGCTTTTCAAAGTAACATCTCTTTAATGTCCAATAGATGTTTCTTTAATAAATAGTGGGTTACTATTCAATAAAAAAGCTAGTTCTTAAAAATTAACGGACTGTCAAATCGATAGGTTTTGAGACAAGTCATGTCACTTAAGCACGTCTGGCTATTTTTCTCTATGTAAAAATTGACACGGCTGGGGGCACGGCTTGTCTCAGAAATGTCCCTTGCAAAGTTAATTTTCCAGATTGACACGGTTTGGACAAGTCATGTCGCTGTTGTGTCTTTTCAAAACTTAAGATTTAGACCTTAATTGTGCTTTTCCTTGACATGGTTGAAAGACATGGCATGTCTTTGTTGTGTTAACCACTTTTTGGTTCAAACTTTGCATTTTTGACCCGTTTTGCCTTCTTTTTATAAAATATCTTCTTTAAAGACCTGAAAGCATAAATTAATATTTTTAAGGGCCAAATTCATAATATTTATCAATAAAATGATCAATAAAAGTTCATTTTATTGGCATTCATAAAATAGGAATAATTTTGGTTTATCATTGTTTCAAATGTGTGGTTGCTTAGGAAATGAATGTTTTTGTATAAGAATGTGTTTGTACATGAATGCTTTGTTGATGCTTTTATAATAAGAGACTATAAGTAAAGAGAACATAAATATTTTAATAGACAAAGGAGAATCGTCCGTATTTTGCCAAGGCGATCTTCGCAGCCATAGCGAGGTTCCTAATTAGCGTATGATCACATAGGATTCTAAAATAATTTTGAGATAAGTAAATATTTAATTAGATTTCTTATATGAGTTTAATTCTTGAATCTACAGATATAGATACATGATTTATCTTTTAAGATGGATTCTGAAACACCCTCTGAGTCTCTGTTTGGATTTCATATAAAAGGTACACAGTAACTTACGTAGTGGTTGATAGGATAGGCATCCTAAAATGAATAAAACTTAAGCTTGACTAAATAATTGATAAATGTTGGATGTGCGTGTACCGTTGAATCTGGTTTAGGGAGCAGTAACCTTATCCAAGCAGACACGGTAGTTAGGCGTTTAGGCCACCCATGTCCTGGTGCCATGACATTTGTAGGTGGCTTAGTCAATAGCCGATGGGGCAAACAGTATCGGTGTAACTTCTATCTTGATCGGTGAGAAGTAATTTATTAAGGTTCACGTTTATGGAACCGGTTGAACATTTTTATATTATGGACTGAGATAGATAGAGTGCGTGTAACGACTGTGAACCTTGGATGAGGCTTCTTTTCCTTTTTAGTTATATCATCTAGGAGATATAGATATTCAGGCTGTCTATATCAACTTCCTCAGCTTCATATCGTTACTCAGGACCTCTAGATTCCTAATGGATTGTTCCGGAGTATGAGTACTCCCATGATGCCTGATTTACTTTAAATAAAAGATAATAACTTGTTTATTGCATTACATTTAGCTAGGCTTGTGTGCCACTCTGTGTATATTTGTGTTACTGTGTACTTAGCTTCGACTCATTATTATTGTTGTTATTCCTTTTCCAGGTATTATAATGATGATGATGATTTGACGAAGATGATGATGTTGATATTGATGAATATGATGCTTGGCTCAGGTTTTGGGACGATGTTGGATAAATGAAGTAGGTTAGGATCATGGGTTTTATTTGTATTTGTTTTTATTTTGTTTAAGAACTGGATTTATATTTTAAAGTTGTAATATTCTTTTAAAAGGCTTGGTGTTGCCCATATGTTTATAAATGTTGATCTACTCAAGTGAGTAGATAATGTTATGATTTTGTAAAAGTTTATTTGAAAGTATAAATCTAGTCGTTTTGGAAATCTAAACAAATGATTTCATTAATTAAAATTAGTTAGCATTGTTCAAAATAAACATATAATTCAAGAAAGCTTAAGCATGTAATATACAAAGTATTATATGTGGTGGTAATTGCCTTAAACAAATTTTAGGACATTACATCTTTCCTATGATCTGGTGAATGCTGGGCAAGTGTACCTTTGGTATGTAGTATAGGAATGAAATATAAGGTCATATTGGCAAGTACTATTACTCACTTTTTTTCTATTATCTAGCCTATAAAATTGAATTAGTATTATGATTATGATATTACTTAGTCTATTAACCTCCTACAAATTATTGCTAATGATTACTAGCACTTGTTTTACTTAAACTAAATGCATAACACAATGACTTAGACCTCGCTTCACCAATAAACTTGACATGTACATTAAGAATATGTAATAAATATCATTAGTTTCTAAAACTGCAGAATTTATTAAGTACATTAACATCTTTCTCCAGATTGCTACCATCTAATCCTAAGTTTATCCATCGGAGTCTCTCCTTAGCTAATAGTAACTTATGATCGCATTAAATTAAGGAATTCTTTACTTAATTAAGTATATGCAGAAGAATTTCACAATCCTATCTCTAGGCATCATGAGCTATTCCTTCCAATAGCCTAGATCTATTCAAGGAGACTATATCTTGATTCGTTCCAATGAAATCTGACATAAAACTATACCGTGCACAATATAATTTCATCATTCAATAATATCAACTGTTGAATTTAAAAAGACTAATAATAAATCATTGACTAATCTTACTGATATCAAATTATGGTATAGCAAGCTTAAGCAACACTACTTAATAAGAAAACAAAACAATAATTAATATGAAATAGAAAGAAAACATGAGAGAAACTCCCTTTCCATAATGCAAAATGTTTGAACTCTTCAACAAACGATTACAACAACCCATCTCCTTTTCCTTCTCTCTTAAGAATCTCCAAGGGGTACGTACGACACTATACTATACAGACGAAACTATGGACAGGTATAATGTTATGAACAAAACTAAATTATACTAGTTTGATGTGCACAAAATGATTTAGATTCTCTTGTGATGTTTTGATCTTGTATTTATATGTCCTGAGTGATGAGACATGTCCAATTGGCGTATCATCATCTTTGTTGGCCTTCATTCCTCTTCAAAATGCCTTCTAATCTAACTAGCGTAAAAATATATCATAGGAAAATTGCCATCATGATCGTATCATGGGCCGTTATTTCTTCAAGGTGTAGATATCCAATATAGATCATGGTCGTGATGAGACCTATGATCTCCTTAGGTTCAATCTCTAAGTGCAATAATGCCAATAATCAAGCCTTCGTATATTGCTGCGAATCACTCCCTTATTGGTCATGGCTATTATGAAGGACATGATATCCTCTGTGGTTGCTTCCTCTTCTTCAGATAACAATCGTATCAAGTGTGTTCACATGATCAATGGAGATCACTATCTAGGTCACGGCCGTATTAGGTGCCATGATCTCCTCTATGCCCCCATTTTCTCCATGATCACGCCTGTGATAACTCCTCTAATATTCATTCGAGACGATCACTAACCCTATCACGAGCGTGATCTACCTTAGATGCTATTTCCACCTCAAATCTTGTCCAAATCTGGTTCAATTGTTGATGCTTTGTCTTTTTTACTCTTGAAATGGATATTTTTAAGCATTATGTACTAGATTTCTCAACTTTTAAGCATATTCAAAGGGAAATTAAATATAATTTAGCTCCGATTTCATAAAGTAAATGACCCCTATCATGGATGATCAGTTATGTAATCAATGCTCATTTTAATAGGTAAATATCTTAATTTTAGTAAGTCCATTCCACTTTTTACACACAAGTTATGAATGTGACATGCTTACCAAATATGAAAAAAAGTACTACCTAATGTGGGCTGACAAAGGTTTTGAACGTCATGGACACTTGCAGTATTTGCAGATGCATTATCAAAGCCAATTAAAAATATTTTCTTTATTAAGAAATAGTCCAAAAGAACATGGCTTATTGTAGAATATATGTTTTGTGCAGTGTGTGTACCATTCATTTTTCTTAATGCAATGAGACATTTATTAAGTATCTAGTTATCATCTATCCAGTGACAGGTGATACCCTTGTATGAATTTTCACTCCACCTGTTGGTCCAAATATCCAAACAAATGGAAACATATGTATCAAGGTTCCTGAAAATACCTCTCAGTTCCATCTTACCATCTCTATAAAGTTGCATGATGTGTCGATGCATCGTTATTCGACCATATGGATGTGCTTTGTGGATTGAGTGTGTCTTCCGCTAAATGTCTCAAGCCTAGATGTTCACCAGACCCCATATTGAGGCGTATGCCTTTGATCATTTTTGCAAGAGCATCCTTGTACTTTTTGTTACTAAGTTGAAATAACTTTACGTCCTTTTTGGAGTAACTGCTACTTCCCGACAATTGTTGCCGGCCCGATTCATTGCCAAACTTCCTAGGATGTTTGTTCCGTAGGTGTTTGGTGAAGCTATCATATCCCTCACTGGTCTTCCACAAATAACTTGCCGTACAGTAGTTGCAATAGCCTTGGATTTTATCATCGAGACCTTCCACTTTCTTGAAATGCACTGTAAAGATAGATGATTTAAGTGGACGTGGTGGCTTATCTGAATTTGGTTGGGAGATTGGTTCATCTGGCTCTTGGTCACTGACCTTTAGGTCCTCCTTTGCTGCCCTTCCCATTAAATTCTCCGGTTCCTATGTCTTCTTACTAATGGGATGATATATTAGAGTTCTTTACTCAATGCCAGGTGGGACAACAAGATATCCTTATCGTTGCACTTCATTCATACTAGGTTTATCAACGAAGTTGAAGAAGTTGAGATCTTCATCTGTGACATGGTATCGTTGTTCAAAATCTAATGTTGAAGCCATGGCCTTGCCTTTGTCCTTACTTTTTTCTTAAGAAGCTACGTTAGAAGAATGATGCCATGTTGTGCAATGAAGATTAAAAAAACTATGGAGTTACAATAAAAACATTATGAAAGACAAACTATAATGAACTTTTCACAAATACTTGAAATGAATGGCACAAGAAATACAATAAGAAGAGACACCTAAAACTATCAAACACAGGTTGCAATGAATTTTATGCTTATTTTCAAAATGTTAGCTCGAAAGTTTATTTCACGTTTGCATATATGCAAAAAATTTATGAGATGACATCTATATTTATATAGGCTTCCTGCATTCACCTTATCCATGCGCGGAAGAATAAATTTCAAATTTTGAAAATTTCGGCATCCGTGAATATTGCTGCATTGTCTTGTGACTCTTACTTGTTTCGCTTATTTTGTACCTCAATTTTCAAAGTAAAGTCTGCCATTCACATGCCAATGCAGACCAACATAAGCTCTATTCCATATGATATAGCAATATAGATTTATAGGTATGCTAGAATTATTTCTACTTTTAGTGTTTTGAATTTGTCTTTGGCATTGGCGCACCATTTTTTTATGCGTCCATTGTTGACTAAAGCCTAAAGGTAAGATTCCTTTCAGAAACTTTACTGGATGTTGCAGGGTTTTGTTTTATTTTATTTTTTCTTTTACTTAAGAACTATAGGGACCTGTCGGTATTAGTGGGTCTACGGAATGGATCCAAGTTGGACTTGCCTACCCGACAGGTGATAAAGTCATATTTCACTCAAATCTTCATTGATCAATTCATGTTATATGTTATAGATTTTATACAAATCTAATGGAATTGGTACTTAAGTGTTCTTAAATTGTTAATCCAGGTCATGGAGGACCTATATTACAAACACAAGCAAATTGGAGAAGTGTTGTGCAAATTTGGACAAAAATAGATTATACATCGGTAAGTCTGCAAAGAACACCGCCAGCGTTGAATGGAAAAGAGGCGGCCTTCAAGAGAATCAACAAACGCTGCCAGTGTTCAATAAAGAAATCTAACCAGCGTTCAAATTTTTATACATAAGCCGACGAAATCCTTTGCTACGCCGCTAGCTTTGAGCCGATGTTGAAAGTGAACAGAATGCAAATTATTAGAGCCGGCCTTTACACCGCCAGCTTTCACAAGGGAAAATCAAGCGGTTTGTGACTTTTCATTGTACGTCGGCAACTGGAATGGTTACGCCGCCGGTGTTGAAGACGACGTATATTTATTGTAACTCTCCTGTAACCTTTTATATAAATTCATCATGTTGTCATTTGAAAAAAAAAAAAAAGGAGAGAAGAAACCCTAGGCACAATTTTCTTTGATATTTCTCCATAGCTCCTTGATAGATTAGGGTTTAGAACACTAAAGTAGTTAACTTTTTAATTTGATATCGGATTCCATACCAGATTCAAGTGGAAAACAACATTTGTGTTTGGATTTCAAGAACAGGATTCCATCAACAAGGTTATTTTGTTCTTTTTCTTATATCCTCCTATTGGATGTTGTTTGATGCTTGATTCCTTTGATCTTAAATCGGTTTTGAGTTATTGATCTGATTCATATGATTGATGATTTCTGCTGTTGATTAAATCTTTGTTCATATTCGAATTGTTGATGATTTTTCATAAATCATGTATTTTAGATTACATCTGGAATTCATGATGGATTAGGATTGCAATTGGGAAATTCTCTTCTAATTGATTTTGTGAATATCTAATTAGGATTTGGTAAATTACATAGATTTGTCAATTTATCATTTTCCTAGGAATAGGGAACATTGATTGGTAAATCTAGGATAACAGTTCACTTTGGAAGAATGGATTATTATCTGGTGCTTATTTGATGACTAACCAGTAGCATACATTGATTGATTATTCAGATCTGTTGGCTTATAACTTAATCAATTCAAAGGTGTTGGAAATCCAAGATTTTTCTATAGGTTAGTCTTATAAAAGAAAATCTAAAAAGAGAAATAACTTTTGATTTGCCTAGCTATGAATTGGATTAATATAGTTGAGAGCTAGTCCTCACTTCCTATGGATTTGACTTGGTATTCATCGATATATTATTACTGCACACGCACCCGATACACTGTCGGTCAAAGATCTGTTCATTTAAAGGAAATTAAATATAACTAAAAAGAGTTTTAAAAAGCATATATTGAAAAAGAGTGATCAGTTTTTGGCGCCGTTGCTGGGGAGAGATCGGTGCTACTTTCAACTTTCAGGACTTTTGTAGACTAGGCTTTATTTGAAAACTCTAAAAAATTTGCAAAATATATATAAAAAAAAAAAATTGCTTTCTTCTTCATTTGTATATACTAGTCTTTAATTCTTTTTGTACAATCTCCTTGGTTTTTCTTTTTTTCTTTTCAGGTGCTTGAAGAATAAGAGATGAATAATCAAGGAGCACTAGTCTTCCCATTTTGTTGTACTAAAGAGTTTCAATCAGAAATATTTTCTTTCAAGCAGTATAAGGGAGAGCCTATGTCAAATGCATGGGGAAGATACCACAATTTGATGCGTCAATGCCCTTATCATGGATTACCTACTAGATCTCAACTATTAATATTCCTTAGAGGAATAGAAGCCCATGATAGGATGATGCTAGAGTCAGCTACTGGAGGGTAATTGATGGGAATGCCTGTGGAAATAGTGTTTGGAAAAATGGAAGAACTTATAGGATACCCATACGTTGATCTAGATTTCTCTTATCCAGTAGTTTGTATGTGGTGTAATGGAGCTCTCAATGTCAAGGTGGTACTTCAGAACTTCATCCCAATATGTCAAATCAAGAATATCACCATACTTGTGAGACTCCAAGACAAGAGACAATTGTTAATTCTTCTTCTATCCCCACGGTTTCAGATCCAGGTAAAGAGAAAAGTTTTGAAGAGATTGTGAGAGGTTTAGAGAAGAAATGGGAAGAAAAGTTTGAGAAACAACAGACAATTATTAAGAAGATGGAGACTTAGGTAGCAGATCTGACTGAATTTGTTTCATCTATTTTTAAATTTGCTAACACAAATGCAGATTGGGAGCTTTCTAGTGATGAAAAGGAAATTGACACCCCAGTTAACAATCAAAGGCAACAAAAAGGGAAAGAGAAAGAAGCTGTGTCAAGTGCAGAAAATTTGAACAGCAATTCTTCAGTGGTCAAAGAGGTTGAAACAAAAGAAGACAAGCTATCATGGGAATTAGCAATTGAGAAACTTGCTAATCTGACTTTGGAGGGTTTTGAAAAATTAGGACAGTAGATTGCAAATCTTGAAATGCCCTCTACCCAATTGAGCATGCAGATGAGATTAAAGTAGATACAAGCAAGTCGGTTGAGAAACAAGAAACTTTGTCTTCTACATCAACTCATATGGAAGATGTGGTACAACAGGAGTACACTTCTGTAATCATTGAACCTACTGTAAGATCAAATGTGCCATCGGTTCCTTTTCCAGGAAGATCAAGAAAGAGAAAAGATGACGCATATTTTGAGACATTCTTGGAAGAATCACCTTAGTATAGACGATTTTTAAAAGAAGTCATGAGTAAGAAGAGGAAAATGAATGGGAAAGAGACAGTCATGTTATCTCATGCTTGTACTGAAGCTTTAAAGAATGCTTTACCCCTTAAATTGAATGATCCAGGGAAATTTTCATTGGATTGCACCATAGGAGATAATAGATTCAAGAATGCTTTTTGTGATCTTAATGCAAGTATAAACTTGATACCTTTCTCTGTGGCTAAGAAATTAGGATTGGGGGATGCAATCAAGAAGACTAAGATGACAATTTAGTTGGCTGATCGCTCCATTAAAAGACCAAGAGGGGTAATTGAAAATGTGCTTTTGAAAGTTGACAAGTGCATTTTTCCAGTGGAATTTGTGGTACTAGATATGGAAGAAGATCCAGAGATTCCCTTTATACTTGGCCGCCCATTCATGGCTACTGCAGGAGCTGTGATAGATGTCAAGAATAGCGAAATGGTGTTAAGGGTTAGAAATAAAGAGTTGAATGTTAATATCATGAAGAGATGGAAAAAGAACCCTAAATCCACCAAAGTTGACACAACTGAAAGTGCAAGAGTAGATTCATGGAAGAAAAGGAAGGATAAGAAGACTAGTGATTTTGGACCTCCTTGAAGAAGAAAGTCAGAAAGTTAGGTTGAGACTATAAAACAAGCACTGAGTGGGAGACAACCCACTATTATCTACCTATTAATATCTTTTTGTTTTTGTTTTTTTTTTTTTCTTTGCTTTGATAGTGTGCCTTATTGTACAGATAAGATGAAAAATAGGAGCTAATGCACATGAATTGTAGACAACAAGAGATGAACATACAAGATGGACTTAATTGGAGAACTTCTCTTTAGCAGTACCGGTTGGAACTCACATATGCATCTATTTTAAAAACCGAGGAAGTACTGTTATTCCTTTCTCCTTTAATTTTTTATTTCTTTCTTGTTGTTGAGCTGATTAGGAACAGTAAGGTCACTGTTTATTTTAAGCGTGGGGGAAGGGATAATAAATGGAGAATTGGAGGATGGAGTTGAGTATGACTGCTGTTGATATCTGGATTTTGTTAAATTGCTGAATTTTTACATGTGACATCTGCATCTAAATTGAATGGTTGTACCCACACCTTAAAGTTTTTGTCCTTAAGTATTATAGGGCAATTTGAGGCCAAAATTTTTTGAAAAAATTGTATGAAATCTTCATATTGTATAGAAAATTGTTGAAAGCATATATGTAAGAATTGTAAATTGACTTGCTTAGTGCCTTACTCACCTACTATTGTGATTAGTTTACTTGGTTGAAATTAAGTAGTGAAATCTTTAAGGAACAAATTTACCTTGTATTTAGCTTTAGAATTGGAAATTTGAGAGTAGGTTGAGTCCTTTTGTGAAAAATAAACAGGTCAACTTCTAGGAAATTTTAGTCTGTATACACTCTTGGAGTTATTTTGATAACTTTATAGCACTTAGTGAAAGAGGTAGAAGAACCTTTTCAATTAGTGATCCTTTATGAAAATAAGTCTTGAATTTGTTATTGCATTCAAAAGAAAAAAAAAAACAAGAAACAAGCATAGCCTCTACTCCAATGACTCAAGTATTTGAGTTATGAGTATATGAACTTGAATGTTAAAGTAAGGAAGAGTTCTTAAAAGTCCTTTAAAACCTGGTCACTTAAGTGATGAGCTTGGGATGTGCCGACTCAATGAACTCACTATAACGAGAAGAGAGGAAAGACAAAAGTTCAAATTATGAACTTTGAAAAATAAAAAGATGGAGGTAAAAACCTCCCAAAAAGAAAATAAATGCTTGTATGGAAAAGAAAAAGAAAAAGAATGCAAAATACCAAATGAAATAAGACTTATAATAAAAAAGGAGACAATCTAGAGGAAAGGTTGATACCATATGCTTTCACTATTTGTTGCTAAGAGTATAGGCATGTTAAATGTCCAATGAAGTTTAAATGAGTGTTTTTCCTTATTGGATTGTGTATCTACTTTTGGATGGAATATTCTTTTGTTAAACACTAGGATTAAAGTTTGTTTTGTCTATATTAGTGGCTAAATTTTAATTCTGGTAATCTAATTACATGTTCCTAGTTTGGTTTGAGCAGCAGGCATAAGAAATGCAAGTCGTGTACAATGAAAAAGAATGATGCTTGAACTTTGATTGTGAAAAAAGTGTTGTACATTCTATGATAAATTTCAACTTTGAGCTTATTTGTTTTACTTGAGGACATGCAAAAGTTCAAGTGTGGGGGAGTTGATAAAGTCGTATTTCTCTCAAATTTCCATTGATCAATTCATGTTATATGTTATAGATTTTATAAAAATCTAATGGAATTGGTACTTAAATGTTCCTAAATTATTAATCCAGGTCATGGAGGATTTATATTACAAACACAAGAAAATTGGAGAAGTGTTGTGCAAATTTGGACTAAAACAGATTGTACATCGACAAGTCTGCAAAGAACACCGCCGGCGTTGAATGGAAAAGAGGCGGCCTTCAAGAGAATTAACAAACGCTGTCAGTGTTCAATGAAGAAATCCAACCAGCGTTCAAATTTTTATACATAAGCCAGCAAAATCCTTTACTATGCTGCCAGCTTTGAGCCGATGCTGCTGAAAGTGAAAAGAATGCAAATTATTAGAGCCGGCCTTTACATTGCCAGATTTCACAAGGGAAAATCAAGCAGTTTGTGACTTTTCATTGCACGCCGGCAACTGGAATGGTTACGCCGCCGGTGTTGAAGACGGTGTATATTTATTGTTGCTCCTAGAAATTAATTTTCACATTAAAGGCCGGTCGAATTTAATTAAAGGCCGCTGGCCTTTAATGCCAGTATAACTCCCCTGTAACCCTTTATATAAATTCATCATGTTGTCATTTGAAAAAAAAAAAAAAAAGGAGAGAAGAAACCCTAGGCACAATTTTCTTTGATATTTCTCCATAGCTCCTTGATAGATTAGGGTTTAGAACACTTTTGTAGTTAACTTTTTAATTTGATATCGGATTCCGCACCAGATTCAAGTGGAAAACAACATTTGTGTTTAGATTTCAAGAACAGGATTCCATTAACAAGGTTATTTTGTTCTTTTTCTTATATCTTAAATCGGTTTTGAGTTATCGATCTGATTCATATGATTGATGATTTCTACTGTTAATTAAATCTTTGTTCATATTCGAATTATTGATGATTTTTCACAAATCATGTATTTTAGATTACATCTGGAATTCATGATGGATTAGGATTGCAATTGGGAAATTCTCTTCTAATTAATTTTGTGAATATCTAATTAGGATTTGAAATCACATAGGGATATGGAATTTGAATTCTATTAGGGTTTGGTAAATTACATAGATTTGTCACTTTATCATTTTCCTAGGAATAGGGAACGTTGATTGGTAAATCTAGAATAATAGTTCACTTTGGAAGAATGGATTATTGTCTGGTGCTTATTTGATTAAAATACTGAACCTATTGACAATTTGGATTGGCAATTGTATTTCTAATCAATAGCATACATTGATTGATTATTAGATCTGTTGGCTCATAACTTAATCAATTCAAAGGTGTTGGAAATCCAAGATTTTTCTGTAGGTTAGTCTTATGAAAGAAAATCTAAAAAGAGAAATAACTTTTGATTTGCCTAGCTATGAATTGGACTAATATATTTGAGAGCTAGTCCTCACTTCCTGTGGATTCGACTTGGTATTCACTGATATATTATTACTGCACACGCACCCGATACACTGTCGGTTAAAGATATGCTCATTTAAAGGAAATTGAATATAACTAAAAAGAGTTTTAAAAAGCATATATTGAAAAAGCGTGATCAACAGGTCCAAACTTGGTTGATACCTCGAGCCGGCGGGGCCTGTCTAATGAAGGAACCGTCATAGTTAGTTTTGGTTGGATCCCGATTCGAACCCGTCCTAGGGGTATGTTTGCACGAAACATAGGATAAGTTTCACTAACGGTATCTGTACTTTTTCGATTGTAACAATAATGTATATAAAAAATTTTGTATCAAGAAAATACCTGAACTTTTTCAAATTTTACTAAAAGTACCTAAACTTTTTAAAAGTTTCACTTAAAGTACATTTGGATGGAAACCATGTATTTTTCCATTTCTTCGTTGACGAGACAAACAAACCTCAACTAAAATATTATTTTTTCATGTCCACATTGGCTTTTCTATTTTTTTAATCTTTTTTCTCCCTCCTCTCTCTCTCTCTCTCTTCTTCTTCTTTTTCCTCCTCCTCCTCTTCCTCTTCCTCCTTCAAATTAAAAACAAAATTGCAGAAAATATTTTTTTAAAAAAAAAGTTCGTTTTTTTTAGTTCGCCTTCTTTCTTTATCTTTTCTCTCCTCCTCTTTTTATTCTTCTTCTTCTTCTTTAAACCAAAAAAAAAAAATTTTAAAAGTTCTTTTTTTTTTTAGTTTTCCTTCTCTCTTTCTCTTCTCTCCCCTCTCTTCTTTTTCTTCTTCTTTCTCCTCCTCCTCCTCCTCCTCCTCCATCATGATGCAAGGAACCGAAATTTAAGCAATAAAATCAACACATTGTCTACTCGAATATAAACAAGAAACCCGAATACAAGTCAATAGAATTAATATCTTAATTTTGTCATGTATTTCCTGTGCATTACACCTCTATGTATAGCAAATAAGTCCCTAGGAAATTGGTGATGGACATCTGATTCTATTATGCCAGCTCACCATTAGTACTATCCTTACAAGGAATATTACATGATTCTATACTAATTACTGTTACTATTTAGTACCGCATAGTATGATAAAATTTAGCAGATAATTTTGGCCCTAGGCTACTATTTTATTGTAAGAACAGCAGCCCAATCGGCTGAGCCTAACTCCTCAGCCTCACTCACAATATCCAAACACACACGAGCTCCATTCTTCATTTTCATCGTACTTCCTTTCTCTTTCTATTCATAAAAAGTACTTTCCCTTTGTTGCACGGAACATAACCCTACATCAGCTCCTTTGTCTTCAAAATTCCTTGTCCACAAGGAATGATTTGGGAACCGTAACTTCCAATCACAAAAGAACTCCCAGGTTGCATCAGATAGAGAACGATTGCGCCAAGAGATAAGTATCATCGTCTCTGCCTTGTTCCCTCTCTTGACCATTTTTCAATATCTAATTAATCGTGGTTCTAATTCCAGATCTGTGTTCATTGCATGTGGAGGAATTGACGAAGTCACTAGGGACCTATGATACTTCTTCAACTAAGATACCTGAAAAGTTGGGTGAATCTCGGATCCCTCTAGAAGTTCCATTCGATAAGCTATTGTTCCGATTTTTTCGATTACTTTAATGGTCCGTAGTACTTAGGTACAACCTTCTGAATCTTGGTATTCTTCATAGAATTTTGCCTAGGATTGTAGTTTTAGGAGAACCCAGTCCCCTATTAGAAAAACCGTATTGGTCCTTTTCTTATTTGCCAATTGCTTCATCCTACTATAGGTGCGTTTGAGATGAAATTTCAGTAGTTTCATCGACTCTTCTCTCTTAGTCAATAGTTGATCCACAACTTCATTTCTGGAGTCCTTAAGAATGTAAGGTAAATGCACTTGGGGGGGGGGGGGGGGGGGGGGGGGGGAGGGGGAGGGGCGCGGCGCGGGGCGCGTGTGTGGAGGGGAAGGGAGGGAGGGGGTAACCATACAAAGCTTGGAATGGTGTGGTGTGTGAGCCGGTGTGGTAATATGTATTATACCACCACTCAGCTAAACTCAAGAATTGACTCCAACTCATAGGCGAATTCTTAGTCATGCACCTTAAATAGGTTTCAAGACACCTATTTACCATCTCGGTCTAGCCATCGATTTGGGGGTGGTAGGCCGTAGACATATTGAACTCACCTCCTTGGAGATGAAAGAATTCCTGCCAAAAAGAGCTAGTAAAGACTGGGTTGGGGTCACAAGTAATAGTGTTTGGCATTTCGTGTAACTTGTAGACATAGTTGAGGTATTAGTGAGCTACTTGAGATGCTGTGCAGGGATGAGTCATTGCAATGAAGTGGCTATATTTGCTTAGTCGATCCACCACAACCATCACCACATCCTTGCCATTAGATCTTGGTAACCCCTCTATGAAATCCATAGTCACTTCTTGCCAACACTCCTTAGGCACCTTAAGAGGTTGTAGAAGGCCTGGTGAAGCTACATTTTCAGGCTTAAACCTCTGGCAAGTATCGCATTCTCTAACCCACTGTCGCACCTCATTTTCCGGTTTGGGTTAATAAAAAACACTAGCTAATCTCTGATATGTTGCCTGGACACCCGAATACCCCCCTAGAGGACCCCCATGATAGTAATGTAATAACTTAGCCTTGAGTTTCTGGGAAGGCCCTATCACCGCCTTGCCCTTCCTCCTTAGTACATCATGCTCTCAAGAGTATTTTCCCATAATTTGACCTTGTTGTAATATGGAGATGATGTCCCCATATCTACCATCTAAATACTAGCTGCCATTGATTTCCCTCATAATATTGGTTAATGCTGAAGAAACTGTCAGCTGCTGTAGTTGATGGCGTTCCACTCGGGATAGAGAGTCCACGGCCTTGTTAAGTTGGCCACTCTTATACTCCATATTGTAATCTAGCCCAGCTAGTTTAGTAACCTACTTTTGTTGAGTTGGAGTGGCTAAGCGATGTCCCAACAAATACTTGAGACTTTGGTGATCGGTCCTAATAATGAAATGTCTTCCAATAAGATAGTGCCTCCACTTTTCAATTGCATAAACCAATGCCATCAATTCGTTCTCATAAACAGACAATCCTTGATGTCTAGGAGCCAATGACTTGCTAATATAAGCAATGAGGTGGTTTTCTTGCATGAATATTGCCCCAATTCCACCCCTACTAACGTCTGTTTCAATCACAAACTTTTTTGGAGTAATCTAGTAGAGTTAGAACCGGTGGATTCATTAGTTCAGCCTTAAGTTTCTCAAAAGCCAGTTGAGCCTCATGGTTCCAACTGAACTGGTCTTTTCTTAAGAGCATATTTAAGGGCCTTGCAATTATTCCAAAACCAAGGATGAACCACTTGTAATACCCTATCAAGCCTAAGAACCCCTTTAACTGTCTCAGGTTAGTCGAAGTAGGCTATCTTGCTATGGCTTCTAATTTCCTTGGATCTGTAGCTACCCTGTCTTTAGAGATGAAATGACCCAAGTACTCAATCTGCTGTGCACAAAAAATGCACTTACTCCGCTTGAGAAATAGTTTTCCTTCCTTATAACCTCAAACACACCTCGTAAATGCTGGATATGAGCTTCCATTCTAGCACTATACACCAAAATATCATCGAAAAATACGAGAACAAATTTCCTTAAGTAGGGCTTGAACATATGGTTCATTAATGTTTGGAAGGTGGACGATGCATTAGTGAGGCCAAATGGCATCACTAGGAATTCATAATAGCTTTCATATGTCTTGAAGGCTATTTTATACACATCTTCTGGTTGCATAAGGATTTGATGATACCCTGACCTTAGATCCAACTTACTAAAGTAGTGTGCACCATAAAGTTCATCAAATAAGTCTATAATGATGGGAATAGGAAAGTGATCCTTGATTGTCAGCTTGTTCAGTTCCCTATAGTCCACACACGTCCTCCATGTGTTGTCCTTCTTTTTTACTAAGACAATAGGAGAGGCAAAAGGACTTTGGCTGGGTCAGATAATACCACTCAGTAACATTTCCCGTATCATTTCTTCCAAAACCGTCTTCTGAAGTGAAGAATACCTGTAGGGCCTCAAATTAACAGAGTCTGCTTGATTTTGAGGGGAATCTAGTGATTATAAACCCTGGGAGGGGGAAGTGTTCTAATTTCTTCAAATAATTCATTTTATTCCTCAAGTAGATCAATCACTCAAGGGTATAGCTCCTATTTTATCCCCTGAACCTGACCTATGGCCTCTCCTTACACTACCTAGCAATGTAACTCAGCCTTTGACTATGAAGAAGTCAATAACTGAGTCAATTCCTTTTCTTTTATTACGTTGAGTCTCTCTACCTCACTCTCTAACCTACACAGTCTTTCTTACCATTGGAACTCCATAACCAAGGTTTAGAAGTCCCAATTCACCTTCCCTAAAGTCGATAACCAAGGAACTCCCAAAATGAGATCATTAGATGATAAAGGCAGTACATATAATGCTGCTACAAACTTGATTCCCTACATACTCCAAGTAAAATTATCAACCCTTCGTGTACAACTAAGTTAGGTTCCATCAGCTAATACAACCTTGTAATATCCGTTGTTTGGCACCCAATTCCCTTACTAGCCTCTCATCCATGAAATTGGTAGAACTACCAGTGTCAATCAACACATTGAGCCTTCTCCTCTTGTAATACCCAATGATTCGCATACGCTCCTTATTTTTCTCATGATTGCTGTTTATTGAACAGGGTCTAAGATGGCTAGTTCATCCTCTAATTCAGTCATTCCCATGGCATCATCCTTCACCTTGTTCAATCACCAGCATATTAAGTTTCTTACTTTTAAACCTATGTCCAGGCCCAAAAGGTTCATCACACCAGAAACATTGTTTTTTCCTTCTTTTCTCTTCCAGTTCTTCAGGTGTCAGTCTCCTAGTGGTTCTAAATGTTGGGTGGATTTGGTTTTTGGTGTTTATGCGAGTTGTCTGTAGGTGGTATGAGTAATTGGGGTAGTGTAACTATAGGTTGTAGTATGTTGTCCTGTGGTTCACAGGTTATTCTTAGAGGATAAAGTAGTTGCTTCTTGTAACTTGGCTAGTGTGTAAGCTTGGTTGAGTGTATTAAGTTGGAACATTCTAATCAGAAATTGGATTTCAGCTTTTAATCCGCTGAGGAAGCAACTTTAAGTGTGGTTCGGTTAAATGGGCTTTTATTGGCCAGGTACATAAAATTATCTATGTATTCTTGTAATGTTTCTGTTTGATGTAACTCTTTGAGCTCAACCATAGGGTCTTCAAATATACGTTCATTAAACCTAGCTTAGAGAGCCTTAGTGAGTTCTTCCCATGTCATTTAGCTAGTGTCACTTCTAGTCTTAGGATAGGAGAGATACCATTCATGAGGTTTATCTTCTAAGTGCATAGTTGCAATACTTACCTTAAGATGCTCGAGGGTGCTATCCAAGGCAAAGAATTGCTCAGCTTTGACTTGCCAATTTCGTATTCCCTCCCCATCAAACACTTGGAACTCCACCTTAGTACTTCTTATTAGTAGTTGATATCAATTCATGTTGTTAATGTTGTTGTCTTATCCTTATCGCAGGGGTCTTGGTGTTGTAGTAGCTGGAAACCTACCTTGTTCAGCGATGCTTGTTGGAGACCTAATCATGGTATTGTTTGCTTGCAATTATTATCGAAGCTCCTCTATGGTTTGGCCCTATTTTTCCATTGCTGCGTGCTAATTCTTGAGGGTTTCTGTAAACATTTTGACCTGAGCTTCATTCCTGTCAGCTTGCTCCTTCACAATACGAGCTAATGTGGACTGAAAAATAATATTTTAATCAAGTTTAGTATCACGTCAGCGTTTTAAGGGAAAAATGGACAGTTTCTATCCATAAGTACTTTTAGTGTAATTTAAAAAATAGAAAATTGGATATTTTTCTACATAAATTGTTAACGACAAATTGCAAATTTAACTTCGCCAATTCACATCATATACATTTAGCTTCTATATTTGAAATCAAATGTTTAAATCTTTTAGACTATTATATGATGATGTTGTCTTAAATTTATATATTTTTACTATTTTTATATTTTAATATTTTACCTAAATATAAAATAGCAAAAGGAGGACTTAAAGTGACAGTTTTTTCCCTTTAATTCCACATCCAAATGCTCAATTTTAAACATAAGAGGTTATCCGTGCAATTACAATTTATATTTTTTTTAATTTTATTAAAATTTAATCCAGATTAAAACGGTATATGCCATTATTAGTACTCATACTTTAGTATTTTTGTGTTTAATTAATGAAGCCACTGAGTATTTAAATTTTATTTATAAAAATTTATTGTAATTATTCATAAAAACATAGGTAAAATGTGTAAGGTCTACCCAGTCTTAAAACCAGGTTGTAAGCAAAAATTTTGAAAAAAAAAAACACTAATAAGCACAAAAGGCTTTAATGGGTAATTATTTGATTTAAAAAAATTATTTTAATAGGAATTTGCAAATTATCTCCTGAATTTTTAGTAATGTGTGAATTCACCACTCAACTTTCAAAATAAGCTTTTTCATTTCTTAAATTTTCAAATATAAATAAAGATAATTAACATTTCCTAATGAATTTATGGGTGAATCTGTATATAGATGAAATTTTAGGCGGTAAATTTGTAATAGGTGAAAGTTCAACTGGGTATTTTGCAACTATTTCTTATTGTTTTAGCAAAGAATGTTATGCATAACAATTTTATCAATTTTTTAAAGTTTAAATGTTAAAAAATTTACTTTAAAAGTTTAGGGATGTATCTACACATAATTAAAAGTTTAGGGGAAATTCTACGGTTAAGTGGTAGTTACAATGAGACTAGTCCCATCACATTAATAAGATAGTCTAGATCTTTTTCAATTATGATCGAACCCTTTAAGTTTTTTTGTATTAATATTTATATAATTAATTTAATTTTATAATATTGATAATTTGGTTTAGACATTTCTCTTTATTTAATTGAAAGAAAAGGACCGTTCTCTTTGTTTTAAAAAGTATCACCATGTGTGTTAGGGTAAGTTTCACTAACATACCTGTACTTTTTAGATTGTAATAGAAATGTATCTAAAAAACATTTCATGGCAAGAAAATATTTTAACTTTTTTTAAATTACAAAAAATCTTTTATACTAAATAATTACTTTTTATTGTTTTATTTTATTTTCCGATGATTATAATATAGAGAGAGATAGTGTCAGATTTGTTACTTAAACTTTAATCTTTTGACAATTCACTATGTGAAAGTTTAAAATTGTTAATAGGTTATATGGATTTTGTCCATTTTTATATATTTTTTAATTTAGTCCATTTTTACAATCAACTACTTAAATTTTGTCTATTTTTGCGATTAATTATATATTCAATAAAACTAGTCTAAGCATTAAATGATCTCAAAAAGTTTATGTACCATATATAATAATATAATATGTATCCATATTTAATAGCAAAGTACATTTGACCTAAAAATGTGTCTTTTAAAATTTTAAAATACGAACACCAAATTTTGTGAATATCCCATTTGGAACCTACACTTTAATCAAATTTTTAATCAACTACTTGAACTTTCAAATTGTTGGATTCAATACATAATCAAGAGATTTTAGTGCAAAACTTGCCTTAACTCCATCCATTGTTGTTAATCTAATTAGCATTTTGAACAATAATGAATTTAAGGATGCAACCGATGTTGTTGCAAGGTACCTAACTCGCTTGACTTGCTAAAAACCTTATGAAGTTTTGGAATGAGTTTGGGAAAATTTTTTGAATCTATAGGTTTGTGGGTTGGGTTGAGGCACGGGTTATAGTTGTGACCCGATGGGAAACTCGACTTGCTAAACTATTTAGAAATATTTATAAAACACACACATATTAAATTTTTATTCAGCCATGCCTAACTTTTGTTTAAATTGAGAACTTAAAGCTATAATAAAATATATTAATAGAAAATGGCAAATAATATGCTTCACTGTTGAGGTAACTACTAATATGAAAAATTTAATAATTTAATAATGCTAACATGTAATGAAATCAAGTAGTGATGATTAATTAATAGTAAAACCTTACTTGTGTTTTATCATATTTGCACACGCATGACTTGTATTGTTAATATTATTATTTTTGGATAAATAGGCAATATGAGTTTTATGTAAAAGTGTCATTATTATAAAATACTATTGGTAATACTAAAAATCATTTTTATAATCCAAAAAAATAAAAAAAATAAAATTTTAATTTTTTTAATAATAGTAAAATGCTGACAGATGTTCTTGACACTTTTGCATCAAACTCAGATGCCAACACCCCATTTTTGCCCCATCTTAAAAAATAGAAGTATAAAAAAGATAGAAAAAAACTAAGAAATTAGAAAAAGAAAAAAATTAAAATAATAAAATTTTGAAAAAAAAAAAGATAACATAAGGAAACCCCTTCTTACTTTGATAATTAAATTTAGATAAATTTTATAAGTAGAAGCACTTTCAAGAAAAAATTTGAAGAAAAAAAATATAAAAAAGTAAATAAATAATAAATAACAAGAATGATGATAAACAATAAACAATAAAAATAATTAACAATATATAACATAATAAAAATATATTAGTAATTTAGTTTCTTTTTAACTTTGGTGTTAATTTTATTTTGAATTAGACTATTTTTAAAAGCCAATTTGGGCTTCAAACCCATTTTCAATTTAGCTCATTTTCTTTTAAAGCCAATTGGGTCAGGGTATTTACACTTAAGTACATTTTGATATAATAAATAAAATTGAGAACATAGCTTAGTTGTGTTGGTAATGGGAGGGGGCATGCATAGAGAAGGTGTGAGTTTGACCCCTTGCAAATGTAAGGGAATAAGTCTAATGCTTTGGTCGTTCATGAATCCTCTTGGAACCTTACCAAATCTTCTAGAATCCAACTCTCTAATTCCCCATTTTAAGTTCAAATCTTTCAAATTCTTATTGACAACCCCTCATTGATTCGAAATGGCCATTGATTGCAATTCATTACATTATTAAATGAATTTGATTGTATTCTCTTAGATAAAAAAACAAGAAAACACAGAAGAATGAGGTCTCTCCTTCTTCTTCCACTTCCTAAGATTCTCAAACTCTCTCTATCTCCCTTTCCCTCTACCCTTCTCTCTTAACTTCGACGATCTTCTTTCTCTCTCTCTCTCTCTCTCTCTCTCTCTCTCTACAATGAAGAACCACTACCGAAACCCCTATAAACTCCATTTCACTACCACTAACCAAACTCGATCCAAACTAAAGACCAATAACCAACAACCGTCCTTAAACATTGACATTACCTTATTTTAGACACCTTTGACATCTACCTAAACCCAATTAACCCTTACCTAGCCCCCGACCACTTGTATAGAACCTAAAACCACACCAAAACTAAACTCACATACCCACTCTTCTATCACAAACACAACTCCCGTACCAAACTACACCAACTACTGACTAAACCCTTTGGTGTAGCCAACATACACACCCTTAGGAATGATGACCTTTGACAACTCCAACGCACGATATTAGGTAATAGCCCTACGCTACTGTTTAGCCTAGGCCCACGTCTTTATTCGCTTTATCCTATCCTCCCTACTGTTCACAAGTCACTCAAGATAAGTCTTTGCCCCTTTTCTACAATCTATGGTTTTAGATTTCTTATTCACTTAACTAACTCGTGTTTTACTATGAATTGTAGATGGAATATGCAAATGCTAATGTTCGAGAATCAGTTATCCCTAGGTTCTTTCTTAAGCAAGGGTTTAATACCCTTTTGTGCTTATGATTCATGTATTTATATGTAGATTACATGGTAGTTTGATAGTTGCATTTATGTTACAATCTCTTCACTAACTACCAGATCAATTAGATCTACTACTATTCCGTTACATTTAACTAGAAATACATGAATCTTTATATGGTGATGTAATCCTTGACTCAATTTAGTTGTTTCCACATACATCTTGTAACATTTGGCTCCTCTTATTGAAAATCAACCTTGCCCTCAAGGTCATAAGTAGGGTAAATATGTCTAAAAGTATCCCAATCTTCCTATGTTAGGTCTTCCTATGAAAGCCCATCCCATTGAACTAAAACTCGTTACAGTAGAGTTCCTTGCTGAGAAATAATCTGACCACTTAAAATTTGATGTGGACGAACAATAGGTTTATCATTGATAACCTTATCAGTAGTTGTAAAGACACATTACCTTGTCTTTGGGCTTTCTTTAGTTGAGATACATGAAATACACCATGTATTTGAGCATAAGATGGTAACTTCACTCTATATGCACAAGACCTAATCCTTTCTAAGACCTTGTGAGGCCCATAAAAACATTAAAACAATTTGTGAAACTTTTACCATGAAATAGAGATTTACTTATAAGGATGCAATTAAATGAAAAAACTAGATCTTCTGGTTGCAACTCCAAATCTCTCCTTTGTTGATTAGCATAAAACTTCATTGTGTTATGAGATTTGAGCAAATCGTCATATAAAAGCTTCAACATCTCATCTTTGGTCCATAAATCCATATTCATAGCTTCTACTCATGAAACTCCTTCATAAGAAGGAATTGTTGGTAGAGGCCTTCCATAAACCAATTCAAATGGAATAAAATTAGCACCCTCATGGAAAGAAGTATTGTACGTGTAATCAACCCATGGAAAATACTTACTCCAATGAGTGGGACAATCTACCACAAGTGCCCTCAAATATTGTTGAATTGCACAATTCAATATCTTAATTTGCCCATCCAACTACGGATGATTGGTACTACTCATCCTTAATGTGGTACCACTTAGAGTAAACAGCTTAATCCAAAATCTGCTCATAAAAATTGGATCTCTATTGGACGTAATTGTCCTCGGAAATCAATGATGCTTGACCACCAAATCAACAAATAAAGAACCAACTTTGGTAGCATTGGAATTGGAATTAAACAGACCCAAATGATAATAACTTATGAGTCTCTCCACAACTACGCTAGAACAACTATGTATCAATTTGATTTAGGCAAGCAAGTAATGAAATCCAAGCTAACATCCCTCCAAACTTGGCTAGGTATAGGACTTAGGTGTAATAACCCTACTAGTGATTTTGTTTCGTACATAATTTGCTGGCATGCTACATAATTGCACAGATATAATGCAATAAATTTATCTCATCCCTTCCCAAAAGAACTCGATTCTAATCCCCTTAAAAGCTTTCAAAAAGTCAAAATGACTTGATAACAAAGAGTCATGAAATTCCTTAAGAACAATAGGAATCAATGATGATAAAGGCACCAAAAACAGTTTATCTTGATAGAATAACAATCCATCTCTCCACTATAATGGCCATTTACGAGGAATACCTTGTTAAATCTTATCAATCATCTGCTTAAATTTAGCTAAAGAATGGTATTCCTACTTCAACATATCAATAAGATGAAAACAAGAGATTGTACAACTTAAACATGTCAACTTTGCCATCTCTTTTCTTGATAAAGCATCTGCTACTTGATTCTCACTTCCAGCTTTATAAACAACAGAATAATCATATCTAAGCGATTTGACTAAATAATTCTGTTTTTTAAGCATATGAATTACTTGAGATAAAATCTCCTTGAGGCTCTTATGATTCATCTGAATAGTAAAGTGAGCTCCTAGCAAGTATTGACGCCATTTCTCAACTGCCTCTACTAAAGCAAATAATTCTTTCACATAGGTTGAAGCCTTTTGTAAGTGATTAGGAAGTTTCTTACTAAAATATGAAATGGAATGGTTGTTTTGTAACAACACAACCCCTACTCCACTACCTAATGCATCTATCTCAATCACGATTCGAATAGAGAAATCAGGAAATGAAAATATCATAGCCTTAATCAAAACACCCTTAATTCTTCAAAAGCCTGCAACACTTTATCATTCCATTGAAAACAATCTGCTTTTAACATATATGTCAAAGGATTGGCTATAGATGCATAGCCCTTCACAAATCTCCTATAGTATCCAGCTAAACATGAAAATGTTCTCAACTACTTTATATTATGTGGTAATTTTTAACAACCTCTATCTTTAATGGATTCGAAGCTACACCAACACATAAGACAATATCCTCAAGATACTCAATAGTAGTTTAAGCAAATGAGAATTTATTGCTCCTCAAATAAAAATCGTTATCAGCTAAAATTTGTAAAACTTTCTCAAAATGCAGTAGATGCTCCTCCAAAGATGAACTATAGACAAAAATATCATAAAAAAACGATGATAGACTTTCGTAAAAATGATTTAAATAATCTATTCATAATACTTTGGAAGGTTGTTGGAGCATTGCACATCCCAAAAGGCATAACAGTGAACTCATAATGCCCTTCGTAAGTTCTATAACTAGTCATTTCAATATTGCTTGGGTACATCCTTATTTGATGATACCCTGCTCTCAAATATAACTTAAAAAAATCATGGTTGATTTCAATTCATCCAATGAACCATTGCTAGTGGATTGATGGACTTATGGAACACCTATTATCTGAGCCATCAAGTGAAAACAAGAAGCAACCCCATCAGTCTCCAAAAGATGTTTAAACTGGTGAGTTATTAAAGCTCCATCATCCAAACTTAAACCCACTAATGCAACCTGCTGTCCCTCTTTTTGAAATTTCATAGTAAGCTTTGTATAGTCTATAATGATGGGGCTTAACCCTTGTAACCATTGAATTCCTAAGACAATCTTTACTCCTTAAATAGGAAGTAAAAATTGATTGTCTTGAAGTTAGAGAGGAACTTCTACACATTGTCCTTCACAATTTAGCTTATCCCCATTCCCATTTATAACATTGAATTGAGGCTAGGAAAAATAATGAGATTTAAACTCTTGACAATTCTAGTTTGAATAAAATTGTGCGTGTTGCCATTGTTAACCAAAACACTTACACTTTTTCCATTAACAACCCCCTAAAAACATAATGTCTTAGGAGTCAAAGCATCTGTTAATGCATGATAGCTAATACTCAATGATGTGTCCTCATTACATGAAGTTTCATCCTTCATTTGTACCTTCTCATTCATATATGTATCTTCTTCATTTAATAGTAGTAGAACTTTTGGTTTACACTTGTGATTCTTTGAAAACTTCTCATCATAGTTGAAATAGAGTCCTCATTCTCATTGTGATTGTAGTTATTAGGAAGAAAGGTGTTGAATAGGTAATGATGATTTTTCATTTGGGTTTGTTTGGGTAGAATATGCTGGAAGGTTATTGGTATTATAAACAATGGGTCTTGAAAATTGTAAGGTAGATTTTGAAGATGAAGAAATGGGTTTAAAAGGTTATGTGTTGGCTTGTTTAGTTCCAAATAGTTTGGCAAGTGAAATGGCTTGAACAAGTGGTTTAGGTCTATGTAATTGAACATTATGCTTCAAATAAGGATTAGGCTAGAGATGAAGCAACTAATGAGAAAATTTTCATTTAGTTTAACTACTCGATTAGAAAGGGATTCAAAAGAAATTTGATATTCTGCTACTTAATGTGTTTGGATGAGTTTAGCTAGTTTACCCTATGGATCATTGAATTCCAATGGTCTAAAACACACCTTCAAGTTAAGAATCCTGACCATGTAGATCAAATTGTTCAATTCCATCCATTGCATCCATTCCAATGTCTCATCCTCTAGCGCAAAGGATGCACCAACTAGCCTTTGTTCCATAGGTATGCCATGAAAGTTAAAGAACTTTTTAGTTTTATAAATCCATTGAATAGGATCTCCTTCTTAAAATTTAGGAATTTCAAGTTTGATATTCTTAAAAAAAGACTATGATAATCCAGAATATGACGAACTTACATTTGAATTATTGACATTCACTACATTATGGTGATCCCCATTTAAGTTATGATTGTGAATCTTTAGCGCATTGTCAATCTTTTCAGTTAGTGTCTTAACTGAATCTTGCAACATATTGTTCGAAGATTAAATCGAATCTTGATTTAATCTTATCCAAATTTGATTGTTGCATGATTGGTTTTCTTGATCTTGGTATGAATCAAAACTGAGAGAACAAAATATTAACTGTTTAGCCTAAGCCTAAGAATGCAATCGGGATAGGTCTTATAGATACTTGACTTGCCCAACCCAATAAATACCCTATACAGTTTGGTGGGTTTTGGGATTATTAATGAAACCCTATAGGGTTTTAGGTAGGGTTTTGGGACGAGAATAAAACCCGTTGAGAAACCCAAACCCTTTAAATATATATATATATGTGAAATTTAATTTTTGCTACTCCTAACAATAAAGTAACTAGCTGTGAGTTGTCATCCACTAGTCCTCTTTAAAAGATGTTAGCCCCATTTTCTTGCTTTTTTTTCCATTAAAAGTTAAAACGTTAAAAAAGTAAAAACCCCTAAATCAAAATTCACATATAGATTACATAGAAGACAAAACACAATTATTTTAACTTTACTCTCCTCAAGTCCTCTCTTCACTCCCTCGTGACTAGCCCTAGCTACACTCCTCTAGTCCTCCTCCATTCCTCCTACCTTCATCATTGCAGCAAGTCTAGCAAACCTCTTGCCGTCGTCATACTTCCTATCTTCAACTTCTTTGCAGCTCGAGCCAAAACCAAAGACCATGCATGGCACAGTAAGATTTGAGATCTCATTTTTTTTATTATCTCTCTCTCTTGCTCTCTTCTCTTTATGATTCTAATCTATGCTCTTCTTTTTAGCTTACATTGTCCCGCATGTGCTCAATCATACACATATAAAAGAGATTCGTCATCAATTCTAGAGAGCTATTTGGCAAAATTTTTGAATTATTCTATATTTCTTTTTTTTTTCAAGTATCTAGTGTAACTTAGATTATGATTTTCGTTGAAATCAATTTTCAAATTCTTAAGCAATTTGTTATAAAAATTATAGAACTATCGAATATTTTAAGGGATTAACGTTATCAAGGGCTAATGGTTTATGTTATGGTATTCTATTTTATACAAATATAAACAACTCAACTAACAACATGACTTGTTTGTCAATTGTTTTACAAACCTAAGCTTCTAACTCTACGCATGTGTTAAACAAGTTTCGTGTTTGAATTAAACTTGTTTATTGATTGAAAAGCTTTGATTCCATTTTTTCTGCTGCATTTTAGATTTTGTGATTAACCATACTACAACATCATATAGTTGCTTTAGATGACCATACTTAGATTGCCGAATCAAATCTAGCATATTGTTGTGGAATATTCATGAAAGCTTTGTCTATGTGATGATTAAGCAGGTCATAAGGCAAAAAATATTTTCTTAAAAATAGTTATTCCCATGTTCACAATTGCTTCTAAATCGACATTTAGTGCCAGCGATCAGGTAATTAGTTCGCATAGAAGTTGACTCAAGGTAGATACAATAGAGGCATTGATGTGTACTCAAAGTTGGATAGTAAATAAAACAAGTGGTAAGAGACTACTAAATAAATTTTTTCTTCAACTATGTTTTTACCACATATCTAATGTATTGGAAATATTCATCTCTCTCTTTTCCTTCCTTTTTTTTTGGTAGGTGTGAAGATGGATGAAGAAGAAGATGAAAATGAAAATTGAAAGCTTTAAGGATTCTTAAATTTGTATTGTGATTGAATGAGAAATGGATGTTGGAACTCCTTCTGCTGTCCATAATCTTCTTCAAATTTGAATCCTTTCTATTGTTGAAACATGACCTTAGTACCTCAAAGTTAACCAGAATAAATGTTGCTTGATAGATGTGAGATGAATCTTAATCTTGATTTTAGAAACTTGAACTTGTTGTCAAAAACTTGAAACTTCAAGAATTAAGCTTTGATGAGATGAAAACTTGAATCCCTTAGATATTTTAATCAACTTTGTGGAATTTATTTGAATGTATTATCCAAATACATTCGACTTTGGAGCCGGGTCTTCAAATTAATCAAAGAATTAGAGAAAATTCAATTTGAAGCTTGTTGTTCGTAATTCTATAGATTTTGTTTGTATAGCAGGTGTACTCATTGAGTTACCTTCTGAGTATTACTATTTTCTTAACAAGTAGCAGGTCTACCTTCTGATTATTGCAGATTTCTTGATAAGCTTTCCAGATACTTTTTGAGTTACTCTCTTATTCGAATCTTTCTTTGATGAACTTCTTCTATAAAACTTCTAATCAACCACAATTGATCAATTTAGTCTTCCTATATATTTTACACTTGAAAGCTATACATTTACACTTAATAATTTTGTTAGTAAATACTTATACATATTTTGTTATCATCAAAACAAAACTAGGAGACTTATCATACTCCCCTTTTTTTATGATGACAAAATATTATAAAACAATATATATTTTTTGTTCACCTATTATTTTACCCCAACCCCTCGCGCCCCCCTCCCACCCTTCCTCTTTGTTTATCATCAAAAACAAAACTTTAATATTTGAAAACTATTTTCTTTTAACTTTCTCTCCCCCCCCCCCCCCCCCCCTTTTTTTTTTTTTATAAAAGAAGATGGCTAATCATTTTTCAAGCATAACTTTCCCTAAAACTATTTTTAACACCAATTATTTATCAATAAAGATCATCTAATTGATTTATTCAATTTGATAAATACTAACACCACACCGCCAACACCCACCCACCCCCCCCCAACACACACACACACACCACACCACACCACACCACATTTTTCTTTTAGATATGAAGCTCTCCCATAATATGATACCAAATTATTTTTTAATTTAATTTGTTTAAACAAAATATTAGATTCCAATTATTTTTATGTTAAAACATAGAGAGCAAATAAGAAAGAATGGAAAATTATAATCTAGGGAGTTAGAATAATGATACCAACTTCTTCTACACTTTTCCTTCTTGTTTATGAAAGTCATGTTCTCTTCTCTTCTGATTGAGGTTATTGTTGATTATGATCATAACCATTTGCTTTTTGCCCCAAATCTAAAATCACTAACAAACATGTTATACTTTCTTACGAACCCATACAAGTTTGGGTCCATTGAAAAGCAAGCTTGTATTTTGTCTATTCTTTCCTTGTTGATCATTGAGCTTGTTTCTTTTGTCCAACTTTATTACAAAAGAAACACATATAAGAAGATGTATTATACCTTCGATTTACCTGATATTGGTGATTTTGTCTTAGATACCCCTTATTGTATCTATACTTGTAGTTTCCGCTATATACTCTAAATGGATACCTATATTGTTGAGGGTATCTTCTAAAGTATCCTTTGCTGTTATTATTCAAGTTCTTTTTAATAGGTTCATTATTCACATATTCACTTCTTTTTACAAACACAACCTTTTTCTCAGTATTAGATGAGCTACCATGTTCATATCCAAGCCCATGTTTAACACTTGCAGGTCTTTGACTAGATATGAGCATATTCAACTTTTTGTCACTTTCATTGAACTTATTAAAAGTGTTTTTGATTGATTGTGACAAATCTTCTACTCTTACTTTTGGATCTTTAATTTCATCCTTCAAAACATCATTCTTTTTTCTTAAAACATCATAATTGACATGCAATTTTTCATTGTCATTCTTTAAAATATCATTCTCATCAACAAGCAATTTGTTGTTTGGCTCAAAATATCTTTTTCATTTTTCAAAGCTCTATTTTCAGCATCTAATTTAGAAATATTTAAATCAACCTTTTTGAGAGCGTTTTAGAGCCTTTTCATTTTTGTATACATTTCATTATCAGACACATTAGCTTCGGATTCAGAATTTACCTCAGATGTAGCAATCAAATATAGATTAGCTTCCTTTTCATCTTCACTTGTAGCTTTTAACTCATCTAAGTCACTCCAATTTGTCATCATTGCTTGACTTTTCTTCTTGAATTTTTCCACCTTTTTTATTAGAACTGGGCATTCGTATTTGAAGTGTCTATGTTTCTTACATTCATAGCATATGATCTCCTTTTTCTCCTTCTTTTTATCATTCTCTTTATAACTTTTCTCTACATCACATCTATTGCGATAATATCATATTTTTTATACTTAACAAAAATGTTACCTTCTTTCTTGAGAAACTTATGAAGAATTTGAGCCAATGAGTTAACATCCTCATCATCATCACTTGTTTCCTTTGATTCAAAATCTTCAGCAACAACTTTCTTTGCTTTAAAAGCTATTGCTTTCTTGTTACTTTCAAGTTCTTGAGTGGTGTTTAGATGAGATTCAGATGCCATAGCTTCTCCCTCAATTAGCTAAGTGTGAGCTTGTTTAGGTCTTGTGCCTCTTCTATTGTTGTCTTCTTGGAATCCCATGATTTAGACAAGATCCATAATATTTTCATGACAAGATCAGAATCATCCATTTTCTTTCCAAGAGATGTTAGTTCATTAGTTATAGTAGTAAAACGATTAAAAGCATCCTTAATTTTCTCATCGGACTTAATTTTAAACAATTCATGTTTTTGCAACAAAGCATTAATTTTTGTTTCCTTAATAATATCTGTTCCTTCATACATTTCTGAAAGTGTTTCCCAAATTTCTTTAGCTATATCACAAGAAGAAATCAAGTAAAATTCAAAAGGTGATATAATACTTAGTAATAGATTCTTAGCCTTGTTATTTTTCTCAACAAGCTTCAATTTAGCTTTAGTAAACACAGCACCATTTGTTCTTGTCACTTGATTATCTCTAACAACGATCACTTGCCATGAAGTGTAGTCATTAGCCTTAATATAAGTTGATATACTCATTTTCCAATACAAATAATTCGTGCCATCAAAATATGGAGCTCGATTGATTGCAATGTTATTATCAACCATCATGAAATAGATCACTTAATTAAACAAAAGAGACCCGCTCTAATACCAATTGTTTGTCCCAAAAAGTAATCAAGAGGGGTGGGAGGTGAATTGGTTTCTTAAAATAAAAACTTTACTTTAATTTTTCTAACTTTTAAACACAACTCTAATTAGTTATAAAGTATTGCTTGATTTTACTTTGTAATCAATGCACAAAAATAAATAAGAGTAGGGTAAGAGAAATTTGCACAATGATTTATAGAGGCTCTACCTTAAGCGTCAATCCTTTTTTCTAGCTCCAAGCTAGGGACCCAGTATTCCACACCATTATGTTCCACTATATCCAATAAAAAACGATTACAAATAATATCTCAATTCACTTTATCAGGCTTCATGCTAAACCTTAGCTATCTCTAAACTCAGAGTCATTTGTAATTTAACTCTCACGAAGTAATCTAAAACAAATGAGGAGTAAAGAATTAATAATTCCTCTCAAAATTGAGCTCAAGGAATGAAATTTTAAACTAGCAGAATTTTGCACACATGAGCTTATATTTTTCAATGAGGAGAGAGTCTCTTTTTCACGCAAGTGTATTGTGTTTTTCTTGGACTTTAGCTGCTATATATCTTTACGTCTTCAACGGCTATATGAGATGAAAATTTGAATGTTGACATAAGATTTGTTCCTGATATTGTGCTCCTTGTTGTTTGACGAATCTGCTAGCATATTTATCGGTAATGGATAATAAATAAAGCTGATAATTCAAATAAATAATTGTTCCTGATATTTATGTTTCTTCTAGAGAGAGTGATTTGCGTGTAAAAATGATTGTTGATCCTTATCTTGCTGTAGATCAGACTTGGGCATAATATTTTAAATGTTGTTAACCTTATCTAGATGAGAAAAAACTTCTAATACGTTTCCAACTCAAATAAAAAATATATCCCGTAGAAATAGGACCGTATCTTGCTATCCATAATTTTCTTCAAATTTGAATTCCTTCTACTGTTGAAACACAACCTTAGTACTTCAAAAATAACCAAAATAAATGTTGCTTGACAGACCTGAAACGGATCTTAATCTTGATTTTAGAAACTTGAACTTGTTGTCAAGAACTTGAAACTTCAAGAATTAAGCTTTGATGAGATGAAACTTGAATCCCCTAGATATGTAAACCAACTTTGCGGAACATATTTGAATGTATTATCCAAATACATTCAACTTTGGAGCTAGGTCTTCAAATTAATGAAAGAATTAGAGAAAACTCGATATGAAGCTTATTGTTCATAATTCTATAGATTTTGTCCGTGTAGTAGGTCTACTCTCTGAGTTACCTTCTAAGTGTTACTATCTTCTTGATAAGAAGTAGGTCTACCTTCTGAGTGTTGCAGATTTCTTGATAAGTTTTCCATATAGATTTCGAGTTACTCTTTGATTTGAATCTTTCTTTAAGGAACTTTCCTATAAAGATTCTAATCAACCTCAATTGATCAATTTAGTTTTCCCATATATTTTAAACTTGAAAGCTGTATAATTACACTTAATAATTTTGTTAGTAAACACTTATACATGTTTTGTTATCATTAAAACTAAACTAGGAGATTCAACATGTGGAAACCCTACCTATACCCATAGACTGACTTAAGCATTGGAGTGCTTGCGCTGAGCAACCACCGATGCCTCTTCGACCAATCTTTTGTGTTCACAGGAGCTGTCTCTACCAACTCAGATTCAGCTCATGCAACATGTTAAGTCAACTCATGAGGTCCCAACATCTAATACATCTTCTTCAGGATAGTGAGAGGTGTAGAAGTCTTAGCCAATGACCCTAAACATGTCTTCTTTCCCAAAAATGGCTTTTTTCCTTTACCTGAAATATCATATCTTCTATAAGGAGTAGATGGTGCTAGTCTATTTCCAAGAAAAGTAGCTTATCTGTCCTTTGTGTCTTATTTTCATTCAAAATTTTTTTGGCTAGTTTTGCTTTAGTCACCGCATCTGCTAATGTCAGAAGTTGAAACATCTTAACCTCACCTTTGATTTCTATATTGATACCATTTTGGAATTTTTGGACTTTCATACTTTCATCATGGTACCCTTCATGCATAAATCTTAATAACTTCCAAAACTCAACATAATACTCATCAATAGTCTTGCTTCCTTGTCATAGACTTAACCAATTTAAAACCATCTATTCTCTAACTATAAGTGGAAAATATTTCACAAAGAAGGCTTCTTTAAATCTTATCCAAGTGACAGGTGTTACTAAATTCTCACTCGTCAATCTCTATCAATTATAAGCATATCTTTTTAGCATATATACTGCTAGATTGACCTTTTTGTCTTCACATATCTCACATGCTACGAAGGCCTTCTCTAATTCTTCTATCCAACTTTTGGTAGTTGTTAGATTTGAAATAATTCCATCAAGATTAGGCACTAGCCTAACAAAATCATGTAGCTTCATTTGATCGTTGCACTCACCTGCTTGCATATTATCCCCTTGCCCGACTACCTCTAGTACGTATTGTTACATAAATTGTTGTTGTTGCTGATACAACTTGTGTTGATACTGTTACATCATTGTGAACATATCTCTGAACATAGTGCACATGGTATTGGTGTCTCCCATAGGCTCTTGAGGCATCTAAGGAAATGGTGGCATCTATGGAGGTTATGGAAATTAAGTTGTAGATGCTGAAGCAAAAGAAGGAGTCGTAGCAAAAGCTGGAGTAGATGATGAAGTAAACATTGGAATAGTCGACTAAGGAGGCAGAGGTGGCATGTTTTCCCATTCTGGTTGCTATATAGTTTGTCTGCATAACCTAACCATCTTTGATATAAACACACAATACATTCATGACATATATTAAACCATGAAATTTGTAATTAGGTTCAATTCAATTAATTACAAAGCAAACAATCAAATAAAACACATCATTCGCCTTTCCCATACTAAACTCACCTCATCTAAGGTCAGGTCGACTCCTAAGCTATCACATTTAAACAAACAGTCATATAAACGTATACTCTGATACCACTTTGTAAAGACTTGGCTTACCTCAATCCTATGATTAGGCATGCTTAGTCCCTAGCCATGTATAATATCTAAATATTACACGAAAGGCTATCTGTAAAAAAAATGTTTATGTCAACTGTTTATTTAACTTGTAATATCTTTACTTAGCTTTTATAAAAGCGACTCAATCATGAGTAGATCATCATTTCATATATATACATCATTAGTACCATTAGATCGGTACTGCAAAAGATTACAAATCTTGATCGTGCTAAAAACATGTAAGAAAAGCCTTAAATCCCATATTACAAATCAAAGACTTAACCAATAAGCCTATAACAAAAAAAAATTACATTCAACTTTTAAAGTGTTGAGAAAATCTTTTACAAAACAACTTCTTATAGATAGGGTCCCTAATCGTCCCATTCATCCATGAACTCTTCCCAGTCCATCCCATATCCCAAATCATCATAAAATTTATCATCAACAATACTTGCAAAAGACGACATGAGTTAAAGGCCTAGCATGTAATAATATAAGCAAATACAAAGTGGCAGACATTCTTAATTTAATACAATGCAACAATTATTAAGTTATCGATGGCCTCTAATTAGAGGTACCGAGTCTTAAATTTATAGACCTATATTTTATCTCTTACTCAGTTTGATAGGTAAGTGTACCTATTGTTTATTAGTATGAATGAGTACATTATCGACTCCACAACGAACAGATGCAAACACTAGTACCAATTAAACTTCCTATTAACTAGCAATCGAATAATCGAGTTAAGTAAATTAGATCTAAATTAAGCAACTAAACTACACCAAATATAAGTGTAATGGATTGAAACAACAAATTAACACAATAAAAACAAATTTAATTCACAGCAGGTTTACTCCACCATATTAACATGATTCATCAAAGTGTTCTTCCCATTAATCATTATCAACAAAAATTCTTAACTCGTGAGTATTCTTCTTAGAAATACTCAACTCTAACCTTAATTGCATTCATTAGAATCTCTCTTAATAAATGGATAATTCAAGACAACTTTAATCTCAATTGATATGATCCTAGTTCTCTGGCACCTACCACAAGTTAACACAAACGAATTAGATCCTTAAAAATTCTCGGCTAGTAAAAACCTGCTTCCAAAACTTTTTGTGTTATTCTATTTGTGCTATAATAACCTCCAATAGGGCCATTGTGGCAATGGAACAAAATCTACTGTCCTTCTTTGTGAGCGATGCAGCGTTTTATGATCTGATCAGCACAAATTCTAAACTTACATGGATCTTTCCAGAAGTAATATTTCAACTCTGAGAAGAACTTCTTTCCAGTATGAATCTATGTCTTGGGGGAGGACCTTCCCAACTAAGTAGTTTGCTATGTGAGCAAACCATGGCACTCTTTGGTCCTCTACTGCATGAATTGTATAAAGACTTTCTTTTAGAAATTTATCATTGATTTCCTCCGCCTTCAACTCCTACAGATGAAGACTATCTAACCTAGAAAGATGATTTGCTGCTAAATTCTCTGCTCCTTCTTATCCCAGGTCTCCAAATCAAATTCTTGAAGCAACAAAACCCATCTTATTAACCTTTGTTTGGAATCAAACTTAGAAAAGATATTTTAAGGCTGAATGGTCGGTGTAAACTACCACCTTAGACAAAATATGGCATGGCCTGAATTTGTCAAAGGCAAAAACTATCACAAGTAGTTCTTTCTCCATAGTGGTTAGTTCTGTTGTGTGAGTATTAGAAATTTATTGACATAGTTGATAAGCTAGAAGTGTTTTTCTTTCCTTTGTCCTAACATGACCCCTATAGTCGAGTCACTTGCATTGCACATGAGCTCAAATGGTAGATTCCACTCAGGAGCTACCATTATAGGTGTGCATGTCAACTTGTCATCAAAACTGAATGTGATAGCCTTCTTTAACAATTTAATCAATGGCCTTGCGATCTTGGAGAAGTCTTTGATGAACCTCCAGTGAAAACCGACATGTCCAAGAAAGCTTCTAATCACTTTGAGAGATGTTGGTGCAGGCAACTTGCAAATCACCTTCACGTTAGCCATATCCACTTCTATCCCTTTCTAGACACCTTATGACCCAACACTATACCTTGTTGTACCATGAAATGGCACTTTTCCCAATTTAACACCAAGTTAGTCTCTTTACATCTTCTCAACACCTCCTTCATATTATATAAACACCTCTCACACGAGCTCCTAAAAACCAAAAAATCATCCATGAAAACTTCCATTACATCCTCCACCAGATCCCCAAATATAGCTAGCATGCACCTTTGAAATGTCATAGGTGCATTGCATAGCCTAAAAGGAATTTTACGGTATGCAAAGGTACCATAGAGGCAAGTGAAGGTCGTTTTTTCTTGGTCTTTCGGTGCTATAGAGATCCAAAAGTACCCAGACATCCCGTCCAAGAAGCAATAATATTCATGACCAGTAAGTCGCTCTGACATTTGGTCAATAAATGGTAGTGGAAAATGGTCCTTCCGAGTAGCATCGTTGAGCCTCCTGTAGTTGATGCACACCCTCAAACCTTTACGGTGCGCATCAGGATTAGCTCGTTGCTCTCATTAGGCACAACTGTCATGCCTCCCTTCTTTAGGACCACTTGGACTGGACTCACCCATAGGCTATCTGAAATTGGGTAAATAAGCTACGCATCCAATAACTTGACTACCTCTTTCTTAACAACCTCCTTCATATTGGGATTCGGCCTCATTGTGGTTGTACCACTAATTTAAATTCATCCTCCACCAAAATCTTATAGGTGTAAAATGAAGGACTAATTCCCTTGATTACAAATATCTTCCATGCAATTGCTCTCTTATGTTCCTTTAGCATAGATAAGAATTTCTCTTTCTAGAATACGTCAAGCTCCGATGATATAATCACCGGTAGCTTAAAATTCTTTGTCAGAAAGGCATACTCTAAGTAGGAGGGAAATTGCTTCAATTCTAAGTCAGGGGGTTCCTCTACTGAGGGCTTCAACCGAGCAATGTTACTCTAGTTGATCTCCTTAACCCCAAAACTTTCCTTTGCTTAACACAAAGCTCAAACTGAGCAATCATCTTCTTCACATCTTTAACTCCTTCAGATCCGCTTCCCCTTGCTAAACATGACTTTAAGGGATCCTCACTTAAAACATCTTGCAACCAATCAGAAATGGTTAAATCAAAAGAATCAATAGCAAAGCATTCGTCATCATCGTACATTGATTTCCTGAAGACATCTGGCATTTTGATGACACTGTTAGCCCATAAGACGAGTTCCCTATCCTTAACACCAATAATAGTATCAGAAGTTGCCAATAATGGCCTTCCTAGTATGACTGGAACATCCATATCTTTGTCCATGTCTGGAACCACAAATCTACAAGAAAAATAAAGTCATGTACCTTTATTTTCTCCACAACTTCCCTTGGAAACCTCTTGGACCTGTCAGCCGATTGGATACTCATTCTTGTGCTCTTGGGTTCTCCCATGTTCAATCTCTTAAACATATTCTAAAACATGATATTGATGCTAGCTCCAAGGTTGGACAATGCCCTATCCATTAGTAGATCTCCTATCAAGCACTGGATAGTGAAGCTACTAGGATCCTTGAGTTTCTTAGGCAACTTATTCAAAATTACTGCAGAGCACTCCCCACCAAGGGTGACAGTAGAAAGTTCTTCTAGATTTCTCTTATTCGATAAGAGTTCTTTAAGGAATTTGACGTACTTAGTCATCTGGCCTAGGGCTTCCACTAAAGGAAGGTTGATGTGCAATAGCTTAAAAAGTTCAAGGAAATTCTTGTAAAGCTTATCATCTTTATCCTTCCTCAGTCTAGAAGGGTAAGACAATTGTGATATTCCTTTCACACTGCAGTACGTGAAACCTTTTCAACTAATTCCTCATTTTCCCTTACTTGCTCCTCGTTTATGTCTCAACTTCCTTCTAATTGTCCTATTTTCTTTCTGGCGTTTGTAATTCTTTCCCACTTCTAAGGGTAGCAGCCTTGACCTGCTCCCCCAAATTAGTCTCTGTGTAACCCAATAAGGATATGGGAGCTCTTTCTAAAATCATCTTGGAAATTTGTCCAAGTTGATTTTCAAGGTTATGAATAGATGCTCTTTAATTCCTTAAGGTTGTTTCTGTGGCTTAGTGACGATTTTCTGAGGCCTTGATGTGTTGGGCCAACATGTCTTCAACAGAAATTGGCTTGTTCCAAGGGGAAGATACTTGTCTCTAAAATCTGGGAGGTTCATGTTGGAGCCTTGACTAGTGTTATTGCTTCATCAGAAATTGAGGTGGTTCCTCCAACCAGATTACATGTGTTGCTAAATGGGTCATTCCTTGGTCTAATTGGGTTCCCCATGTAATCAACCTCTAATAAAACTACTAGATTAGAAACCACCACTGCTAGTGTTTTTTTCTAACCCATGGCTAGGCTATCAAGCTTCCTTATCAACATTTCCACCTTATGTGCCAAGGCGGAATTAGCATCCAATTCATATTTTCTCATTGGCCTTTTCTCTCTAGCTCTAGCTGATGATCATTGATAGTGGTTGTTAGCCATATCTTCAAACAATTGGATGCATTGTTTAGGTGACTTATGATTTAGGCTCCCGCCAGCAGCTGCATCAATAAGTTGCTTAGTTGTATAGTTCAGACAATTATAGAAGGTCTAAACCTGTTGCCACTCTAAGAGTCCATGATGGGGACATTTCCTTAGCAAATCTTTCCACCTTTCCTACGCTTCATATAAGGTTTTTGAGTCCATCTATCCAAAGGAGGAGATATCTGCTCTTAGCCTAGCTATCCTTGATAGTAGGAAATATTTCCTCATGAGCAACTCTGCCATCTTTTGCTAAGTATTGATGGAGTTCCTTGGCATGGAGTTAAGCCATTGCTTTGCATTAGATGTCACGCCCTAACGGATACTCTCAATGTGACAGCCCACTATACACAATATTAAAACTTAAGAATGACTACCTCAATCATTCAAAAGCTTCCATATTAATACAAAGCGTACATTCATATCAAAGAGAGACCGGTGGAGTAATGCATTTTAAGATATTGACAGCGAAATAGACGTCAGCACTGGGTGGTTCCGACCCGCGAACCGCCCCGAACCTTCCCTAACGATTCCTTACCCGGGAACCGCCTCGTCGAGGACGGTTACGAACCACCGAAACCAGCGGGTCCAAGCGGTTAGGCGTGGCGGAACCGGCGGTTTAACCGGGTCTAGAACCACTATTCCAGACCTGGAACCAGCAGTTCGAACCTGCCATATATTTAAATTACTAAAAAAAAAACTGCACACAGCAGACCACATGAATTGAGGGGGAGAAAGGGCGTGTGGGCAGGGGGGGAGAGTTGGATGCATGGGAGACAGGAAAGGGTGGGTGGGTGGGTGAGTAGGTGTGTGTGTGTGTGTTGGGGGGGGGAAGGGGGGTGTGCGGCGCAGCCTTGTATAATATAGAAAAAAAAAAGTCAATATTGTCGGTAATGAAAATGGAGAATTGAGGAGAGGAGCCTTGCACCGTGCAATGTTTTGTCCGAAAAAATAAGCAAAACAACAAAATCACCAAAATTTGGAGGGTTGAAAAATCATCAATGGTTAGGGAATGTTTGTGCATTGTTTTGCAAATTGGAAAAGTAAACGAATCGGACAACTTGATTGCATTGCTTTTGCAAATTGTTGGACTGTGAGGAATTAGACAACTTGTTTTGTGATTTTTTACGCACGTAAGGAGCTCTATAAATATAAGAGTTTGATTCAAAAAACTATGAAACATTCAAAAGCTTGTAACCACCTTCACAGATTGAGTTTTGCTAAATTATCAACCATTCCCGTGTTTTAAAAATATCAGACATTCCTGTGTTTGATATTGCTTGTTATTTTGTAGACTATCTTGCACGAGAGGGTTACCCAGCAACACTTATTTATCGTGTTTGCTCTTAAATTTTCAATTCTTCTAATACCACCCCTCATATTAGTACCTACTCATTCTTTATAAAAGGGCCAGATGGCTTCCTTTTTCTTTGGTGATTCATCAAAAAAATCTGCAAAGAAAGACAAATTAAAGGCGAAGATACCTAAGTGCCAGCAAGAGCCTACTATCAATGTAGATGAGAATGCTGACTGCTATGACTTTAATGAGCCTCGAGTGTCTGACTTTGATTTCACACCTGAAAAATTCCCTCTGGTTCCATCAGGTTTCGAGACAGTCAATCCGGTGTACCATCAACAAGGGGATGATGATAATGACTCTCAAGATCTGGAAATGGAACAACTACCACAACTTGAAGCCGAGGATTATGGCGGTTTTGATGAAGAAATATACCCCTCCATTAAGACAAACCCATCCACAAAGCCACATCGACCCTATAAGTCTAATATGTTCACTAAACATTTTAGGAAGGTCGAAGGGCCAGATGGGAAGCTTAGGGCGCATTGCAATTATTGCAACGCAAACTATGCCTTTTCTAAGGGAGATGGATATGGTAGTCTTTCCAAACATCTAAAGTCAAAGCATCCTAGTGAGTATGGTTTGGATCCATCACAACAACAAATATCACGATCGGGTTCCAAGAAAGAAGCAAGGCTGTGGCATTTCAATGAAGAACAGTATCATGATGCCATGGTGCAAATGATAAGTGGGTTGCATTTGGGTTTTAATGCAAGCGAAAATGCATATCTTGTATATTGCCACCAAGAAACTCTGCAGCCACAAGCACCTAAATGAAGTGCTACGACAATGAAACGACATTGTCTAAAAATGTACCGCAAGGGTAAGGGATAGCTCCAAGCAATTTTTTCTGATCTTGATACATGTGTGTCCATCTGTTACTACATTTGGACTAATAGATGGGGTGAAAGTTCGTATATGGGGATTATATCTCATTGGATTGATAGACATTGGGTAATGCAAAAGAGATTGATTGCATTACGAAAAATGGATGGATCCCATACAGCTCAAAACATATATGCTACAATACGGACAATTCTTGATGAGTACAGGTTGACACGAAAAAATTTTTCAATAGGATTCGACAATGCTGCAGCAAATACAGCAAGTATTTCTGACCTTAAGTCGTTATACCAACTAACACTTGGGGGAACCTTTTTCCACATAAGATGTGCATGTCACATCTTGAATTTATGTGTGAAAGATGGAATGGATTCTTTAAAAATTCGTACATCTCCCATAAAAGTTGTGGTTGACTACATTATCGACCATTCATCTATTAATAGAGAATGGTGGAAATAGTGTGGTGTGCATGGCCAAAAGCTGAGAAAATTCAAAAAGGATGTGTAACACCGATGGAATTCGACATACGAGCTTCTAGCTAACACGGTACCATATAAGGAATTGCTATGTAGCTTCGCCATTGCACATGTACCAAACATACTATTGCATCCCAATGAATGAAACTTCTGTAGTAACTTGTTGCAGCTGTTAAAGGTCTTCTATGACTACACAAATGTTTTCTCCCGTGTGTACAATCCCAGTGTTCATCTCTTTTTACTGGAGGCCTGCAACATCATCGGGACACTCCAAAAAGTAAGATCTAATCCAATTTTGCAAATGTGTGTTAACGAAATGACTCGCAAGTGGTTGAAGTATTATAGGGAAATTCCTATGATATACAACATGGCATGGTTGTTGGACCCACGCAACAAAGTTGAGGGAATTCGCGAAGTCCTGGATTACTATTTCGAACATGTGGACAAGTTGTCAGACACTCAAGATATTTATGCAATTTCTGCTAATAATATCTTGAAAGAGACAAGTAATATGTTGTTGAACTTATATTCTCAATTTAGTAGCACATATGGTGGACAAATACCTACCAGTCCAGCAACCCTAAGTAATGCCCCCATATCAACCACCGTGGAGAAGCCCGGAGTGGTGCTCCAGCACCGGCGGTTCAAAAAGCACAATAGCATAGGCGGCAGTGGAACAGACTCAGAGATTGACAAGTACTTGAACACGGCATTCGAGTTTGGTGACATGGTGGATGCATACAACTTTGACATCCTAGACTGGTGGAAACGTCACCAGGAGACGTTTCTAATACTATCTAGAATCGCTAGACAAGTATTGGCTGCACCTGCTTCAAATGTGGTAGTTGAGCAAGTATTCAGCATTACTGGGCAGCAGTTAGTTGAGCATAGGTCCAGGTATGGTCCCGCGACGGTTGAGGCACTAGCTTGCAACCATGATTGGACTCGTGCAAGAATGACGACAACAAGACTTAAAGGACTACTCAAGTGAGGAAGACAAGTATTTCAGTGACTTCAACTCATCTATCGGAAGCACATCTATGACCTATCCGGGGACTAGTCCAGGCTAATGAGCATTGACTTTACATTTACTCGATTGATATTATTCTACCATAAGTGTTGGTATTGTAGTTAGGATCATTGAACTGTGTGATTCTAGTTAGTTATTTGTTGTTGTAATAGTTAGTGTGTACATGTTGTTGTTGAGGTAATATGTAATGTTTGGCGTAATGAAATTTACTCTTCATCGTTGGCCTGTATGTTAATCAACTACTATGTGTTCCGTAATTATGTTTATTATTTGCTAACCATATTTTAAAAAATTTTAAATGTTCACTTTGGGTATAAATAAGTTGTAATTGTTTTTGTTGGTTTTAGGGTTTTTTTTGTCATTTTGTCAAAAAAAAAAAAGTTCTCGTGGAACCGGAACCAGAACCAGCGCTTCCGGTTCAGGTTCGGAATTGCCCCAACTGTGCTGATGTCTACAGCGAAACATACAAAATAATACTTAATATATTTCATTAAAGTATAAAGTTTTACAACTTCTAAGGGGCATTCCCCTGGTAAGTCTTCATAATAACAAAAGTCTCACTAAAGCAAATAACTAAAGCGAGAAAATTTTAGAAGAAATCTAATATAAGACTTCAAAATAGAATTCTTCCAAAAGCTTTCCAAAATATAGATTCTACTTGGATGATCAAGGTGGTCTCGGGTATGAAATAGAGATCCTGCAATATCAAAAATCTATTGGGAATAAGCATACTAGCTTAGTGAGATATTCCTTATGCAAAAGTACTCATAACTAGCATTCAACCAAGTTCATTAAACAAGCATATGGAATGCAACAACCATATGATCAAACAATACATACGATTATCCGATTTCGTATGTATGATCGATTTACCTCTCCATCAGTGGTTAGAGAATGATTTGAACTGGGGCCCATTTGACCTCCTTGAGATTTTACGTGCGTCTTGGGATTCTAACGAACTATACTATTAGTCCCCGGGCTTTTCTTACCTAAAGCAATCGATTCGACTCGGTTACAACTTGAGGTCGTATTCCCCGAATGTCCTAATTCCTCAAGATGTAGCTAGGCAGCTTACCTTTCCGATCCCACGCTGAGGAGTAGTAGCAAAAATGTAAAATGATATTCTAAGTGATATGCATGAGCAATTTAATTTAAGGGAATTTCCAATCCGACATTAATCCATTTAAAGTGATCAAGCAATAATTGCACACATAGCAATACATACATAGAAACAATATATCCATCACATATCGAATTTCGATATACTTATCGTTCATTGATCACACATAACAATTCACATACATATTTGTAAATCCCCGAATTTTTTTGGATCCAAATTAAAGCTTAAACCAGTCAACCGAATTTCCAGAGTCAACAAAACCCTACTTTACCGTAACTGCTTAAGTCCGGCATTGCCGTTTTTTCAAGCCCTAGAAAATGAAGTTGGAAAAGTTAGCTATAATAGTTCGTAATAGCTATAAGTTATATAAAAATATCAGATTTGAGGAATTCGAGTGTCCTTTGAACCCGATCGAGCATAGTTCTCGAAAAACGTGTCCGGAAGCTCAATATAGGAAAAATATTCCGAATATATCGTTAGACTCGTAAAAATATAAGATTTTCAAAAATATCAATTTCGTAATTTTTCGGTAGCTAAAAATATCAGATATTGCTTTTATACGCGTATTTTGTTACTACCGGCATTAAATTGTCATGTCTATTTTTACATTACACTATTTTCTACTATTCTGCACTATTCATCTATCTCTACTTTTTCTTACAACCTACTCTTACAAACCATACACCTATTTCTTACATATTTTCATGTCCAATACAATTTCATATCTTTCATTTCTTACTTTTAATTAACAAAATAACAAAACAATAAATTTCCCTCTCTCCTATGCATGAAAGTAGTGCCGGCCACCCCTCCATGATGCCCAATTTGTTTTATTTTTTACTTATTTAATTAACACAAATTATCTCCCACATTTTCCTATAAATACCCCCTCATACCTTCACTTCTTTCACACCACTTCTACACTAAAGTTACTATACCAAAATCTCTCAAGAAGTTCTTCCTACTTTAGCTTCTTTTAGGTAAAAATTTCTTCAAGCTTTCTTTATATTCATCTACTTAGTATGAGCTTAGTGTGTGTTTTCTAAAACCATAAAGGTTAAGAAAGCAACAATAGGTTCATACTTTGTTTTTGTTCATAATCACAATTCATACATGTTCCTTTATGTTTCCTTTATGTTTATTACTATATAATATATCTATATAGCTATATATATTATTTAGAGCATATAAGCTCATTGTCTTGCAATTTATTTACCTTTCATGCAATTTACTTACTTCATTGCAATTTATTTAATTGCAAGTTATTTTTAAGACTAGTCTTTCTAATCTTAGACTTGTTCTCATCAAGTCAAAACAATTCCTTTTCTTTTCTTTACGGGACTAGTCTTTTCTTAGTCCTGGGGTACCTTGATAAAGCTAAGGTCTCAATACTTGATTTACTTTCTTATTTGCTTAATCTTTCAAGTTATTATGTTGCTTTATATTTCTATAGTTTATGATTCATACTTATGCATGAACATAATGTTTTTGTCTCAATAAAAATAAATGAGGAAGTGTTTTCATAAACTAAAGGTTCTTGTTAAATAAAAGTACGAAATAGATTTCTTAAAAACTCATGAACATATTTGGAAAAGATTTTTCTTAAATAAACGAAAGGCTTTATAAAAACTTATTTTCATCAAGTATTAGAAACTCTTTTAAGAATCATTACAAGAAACAAAAACATCATTTTATTACTTTTAAAATTGTTGGAATCTAAGTTTAGAAAATAAAACCATTCCTTAGAAAATTAAAGTAGTTGTAAGAAATTAATTTTAGAAAAAGAAATATTCATCTCAAAAAACCCAAGAATCCTTTCAAAAGTAAAATGAATATTCCAATAAAATCTCAAGTTCAAAATTTTTTAAAACCTTACTTTTCATAAGTTGAGACAACTTCATTTACTTCATACATTTGTTATGAGTCATTACATATATGTATATACCTTTCAAAAAGTTTACAAAATACTTGAAATATTCATCTTTTCAAATGAGCTTTATTTACAAGAAGAAAAACAAGTTTTTGCAAATTCGTGGCAAATCTAGTCGCTGTCTTTTCGGAACCCAAACAACATAGTTTGATGAAAATAATCTTAGAAATGCGTAGATCTTTTCGAGTAGGTAGAAAACGATATATTATATGCGAAATTCCGAGTTAAAATGAGCAAGTTATGGCCATTTTAAGTTAGAATTTCCCCTTATACGATTTTACCGTGATTTTAAGAAAATATTAGAATCTTCAAGAATAGAAGTTTTATGAAAGACTCATTTTGGGTATTTCATCTTGTTTAGGTGACAAGGGACCCGAGATCATCTATCCGGAGGACTATTTTGATTAAATCTACCGATATGAAGTGAGTTATTCCTCTCATCAAGTTACATTTTCTTGTTTTGTGCTTGTAAATAGAAGCACTAAAAATTAAGAGAAAGATAAAATGAACAATTGTCATGTGACTTGTGATTGCTTGAATATAAACTAAGAATATCGGAATTTGGTTTGATAAATAATTTGTGATTCTTGTATTGATATGATGAGAATTGTGTTGATCACGTCTAACTTGAACTAAATATTTTTGGTTAAATTTATGTTGGAATTAATTCATGCATATCATATACATGGGTCACATTTGTTTCACTACTTTTCTTCGTGTGGGGAAACGAGGAAATGGTAGTGGTGGCTGGTAGGAGCCGGAAAGTCTACATGGTGGCTAGTAGGAGCCGGAAAGTCTACAGGACAAGTAGGAGCCGGTAAATCTGCAGATATTGATGGTCGTATGGGTCTGTAAACCTCCCAACCCTTGTCAAGGAGGGCATTAAATCCATGCTACACTTGATTTCCGGTTGATCATGTGTATCTTGCTTGTTCATATGATTTATGCATTTTCATATGTTTTTTTAAATACTTGGTCGATTTATGGAAATGACTTATAGTTGGAATTATCTCACTAAGCTAGTCATGCTTATACCCTTATAGTTTTCTATTACAGTATGATTATCTATGGTTGGCCCCAAGAAGCCCCGTATGCGAGGTACGAGTATAAGCTACTAGGAGTTTTTGGAAGAAGTTTATGTATTTTTAGTTTTGAGCATAGACTTCTAGGAAAAATCTCTATAGTAGGCTTATGTAGTAGTTATGTTTATTTTGATATTAGTATAGTTGAGCAAAGACTTTAAGGCGGGGGAATGCCCCTAAGATGATGTACGAACTTGTTATTAAATGAAGATCTTATGTTTATCTATTTAAGTTCATACTTGCTTTTGCTATCTATTTAAACGTAATACCCCTATGAGTCTCCTACTATCTTGGAAGTACGCCTTGCATATGATATCGAAGCTCCTGCGTGACTACGGATTGTCATTCATTAGCTTTAATATTATATGCGGTGGACTGCCACGTTTAGGGTACCCTCTGGGGCGTGACATAATTCCCATGATATCCCTCATGCATATCAATTTCAGCTTTTCCTAACATCTAGTGCTCTATTCTATAAGCACATGCGTGAATACATAATGTAAAGGAAACTCGCTTGTTCCTAGCAATCTTCTATTAGTCGAAGTAATCCTTGAGAAAGAGAAGATCTTGGTCTTCGACACCTAAACAAAAGAAATATGTGAAATGGGTATTTCATCCAACATCTACTTAAATTTTCTAACTCTATCTTATTCGGTTCGTCAAAATTTATATGAATGGAACTCCAGCTTGAAATGACCATAACTTGCTGTTAACTCGGAATTTCACATATCATATACCGTTTTCTACCTACTGAAAAAGACCTATCCATTTGTAAGGTTATTTTTATCAAAACAATACATTTGGGTCTTGGAACAGTGACGTACAGAACTGTTACGAAATTCCAATTTTCAAAAACATAATTTTCCAAGTTTTTCTTCATCCAAAAATTCTTGTACCAAAATATAGATATTTGTATAGTTGAAAAATCCTTTGAATATATATATGTAGACTCATATTGTATGCATGAATTTAGTGGTATTGTCTCAATAATGATTTTTCTAAAACAATGTGTGTTAAAGGTTAGAAAAATCTAAGACTTTGGAAAATTCACCTTGGTTTGTTGGAAAATTTTCTTGAATTATTGTAAGTAAGTATTTCCTTCTTTTCACTCTATTCTTAACATTAAGAATACTTTAAAATTTCTAAAATAATTTTAGTCTTTTTAAGATTCGTACAACTCCATTCTAGTAGTTGAAAAATATAGTTTTTCTAAATATTTCTTGGTAGTGACTAAAGTTTCTTAAAGTAGTCATGGTTATATATTCTGAAGTTTCCTAAGTTAGTTCCACCTTAAATAAATAATATTAATGATCTTATAAGTCATTTACTAACTTTATTTCCTAAATAAGGCTTATTTTTAAAAAGATTATTCTTTGATAATTTTGTAAAATTTGTCTAGACTTTAATATTTTAGAGTGTTGGTGGAAAACTTTGATAAATGGTTTAAGAAAAACCTTTGTTAAACAATGATTTCGCAATATTAATTTTTAAAGAAACCTTCTTATTTCATTGGTTTTAAAAAAAGTATGTGTAACTTTACTTTATGTATAATTGGATGAAATCCTATGTACTATTATTATGAGAAACTTGTGATAAACTTTTCTAACTTTGTAAAAGATTTATTAAGATAAAACTTTATGTTTTTATGGAAAAAACCATTTCTTATGTGACAAAAATTTATTTTCAAAGAGAGTTCTTATTTTTCTTTACTTAAGAAAACTCTTTTTCATAGTTATTGAGATAATATCAACATGTCATGAGAATATGTAACTACGAGAAATATAATAATATTAAATAATAAGATATCTACAAGAATAACTAAGAGCATAATAATAAGATCAAGTATTGGGAACCTTAGCTTCATCAAGGTATCCCAGGACTAAGAATAGACTAGTTCCAAAAGAAAAGAAAAGAAAAGAAAAAAAAAAAAGAAAATTGTTTTGACTTGATAAGGACAAGTCTAAGACTAGAAAGGCTAGCATTAATAATTTGCATGGAACAAGTAAATAAATAAATTACAAAACATGAATAAATAAATGACAAGTGAGCTTATATGATCTAAAGAAATATATATACATGATATACATAATACTATATAGAAGTTATATTAAAGCAAATAATAATAACAATAATAACAACAACATAATAACAATAATGACATGATCAAAAATATAACATGAACATATTGTTACTTCTTTAACTCTCATGAGTCTAAAAAATATACACTAAGCTCATACTAAGTTATATGAATATGATGAGTATATGTGAGAAGTTTTACCTAAGGTTATGTGTATGTTAAAGGGGAAAAGAAGTGGTTGTAGTAATATGTGGGAAATGGTTTTTGTGGGGAAGAGAGGAGGTTTGGAAGAGAAATTGAGCGAGAGAATTTGTGGAGTGATTTTGGTAGAATTTTGATAGTAACATGAGTTGTGTGAAAGAATGAAGGAGGAGGGGGTATTTATAGGAAAAGTTGGAGAGAAATTATAGTTAATTAAATAAATGAAAAAGAAAAGAAAATTAATGGCATGAAAGAAAGAGTAATAAAAAATTAATTTTACAAGAAAAGAATAAGAGAAGTTTAGTAATATGTGTGTAGAATTTTTATGGGAAAGGAAATTTATAAGAAATAGGTATATAGGTTGTAAGAATAAGTAGTAGAAAAGGTAGAGATAGATGAATAGTAGAAATGGTATTATGAATAGTAGACTAGATAATTAAAATACCGGTAGTAAAGAAAATACATGTAAACGGCCTATATCTGATATTTTTAGTTATCGAAAAATTCTAAAACTGATATTTTTGAAAACCTTATATTTTTACTAGTCTATTGGTATTGTCGAAATATTTTCACTATCCAATGTACCGAGGTATGGTTTTCAAAAACTGATCCCGTTCGGATCCGAAAGACACTAGAAAATTACGAGTCTGATATTTTTAAGCTTTCCTATATTATGACGAACTATTATCCATAATTATTTTAATTTCTTTGTTTAAGGTTTAAGAACACGGGATTGCCGGATCTAAATTCACTAGACTAAACATAGAACTATGTTAACTTTAGGGTTCTGGTTTGACTTCCAGTTCTTATGGTTTGCTATATTTACCGAAAAAAATCTAGGGGCTTACATTAGATCTCAATGAAAAGGGAAATAGCCTGAGTTGGATGGCATCCTAAAGGTGTCGTAAATTTCCAGAAACTACTGAAAGTGGGTATTTAAATCGTCATCACTAACCCCACCAAATTGAACACATTGTTGGATCATCTAAATGACACTCAGCTTTATCTCAAAGGTGTTCACTTGAACTCTAGGTTAAGCAATGCTAGTCCTAGCCCCATCCAAGTTAAGCCTACAATAATCCATCATCGTTCTTTGAGCCATAGGCGAATTGACTCTTGGCTCATTCCTAGGGGCACTTCATTTCCATTTCCCCTAGGTAATGGTGGGTTCATATTCAAAGGTGGAACTTATTCCACTCCACCATTTAGGTTCAATGCACTAGCACCAGCTGGAGGGTCTCTAACAATATCTTCCATCTGTGAGGATTCCGGTCTCTCTCTTTTGATACAGGGAGGTGACCTTTCAATAATTTCTCTTATCTTTTTTATATTCTTTCTTATTGTTCTCTTGGGTTCAGGATCGAAGTCAGCAAGTTTAGAATTGCTACTCCGGCTCATAAACTGCAAATTAGGAAATGATTCAATATCGGTAAAAAATTTCAAAATACTAAAACAAACAAAAATAAATGCTAGATGCAAAGGAATTTAAATTTTCTTAATGATGAAGTTGTTCCCTATTAACGGCGCCACAACCTTGATGGCCTCTAATTAGAACTACCGAGACTTAAATTTATAGAACTATATTCTATTTCTTACTCAGTTCGACAGATAAGTGTACCTATCATTTATTAGTATGAATGAGTATAGGATCGTCTCCATAGGGAACAGATGCAAACACTAATACCAGCTAAACTTCCTATTAACTAGCAATCGAATAATCGAGTTAAGTAAATTGAATCTAAATTAAGCAACTAAGCTACGCTAAATATAAGTGTACTAGACCAAAACAATAAATTAACACGATAACAACAAATTTAATTCACAGCAGGTTTAATCCACCATATCAACATGGTTTATCAAAGTGTTCTTCCCATTATTTATTATCTGCAGAAATTCTTAACCCATGAGTATTCTTCTCAGAAATACTTAACTCTAGCCTTAATTGCATTTACTAGAATCTCTCTTAACAAATGGACAATTCAAGACTACTTTAATCTCCATTAATTTTCTTGAATTTCACAAAACATGCATCAAACTTCCTACTAATATCCCCATCAGCAGAAGTAGTTTGTTCTAATAAATCAGATCTAGTTTATGGACTCGTTTCTTAACATCCTCCATTGAGATCTATTGCAAGATCGTATCGTGCGCTATACTATCTTAACTATAATGAAGTTCAATTCATCATAAATTAACAACTAACAGATCGAATTTCTTATTTACATGCATTCATGTTAACATAATGTTGTAAACCCTATGTCACTACTCACTTATGATGGAACAACAATAATAATGACAGAAAGAGGAAACAAATAAGAAATGAAACATGAGAATAGGGAAAAGAAGAAAACCCCTTTTTTATTACAACTATAAGGATGTTTTTACAAACACGGACAAGGGATTACGGTCGTCTTTCTCAAGTTCCTTCCAAAAAATACAGAATATAACACTTGAAATTATAGATGATGTACTTGACTCATGCTTTCTCTCTCTATAGTTACTCTTCAAATAGGTATGATGATGAAAATTGCAGTAATTTGTCTATCCACCTTTTTCCCAATAGTTGCAAGTCATTAATACTCTCACTTAGACACCCATTTGAATATAACTCTTTGAAGTGAGGTTTTTAAATGTGTCTCTTGTACAAAACATTGGGTTAACTCTTTAAAATTACCAAATAAGGTCGATCATACCCTTAATCAAAGGGGTTATGGAGGGATCATCTCTAACCAACAATTTGCCTACATCATACCCCATAATGCTCGTTATCGAGCCTGTTATAGCCACTGTGCTTTTCTTCTCCTTGATAATAGGCATGATGTACCTGTTATGGTTATTATGCTTCATTCCCTACCTGATAACTTGCGCGATGAGTGTCTAATCTCCCATATAATGTTTGTTACTCCACAAAATGTCCGTTATATTCCAAAATTAGCTTGATCCTTTGCTCTAACTTAGAAAATTTGCATTAGCTTATTCCAAAATCACCTTAAATGAATATATATATATATATATAGTTATTAAGTACCAATTCTTGAAAAATTTCTATAAATAAGTATTAAATTACACTTAATATTATAAGAAAATCATAAATAATTTATGCCTATAAATTATTTATCTATAGTTAAATTCAATAATTCAACATTAGAATATTCAAACTGCAAGAATAGTCCTTTGGGAAACTGGGGTCCTGAGTAATAGTAACTGCTCAGGGGGTTCATATAAGCAGCCTGGATACCTATATTTTCTATAAGAACATCTACAAAAATAATAGTTTTATTTAGGGTTCAAAGCCATTTCTCATATTTACTTAACTTAATCCATAATATCACTTAGTTCAACTGGTCCTATAAGCGTGAACTAAATCATATTACTTCCCTTTAAGAATAAGTAAATGTTATACTAATATTGTTACCCCTATCGACTACCTGTTAAGCTACTTATAAAGTGTTATTGCATCATGACAAGGGGTAGCTTAAGCACCTAACTACCATGTTAACATCGTCAATAGGGTTGCTACTCCTCAGATCAGATTAAACAGTACACGTGTAAACAATTCAAATACTTTTAGGCCATCTGTCACGCTCCATAGGGTACCCTAAATGTAGCAGTCCACCGCATGCCATATAAGACTCACGAATTACCACCTTAGTCCTTCGGGAGTCTTGTATAGATGTAAGGCATCCCTTTACGACAATAGAATACTTTAACCGATGGAGTTAAAGAGTTTAATTTGGCATTCAATAGCATTAGAAAATAAATCAAAACACATGTGTAATTAGTTACAAAAATCTAAGAGGCATTCCCCCGCAAAAGAATATCATTTAAAGGTTTTTTACAGTCATCTAGAGTCTCTTGGTTTCCTACGGAAATCTAAACAAATCTAAATACAACTTCTAGAGGAAACGGCTAGCTCCTGTACCTAAGCTGTAGGTTGCCTCGGTCTAAGCCATGTGAACTTGTGCTACAACAAATAAAAACTGTAGGGACGTAAGCTACACTAGCTTAGTGAGTGAGAACTTCCAAGATCACATTTATAATGTATCATACAAACAAGTGATTAGCCAGACAAGTAATATGCATCAAACATATGGAATCAACAAACATATGACCAGTCGGAAATCATATGTGGATGGACTTGCGCTATCCATCCTGCGTTAGCAGATTAACGAATACTGCGGTACTACTCAAATATGCCATTTAGGATCACGGTCAACCAACTTATAATTTCGTTTGCGAATCACGATTAACCAACTCATTAATTCGTTTATGGATCACGATTAACCAACTTTTACACCTTTTAGGATCACGGACAACCAACCAATGCTAATGCTCTATCCCCATTTATGATATGAATGAGTCCATGTTTATTTTCAATTCTGAATAGTCAATTATACCAATTCTTTAAGTAATCAATCAATAATCGTAGACAATCAATCCTAATTCATCTATACAAGCAATAGTTAATCACCCGGCTTTGATATTCTTATTTACATTTCTCATATCAACAACAACCATACAAAATTCCCATTCATCCCTATCATGCATATCCATTTTATCTTTACCAAATATCTAGTGTAACTATCATTACAATCACATACAATAAATAGAATCGGAAGTAATACTCACTCGGCCATTGGATCACCGGTCTTTTAGTAATAGTAATCCGGTGGTAGGAAATCGTTGATTTCGAGGTCATCTAAAAAGGAAGAAATACCCTAATAAGTATCTCATCACTTAACTAATCCAAACTATTTATCAAAACTAGTAAATTCGTAATTCTCGTCATTTGCGGAAGTTCCGACTTAAACCGGCCATAACTTGGTCATTTTAACTTGGAATTTCGCAAATTATATATCGATTTCTATCTACTTCTAAAGATCTATCTAGTTCTAATATTATTTTTAAGTTTTGAAAATGTCTGGGTCACGAAATAGTAGGATTGGTTTTGATTAGTAGCAAAATCCATTTAAAAAAAAGTTTTGTGAATGTTTGTAATGTTTCTACTTTATAGATCAATTATACATGCAATACTGATGATTTCCTATCATGAATGGCATGTTATGAATTTAATGTATGCATGCTTTTGATGATATTTACCAAAAAAATTTTAGAATTTCTTTATTTTGTAAGACTCCAAAAATACATATTCTTAAGAAATCTAGTTTCATGACTTGATAAATCTCTTTTGTTTTGGAATTATTACTTAGGAATTTCTAGTTATCTATGCTAGAATTGAGTCTTCATTATTTCTATTACTTAAGATCTTCATTTCTTCATGAAAATTCCCATTTTACACTTTGTAAACATGTTTTCAAATAGGGATTATTCCAAAATCTGAATTTTAAAAATTTTAGTTTTTTGAATGTTTTCTTTGAGAAAACTTGTTTAATACAGTAAAATTTAAGGCTTTATTATACCTATTCCTTAAGGACTTCATTTCTCAAATAAAACTTTCATTTTGAGTTTGGAAAATAGGTGTTTTCATGACAATACTCCAAAATTACGAATTTCTTAAGTTGAGTAGTAACTCAAAATTTCCTATATTATTTCTACTATTTGTTTTGCATATTTTTCTTAGCAAATCTCATTTCAACTTATAAAAATCATTGCTTAATGATACCTATTACCTATACCCTTCATTTTTTCTATAAAACACAAGTTTTAGAGTTGATAAAAGAGTTTTTAAAGCATGGTTTTGAAATCATACGAATTTTTCATTTGAACATTTCAAACAAAGGTTTTTCTTTTTAAGTTTCTTGTCTCATCTAACTAAAGATCTACTAACTACCATATTTATATATACAAGACGAAACCTTTATGAGCATTAATGCATTAAAACACAAAATATTCATGAGATCATGAATGTCAAGTATAATATGAATATCTAAATGCTAGATCTACTACTTATGTTGCATGAAATGGAGTTTGAAAGTATGAACATAGATTTTTATGCAAGATCTCTACTTTACTCTACTATTATATGCATGAACATGAAGATAATCCAACAAAAACTCATTTAAATACAAGATCTACTCTTGTGATGGCTTGATATTCATGTAGTAGCATTTTCTTGTCCCTAGCAAGTGCTCATGGGGACTTTAACATGAAAACACTCATGAATAATCTTGCCATTACAAGATTTAATGTAGGAAAGGTTTAGGATTCATCACCTAAGGCTTGAATCAAGAGGAAAATGAAGAAGAAATGAACTCAAGTGAGTGTGTGTGGTGTGTGTGTGTGTGTGTCACGGCAAGAGAGGGAGCATAGAGAGGATTTTTACGTGAGTGAAAAATTTGAAAGAGTAGAAATGAGGAGAGAGTATAAAAGAGTATATATATGAGGTAAATTAGGGTTATTGACTTAATAAATTAGATAAAAAAAAATTACAAATGAGGGCATAAAGGGGGAAAGGGGAAGGGGAGGAGGATGTGTATGTGCCGGTTTTGAAAGAGAGGGAGAGGGAAAGAAGTCGAAATTGTTTTGTTTTGTAATTTATGTAATAAAAAGTATTAAATGTAATAATTTGTTAAGAGACAAAAATTTCTTTAAAAAGAAAATATAATTGAGTGTTTGTAAGGATGTAAGAATAGAGAGTAGCTTATGAGTATAAAATGTTGTACTTGTGAATAGTAATGAATAGTAAACAAGACAATTATTTTACTGGTAGTAAAGAAAATACGAGAAAAAGGCTATATCTGTAATTTTTTTAAACCAAAAAATTATAAAATTTATATTTTTGAAATCCTTATTAAATTTCGGTTCTAAAGAGTATTCCGAAATATTTTTTTGAATTTTGAGTTTCGGGGCTCGCTTTTCCTTAATGGATCTCGAGAAGGCCCGGAGTATAAAATTTTCCGAAATCAGATATTTTTATGGTTTGAAATATACTTTAAAATAATATTCCACATTAAATTATTTTACAAAAGTTCTTTTAGTTTGAAACCAAAGGAAAGTCGGATCCAGGGTTCCTAGGTTTCTCTCTCAAGCTTAAACTAATCCGGTTTAAGGTTTTGGTTTCCGCTTTCCGAAGTTTACTTGGTTACTAGAAAAACCAAGGTTTACACCATCTTTGTTTATAGTCAATTTTAGATATGTCTATCTTATCCACCAACGATCACGTTACTACGTACCTGTAGTATCTTGTAAATTTTCAGTAAACACACTCAACTGAGGAGATGAATCTATTACAAGAAATCATTTCATATAAGACTTAATATTAGTTCATAAACAAAAACTAAATCACTTCATCCAACATCGAACTTAGGTAATATCTCATGTCGAAACATAACTTAGCATTTATACACATATCTATGTAACATATCCATTATTCTAAATTTTAATTTTAATTTTATTATTAATTTTAAAGAGTATGGGTAGGTACAGGACTGTGCTTACCCCCATGTTCCTTTTATATAAGAAACACAATCAAAACAAGTTGTCATGTTCTCGGCATGTTTCATTTGAGGATTTTTAATCAGAGAAAAGTACGGTATGATACGTACACCGTATTCTAGTCATCATTTGTTAAAGATATAATTCCTTGTAAAATCAAAGAGAAGCATAACGACGTACATGTAGTCATGTTCTAATAGTACTATCACACAATTCTACTCCATGAAATACACAGTGAGAAGCACAGTGGAATTAGTGTGGTCGTGTTCCCTTCTTGTTTCTTCTCAAGTAGCTTTATTATCAAAGTTTAGTGAGATACATGACTAGATATATTACCTCGTGTTTCCTTCATGCACTCCTTCAAAAAACAGGGCATATACACTTTGACACTTAAACGTCAAATTTTCATCTCAAGTAATTTACACACAAACAATACATATATTTAACAACATTACACACACATGAACTTCGCATTCTCTTCATTTAAACAACTTTCTCTTCAACATTGCAAAATCCCACAACTACACCAATTCTCCTATCTATCAAAATAACTTCCATCATTCATTTATCACAACTCCAAGAATTTACCTAGTTATATAAATTAACTTAGCTCATTAATAACACATCAAACTTATTGTGAGATCATTAAAACAAAACTTGGGATTCATGTGAGAAACGAATATGTAAATTAGCATAGAGGCATGTAATTTACCTTGTATAACTTTGACTTGAAGATGAAGTCTTGAAGAATGTTTTGGGTGGGTAATTTATAGAAAACTTAATGAAAAATTCTATATTTTTCTTTATTTTCCTTCAATATCGGTTTGGGTTCTCTTTTAGGACTGATTTTTGTGTCAAAAAGAAACCAAATAATTATTCTCAATATTAAGGTAAAGTAGCTTTAACTTTAGTGGCATAAGGCATAAATCCTAGGGTGTAATTTTTGTGCATAGAAAGAAGGCTTTCGGCTCGTGGGCTGATAATCTAGTTTATGGGCTTGAGCTACAAAATTTTCACCAATAAAATAGGCTTAACTTAACATGAATAATACAAGACAATTTGCTAACTTATTCTAACACATTCAATTTATCAACTAACTACATTCACAATTATTTCACATATCAATAAATCAATATATACCAAATGCAAATTTAATTAAGCTTAATAGTTTAGGTCATTTCACTTTCCATTTCCCATAAAGTACTTATGCTTTCTTTGAAGTAAACCACACACGCCACTCTTTACTCTTTCCTTGCTCTTCTTTTCCAATGAACTGCCCCACCATCAAGCTTCCCCTACACACCACGTTCCAGCCATGGACTCCATTACAAAACACCTCCCAAAACTTCCTCCAAACCTTAAGAGGACATTTGTTGCAAATTGGAGCTCTCAGCAATCCTAATTTAGTTCAACATGTGTCCTAGCTTCCACTAGATAATGTGTAAAGGTAAGTTACAATTCTATACCTCACGACTTGATTATAAAATTAGGCTAATGTCATGAATGATGCCGCAACTTTCACAAAATATGCAACTAACTACTTGAAGTTTCAATTGGTCTATTTACTATCTGAACAAAATTTTCATGTAAAAAGTTACTACTTGATGTAACTCTGTTAGTTTAATTTGTGTAGCTAGCACTATTATTCAATTGCAAAATGGCACGTGTTTAGGCCCACCCCTTGTACATTGCCATGTATGTTTTTCGCCTTAAAAATAATAAAAACTATAGAGATTAATTAGAGAAGAGGAAAAAAGAAGGAAAGAGAAAGAAAAGGAAGAAAATATAAAGAGAAGAAGGAAATAACACCCTTCATCAAAGTGGTTCAAATCTCGATTATTTTTTTTATAGAAATTGCTCCTATTGATGAAACTTGTGCAAATTTCAAGTTTCAATCAACAGACTAAAAAAAAAAAAAAAAAAAGGAGATTTAGTCTTACAAATCTTTTTCTCTCTCTTCAAATTCTATGAAAGCTCAGGTCTTTCCATACCCACCAAATGAAGGGAAGTTCTTAATGTTATTAGGTTTCAAATTCCATAATTGTTGTATGGTGAAATAGCATCAGTGGCAAGTGAGTGGTTATTCTAATGATGGTGTTATTGCTAGTCGTGTTGTCCCTATGAAGAAGACAACATTAATAGTGACTTGATGGAGTAGGGCTCTACTCAAACTTGAAAGAGAAAAGCAAAGAGAATTGCCTCACTCATTACCATTTCCACTAATCGAGTTTGCGAATTTCTAGACCATATTTCTACTTTACATTTCAAACCACTCCTTAGGATTTTCAATTTTGTCTCAACAGTAATTGCTTCAAAGGATTAGATTTTGATTTTAACATGTAGTCACCATACATCTTTGACTCAATCGGGGTTTAATTATGTGTTTTTTAGAATAGCGTATGAAACATTGACATGGATAATTATTTGGGTGGCCTAAGTACACATGGCGCACCTCTATTCACCACTCATGACAACTAGAAAGACAAAATTAACAGAGTTTAGCCAAGTAGTATTTTTTATCGTGAAAAGTTGGAATAAATAGTAAATTAACTAAATGAAAGTCGAGGTAGTTAATTAAAGATTTATGCAAAATTCAAGCAGTATCCATGACACCAACCCTATAAAATTAGTACATGAACTTAAAGAAACCCCTATCTTGGATTATGTTTAAGGTCTTGGTTTTAGCTTATTAGGAGGAGTGCCTCATTAGCAAATCAACTAGGAATGAAGGTAAGTTGTCTTGTTTTATGGCAATTGAACTTAAAATGAGATGATGCCTTGCTATTTTGAATAAGGAAAGAGGGAAATAAAGTAGAAGAAATTTATGTTAAATTCTTCATATTAAATAAACAAGAATTATAATTACACTTAGTAGCATTATTAGTGTACTTAGTACCGTGCTTATTTACTAGTTAAAAGTAGCAAGTTAGTGAAAATGAAGAACTAGGGCTGCACTTCTTATGTAAGTTTGGTCATCAAGGAGGCTAACTCACTAGACAATATTTTATGGTTTCCCATAGAAAAAAGGGTAGCAAATAGTTTTAACTTCGTTCTTGAGAAGCTCCAAAAGAAATTAGATAGTTGGAAGAACAAATTGCTCAGTATGGCTAGATGCTTCTTTTTAGAACTCTTCTTAACTCTATTCCATTATATTACATGCAGATTTCTTTTGCATAGGGTTAGACATGCAACAATCCGTTGGTGAATAGAATATCCCACAATGTACAGTCCACTCCCATCTGAAAGCTTTGCTATATAAAAACTCTTGTCTTGCATCTCACTGGCCATTTTATATAAATTTAATTTGGACAGCTTGTCCCTAGGGTCTCAACTCACCACGATACTTTTAGCATAAGCTACTAATAAGGTAATATACTAAAGGCAGTATGAGGAATAAAAAAGATATAATACTTAGATCAATAGCTTGGTTCCTATGCCATTCAAATAGTCTAATATTCGATCCAACCAAGGGTATTATAGGCATATATTATTTAATCATAATTAGACCCTCTACGGTTGTGAGTGAGTCTAGTCTATCTATGAACTTCTCAAGTTCGACTTAGTAATAACTCGATTTCTACTCAATTGTAATTTGTTGAGCTTGAGTTTGAGCAACTCGATTTGCTAGGGTTCAAGTTTGAGTTTTCCCTAATGCTAACCCAACCCTTAGTCTGCTCTCCATCAAAAGATCGGGACGCTTTTCAGAACTTAGTTTGAAGAAAAATATGGATTTTTCCTGCTTCTTTGAATCATTTCCATGAAGACAAATTGATTAGAACCGGCGTTGCTCTACTTTTTATAAGGGAAGAATCAAAGCACTGCAAAGACAATTGCTATTTAACTTGCATCTGTTCTAAAAAAGTCGAGATATTTCAAATTGTTCGTTGATAACGGACAAAATTAGGAGAATCCTCTTAATTTATTTTCATATGTTAGATCTTTGAACATATAATAGTTTCAAATCAAATATCTTAAGGGAAAAAGATTGTTGTGAATAAATGTAAATCCCCCCAATTATAGTCCAAATTGAAATAGGACATAATGAATATAAAAGGACGACCTTTTTGGCTTTTCAATGTTATTTGATTTCAAAATAAATATCAAAATATGCCCAATCATGGTCTTTGTCTACAAATATAAAGCGCTTCTTTTTTTTTTTTTTTTTTTCGCCGTTACAACGAGAATGGAAGGATTTGAGATTTGGATGATCTAAAAGTAATCATTTAGCATGGGAGAAGCAAAATTTTACCTAATTTCGAATCGATTTAAATACTAAACCAATTGATATATTAACATATGCAAATGCAGTATAGATTAATAGCATAATGACAATACCAAACTTAACATTCCATGCCCTTGACTGTAATCTTATCTGGTATTGGATATCCAAGTCTAGTTAGTTTAGTATAGCATTAATTTTTAATTTACACAAACAGATCATATTCGGCTTCCCTAGTACTAGATCAAACTAATACAACCATAAGCTAGCAAACTATTCCTTACAGTCTATACGATTTTGGTTCACTGATTACACTAATGACACTATCTAAAACACTTATAGCTAATTATTTGCTCTACAATTGATTTTCATAAAATGGTTCAGCTATAACAATTCTCAAGGGTGATTAATAAGAAAATAATTATGGCGTCTAATAAAAAAAAAAAATACAGATTTAAAAAATTGAAAAAAAAATGGCAAAGAGATCGGCAGGGATCTATAATATTAACATCTAAGAATTATCATTAAACATGAAATGATTTTATTCGAGACTCTATTTGAGTTTCAATATTTCAAAACTGAGTGATCTCGACAATGTCTAGTACTTCCTCCTCCAATACTCAATTTTAAAGATGAAATGGTTGTCAAAATCACTATTTCACTATTCACCGTAATGCATCAAATGAGTAGAACCGTGTAAAATTATACAAGATCGCTAAAATCATAAACTTATAGAATCATAAATCTAAATTCATATTTCTGCCTACAGTATGCACATAATTAGTCCTGCATATATTTCAATTAGAAAAAAACACAATATTATAAACTTGTAGATCGTATATTTGAGCCGTGATTTTGACGACCATCATGAAACCGGAATCAGCATCAGCCTGACGGCAATTCAAGTCATACCATACTAGTAGAGTACTACCACTTCACCAATGGCATCATTTTGCAGAGCTATCATTTCATAGATTCAAGCAAACCAAGAATTCCAATTATATTAACCAAATCAACCTCAAGAAGTACAATAGAGCCGGGAGCTATAACAGACAACCTAAACATTTTAAACATAAAAATGTGCCATACAATTGCACGATGAACAGTATGAACAAATTGTTCGGGTGATCCAACAAGCATACCACACTACATAATCATAAATCAAGTAATACACCTACCGTTACCGTCCATAGTAAGTTGATGCGTTCCCCCCAGACCCAACACCAGTAGAATGTCCCTTCCCTGACCCTCCTCCTCCCGACGCAGAACTCTGCCCCATCTGAGCACCATAATAAGCACCAAACCCTTGCAAGGAGGACTGGGAACCATAATTGTTCGCTAAACCCGGGCTCATACTACTAATATCCTGCTGCACACCCCCAGATAACCCCGCAGGACTAGCTGCGTTTCTAGTAAAGGATGTTGAAACGGGCCCAGGATATGAAGCCGGCAGTGCAGCAGGATTCAACGCCGAACTAGCCCCGATTCCCAAAAGTGGATTCAACATAGTAATTCCAGGATTCTGGCCTAATAGAACCGCACCCGGGTTAAAACCTTGCCCGACCAACCCCTGATTTAATCCAAATGGCAAACTTTGCATCCCGACATTACTTGCGCTACCACTGCTACCACCTACACTGGCATTGGCATTACTCTGTTTTGTGTTCTTTTCGATAAAAACCGAGCACTGCAGCTTACACCCTTCGAATTCCTTAACAGGTTCTTGCAATGCTTTCTTCATTCCTTCCATAGTCTTAAACACAATTATTGCGAAACCTCGGAACTTGCCAGTAGCTTTATCCATTCCAGTAGGTCCATTCTCAATCTCTCCAAACTTTGCAAAAAAGGCCCTCAGTTTTTCCACACTAATCTGAGGTCCCACATTCGCTATATACATCTTCCTACTGGTTGGATCACTCGCCGATCCCACATTCCCCGCATTGCTGGTCGATCCCGAAGACCCCGCGGCCGCCAATTGACACGAAGCAACCCTATTGCCCTTCCCAATCCTCTTCTGGGGCTCCTTTAGGGCTTTTTTCGCTCCAATTCGGGTTTTAAACAACACGAAGCCGTAACCTTTGCACCTCCCCGTGGCTTTATCCAGTACGACATTGCACTCTTCGATTTGACCATAGGATTTGAAGGCTGCAGTTAGGGTTTCATTCGTTACGTCCCAGCCGAGCCCATGGACGAAAATTTTGCGGTGAATTGGATCGGATTCGGCGGTTTTGATGAGTCCGGAGAGGATGCTAGGGTTTTGGGAACAAGCTTCCTTGAGAATCGTGATGAGTTGATCTTTCGTAAAGGGTTTTAAAAGTGACTTTATCGATTCAAGCTTTGAGGCTTCGTCTTCTTCTTCTTCTTCTTCTTCTTCGTCTTCGTCTTCGTCTTCGGAAGATGATTCCTCCTCCTCTTCTTCTTCCTCTTCTGATTCTTCTTCTTCTGACGGTGAGGATTTTCCATCTCCTCCTCCTCCTCCTCCTCCTCCGCCTTCTTCTTCTTCGTCCTCTTCTACTTCTACCTCTTCTTCTACTTCTTCTTCTATCTCTATCTCTTCTTCTTCTCCCGACGAAGAATGTTCTTCTGACGAGTTGGATTCTTCTTTGACTGCATGAGCTTGGTTTGGTACCGAATTCTTATTCCTCGCCATTGATGGAGTTGCAACAGGATGGAATCCGCGGTAGGGGGTTTTTAGGGTTTTGATTTGTATTCTGCAAAAGAAAGAGAGAGAGAGGACGCCTGACTTTCAATTTTACTCCATAAACGGGCCTTTACATGGTCGACCTTTTCGGTGTGGGCCCACTTGTCGGCCCATATTCTTATTCGACCCCAGTCCCTAGCTCAATTTTATCATAGAACGCTATAACTGTGTCTTTCTTTACATTTTTTTTATTATTTACTAATAATTAAAAAAAAAAAAAAAAACTAGCCCCCTCTATATTTATAGCTTCTTCTTTTGAAACAATAACTCTCCATCTTTTTCTTTTTACTTTTAGAAATTTGCATTGTAATCTACAATTAAAAAAGTAATAATCGAGATAGATTTTTTTGAGATCAGACATTAATATTTTACTATAAACATTATTATTTTATGATAGCAGATTTAAAATATTTCATGGGCATTGTTAAAATTGGTCCACTAGAAATATATAACACTCAATGATTTCTTGACTAAATGAGTTTTATAAGGAGGTTTGATTCCAAAAGTCATAAATTTTAGTTGTAGAAACTAATAAATGTCGAAAAAATGATTAACTTTCTTAATAATAGCACTAAATACGAATAATAGCGACTGTTAAAAAAAAAATAAAATAAGAACAGTGGTGATGTATTTACGTAACGTACATATAAGATGGTAATATAATAATATGACATGTAATTATCTAAAAATAATTGAATATACAGTAGTAACAATAGGTAAAAGAAAAATGTTGCGTATGTTACGTCGGAATTAATCTGGAATCGAATCGAGATTCCAGTTCCATTCAATTTTTAATTTAACGTTTAGATGTATTTTTAAAAATCAAAATTATGTTACACATCGCACATGATATCATTAAAATAATTATTTATCAAATATATCTAACAAAGATACTGAATCGTATATATTTTTAAAATATAAATCAAAACCTAAAAGTAAGATACTAAACTAACAAAAGTTGAAAATATAAACGCTACATCCCGCATTATCCATTCCATTTTAGTGGACCATTATGAATATTACGTTCTTTTTTTTTTTCCCTGATGGTTGATCAAAAATTTTAATTGAACTACACAGCATACATGCTAAAGGCGAATGTATTACGTGTGTAAATAAAATATAGATGCTATATCTTATGTTTTTCTTTTTTTTTTTTTTAAATGCCGACCAAATATTACATATGATATATTATTAGATTTGTTTTGAAGTATGGTTTTACTTATAAATTACGTTCTACATTATTTCCATAAGATTGTATATGTAATTGGAATTTGGAAAAAAAATTGTTATCTATGGATTCAGTTTCTTTTTTTCTTTTTTTTACCTTTACAATGAAAAAATGAAAAATTGAATCTGATATCACTCATTTAAAAGATCGAGAAAAATAACATTATGCTACGAGGGGCATTGGCATTATCCATGGATTCAAAAGAAAACAATATAGGTTTGGTTTTAAGTTTTAGCATTTTTTTTGTCATTATTTAAATTGATTAGTACTTAAATTACCTTATTTCTCCCCTGGTAAAGTTTTTAATTTTCTATGTGGTTAGTTTCATACATGTTGAACTTTTATCTGAAATTTTATCATTATTAATTTCTCTGACTTAGAATATTATATATATATGTATATATGAACATTAATAAAATGAACAAAAAATAATAACTTGACTCAATTCCTAATCTTCTTCAAGAACCAAAGTCATAGGCTTGTTTGAAACTAAAACATATCTTCAAAAATTTTGAACTAAAAAACACGTCTTGAAATCTTAAAATTTATACATTGAAACTAAACCAATACGGTAATATAACTTCAAAATTGAATCCCAACTAAATAAATAAGTCTAGCACAATATCATCGCTTATTATTATAGAATTAAAATAAAAACTATAGAAAAGAAAATGTAAAGGGAACTAGTATGACAATGCCATAACATTATCATTATTTATGAAAAGAAAAAACTCTAGCAATATAATCATTTAAAGAGAAAAATACTTTAAAAATCAGTAACATCGATAATTAAATTATGGAAAAAAAATTGATCGTTGCAATATAGGGTCTGGTTGTTTGTTGGTAGAAACAGATACAGACACTTTTTTCATAATTTTTTAATAAATTATTTATAAATAATTAGATACAAATAAAAAAAAATAACAATTCTCATTAAAAGATTACCAAATATAAATATATTATAGATATAAATCAAATATATTTATATATATATACATATATAGATAAAAAACAAACAATCCAAACGAAACTGCATTAACTAACCCTTGTGTAGGTAAAATGTGAAGAAAGTAAAATATTGGAATTGGTCATTCGGTCAAATAAAATATTGGACTTGTGTCAATGAATGTAGTTTCCATTTTCCACCCTCATGTCAACAACAAATGGAAGTTCTTGCGACAACATCATCATCATCATCATCATCATCATCATCATAATAATAATAATAATAATAATAATAACTCAAAATTGAGGCTGGAGAAAATAAAATATGCTATAAACAATGAGTACCACGCGACACGTTTTATATGAACAGCAGAATGTCAATTAAAAAACTTGCTGATACTGGTGAAGTTTGCTATTATGAAAAATGGAATGTCTTATATATATATATATATATATATAACATGTTTTTGTTTTTGTTTTTGTTTATTTTAGCTTGTTATGCTCGATCCCACGCCCAAAAATGCTGTTAAACTTATTGTATCATCTATGCATTTCTCTGTAACGATCGAAACCCTGTAAGGATACATCGTTTATTTTCATGTTAGAATTTGGTGTCCTCTTGCAAATTGCAAGCCCAATAGTAACAGCTTTTTTATATTTTACATACGGATAGACGCTTATGGAAATAGAATAAAATTTAAGTTACAAGTAAAACTATATTTAAAAACAAATTCAGTGGATCATAATATTGGTCGGTAGGTAAAAAGAATTACTTAACTTATAGCTTTTATATAAGATTATAAAATATAAAAATATATATACTAGAACATAATAAATATACACAAAAAAAAAATTAGGGATTAGCACGTGTATATTAATAAAAACTTCCGTTTTTATCTAAAAGAGGATTGGAAATCTATGACTTTTGTAGTCATTGATCAACGAATGGAAGGAAGGCTTTCTGAATATCAAGCATACTCAGTTTTGCCAAATATACTGATGGTGTGTTGTATGCAAAAGGTTATCATTAATGACTAGTTTATCATGTTAATTTACTAACAATTTTTAAGTTATGAAATCCTTTCTTTAATTTTTTAAATCCTTTGGTAATGCAGTGGAAGAGTAAATTGTAAAAAATAAATTATGAAAAGACTACTTCCATGAGCAAGTTAACATAAAAGATAATCGTCTAATAACGATTGTCTCAAAAGTCTTAAATATCTTCAAAAACAACCATAGAAGATATCAACAACAAAAAAAGTATATGAAAAATGCTAGAAAAACTATATACAAATCTCGGGCTCATAGAAAGGCCCATAAGATAAGTACAAGGTTGAAATAACAGCTAAAATTCTAAATAAAAGTAAGATAAAGGCCACAATCCTACTTGCTAAACTCATCAAGCAACTCATGAATCCTAATCGCTAAACTCATCAAGCAACTCTTGAAATTCAATTTTGTAACCCAAATCATCGTAATAATCACCATTAGATTTATCAATACATGAAAAACAACAAAAGTTAGATGAAACTCGGTATACGGTAATATAAGCACACACGAGATGTCATACACACTCAATCTATGTGTTGTAACCCCTACTCGAAAAAGTAAGGTAAATTTTAGATTGTCACTAAATTTGAAATAAGGCCTATCTAGCTTCAAATTGTCTCTAGCAAGGTTGTCAAAATCTCAAGTTGACTCGTAAAATCATACGAGTTTACGTGTCTAAAAAGCCTCCTCTAGTTAACTCGTTAAAAATCGGTCGTGGCTTAAATCAGTGTGGAATGGCAAGTTTACCATACAAACTCACATAATCGCGAGTTTAGGAGCAAGTTTATCGTTTATGCTCATTCTCACATTTTAAGCTATTTTTTTGCCCATTTAAGTCAGCCCATTTCAATTGTCTTACACTCCTACCCATATTCATCTTTTCACCCTTCATTTACCTAAAGATAAAGACAAAGAACAAAAACAAATGCCCTAGCCTTACCTTACACCTCTTCTCTCATGCCTAGGTCTTTTTTTTTAAACCTCAGGTCAGTACTAAAGTTCCTAACTTTATCTCTGATTTATCTAATTTTATAAGCTTGTCTTTGTTTCATTTGATTCATTTGGTTTTATTTTGTAGTTTGTTTATGTTAAAGTTTCAATTTTGTTATCTGGGTATGTCATATGTGTGTTTTTAGCAAAAATATAACTCAGGATCAAGTGATTATTTAGTTTTTTGATAGATTTAGGGTTTGTTAGACTGTTGTTTGTAGTGTTTTTAGATTGATTGTGTTTATGTGATACCCATTATAGATCTTGGAGTGATGGTCAATCATTTTGAGGGGAGCAAAATTTAGGGTTTGATATAGGATTTTTTTCATCTCTTGGAATTCGGTTTAGTTGGGGCAAAAGGTTGTTCATTTAGTCGAAGTTAATCAACTAAAATGCAGTTAAATTAGTTTGAACAGAAATTCGAAATATTCCATCAATTGTATTTGTTGAAGTATCTATCTTTTTTTTTTCTTTTCACCTCTGCAAGAGGCTAAACCAAATTGAAGGAACACCAACACCCACTATTGAATAGGAAGGTAAATAAGTCTACACGGCCGTGCTCAAGGGAGGGCTGAACTTTTATTCCACCGATATTGAAAATTTATAATGTGCACCACCTAGTCTGCACAGTCGTGCAAACGACGAGGCAGAAGTCAGAAGCTCCGTCTTCCCTCTCGTCTTCCCTTCTTGTGCAAAAGGCGGGGCAAAAATTTGTAAGTCTACTGATTTGATTCTTACCTTCAACATGGTCATGCATAAGGTAGTACATGTACAAAAATTGAGGGCTTCTTTTTGCTCTCTGGTTTGATCCTTGTCATTATTCTATTTTTCATCTAAAATACTTTATAACACAAACCTTTCCCTATCTAAATTCTATATAGCCATTTTGACAAAATTGAGGCTTTCTTTAAAGTTATTTCTACATGTTTCAATTGGTGTTGTTTGAAGTTGATTTTTTTTTTTTTGTGTTATATCTAAAAGCTATTTCACATAGGTCATAGAAACTTACGTTTCAATTCCATCGACTCCTTAGCAATTAGAATTGCGAGTTTAACTACCGTGGTATCTAGTGAAAGTATCAAAACTCCTAACTCAACATGATGCAGCTAACCCACTTAACAGAATAAGAGAGCTCTTGCTTCCAAAATTCACAATGTTCTAGCTTTTGAAAAAGAAATGGCAAAGGATGAGCTACCTACTCAACAAGGACAACTAATTACATAAATAAGTATATATATATATATATATATATATATATATATCTCTCTCACACATTCGATTAATGAAAGGATATCAAATTTTCAAACACAAAATCTCTAAATTCATATATATCAAGATTTGACAAAAACATATCACTACTTATAATTTTGTTAATTACTGGGACCTTGTTTGAACTTATTAGAATAAGAATTATAAATAGGATCAAGCTTACCCATGTGATTGTCTTTGGGAATTTTCAATAGCTCACATAAATTAATTATCGATTACTTCATATTTTCTTGAATGTTTTTTTCTTGTGTTAAGCATGCTTCTTATGTTGTTTGAATCGTGGCTCACTTAGTTGAGGGAAAGTCATTACCGGTCTACTTTTTCTTTTTCTTTTTTTTAGGATTCTCATTTTCTTCCTCAATTAGCTCATCAATTGTCTTAAGATATTTAGCATGAATCTATCTTCGTAACTCATCTAACTAAGTTTGGTTCAAGAGTAGTCTCTTCTTCTCATATTGACTCCTCTCGTTATGAGCTTGTTATGTGGATTTTATAAGTAATACTTAAGGTATTATGTTATCCATAGATAAAGAAGTTTAGTGGACTATGACCAAATTTAGGCTTTTCACTTTTAATTGTATTCATGTATACACATTACAAGTTGCATCTACATATAAAAGATTATGACTTTTGAGCCTATGTAGTCTCATATTACCATGTGTAGGGAATACTTTCTTGATTAAAACCGTTCATCCATGTTGGCTTTATTTTCTAGAGATAAAGGCTAACTATAGTTTGATGGACTTGTAGGTGTAAGCTCATGCAACCTCACCATTAGATGGTTTTGAATTGATGTTTATAAATCAAATCTATGAAGAGAATGTCCAACTAACTATGAGGTAACGAGCAACTCATTAAGTTTCTTTTGTTAGGTAGATATGGCAGTATTAGGTCCATTCTTTGTATTGCCAAAAGGATTCACACAAAATTAATTCTTTTGTTAGAGCACTAAAAGAAGATGGAAGTCAAATGCACTATCTAAAGTTTAATATGAATGGGGAAAAAAATATAACATGACAAAGACATGTCACTTTTTGGATATGTCACAACCTCACAAGGTAACTGAGTAGTGATTATGTATCATGTAACAAACTGAAGTAACAGATATTCATATTAAATTCTCTACGGCTTCTAGAGAGGTACATAATCATAATACAGCTAGAATACTCCGTGGCATAGACAACTAAAACAAGATTGAAGGTTGATTAGAACAAGAAAGATATTGCATACATATAAATCATATGTAAGAATAATTTTACAAAAGTCATAGATCATCACATTACACATTTACAACCTTAGTCTTCAAAAGACTTTATTAATACAACTTCATAACTTATAGCCTCTAAAGAACTTCACTAGATATATCCTTATAACCATTCATCTCTAAAGATTACATTACAGATATAAAACATGTTCATCATCTTCTATCAAAATTTCATTTCTATCTCACACTAGCTTTAACTTTCTAGCAGTGATTCTTCTAATAAAATCCAGTAAACAACAGTCTAAAGGAGCATGAGCACAACAAGCTCAGTGAATGATTAAATCTTAACGCAATTTCAATAATGTTAGCCAATGTTTAGTTATCAAACATATGCAATGCACCAACCAACCATATGTAACAACATAGTTTGGATAATCAGAATCCAAACCAATGGAGATTTACACCCTCTCTTGGGGATTGAAGGACCAGCGCAAATAAATCACACCTAAGTGAAACTGATAACTAAGGAAAGTGAAGTTTCATTCTCTTATTTACTAAATATTTGTATATTAAATATATTATAACTCAACTTGATCTTAGAACTTAGAAACTCCACTAAGTATTAGGCATTTAATGTCAACATCACAAGCAATGTCTTTCGGTGCCTGCTTAGTTCCTATAGAACCGATAGAACAATGGTAATCCTTATTGTAGAACTAGATATTAATTTATATTTATTGAAAAAACTCAAAGTTACCATAGAATCGAAATGCTAATACATGGTGCATTTACTATGCAAATGCAAGTCATGACGTCATGCAATGCATGTCCATTTTATTTAAGGGTCAAATCATAATTTATATCTTTCACGAAGTGACCACCACAATTTCAGACAATCCATTGTTCATAATACATAACCAATATCCAGCAATTAATTGATGTTTTTAGCATTAAAGATTATCATTCACTCATTCAACACTAACATGCATTATTTCCCTAATCCCCATACATTTCATCAATTTTTGTTACATTTAGGAGTATATACTACTACATTACAATCATAATTAATCTGAGAAGATTCAAGTTAGTCACCTATGCATTTTGCCTTAATCGTTGTAGTAGTCTATTGGAAAGTCCGAGTCTTAATTTAAGGCTCCTATATGACAATAAATATGCATTATTAAGTATATAACTAAACAAGAATTTCTTTTAGTGCTTAAGTGTCCTAATTTCATATTACCATTTCCCAGGTTCATTGGTTCTTAAGAAGACTATATATACTTAGCTAGTTACTTAAGTCCAAGAGTTATAAAACTTAACATATTCCAAATCTATACTTCTATGACTCAATCTAAGTAAGATTCTAAGGAAGATCTTAAGCTAGCACTTGCATTCATATATATATATATATATATATCATATATAAATTTATTTATTTATATTTTTTCTTATACAAAGGTGAAACATGGAAACCATCACGGTTATGGTCAAGGTCGTGATCACCATCACGCCTATGATGAAAGGTGGTTTAAACTCGCATAAGGCTCAAAGATGATCATGGACTCCATCACGCCCATGATGAGTAAAAAATTCTTGATCCAAGACCATCACGGATCCATCATGCCATGATGAGTCAAAACATGAACATCTGAGGTTGCTATGGTATTGAATCATGCCTGTTATTGACAGTAAAATATAGCCCTAGGCCCACTTTGTCTTTTAGGCCTAGAAAACCTAACGGCCCTTGAAAGTCCAAGGAGACGGCATCCCAGTACACCCCAACCTCGAGGCCTCAAAGAGCATAAAACCTCAACTATGGGTTATGGAGCTAGACTCACCCTTAAGTGCCCACTTCGAGACTTCTCCACGAGCTCATTAGGTCACTGGGACTACCAGCTTGACCTCAACCTAGCCCGATCCCAAGGCCTTATTCTTGGGTCCCCATCTTTCTCGACTATAATATGTGTCCTTGTCATACCTCTTATGCAAGGGGACATCAACAGCCCGACCACGCTACACGAAGTCAAACTCACCAGCTCGGGTACCACCTACGCGCACTAGTGCCAAGCCTTGTACTTTCTATCATGGTACGATCCTAAATTCCTATAAATAACCCCTTGCCTGGTAAAAGGACAAGGAAAGAGAACAGAAAAATATAGTACAAATAGAAAAGCAAGTTATTTGACATTCTGTTTGTAGAAACCCCTACTCTTGCCAATGGATTGACTTAAGTATCAGAGTGATTGCGCTGGACAACCCTCGGCATCCCTCTAATATGTTTTTGAGTGTTTACAGAAGTAATTTCTACCGACCTAGATTTAGCTCGTGCAACACTCGTGATCAAGTGAATTTAAACCATCAAAGGCTACCACGCCCTTCATCACGCTCGTGATTAGCTAATCTTACTTTGAAATTTTTTACACTTTCCAACTATTTATCATGATCTTAACTTCAAAAAATACACTTCAACATCAACATATAAGGCCTATATTTTACTCCCAACATTTTCATATCAATATTACACATATACACTTGTACTACTCTTATATATGCCTAACTTCAACATCATCAAACTAACAAATATTTATGATATCCAAGATTTGAGTGTTAACTAACAATTTCATTACTCAATTCTTACTTATATAACATCAACATCTTTAGCAACTACTAAAATATCCAAAAATTTTAATGTATAATTAATTTACATATATGTAATGCTTGCTTGAGATATAGAATTATAGTGGATAATTAGATAATAAAATATGATGTATTAGCATGATCTATTAATTGTAATGTATTGTATGTTTGATTTGTTAATATAAATTATAATTAGTATAGTATTGTATGTTGTGTGTTTTAGTGTAGATTAATATAAAGGCTAGTAGTGCTTGTTGTAGTGTTTGTTTTATTAAAGCATAAGTTTCATAAAAACACCCAAAAACAAAACCTAAAAGATGGTAGAAATTTGGCTTAAAAATAAGACTAAAATAAAGCCCAAGTTAGCATAAAACAGAGCCTACTCCTTATTTCTCTAAAAATTCGCTTCTAAAGTCAAACACAAAAAAATAAACACAACTCAAATTTGTCAAATTATCAAAGCCAAAAACAGACTCTAAAATTTGTCGGATTTCCAAGCTCAAGTTCTTCAACTTCTTGATAAAATTTTTCTTGCTTCCATCACCAAGAATTCTCTTCTACTCATCCTCTATAAGTGAAGGTAAGCTTAGTATGCTTTTTATGGTTAGTTGTTTCTTTGTTTTCATGAAAGAATGATTCTTTGTTTTAATAGGACTCTATGGTTTAAATGTGATTTTGAGGATTTCCATATTTTTTATATATAGTATTAGGGATATAAGTTGCCTCATAGGATTTGATGAGTTCTTGAAGTTTGTTGTTGAGTTTGGAGAAGAGTTGAAGTTGTTTTGGAAGTTGAATGTTGGATGTGGATTATGGAAGTTGATTGAAGTTGTTTGGTGTGAGTGATGAGGAGTAGTTGTATTTGTTGTTGTTGTGGGTTTATGATGGATTTGATATAACTTTTTTTGAGTTTAAGTAGGTTTAGAACAAGTAAAAAGTGATGGAATTATGTATAAAAAAAAAAAAAAAACAGAGGAGCCCATTTTTGAAAAAGCTGTAATTTTTTTGTTCTAAGGTGCACAGGCCATGCAGGCACCCGTACTGGAACATGTGTGGGTGTGACATAGCCCGTGAAAGTTTCTGGATGGTTTATTCCCAGTATACATAGCCACGAGCACAAGCCGTGCTGAGATCAGACCTTGGCCTCCTCATTTCCCTTGGTCAGCACAGTCACAAGCACGGGTCGTGCATCAGGCCATGTAGGACCCTGCTTCTTTTGGAAAAAAAAAAAAATATATATATATATATATATAGCAATAATAATTTTCAAAATTTAAAATAAAGGAATGTATTATATATATTTGTATAAATGTTAAATGAAGGATTTGAATTAAGTTTTATTCAAGTTTTATTTTTGAATCAAGAATTTAGAACTTGTTTAAAGTTAATATTTTACTTTATAGGAATTGACTTCTTTTATTTTAGATAATTTTTCTTAATTGAAAGAGTCTATAGGTCTTTTATCAAGTATTCCAGGTACGCAGTAACTTTGATTGTTGTTTGCTTAGAATAAGCATATTTTAAATCAATCCTAATCAAAGAAGAATCATAAATTGTTTGTATTAGTTGTGTTTTTTGCCGTTGAATCTGGTCCGGGAAGTGGCAACCTTATTCGAGGGAACAGGTTAGATAAGGCGCTTAAGCCACCTCTGTCATTGTAATTTGATAATTTATAAGTGGCTTAGTGGGTAATTGATAGGGAGAATAGTATCGGTGTAACATTTACTATTCTTAAGAAGAAATAATATGATTTCGTTCACGTTTATGGGATCGGTTGAACTAAGTAATATTATGGATTAAGTTAAGTAAAGTTGGGTGACAGCTATTAACCCTAGATGAAATTACTTTTTTCTTTATTGGTTATGTCATTTAGGAGATATAGGTATTCGAACTACCTATATCAACCCCCTGAGTGTTGTGTCATTAATCAAGACCTTTAGCTTTCCAGTGGCTTGCTCCAGAGTTTGAATGCTCCTTTTGTTACATGACAAACTTAAATATTAGATATTAAACTGATGATTGATGCATTGCATATAGTTTAAGCATGCTTGTCACTTCATATGTGTTTGTGTTACTTGTGTATTGGGCCTTTGGCTCATGATCTTCTCTTTCATGTGCTGATGATGACGAGTTTTATACTCTGTTGGGATATGAAACCAATTTTGAGGACTTTTTGGATGATTTGGATGAATAGGAACCTCGATCTTGTTGATGGAAGGCTTTTGTAATAGAATAGGAGGAATATGTTTTTGAAACAAATGTAATAGTTGTAGCTATTTTTATAAAACTTGTCTGTATTTTGATATAGATTTGATCTCAAGCCTATGTTTTGTAATCTTAAGTATGTAAAAATATGTATTATAGTCATTTATCCTAATGTTTGACAGGATAACAAAGCTTTGTAATAGAATATATTATGTTTCCCTTAGTGAAATGCTTTTGGAATGGTTTTATTAAAGGTTTGAACAAACAATTGATATAATTTTTTCTTTATAAACAGCCTTACATGTAATACTGTGTATTACATGTAGTTGAGGACTAGATTTGCATGTTTCAAATAAGTAGCGAATCTGGGTCCTTATAACCTCCCATGTATAACAATAGCCAATATAACTCAAATCACTTATTTATCTTGCAAATTAACAAATAAAGATAAGGAATTGCTTACCTAATTTGATCTTAACTTGTAAATCGGTACTTTAAGTGGATTTTTGTAGAGTTTTAGAAGGAAAATTTGTTGAAGAAAATGTGATATGGGAGACAGGATGGATGGCACCTGTTAGGAAGAGATATTAGGGAAAAAAATTTGATAAATTAAGTTAATATTTATCTCAATTATATGGTAAAATGATTTTGACATTTGAGGCCTTAAGAGTTATTGCGTGTGAGTGAGTATGTGCTATGTATGGTGAGGCAATGGGCTTGATTTGCATGAAAGAAAATTGGGCTTGGGTTTTCATGCTTAATTAGGCCTCTTGATGCCAAAAGAGTTTTAAAAACTGAGCTTTAGAATTGATAAAAAATTTGATCAATTTGATTTATAAATTTACTAAAATAAAATTTTTCATATAACAATTTATAACTTCTAATTTAAGAGTTAAGCTTTAGAAATTCAAGTTCCTAAGAAAGTTTAAAAGTAAAATAACTTGATAGAAAAATTCGAAATGGATTAATTGAAATTTTTGGACCTCTGATATCATTTAGTTCATTCCATGCATGTTATCATGAATAAATGTTTCTATTATACAATATATTCTAACTTTTATATTGAACTATATTGGTTTTTAATTTCTAATTTCTATCTTGACTTAAGGAAAAACTTAAGGATTAAAAGATATGTTTTAAACTCATTCATTCAAGAGTAGTTGTGATTAGGAAAATGTTGCGTAAGATAGGGTACATCTATATTCCTCTCTTTTGAGATGACTTTGGCTATTGAATTTTTGTGTAGAAATATTTCCAACTATAAAAGTAACTTAACTCTAGTTATTAGATAGTACTAAGTAGTTGCTAAAAGTCACATTGTCCTTCAATATTAGTAGTCACTTAAGACATACATTGTGATCTTCACCTGCCCATATGTCTGAATAAACAAAGTGATCTTATGCTGAGTAGTTGGTGGAGGTCTAATACCACTTCTCCTCTCCAACATGCATATACGTGCGTCACTGAATAGAGGCTAGCCTGGTAATTCTCTAAATAGAATGGGAGCATTTTCTTTATTACAAGACCTAAATAAGTTTAAATAGTTTCTTATGATATTTGTTATCATATTTTATAATATTCTTCCCAAGATCTTATAAGCATGATATACTGTTATCCATTAATTATATGCGTCCTCTAGTAACAGAGTTGATCCCATTGTAGTCACTTTTTTTGCGGCATTGTAAGACTTTACGATGTCGACCTATCAAGGAAATGACACCTTCTCAAGTGCCATTGCTTTGAAAATATATGTCTCGTCATTCAAGTATAGTAGGTTGTTGAAAGCATAATAATTAATATCTGTTTGGATAGTCAGCTTTTCATCAATATTAAATCTGTATCGATTTGGTATCGGTATCGATTCGGTTTGATCAGTTTATGAGTAAAATTATTGGTTTTTTATCAATATTATATCTGTATCAGTTCAGTATGAACGATCAACCAAATAAGTTGTAGTAAACAAGTTACTTGACCTTTGTGGTTAAATTTATCACGGTATTTAAAGTTAAGAAGTTGGTTGATAGTTGATTATTTATATTTCACAAGGTTGATTTCATGCTTATGTTAAGGTTTTAGTTTCCGTAGGTATAAGCAACCCAAGATAAAGGAAGCTGAGTTAAAAATTATGGTAAGTATATTGCTTGTTAATTTATATTCACAATGTATGGTGAGGACACCATCCATAATACCCTCTCACTTATTAAAATGGAATAGATCCAAGAGGTAGAAAAAGAATTAGATGAAACTCGAAAGAGCTGTGCTCAACTTTCTTTGTATATGGAGAAACAAAAAAATATTGAGACAAACAAAAGAGAAGTATTTGAAAGGAGTAATTATAAGTGCTTGTGTTATTTTGGTTAAACTTGAATTGCTTAGGATAAAGTTTATCCGGCAGGGATAGCAACTCAATCTTATGGAGATGAAGGGTGTCTTTTGATGAAAACATACATAAAGCACCTTGAACACTAAAATTGTTTAATAAAGTGGCGTTGGTTATGAGGATTTTTTTTTTTTTTGTCTCTTCCTCGTCTATTGTAAATTTGTTTTTGTATTAATCTACGACGGATATGTATTTCTAAAGCTTTTGAAATCAAAATTCTAAGGCATTTTGAATGAAAGGGACAGCCATAGGACACTATTAAAGGATAGTAAATTTTTATTCACAATTTTCCATTGCTATAATATTAATTACAATTCTATTTTATTTTCATTTTATCATTTGTTTTAAAATAGTTGAATGCAATTTCTATAGTCCTATATCCAAAATTTCCAAGCTTATTAAACAAATCATGTTCCCCAAGGTAAAAATTTATGAATGTCTACTATTAATGTTTCTAGTACACTTCTATTAATATGGAAACTATGTTCCGTGTTATGTTTGAAATAATGAAAACCACTTATTAACCAATGGATACCCTCCAACCCCTAGATTGATGTGTTTTGATTTTTAGTACATTAACAATGTCTTTCATTTTTGTCTGTGAATTAAACGTATTGATTTTATGTTTCATTTGACATCGATAATAAAACCACCTCGTACCAGTTTATGCTATATAATGTTAATAATCAAGACCAAAGTTCTACGTTTTTTTTTTTAAGTTTTTAACCTTTTTTTTTGTGCCATTTGGGTTTACGATAATATATTCTCCTACCATATATGAACTATGATACTATGGTATCAATATTGACGGGCTTCCCTTAGATAATATTTTGATATTATTCTTCATTATTTTACTTTTTTTTTAAATGATTTTTTGCAATCTACAAAAACATTATGTACTACACCAATAAATTGAAGAAGAAAAAATTTGTAAATGTTGTTAAGAAAATTATTGTTTAAGATTTTTTGTATTAATTCATTAACATTATACAGATTATTAGATATAATATAATTAATGAAAATGGAAAATAAAATTTTCAAATAAAAACCATTTTTAAACCCAAAACTACTATATCAAAATAGTACATAAAGATTCTAAGCAAGATAAAGAAAAATTTGGAGTACATGTAAGTGGGGGACGTGCTTTATAATCTCAAAAAGTTTCCTATTAAATTGGCAATATGGTTAATTTATGCGTGCATATGAATATTCTAAAATATAATGGTAAGATTTGAAGAACATTAATCATCCTGCTAAAAGGAGAATGGTAATTAGTATCAACGGTGAAGGTAATAATACCATAAATATAAAATACAATGCATAAAATTTTACTTAAATCTAATCAACCTAACAAATAAAAAAAATAGAATATAAAAAAATAGTGAAAATTTTCAAAATTATATATTATTAATAGATGAATTTATCTTTCTAGGGTTACCTGCAAAGTTTAACTATAAGTTTTAAGTTGATTATTCAACCTAATCTATAATCTATAATCTAAGAGTGACAAAATATGTATATACTTTAAAATTTACATAAAAATAGAATCACGTTATTTAGCTTATTGATTATGAAAAATTATATAGTTTCATCATTAATTTTAATGAGACCGAAGCCGTTACTATTCAATAGCTCAAATTATTATGATTAAATCACTAAAATATTTAACATTTCAATTACTATATTTATTTTAATAGTTAGATAGTTGACCGTCGATGATGCCATAAAACCTTCCATTAATTAGGAGTGTGCTAGAATCTTTCGGAAACATTAAAAGGAAGGAAAAAAAAAAAACAAAATGAAGAAAGATTCTGGACTTTCTAAAAGGTTGAATGAAAAGTGCATCATCAAGTTTGGCACTTTGTGTGTCCTAAAACCCAACGGTAATGGCTTTAAAAACAAACCGGATAAACATTCAATACAATACAAAATAGCAGCTAACAATCTCCTTTGTCCACTTCGGGCAGAAAAAAAAAACTATGGCTATATTTCAATTCCAATTTTCAAATAACTCCACATTCATGCTATTTTTCCATCACAATAATCCTAAACCCTAGGAGGTTCTGTAAGTTCTGTTAACCTTCTCACCGCTAAACAACAAAAACAATTATCCTTAATAAATGAAAAGGAACAAAAAAAATGAAAAACAAAAATTGAAAATAAATAAAAAAAAAATTCTCACAAAAGTTCCCATCAAAACACTCCACTATTTTTATTATTTCCACACTGAAAAAAAGATATGTGGATCCTTAGTCCACCTATTTTAAGTGGATCATCCATTAAAAATATGTTATGTGAAAAATAATACTGTAATGATTCTACATATAGTACTACATGCGATACTTTTTTTTCACTTGACAAACTTTCGATAAAGAGTCTACTCATCTTTTGCTCTTCCACACCACTTACTTCTATTTACTTTTATAGCACAACACCAACCAAGTAATTTTTAGATTCGTCCTGAAAATTGGCGGTCTCAATTTCATATATATGTGTGTGTGTTTGTTTGTGTTTTCATTTTAATGGAAAAAAGGATTTAAATATGATATATCTCACTTATAAGATTAGAAAAGATGTCACTAAATCACATAAGCAATGAGACTCTTAGTTCCACACGTAATCTCCATCTGATCGTTTTATAACAGATATCACCGTTACCTATGTTTCCGAACTGCTTTAAAAATTTGTTGCTTCCACCCACCCCCAAAAACCCACCGCCGCAGAGTCTTCATCCCTTTGATTGGTGAACCATGACGAGTATTACAGAGATTTGTTCCTTTTTTCTATTCTTTGATGGAAATTTTAATTAAACTACTCATGCTAACCGCGAATGTATTTATGTGTACAGATATATATTGTACTATAATTATGTCTATATATGTGATATAAATGTTATATCTTATTTAATTTTCTTTTTCTAAATGCCGACAAAATATTATATACGATGTATTATTAGATTTGTTTTGAAGTATACTTATAAATTACGTTCCACATTATTTTCATAAGATTCTATATGTATCTAAAATTTGAACAAATATTATCAATGGACCCGTAGGAAGACAACAAATATACATAGTTTTGGTTTTTAGTTTGAGATTTTTTCTTTTTTTTTTTTTTGGGTCATTATTAGATTAGTACTTCAATGATCACATTTCTCCCTAATTAAAATTATAAATTTTTCTATGTAGTTGAGATTTTGATGAGGCCAAACTACTTGACCCAATACTGTTACCACTTAACCCTACTATTTATACCTCCTTTTACTCATATTCCCTTCTTTTGCCTCTTTCTTGACTCTTCTTTTCTAGTTAAGTACATGAAACCCTAATTGATATATTGCTACTTTAATTTGTTCGTTCTTGCTATCACTAACAAATTTATCATGATGAATTTGTTGGTCTTAACTATGGTGGCACCGTCGAGTTGGCCAAGACTCCAAGAACAAATAAATTTCAATAATTTGGGTCATAATACTATTCCTTTTCATCTTTTATTATTTATACTTGTACAATACAAATATGTTAGATCTGTTGGATAACTGTTGAGTATTAGCTGAAATACAACTATTTCTAACCAAATCAACAATTTATTGTTACAATTCCTGTTATAATATGATGTATGTACAAGTATTATTTTGTGTAGTCCTTTATCCATGCTAGACTCTCTTAATTTATTATTGGTCGTAAAAAAATTTCTCCCTTTCTTGAAATAAATCCTTGTATGGATAGATCTATCGATAATATACTAGATCCTCCCATGCAATGTCTTCAAGAGGTACTCCCTCCCGTTATATTAGAATTTGAGCCACCTTTTGACCCTATCGATATATGATTCTAGAGTCCTATACACACAAAGGTGTTGATAGAGGATGATTATCATAAGCCTTTGATAGTAGTGATAAAGGCTTCAAATCAGAACCAAACGCACATTTCAAACATGAAACATGGAAAACATCATGAATCCAAGAATGATCTAGCTCCACTTTATAAGCACATTCCCTTATTTGTTCACTGATACAAAAAAGGGCCATAGTACCTCTGAGATAGCCTGTGATAAGTGTGGCGTAACACTGATGTCTATCTATAAGGATGGAGTCGTACATATACGAAATTCCCTTTAGAAAAATAAGCCTTAGTCTTTAGCTTATGCGCACATTTCTTCATATGAAGCTAAGCTTTTTCAAGTTATCTTTCAATATAGATAACATATCATCTCTCCGAATCAGCTCCAAATCAATAGGATCCAGAGATGAACATTCTCTTTGTTGGAAGTGGTCTCCCATAAATAAATTGAAAAGGAGACAACTGAGCTACCTCATGAATTGAGTGAGGTATTATAGGTAAATTCAGCCCATGCTAAGAACTTGAACCAAGTTGATGGAGCATCCATCACAAATCCCCTTAAGTACTGTTGGATCACCCGGTTGAGTACTTCTGTTTGACCTTAGATTATGGATGATATGCACTACTCATAGCAAGCTTAGTGCCACTCAAATGAAAAAGTTCCCTCCAAAAAGCACTCGTAAATATTGGATCCTGATAAAAAAACAATAAATCGAGGGAAACCATGATGTTTAACTACCATTTACACAAATAAATATGCTACTTTTGAAGCTATGAAAGATCCCTCAAAAGCTCCCCAATGACAATACTTTGATAGTCTATCCACAACCATAAAAATAGTAGAATACTCACATGACTTAGGCAAAGAAGTTAAAAAATCTATTGAAATATATTGCTAAATCATCTCTATAATAGGTAAAGGATTCAGTAACCCAGCTGATCACTATGTAGAATACTTAATCTATTGACAAACCCAGCAATCACACATAAATAACTCCACATCCCTCTCCATTCTAGGCCAACAAAATTGGGTAGAGAGTCTTTTGCATGTTTTTGAAACACTAAAATGCCTAGCAAAAGGAAGACTATGAAATTCCTTCAATAATTTTGTGGAATATGTTTGGATTGAGCAACTAGAAATAACTTGCCCCAATGATATAACAAGCCATTGTGCCACTTAAGATCCTACTTAAGTTGATGACCCTAATAAAGATCATTCAATAACTTCTACAAGGCTATAATAGTAATTTATTCTATTTGATATTTTAGAAATATGAAAAAAAGGCATGGAGAAAGCCATATACTGAAAAAAAAGAATCATGTTGCCTAGATTAGGCACCAACTACAACAATTTCTTGGCCTGATTTATACACTATAGTATAGTCAAACCCCAATAGCTTTGTAAGATATTTGTGCTATTCAAGGGTTTGAATTAGTTGAGAAAGTAATTCCTCAAGGCTCCTATGATTAGTGCAAATTGTAAAATGTTCTCCTAACAAATATTGCCTCAATTTTCTAACCACCTTAAGCATAGCATGCAACTCCTTGACATAAGCAAAAGCTTTGATTCGGTGAGATGGCAATTTCTTGCTGAAATATGCAATGTGATGATTACCTTATAGTAATATAGCTCTTATCCCACTCCCTGAGGCATTAGTTTCAACCACAAACTCTTTATGAAAATAAGGCAAATGAAGAATCGGTGCATTAAGTAAAGAATGCTTGAGTTGCTGAAACACACCCATAGCTTGATCAGTCTGATCAAAAGTATCTTTCTTTAACAAATTAGTTAAGGGGCATGCTATTGTGGCATATCCCTTGATGAAACATCTGTAATAAGTAGAAAGACCTAAAAGTGCTCTTAGATACTTTATATTCATAAGTGTTGGCCAATTCATAATAGGCTCCACTTTCTTAGGTTGAGGTCTCACTCCTTCTTAACCCATAATATGTCCCAAATACTCAATGGTAAATTTACTAAATTCACACTTAGACTTCTTAAGAAAAAAGGTATCGTAAGCTAATATTTGCAATACTTTGTCTAAGTATGAAACATGCAATTTCAATATTGGATTGTATACAAATATATCATCAAAAAAGACAATCACAAATTGTCTTAAATAAGGCTTGAAAACTCTATTCATGATTGCATGAAATGTTGTCGGGGCATTTCTTAAGCTGAAAGGCATAACTAGAAATTCATAATGCCCTTCATGGGTTTGAAAAACTGTCTTTCAACATTAGCTAGGGCTATTCGTATTTGATGATATCCAGTACGCAAGTCCAACTTGGAAAAAATAGTAACCCCTTTCAACCAATCCAATAACTCATCTATAACAAGAATTAGGAACTCATCTTTGAACTTTGCCTAATTTAAAGCACTGTAATCAATACAAAAACACTATATAACCCATCTTTCTTCTTGGCTAAGAGAATTAGGGAAGAGAATAGGCTATTACTATATTGAATAATGCCTTGATCCAACATTTCACGAACTTGACGCTCAATCTCACCTTTTTGACAATGGGGGTATCTGTAAGGCTTCACATTAATGACTGAAACACCATTCACTAAGTGAATATGATGTTAAATCTCCCTTGATGGTGGCAACAATGAGGGCAGCTCGAAAATATAAGAAAATTTGCCGAAGACATTATCAAGTGGTGTGTTGTTAGTGATATTCTTTGATGCTTGATACTCTTCATGAACTACTAATTGAAAACATGATGCTATTGCATTTGTTTGAAAAAGAGGTCACATCTAATGATGAGTCACTGATTGAGCCACCTGTTTATCCCCAAGTAAAGTCACCTACTTACCTTTATGTACAAAATGTAAAGACAATTGATTATAACCAACCATCAATGGACTCATGTCTTTCATCTACTATATACCTAACACCATATCCATACCTTGAAAAGGCAATAAACAAAACAAGGCCACAAAATCAAAGCCTTGAATAGTCAATATGACATTGACACATTAGCCTTCATGCTAAAGTTTATGGCCATTCATGACATTAAACTAAGGAGCTGGTTGCACAGGTAAACCCCAAAATTTTGCAATTCTTGATTGTACAAAATTATTTATGCTACCTAGATTTACTAATACTAATACTAATACTTGTGCTTACTTCTTTTGTACTATATCAATGAATTGTAATGTTTGTGGAACTATGTCACCATGTAAAGCATGAAAACTAATAGCATATTACTCATTCATAGTGCCATCATTAGGTAACCTTGTTAACTCCTCCTTAGAACATCTATCATCTGATATTAAGAGGAAAAAATTAGCTTTGCATTTATGATAGCAATTAAACTTCTTATCGCAATTGAAACAAAGCCTTTGTTTGCGTCTAGTGTAGACACCCCATTTGGGCTCCTGAAATAATAATAATAGTAATATATGTAATAACAATTATTATAAAGTAAAATGAAAAAAAGGGAAAAAAAAAAAATGATAAATAGAATATGTATACAAAAATATAAAAAATGGTTAAAAATGTAAAAAGAAAAATGAACGAATAAATAAAGAAGCAAAAAATGATAAATAAAATATATACAAAAACACGATTCATAAAGAAAAAAAATTTAAAAAAATGAAAAAAATCACATTTTGGCTGCGGTCTAGGTCACTAAAAAATATAAGTGACCATATGACTAAGGCACAGACCAACGGCCTAATGGTTAATGACACATGCATGCTTAATTGGGAATAGGGTTCAAATCATGTTGGGAGGCGAAAAATTATTTTATTTAGCACGTGTCATGCTTATGGCATGCGTATATGACACTCGCATCTTCTTCTTCGCTAACTTGGCTAGATTACCTCGCACGACCATGTCATTTCAAGCTCATTTTTGGTCCATTGCTACTTCAATTTTCAACAAATTGATGAGGGCAATTTGAAGAAGACATTGGACACTTTGGATTTGAATAAAAAACTAACTCTAAAGCTATTGATTTGGTGCTTAATTTTCGATCCAAGATTCATGAAAAACTCATTTTTGCCCGTGAAATGAATTTTCAAAATTTGATACGAACTACCATCTTAGCTTCTAGAAGATAGATCTGAACCTATCTATCCTTATTCCATAAGTTCATTAAGCTTGGAATTCGTAAAACACATTCTAGAAGGCTAATTTGCGCATGACCTACCAACTCACTCTCCATTAAACCTTACCTAATTCGATCCGTAAACAGTATAAATAGGGGTTGAAGTTCCCTGTTTAGATCATCCACAACCATCAACAATCATCCAAAACCTTTCAATTCATCTGAAAACATTAAGCAAGCATTTGAATCGAGTTCGAGGCTTAGGGTTCAATTTTTTTCATTTTTCTCTGATTGCTCTTTATGGAGGTCAAATCGGAGCAAATCACTGCTATAGTTCGACTCAGGGGTGGTAAAAGTTTTAGCTAGTAGCTTTTCCGTTTGTCTAAAGTCTCTCATCCATCTTTGACGACCGCCACCACCAACCACCATCACTATAAGCTTAAACCACCCATTTCCAGTCAATTTCGAAGCAAACGACAACCACTGGAGTCTTTCTCATCCTCCACTTGATTTGTTCGATGCGACTGTGGTCACTCAGATACATCGGAGTGGCACAAACAACTTATGTCGGCCTCCTATAGCAAATCAAGTTTAAGATATGAGATTCAACCCGATTCGACCTAAAAATTCGATATGAATTTGTCTATATCCGATCGTACACCTTAACTAGATAAGTTTGATTTTTTTATTTAAATGTTAAAGAAAAATGAAAAAAAAAAAGAAAAGAAAATGAAAAAATAAAAATATAAAATATAATTTTGTCAAAATAATAAAATCTAAGGTGTATATATATGTAATGTAAGTACAGTACTATATGTATAAAAATATTTTTTAAAAAATCTTTTTGACATATAAAAATCCTATTTTTTAAATAGAAAATCAATATGGTAGCCATTAGGGTAGTACACAAAAGATTTTATAAAAATCGAAAACTAAAGAACTTAAATGGAAAATAGTTAAAAAAAAAACCAACACACTATGGTTTTATGAAAAAAGAACTATATATCATCTGATCCTGATTAGCGAGTACGTAGAGGTAGACATCTCCGGGGCGATAGAAAAAATGAAAAAACCTTTTTATTTTATTATTTATTTTGCATTAATTCATTTTTAATATTGTAAGCTTTGATGATAAATTGTAAATATCATAGTCTGTACATCAGCAAAATTTTTTTAGCATTAAAAAAATAAATTTTAAATTATTAATTTTAAATGGTAACCATATGATTTTAATAAAGTAACTAATGAATCCAAAATTTCTGGTTTATAAAATTTAATTTTAAATCAAAATTTTCACATACCAATAGCTAAATTAGGATCAACCAACCAATTGATCATAACTTACAATTTTTTCCTAATTTCGATCAGGTAACGACTCCTAAATTAAAAAAAAAAACTACATTTCTTTTAATTCTTAGTCGACGGTTTATATCAAATGGGTTAGTGTTAAGTACAAATTGGATTAAAAGAAATTAAACTGGAAAATGAAAAGTCTAAGCTCAACAACTTGGCGATTCCACTAAGGACGCCTATTTTTTTAAAGAGGGTTAGCCACTTGAAATTCTTAAATTTGAAGTTTAACATTTCTATGCACATTCTTGCATATTATTTATAATTATTAATTTGTAAATAGTTGTACTAATCTTTTTCCTTAAGTGATACAGGTAAAAAGGAAATTTTGTAAATTGCCTTGATAAAGGCAAATGTTGTCTTTGGGGAGGAATTTATGAAAATGTGTCCTAGATACAACCAAAACTAGGCCGTCTTAAGAACTTAGGCGGGGAGGTTACTAATAGGATTCGAGGCTGTGGCATTTCTACCTTCTAGTTCACGAAATGACCTCCCACTCCGGTTTAATATTGATCCATGATCTACCAAACTGGGGGACCTTTAGAACCCACCCAATTGCATTCATAAGCATGGGTTGGCAAATAAATGATAGTAGGGCATACCTTAAAAAGAGGCACTTTTTTGGAAAAAAAAAAAAAGAAGTTTTCTATATTTTTCCTATGTAAATATCTCCACTTAATCTTTTCTATAATGAAGTTGTAACTTAAAAGAAAGATTTTCTTGATTACCCCAGTACTAATTAGCTACCAATCCCCGTATCTACATCCGTGTGATTCGCTTGTATAATATGTAACATATATATCTTGTGCATATTGTAGCTTTCTTATGAAGTAGTATATATCTTGTAGGTCTCACTTGTATAATCAAAAAGGGGGGTTGAATTGATTATAACTAAAGATTTTAAAAATTTTAAGCCTTTTGAAAAGAAAAAATTAAAATTCCCTTTGAGTATAATTTGTGAGAACAAAATTAGCAATTAAAACAAAATTTAAAATGCAATGAAATAAAAGAGTAGGGAAAGCAAAATCAAGCAGTGATGTACAGTGGTTCCGCCTTATGCATTAGTCTACTGTATAATCCACACGAGTTTGTTCCATTATATCCAATCAAATCAATTTATAAGATTATACAGTTCACTCTACTAGATCCTTACAGCTTTCTTTAAGTTAAAAACCAATACTACAGAGCCTAATCTTGTAACTAGACAACCTAGAAGGCAACAACACGTTCCTTCTATCATACAAAGAAAAGACCAGCAAATAAAATAAATTGTAGCAACTAAAAATGCACAAATTAGTTCTAAATTTTTCCAAGGTAGCAGTGGTTCTTTTTTTCTTCTTTGCAGCGTCTTTATTTTTCTTCTTTTTGCTGTAATATTGATATATTCTCTGTTCTCTAACGTTCAAGAAGGTTTTTGTAGTAAGTTGATAAGCTTTCTCACATAAATATCGGATAATATCTTATGTGCCTTATCTTCTTAAAAGAAAATTTGAATCTTATAGATTGGCTCCCTGATGTTCAATAGATAAAAGATAGGATAAAAGAAAATATTTTTTCCATTTATTGTAGATTAACTTCATGATTTTGTGCTGATAATTTTGTTGGCTTGAATGTTTGAAATTTGACAACATTCATCATAATCTGTTCTACTTCTTTATTTCAAAAACTGGAAGAGATAACATTTATCTTCTTTTTTGAACTCATAGTAAAATCCCATTAGAATAGGTAAGAGATTGACTTACTCTAGTTTTGTAAGTTGTAGATACTGATAATCCACTTATCTCAAAGGAAAAACTTGTATATCACTTGTTCAAAAAAAACTTGATTGATGATATGAGAGACAAACTTTTAAGAAAACTTAAAATCCCCTTGAATATTACCAACTTATGTAAAACATGTGAGTATATTACCTAAATATACTTATTTTCTCAGAGTTAGGCCTTCAAGATACTTATTTGAACCGATCTGGAATACATTAAATCGAAAATGAAGTGATGAACAGTAAAATTACATGGAACTAATTTGCTATCAAAAATTGCAAATAACCTTCTAAATAATTCTCTTGACAATCTTTTGGATAACTGTTAAAATTTCCATTTTTTCATCTTCCTAATATATATCTTTTGGAATATCTTCTGGATAATCTTTTGAAATATCAGCTATAACTTTTACTCTTTATCTTTCACTGATACATACTTCTGTATTAATTTGTGGAATATCTTCTGGATGAAGCACTTGTGATTTATCAAGGTTTACCTTATATTCTGTGTAATTCTCCGAACCTCAAATTCTTACATTCATCCTTGAATAAATCTTGTTGTTACTCTAGTTTATGCACTCAAAATATTCCAAAATAATCCTTCTTCTAGTATAGTAAAAATTTTAGTCTAAATTCCAACAGTAGTCTTATTGCGAGTCAATCTATAATGAACATGACTGCACAGGGGTGATGTCAACCCCTCTTCAATACAAAAATCTCAATCAGACTCTTTAATTACACACTTACTAACTTAATTAGATTTCTTTAACTATTTTGTTATCATCAAAACTTAATTCATAGAGAATAACATATCTTCATAAAAAATAAAAATAAAAATAAAAAAAGAAAGAAAAAAGGAAAACTTGTATGATCATCATTAGTCTTGTAATTTAAAAAAAAAAAAAAGAAAAATGAAATGGCTCATAATAATTTTTCATGAACTTGTCAAGAAGGTGTCAAGGGATCCGCAAGAAGTGATGAAACTTGTACACATCTTAGGGATCTCCAATTCACACCTTTACCTGGTTGAGATGAAGGCCTATCTTCTGAAGGAAAAGGCCTAAATAGCTGAAAAAAGAAACTCTGGGCTCTGTTAGAGAATAACCAAAAGTAATTGGAACATCTAGATCAGACGAAGTCCCTGACAAATGAAATGGCAGAAATGCTACATCAGCTGACTATAAGATCTTTTCTTCTTCCCCAGAAGCCTTCCCAGCCAAAATGAACTTGACATCTTGTGTTTGTAAAAAAAAGAAATAAAAAAATGGTATATTGATGTATTCAAATATTATTGAATAAAAATAAAACGATATGTTCATGTTAATTCTAACGAGCCATTGTATTTTTCTTTGTTTTTAGAATATGCAAATATTTCCTTGTCTAAATTAATTTTTCTAGTAATATAGCATTTAAAAAAACTACCGGATTTGTAAATATTCTGTAGAATAATGACAATAATGTTTAGAGTAAATTTGTAAACATCCTTAGATTGTGTATAGTCCAAGATTTGATTGACTCAAAAATGGTTCTTTTGCAATTCGTGGATGGTCTAACACCCAACTTCAATAGCATCAACATGTTTCATACGCAAGATGTTAATGATACGTCAAATCAAAGAAGTCATTTGCAGAAGAAAGATCAAATTCAAGGCATCTAAAAGGAAAGGGCACATGAGAGTCTAGAGCAAAGACTTGTAGCAATGGCAAGGAGGATTGAAAGCCTAGAGTGGGTTACGAAATACGTTCTAGACAAACTCCAACATTTGGACTTTATTGCTAGCAAAGTACCATCTCATGAGACTCAAGAGGAGCCATCGAGCTATAAAATTGAGAACGGGCCAAATGAGAAGAGACAAAGGATGAAGCCTCTAACTTCAAAAGCATTGGACCAAAACGAATAAACTCGCTCAACACTGCGAAGGTGTTGCTCACAATTTAGGATCCCGAAGGTCCAAATTTTTAACTAGTTGAGACATTAGAATATGATAACATGTGAAATCCTAAAAGAAGGGTATAGGCTAAAAAATATGATCCTAATGCTCAATGCGAATACCGTATGGGTCAAACAGGCTATTTTACAAAAAGTTGATGGAGGTTAAAGAACAAAGTCTAAAGCTTGATTGTTGCTACGCTTATCTAACCTGAGCTCCTGGAATCTATTAAGCCAACTAACAACAGTAACTTTGTCCCAACTCTTGCAAGGATTTCAAGTAAATCCTCTTTAAGTATCGAGAGTTTATTGTTACCACCCGATAAGATGGCATATCATTTGCGGTAGTTCAACTTATCGGCCAATATCAATAGTGGTAGGCATTTTGTAAAGAATTAGTAAAGACAAAAAGAGAGGGTTGGTGATAGTGTTTATCTTTGTAATGAATAAATCCTCTAGCTTTCTTGCTGAAAGCATGTCTTTTTTGAAATACTTAAGGGGCAATTCTAACTAAAATGAATGCTCATCTATGCATATTTTATTGCTTGAAATTTTTAAGATGAAAAGAAGCGACCAAATTCCAAACATTAACTCGTACACACTTGATAGTCAAGTGATATTAAAGGGACTTATAAGGCTCATTCCTTAAAAGAGGTCTGTTTTGAACTTGGTACGTAAGTTAAAATGATATCAGATATTCATTTTGATAACCTAAATACACTTACCCTTTGTTAACCCCATCGGACCTTTTTAAAGAAGTGATTTCTAAAAGTTAAACCCTATCAAGAGCTACCTTACAATGATGCATATAGGAGGTAAGGGTCATTAATCATGAGACATTGAATAGCTAATTTATGCTTGCTACAGTGGCGTCAATTCAAAAGTGAAATTCTGTTAATAATAATTTAAATCTTATTGAAATGAGAAAAGAGCCGCAACTTTCATACACAAAGCCTACACTTTGAAGCAAACAAAAAAAAAGGGAATAATAAAAATGAAAAAGGATATAGAAAAGAAAGGTTGAAAAAAAAAGATAAGGGAAAGAAAAAGAAAAGGTGGAAAAAGAAAGTTAAAATGGAAGATTAGTGTTTGAGCCCAAAAATAAGGAGAATAGGCATACTTCAAAACCCAAATATACTTACAACCTCAAAACCCATCTCCATCACATCTAAGAATTATAACCCCACTTACCACCATCTTGTGAAGGCTCTTTTTGATCAATAGAAGTAAATTATCTTAATAAAAGTTACTTTTGAAACTGAGGGCAAGCCTATTTTAGTTATCTTGAAAGAGTTCTTAACTTGTGAAACCTGAAGAGATATGAATATAAAATTTGCTAAATAGCTTACACATGATATCCTTTTTATTGTAAGCTAATAACCAAACCTTAAGTTATAACCTAAGAAAAGCATTGGTGGATTAACCAAGATGTATCATTTATAAATCGTACAGTGATTTTTGGAATCCAAGCCATGTGTAAAAACAAGCTAAAGAAAGTGTGAGGAAGTCCTTTTTGGTTGGATATATCAAGCATAAGGCATTCGATTCAAAGTCAAGTAAATGATGAGAAGGATAAGAATTCATATGCCTCGAAATTAGAAAGTCAAATGTCCTAAAAATTAGAGGTTACTATCCATCAAAATGGGAGGAAGCCGCTAAAGAATGATCTTTAAAGAAAGAAGTGAATGGGTAAACAATAAGGGAGAGTTGTTGCTTATTTGCAATTTTAGAGTCAATGAGGTCCTTTACTTGTTAGCAAATTATTTCAAAAGGAATTTTCTATTTGAAAAAAAAAAATTCAAGACTCTCTTTTACAAAAAAAAAAAAAAAGAAAAGAAAAATTTTTCAAGACTTTACTAGCACTCTTTAAAAAATAAAAATACCGAAGTCCATCCGAGTTTTTAGGAAGGAAAAAGACCGAAGTCCATTAGAGTATTTAGAAAGGAAAAAGACCGAAGTTCATCCGAGTTTTTAGAAATAAAAAATATTGAAGTCCATCCAAGTCTTTAGGAAGGAAAAAGACTGAGGTCCATTCCAGTCTTTAGAGAGAAAAAAGATCGAAGTCCATCAAAGTGTTTAGAAATGAAAAAGACCAAAGTCCATCTGAGTTTTTAGAAAGGAAAAAAACCAAGGTCCATTCGAGTCTTTAGAAAGGAAAAAGATCGAAGTCCATCCAAGTATTTAGAAAGAAAAAGACTAAAGTCCATCCAAGTGTTTAGAAAAAAAAAGACCGAAGCCTATCCAAGTCTTTAGGAAGAAAAAAGAACGAAGTCCATCTAAGTCTTTAGAAAGAAAAAATACCGAAGTCTATTCGAGTCTTCAGGAATGAAAAAGACCGAAGTTCATCCGAGTTTTTAGGAAGAAAAATATGAGTCTTTAGGAAGGAAAAAGACAGAAGTCCATCTGAGTCTTTGAAAGAAAAAAGACTAAAATCCATCTGAGTCTTTAGGAAGAAAAAAGACCGAAGTCCATCTGAGTTTTTAGAAAGGAAAAAGACTGAAGTCCATCCAAGTCTTTAGAAAGAAAAAAGACCGAAGTCCATACAGATCATAAAAGTTTAAAGTATATCTTTACTCAGAGAGAGTTAGATACGAGGCAAAGGAGATGGTTGGAGCTGATAATAGATTATGATGTGGATATTCCATACCATCCTGAAAAGGAGAATGTAATAGCAGATGCCTTACGTAGAAAGCGAGTTGAGAATCTTGTAGCTTTGATCACCTCTAAACGTTGTCTAATGGATGAGACGAGAAAGCTTGAGTTGGATATAGTGACCAGACAAGTAGGTACAAGACTGGCAAACTTCCAGATTCAGTCTACATTACAAAAAGGATCAAAGCAACACAAGTGAGTGATCCAAGCATACAGGAGATAAAGAAGAGAATGAAAGTAAGCAAAGCAGTTAAATTTCATATTGATGAAGAAGGTGTCATGAGATATAAAAGAAGGTTGTGTGTGCCAGAAGAAAGAAAACTTAAGGAGAAGCTACTTAAAGAGGCATATTACTCCTATTATTCTGTCCATCCGGGAGGTAACAAGATGTATCATGATTTAAAGAAGTTGTATTGGTGGAATAATATGAAGAAAGAGATTGCAGAGCATGTATCTAAGTGCTACACTTGTTAGTTGATCAATATTGAGCATAGGAGTTTAGCAAGTGAACTAAAGCCATTACCTATACCTCAATGGAAGTGGGAGCACATAACCAGGGATTTTGTTTCTACTCTACTTAGAACAAGTGACAAGTTTGATTCGGTATAGGTAATTGTGGATAGATTTACAAAGGTAGCACGCTTTATACCGATTAAAACTGGGTATCGATTGGAGCAATTAGCAAAGTTATACATCAAAGAGATAATGAGATTGCATGGAATCCCAGTAACCATCGTATTGGACAAAGATACCGGATTTGTTAGAAGGTTCTAGAAAAGTCTTCATAAAGCTTTGGGCACTAAAGTGGTTTTTAGTACTGCTTATCACTCTTCAGATAGATGGGCAATCTGAACGGACCATCTGGATTTTGAAGGACATGATGAGAGCCTACGTCTTAGATTTTGAAGGTAGCTAGAATGAGCACTTGTCTTTGGAAGAGTTTGCTTATAATAACGGTTATTAAGCATCACTTATGATGCCACCTTATGAAGCCTTATATAGTAGAAAATGTCAGTCGTCGATTCATTGGGATGAAGTAGGTGACAGATAGATTTTGGGACTAGAGCCAGTACAAGATGCTATTGATAAGGTTAAAGTAGTAAGACAAAAGTTGCAAGCAGCTCAAAGCCATTAGAAAAGCTATGCTGACAAGAGGAGGAGACCTTTGGAGTTTCAAGAGGAGAACATGTCTTGCTTAAAATCTCACCAACCTAAGGTGTTGTTAGATTTAAATTGAGAGGCAAGTTAAACCCTAGATATGTAGGACCTTATGGAATCCTAAAAAAGATAGGCGATGTAGCTTATAGATTAGCTTTCCCGCCTAATTTAGATGGAGTACACAATATGTTCCATGTATCTACGTTAAGAAAGTATGTGAAGGATCCTAAATAGATAGTAGCTTTAGAACTATTGAAAGTACAACCGAATGTCTCCGTAGCTAAAAAGCCAATAAGAATTGGTGACACCATAGAACAGATTTTGAAAAGGCGGGTGATCAAATATGTAAAGGTACAATGGAGTAATCAAGCTTAACGAGAAGCTACTTGTGAGCTAGAGGCGGAGACGATGACAAAGTATCCCGAGCTTTTCAATGATTCAGATAACTTTTGAGGATGAAAGTTTCTTTTAGGGGGGAGAGATGTAATATAAAGGTAAATAATTTATAATGAAGGGAAAATGTGTCATTTGTTGAAAAATAAGAAGGTTTTATGATTCACCCTAATATATATATATGTGTATATGTGTGTGTGTGTGTGTTTTGTCAAATGATAGACACGTGATTGAAGAGAAGAGGATGCAACTGTAAGTCGGCCACTTAAGCGGTCGGCCTTAGTCTTGTATGCTGCCGGCATTGGATTGACCATCATGACCACGGAATCTTCCTTTGAGTTTTAGGTCTTATGTTGCTAAGCTGTTAGCCTTCATGCCAGCATACATGTTTGGAATTTTTAAAGATATCCAAGTCTTCATAAAACGTTAGCCTATCCTTTATTCTCCAAATACCCTAAAAACCTCTCGACAATCGTGATCTGTGCATAAAGGGAGATCAAGATTCAAGAATTAGGCAGCATTAATCATTTTCAGTTCTTTAGCAATCTAAAGGGATGATCTCTTCCTAAAGTTTTCGTTTGGTTTCGAAAGGAGTTAAGTTGGAGACGTTTTGGAGAAAAACCCAAGGTTTCTCATTGAAGATTTTGTGTTCTACAATCAAGAAGGAACTAAAATCAAGAAATATGTAAGTTGAATCTCTTTTATTCTTTTGGTGATCTAAAAAGTGTGGTCTTTTCTGAGTTGCTTGGTTTTTATTAAAGGAAGTCATAGTTTTTGAAGAAATTCTATTCTTTTGGAGATTCTATAATTTTTACTACCAAAGGAGAAAGGTGTGTGTGAATTTAGGGTTTGTATTTCTTTCCAGTTTATGGCTTAGATGATGATGGATTATGATTATTTTGTGAAAATATATTTTGATTGAGCAATTGATTATGATAAGGTGTTTTGGAGAAATTAGGGATTATGTTCCTAAACTAATTTTAGGTACAACCTTATCTTACTTATTGATTATGATTGTAGGCTTAGTATTTATAAATTGACATAATACTATCCGGCTTTAAGTTGAGTTTAGTGCTTCTCTTTAGCTAGGTTTAGTAGATCGGGATGATCATTGCTACTAGGACAGTGCCTTAATGATCTATGTGTGCCGTTATCTCAAGTAGAGTCGTGCATAGAGATGATTCCAGTAGTCTAAAAGTGGTACGAGTACCCAGGGTGTGTGGGGAGTACCCAATATTAATATATGTATATATTATTTTCAATACTGATTCTTTTTACGGAGTCATGAGTTACTCCCGGTTTAGGACTAGATTGCAAATAATTCTAAACTGTGTCACTTGCCTGGTTAAATAAAGATAATAACTTGTGTTTGTTGCAATGTTATTAGGTTGCATGTAAATTTTGTATGATGCTTGTTAATGTGCATGTGTTTGTGGTATGACATATTAGACCTTTGTACTCACTCTTTTCTATTTTCAGGAACAGGTGATGATCTGGTAGTTTTTGACCTGTCGGTCTATGATATCTTTGTGGACTATGGAAAAGACAATAGTGGACTTAACTTTCCTGCTGATATTTAAATATTTTGGTTTGGAGATAGATAAAGTTAAAAATCTTATGAAGTTTATAGGTTTAAATAATTTTGAAAATGTTTTATGAGACTTTTCCTAGGATTTTTTATGTTTCAATTATGTTGGCTTTGATTTATACCAACTAAAATGTTCAGAAGTTTTGTTATTAAGAAATATTTGTTTCAAACAGGTATACTTTATATGAGAGTTTGATATTATATGATATGCATTTGTAGATTAGTAGAATAATAGTCTTAGCGTATCTATACCTAGTAAAGACACGTGGCAGGTTGTAATACCTTTAAATTAGGATGTTATATCAGCTTTCTCTCCCCCAGCTCCATATGCTGTTCCTCTTGGTTGGTACTACCCTCTTTCGCTTCATCGTTTCTGTTACATATCTCCATGGGATGACCCACACATCCACATTTTTGACATACCTGGGTAAGTCCTTCATATTGAACGCGATATAGCTTACCTTTGATGGCTAAAGCGTGGACAAGAGGCTCATTCAAGTTTAGTTGCATGCAAATGCGTGTAAATTTTCCACAGTCTATAATTGATGTATAGGCATCATATTTTAGGACCAGACCAATGGACTGGCAAATCTTTCTCATCACCAGTGGAGAATAGTATTCAAGGGGAAGCCCTTGTATTTTAATCCAGACTGTAGCTGCCTCAAAGCCAGTAGACGAAGGTTGAAAGTTTGGCTCCCATTTTTTAATAGCTAGGTAGCTACGATTTATGAACCAGCGTCCATGTTGCATGATCCAGTTAGAATCCACAAGTCCTCGAAGGTCGCCAGATAATGACTGAGACCCATGCTAACTATTTTAAATGGTTTTAGTCCTTTCCATAAGTTTCTCAGCTTTGCTTCTTGGCTTTGAGCTCCAAGTTCATGTTCATTAACTTGACGAAGAAGGCATTTTTCTAAGGTGCTCGGATATTTTCTAGCTTAGATTTTGGGTCTGTTTGTTTTGGCTTTTTTCCGGCAGATACAAACACTTTTTCAAACTTTTTTCTAACAAATTATTTATCAAGAAATAGATATAGATAAAAAAAAGTTGACAGTTCTTATCAAAAAATCAAATAGAACAAATATAGATAAAATTTAGATGCAAATCGGATATATTTTGTACATATCATTTTAAAAAAGATACAGATACAGATGAAAAACAGACAATCCAAATAGACCCTTTGTGAAAGAAACAACCCGGGGGGCCCGATTGCTTTCCAATGGCTTACGGTAGGTCCGGTTCCTTCTCGTCCTCTCTGCCTTCATCAACATCCATGTCTGGTGTAGATCTTTCTTCATTCAATAGTGTATTAGTATAGACACCCGGAATGTTTGTAGATCGGGATTCCGTATAAAAAAGGGATTGATTCTTTGGAGGGCTATAACCCAAAGGAGAGGCAGCTTCCTTGACTTCATTTGGGGGGTCTTCATTGTAGCTCGAGATGAGAGCTCTTTTCTTGTTCTGGTGTAGTATATCAGCTTGCTTCTCCTTGGTGTTGCCAGGAGGATTTTCAACCGTGTTCATACTTCCCGACATTTTTGGATTTCCTAATTTTAGACTTATATACGATAAAGTTCTCTCTCTCTATATATTTTTATTTTATTTATGCTTTTTGAGTTTACAATAATATATTCTCCTCTTATATATGAACTATGATACATGATGTTCATCTAACATCGACCAACTCTCCTTAGACGATACTCCGACGTCTTTCTGCTTTATGTTATTTTATTTTATTTTTTTAATTTATTTTTTGCACTCTACAACAAACATTATATACACCAATAAATTAGGGGGTGGAGAAATGGGTAAATATTGGTTTCTACTAAAAGAAAATTGTTATTTAATATTTTTTATAAATTCATTAACATTATCATTATATGATCGAAAAAATAACTAATGATAATGCAAAAATAAGTTTTTTAAATCAAAACCATTTTTTCAACCCAAAATTGCAATATTAAAACAGCACATATAGATTCAAGCAATTTAAAAAAGAACTTTGTGTAAATATAAGTGAGGAAAGGGGGTGGCACATTTATAATCTCAAGAAGCTTCTTATTATTGCCCCCCCCCCCCCCCCCCCCCCCACAAAAAAAAGCTTCCTCTTAAATTGGTAATATGATAATATTTATAATAATTTGGGGCAATGCTAACTTGGATTTGAATATTTAAAATTAATGCTAAGATTAAAAGAACAGTAACCATCCTGCTAAATGACGAATCGTAATTAATAGCAATGGTAAATGTGATAATACGATAAGTACATAATACAATGGATAAAATTTTAATTAAATCTAATCAAATGTAACAAATTTGAAAATAAAAAATATTGAAATTTAAAAAAATACATATCATCAATAGATAGATTCAACTTTCTAGAATTACTTGCAAAGTTTAATTGTGAATTTTAAGTTGATTATATAACCTAATCTATAATTTATGTCACGTTTGGTATGTGGAAATAAATCTAGAATAAAATTGAGATTTGAGATTCCATTTCAATTCCTATGTTTGGTTGCATTTTTAAAGGGAATTTGATTCCATTTCTTCTTGATAAATGATTACTATTAAATTACATTATTATCCTCTTATTCATATTAATTACTAAGAATATTTTTGACAAATAACATTTCAATTCCATGGTGTATTCAAATGAATGAATGAATTTATCATTCTACCTTCCATCCCATTCCAAATTATTCTCATGTACCAAACGCGCTAAAATTTGTTTTAAAGCTTTAATAATATTATAAAATGTATGTGCATACTTTTAAAAGTCATGTAACAATAAATTAATGTTTTATGAATTTAAAATATCCATCTATATTTTTAAGGGAGTGTTAGAATATATATATATATATATATTTTTTTTTTTTTTTCATTTTGGCCCGTGGGTATGTTAGAATATGCCAGATACATTAAAAAACACGAGAAAGATACCAAACTCTTTTTTTTTTGCCATTAAGATACTAAGCATTCTAAAAGGCTGAATGAAAAGTGCAACATCAAATCTGGCACTTTGTGTCCCCTAAATCCTAAATGTAATGGCTTGAAAAACAAACCGGATAAGCATCCAATACAAAACAAAATAGCAGCTAACTGCCACTTTTATCCCGGCCTAGGCCTATATTTTATATTTCAAACAAGTCCACATTCTTACTATTTAGTATTTTCCATCACAATAATTCTAAACCCTAGCGTTCTGTCGATGTTCTTGCCGCTAAACAACAGAAAACAATTACTCTACATAAATTAAAAAGAACAAAAAAATGAAAATAAATAAAAAAATCTCCTATAATTACTCATCAAGACAATCTACTGTTTTTACTACTTCCAGATCACTTCAATCCAGTTAAAATTAATGACGGATCATCGAATTTCTCTTACTCATATAACACATCACAAACCAAGTAATTTCTAGATTATGCGTATAGATATATATTATATTTTAATTATTTATATATATGTGATATAAATGCTATATCCTATGTAGTTTTCTTTCTTTCTTTCTTTTTTTCTTTTTTCCCCCATAAATGCCGATCAAATATATCCTATGATATAGTGTTAGATTTGCTTTGAAGTATAATTTTACTTATAAATTACGTTCCACATTATTTCCATAAGATTCTATATGTATCTAATATGTGGAAAATTGTTATGAATTAACCCGTAAGAACACAGGAGCATTGTTTTTTTTTTTTTTAATTGCCATTATTAGTGATAAGATTACTACTTAAATTATCACATTTCTCTCTGGTTAAAGTTTCAAATTTTTCCGTGAAGTTGAGTTTCATACATGTTGATCTTTTATCTAAAGTTATATAATATATATCAATTAATAAAGACTTGACTCAATTCTTCATCTTCTTAGGATAATAAAACACATACCTTGCTTGGAACTAAAATACATCCTATAAAATTTTGAACTAAAACAAATTTTTAATCTTAAAATTGCACTCTCTCTCTCATAACCCTAGCATCTAGTTGCCACCCCACCTTTCTAAATGTTTGTTCTTTCTTAAATCACTATTCATCTGCAAATCCATCATTGCTGATATTAGTATTTTCAAATCAATCGATTTTTATCTTAGAACCATTTAAATTGTTCATCATTATCACCATCATTTATTATCAAAATCACAATTCTTTTAGTATATGTCCATTTTCTACAAATCTAGTTTGATTGAATATTGAGAAATCGATTAATATTGTTTGTCAGTACTGTTTTGGAATAAGTGGATTTAATATATTTGTTGTTTTTCTTTTTTCTTTTGTTCCCATTCCCTATGTAGGATTATGTTATCCCTTTTATGGGATTTGTTATACTCGCCAATAGTATGAATTTTGTTCTTCTAGGAAAGATTGTATCCCTTGTGTAAGACATTTTAACTGTTGAAGAAATATGCATGGGTCATTATATCTTCAACTCTTCATTAGTCAATTATTTTGTGTGGGTAGATTACACCAAAATTATCAATATTTGGGAATAAGTTCATTTAAGGTATCAATATTTCTAGTGGTTAAAAAGAGGTATCAACATTTCGCAAAGTGGTCAAATAAGGTATCAACGTTTTATAAAGTTCATTTAAGGTATTAACATTTCTATTAGTTTTCAAATAAGTTTCTAAAGTTTTCACTAATGGTCAATTATTAATACCTTATTTGACTCACTTTATAAAAAGTTGATACCTCTTTTTAATTACCTGAAAGGTTAATACCTTAAATGAATTTATTCCAAAATGTTGATTCATCTTTTGAACTAGTTGAAACATTGAAATCTTAAATGAACTTGCCCTACACGTTATTGTAGTTTACCCTATCTTGTATAGATCTATTTGATTGATGCAATTTGAATGAAATTTCATCTTTTTTGGCTGCAAAAAATCTTAAAATTAGAAGTAAAACATATGCCTTATTATGAGAAATTTATCCATTGATACTATACCAATAGGGTTATAGCCTCAAAAATTGAATCTAAATAAAGTAAACAAATCTAACACAATATCATCACTTATTATTATAGAATTAAAACGAAAATTATTAAAAAGAAAAAAAGAAAACAAAGGGACTCGTATAACAATATCATAAGTGTTCATAACATTATCATTATTCACAAGCAGAAGGAACTGAAGCAATATAATCATTTAAAGAGAGAAATGCTTTGAAAATCGGTAACATCAAAAGTTGATCGTTGTAATATACGCATTACATAGTTGCATTACTAAACCTTGACGGTTGTGTTGGCAAAATGTGAAGAGTAAAATATTAATGGTATGGAAACTTTTGGTCCTGTGTTTTCCCATGCTTTAATGTTAATTTCAATTCGATTTTCGATTAGCATTTGGTTTCAATACTTAATGCAATTTCTATAATTCAATATCTAAAATTTCCAAGCCTATTAACCGAGCATATGTTTGAAATGTTCACTGTCTTTATTTTTGTCTTTGAATTGTTACTATTGGTCGGGCTTGTTTGGGTACATTTGTTTCATAATATTTTAGCATCATTTTCAAATCGAATCGATATATATATATATATATAATATCGATAAGTTACCGATATAAATCCAATACAAATAAAAATTGGAATTGTTTTATGTTGATAATAAAATCACCTAGAGTTCAATTATGCTATACACTATTGATAATAAAGTTCTAAGTTTTAATTTTTTTCATTTTTCGTTTTAGTTTAGGATAATATATTATTCTATGAAATACGATATGTAGAGTCATTTTATTTGGATGGTCTGTTTTTCATCCGTATATGTATTTATATCGAAATGGTATGTGAAATATGTTCAATTTACATTTATATTTTATTTATAAAACTGTCATTTTTTTATCTGTATTTATTTCTTAAACATTTTATTAGAAAAAAATTTAAAAAAATTATCTGACGCATTTTGAATAAGTGAAACATCCATGGAATAGTAATAATAGGACAGAAACTTCCATCTTGAGTTTTTCAATGCTTTGATATTAATTACAAATCTATTTTCATTTTGCGTTTCATCATCAATAAGAATTACCTCGCATTATAAATGGATGAGACAGCCTGGGGACAGCAAGTTTCATTTAAAACAATAAGATTTCTTTTTTCTTTTCATCTTTTTGCCACTCAGAATAATAAAAATTATCTGAAGCATTTTGACCAGATGAGACATCCATAGAACAGTAATAATAGGATGGTAAACTTCCATCAAGTTTTCCAATGCTTTAACACCTGCTTGGATTATCAGTTTTTTATCAGTATCTGTTCGATATCGATTCAGTTTAATTAATTTATGAGTAATATTACCAGTTTTTATTGATATTATATCAATATCAATTCAATACCTATTTGGTTTTAAAACGATGTCAAACGATACCAGATGAACCAAATGGGCCCTTAATATTAATTAAGATACTATTTTCATTTAGCATTTCTTCTTCAATAAGAATTACCTCCCATTATACATGAATGGGAAAGTCCAGGGACACAGCAATCCAAAGCAATAACATTTTTTTTTTTCTTTTTCCAATCAACATAATAAGTATTATCTGCGGATTTTGAATGGATGAGACAAGAATGAGACATTATTATTACGATGGTAAATTCTCATATAGAATATTTTCCAATGCTTTAATATTAATTACAATTCTATTTTCAATTAGCATTTTTTTTTCAATACTTGAATGCAATATCTACAATCCTATTTCCCAAAGTTCCAAGATTATTAACCAAACTGCTTTTTGCAAAATAAATAAATAACGGAACCATATTCTCCAAGATGAAGCTTTGAATGTATACTATTCAAGTTTTTAATACCCTTTTACTACTATGGAACATATGATTTATGTTATGTTTGAAATAATGAAAACAACTTATTAATCAAACTATATCCTCCAAATGTCTTCATTTTTGCCTATGAATTAAAACTATTAATTTTATGATTGATTTTACATCGATAATAAAACCACCTTGAACCCCTATTAATACTATATAATGTTGATAATAATGTTCTCTCTTTCTCTATATAGATCCCAACCCTCCTTCGATGATATTTTGATCTCTCTCTTCCTTTTTTTTCTTTCATTTCTTTTTTGCAGTCTACAACAAACATTATGTGCAACAACAATAAATTAAAGGGAAAAAACTAGTAAATATTGGTTTTTACAAAAAGAAAACTGTCATTTAAGATTTTTGTATAAATTCATTAACATTATCTAGATTATAAGACAAAAAATAACTAATGAAAATGCAAAAATAAAATTTTTAAATCAAAACCATTTTTAAACCCAAAACTACTATACTAAAACAACACACATCAAGTAAGGTAAAGAAAATTTAGTGTAAAGATAAGTGAGGAAAGGGGGTGGTACAATTACAATCTCAAGAAGCTTCCTATTAAATTGCTCATATGATATATATTTATGATAATTTATTACTTTGTGAACTTGCCTTTGAGTATTCTAAATTAGTGGTAAGATCAAAGGAACAGTAAATCATCCTGCTAAAAGGAGAATGGTAATTAATAGCAATGGTAAAAGTAATAATACCATAAATGCATAAGACAACAGATAAAAATTTTAATTAAATCTAACAAATCGAAAAGTTAAAATATAAAATAGTAAAAAATTTTAAAAATTATATATTATCAGTAGATAGATTCATTTTTCTAGGATTACTTGCAAAGTTTAATTATGAATTTTAAGTTGACTATACAATCTAGTCTACAATATGAAAAAGTGCTAAACTCCATTTTGAAGCTTTGATAATATCATGAAGCATACCTGTAGACTTTTTAAAGTCACATAATAATGGAATCATATTTTATGAATTTAAAATATCCATCTAATATTTAGGGGTGTGTTGGAATATTTCAAGAAACATTAAAAAACATAAGGAAGATACTAAAAGATTTAATTTAAAAGGATGATAGAAAAGTGCATCATCAAATTTGGCATTTTGTGTATCCTAAATGTCATGGCTTGAAAAACAAACCGGATAAGCATCCAATACAAAACAAAATAGCAACTACCAACCACTTTTATCCACATTTTTCCTATGTCAATTTCAACTGGCCTAGGCCTATGCTTCCTATTTTAAACAAGTCCACATTCTCACTATTTTTCAATCACAATAATCCTAAACCCTAGGGTTCTGTCTAACCTTCTTACCACTAAACAACAAAAATAATCATCCTAAATAAATAAAAAGAAAAAAATGTAAAAGAAAAAAAGAAAAAAAAAAAACACAGATTCCACCAAACTTTTCATCAAGACACTCTTTACTGCTTCCATTACCTCCATTTATTCTTGCAAAACACCAACCAAGTACTAACCCATTTGACATAGGAAAAGAAAAAGGTCAAAAAAAAAAAAAAAAGCTGTCTTTTATTAAACCAACAAAACCCAAAAAAACCAACCACTCCTATTTGCCTTCTCTTCTCTCTCTCTCTCACTCACTCAGACACTCACTCACTCACTCTCTCTCTCTCTTCTCTCTCTCTCTCATTCACTCACTCTCTCTGCAACTGCCAACGTGTGCTCAAAGTTCGAACCTCAGTCTACTACTCACTTTGACTCATTTTCTATATAAACCTAAAACCCTAATCTTTCTTAAAACCCTCGAGGAAGTTCTTGGCTTCATATCTTCACTAAGCTTAAAAAACAGCTTTTAAGGTTTGAGTCTTTGTACCTTAAACTTATTGAGCAACTTCATGGGTGTTACCAAGTTTTAATCTTTAGAAAACCGTCTTGTATTACTGTTATCACATGAAAATTTTGCTAAAGAGTTGACATATATCTATCTTCTACTTCAAAGTTGATCAATTTAATTAATATTATCGCATTTTTTTGTAAGTGGAATCCTCGTGGGACTTTGATTGAGCTAAACTAATGTTGTCTCTCTCTCTCTCTCTCTTTTACCTTTTTTATTCTTTTTTAGAGGTTGTAATTTTAGTTGGTGCGATTGTGAAATTAGGGATTCAGGGGACATCAGAGTGTATGACAATGGCTGAAATTGATAATGGGGATGATCACAAGGATCTTAGTGGGCCCAAGTCACCCTGGAAGACCCGGTGACCGAAGGAAGTGGTGAAGATGCCCCCGTGATGGGTGCTGACAAGTGGCCGGCTCTCGGGGATGTGCAGGAGCAGCCGAAGAGCGTGGCAGACTCTGGAGGGGTTGCTCCACCTTCTCCGGCGTCAAATTCTCAGGTTTAGTGATTTTGGAATAAGATATTATTATGTTATTGTTATTATTATGGTTCTTTTTGTTGCAAAGAAATTGTAGTCTATTTAATGATTTGAGGAATGTTTGTCACTTGTTTTTCATGTTTATTTGAATAATCTTTCTGGTTTTTATACTTTTTAGAAGCCATTAAAAGTGATGACATTGTACATTTGTCTCGGTAAGTATTGGTGCTCATGTTAATTACCGTTAACCATGAAATTGCCAGTAATGCATTTGTTTCACCAAAAACTTCCTTTTCATTTTATTATTATTTTTTGGGTGAGATTCACGAAAAAAAATTCCTCTTCCTTTAGGTTAGAAAATAGATTGCTTGGTCGCCTTACCTTGATTGGTGTTAATGTTGGTATCTTATCCAATCACACTGCATTTATGATGAAGATTCAATTAGTGCATTGTTTTTCGCCTTTCCCTTCATCAATGGAAATATTAGATTGGATGGAAATTAATGAAAACACAAAATGGTGATGGAAAACTCCATCCCAAGGAAATCATTTCTGATAATGGAAGATTTGGTATTAGAAGCTGCGTCAAATGATTTCTTTTTATGTTCATTGTTAATGATTGTTGCCTTCAAATCACTGGTCTCCACTTTTTCACACCGTTACTTTTTTTGGTTAAATTTCTAACACTTTTTTTTTTGGATAACGAATTTTTAACACCTTTATTTTTTTTTTGGATAACAGATTTTTAACAATATTACTTTCACTTTAACATGGACAAATTTCATAATATTGAATACTTACATTGAACTGATATTGAAAAGATGTGGAAAATATTTTAGAAAGTTAAATTAACACTTGGTTTTAAGTTGCCAAAATAAAGTTGATGCTATAAACAGTCTTTAGAAATAGCCATATGAACATACTTGTTTCTATGTAATGTCCCCATTAGTCCCAATAATGCTACCTTAACTTTAGTTTCTAAAGTTGAGAATAATTGATTTCAGGCCAATAGCATTTTGTAACTCCATATAGATAGGCATTTGTAAAGATCATATAGGAGAGAATGAAGATTTATTCGTCACCTTGTGGGAGGGGAGGGGAGTAAACAGCTTTGATGGTGGGCTGGAAATAATCAATAATGTCCTTGTTGCACAATAGCTCCCTAATGGGTATTACAAAGCAACAATGGGCCATAGATGTTATGAAGGCGTATGATGATGTAGATAGACTTTTGTAAAAAGACTGTAAGAAAAGCTAAATCTCTCTATCTAATTAATTGGATGGAGTAAAAGGTGGATAGATCTTTGATTTACCTATTTTTAGCAATATCCTCTGTTGAGTGTGTGAATATAAGAAATTGTGTTATCATGTGGGATCGAATGATGTCCCACTATATGACTGCTTTATTATGTATCACCTTCTCAATAGAGTGTTGCTTAAAGTAGTTAAGCTTGATCCATCTATTTTTTTCCCACTGGATGGTGAGGGTGGTGATGTAATGTGTTTAAATAGTGTGCTCGTGGGATATTTTTCAAGTTCTTGTGGCCTACACGAATGGTCCTATTTCCCTCAATTTATTCATTTTATTTATTAAGTTCGTCTCATGCTTGATCAAGGACAAATCTGGGAACAATAATTTCAAATACCAATGCAAATGTAAAAAGGAAAATCTAATCCGCTTGTGTTTTGGAAATGACTTGCTTATCTTTGTTAAGGTTGATGTACAAACATCCTCCCTTATCAAGGGGAGGAATTCATGCTCTTAGGTGGCCTAAGGAAAATCAGGTCTTCTTAAGTGATCTAGGACCAACTTCAGAACAAAAAATTCTTATAAAACCCCGGTTTCATTCTTGGTATACTTCCCATCAATAACATTGGAGTGACTATTACCACAAAGCCATCAAAGGATCATTGCTTTGCCATTGTCATTCAAGTCTCAAGTGGATTGTCTCGTGTCATTGCACATCATGAGATAGCTTTGGCGCTGTTGTTGTGGCTCTTGTTTCCCTTTCTTTCGAGATTGAAGGAGCTTCTACATTATCAACTTCATGCCATGAACTGTTTTTTAATTTATATTTGTATTTAAACTTAATTTTTCTTAATCTTCTCCATTGATTAGTTGCTTCAACAAAGTTCCTTGACTTTCCACTTGATATTTGTTGGTCTTCTTTAGTGACAAGTATGACCAATTAATAGGAACCAAGAATAGTTTTATTGAATGAATTGAAAAAGTGAGCTACAAATTGAGTATAATGGCACATACGTATGCACACCTACCTCTAAGGCTCTGGTGAGTCAAACTATTTGTAACTTACTCGAGCTCTGCTTAATATCTACTCAATTTTAATTTGATAATAGCCTAGTCAAGCTCAAGCTGATTGAGTAGTTTATCAAGTTTAAATTGAGTTTTATTATATTAAGCTTGATTAGTTCAAAACTCAATCGTGTTTATATATTAATTGAGTTTGAATATTAATATTATTTTGATTAATATTAAAAAAATTATTTTGATAAGTCAAGTCTGAACAAACTTAATAGATTAAAGTTCAACTCATTTAGAATCAAACACAAAATTCTAAACTCAATTTGAGCTTTGGATTTTCAAGTTGATCTTGGTTGTGTGCTTAGCTTTAAATCATGTTCTCTTGATTCATTACCCATAATCCCCCACTTACCCCTGGTGCAGCCCCCAAGACAAAAAATAAAAAAAGAAAACGGAATGACAAGAACACACTAGGTCAAATTTGCTCCTTAATCCTAGAACTTTATCTCCTTTCTCTCCAAACAAAAGGAATGATAATGTGAGTGTACCCATAACTGATTAACTTTTCATCTTAGTACACTCTATGCCACTAAACTTTTTGCCATGCAGCATATTCTATTGGAGCAATACTAAAAGAGCCATGGCTTGACTCTCCATATCAATTCTAATTACTAAGACTCCATCACCCAGTCTATGGATGACATAGTAGTCTAAGTCTGTAATATTTTATTATATTCTTTAAACATAAATTAGCATAATGAGGAAGAATTCCTACTAGTTATTGCATTTATTGCTATTTTTCTCAATTTCCATAATCTATATATATTTTTTTTATCTAAAAAGAATAAATGGCAAATGTGTAATAATATCTGTAGCTTACTATTCTTCTTGTATGTAGTGTAAGTTCATGATTAGTTATTTGCATATTATTCTACCCATGAGGAGACTGGTTTGTTTAAATTAAAGAATGGCTGTTATATTGCCTGAGGCCATGATAATGTTCTGGGATTCTCCTTCTGGTTATATTTTTAACATTTTCTCCATATCTTTTTGGCTGGTCAATATTTTCTCCATTTAAGCGTGTTATTTGAGCAATTTCTGGGTGGTCCACTTATTTAAAACGGTCACATTGCTGATTGTTGTTGAGAGCCTGGGCCACTGCATATAACCTCTTGTCTGTAACTATCTTGCAATAATAAGAACCTTGCAGCAATATGTTCTTTTAAATGAGCCTCTGCATGAATATTTGCTGTGTTGGCTGATCTTCTTCCATGCTGCAGCTTAACTTTTATACTTTTATGATAGGAACAGGCACTGATTAAATTTCTGCTGTTTTGGCAGATCTTTATTCATTGCTGTAGCCTAACTTTTAACATTTTTATGATAGAGGCAGGGACTGGGTGGGCACACTAGATCACAAGGGTTCAGAAACTCTAATAATCCTAAGCGTCCATTTGCTCGCTATCAAAGAGCAGGCCCGAGGGGCAACCCAAATGTAGCACCTCCCTATGAAATGCCTGGACCTTATTATCAACCTCGCCCACCATATCATGCTGTTGCTCCTGCAGTGCATGTGGCTGTTCCAGGATATGTTTACCCACCCCAACCTGGGCCATATCCCAATGCTGAAACTCCTTTGGTTAATTCTGGAGGTGATGCAATGGTGCAGCCATTTGTTTCTCCAGCTTATGTTGCTGATCCTAACATGAACCTTCAACCTAGACCTCAAGGAGAGCCAACATCTCATGCTGTCAATTATCCTTCAAGAAGACCAACTTTACAGCAAGCTGGTGCTCCATTAAATTTTGCATGGCATCCTCCACGAGCATTTGGTCCTGGAGAAAATATTCCCATGCAACACCTTGTTGGGCCAAGGGGTTTTGTAAGGCCCCCTTTCTATGGTCACGAGTACATGATTGGTCCAGCATATCCTGGTAACTGTTTGAAGCCAATCATATCATTTAGGATGTATTTATTCTTTATCAAGAATGAAGAAAGGCATAGTGAATATATATTTGTAGAAATGTGCCTTTAGTATGTGGTTTCTTTTCTTCTTTCTGAAATGGGAGTTTGTTTTTGTTGCAGGGGCTGCAGCTATATGCTATGTTCCTGTTGATGCTTCTGGTTCTGTCAGGGCCTTACATCCCATGCAGTTTGTTCCACCTCCTGTGGATCCAGGTGTCCCCTCGCTGCCCCCAGATACATTGGCCTTGAAGAATAACATTATCAACCAGGTTGACTATTACTTCAGGTACTGGATGATCAACAAACTAAGATTTTTGCATTCTATGCTTTGAGCTTTGCAATCTAGTAGTGCTAAAAGGTTTAGAAATGTATTGAGAAAGGACAGTTGCATTCATTTGTGAATATATGCATTTATTATACTTGAGAAAATTCAAGAAAGAGTTTTCATATTCAGCGCCTTAGGGTATAAAATCTGAAAAATGCTCTAGTTGATGGTTATTTACTTTAGCTGTGGTCCTCAATTATGGCTGTACTATTGAATAAAGTGCTTGGATACTTTTACATGAAAAGCTAAATGAAGAAAAAGGCATTTTTGTTGAGAAGATGACCATATGACGTTGAATTTGTCACGTGTCCTTGGCATCTGTTTACATTGAGTCTATGCTCTTATAAACCTACTGACATATTTCTTATGGCAGTGATGAAAACTTGCTGAAGGACCATTATTTGATATCATTGATGGATGAAGAAGGATGGGTATCTGTAATCCATATTGCCGGATTTAATAGGGTATGTTGTATTGCTCTGTTTCTTTATCATCAATATTGCATTCTTTTTGTTTATTATCATCTTGACCAAAGAAGTTCTCTTTCCCTGTGATCTACTTTTTTGCATTCCAGATTTTTATCCTTTTCTCTCTATATTCTATGATGCGATGTACTTCTTGGCAAATGATTGTGCATAAGATGTCTGAGAATTCTATTTTTTTATAGCCTTACTTTACATGTTGTTTCAGGTGAAAAGAATGTGCACGGACATACAATTTATCCTCTATGCTTTACAGAGCTCCACTAATGTAGAAGTAAAGGTACTGACCCCGAACATACCATAAAGTAAACGTAAACATTTGGACTCTATTTGGTGTTTCTTTATTAGGGCTTACAACTTCTTTTTTTTCTTCCCCACTTTGGTGAAATCCATTCATTTAGTCAGACCACTAAAATCAAGAGATGTTTTTGGTCTGAATTTCCCCAAAAAGGAGGATATTTTGACCCTTGAAATGCCATGTTTCCTATTCAGTGTTTTTCACAAACCAAAGACACTTAACATGCACCCTTAAGTGACTTAGCAATTTTCTTTACTGAACTAGTGCAACAACTTTTCTTTAGTGGGGAACTGACTTCTTGAAGCGAGAGACTGGATTTTAGATTCATAAAATCATAGACAGGATGGTGTCCAATTACCCCATTTGCTTATTCAGATAAAATCTCTCCTAGAATAAGCGGCCTGCTTCTTTTATCAACTTGAATAAAATGTGTCCTTTCTTCTAATGATGGAGGGCTACAATGCAAATGCAGCCTGCTTTTTTACTTGGTTGCTAATTTTCCAGGGTGACAAACTGAGGAAACGTGATGATTGGTCAAAATGGATTCCTTCCCACAGTGGGTCTTTTGCTACTGAGCCTCGATCTGCCAGAAATGTTTCTTCTCATGACAGCAATGAAACCAGTGAAAGCAAGACTTTCGGCATTACTCAAGAAACTCATGATACTTCTGTTGATAGTGATCATAATTCAAGTGAAATATCAAGTTCCCAGTCCACTGCTGACCACACTGGCATTATGCCTATGTCTCAAAGGCCAGGGCATTTGAGAAGCATTCAAACCGAGGGATCATCTGTCCATGCTTCACAAAGCATAGAAACTCCACAGGATAGGGTCACTCAAAATGAAGGTGACTTGTCAAGAGATTTCGCAGCTACTTTTATGCTTGATGAAGAATTGGAGCTTGAACAGAAAACACACGATGGGGATGGTATTTCTATGACTAAAAGGTACTGTTTGGCAGCACATCTCTTATACCATTTGTTTTTCTGTCTCCTTGTCTCTTATTGTGGCCACCCATTATTTGCTTTTTCTGAAACAGTAGTTAGCATTTTCTGGTTGTCCTTGGCAATAGTAAATAAATCTCAAAGATGTTTATTTAGCTAAGTAGTTTTTGTCAGTGAGTACTCTCACATGACCCATTATATTAAGAGTAATGCAGGTATTTTCCCTCCTTCCCTGGTTTACATAGATAGTGCCATATTTCAAGGCAAAGAGAGTTAGGATAAAAGTGATTAGCATTAATTAGCTATTGAAGTATTGTGGATGATGACAGGGACTGACATCCCTGTGATTTTGATGTGCCTTGACTAATGGAATTGTTTTCTTTCACTTTTTTGGCTGGCCAATATATGTATAATTTCCTGAAACCTTTTGATTTCTCTGGAAGTTTTGATGGAACTGCACTCCATAGAGTCCTAGTGTGCCAGAGATATCAGATAGTTAGTGTATAATGGTCATGACGTTCATAAAAAGATCATTTTGGGAGCTGGATTATTTTGGTAAGATTATGGTTTGAGTAATTTAATCTATTGGTTTTTCTATTTCTTAAATGCTAGTTTAGTGGAATTCGGGTAGCTGAATCACCTTAAAAGAAGAAGACTGGAGATTAATTGGATGACAATTTCAGTAGTGTTATTTTTATCTTTTTTGGCCAGCAAATTTTGCTGATTTCTCTCTTTTTTTTTGGGATAAATAATTTCATTAAAAAGTAAGAATGTACAACCATCAGATGTTTTATGCAGCAAATCTATTTATACAAGAAACAAGTGCATAAAATCATTGTTAAATAAGTGTAATTTAGACTGGAAGTCAAAAGAAGCCTGGAATAGGCAAGAATTGCTATTGTCAAGAGTGTGGAAAAAGGGCATTTTGCAGAAAGACTTTTGTTTCAGTAAAAACATGTTTGTATGCCATATTATATGAAACTGGATTCTTGTATAGAATTGTGTCCCCTGTGTAAGGCATCCCATCTTCGATGATTGTGTTTACTTCTTTGCATGAAATGAATTATTCATTGAAGATACTGGTTGCTCTTTAGTCATTGCCTTTTATTTTTATTCTCATGGTTATAGCAAACTAAGTTCATGTTTGGGTGGTTTTGGAGTGAATGGAATTAGTCAAAAAAAAAAAAGAGAGAGAGAGCATGTCGTGGACCATAGGGATCACCAAGAAACACACAAACCACATAGAAGGGAACAAACATTTATAAAAGGAGAGATGATGGTCACCCTAATACTAGATGCTTTATACACGACATTGTTGACCAAGATTTTATTGGTGTTCATTGACTTGTCTGAACTTGTTTCTTATTCTGTTCCTACCCAAAAATTTCCCTATTTGGTCGTAACACATTTTAGTTCCTTCCTTGGTTGATGACTTCGTAAGGAGGTGCAGCAAAGAACTTGTTTTCCTTACCTTCTAGTGCCAATTACCAAAATTGGAGGGATCTGGCCAATGGAAAGATTTTATATATATGTATGTATATAATAGAAAACTCAAGGGGATGCTACCTCCAAATGGCTTATGGAAGCTTCATTTAAAGCTTTCTTCTATTCATATTCTGTTGTTTTCGGGACACCTTGTATGCTTTGGTGGTGCTAGAGGCTTCTTGTTTTATTCTTCTTTTGCGATGTCTTTTAATGGATATTGATATACCATACTACTGACTTATCCATTTACAGCTTTCTATCTAAATCAGCCAACTTATGCATAATTTCTGCTGCTAATTTGTCTATTTTGTGACATTCACCAAAGAATTGATGATGAAGATGATGAAGCAGCGGTCTGTGATGACGATGTTCAGAGACTTGTGATTGTAACCCAGGTATTTCCATTTTAAAAAATGCACATATTTTGAGTAATTGTTGGAGGGGGTTTTTTTTGGTCCACAAATTTTTTATTGACTAAAAGTTCTTTTGTCATAAATTTTTTTTATAGCATCTATTTTGAGAATGCAAAAGTGGGAGTTTTCTTGATGTTGTCCATATTTATTTCTGTAAATCTAGTACTTCAGTCTTTTTCTTCTGTATTATTTATTTTTTTATTTTAGTTTGTGTTGGGGGGGGGGGGGGGGGGGGCGCACTGGGTTTGGTTAGAACCTATATTTTTATATGATGCTGATGGTCATAGAGGAATGGGAGCTTTACCTTTGCCCTACAGTCATTTTCACGAAGACATGTAATTCGTTAGACTTGAAAATCTTTTGGCATTGATGAACTTTAAACACTGTCTCTTGCTTATACGTGGTGAACATATCTGCACCTTCATCTTTGGATTAGAAGGTTATTTGCCAAGGAAAGTTTCCTGGCTTTTTCATGGCAATGGTAGGTCTTCCCAAGCATGGTTTCTGGTAAAAAGGAAAGGCCCAAGGATGCACTTAAGGACAGCAATTTGCTTCACAACATTTTTTCTCTTTTTGATTGAAGTTCATGATGTGCTTATTTTTTTTTGTTTGGGTGGTTCTAATTTCTATGTAGGACTATGATAGGGCTGTCAGCTTGTTACATTAGATCATCTTCATTCTATCTTTGCATTTTGACTGATTCCTCTAAAAAATCCAGAATAGCAGCATAGGTGAAGGATCTGGAAGTGGTGGGAAAAAATCAACATCAATATCTATGGAGTTGGCTACTACAATAGATGATGGTCTGTTCTACTTTGAGCAGGTTTGGAGGCACATTCTTTACTTCTTTCATTTCTCTCCTAATATTAGTGTGGTTATTGTTCTGACATCCTGTGCTCACAGCAATTAAAAAGGAAGGATTCCCATCGTGGGAGGACAAAGGGATCGCATTTGAAGGCTGGGGAACATTTTGGTGGAAGCAGTAATCTTGGAGAATCTGGAAATGTTAGCGTTAATACACGGAAGAAGCAAAATAAAAATGCTTCTAAGCAACAGTCTTCTCACAAGCCTCGGTTTTTCTCCAGCAACTTTAAAAATCCAGGAACCACATCAGAGAGCCCACCGAGCCATTCAGTTGGATTTTACTTTGGTTCTATCCCTCCTGATTACCACGGGTTGGTTGAGTTGCTTGTGATGATTGTCAGTTGGTTATTTATCTCGAGAGGTTGCTAGTTTGGAAATCTGCATACTTTTTCTTTCGGATCATTGTACGATGCTTCCATAATTCCCCATGTGTGCCCCCCTTCCTCCCCCCATTTCAACCAAACAAAATGCTATCTAGATAGTTATCAAAAAAGTTTAAGCTTTCTGTGAAAAGAAAAATTACAATAATATTACGTTCTGTACTTTTGTTTCACATGTCCTGTGTGAAAGTGGCTTACTTGCATTAACAGGCTGAAATCAAAATTGAGTGGTTCACCACAAGGGAATCTCTCTGGAAGTAGTCCTCCCGTGGGTTCAATGCCCAAGTCATTTCCACCATTCCAGCACCCAAGCCATCAGCTTTTGGAGCAAAATGGTTTTAAGCAGCAGAAGTAAAAGTTCTTAGTTTTAATTTGGCATTGTAAAACAAATATAAGCTTACGCTTTTTTCCTTTGTTGTCAGGTACTTGAAGTTTCATAAACGGTGCCTAAATGAGAGGAAGAATAAGGGAATTGGTCATAGTGAGGCAAGTGTTTCCTCTCTGTGAGTGCTTGAAATGTTTCTCAACTTCGATGCTGATTGGGGATTCGAATGGAGCTCAGTTGTGTCTAGCTTTGTGGCTTTTAGTTTAGGAACTTTCTGTCAATAACAAACTTGTCTAGTGTTGGAAACTTAAAAAAAAAAAAATGGTTGTTTTTGGTTGTATGGAGTACAACTTTGTCTAATAAGATATCATTTTATATGATGAGCAGACATTGGTTTCCTACTTTCTTGGCATTTCAAGAAACTTGAAATTTGTATTTATGATATTTTCAACAATTATATGCAGGAAATGAACACTTTGTACAGATTTTGGTCATTCTTTCTTAGAAACATGTTTGTGCGTTCTATGTATGAAGAGTTCCAGAAACTTGCACTTGAAGATGCAGCTGCTAATTACAATTATGGAATAGAGTGTCTTTTCAGGTTTTATAGGTACTAATATGATTTTTATCTCAAGCACTATGAGTAATTGTGTTTTACAATTATGGACATTGGTGTGTGCTCTGCTTTTAGTTTTCTCTAGTGATGAAACTGGACTTGCATGGCGCTTCCCAAACCAATTCAATCTTTTAACTGATTGAGAGTTTTGTTTAAGTAAATTTCATCAACATCTTTATTTAATTGTACCACTTCCTCATTAAAATCCTTCTCTAGTCTGACCTGCAACTCTAAGGAGATGTCCACGAAATTCTTGCAATTCTAACTGTTACGTCCTTACAAGCCATAACCTTGTTATATTTTGGGGTTGTAACTTGTTATGTCCTTACAAGCCATAACCTTGTTATATTTTGGGGTTGTAATTTGTTATGTCCTTGCAACCCCAAAATTTAGTGGATTCAAAACTTGAAAACATTGTAAATTGATAATTACCACAACAAGCCATAGTCAAGAGGATAAATATAGGAGTTATTGTCACTAGCAGCTTTGATTTGTGAGAAGATTGATAGTTCGTCTTTCAATTTTATCTTAATGTATGTGATTTTTAGCTTCTCTACTTTCTTGCTATTAATTTACTTGACTGATATTCAAGGTGTCGCTCTAAAACATAGACACATGCATACTTGGAAAAACACAAGAGAAAATATACAGGTAAAAAGATTAATTAAATTTATTGCTCCTATATGGTTTCTTTGTTAAATTAAGTTTCATCTGCCCCATCTTCATTCCCTTTAGTTAGAACTTTATAAGAAAAACAATAATAGTTTCCAGCACTTTACTAATTGTAAAAGGTGCTATCCTATTTCTGTTAGTACTTGCGTTCTTTGTTTGATATTGTTTAGGAAATTCTTCATATTATAACTTTAACAAGAAGTTAAATACAGAGCTTCCCTGTGATTGAATTGTTTTATTTTTCAATTGTAGCTATGGTCTGGAGAAAGAATTCAAAGAGGAACTTTATGAGGACTTTGAGAAGCTCACGCTTGAATTCTATCACAAGGGCAACTTATATGGTCTTGAAAAATACTGGTAACCTTTATATTCCTATCTTTACTTCAATAAAAGCAGGCTTCTGGGTCAACAAGGAGCTTGTCGTCTAAAAAATTACTGGAGAGGTTTTGGATCAGTCTTATGCATGGAAAAAATTGTTAAATTTATAAAAAGTTATCCCTCATCCACGAGTATTTCTCTTTTGCCTTTTGCCAATAAAACTCTAGAAAACATAAAGGTATTCAACTTACTACCATTTCACTTTTTTCAACACAAGCCCTTTTGCAATTTGATAGATTGCATAAATGAGCACACAAACATACACATCAACTTGTGCAGGCACTAGAGCTATATATGATTTTACCATGAAAGATTATATTGCCTTTAGAAACGAAGAATCAAACTACAAAAACATATACAATAATTCCATAAACCTTGTATCCCTTTGTAATGTAAAGAAGCACTATATCTGTAGCAGATGATCAAAAAGAGAGAGGAACTGGAAAAAAAAAATGAAAAAAAATTTCTACTATGATGATTACCTACCATGTTCCATGTCAATGTGGCTATAAATGTAGCAATTGTAGCTTATCCTGAAGATAAATTTATCTGTAAAATGAGATATAGCTACAGTTTTACCTACCTACCTCATAATAATTTTTGAAAAGGGAAAAAAAAAAAATGTAAAAAGCAGTTCTAAGCATAATGCACTCACTGTTTGCCCATAAAATTGCTGCTTTTCATTTCTCTGTATGCAGGTCTGTTTGTGAAATGATAAGAAAGCATCCTTTTCGACTAAAAGGGAAATGAGTTTTAGATATAAAGATTTTAGCTGAAAATCCATTGGATCTGAAAAATAAAAAATAAGGATATCCCATGTATATGGGATTTAATTGGGACATAATTAACAGTTTGACTGTCTATTTCTCGGAGTTGGTAATTTATTTTATTTTTTTTAAAGTATTTATTTGGAAAATATAAAAGATTTGAATATCCCAGCCAATAGCATCCTTCTCAATTTTTGGTGGCATGATTTTTGAAATCGGCATGACTGCCTCTAGATTTTTATTTCATCAAATATCAAATTATAAGTCATGTAGTACAGAGAAATTGGATTCTTTAAAGTGATGTGAGAATTTCATTTAGGATTAGTTTTGTTGGAAAAAAACATAAAATATATGAATTTTCACAACAGTATATTTGGCTTTGACTTGTATCGTGGTTCGTTTCAATGCATACTCTTTATGCATTGTGATACATTGCATTAACATGCGCACAAGCACACGCACAATCCACTTGTGCATACGGTAGAACTATGAAAGACATATACCCTAGTAATATATTTATAGCATATGATCAGAAGAGAGAAACAAAAACCCTGTTGTAATAATTACCTGCCGTGTCCGGTGTCATTGTATTTATAAATGTAGTTATGAATCTAGCTGTAGCCCATCCAGAAGATAATTTTACCTGTTAAAATGCGAAATTGTTATGGTTTTTCCAACCTCATAATAATTAAAAAAAAAATGAAAGGAGTTTGGGAGCATAATGCACTCACCCTTTGCCTATAGAAATGCTGTTTTCATTCCACTATAGAACATATTGTTTATGATGAGATAAAAAAGAAACCTTTTTGACTTAATAGGGAAAGGAGTTTTAGATATGTAGATTTTAACTTAAAATCCAGTGAATTAAAAAAAAAAAAAAAAATTGAATTCCCTTATATATGGAGTTTCGATTGGGATAAATAATAGTTTGGTTGACTGTTTCTTAGGGTCAGTAATTTATTATTATCATCAGATTATTTATTTGGAAAATATAAAAGATCAGACTATCTCAGTCCATAGCATCTTTCTCAATTTTTAGTCGCATGATTTTGGAAAGGGGCATAACTGTCGACGGATTATAGAATAATTTGGTAAATTTTTCTTTTCCTTAATATCAAATTATAAGAGTTGTGTAAGGCAGAAAATTGGAGACTTCAGAGTGATGTAATATTAAATATCTGGATTAGCTTGGTGGGAAAGCAACAGAAAATATATGAGTTTTCACAAGACAGTTTATTCGCATTGACCTGGACTATGGTTTGTTTTCAACATTGTAAAATAAATAATAGTTTTTCGCAAGATCACTTGTTACTATTTTAATATTTTAAAAGATGCGCAAGAAATTTTGATGTGTAAAATTTTAAATAATTTCAGTCCCAAGAGAGGGGACTTTGCTGATTATCTGTTCCATATACATAGTATATAATATGTCATTTATATTATTAAAACCTGAGACATGTATTTGGTGTCTTTAATAAATATAAAATGAAATATATTTTGTAACTAGAGATGCATTAATAGGTTACCCAAGATAACTATCTCGTTGATACGGTGAAATTTGATTGGGAGGGGTAGGGAGAAAGGTAAATTGGAGTTAAGATGTGTGGACTTGAAAGGTACATGTTTAAAGATCCAACACTGGATACGGTTATATAGAAGCTACTGAGACGTTTTTATAAAACATGTACTTATAAAATAATAAATTATGTAATTTATTTAATTTAATTATTATTATTAATTTTTTAATCATCCATTTTGTAATACATAACATTACACGTATACAAACAGTGCTAGCTGTTTGGTTGATGTTCCTTCGAAGATTTTTTGAAGGTTGGTGACAACTCTACTGATGATCAATGCTGTTTTGATCTTCTGCATGCTTTGTTTGGACTTACGAGAATGGGAGAGTAGATCTGGTTTATAGTAATTCACATTTTCATGTGCATTGGCAATATCTGAATAATTAAGCTGTTCATTAAAAAACTCTTTCCACCGTTTCAGGGCATTTCACCATTATCGTGGACAGCATAACCAGAAGGATCCTCTCAAGAAATGTCCAGAACTAGAAACTACTCACAGAAGAGTACCGCAGCTTGGAGGACTTTCGTGCTAAAGGAAGGAACAGTTGATCGAGGTCTGCTTTTGGTTTGTCAAAGGCATGCAGCATTGCAATTTTGAAGCACCATTTTGGCGACTTAAGGAACCGAGTAGTAGACCTAGTTTCGGATCACTTGCAAGAGAGGAAAACGTAATAACTCCCTGTCCGCTGTACATTTTTTGGGTCCAGGGGCGCCATACTCTTCAAAAGAGCAGTTGAACTAAGGGTGATGTTTGTTTTCCTGTCAAAAGGGATGTCATTTTATATACTTTTGACAGGTTCCATCCCTGGTGATATGATGTCTTGTTTCTTTGATTGTAACTTGTAAATAAATTGATGTCGCAAAACCCACAAAAGAACCCAAAAAAAAAAAAAAAAAATCCAACAGAGAAAGCATAGAGAAGAGTTACAATAAATTGCATATTTTTGGACATTTTTGAAAGGTTGCACAATAAGAGATTTGAGATCATAATTTCCAACCCAAAAGAGGGTATGTTGCAGCATGGTTTTTCTTGCTTGTTTGAGGCATTTGTTTACATATGCTCGTTGCTAAATGAATATTTGTTATTTGTAATATGCTGCCTTGATGATGCCCCACCAATCACAACTATTTAGGTCGCGTGTTTAAGTATTATAGTTGGGGGACATTATCTTGTAGTATTGTGGAAACAGCTTTGCTGGTGTAGCGGATGCTGAGGTTAATTGTTGTAATCTTCTTGGCCGGCCTTTGAATTTGAAAATTTTTCATGTTTGGGTTGGTGTCTTTGTATTTTTTGGGATTTACTTCTTTAAGGATTATGTTCATGTGCTATCCCTTAGCTATGGGATATGGATTAGGTAGGGCTCTGCTCTTGCATTGGTTGCTGCAATACTGGGAAGATCCATGACATAAATTTCTTGTGTATTGTAGTTGAATTTATCTTCATCCCTAGAGAAAAGTGTGGAACTTATGCTATGCTGAAATCATAGAGGGATAATGACTATATGGAGTATTTATGGGGATATGGAACAATAATCTTTAGCTGTCTCATTTGTTTCCCCCTGGCAATAGGAACTCGGTTATTTGATTGCTATCTGAACATATAATTTGAATAACTTTGTTATCAATGGGATGCCGTGAAATTTATATGATGTCATGATTTTTTTTTTTTCATTTTGAGTAATTCTATTAATATGAATATCAAGGGATGTTTTTCCTGCTTTTTATAAAATATGTATGATATTGAATTTAAATGATACACACTACCAGATGATGCATATATATTGCATGTATGGAAATGAAAGAGTAGGAACAGTTTTTGTTAGTAAAGAAGAGAGAGATGAGAGAGAGAGAGAGGAGAGAGGAGTAGCAATAATTGCCATACCATTACACGAATGAAGTGGATTTACTTAATTATTCGTAATAGATAGATCTATATCAAAGGAATTTTTAGAATACAAAAATTGCGTCATATATATTTTAAGTAATCACATCAAAGGATATATGACTTTAATATCCTTTTCCTTTCTAAGCACTTGCATCGCAGGTGCATATTCGTCTCTAGATAAATAAAACCCTTATCTTGGTCTAATTTATAGTTAGATTCTTAATTTTTAATAAAGAATCTTTGTGCATATCTCTTCCTATCTATGTGCTCATTTTACTAATGTCAACTGCAATTAAATCATTAGTGTGTGGTTATGAAGTAATCTATCATGTTTGAAGAAAATTGCTTTTAGACACGATTGACACTAGTAAAGTACAATACTATAACCTTAATGAATGGCCATATAATTTAAGCCATAGAGAATCAAATTGAATTTTTCATTTAACAACCTCAATCCTGCCCCAAGACAATGCTATCTTCTTTAAATTCCAAGCCATTCTATAAATAAGATTTTGTTTTGCAGTCCCAAGCCCATTCTTCTCCTTAGTCCTTCTTGACAACTTCTTCCAATTTGACCAATGGACCCTGGGCCTCTCTTTTGCGAAGTCATGTCTTTTTGTATTGCTATAACACACCCTTTTTTTATTGTGATGAGTGTTTTTTTAAGTAAGCTAGTTGAAAATTTTTGCTAGCAATATCTTTATCAAGTATTAAGTTATACTTTTAGTGAATTAAGAGTCCAAAAATTATACAAAAAGCAAAAATGCCTATTATCAAAACTCAATCAGAGCTTCATGGTAGGATGCGAAGCTTAATTAAGATTATTTTTAGTAAACTCCTCAATTTTTCACCTTCTAGAAGTTCAAGCTTATTTGTACAAAGGAAAGTACAACGATCATCTTTTAAACAGATCATTTGAATCTCTCTTTTAACTCATATGTCTTTTCCAATGAAAAGTTTTCATATTAAAATTGATATTGGTTATTGACTTCACTTCTTTTATAGGGGGCAAAAAAAAAAATGTTATACGTAATCATGTTTTTTTTAGCCAACGATCTTTTTCTTTTCTTTCTTTTCCTTTTTTTTTTTTTGGCCCAAGACAGTAATCATGTTGGTAAGAGAAAAGAAGACCGGTTTCGTTCAGACTAGGTGCTCTTTAGCCGTTTTGATTCAAAGTAACTGGGTTGATTCTTTCTTTTCCTTTTTGTCTATTTTCTTTTATCTATCTATTATCTTTTTTTTTATTTGCAATATCGTGCTGATTGGAAATTGGAATATGGTGTATGTCTTTTGGGTTGCCAAGTGGTAATTGTTGTCATATTCGTTATTGTCAATCTTCTAAACTTGACTTAATGGATTCACAACATTGTGAATGGAGTGAACCTACTCAAATAATAAACATGAGCTATGAGGCATTAGAGGTGACCCGACATAGACATTCCAATGCTCAAGTCATTGAAGGACTCGAAAAGTATAGAATATGGTATCAACAAATAAAAAAAGGGTATTAGAGAGTATAGTTGTTTTGGTTATTAGACTAAGGGTGAGTCGATAAGAATAGAGGTTTTATATGTGTAGAGTAGGAGGGGAAGGTTTTGCGAGTCTTTTATCTTGAACACCATAGAGGTATATATATAAAATTAAAAGGAGATAAACCTAAATGAGATGGACCAATACTGGGAGAGAGATGTCTTCATGACCTTTCAACCTTTCTAGAATGGTATAGTGTTATAAGTAAGAGGGCAGTGGAAAACAACCCCTAGCATGGTGTCTCCTATTATAATAACTTATTTCATCCTCTATTGAGAGGGTCTTTTATGAGCTTATCTTGAATTATGAGGTCCAATACAGAAAACATCATCAACAAATGTGATCTCAACATGATCTCAAGTACAGATCATGTTCCTAAAAGATTAGTAAAGGCTCTATATCAACATAGCTTAATCTCAATCATATTTCTTTTGTATCTTTTGACGTACATCAATTCACATATTATTTGAAATTAAGCAAATTAAAATTCAAAATAATAATAAGAAAAGAGAACCAAGTCTAAAATGCCTTAAGCATACCTATTGTTGCTGATATCCTCAATAACGGTAGAATAAGCAAGATGGTTTAATAAGGGGGAGTTTTGTAGTAATAGTATCACACACACACACCCCTTCAAATTACCTAAATTAGGTAGTAAAGCCAATGGTTGGCCATGATGAGTATGTTGAAGGCAAATTACCTAAATTAGGTTCTCTTTTCTTGTGTTTTTTGTGGCTTTTTATTTTTTATAAAATTTTTTCTACTTTTTCATAATTTTCTTTTGAATATTCTTATATTTATACTTATTTACATGATGTTGTACGCCACATCTTATTTTAGGCATTACAATTGTCAAATAGGCAAAATATAGAGGAATTTATTCAACTTTAAAAGTAGGATTATCAATAATTGAACTACATCGATTCGTAAGGTCCAATCAAACATAAAGTCAACATATCGATCCATTAAATTGTAAAATATGCTAACATAATAAACTAGATTGGCTTTAGATCAATTCCTAATGCTAAATATAAAATTCTTAATGACCTAACTCATGAAGACTAATTCTATGAAGAGAGTGGATCTCCATTCATAAGCTTTATGAGCATGTATTAATTGGGGTAAGCCTCTATTTATATATTATCCATGGGAGGTTCTTTAATGTTAGCATGTGGAATTAGGGTTGTTAATCATATTGAACATAATTGGACTTGGAACTGAACCAAAATGGATCAGACCACAAAATATACTTCTTTTGTATTTCCGTTTAGTTTGTGATACACTTTGGCTTAGTTTGGGGATTTGAACCAAACTAAACCAATTATCATTAAAAAAAAATTAAGTCATTTTATAAGTGTTAGTAAACATTTAGTCTAACTCTATTAACTTTTCTTTTTGTCGCTTCTCATCTCACTTCTTAATTCTCTTATCCTCTACAGCCTGCTTCCTTTTCAGTGTTTGATTGAAATTATGATATCTGTTAGTATGATATACTCTACAAGGCATTTTTAAGAATGGTTCGAACAAAATTGCATTTGAAGTAGTTTGATTTAGAACCTCATACTACTAAAAGTTTTTAAATTCACAAAAGGTTTGAGCCAAACAATGAACACCCTTACATGGGACTACTTGAGTCTCTTTTCTCATATACTCAATGTTTTAATTAGAGGAAAGAAAAGGAGGAGAAGAAATTGAAAGGAAAAAATCACCTTTCCCTTATTTTTGAAAGTATAAATAAGGGAAGGGAAGAATTTTTGAAAGAAAGTTTTCCCTTGATCTCAAAACGATGATTTTCTCCACCTATGGGAAGAATGTGAAAGAAAATTACGTGAAAGGCGGCTTAGGCAATTTTTCGATGGAAAGACTTTTTCAAATTTTGAAATCTTGTATATATTTTAACAATCTTAGAAAAAGATATTTAACCAACTTTTCTTTCACAATGATGTTGTTCTTGGGTATGATAAATGGGTCATGGTATGGAAGAGAGAGTTCGTGAACACGCATGCTTGGGATGACATAGGAAGGAAAAAAAGAATGGCATGACCATACACGAGTTGACACTAAGACACATGAAATAAGTGGGTTGGCATGGAGTGACACACAAGCATGCAAACCAACATGCAACCTTTTTTTAAAAAATGATAAAAACTAGTGATTTAATTAATTTTATATTTTTGTAAGAGTATCTAATTAATATAATTTATTTGTTTAATTAATTAAATTGATATAATTATTTTTTAGAAATAATTTCAATTGCTTTAACAAATCAACCTAAAAATTTTAAATAACAATTACATAAATAATATTATTAAATAATTTTATTTGCATTTTTTTAAAAATATTATGTCAATTAATTAAAAAGAACAATTTAGTGAATTATACTTTCACAAATGAAATAATGCATTGGCATTGGCAAAAATTTTAATTTTTATTAAGCATTATGAAAACATTTACAATCCTTAATTACTAAAAAAAAAATCATCATAGAGCACCCCCTCTGCCTTGGTCCTCGACCATCACAACTTAGAATCTCTCAGCCTCATTCCACTGTTCTATTTATGCCTGTCACTCCGGTGGTGACAAAAACTCCTCTGTCCCTGCCTCGCCCCATCCTTGAGTCACTATCTTGTGCTGCCAAAAGAGCAAAGCCTTCGGTTCCTATATATGGCATTTGCCTAATCCTTCAAGCACACATACACTTTCACGTATTTTGGTTTTAGATTATGGCAGTGCGGATTGATGACTCGCTTATCTAAATTGAAAGTTGACTCTAATGAAACTATCGAAGAGGGAGGTACCAAAACATTCCATGCCACTATGGAAACAACCGGCATCATGCATGTTATCTTCTTCCACTAACAAGGACATTGAAATCATCCTCCCTCTCCTCTCCACCTTCCTCCTGGAGTAGGTAACTCTCGTACACTAGCATATCATATAGATTTCTTAATGTTGGTTTATCTCAAATGATGATTTTGATGATAACAAAAATGAGTAAATAATTACTAACATATTCATTAAGTGTGCAAGGATTTAATATAATCAAAGTGGTTTACAATGACTTGAGAGAATGATTTCAAAAGAGACTCCATGCAAAGAATACTTTAGAAAGTGTTTGGAGAAGATTTCAAGAACAAATGAGCTGTCAGAAGGTTCTCCGCTGGCATTTTAAACTATCAGAAGGTTCGTCAGAAGGTTCATCAGAAGGTACATCAGAACGTAAGCTGCAACAAAAAAAACTGATGAGTTTCAGCTCCATATTCGAATTTTATTTTTAAATTTAATATGTTGAAGACCCAGCTCCAAAGATTGAGTACATTTGGGTAATATACTCAATGTGTTCCACAAAGTTGGTTCAATATCCATGGGGATTCGAATTTCGTCGGATTAAAGTTCATTTTTTGAGAAAATTCTGTTTTGACAGTAAGGAAAAAGAACGTGACTTATAAGGATCCATCTTCAATAGTTTATTCAAGTTTTAGTTGGAAATATGGAAAACATGATACAAATATGCAAGGAACTTGTCTGATGATTATTTATCCATACAAGGAAGTCGAAATTTATGGAAAATACGATCTTTTTGTTACATGAATAGTACCAGACGAAGGAACAAGTCAACAACGGTTATTTCAAATTCCAATTTCAAGTTCAAGATAATTATACAAGTTGTTAGAGATTTAAACTTATCCATTGGAGCAAGAATTTCGAGATTACAACAACAAGATCTCAAGTTATTAAAAATTTGCAGATTTTGAAGAAAGAGATAAGCTAATATTACGTACAAAATACGGAGCAAAGTTTATCCAATTGATTTCCTAGCCGTTGGAAGATACAAGGATAAGTATACTCACCCAAGACAGAAAAAAGGAAGAACAATCACATGAAAAAGAAGAGAAAACAAAGAGCCACGAATTTCTTTTCAATTTGAGCAAAATTACTATCATTCTATTTGTCTTCTTTGTTCAAAAAATTTGAGGACCCATACTTTATTCCTCTGATTTGTTGTTACACATTTAGTGTAAGTTGAGAGTTACAAGTAGGCTTATGTGATTGATTGATTGAGAGAATCAAGCTAAGTGAATTGTAGCCAAAGAGAATTGGCAAGAACTTCTTGTAACTTTGTTGATTTGATTGGATAGTGGAACACAACCGGTGAGGAATACCGGGACCCTGGCTTGGAGCTGGATGAGAGGATTGACGCTTGAGGCGGAACCTCTATATATCACTTTGCACTCTCTACTCCTTATCTCTCTTTAATTTCATGATTTATTATTGATGTTTTATATGTGTGATATATGCTCAGAAGGTTAATCAGAGAGTTAATCATTCATATTTTTCTTACTTGGAGAGTTAAGCAGAAGGTTTCAAAGTGTGAAAGTCTTGATTTACTTTTGATCCGAATTTTTGCTTAAAGCTTTTATTTGTTAAGATTATTGTCTTAAGAAAGTTTTTAAAGTCATTTTAGTTGAATAGCCAAGTGGTGTGAAATTTGTTTTAATTTTTGAAAAGTAAATTTTATAACCAATTCATCCCCCCCTTCCCCCCCCCTCTCTTAGTTATCTTTTGGGACCAACACTTAAGAACTTCCACACCTACTCCCAACATTCTAGGCAATTTATTTATTTCTTTGGAGAACCTCAGGGAGGAGTGACTGTTGGTACGCTGTGCTTGGTATAACTATGGAGTTGTAGATATGACACTGATACAAGTTTTTGAGCAAACTCATTGCTCCTTCATTAATGCTTTTGGCATCTATTTCAACATCATCCACACAAATATTCTTGTAAAATTCCTTGATGAGTACTTTAGTCGCATGGAACCTATATTGTTAATCTAGCATTGTTGCAACATGGAAGAGTGGGGGAATGGGGACAAAGTAGTTTTGGAGTTTACCTTCCATCATAGATACGGTGGACTCCAACCTAAGTTTGCAACGATACCGACTCAACATGTCTGATATGTCATCAAGTAGGGAAGTACACAATTATTCACAGGGCAATAGCAACTAAATAAATGCTCCATTGGTCCTAGGAAGGCCTTAAGGATCTCTTTAATGGCATGTCTTTTTTTCTATCTCTGGAGTGGTTGAGTGTGATATCACCTATTTCCAGAGAGGTACATGAGTATTTATAGAGAATCAACCTAGTGGTTAGATTGTTGTGGGTAGTTGGCAGTAGTAGTAGTGGACATTGGACAAGTCTATGTCTCCACTACTTGGAGACTAAGTCAACTAAGCTATTTGTGCCAATCAATCAGTAGGATGGAGGCAATCAAGTGATCATCAAGACTTGTTATACGGTTGGGACGTCCATCGCGTGATATGTCAATGAACTTTAGGTCTGGCAGATCGGTCCAACCCATTGGTGTATTAGGCTCAACTTGGCTGGCCCTATGTTCCAAAATGGACCATCAATAGAACCTTTCAGAGGATAAAAGCTAAATTCGGGCTTAATAGCTTAACAATTCTACTGGGAATACTCAGTGGGCTTATCTAAGCTTAATGAGGCTTTAAAAATTTTGAAAAATATGGGCCTTTATAATCTATCATTATAAATATTCTCACTTAGTTGTTTTTTTAGCGTTTGATTTGTTTTGTTGGAATTTAATGAGGAATATATAGTGTTAATACTTATTTAGGGAATTTACAAATTTAAGATCTTATTTATTTATTTATATGTTTAGACGGGCTGAACCGAACAATTGGAAACTAAGATGGACAGCCTATTGTGTAACCTATGGGCTGATGTGGTTTTACCACTATAATGGTGATCAGACAACAAGGTTACAGAGCGAGGTGCCCCTAGAGCCTACCTTAATATTTTTTCATCTTATTTATGTATTTATTTATCTACTATTTGTACGAAAAATAAGACATCTTGTAAAGAATCATAAAAAATTTTGTTGTTAGTAATTAATCCAATTATCTCTTGTAATTTGTAAATATAGTTTGTAACTAGGTTAGTAAAAAAAGATTGTAATCTTGCCTTCTTTTTGTAAATAGCCATGTCAAATCCAAGTAACAACTATTCTATTGAAGAAGACAACTGGATGACTGACTTGATATTATCTTGGGACGCTATGGAAGAACCTACAAAAGATAATTGGAATGTCGACTATGACTTGGCTAATTCCTCCATAGTAATGTGGGGAGGATATTAACGTCCATTGAGAGAGGAATGTTGAACTTGATAGTTCAACGTGAATTTTGATGAGATAATTTAATGTACAATCAACTATTTATTTGTTGTAAACCACACTTAATTAGTCATATATATATATGCGTGATTTGTGCATGTTTGTGTGTGTTTTCTGCAGGTTTTAGCAGAAGCAAGAACTGTCAAGAGCAAGCCATAGCAAGTGATCGAGGGTTGACGAAGCTAAGGTGAAGGCTCAACAAGTTGAAGTATGCCCAAATAGTGAACGATGGGTCGATCGAGGCCTAAACAAGTTAAGTGATTGAGGCTCAACTTGTACAAAATGAAGGCTTGACAAAGCCAAAGAAGTAAACAATGTTGTTGAGGGTCAAGTTTAGGGCTCGACAATTCTTTTTTTTTTTTTTTTGAAGCTTGACATAGCGAGCATATAAGAAGCTATCAAAGGCAAAATCTGGACGCGACGAAGTGAGACGCGAATGGTATTTGAGATACGACAGCTTAAAGTTAGATGCTGATGTGGAAAGAAAAAGAGCCGTTAGAGTGCATTTAATGTGTGGCAGGTTATAACATTGTGTCTAACAGACTTTTGAATTTCAAAGTCCTTGATATCAACAAAAGAGAATGAAATGCCAAATTATTATACAAGCTCATTATTGCGATCGAATAAATTTCTTTTCTTTGTTCTCTTGTAAATAATATTTGTAAATTATTAAGAAAGAGAAAATACATTCTAGTGCTAAGTTAATATTAATTGCTATTTCTTTTAGAGCACTAGAGAGAGAGAGAGAATTTTTTATTTCCTATATATGTAATATTGCTTGTCTCAAGCCATCTTTTGAAAATAAATTGAAGCGGTGGTGAAGACCTCAAAAGAGACATTTGGTGGACCGTAAAGAATAGGCAAAGGGCTGAACTCCACGTTATATTTATGACTTGATTTTCTCTATCCCTCTGTTTTATTTTATACATTCTATTTATTATTTATTTAATCCACTGCAAATCTTTTTTTAAACTGCTGATTTCAAAATTAATTATTTCGAAATTTTGGACAAATACTCAATTCACATCCCACCCTCCTCCCCTCCCCCCCCCCCCCCCCCCCCGCGCTTCTTCTTGAATATTCATAGTGTATTTTCAAGGAAGAATTGAGATATTAAGATAAACCTTATCATGTAATACCCATTGACTGGGGGATGGACCTAAAAAAAGACGTGCCAATTGAAGGCAGGGAAATAGCTAAGGATGTGGAGGTGGCTGAAGAGAAAAAGGTAGTTGAACCTATCTAGGTCACACCTATAGTAGTTCTAACTAAGAAACAAATGTTAGAGATTTATTAATGATTCCTGCCCCCACTAGAAGAAGGTGGGGAGGAGGCATGGTTATGGAGGAGAGTAGAAGATGTGTATGTCAAAATAGGGCTTTTTTTTATGAAACCTTGAAGGTGGCTAAGCAAATTGGTACTATTGGGCTAAGATAGGGGCCCACTATAAGGTATAAACATCTAAAAATGTGAACATCAATATTAATGTCAAGTGAATATTGATATGTCGTCACTATGTCATTACCGTGCCATCTTCGTGTCATGATCGTGCCAATGTCATGTTATCATCGTGTCATCATTGTGTTAGCATAATTAAATTGATTTATTAAAATATTATATATTATTATTTATACATATTAATTTAATAATGTAATGAAATAATCAAAATAAATTGAGAAAATTTTTTTAAAAAAAAGGAAAAAAAATGTTGATCTTTTATGATAATACTTATTGTTACTAAAACCTATTATAAATTAGTTTTCTTATTTTAAGACTAAAATTTATAGTAATTTGAAAATATTATTAATTTATCGAGTGTAAGTAATGGCATAAATAACGACACGTCATCGTCGTGTAATCGCCATGTCAGCGCAAAGTGAGTATAATTAAATTGATTTCATTTAAACATTATATTCTATGCATATTAACTAAACAAAATAATCAAATAATTAAAATTAATTGAGACAAATTTAAAAAAATTAAGAAAAGAAAGCATTGATTTTTTTTTTTGCTAATATTTATCTTTACAAAAACCTATTACAAATTAGTTCTTCTAATTTTAGACAAAAATATATTTTGTCATCGCGATGACAATGCAATAGTTGCACCAAACTCAAAAAACACAAGGAAATAAATCAAATAAGAACACATATAATTTTTCCTAAATATACAAAATCATCGTATATATATTTTATGGTTTACCAGATGGGATATGATGAGATTTACTCTCGATTGATAAGTCTAAGTGTCGAATATGAATAGAAGTATTAAAATACTCGTAGTTACATCCTAAAGTTGCTAAAAGTAATGAATAACATCATAATATTTAAAGCCCTTAATCAACTAGACTACAAACATTATGATGTACAAACTTTAATAGAGAAAAACAAACACTCATTTAATGCCCTTTAAAGTTCATTTTCACATGAAAAAAAGTGGCAAATAATGCTCTCTGGAGTAGGGAAGTGTCTTGTAATGCAAGGAACATATGAATAGGTCTTATATGTAGTAGACAATGCAATAATAAGAAACAACTAATCTATTTAGCTTGCACGTGTGGTCAATATTTTAATTTCTCTAAGTCAAAACTTATGGATATATCTAGTGTGGAATAAAAGAAGAATAGTTGGATGTAAATTGAAACCCACAAATAAGTAGCTTGTATCTTCTCAAAATGCATGTGGTACACAAACAATAGTTTTCCCTAAAAACTTTTACTAATGATTCTTAGAAGAAGAAGATAAAATCAAATTAATGCACTAAGATGCTAACAAAGCTAAGAGGTTATAGATTAATGATGGAATTAGATAATTACTTGGGACAATGGAAAGGCGATGCATATACCAATGATGAAATATGGCCAAATATAATTAAGAGCAATCATTTTTGCATCACAAACAAATTCCTCAAATCCAATCGTACTAGATCATGGAGCTTCATATTCTAATCCAAACTGCAAAACATTTAAAAGTAAAGGTAATTCTCTAATGATGATTGTAAAATTATGAAAACAAAAATAAATCAATGAGAGGGGAAATGACATGACCTAAACGATGATGGTAATGGATGATTTTAGTTTAGAAATAGTATATCTGGTGATACTTAAAATAAATAAAAAGATTAATAGAATGTTAAGAAAGTAACCCAATATTAACCACCCACTTGGCCCACTAGCTAAAACACTCTCAATAACCGTAACACTATCTATAACGTTCTCTCTCCTTCTCCTCACTTGAGTTAAGCATTTTCTCTCTCTTTATCTCTCATGTATACTCTCACTTAGGGCTTCGTCTAAACCAATGCTTTTTGTGTTTGTACTATGTTTCTGATTATCCAAGTAGCTTACACTCTAAATCTCACAATGAGACTCAATATGTTTGGTAAAGTGGATATCATACCTTTCCATTCATTTCATCTTATATGGAATATTACATGATTGTTAAGTCTATTAATCTAGCCACAGATCTATTAGGGGTAAAACTCTTACTAGTTATTGCTATTACAACTTGTAAACTATTGTGAATTATTTTTGTTTAGATTATATCTAAATGTGTAACTACTTTAAGACATTGTTGGCTTCTTTCTATGTTCATGTTATCTATAACATAGAATTATAATTTCATAATAGTATATGATTTGATTTTCCTTCTTCCATTTCACTAATATGAATAATATTAAGTGTCATATATATACACACACACACACAAAGAAAATGTTAGTTTTGGATAGTTTCAATAAATCAAACAATAACATGCATTATTGTCTAAATAAAAAAGTAAATAGGACAAAGCAAAAAAGTATATGAAAAAGAAACAAGCCCTTAGAAGAACTGAATTCTTATTAAGTTTATAACTAGGGTCCATTAACTTACTTGAAGAAAAATGTGTAGAAAATAGATGAAGTGCATGATCCATCTCAAAATACTATTGCATTTGTAATACTCTCATCAACACTCATACAATTATAATCCTATTTCATATTACAATGAACAAAAGGTTTAGGTCCAAAAGAAACAATACAAGCTTTGACTTTAATCACTATGGTAAAAAAGTTAGTTGGAAATTCAAAATCCTAGCTCACTAAAAAGACAAAGCATTCCGATTAGAGTAATTTTACTTGGTAAAATTATAAATTATTAGTCCGCATTTAAAACATCTATTTAGAAATATTCTAGTGTAGGAATACTTTGGATAAATAATTTTAAAGAATACAAAACAAAAGTCCAAAATTTTCCTCACACTTTTCATTAATCAATGGTTGTTTATATATAAAAACTACATTATTTGTAGACCACTACTGGACTCATCAACTTAGTAATTGACAGCAAAAATCGTTTGCATAACATATGGGCTGCAATTTCATTTGTAGTTTAGGTATCATGTCATACAAAGATGCACCTTCCTAAATCTGGACAATATTCCTTAGTAAAATCATGGATTCTAGCAACTGCTAAATTATTCCTCTTTGTTCTTACTGACAGGTTTGAAGAATTTAATCTTCTTAGGCATAGAACTTGCCATAGAACCATCATACATTCTCTTCTGAAAAATGGTCCTTCTTCTTATACCTTTCAATTTCATACCTCCTGCTTGTTCAATGATTCGAGCTTTTTCTATCATAGCTACAAAATTATCGATTTCAAATTCACAAGTCTTCTCTGAAAAAGAGGTTCTAATCCAGCCATGAAAGTCTGTCTCTTTAGCTCATCACTGTCCCATAAGCATCTGAGCAAACTGTAAAACCGATTAAACTCATGTTCATACTCATCAATGGTCTTATTCCTTGTGTCAAATTCATCAGTCAGTGCTATATTTTGCTTTTAGCCTGCCTTGGGAAATATTCCTTCAAAAATTCTCGTCTAAATACTTCCCAAGTAACAGGTTGTGACAAACTTCTTTGTTTTGAGTTCCACCATATTCTACTCTCAATCTTATAAATAAGTTCCATATAGATACTCTCAGAGCTTCAGGTACTTTGGAAAATATCAAGGGATCGTTCAATCTAAGCTAGCCAGTCCTCAGCTTCTTCTGGCTTTCCTAGTATCCTTCAAAGTATCTGTTGCATTAATGAATTCCGGCAACAAGTTCCTCTGAGGACGTAAAGGTTGTGGTGGCAATTCTTGTTCATATCGAGGCAGTCCTTGCGCACTTCTGCAGCAGATTTATTAGGGTTCACTGGTCCATTTCCCGAAATTGAACCGTGGATATGTCTTTCATTTGCTCTAGAGTTGGTAGGCATTGCTGGTGCCTCAGCAGTGTGCTACATTTGTTGCTTGGATATTTGCAGAGCTTGCAAAATCAATACATTTTGTTGTTGAGACTTTAAAACATCCTCTAGTCGGTTTTGGGATGATACAGGAGCATTTATTGGTGAATTTCCAAAAATCCTTGCATTTCTACTTCTATTCCTTCCTCTTGGCATTCTATAAAATTAAACATGTTATTTAGATTAGATCATAATTCATCTTTACTAAAAGACATCAAAGTCATTCATATATATATCACACATCTATATATACATAACCAAAATACACATAAGCTTCTCATGGTTAGTGCATTATTTACATATCAAAAATGGCATTAACACTATACCTAGTTTTTACTATTATAGTCATCAAAAGATACATATACATCACCCTACATATCATATGTATATCATCAGGAGTCTATCGATATCACCTTATCATGTCATCATTAATAGATAATACATACATCATCATCATATAATACTAGATCGAACTCAAGGACTAGGATAAAGGCGGCCCTTGCCCTTCTCCTGAGGACCTAATTGAGGGTAATCGTCCTCTCCCTCAGAACGGTTGTCGCCAATATCGATCCTCGTGTCTCTATCTCCTGGGGGTGCCAGGGTCAAATCTGTATCCATCACCCGAATACCTCTGGTGCAGCCTCTGCTCACTCTCAAAACTAGGTAGTACATCTCTCTCAATCCACCCTCTACGTGCAGTCCCAATCCATCTGGCATAATTATAATTGGAGACATACTTTTCTGCCACAATCCTTTGACTATTTCCTTCTCTTTCATCCAGCAACTCCGTTGTTATACTCCTTTTATGAACTATAGTCTGAAACGACTCCTGTACTACTCTATCCTGCATAGAAGGGGGACGCTGGAACTCACCTGCTATCTCAAGTATAATAGGAGGTTTCCTCATCAAGATACGTCTGAAATGGTTGTATCTGCTCACCTGCGCAAGCATTCGGTCATCATCATAAGCTGTATCGTCTCTCACCCGAGTATGATCATGTCGAACATCATGAGCATAAATTGCCCCTCCACCAATAGATACCCAAACTCTAAAATCAGGAGGATCGAGTCTTACAGATCTAGATGAGACTATGAATACTATTTTATCAATCTCCAGACCACCTCTCTTTCGAACTATCAGCCTCTCAAATCTATAAATTGCCTCTATAGCTGATCCATTATCTAGAAAAGCCCTCTCCTTCAGAAATAACCATCCTTTAAATAAAGGCTGTAATCCTCTTTTCCAAGTGCTGAGAATCTCTTCTAAGGTTTTAGTAATCCCACATAAATACAAATCCTTTACCAGGACTCGCAATCTGCGTCTGTAATCTGTCAGGGTCTCCTCTTCCTGCATACTAAATATCTCCCATCTAATATGGCATGTAGCAGGATTAGTCTGCACACAACAAAATTTGCATGATTAATAATAATCACACATATTTTATTCCTAATTATGCAATGTAACTCTACCCATAACTACCTAACTATTACTAGAGGGTGCTAATTAAATCTAAACTTACTACATTCACCAATGTAATTCTTTCACATATTTATCTTTCTTATACTAGCAACCCCGCTCTGATACCAACTTAAACCTATCATGCTCCGAGGGTACCTTAGTAGAAGTAGACAAGTCACACTTGAATGCTGTCACTAGATTACCTTCAGAGAGTGACATGTTTTCCAAAAATACCAGGATTTTTTAGTTGCTTTGATAAGAAATGATAAATACATGTAAGAAATAAATTAGTAAATAACTGTTATCTTAATCATAAAGTATGCAGAATTATTACAAACCATATAGTCTTCTTGTAGTTCACAACTAATAAAATAGCACTAGCTAATCTATTCTAGGAAAACATAACCATTAATCCCAAGTAGAACCATAGACTTCCATCTCTTAAGCTCTTACCGGAGCCATATTCTTGGAAATGACTAACCAGGGTCGAAGTGTAAACCTGAAAAGGCTATTGGAGTATGAGCAAAACTACGGCTCAATGAATAACCAGACATAATATACAATCAAACAAGTTATTAACAAATCATATGTAATGCAACCACTCAATCATATACTCAGATACAAGCTTGGATGATCTAGAATCCAAACAGGAAAAAGATTTACGCCCTCTTTTTAGGGTTGAAGAACATTTACCTTATGACTTACCTGCCCAGAAGAGACTAAGTTTACAGGAAAATCAACGATTTCTCATTTTAAGATTATCACTTTAAATATAATAGTTTTAATTGACCATTTCTTGTATTCATCCCTAGAAACTCCCTAAGTATTAATCATTTCAAAGTGATACTACTACGGCGTTCTCATTACCACTTAGTTCCCGTAGAACTAACGGAACAAAGAAAACCTTGAAGAACTAACTCTTTAGAAAAACCAAGCGTTAACAGAGAACCGAAATATTAACGTAGTAGGTTGTCACCCGTTTATATATGCAATAATGCAGTACGTGCAATGCATGACCAGATTATTTTAATGCATCAATAGTTTTTTATCAATTCATGGTGAGCATACATTACACACAATCATCATCATATTACTTCACAACATCAATTCATTTTATTATCACTTTTGTAATGGTAGATTAACAATCATACATCAGATCAAACAAATTTCCAACAAAACATTCATTTGATTATCTTTATATTACAGATTCAGCTATTTACAAGCACAAACGATAAATGAACAATTACTCACCTGCTCATGATTTAATCGTAATAATCCACCGGAAGATCCTCTATGATATCAAAGTCACTTATTGATATGAATAAAGTATTCATCAATATAATATAGACTATATAGCTAAATTTCTATACGTGTCTAGTGTGCTGAACTGATATTTATCAAGTTTTGTAGTGATTAAAACTAATTTTATGGTATTCTATACCTGACTCAATATAGAAAATCATATTTGTTTATTATTACTTAGTGTCGTCGTGTTTCTCCTAATTTATTTTGTATAATTATTTTGTCATTTTTAGAAGTCACATTATTCATAAATTTAGCTTATTTCAATTTACATTCTTACCTATTTTATCTATCTAGAACAAATATTTGATTATTTATAATTTTTATTAACTCTTAATATTTTTCTCTATTTTTAGGATTTTAAGACTTATCAAATATTACTTAAATTTATTCTAAATGTTTGTATTTAGTTATCTACTTAATAAATTATATGTTATCATTTATATAATATATATTTAGTAGTATTTATTGTGTGTGTGTGTTGTGTGTGTGTGTGTGTGTATATTCTGTTCATGTAAGACAAACTTCTCGTAGAAGAAATGCAAGTGTACGTCGGCTCAAACGCCGCCGGTGTTGAAACCCAGGTGCTGGCGTTCTTTTGTTATAAATAAAATTTCATATCGGGTGCACTAGCTTGTAAGCTACCAGCGTCCCAAGTACGCCGAACTCTACGCCGCTGTAAAATCCCAAATAGCCGGCGTTCATTCATGTAACGTGAAAATAAGTTTTACATAATCTCTGTTCCAGTGTAAGCCGTCTTTACACCGCCGGCCTATCCTTGTAAGCCTCGGCTTTAGACGTTTACACTGCCCCTTATGGACAGTGTACACTGTTCATCATCTTCCTCGATGAAGCAGTTCGTATTTCTTGAATTTTCTACGTCAAAATCATTTATAAACCATTCATAATGTTTTTATATCTTGTATATATACATACAACAACCCTAACGCTTCTAAAAGCATATATTCTTAAATTTCGATTTCTACTAAATGCAACTAGGGTTTTCGAATTTTACCTTAGTTGAGCCAATCCGATGGAATTCGAAGCTTTTTTGTTGGATAATGTTCCTATGATTATCAAAAGTCAGTTCCAATCCTAATTTTAAAAGAAAACCATTTGAATTACATTAACTTACCTCGAGCTTGTTTCAAGTGTTTTTCGTATTGTATTTTTTCCTGGTTCGATTGGATTGTTTTGGACGATTGAATTCCGTTTTAGGTCATTTTGGCTGTTGATTTCGAGTAGGTTTGATCTAGAAAATTTGAGAGTGTTTAGTGTTTTGTTTTTCTTCATTAAGTGCTTTAAACATACATATATAGAAAACAAGAAAGAGAGTTGCTGCAGCATTTTCCCCGAATTTGATCCGAATTTCCTCCAAGTTATCACTGTTTTATCAGTTGTTTTCATTGTCATAAATATGATTTGAGTTGGCAATCTTTGATTGGGTGAGAGTTGATTTTTGTTGACCTTTGGTGCATTATTGAAGCAAATTTCGGTTCTCCTCCTTTCATTGTAACCCAAGCCATCCGATGAACAACTTGCAGCCGGCAAAACAAAACAACTCTTATATATTAATATTAGTTAGTTATTTAACTTAGTTTTAGGATAATTTAATAAGTTATACGGGTATAAATTAGCTAATATTTGAGAGTTTTTATACCAAAAATATTTGCATAGGATTCTACAAAACACTTGGATTATCAAACAATACAACTTTAAGTTTTAAATTTACATGATTAATTATTTGTAAAATTTTATCTCCCGCGATTAAGGTTTCCTAAGCTCATTAGGTCAATTTTTGTTTTAGGATCCAATAGCTTAAGAAAACCCTAAATAGAACAATGATGTGATTCAATTATTTATTTGAAGTTTAGATCTTGAGTTATACATCGGTTTATGTTTTTATTGTGTATTTATAATCCTAACGGTTTATCTTTAGGTTATCATTTCCTGTCTATAAGCGTAGTTGATTAACTACTTAATATCGCAATTGATATAGAGGCTAAATTATCTATATATCTTTAATTTTTGGTACCCATTATAAAATCTTATTAGTAGCGTTTAATACTATCTAGGAATCTTGAATTTAGGGTTTAAATCCATACATAGGCTCATTACTACTCATTGTTCTAATCTCAAATCATTGTTGAGTTCAAAAATAGTCATTTAATCTCTATATTTAAATTTTTTCATTTAATCTATTTGTATAACAAGTTTCAGGTTTGAATTTTTTTTTTTTTTCCTTTGATCATATCTTGAATTATCCGTTCAAGATACAAAATCTCATTTTTGGTATCAATTAGAGTCAAAGAAGTTCTTTATTCAATTTCTAGATCCTTATATGGTCAAATTCAATGCATTGATCTATTTTTAGGTTTTTATTGGAATCTAACTTTGCTAACAAGTTCATACATTCTACTTTAGAGTAGTGTACTAATGTGGAAAATTTTTGGGGTTTACACAACCCAATTATAGGGACCTTCAAGATACTTGCAATCTTTTTGTGCTTGTATAGTTGCTTTGCCAAGAATGAAGTTTCTTTGCCAATATAAATCCAGGAAGTTCTAGTGTCCCTTTTCTTTTTGTTTTACTTTTTCTTTTCCCTTATCAGTACTTATTTGAGACATTCAAGACAATGTCTACTCAAGTTTGGGAGGAATAGAAAGAAATAAGAGTTATTATTAGAGTTCATGAGTTTAAATTGATCCCTAGCTTAAATATTTGCATTAATGAGCCTATAAATTTAGCATTTACTACTTAAGGAAAAACTTGATATTTCTCTAAAATTATTATATTACTTGGCATTATGGGGTAGAGCAACTTTGTAAGTTAAAAAAAAAAAAATTATTTTACCCTTACGTTTTATTTCATAATCTTTTATGCTCATTATGCTTTGCTAGAATTGAATAACAGCATATGAGTGAAGTGAAATTATTTGTTATTCAAACTTTAATTTTTTGGGTCGAAATTAGATCAAGGTCACTAAGTGAGAGGTTAATTGATTGTGTTTTTAAGTTTACTTCAAAGTATGTTCATTCCTTAGGAACTTTGAGAGCGTTATAAATCTTAATGAAAGACCAAATGAAATTTGCCACTTGGTGATTTTTCTTTCTAATTTCATCTGTTGGGAAAAAATTGAATTGGAAGTAATTAAAAGTTAAAAAAAAAAAGATTAAATGAAAATTTCAACAAATGAACCTAATAAGGTCATATTAAGGCTAAGGGGTGCCATATTCAAAGAACAACAGCTATTGACTTGAATTACATGCCAAAAACATTGGTTGAAAAATTGCTATAAGGTCATGAGAAAAGTCCAAGAAAACTAAACTTAATCGACTGAGTTGTAATTGAATTTGAGTTCCATATTCTAGCTGATTTAGTCTGCTGTAAGCTCAGTGTATTTGCTGTCAATTCCAAAAAAACTCATTTGATGCAAGCTTAGTGAACTTGTCATCAATTCCAAGAAAAAGGGCACATCCTTAGCACCATCAACGTCATCCAGGCCATCAAACGTCTGCTCAACACGAGCCTCAAGGTGGCCTGTCTACATGTGTACCTTGAAACTCTTGTTTCCATTTTTCTTGGATACCTGGTGCTGTGAGGGTTAAGAGCACCCCATTAAACAGAATTTGAATGCTCCACTTAGACTCTTTGGTTGCTCTAATATAGAATAGGAGGGCTCCTTTGTCTCGAGTTGCAGCTTTCTCTCTCTTCCTGAGATAAACAGTTGATAGACCAGCTATGAAATTCTGAATCATGGCGCTTAACATGGTTCTTTAACTCAATGGACGGCATGAGAATCCTATGAAATCATCTGCATTTTGTAGTACTAGCCACAACACTTACGATTCAAAATGAAACTTACATAATTGTGAATGAAAGACCAATTAGAAAATCTTGGTTAGTACGGAATCGACATCAACTATTAAAGGAATAAAGAAGAGATGCAGAACAGTGAACCAAGAATGTTTCAAGCTAAAGTTCTACATAAATATCAAAAGCTTCATCAATAAAAATTTGAAGCAACCTTTGGAGTATGCTGAATAATCAGATTTGAAGTACCAATGAGCAAGAATCAAATGCAGCACGTGATGAACGACAAAGGTTTAGAAAATCAGTTAAACCTATGGACCAACATCGAGGACACCAAGAAATCATAGAAATAAAACCTCGTTGTTCCCAAAGATGAAAAGAAATTCTTTTACTCCAGCTCAAGACATCATAATTCATGGGTATTATGATATTCTGTAGCATATCACAAAAATCATCCAAGAACATATGTAGTACCACAATTTCAAGAACACGACAATTCACAGGAAAAAAAAAAGAAGAAGATAAATAAAAAAAGTGAAGACCGAAGCATATCACAATTACAGCGACAATGATGCAAACTTAAAGATTTGGCTACATATTTTAGCCCCAAGGATGAATATTAGGCACTAGAACATGTGCCTGCAGTTATGAATTTGAATATATATGCTACCAGCCTAATGGAACAAAAGTGTAACGCTTTGAAGTTGCGACCAGATTGCGATTAGAAAACACTATGACTCAATACGAAACTAACGAATCTCTTCGTTTGTTTGATTTTACAAGAAAATGAGGGAAACATGAGTTGATACTAAAATTTCAAGAGCAAGTCCAATGAAAAACTTTACCTGGAAGATGACGTTGTAACGAATCTAGTAATACCCTCAAGCTATGCCTCCTTCGAATCCCATATGCTTTGCAAAGCTTCTTTTCACGGCCTAACAAAGATCATGTTGCAAGGGATAATAAAATATGTGAAGAAAATATGAAATAACTTTAAAGAAAAAAGTTTGAAGTAATGTGAATCTTATTGAAAGAGATATAACAACCTATACCTCTGTCATTTGCCAGCTCATGTTCTTCAAAAATAACATAGAGGTAAAAGATGTGTGAAATCCCAACCAGCTAGAATCTCAACATATCAATGAACAAAGCTCAATAATGGCTGACTCCGGCTGGTTAGAGCTTGAAGGTAACCAATCTACGAGTATACTCGCCATGAAATAAGCTATGAACACAAAGAAATGTAAAAGCTTTAGAGGTGGGATTTCTCCATTTCATTTTCAATGGTTGTTTTGTACAAAGAGGGAGAAAGAAGACCGATTGTTGATATATATGATGGAGCTATATAATAAAAGAAAAACAAAGAAGGAAATGCTAATGAATAGGACAAGAATTCCGGAAAGAGAGAAGAGGAATGGCGTGGAAGGAAGAAGTACGTTAGCGAAGGGGACTAATAAGACAAGGATTGGAGTGAGAGAATAAAAAAAAAGAAGTGCAAATGTGCTGCTACAAAGAACATGGCCTGAGAAATGCAAAAATGCATCCTGTGTATGCATTTAAAAGGAAAAATCGTGTCTCTGTTGGCATAGTAAAAACATTGCTTGTACCATGTTGTAGCTATCCCACAAAATGCATCCTGTGTATGCATTTAAAAGGAATGATGATACATCTCAAAAAGTATAATTTCTTCTTTTTATAAATATATAGTGAGGACAAGTTGGTACAGTAGCAGAATGTTTATGTAGCTATCCCACAAATTATAGATGGATTGGTATTGGGTAATTGGAAATCACAAGGTACTAGAAGCAAAATGTCTGTTGTGGTCAGCCATGAAATTGAAGTAGTCTTCCTAGTGGTCCAGGTTGAAACTCATTGCTTTAAGTGGATTGCTATGCAAAATTCAAGCAAATATCCAGCCATAATGCAACCCATTTTGAATTCTGGAGAAATAATGGATGAGTGTAGAGAGGCGGTTGATCCAGTGCAGCCCATTTTATATGTTACTTCAATCCTAGAAAAAAAAAATCCTATACCATTTCGTTATGGATTTTCAATTGCAAAAGGTGCTCGGACAGAAGCCTATGTTGATCCATATTCTAGTGCTTATATCGGGCAATAATTTTTCACCCTTCAGATTAATGCCAATGGAAAGTTCAACTTTTATAAGGAACAACCTTGCTAATGCGGAATTATATGGGCTTCATCATGTATCATGGGCCTCAAACAATAAGTTCAAGCATGGATTGATCTTTTCCATAAGACATTGTTTATTTTTAGAGTTCCAGAATATGATAAGGAAATATATGCGCCACATCCATCAACGAATGAGTTTGTACAAGCTGAATAGTAAGAGTGTGAAGGTCAAGCAATGCAAGTTGTGAATTCATGAGCTTAGTCACGCAAATTACGACACCATCTAGCATAAAAGGATAGCTGAATTAAAGACAGACACGAGGTGTCCATTAGCTTAGAAATATCCCATCAATATGAGGAGGTTATTCATAGGCATACTAGCAAGATAAAGTCAACTTATCAGCACGAATTATTCATACAAGTCAAATACAGAAGATGGATTAATGTGCATAGGAAGGGCCACTTCCCAAAGAAGACTGTCAATATATTGTCATCCTAGAGGCAATATAATTTTAGCTTAAGATGATGCATGTGAATAGATGATATCACAAGTATGTGCACCAAGACATTGGTCATTTTACAATGCCACACTAGACTTTCGCATCATGAATTATCAACAAATTAACATATCGAGCAGCAGTGTAGCTAGTTCTAGCACACGCGTGCTAGGCAAGACTTTAATCATTCGAAAAGGTTTAATTAATGCCTAAATCCCTCTAGTAGTTTTAACATTCGATTTACCTATTCTTCAAGAACACCACAAAAACATGACTTCTTGTATTTAGCCCTGTTTCTTACTGATCTTAAGTTTCACACTCATTTTGCTAGGGAAGCACAATGGGAACACAACACAACCTATCATGTCATGTTTCTCACTGATCTTAAGTCTTCAAATTCTCCAATAGAAACATGAATGAAGCACGGCTGAATATAATTGCTCGTGTTTCTCTCTGGTCTTTGGTTCTTCAAAAGTAATTCAAATCCGATAGGAGAATGGGGGAAACACGGTTGATTAATCCAATCTGAAGAATCCAACTATATTACAATTATATCCCCTTGTGTTCTTCATAAGTCTTTGACATTTCTGCACTTTTAACTCCAAATTTGATAAAACTTGATCAACTTCATTCCAAAGCTCTTTTATTATCATCTCCCTTCCAAAACAGAACATTGACCAAGTTAATACCAAATCTTAACAATAATATATATATTATATATAATTTTCTACAATTTAGCCTATTAAATATAGAATAAAAGACGTGTATCGGTAATTGTTAGAATCTTTAAAGGTGACCAATCAAATATTATACTAACACTCGTAGTATTAAACTAAATGCAGTAAACAAGGGGTTTCCATATGATTAATGTATTTTATGATCCACCAAGCATTATCATGCACATGCACAATCCCATATTCATATCACCTATATTAAAGCACATATATCTAAAAAACATGCAAATACGATAATCACAACAAAGTATTCACTCGGCCATGTCCACAAGCTAATCATGGTAATCATCTGGATGTATGTGTCTGAATCAAGGTCTCCTAAATGAAATATAATAATTATTATAAGTTCAAAACTACCTCTATGCTAAAGGTTTCACTACTTTCTACCCAAATCCATCATGCTTCTTGGTTTTGACTAGTTTTCTCTTTTTGCGATATCTTACTCATTTTAAGTCCAATTTTAAATTTATAGTTATATTCATACAGTTTTGGACACTATTTCTAATGGTGTAATTATTTTCACCAATGAAGTCATTAAGGCTTAAATTAAACCAAGTCAAATTTGCCCAAACTATGTAGTTCTATGTTTGAATTGTTTTTCTAGCTAGCTATTTTTGCTTTAAAAAACCTTATCATAGCCACATTATACTTAGTATCAACTAGCAATTAGTGGATTTTCTTAAATTGTGTTTGTTCATGATTGTAATATAGTTAGTTTATTCTCTCTACATTGTACAAATATTACTTATTACTATTTTTACTATACCTTACATGGTATATTCCATATTTTTTATATTCATCTTTCAATATGAAAAAGCAAGCGGGGATATTATTTTGAGAAAAATGACTCAATGTCCTAAGAGGGCTCAATGTGAATAAAAGGAATTCGTGGTGTTTTTCTTCTAAAACTTATTTCAAAAACATGGAAAGATAAACATATGAAATAGATGTTGATCAAGTATTCTTCATATACATGATTTCCACTACTGTATCAATAATTGTAAGTCATGTTTTTTAGGATTTCCTCTACATGATTTTCCCTAAAAGTTTGGTAAAAATGTGAACCAAATTTTTAAGGATATTTCTTTTGTTTCTCCATATGTGCACAATTCCACAAGGAAAGGATGAACATATTTCTCAATACTTTCTAGTTGATGCTTTAAATTCTTCTATGGATATCATCCTACTTTATGCTCCTTGATATACTCTCACTAACAAGATGCATATTTTGCATGATCATTAGCTTCGTGTCAAATTATTAAGAATCCATGTGTCTGGTTCCACAAGGAGAGGAGTAACATGTTTTCCATTACTTTCGAGTTGATGCTATATATTCTTCTATGGAAATCATCCTACATTATACTCTTCGACACAATCTCACTAACAAGCTACGTATTTTTCATGGTCATGTAATATCATGTAAAAGTGTTAAGAATCGAAATTCTTAATTGCACATCTTGCATTATCCTTAATTAGAAACTAAAGGGCATTGACTTGGATATTCAAATGGAGAGGTTGAGTCTTGATCTTGGTTCTTTAATCTCCTTTTACTTGGCCAAGAAATGGGGAAGAGGGAGGGTGGAAATAGCATGGAGCTTTGATGAACCTGTCACGACCTGCCACCTCAGCTCCACCACAGCGAGGGGGCGCCCCTAGGCCGTGGCCACTCTGGATAGGGATCGTGATGCTAGGTACACTGGCCATTCCAACGCACCCTCAGGCACAACCAGACACTAGAGGCACTGTGTAACGACTTTGGAAATCTACCCACTGAGGTATTATCGCTTTGGCCACACGCCACAAGATTTTATACTTTTGGTGCCAGTGCTTTCCAAGGGTTCACCCATCCGGGGATTGCTCTACCCAGAGCACGCTTAACTTTGGAGTTCTAACAAACTCCAAGTCATTGCACTGAAAAGGCGCTCTGTGATTAGAGTTCCACCATCTATATTTGAGAGGTGTTACACACTTCCCCACTTATAGAACTGACGTCCTCATCAGTTTCGTTACACAGGTCCAGAACCACTACTTTGATACCATTTATCACGACCTGCTACCCAGGCTCCACCGCAGCGAAGGGGGCACCCCTAGGCCCTCAGGCCACCCTGGCAGAGATCGTGATGCCAGGTACACTGGCCATCCCAGCTCACCCTCAGACACAACCAGGACACCAAAGGCACTATGTAACGACTTTGGAAATCTACTACAAAGGTATTGTCTGCTTTGGCCACATACAGCACGGTTTTGTCCTTTTAGTCCCAATGCTTCCTAAGGGGTCACTCATCCTAGGATTGCTTTACCCAGAGCACGCTTAACTTTGGGTTCCGACAAACTTCAAGCCGTTGCACCAAAAAGGCACCTCTGTGATTAAAGTTCCACCATCTATATTTGAGGGGTGTTACAGAATCAATAAAGAGAAAAGAAGAAGGAAAGGAAACGGATTAGAAGAGGAGTAAGAGAAACATTATTGTGGTTTTTTGGTGAAGTAAAAAAAGGCAGTGATTGGCTTGAAAATGAAGAAAGAAAGAGAGGAAAATGAGAGAAGAAATGAGAGAAAATGAGAAGAAAATGGGAGAGGAAAGAAGGAAACAAATGACATTGTGTATGCATAAAGGAGGGGGAGTGTACTTGGACGGTTTCGTGTTGGGAAATCTTGGGTAATTGAGTTTTGATTTCCTTCTTGTTTAGCACATAATATATTTGTCCATTGGTCATTAACATTAAGTAGTCGGGCAGCTATACTTCACAATGCCCATGCTTGGAAGCTGTTAACTATAAGGTTAAGGGTAATGATTCAATGTGTGAATGATGGTTTCATTCACTTGCTTGGCCAACCATATAATGGGGAGGGGGGTTGTTTAGTGATTTGATGTGTTTTTGGTTCATATGCAGCTAAGTAGATAGGTTTTAGTTCAATTTTAGTTACACTATATTGAAAGAGTTATATTTTAGTGTATAGTTGAATTTTGATGTAAATTTGGATCATACATCGTTTGAATTTATAGATATTAAAGTTCACTAGGTGATTTGTTGGAGTACATTATCGATTTCTTAAGTATCAAATGTATCTCTACCATTTTTAGTAGGTTTTGGTATTTATGAAGTTATTGAAATTCTTATCAACGTCTATAGGGTTAATGCCCTAAACTATTCATTTAGGGTTTATATTATGCTTATTAGAGCTACCTAAGCCTTCTTTAAAATTCCTAATTGAATCATTTAAGGTGGATATCTCTTAGAAAATTTCTAACCAACAACTTAATCCTACATCAGAAAATTTCAATGGTTTATATCCTTTATCCAATCTACACTTTCTTTCCCTTCTTTATTCTATAACTCTTCATTTTTTAAAATCTATTTATCATCAAGATTAACACTTAAGTGCTTCAAACAACATGGTTTCCTCTACTCTTCTAGCCAATCAACTTCATTAGCTAATTGACCATCAATTCTTTATTTAATTCCCTCTATATAACTAAAATTACAATTCAAGTAATTTTTTTTATATCAATGACCACTTAAATCAACAACCTAGACTAGTTAATGGTTGAATTAATGACTACCAAATTCAACAATTTTCCTCAATAGTAACTTCCATCAATTACTTAGATATTACTAATGTAATCATTAATTAAATAAAAAGGCAAAGTTGGCTTCTTACTTTTCTAAACCTAGCCAAAATCTTCATACAGTTATATTCCTTGATTCTTACATCTTCTCTACTTATCATGTTCTAATATCAACCGACATGGGTAGGATAATTATATAATCATCTTTTAATAGGGAACAATATTCTAAGATCAACCAACATTTCTTTAATTCATTATTTTCTTCTAACAATTGACATACATACAATCTTATGATCTTGACTAATACATTAATTTATATATGATCATCCTACTTTCTCTACATAATCATGAGTATCGTCTTCATCATTCACCAAATTCCTCAATTCAAATACAAATTAAATAATTGAAACCAATTCTAAAGGAATTTACACTTATGATTCACATTGATTACCAAAATCAATGAGGTCTAAATAATTATTACTTCTAAGAAAAGTTTGGTTTCTAATGTCTCCCATATAAAGAGGTTCTTATGAATTCCTTCAAGTCTCTATGGCATTTCTTAAGAATACTCTTCATCATATCAATTTTGGTTAAATATGTATCTACTCTATGAGCTAATATATGTCATTTGGTTTTAATTTTGTCCTTGCTAGCTCTTGGCCAAACAAGAGATTACTTAAGTTCTTTTTCCTTTGAGTTGTTTTACCTAATTATATTAAAGAAATTAATATCAAGCTTATGATCATATGGATTTTTATAGTCAAAGTTTCCAATTCTTTTATTTCACCCTAAGTTTGATACCCTTAAGAAATAATAGAGGCCATGACTTTTTCTTTTATACTTTGGAAAAGTAATTTTTGTTAAAATGTGGGAGTTAAGATCGGGGTTTGTTTGAATTATCTGATTTTCATATGTATCTTATTTGTATCTGATATGTATCTATATTTTACTTATATTAAATCTATATTTTGTTTGTTTAATCTATTTATGAGTAAAAATATCTATTTTTCATCTATATCTATTTCTTGATAAACAATCTATTTGAAAACGATAAAAAAGATGTTACAAAAATAGAATAATATGAACCAAACAAACCCACAATGGTCTTGTTATAACATAGTCTTGAGACTTCATAAGGAATGGCTACGATCCATGGATTTTAAGCATGAAGAAGATTATAAAGAAAGATCCTGTTGTTTTCTAAAGATACATGAAAATCTATTTACACAAAAGAAATAATACTAAGCTTTGAACTTACATTACTAGAAAAGACAAGTAAGAAGTAAAGATTACAATTAAAAACTAAACTAGACATATATCTTCATATGAGCTTGCCCGCAAGAACTTGAAGATGGAAATAGTTTTTGTGTTTTTTACAAAGTAAGTCCTAAACAAGTTTTTTTTTTTTTTTTTTTTGTCACCACCACATAGGTGCCTATATTCGCTTGTAGTTCATTTTAATTTTATAAAGCCTTAGTCAATTGGTGATTTGATTTGGGAAACCCATCAAATTTAAGTTGTTTATCCACTTAAGTTTTATTTTCTAAAAAAAATTAATTCTTAAGAGAGTCTTGGTTTTTTATTGCATGGCTTTGAAAATATCTAAAAGGATCCCAAGTTATAGAAATCCTCATTTTTTTTTTTTAGTAATTTAGAAAATAACTGTGATATATTTATATATATATAGCGCTAGTAAAAATATTTATTTATTATTACATATCCCATATGGGTAGAAAATTAAAAAATAAAGCATTTTATTCTTCTTACGGAAACTTTTCATTTTTCTAATTTTGATCGCTATAGGTTAATAGATATAGAGGAGTTATAAAGCTAAACAAGTCTACATACAAGCAAATGAAACTAGAATTCGTCAAATCATATCAATATTATTAATCAAACTTATAGCATATCAAACACGGTATGTAAGGCAGATTTGCAGAAACTAATCCTAATTCCTAAAAAGTTACGTGCATGGGTTTTTTTTTATATATTTATTCTATCTATACAATGTCATGCAATTATTCATCTTTCATAAATAATGGGCTAGGTAAATATCAAAATATCATCAAAAGTATATGCACATCAAAGATTGTTTTCTAAATCCAATTTAGTATGTGTAGAGGGTCATTTATGTAAGTGGGCTTTTGGCCCAATTTAATGCCACGAGTCAGTCTTCTCGGCTAGTTACAAGGCTTAGAAGACTGAATCCAATAACGGATGCCATAAAGAGATTTGGCTTGATAGCTCGGAACAAGGACCATCGCACCGATTCATTCCGCTCTTAACCTAATTCGGTTTTTCGTGCGTGAAAAATAGATTCTAAAAATATCTGCCTGAGTTAATTTGGGCTTTGTTTTAATAAAACAAGGCTTATGTGGATTAAAATAGGCTTCATCCTTTTATATTGAGAATGGGCTTCTTTTATATAATAACAACCATCAAGCCTATTTCAATCCAACCTACTACTATAAGAAAAAGAGGCTTTGTTATCAGTCGTCGGATCATTATAAAATGATCTAATGGTCATCAGCAATACTTGATCTTAACCGTTCGTTTCAGTACAATCCAATAGCTGGTATCAACCTTCACCATCTATAAATAGGGGGTTTCTCCTCTTTTGGGAAGGATTTGCATATTGCTAAGATTTAGAGCAACGGAGAAACTCTGCTAAAACATCTCCAAAAAAGATCAAGACACCTATTTTATGAAGAACGAATCAAGAACGATCGAGTCTATTTGATTTGATTTTCTATTACACTCGTGCATTCAAGAAAACCGGGCTTGCCTATTCCTCCTTCCACACCTCTCTCTACAACATATGTACTCGTGTCATCAGTTCAAGGCTTTTCTTGGGTCGATCAACACGCTTATTGTATGTGGTCGGCTAGCTGCAATAACCTACCATATAATATGTTATATACAAAGATTGAGCCTAGTAACCTACACACAACATTTTGTTGGAAGTTTCATTTTTATAATTTTGTCGATTTAGCAACTATGCAGATTAAGCTTAAACTAAATGTCATATCTGCATACCCAATTTTATGTGTCATTTATCTATCTACAAATGACGGGTAATATGATTTTTTTCCGATTAATATTACAAATATGATATATATATATATATATACAAAAACAATTTTCTTATCTTAATAATAACATATAGCATTTAAAATAACTGATTTATTTATTAACTTAATTGTCGGTACGTAAACAAAATAGATAAATAAAAAAATAATTATCATGCAGGAATAGACCTTCAAATTTATACCTAACCCTCAACTCCAATGTTTCCTTAAATTTGCCAATTCACAATTCAGCATTTTAAGGATTTTTTGTGATTTTTTACGTATGATGATCTTTCACAAAGGAGGTCGATAAAATATATTTATACATTACTTACAAAACCCACACTTGATTGACTTTAGGGATTGATCAAGTGGGGAAAAAGGTTTGGCTAGTCAGAAGCTTTGGTCTATAGAAGGAAAGTCATTGTTTATGCATGTAGAAGCTTTGGCCTATAGGAGGCTCTATTAAAACTTTGCTATGGCTCTCTTTAAACACAATTCTTAGGTCTAAAACCTTCGACCAATCAATTTGAAACTTTAACAAACATCAAATGATAATGGTTAGGACGATTTTCCTTCATATTTAACTTCTTACAGCAACTTCCAAAAAACATGAAACCAAAGAGACTGGATACTAAGAGAGGGATCAGCTTAAATCATGGGGCCCCTGTGCCTGTCTCATCTTTAAACAAGAGGAATCAAATTGTTTTCCAAAGTGATCAAATCGAAAAATTTTAAATAAAACAGATAATAGAAAACTTTTTCCAACCCAATCTCAATCTACTAGCTTATATGCTATTCAAGCAACTTAAAGACACCAGACATGCCAGAATCATAGCGAGCATGTTCGATAATCAAAATCAAGAAACGAAGAGAAAGCTGAACCCAACATATGATCAAAGGATAAGAGTGATAAACTGATAACATTAAAACTATTTTCCAGCCATATAAACAAGCATGTTCCTGCATCCATATTGGAAGAGAACATCAAAACCCAACATATACTTTACTATGTACACAGACTTGTTCATAGACCTTAAGAGGTGGGTGGAACAAATCCACCAGAAAGATAGCGAGAAGAAGCCACCTAAAAAAAAGGGAATGATTCGGTTCCTAGCCAATATTTGGCCCAAAAAAAGAGACTCCTAGCCATAAAAGGTCCAAGGAAAACACATAAACAGGGTGCAGCCTAAGCACTGAAACCTTAACAGAAAAACATGGAGCTGGAGACATTATCCTGCAACTTGGGCAGTTGAGGGACAGGAACAGCACCCCGAGCATTCGAGCCACCACTGTGGCTTGAAGAAGTTTCAGAAGTATCCTCAAATTTCATAAACTGGCCCATCTGGGTGCTGCTAAATGAGCATAGCAAATTGGTGCAACTGCAGAGGAGAGATAAAGCAAAATGTCAGATTAAAGGATAGTGTACAAAGGATCAGTTTCGTGAACTCAAAACAATCTAAAAGACGCTACAAACATTAGATTTATTACGGAACTTCCAAATGCCCAAATAAAGCTCATAACTGCCTGTTGCTGCTAACAAGAAAAAACTTACCAACTGAAATTGCAGTCGTGCTTCTTTGGTACCTGAAATTATGACATTCGTAAGTACGGGAAATAAAGTACTACCCAACTAATTATAGTCAGAACCTGGGGTCATTAGACTTACACATACGACAGGGAATGCACAAGTTCCTGGAGTTCATCAGCTGAAAATCCGATCTCATCCAGCAAGACATGATAGTGAGTCGGGCGTGTTGTCCCCTGCAAATTATAGAAGAAGATTTCACCAACCATTATAAAAACAAAATTATAGTCTTGCACCTGAACATGACAAAAGATCACGCTATGCTTTTGGTAGCAAGCCAAAAAAATAGAACATCTGGCCCAAGTCATCTCTCTAGGAAAGACGCAGCATACTACTACTAGTACTAGCTAACATAACCAAGTGTCTTGATCAAACCAAGGAGCATGACATTGAAAAACGATTTAATGAAATTATTTCCATGTTTTGTACTTCCATGAAAACTGACAATCTTGTATAGAAGGTAGGTTTGATTCCAAATGTAAGGACCTAGTACAGTTCTCAATATCCAAAAGGTGAAATTATCCATGAGATCAAGTAAAAATATATAATAATGCTGTTATGGCCTCATGCACTCAACTAGTATGCGACCACATCAATGCAAAACCAAGAAAGAAGAAATTTGACCAAAAACTCAGATCAACAATGGAAGCAAAGGTAATGATCCTTCTTGCTACTTACAATCATTCCAGCATGTGCACACAGATAGAAGTCATTGTTACGAGGATGGCAGATTTTATTATCAATGATGGTTCCTGCAGAACAAAAAAGACAGAAGAAATTGATTTAGCATGTGAAGACCAAAAGAAAATGTAGGGAACCAAAAAAAATGAAGAGAAATTTTACCAGGAGGAACATTGTCCGGAGACCCAGATTGGAAGAACTTGGTATGGTGATTCTTTTGAGCTATAATTATAGTAAATTTGGGGGACCATTTCTCATCCAAAAACTTGCAAGCCTAGCAGAATCCAAACTGGTAAGTCCAATGTTCTCAAAACGATATTACAAGTCCATTTTTGGAATGTGAAGCTAACCTCAATGATTTGGTCAAGTTCAATATTAAGAACTTGGTTAAACTGAGACTCACTCACACCATCCCTGAATATAACCAAGAAACATAAATGAAAAGGATCATAGGCATGTATTATTAGGAAAAGATACAAACTTAGGTTTACAGGCAGCAAGACTGACAGAAGTCAACTATCTCTAGTACAGGATGCTTAATATCAAACCAAAAATTACCTGAATATATGATATGATCAGGCTTTCTTTTTCCAGAGCTCACATAGAAATCAAGAAGAAGTTCCCTAAAAACAAGTGACATTATGGAACAGTCATTTTAAGAGTATGCAAAAACTGCCATAGAAACTGCAGCTAAGACACTCAGAAATTGTTGACATCATGTCATTTTCAAACATAGAAACTCATTGTCAGAAAAACTCTTTGTTAGAAACAGAACTCACCTCATAATGCCTTCATCCTCGGTGTCAGATACCTTTTTAAATAAAGAGTCAATCATTTCCACCTTGGGTGATTGAGTGCGCACAGATGCACGATAGCGAGAAATCAACGGCCACTGGCGGGAGCTGACAACCTACAGTACCAGATAGATATGGTAATTACTGTCCAAAGATACATCAAGAAACTGAAGATGGGCAGAACAGGGGAGAATTTACCGCAGCAATGGATGGTATATCAGTCTGCCCAGGTGAACCATGAGAAACATCCATGCCAAGAATTATTGTTGGGACCCTTGAAATCAATGGCATAGTAGGTGAACGTTCAACAGCCAGCATGGAATTCAAACCTCCAAGCTGTAAGGAACAAGGAAACGATCAGTTAAGCAGAAGTCAAAGACCATAAAAACACCAAATACCCTCTTGTCCTCACCAATCCATCTTCAAATGTCAAGTATAGAAGGTGGAATAGGTTCAAAAGAAAACTTTATATTTCATCTTGCAAAAAATTAGTATTTTTAAGCAAATCAAACTAAAGCCTGCAAAAGCAGTTATGAAAAGTTTGAAAAAAAGGGAAAAGAAGGGGGGGCCGCAGTGGAGGTGGAATGGATTGGGGTTGAAAAATAAGTTTGAGAAAAAAATGAAAATAAATAATGGAGTAAATATCCATCTTCTAACATATTTTTGCAACAAGGGCATCAGTAAATGAAGAGTCATACTTTTGCATTGATCTTCAGAAGAACATTGGTGAGATATTGATCATTAATCCTTTGTGGAGCAATGCATTGAGTCACGATTCCAAAATCAGAAAGATTTTTCTTCTTCCAAGGACCTGATAGAAAAAAGATAGCATTATTCTATGTAAACATAGCAAAAAAATTCTGCAATCACCAAAAACTTAATCATAAGTCTCCAACCGTAAAGATCAGAATTTTTCCTCTCAGGAAGTAAACAGAGAAGGAATTGTGGTGCGCCAGGAAGTTTGGACTGTACTTCCTCAAACATTTTCTCCACGCGAACAACTGGAGGGGCACGTCTGTACTGGGGGCTCTCTTCAAACACATCAAATGGTTGCTCTACGGACTACATAACAAGAAATAAACCATTATTTTTACCCCAAATTACAAAGTAGGAAGTGCCACAGATGTTTCCATTAGAAATGATAGTGTTAGAACCGAAAGAAAATTAGAAGACAAGAGAACTTACAATCCCTTTCATGTTCCCACATTTGATCAGGTCTCTAATTAGTCCACGTACATCACACCTGGCAGAGAAATTCACTACAGCCCATTTTTCTATCTTCGATGGCTCCACCAATTTCTGAAGAAACATTTAGGACATTGTGAGCAAAGTCAATCCAAGGGATGGTTGCCAACTAGGAGGTCTGAGCCCCCACTAACCTTATTATTGAAATTCCATCGACCATTGCGAGGGAAGAAGTCTTCTCCATTCCCAACTTTCAACTGAACAGGTAATAATCATACTTCAATTAGTTCAAAGAAAATCACTTAGAGCAGTCCAAGCTAAACATACAAAATTGATGAAATTAATTCCTATCACGATTAAAAGGAAAGTACCTTTGGTGCTGGTAGCACGCGTCCTTCAACTTGAGTAAACTGAGAGCTGATAGAAACTCCACAGGAACGTAGCATAGGTTCAGCATCATAATTGTTAGTTTTCAAAGCCTGTTGAGAAATCACACAAAATATCAAAATAAATGGCAAGTACAATAACAACTTATAGTGGAAATAAACATTCAAACAAGACAAGTACCTCTGATAAAACTCTCATCCTTTCTTGCGGCTTTTGTCTTGACTGCTCGACCAGGGAAGATCTTTGAAGATTGGTTAAAGCTTTTGTGTATCTTTGTAAAGATACAAGAGTGCAGAGCTGAAAAGGAAAGAGAGATTGGACATATAGAAAGAGTGACGTTCAGTTCCTGTAACATATGACAATAATACAAGTCATGGTAACCAAAATAATAATCAAAACAAACCTCAATGGGAATATAAGTGGGGCGTTTAGGCTTCCCAACATTGATGCAAGGCAAGTCTCCCGAATAGCGGAGGTCAATATGACGATGATTGACAAAATAGTCATAGACAGTCACTTCAATTGTCTCATCACTACCTTTCTGCTTCAATGAAAATCTGCAATATGATAACATTGCATTGCAGTAAAGAAAGGAAATGACACAAGGTTAACATGAGCAATCCTTCCCAAGCATCATTCATGTATGAAAAGCAAAGTACATAAAAAAGGTAAGATGCACAGAACTGAGACGTACAGTTGTTCTTTGCATGGCTTTTCACTCAAGCCAGTTATCTTGTACTCAGTATTGGTAGGGCTTGCCTTGATCCTCAGGTTCTTGAGCGTCCTTTTAGCCTGAGAGAAAAATGACAAACGTATTTTAACTGAATAAGGACTAGAATAATATCTTTCTAAACAGCGTGGTGTCGTCTCTCACTGTTACCTTAGCCCAATCAACAGCATAAGGGTCTTGGACATTCTGGTTTGCAATCAAAAATTCCACCACTGGACCAGGTTGTATTATCATTGTGGTCGATACATCTGGCAAAATGATAGTGAGCAAAACATTGGAGGAAACAACCAAACAGAAAAAAACTTCATAATTCACCAATATTCAGTGACAATCCTCCTTGGCTAGTTCTAAAACTCGAATGGAATCCCCTGCAACCGAGGACACCACCAGTGACATTGACAAAGTTCCGAGGGTTGTTATGAAAAAAAGATTGCCGTACAAGTAGGCAGCCCCTGCAACAAGACACATTTTGACCTTATGTTGGTGGCATAAAAGTGAATATATACAAACTAGCAGCTTCAAAGAATCTATGCTTACTGTTTTGCCGCATGCTGCCTCAATATGATGTCAAGCACGCGGAATGCTTCCTGAGAATTCTCAGACTCCTGGCCCCGAAGAGCATTAGCAATGGACTGCATGGGAATCTTCGAAGCAAAACTGATCTCCACATTGAAGGTCTTCGATCGATATGGACGACGCACTCGCTTGGCATCAGCCGCGTTTGGACTTCCACGTCCATCAGGACTAGCATTTCCATTGTTTCTGTACAAGAAAAGGAAGATTGTTACACTAGCAACATAAAGCGGACTAGCATTTCCATTGTTGCTGTGCAACCAAAACCAGCTTGTCTCTGTAGCTAGTTGTTACCTGCTTGAAGTGACGTCCTCAAGAACCACAGTGAAAGAGAGTTTGTTGCGCGGAAGTGGACCAACAGTGAATAAGCTCTTCTCGCCGTCATATGCAAACTCCTTGCCGTCTAGCTCGCTGCTGTATGTTTCTTTCACCTTGTCCATTACTTTTCTTCCACCACCCTTGCCATCAACAGGGCGGCCATCCTCATAAGAAATAGTGACCTGCCATGGTAAATAAATAATATCTGAGTCAAACCAGATTCCCGAGTTACTATCAGTTTAGGAAAATTAAGGACAGGACTGCAAATATGAGCTATGAAACATAGTACATACACAGTAGTGAAAGAATTGCCCGTCAACATTGGAAATGTTAACTTTGAAGTGATTTGTCAGCAATGGAATCTTTGTGCCTTTAGAACCAAGTCCTTTTCGAGGAATTGGAACTCTTGCAGCCTTCTTTTTGACAGGTTCAGGCGCACCGTCGACCCGCTCCGGCACGACATCTGGGGGTACAACGGGTGGAGGAGGAGGCAAATGTGCCCCATTTCCATTTGGATCAGCAGAATCCATAACCTATACTCTGAACATAAAATACAGCTCGGTAAATATAAAACAGGAGATTATATACATAGAAATAGCAGTAAAATCATCAAATGGCTCTGTGAAAGTAATTCAGCTCTAAGCAGCACGCATGCAAATCAAGGATTTTCACACCAGCAGAGCAATAAACATGCAGAAGAATCGATCTAGAGGACCAAATTCAAAAAGCAGATCCACGTTTTTGCTTCAGTTCCATGAATTTAGTAAATTAGAAACAGACATTACAATCCTCATGGATCAAGCAATTCAAGGGAACTTCAGAGATAATTACCAGAATATTCACTTATCAGCCAAAGATATACACCTAACCCAAAAGCAATTCACAGAAGAGACATATAAAATGCTATAAACGGCAAAGAAAATTGCTCACATGGTAGGAAAACAACAAAATACCCATACAACAGAGACAGAGTTAGCTCGAAAATACATTAAAAAAAAAAAAAAACCATCAAACAGAAAACAAAACAGTATGATATCTATAAAATAAAACTAAACAGATGGGTATGTTTTATGAGAAATGTTTTCGGGGCGGGATTCCACATTAGTCATCATCAAGTGCCAGATTACTGCAGAATTTTGTTCGGCTACAAATTTGAAAAATAAAAATATATAAATTAATTAATTAATTAACCCTAGAATCTGAGACTTAAAATGTAGGCAGAAAAATTAATTAAAAAATGTATATATAGTGTAATAAAAATTTAAAATAAAACAAAAGGAAGAGATTATCAACAGACCACGTCATTTTTTATCTAGGACAAAGAGGAATAAAGTAAATGTACTATATATCTACATGCATGTGCCTCATAAACAAAACATTTACAGGAGACGTCATGGACATGTGACCCAGAAATCCCAACTGAAAGACAAGTACTAAGAGATCACATAATGACATAAATAAAATGACAGTAAAAGAACAGCAAAATAGGCTTAAAACCCTTCACATGTTAGGGTCTCGTCACTTCCAACGCAAATGAAATCTGCATGTAAAGTTACAGTATAGTGAAAAATACTGGACAGTGTAGTCAAATAAAAACCCAAAAACCTGTTAAAGAAAAACAGAACACAGAGACTTTTGAGTTTTTTCTTTTTTTCTTTTTTCCCCTTCTTTGACAGAAGGTAAGAGTAAAAATTAAAAATGAAAATAAAATAAAACAAAATGAAATAAATCAGTTAGATTCTGGATATTCTTTCATATATATGTTTTTTGAAGAAAATGAAGAGATATCTGCAGATCAAAAGAAAACAGATGCTAAAACAACGACAGAAATTAGGGTTTTACTCGAACTTCAACCACATTAAAGATTATGGGAAAAGAAAAAAAACAACAGAAACCCATTAGCAGAAATCATAATGATTGAGTGAAAAACAGAGCCAAAAAAGGAAAAGAAAAAAGCTTCTGCAACCCATAAAGAAACAAGAACACTGTCCAGCGAAAGCAAATGGAGCATGTGTTAGAGGTGCTTCTTAGGGTTTTGGAGGTATCGAAAGCTACCTGAAAAATGGAACTGAGAGAGACAGGCTTGTGGGGAAGACGGAGGGAAATAGTGTGGGTGTGGTAAAAAATGGTCTCTACCCCCTCTGACTTGGTAATTGTAACTCTGAATGGACTAATGGTGGACAAAATGAGGTGTGATATCAGCTAAATACCCATAACGTCTTTTTCCCACTCCGTTAAAAACTAGGTTTTTCTTTTTTGTTAAATCCGAGGTTTACTGTCGTGTGATGAGTTTCACGGTCACCTTGGTGAGCTCTTTTTCTTCTAAGGAATGAATCTCTCGATTTACGTTGGACCAGAACGTTATCGTAATTCTCGTTTGAGGTTATACGGTCCCGTTGATGTAACTATTTGATTAATTATTTAATAATTAAAAATATTAATAATTTAATATTATTAAATATGATGTAAATTATTAGATTTTAATAAAACCAACCCTATTAAAATTAACGAAAGAAATAAGGAATTTTTCCCAGTTTTATTACGATTCTCGTGGGTCAAACCTGCCGTTTCATTCGGTGATGGTTGTTATTAATTATTATGATTATCCTTTTTATTCTCTCATGTATTAATTAAATATATTTATTAGCATCTTTTTTTTTGCCATTTAGTATCTTTTATGATTATAATGCTATATATATTTCATTCTATATTTTATATATATTAAAATAAAAAATAAATTTATTATTTATCTATTCAATTGATTCTATCCTTTTTATTCCAATTTAATTCCATTTAAAACCGCTTGCAAATGTAAGATGGTGCAAAAGCATGAAAAACTAGGTGGCCAAGTGTACATATATATGTATGGAATACACATCAAGATTTACAGAGGAGATCCATCATTAGACTTGATTTTTATTTGGGTTAATATCATAATATTACCTAAATTTTAATAAAATATGTGATTACATACTTAAACTTTAAAATTGATCAATTTAATATCTAAAAAACTTTTCGTACGACACTACCTCGATAATATTGGTTAGTATTCAAAAAATAATTTCAGGTATTAAATCGATCAATTGCAAAACTCAAATATTAGATGTTTTGTTAAAGTTCATATACTATTTGTAATATTAACCTAATAAAATATAAAACAGATATAGGTGAAAGTAAAATAAGTCAAAGCTTTTCCATTGTCAAACCTGTTTCATTTTTTTTTAATTAGTAAATTAATAAAAGCAAAATTAAATTATAAAAACTAGCAAACCATGCATTCGCATTTCGTGATATAAAAAAATTACAGTAAAATTTATGATAAGTAATCAGAATCCCAACATCAAATCCCATATTGAAAACCTCTAAGCATAGAGTAAAGGAACATGATCACATAAGAAGAGTTAAACTTAAAATATGCTAATATATGTTATGTATACTCAATTCAATAAAGGAATAAAAAGGGGGCAAATAATAATCATGAGAATATCTACAACATCTTCATTCAAAGTTCACGGAATATAAAATTGTCTAGAAGTTTGATTTAGATCTTCGATCTTAAAAACCACAGATACATTGTAAATTTGATGATGATCGTTACCGAGTCTATTTGGGATGATGTATTCTTTTTTTCTAGTTTTAGCATATCTGCCATTAAATATATAAACTTATTTTAAATCTAATGAGACATGAGAAGTGAAAATATTTTTACAAATTCCCTTACATTTCTTCCTTCACATCTAAATAAAAAAAATGAATTATCTTTGTTTACTTTTCATTTTTTTTCCACTTGCAATAGAAGTAGCCAAATGAATTGAAATTATTCCAACAAAGGGAATTTAAAGTTTTAAAAATGAACAAAAAAAGAAGAAGAGGAAAAGAAAACCTTAAACAGCATATCATCAATCACAAGCAAGTATAAGTAAAAAAAATCCTTAAAAGTGTTTCTCTCATATCATTTAATTAGGCCACATAATAAGAAAAAGCAAAAAAAAAAAAAAAAAAAGATATGGTCTTGTTCATTAAAAAAAAATTCCAACTTTATTTTATAAATGAACCATCACTTCAAGACGTTATAACACAACCCACACAAATTGATATCTTTTATAAAATCTGAAACTTTATTATATCTTAACATGAAATAAACCAACAAAGTCGACTACCTTACAATCTGAAAAACAAAACTCAAACAAAACCATATTATGAAAACCATGTTGCATGTGCAATAAATCATAAACAAATTGCAAGATGCTAGCTTGGTGTATGCATTTTATTCTATGTATTTTTTGAAGTATATTAGTAGCTGTCAAAACCTTATATCCTCTCTGTGTTCTATAATAAGGTGTGAAAATTATAATTCCTCCCATTTTACCCTTCTTTCACTAATATTTACTAAGTTGTTAAGAGCTATCAAACATAATGAATGTTTAGATAATAAAAATCTAAAGATATTTGGCAAAAGGCTGATCTATGGTAGCTAAAATAAATAAAGAAATCATTGTGTTTTTTTTTTTTCCTCTTCCCACGTTTGTAGTGAAAAAAAAAATTGTTAAAAATGAAAGGCAAGACATTTATAATGGTTGTATTTATTTATAATAGGAATTATATGATGACAAATATATGTTAAAACCGCATTTAGTTTCCCTTTGTATTCTTTTTTCAACATTGACCAATATATTCCCCTACATTCTTTATCGCATCATTCTATTATCAAGCATAAAAACAAACCATATTTCTTTCCATGTCAGATTATTTTCCCTATTTCACCTTGGGTCTGTTTGTTTTGGCTTTTTTTCGATAGATACAGACACTTTTTCAAACTTTTTTTTAACAAATTATTTATCAAGAAATAGATATAGATAAAAAAAAGTTGACAGTTCTCATCAAAAGATCAAATAGAATAAATATAGATAAAATTTAGATGCAAATCGGATATATTTACAAATATCATTTTAAAAAAGATACAGATACAGATGAAAAACAGACAATCCAAACAGACCCCTTATTTCTAATAATTTCTCTTTTGAAAGGAAAAAAAAAGTTTGGTTTTATCAAACTAATTAAAGTTTGTTGGATGCCATTTTTATTGATCCGGATTTAAAAATTCTAAATTTTATTAAACTTTATTTTTTAATACACAAGGCAGGTTCAATTATGTAGATGTCAGAATTCATGGTCATCACGTGTACACAATGTTAATTATATATTTTTATTTGACAATATATGCATTTTGTGACTTCAGATAATGCATCAGGTGCAGTTGTTATTTCCTATAGAGTACATCAGGTGCAATTGTTATTTCCTATAGAGTACCCTATTTGTTACCAATGTTGTCCGAGTTGCCCATAAAATTGGGTTGGTCCACTCATTCAGCCCATATTTGCATCTACTCGGATTGACCTAAGTAGGAAGATAGTTTAAATTGAGTGTCCTAGACCGATTAACTTGGCCCAAAAAAAATAAAAATCTACTAAAATTTTTAATATATATTCATACTATGTTATAAATTTACAAAATATAGTCATTATATTAAGCTATATATCTTGTGTGATTTAATAGCTAATTGATGGATTTGATCCAAATATAAATACAATTGAATGATGCCGTGTATATTCATCTTTTATAACTAATATGTTTTTTCTACTTTTACTTTTTATTGACATCGATTCAATTTCCTAGTTAAACTCGGTTTGACCCATTGACCTTCGACTCCTTAATATGTTTGGATCAAATCCCAGTCCGATTCTAACAACATTGTTCATGATAGCTTTGTCATACATTGTATGAAAGTCGAATGGCACATTCGTAGCTCAGAGCCTTCTAATGTTGTATATAGGGCATGATCACTTGCTAATGACTCGTGCTAAAACTTAACAAATGTAGAGATAGAAAAGGCTTATTTAAATAAATAAGTATTTTGTAAAGATAAATAATGGATAAGAGAATATAGAGTAGGGACGTTTGGCTTGAACAGTAGTAATAGTATCATTAGAAGTATGCTAATCAAAGTATAAATATTAAAGGTTTACTAGATCTTCTTAATCAAAACATATATGATAAGACCTTGGATAAATCATACACTCGACTCGTACCACCACACATCCGATGGCCTGAAAGCTAACTTAAGACATGTTGCGTCCGGGCATATCTCACAATTACTCTGCAAAATTAAAACATTTTAAGAGTCAACTACATTTAGCTAAGTAAATTTTCCCCTTATTACAGTTTCAAGCATGGTTACCAAGCAATTAAACTCAAGCACATGAGCAAACGTGTGCACTCAACCAACAAGACTATATGTGGTACAAATTTATGCCCTCGATGACTCGAGTTAAGGAATCCATTGCGAGGGTCCACTCAACCAATGCAAACCCATCAATTTAGGCAGGTTGCATTCTAGGATACAAGCTTATACTAAAATGGTTTTGTCATATATAATTAAAATACAATTCATATATATGTGTGTGAGCGCGCATGCACGCTGCACCTAAGCCTGAGATGCAACAAATAAATAAATAAATAAACAACTACGAGTGGGGTTACCAGCTTGACTCTATAAAGGAAGCCATCTTCCCTAAATGTGTTAGTTTTACCTCAATAGAGTAAAGTCATTGGCTTCTTCATACTCTCACCTATTCAGTCAACTTACATGACATTGGTTGTTCTCCAAATGCAATGCATGATTCATTTCTTAAGTTAACAAAGTGACTACCCAATTTCATAAACATGCATACCATGGCATCTTTTCTACAATACTTAAGCAACCACCATTATCACTTTTCATTACATGTCTTATTACTCAGACAATCACGAACAAGCACAAGTATAATACCTAGACCCTGTTTTCGCACCACCATCCACATGCGCACATTTATCATAAATATCGCACTATAGCTACAACGTAAAATAATGCTATAGTCATCGAAAAACTCACTCTAAAATTATATAATCATGAGTCTAAGTAATCCTTGGACAGTTTATCTCTTAGTCAAGGTCACTTGGAATAAATACAAATAGCAACAATAATATCATTTAGAATACATTAGCTACAGCCTCTATTTTACCTCTTTATTGTTATATTTTTCAAGTTTGGCATGTTTTCTTCATATTTGTGATACTTAGGCCATTTTGACTTCATTTTTAAAATGAACACTCAATTTTGTATGGTTTCAAATGTACTTTTCCTGGTTATATTATTTTTGTCAGAGGGGCTTATAAGGTTGAGAAGCGAAGGGGTCATATTTGAATTTTAGGTTTTTCCTTAATAATCTCAATTATTTTCATTTCTTAACTTATCAAATTCATCGCTAAGCTCATCTATACTTCTTACTTAATCACCAAACATGTTTGTTAATACATTTCAACCTAAATCTTGCCCAATCCCAATTTTCTCACACTAACTTGTACAAATAGCTCTAATACTCTAACTTTTACTCCAAATTGTATTATATTTCGTCATTTATCGACTTTATCACCTGTAGTTGATCATGATCAATTGAAATTTATTTTCTATCGTATTTGTGGGTCTCGACTACCACTTAAAATGAAAAATCATAATCATCTTACATCTTTATTTTATTCTAAATTATCATCTTAATAAATTTAATCACTAGTCTTATATCTTAGATACTCCTAAATTGACATTTGTATCAATTTCTATCATAGAAACTCAAATGAAATTACTCCTTCGTCAGGCCAAGAGTCTTGGTCATACTAGCACACATAGGGAATTGATTGGTTTTCTTTTGATCCTATAATTTTACAATTTAACTGCTTTAAAAGCTCCATTAATCATTGAGTCTCTTAATTCTATATATAACTAGCATCTTACATCACTTTTACCTTGTTTTTTTCAAATGAGCTCAATTCTTAGATGCATTGTCACCTATGGTGATAATTTAAGGAAATCATATGCTTTTGATCAATTCCTATATATAATTTAAGGAAATTATGGTATACTATTAATTTCTCAATCATGCAATGCATCATTTATCACTGGTTTCACACTTTTATTACTTAAATCTCGAGAATATCATGAAGAAAATGCAATGGATGAAGTGAATTTTTCTTATCTTAAGCTTCTAGGGTCTTGGCCATATGATGATCCTAGGGAAAATTATAGATTTTTTTTATCACAATTTTTCCTAATTTATCCAATTTACTATATATATATATAGCTTCTTTGGATTGTGAGATATTTATTAGTATCGGATCAGTATTGGTTCTGTTGGTCAATTTATGAGTAAAACTATTGGTTTTTCATTAGTATCATATCTGTATAGGTTCAGTATATATTCTGTTTAAAAACAACGATAAAATGACAATCTAAACAAGCTCATAAAGTTTCCTAACATATACTTGTTTTTTTATGCAATTCCTACATTATACCATAGTTCGATTTATCAAGAACTAATTCTTTTACTTATGATATATTAAGGCTAAGAGTACTCACTTAGACTTAGCTTTAATCCAAGCATGATTGGTACTTTCTTCTTCTTTTTTATTCCCTTGTTTAAGTGAGGAAAGAGAAGGAAAAAAAAAAGAGCTCAAAGAGAGAAGGAATGGCATTGGGATGAAAGGGAATAGGAGAATGAAAATGAATTTGTGAATATGTATATATTGAGTGTCGGCTAACATGAAGAAGAGGGGAAGAGAGAGAAAGAAGAGCTAGCAAGCTATGAACTACAATGCTTGCACCATGTTAGTGACTTGAAAATGCAAAGTACTGCAAAATCAAAGACAAGCAATCATTAATTTCTTGTGCTAAAAGTTTGCTTGTGGGAGTAGTAAACTAAGAAGAAAGCCAATGATATATGTCGGAAAAGGGAAAAATTAAGTTAGTTTTGAATTGATTTAGTTCCCATCAAATTAGGTTGGGTTGGTGTTCTTTATGGTGTGTTTGGGTTGAATTTTTGGCGTCGTTCTATAAATTTGGTGTTTATGGAATTTAATTTATTAATTTGATTTTGGTCGATGATTTAGAGTCTAGTTGAATTAATTTTACTTAGTACAGTTTCATTACTTAAGTAAAGTCTAAATGCGATTAATTTCATTTTACACAATTGAAGATTGAGTAGATTCATCATATAAGCTTTTTGTTATATGTTTAGATGATAGTATGGTTCATTACCTATTTTTTAGGTTCAAATTATTGTTAAAGTTATTAAGACATCACTTTGGGTATAAGGTACAAAGCCGATTCATTAAGTGTGGGGTTTGACTTATAGGGTTCTTAGGTCATTAGAATTATTTTCCTAAGGTTTAAGATGTTCAATTCTCTTTTGTTAGGATTTATAACTATTCTAGAGGGTTTTCTCAAGAGTCTTTAAAGTCTAAGGTTTCCCTATTAGGGCTTGGACTTCAATGGCTAAGTTTTTAGGTTATTAATTAAGGTTTGGCCGAAACCTACCTCATGTTTGAGTTATTCGTAGAGTCATTGGTTGAAATTTTTAAAGGTTTTCAATAATGAGATATTAAGAGGTTATAAAGGAGAATCAGACAATCGTACCAAATTTGTACAAAGGTATGACAATTGGAAAAGCTACAATGCTTTGAATTTTGTAATGTTTGATATTATTAAGTAATGTCAATTGCTATATGAGATCTCTTAACAGTAGCAAAGCATTTATAGATATTTTTTTTAACAAAAAAGGTGTTTATGGAGCTTAGCAATTGGTGATCACTAAAAAGGATCAACCACAAGGATGATAAGGCATTTTGAAGCCATTATTGGCCTTTTTATAAGAAATATGTTAAGCTCGATAACCCTACTAAGGACCTACTAAATGCATGAGCCCATCGAGAAAAGTTATAACTAGACAAACTAGCCTTGACACCAAGGTTTTGCACCATGACAACACAAGCACATGCCTCTTAATGGAATTAGTGGAGTTTAATCCTCCCTTCCTAAAAGTTATAGTAAAAAGTATTTGGGAAAAAAAAAAAGAGGGAAGGGGAAAGCTAGTCTTAATAAATTTGTTTCAAAACCATTGAGTCAATGCTCCTTTAAATCATCTCAAAAAACATTTGGATCATGCCACTAGATCTATATCATATATCTCATTTAAGTATTTGACCACATGCATTGTATTGTCATAGTTATCGTGTCCTTTTCTTATTAGTTTTTTTTTTTAAACATCTACATCGTTTATAATTTACATTAGAAAGTAATATGACTTCTAGTCTTACGATGATATGTATGAATAATTATAATATATTATATAAAAAAAAGTATAAGAAAAAACCCACAAATTGCTAGGATACGTTAGGCCCGGTACATTTCATAGGGTATAAATTACAACATCTGTGAGGTAATAACATAAGTTCAACTTTCGGGTACTAAATTTTTATAACAGTTGTCAAACACCATCTATTAAAGATAAACATTAGAGCAAATAAAATGGAATTTAAGTAATAGCAATTAGAAGGGTAATTTGGTTATATCAATATTCCAATTACGTAATATTAAGGTAGATGAGGTAATTTCAATTTACTAATTGATTTGGATGTTACATTAAGCTTATAAGGTATTTTAGCATTTTAATCGTTTAACTCGTTCAATTAATTTAAGACAAATAAAAGACTATACGTTTATGGGTTTCTTCTCTAAAAAAAGTGTTATCACTTTTAAGTCCTCAAGAAGCTCCAGTGTCCTTTTCTTTCTATCAAATCAATATTTCTTTAGAGATTTTAAGTATTCAAGAATAGTTTAGATGAAGAGATTAACTATTCTTGCAAGTTATTAGTCCTAAATTCAATTAAGCTTAGATTATGCATAAATCAATAAAGTATAAGTAGCAAAATTATTTTAAAATTTTTAGAGAATTTGAACAAAGTCAAGAGAAGCTTTAGTATTAGTGAAGAGGCTCGTGTATGGAAAGTAGACTTAGATAAATGTAGTGAAATTCTTTACACCTACTTAACAAGATTAAGTTATTGCTAGTGATTTTACAAAAAAACAAAGGCAATTTGTTAATCTAATCATATCATTGCATTGCCTACAAGGACTCTAGATTCATTAGCTATCGGTTTTGATTTGCAATATGAAAATTTTGATTAATAATTAAAGTTAGGTCTAGTGAGTAACATGTTATAGATGAATCACATTCATCGATGGCCAGTACAATGGAGTTTTCTACATGAGACTACTTGTATTTTTTGTTTTAGACGCGATAATCTTATCATCCCTATCAAATCTAATTGTGTTATGGAAAGGTATAGAACCCCTTCCACTCCAATACCTAACCCCCTTTCCTTACTTACCTTTTTTGGTGTTCAAAATTATGAGTTGTTCTATATTACTAGATTTTAGAATCATCTCGTGTACTAATTATCTTTAACGGACCCTAGTTACTGCATTTGGGTGAACATGTCATGCGATGTGGCATTATGCATGTTAATGTGATTCTTATGCGTTGTGTCTTGTAACCACTCCTTTGAGATTGGACATTTCAGGTGATAACCATTACTTCTATAACACTTATAAGAGCTTAGAAGAATCATCTCGTGTACTAATTATCTTTAACGAACCCTAGTTACTGCATTTGGGTGAACATGTCATGCGATGTGGCATTGTGCATGTTAATGTGATGTGTCTTGTAACCACTCCTTTGAGATTGGACATTTCAGGTGATAACCATTACTTCTATAACACTTATAAGAGCTTAGCTATGACTTATATGCGAAGGAATGGGTGTTGATAGTTGGTGTGTTGACCATGTTTGAAGACTTTGCTATATACACATGCTTAAATGAACCTAAGTTTTTTTTTTTTTTTTTTTAGGGCAATTAATTTAATTACTTAAGTGAGGTTGGATTAATAATAATTATATTGTTTTAAAATTTTACTTTTATAGAAGACTATATGTTACACATGCCATATGTATTTATACAATGGACATGCAATTTTCCTTTGTTAAGTCAAAGAGGTTGCTAGCTAGACTATTACCTTATCAATTTCTTCCATTGATGTAGAAATTGTCTCTCCATTACCATTATTGTCTTTGCTTTTTTATATATGCTCTAACAAAACCATCAACCTTGTTCATTGTGTTTTAACACCAACACCTCTTTGATTGAGTTGTTCTTCCTAATCATTGTCATGGGAAGTTGAGGGATTGATAGGGTTCGGATTCGACTTTATATGGCCATACTCATTGTTTATTAAACTAAGATAGCAACAATTTCTTCGACAATATTGTGTTTGTGCTTTTAGGAATCTAAATGATGTTGAAGCTTGCCTAATGGAAATCATTTGTTCCTCTCGCAGGTTTACAATAATATAACTTTCAGAAGTCACATCTGTGAAATGCAACTTCTTCATAAATGATGCAAAATTGCATATTCAAATATATTTATGTAATTAATTTTGTTTCATTTCTGTTTTGTTTTTTTTTTTTAAGGCAACAATAAGCATGTATTATGGCCAACATCAATAAATTTAATATTTATGCTGCTAACCGGAAGGAATCTATGCTGCTTTGACTTTTCTATTATATGGATCTTATAGGAGTTAAATTATTTATTGGGACGTTTAGATTGACTTTTCGTCACTTTAAAATTTAAATCAACATTTTCCAAACGTTGAAACCAGAGAAAGACTCCTACATGATTTATGAAGAACATGTTTTTCTAAATTAATTAACAATTTTGGAAAGTAAATGTTATTAATTAGCATGGTTAATTGAATCTTGAGCATTTTATTTATACTTAGGGTAGACACAAATTGGATAGGGTTAGTTTTTAACAAAAAAAAAAAAAAGCAACCGAACCATACATTTAAATTATAATTTTTTTCAAACCATTAAATAATGGTTTGGATTGATTTGGAATAAGGATTAAACTACATTTTATAATACATGATTAACATATATGTATAACATGTAATCTCATGTAAATAAGTATTAAATTTATTTAATAATAGCAATTGTTCAATCATGGAAGAGATAAATCAAGTCAATATTAATGCATGTCCATTAATAACTAATTTTATTCTTAAAATTGGCATATAACATATTTTTAGTAAGCCTCTTTATATAATCTATAAATTATGGATACAAAAGTTAAATAATCATACAATTTAAGTGTAAACTTAAAAATCTTCCAATATTACATCAGTTCATATCAATTTTTTTAGCTACAAATAAAATATTATTTTATTTTTTCAAAATTGATTGGTTTCATGAATTGATTCAGTTTATCTCGTTAAACAATTCGTAAAATGAAGCATTAATTTGGTATGGTTGTTTTCTTTTTTCCTCTTTTTTAATTAGCCTAAACATACTTACATAGAAAGGTGTATTATATTATAAGATTTCTTACTGATCTAAGTATTTAAATTAACATTAAAAGTTTAAATCAATGTAAGGATTACATTATAGGCCAACTATTTCACACTCCTGAATGAATTACCAATACTCGATGGTTAGTTAGTCATGTAGATACTGTGATATTATTTAATGGATGCCTAATATATATATATATTATATGTATATATATAATTTTGTTATAATAGAAAATAACCAATCATAAAAACTCCCATGCATTAGGGGCAAGCGATTGTATATTGGACACGGTATGAAACCTTGCACATCCGTATATTATTATTTATATTTTTATTTATTAATATTGTTTTATAATTTTTAATACAATGAACACATGGTACCCTTGTACCAATATACTTACCTCATAATCACGCCTTATCTCGCAAGAGTAGGTTATCGGGAATCTCTATCTATATCCTATCTTGTGATCCCCAATACTCAAATCTTACCCCATCAACTATGGTACGGTTATGTATCCTACACAATAGGATTACTACTCACTCCCATCATGCATCATCATTTCATTTGGGGCAAATCAACAAAGCTAAGTGTTTTGGGAATTTTACAAATAAGTGACTTGTGTTTTTGTTTTTGACAAAAACATGATCCATCATTTGTGGTTATCTGTTAATTTTAATCAAGGACAGTTATCAAAATCTCACTGAATAACAATAAATAATTTGAAAAGATAATATTTCAAAATAATTCATTTATATTATTGTGATAAAAAAAATAAATAGGAAAATATATAAATATTTTTTTTTACTTTTCTTAAATAATATGAATAAGTATATTGAATAACATTATCTTATCTAATTAATTAATTATTAACAAATGAAATGTTGACAAGTGCCCTTAACTAAAATTAATATATAAATACAAACCATTAGTCATATTTTTGTTAAAAATAAAAGTACAAGATACTTGTTTGTAAAAATTAAAAATCCAAAATCACAAACCATGTGTGGATCAATTTACCCTTTTATTTATTCGTAGGCACTACTAAATATGTAAATGGCTTATCACTTTCAATAATCCCTTTTATTTATTCGTACATGCTAGACCTGGCGCTAGACCGAACCAGTCCAAACCCATGCGAGTCATGGGTTCAATGAGGCTTAGCCTGGAATCGACCTAAGTCTTAAATAAGTTAGGCCAGTCTAGGCTGTCAATTGGTTCATGGCTAATTCATCGCCCGTTAAACCATCACTCAACCTCCCTCAAAGCCCCTTTAGCCCCCCACTTCTATTTTTTCCCAATTTGCTAAGTAACACATACATCCCTTTTGAATTTCCAATACATTTATCCACTTTTTTCTTTCATATCATTATCTTTTCATCCTTATGTCTCATCAAGTAGGTTTTTTTTTTTTGTTCCCATTCCAAAATAACTTGGCTTTTTTTATTATTACTCAATTGCCAACTCGAGGCAACCTAGCGGGTTAGCAGGTTGCATAAATGAATCTAGTAAGAGTTAACTACTAGCCATCTTTGCACATAAGCCATGACTTGTCTAGCCAGGATAAGTCATCGATACAATCTACCTCGTGTTGAGGTATAGTACACTACTAAGTATGTAAATAATGAAAAACGCACTAGAAAAATACTTTTGTGTGTGTGTGTGTGTGTGTGTGTGGCGGGGGGGTTGTAAATTTTAACAACAATAGATATGACACTAATAGAGTACAGAAAACAATATTAAAGAGATGGGGAAAGAAGATACAGGTCCATATTTGATGTGGAGTTCAACTCGCTCCCTATTCTCCATGATCCCATAATCACCTCCAATTAGAGGACTTCTCACACTTTATTTATCTCAATTACACATGCGCAAACAGAGCAATACATAGTTTAAAATACTCAAGAAATAAAATATTTCCTTCTCTCTCAAGATGCTCTCTCGTAGATAAAAAATATAAGATCAAAGCACTAAATGATTTTCTCTCTCTTTGCATGTTTTACAAATTTATGAACAAGAGTACAAAGACAATGCAAATAAAAGCTCTTAATCGCTTTTTCAGTTCTCTACTTCTTCGTAGTTCAATGTTTTTTTAATCTCCTAAGGAAAGAGTATTATAAATTTGAAAAGCTGAAATGTCCATTAGAGATAACGTCTTAAAATTGTTAAGACCTAAATGCGCACAATGGCCCTTTCATGTCACATTTTCTCGTATTTTAAAACTTTCACGCCTTAAATTTGAATTGTAGTTCCCTAAGCTTGTCACGCCTTGGATTTAACCCTCGACCAAGACTGTGCTTTTAAACTTGTTGAGCTTGAGACTTGAGTTTGTCACACCCTTATAGATTGACTTGTTGAGCCCTCGATCATACCCACGACTAAGGCTGTGCTTAAAAGATTTGTACATGCTTATTCCTGCACATTCTCCAAAGAATAACACATACACAAAATACACACACATTATAGCATGTTATTCATCCCAGTTGTTTGACTAATTAAATATAGTTTAGCATAATTGAGTAGTTAATTTTGCACCTAATTATTTCATCAGAATTCACATTGAATATATAAGTTCAACAATATCTCTCTGTTTGATGAGGACAATTATACACAATTAACCCCTTTTCAGTTGTGCATACTCTCCCTTAGATAGGCATATGAGTTTCAAAATTTTCTAAAACTTGATTTAAAAACTTGATGCTTAATTATGGGAAAATGCATATTACACTTAATGGTCAAACAAGCACAATATAAACTATAACATGCATTCAACAGAATTTTCTCCTCCTCTGGACATATTACAATACATTATTTATGTATGTTAATTATGCATTCAACATTTCTCTCCCCTTTAGACTCATAAAAAACAAGAAGGCAAACTCATAATATTTCAAATAAGAAGAGATGCACAAGCAATATACAAGATAAAAAAAATGCAAATTTGTGCAAGTTGTTGTCAATATCTCAAGAATGCGCAAATTTGTCTAAAATGATTTTCAACCAATTCCAAAAATTTAAACAAGTCTAAAGGCATTACCGAGCATGTTCAAACATTTTTTTTTATGATGCATTAGAAACATGAATAATCAGTCTTCAAAACAAGGTTTTAGCATAAACTTTGCTCGAGCATGCACAAAAGAAAATATCATAGATTTTAAGTTATCAGGATATCTCACGATCATCACAGAATATGTACAAACATCTAATAGCTTCTTTTATCCCAAAGTTAAGTTAAAGATCAACTTAGCTCCATGATATTTGTCACTCATCATTCTTGATCATTCCCATTTCTCCACACAAAGTACAAAAATGATCCTTAATCGAGAGTTTTGTAAAAATATCAACAATTTGATTTTTTAGCAACAAAGTCCAAGCTAATATCATGATTTAGAACATGATCCATGACGAAATGATGTCTAATTTTGATGTGCTTGGTCCATGAGTATTTGATCAGATTTTTTGTTAATTTTATAGCACTTGTGTTACTGTAGCAAATTTGAACATTTTTATGCTTTAATCCATAATCTAACAAAGTTTATTTCATCCATAAAACTTGTGCACAATAGCTATCGACAGCTACATACCCATCTTTAGCGATTGAAGGTGCAACACAATTTTGCTCTTTTGAGTGCCAAGATATCAGGGAGTTTCCAAGAAAGTGACATGTGCCGCTTATCCTTTTCTGATCAACTTTGCACCCAGCAAAGTCAGCATCAAAGTATCAAACTAGATTGAAAGAAGTAAACATTGGATGCCACAAGCCAATTTCAATAGTGCTTACAAGATACTTAAATATGTATTTTACTACACTCAAGTGTGATTCTTTTGGATAAGATTGAAATCGTGCGCATACACACACCGAGAACATGATATCAAGTCTTGAAGCTATTAGATATAACAAACTACCTATCATGCCTCTATAAAGCTTTTCACAAATATTTTTCTCATTTTCATCTTTGTCAAATTTTACATTTGTGCCCATAGGTGTAGGTCTTGTTTTATAATTATCTATTTTAAATCTTTTCAAGAGATCGTTGGTATATCTAGATTGATTTATGAAGGTTCCATTTTTAGATTGCTTTATTTTAAGACCTAAAAAATAATTAAGTTCTCACATCATGCTCATTTCAAATTCGTTCTTTATGCACTCAACAAATTCATTTATAAGACTCATATTAGTAGCTCCAAACACAATGTCATCCACATAGATTTGCACAATCAATGTGTCTGACTTGTGATTTTTGATCAAAAGAGTTGTGTTAATTTTTCATCTAAAAAAATCCTTTGTTTATTAGGAAGCGACCAAGTCTTTCATACTAAGCTCTAGGAGTTTGCTTGAGATCACAAAGAGTTTTGTTTAATTTGTAAACATGATTAGTGAATTCATTATTTTCAAAACTTTGTGGTCGCTCTACATAAACTTCTTGTTTTATAAATTATTTAAGAAAGCACTTTTAACATCAATTTAAAAAAGAGTAAAGCTTTTAAATGCAACAAATGCTAAAAGCATTCTAATAGCTTATGGTCTAGCAATTGGAGCAAATGTCTCATCAAAATCTATGTCCTCTTCTTAATTATATTATTTAGCTATTAATCGAGCTTTATTTTGAGCTTAATTTCTAGTTATTATTCTAGATTCATCAAGTTTGTTTTTTATAAACCCAATTGGTTCAAATAATTGGTCTACTATTAGGTCTAGAAACCAAGTTCCAAACTCCATTTCTTGTGAATTGATTTAATTATTCTTGTATAGCTTGTATCCAAAAATCATCTTTTAAGGCTTCTTCTATATTTTTAGGCTCAGTTTGGGTTAAGAAGACTAGATTACTCATATTTATTTAGGATGATCTAGTCTATACCCAATTAGAAGGTTCATTTATTATTAGATCATTTGGGTGTGATCTTGCATGTTTCTTTTCTTTAAAAATATCATTGTTAGCAAATTCATTCATAACATCCTTTTTTGATGTTCATCTCCATTATTTACTTCTTTATTATTATTTTAAAGAGAAAACTTATCTAAATCAGTACAAATATTATCCACATCATCACTTGAACATAAATAAGGCAAAGAATCATCGAAAGCAACATGAATAGATTCTCATACAACTAAGGTTCTTTTATTAAACGCTCCGTATGCTTTATCGGTTAAAGTGTAACCTAGAAAAATGCCTTTATCGCTTTTAGCATCAAACTTAGTTAGCCGTTATTTTCCATTGTTCAAGATGTAATATTTAGTGCCATTTGGATAAAAATATAAGATGTTAGGTCTTCTTCCTTTCCAAAGCTTATAAAGGGGTTTTCTTAAGAATTGGTCTTATGAAAACTCTATTTAATATATAACATACAGTGTTAGTAGCTTTAACCAAAGAGTATTTAGGTAAATTATTTTCATACAACATGGTTTTAGCCATTTCAATTAAAGTTCTATTATTCCTTTCAGCTGCACCATTTTGTTGTGGAGTTATAGGTGCTAAAAAAGTATATTCAATTCCGCTTTTTTCTTCAAAAATCATCCATTTCATAATTTTCAAACTATCCCCCATGATCACTTCGAATAGTCGTAATATTAAGACATTTTTCAATTTGGACTTTCTTGCAATATCTAAAAAAGACATAATTTGTTTCGAATTTAGATGCAAGGAAGAAAGTCTATGCATATCTATAGAAGTCATCAACAATAACCAAGGTATATTTTTTGCCTCCCAAACTTAAAGTTTAAGCATGTCCAAATAAGTCAATATGCAATAGTTCTAATGACCTGAAGTGAAAACAACATCCTTATACGTAAAAGAGGTCTTATGCAGCTTTCATTGTTGACATGGTTGACAAATCTTATCATTTTTAAAAATTTATTTTTGATAAACATTTTACAAGGTTATTTTTAACAAGTTTTGAAATTGCATCTATACTAGCATGTCCTAATTTTTTGTGCCATAGCCAACCATTATCACGTTGAGTGTAAAGTCAAGTTTCATTTGATGATTTGTAAATATTTTTTTATCTATACCCTTTAAAATAAGCCTGATTATTATCAATTCTTTTAATAGAATATTTATTGGCAAAAAATGTTACTCGAAAACCATTATCACACAACTGGCTAATACTAAGCAAGTTATGTTTTAAACCATAAACCAAAAACACAATCTTAATAATGAAATCCTTGTTTATTGGAATGTTACCTTCATCAAGAATAGTTGACTTTTGATTATCTCTGGATGTGACATTCTCTTGATCTTTTAAGTCTAAAGTTGTGAACTTGGATGCATCTCTAGTCTTGTGTCTAGAGCAGCCATTGTCAAAAGTACCATTTGTTGTTTCCACTTGAAGATTCTTGCAAAATAGGGGATTATTTATTGGGTACCAATTTGAGTTTGGGTCCTTTTTAGTTAGGTGTAACAAGGATTCTCTTCTAGGAACTCAAACTAGCTTGCTTTTATGATTCAAATGCTTAGTTATTCTTATTACACAATTGTGTACAATATGACCAATTTTGCCACAGTAGTTGCATGTCCTATGAATAGCTCTCACAAACCGAGTTTTATGGGTCTTCCAACTATTTTCTTCATTATAGTCAATTCTATATTTATTTGAATCACACCTTTGATTTCAAGAAGTGTGTTCAAATTCGTTTTTCTTTGGTGAACTTGACTATAGTTGCCTTTGAATCATCTAAGCTGGTTTTTAATAGAATATTTTATTTTTTAGTTCCTCTAACTCCCTTAAAATTTCGTCACTACTACTATTAGCTCATGCAAATTATCATCATTATTTAAGGTTTTTACTTAAATATCAAGCAAATCATTTTCAATTGTTAACTTCTCATTGATCTCACTTAATTCATTGTTTTTGCTTTTTAGCTTCTTACATTTATTATTTATCTCTTCATTTTCCAATTGTAAAATATAATTTTCTTCATGCAAATTTTCATTCTCTGTTTTAACCTCCTCACACTCACTTCTAAATCCATCAAGCTCTTCTCCTACTTTCTTCATTAAAGTTTTAAGGATGTTATCATTTTTCTCTACTTTTATCAATCTACTGCATACTTTTTCATATATATCATAAATTTCACCATAGGAAGGAGAAGATGGAGAACTTACTTCGTTATCTAATGCCATGAAGCACACGTTTTCATCCGAGTCACTTAAGTCATCATCACTCAAAGTGGCAATGAGAGCTTTTTTATGGATCTCTTTTATGCTTTTTTAAGCATTGAATAGCATTGTTGAATGTGCCCTGACTTGTGACATTTGTAGCAGGTTATCATATTCTTCTTTTCCTTTTTATATCTCGAAGAGCTACTATCCTTATTCTTTCTTTTTGTCTTTTGATGAGCTTCATAAACTTCTTGAACTTCTTGACCATTAAGGCAATTTCCTCTTCCTCCTCATCATCATCAGAGTCATGACTTGTAGATTTTAAGATAATAGCCTTCTTGCTTGATTTTTTTCCTTACTTCTTAATTAGTTCATGTGTTTTGAGTGCTCTAAGGAGTTCCTCTTTACTTGCAGCACTTAAACTCATGCTTCTTTCAATAGTAGTTCTCTTTACTTCCCAATCATTGGGTAGGGACTTGAGTAGCTTAGAGTTTATTTCCACATTGTGAAATTTATTCCAAGCTCACTCAAAGATTTATAATGCCGATGAATTTATTATGCATCTCATTTATATATTTTTATGGAAGCATTTTGAAAATTTTGAACTATCCACATATAAAACTTATTTGTGTATCTTTTACTTTGAAGTTCCTTCGTAAGTCTTTTCTAATTCATCCTATATATCTCTAGCAGACTTACATGTACATATTCTATTGAAATTACCTTCATTTAACCCATAATGTAATATATTCATAGCTATTTCATTTAGATCTAATATTCTCCAATCTTCTTCATTATAATATTTTTTCCCTTTTCCTTCAATAATTAAAGGCCCATTTTTCTATTACATTCCATGTGAATTTATTTTGAGCTTTTAGAAAGATTTCCATTATACACTTCTGATATGGGTAATTACCTCCGTTTAGAAGAGGTAGCCTATTAATAGCTTTATCTTATAAAAACCTAAGTGCATTTGATGTCATGATATATACTCTAAATGCGATTAAGCACAGAAAGTTAGAGACGAGGCTCTAATATCAATTGAAAAACACACTAGAAAATCCTCAAGAGGAGGAGTGAATTGAGTATTTGACATAAAATACTCAAACAATGAATTTTTGTGTAATAGATCAATTTAAACTTTAACAGTAGCTCATATGACAATAATAGAGTACAGAAAACAATATTAAGAGATGAGGAAAGAAAAAATAAGCCCACATTTAATGTGAAGTTCGATCCACTCTCTACTCTCCACAATCCCACAAGCACCTGCAATCAAAGGACTTCTCACTTTTTATGTATCTCAATTACACATGCTCAAACAAAGCAGTACACCAGGAAATAAAATACCTACTTCTCTCTCAATATGCTCTTTTATTGATGACAAATACAAGACCTGGGTGATAAATGATTTTCTTTCTTTACACATTTTGCAAATTTATGAACAAGAGTACAAAGACAATGAGAGAGTTTTCTGATTTGTTTGTTCACAAATAAAAGCTCTCAATCGCTTTTTCAGTTCTCAACTTCTTCACAGTTTAGCACTTTTTGAATTTCCCAAGGAAACAGTATTTATACTTTTCAAAAGCTTAAATGTCTATTAAAGATAATGTAATAAAATTGTTAAGCATTAAATGCGCATAATAGCTCTTTCGTGCCACATCAGCTCGTATTTTAAACCGTCGCACCTTAAACTTGTCGTATCACACCTTAAACTTGACCATCGATCAAGTCTGTGCTTATTTTGATTCGTCAAGTCTTGGATTTGAATTGTCATGCCCTAAGCTTGTCGCACCTTGGATTTAACCCTTGACTATGGCTGTGTTTCTTTGAACTTGTCGAGCTTGAGACTTGAACTTGTCGCGCCCTTATGAATGGACTCGTTGAGCCTTCAATCATACCCATGATCAAGATTGTGTTTGAACTTGTCGAGCTTGAGGCATAAGCTTGTCACACCCTTATTAGCGAATTATTGAGCCCACGATCATACCTGCAAACAAGGCTATGCTTAAAGGATTTGTACCTGCTTATTCTTGCACAATCTCCAGATAACAATACATACACAAAACACCTATATATTTTAGCATGTTGTTCATCCCAGTTGTCTGACTAGTTAAGTGTAGTTTAACACAATTGAGTAATTATTTTTGTAATTAATTGTCTCATCAAAATTCATATTGAATATACAAATTCATCAAATAACTCATCACTCTTAAGGTGCATTTGATTCGTCGGTTTGGCATTTGTTTATGTCTGTTTCAATCAAACTATTTGTTAACAAATAAATGCTATGAAAAATAGATATTTTTACTTATAAACAAATCTTACAGATCAGATATAGACACAGATCAAATATATATAAGATGCAGATAAAAAACAAATCATTGAAATAGATCAATTGATTTTCCTCACATATGACAAATTTGCCAAAGGGATGAGTATGGGTTATGAGAAAAAAAGGATAAAATCTTGCAATTATATGTTTTAAATTACAAAGTGATCCTTATATGCAATTGTGATAAGGGTTTTAAATAACTTTTCCTCCAATTTGTCGGCCTATATGTCACATTCTAATTTTGTGATTGTATGTTTGTTCAAACCGAGTCATCCAAGTTTTATAAACAAACAGAGATATGGTTGCATTAATTATTCTTCTGTGAATAAAAATCCTTTTTTTTTTTTTTTTTACTTTGGGCATGGTCATATCAAGACCAGTTATCTATGGGCACATTAACCATTCTACAAGACCCATACACCATGTAAGAATAGCCGGTCAATATCTATAGTGGATTTCGATATGATGTGTCTTAGGTTAACCACTAGGCCAACCTATTGAGTCTAAAACATCATTTTTTAATACTTAATCATTTTAAAATCTTTTAATTAAGATTCTCTAATTCAATTAAATTATTCACTTTCAAGGAAAAATTCTTTTCGAAGTAATTAGATTAATCACTTAATTAATTTGAATAACATGATGTTATAAATAGTTAATATAGATAGAGATTATTCTTCATAAGTTAACCATTTAATGGTTGAAAATTATGATTGGGTCCATAAACTCGGACATGATATGATTATAATTTATTATATCTTGAAAAAATAAAACATTAATATATTCTACAAATTTTATAAGGAAATTATCTTAAATTATATTAAAAGAAAAATAAACCTTACCGTGTGTACTAAATTTACGTCTTTACAAAAGGATAATTAACTTAATTACAAGGACGTTAATTCAAAGATAGCAAATATTTTAAATACTATGGAATCGTCCATACAGGATCATTCGCGCTTTCAGTTACTCGCTAACCGAAACGCATGCTCCAAACCGCAATATCAGAAATCCTGTCATTCCTCGATTACTGGGTCCATCGTGCGTTGCCACTATTTTACTCTGACCATCTTGTCCATATTGATGTGGCAAAAATACCGGATATACCCTCTTATTAGTCTTATTTTCACATTTGATAGATAATAGGTGAAACAATTTATTCTTTAATTATTCGTTAATAATAATTACCCATATACTGTTAAGTTGAAACAATTATTTATAAGCAGTAGTAAAATTGCGTGTCAAATTCAGAACATGCAACCATACATTTATTGTACTTGTAAAGAGCGATAAAAGTGCTATGTGTGGGCCTAAATTAGCTGAGCAAATCATGACATACTGCCTATTTAAATTATTAATTTTTTTATTTATATTAGATTTGTATTAGTAAATTATCGGTATTGATTCAATATCGATTCGCTTTGATCAGTGTATAAGTAAAACTATCTGTTTTTTATCTATATCACATTAGTATCGATTCGGTATTAGTTTGATTTAAAAACGAAAGTGAAATGAAACAAAACTAATTATCCAATAATAAAAAAACTTATCATACCGTCTTATACACATATAATTTATGTGAAAATTTTGTAAATCTCAATTTATGAATTCGAATTTTAAATAGATTTTGTTAATTTTTTTTGTTTAATTTATTTTAGTAAGTCAATAGCTCTATAATGAAGTGAAATCTCTCATAATTTATCATTTGAGAATATTCAAATTTGAATCTCTTTTTGCCATTGTAATTGGCCAAAAAAAGAAACTTTATTTTAGTAATTATTATTATATAAATATATGATAAACAGGTGTTTCCAGCAATAATAAGGTATTTAGTAGTAATTATCATCTGCAGAGAAAATATTAAATAAGGAGAACTAAATTATTATTACTTGGAATCCTGTTATTTGCTGGCGTAGTGACCACTGGTTTGGTAAAGCAAAACTTTCGTCTCATTTGCCGAAAGCGTGGAAGCCGTGACGTCTGTTATGTAACGGAAAATGAAATATGATTACGTTTAAAGGGTAGAATGGGTATTAAACTTCAAAAGGCTAAAGAGAATAGAAGTAGTGATTGCTTGGTCGTTATCTGTGACGTCTGGTGGGACAGTGCGTAAGTAATCAGAATAAAAGTACTATTAAACTGTTTTGAAAGGTCACTTTTTCTTTGCAGGATATTTTACTCATCCTTAAATTCGGTACGTAAATTTACGTTAAAACTTTTGGCAGATGAATTTTAGGGTATGTTTGTTTTGATCTTTTTTTTTTTAGATGCAGACTTTTTTTTTAACTTTTTGCTAATAAATTATTTATCAAAAAATAGATATAGATAAAAAAAAGTTAACAGTTTTCATCAAAAAATTAAATAGGACAAATATGGATAAAATTTAGGTGTAAATCGGATATATTTACACATATCATTTTAAAAAAGATACAGATATAGATAAAAAACAGACAATACAAACAGATTCTTAAAGCAGCAGATTCAATACTTAACAAAACCATTTTTCATCACTTTTATAAGAGTTTTTATGGTTAACGGTTCAATTATTAAGATCAATGTTGTGAGAACCGGACCGGGGTTTGACCCGAGCAGGCTAGGGGGTTAGGGGTCGAGGGGTCGGACCGAGTTCAACCGGGGGTTGAACCGGGATAACGAAAAAATAAAAATATAAGGGATAATTTATTATAAAAGATCAATATGTGTATAATCACTCAATTAAATCTATATTTGGATCAAATCCATCAATTAATTATTAAATGATTATATTTTATAAATTTATAATAAAGTATGAATAAATTTTAAATTTATAATTTTTTTTTATTTTTTTATTTTTAGTTTTTTGGATCCGGATCGACCGAGTCGACCGGTTCAACCGGCCGGGTCGACCGGTTTCGACCGCCCGGGTCGACCGGTTCAACTCGAGTCTCGTCGGTTCGTTGCAAAAACGAATTTTAGGCGAGACCTGGCCGGGCATTGGTACCGGTTCCGGTCGAACCGGGTTGAACCGGCCGGTCCGGGCCGGTTTTGACTACCATGATTAAGATATATATAATAATTAAAATATAAATTATTTTAGTAATATGATTACGATTAGATAGTTTAAGTAGTTAGATAGTGATAGAATCGGTCTTATCAAAATTGATAATAGTACTATAAAATTTTCTCAACTTTTATTTGCTTAGTTTTTTTTTTTTAATATAAAGAAAGCAAATTATTAGTGCTAGATAATCTATTAAGAAATGCAAATAAAATAAATAACATTTAAAAAATATTAAAAATAGTCACAAATATTTTGATTGAGCATCAAATTGATTATTTTAAAATCTAAACTGTAATGATCCGCTATCACACCTAAAATTAAAATAGGCGATAACGGTTTCCCAACTACATATAACCTGTAAGATTATATGTAAGATTGTCTAAAAGAATTGTTTATCTAATTCCACATAGATAATATAATTGAAACCATTATTTTTTTTTTTTCTAAACTTTAAACAAAATACACTACTTCATTATCATATTTTGCAAAAGAAGCAACTTAAGTCCTACATAGCTAAGTACATATATATATACACATATTACATCGAATGGCTTCTTATAAGCCTTAAAAAATTACACACACAAAATTCAACTAAAACCTTAAATACAATCACAAGACACATAACTATTTTATTGCAAAAAAAAAAAAAAAAATAGATTCCACCAGGTCTGAGGTCATCTCTAGTCCTCCATATCATCAAGAAAATCCTCGAAATCGGTTCTATACCCCCATACTCGTGTAAAACTCATCGGATTCATCACTTGAAATGGTTAAAATATGAGCCAAAGGCCCAGTACGCAAGTAACGAATACAAATGCAAAGTGATTTACGCATACTTAATCTCAATGTAAAATACAACAACCAGTAATTTATTACTCAATTTTTAGTTAGTTTTTCATCATGGAAGTGTTCAAACTCCGGGCATCAAGGATCTAGTATTACGTCCGCCTCCCTGAGTGGTCCTACTGTTCATATAGACTAGGCAGCCCCACCTTCCAGCGTAACCCGTGATACTAGGGGATCTTGAGTAACGCATCACGACGTCAGGGGGTTGATATGAGTAGCTCGGATACTCATATCTCCAAATAATTTTATCCAATAACGAGAAAGTATCCTACCCCAATTTGAGTAAGGTGCCACTCTTCGAACCAGATCCAACGGCAAACAAGGACAATAAACACTCATCAATTAATAAAATTTTCTTAATTTAGAGTAATTTGATTTGATGCCTACCTTAGCAAAGAAACAAGCAAGTTACTACGTACTTGAGATAGCTTGGGAACTAATGGGGTTGGCTGAGCGATGATCTATCACTGTTTAAGATAATATTAAATTTCCCACTTAGTTTAAGCACTAATTAACTAGTTGCAAATATAATTAATCAAAGAAATTCAAATAAATTAATACAAAGTCATAATAGAGCATTTAAATACCCTATTATATCATAGAACACTTAACAAATATTTAATTGATCATATACCAAGCTTTGGAAAATTTTGAAGAAAGTTTTTAAAAATGAAAAGTGCAGGGGATACGTCGGCCTTAAACGCCGGCGGCTTTGAACCGGTGCGCAATACATTAAAGTTCAACACTTGTCAATACTAGCAGTGTTCAAGGATAAGCCGACAGCCTTTAATATACGCCGGCGGCTTTGAGCCGATGTAGAATACAACTTCAAATTCTCAAAAATTTTCGAGAGTTACATGGGGTTGGTCTACGCCCGTGATACCCCCAACAAGGCAGCATATCCGTGTACGCCGCTTTGGATCCTATGCTTGCAGCCTTCAGCTCGGCGTTAAAAATTATGATTATGTTCTCGTTCCACCGCCTCTAAGCAGACGGCTTTGGAACCCCAGTGGCCAGCATACGATTTGAAAAAAATACACCGGCAAGCTTTTCTAGCAAAAGCTGGCAGCGTTTCAAGCGGCTTTAAAAAAATCGATTATGTTCACTTCCAACACCGCCTCTACGCTGGCGGCGTTGAAGTGCCAAATGCCAGCGTACGCTCAAAATTAAACCTATACAAAAATGTTTTGTCTCCCCTGTTTTATTACAAAAACTTATTCACTTTAAAATTCTCCAAACTTAATCTAAGCTTTCCAAAGTTTTTATATGTTTTAAACACTATCTAAACAATATAAATTCTACTTGTAATCAAAACACCAATCACACTTTAATTCCACACTTCAACTACTCAATCCTGAAATCTTCCCAATACACTCATCCTCATATGTCAACATTCATATAAGACATACACTACAACTCCTCTAGCCATGTAATCCTATTTAAACTACCATCAATGATAAAATCATTCTAACACCAATTTGTATATAAACTTCATTCTAACTAAGCTTTACAACAAATACAAGAAAGAACTTAAAATAAAGAGATTAGGCTTGCATTTAACTTACATGATTAAGCCTTGGCTTGCAGTGATGTTTGAATAAAAGCTTATAATTAATTTTTTAGGGCTTAGGGTTTTGAGATGGAAGGAAGGAAGGAAGAAAGAAAGAAAAGAAAAATTCGTATGAAGTGATTAGGGCTGCCAAAAGGGTCCATAATTAGTCCAAAATGAAGTCAATACCAATCCAAAGTTTGACTTTAGGGGTATATTTGACCTAAGGTTAATTTGGTTAAACTTGAAATGCATTTGGGTTTGATTTGAGCTTAAAAGTAGACTTTAACTTTGTAATAATTTTGCCATCACTTTTAAACAATTCAAGTCATTTTATTAAATTATAACATAACATACATATTAATTACAAAAGACATACTTATTCATTACACTATACACATTATTAATATAATTAATAATATAATTTCATTATACTATACACATACAAAGTAACACATATTTAAACATATACTAAATATTACATGCATATATGTATATATTATTTATCTCATTTTAATAACACATTAGAATATAAATTAGGAAATTCATAGCTATTTCAAACAACAAATTAAATTTTTACATAAAGTTTAGATACCAATTTTGCCACATTTATTTAATTATATATATTTACTACATCGAGTACTAAGTAATTCTGGTGTAAAATGGTTTTATATCTCTAAATTTACCATTATTCAATTTTTATTAGTTTAATTTTTCACGTAACACTGTAGGCAATTAATGATTACAACTATAAGGAACAAAAATAATGTTTAAATACCATAGATAATATTTTAAACATTTAGGCAATAAAAAAGTATTAATTTTTAAATAAAAAATTGAAAAATAAATATTTAATATATCCATTGTATATAGTCTTAGATATTACTACGGTGTTTATTTTTTTTTTCCCTATAATCTTTTCATTTTATACCTCAATATCTTAATGGAAATTGCGAAAAGATGAATTTCAAGATCCATTCGGAATCTGGAAAATAAGCCACATCCATAATGCGAGTATATATTAAAAAAGAAAAACAAATTCAGGACTAAAATACCGATATGGCTCCCGCGAGATTATTTTATTAGATGGCTTCCCGCGCTCGCATCGTTGGGCGCTGAATAAATAAAAGAAAAATAAAAAACACTAAAATCACTTGAAGCATGAGCTCATCGTCTTTATTCATAACACCCGTAACGTCGAAACCAAATTAATATTTACGTTTTGTTTGAATCAATTGTTTGTTAAAAAAATTTATTTCAGCTGATGAAGAAACACTACTAGAAAGCGGTATCTGTTAATTTTATTAAATCATGTCCAGACCAAAAAAACGTTAAAAAAATTGGATTAATGTCATCAAAGTACCTAAGCTTTCTGCATTTAACTATTTATATTTTTATTTAATCAATTCATTACCTATTTATAGCTTTTTTATTATGGTATCGTAACTCCATTAACTTGTTTAACCTTGTTATCATGGTGGACCAATATCAATGGCAAATTAGACATAAAAAATTACATACTTAGGGCTTACTTGGATAATGAAGGACTCTAAAAAAGTACAAATTGAAATAACAAAAAAATCAATTAACCTCAGTGATTCTCCTTGCCGCTCTATGGCAATAGGATATGTTTGGTTAGCTTTTTCACGTAAATATAAGTATTTTTTAATATTTTTAATAAATTATTTATCGAAAAATAGATACGGATAAAAAGTTGATAGTTCTAATGCAAATAAGATATATTTACATATATCATTTCGATATATATACAGATATAAATAAAAAATACACCATTCAAACATCTCCTTAAAAAATATATTTTTTTCTTAAAAAAAGGAAAAAAAATTAAAAACCATTCTTTGCTTACGAGTGTAATCCTCTATTGGACCCCAAGTACAGTATTTCGCGGCAATCGTCCAAGGAAAAGAATAAGATGCTCGTGCTGTTTAAAAAGTAAAAGTATGGTCTTGCAAGAATTGTCTAAACTTTAAAGTGGAGCTGTTGGTATGTTTTGAACACACACACACGTATGGTGCCACTCTCAGCAAAAAGATCACCAGCTTTCTCCTTGTAAGTGTTTATTATACCAAGCCTCTCCTTGTAGTACATTTACCCTAATCTAGACCTTCCTCTTAAAACCCGAACATGAAAAAGTCAACAACTTTAAAGATTTTAATCACCAAAATTTATACAACTAAAAAATAATAATTATTAAGTAAATAATGTGAAATTTTGAAGAAATTTTAAGAATAATTACAAAAAGCACTCCCAATTTTTTACGATCTAAAGATGTTAAAATATGAACAGTTTAATTATCATTTAAAGATTTGAATTATTATACTCCAAGATAAAATTATTCCATAGCTTATTGATAAAAATTTACAAACATAAAAAGAATAAAATTCAAAATATATACTTAAATAAATGAAAATGAGATTTTACTAGATGATAGTAGTAATCAAGGTTGTAAAATAAAACATTTTGGATAATTAAAGAAACAAATGATGAGTAAATAAATAATTATAAAAGAATGGTACTAAATCTAAATAACTTAAATTTTAAGATATCTTTTAAAAACAAAAATTACAAGAAACACCAAATCAATATAACAAGAGAAAATAAAACAATGTAAACATATAATGCATGTAATAAACAAACCGGAAATATGAAAATAATATCGAGTTTCAATTTGCCTTAAATAATGGCAAACAACAAGAAATATCAAACAGACCTGATAATAAATACAAATATATAATATACGAACTCAATAAATAATAGATTGCCAAATAATTTTAATTATAATGGAAGTGAATCATAATATCAAAAGTTAATTCAAATTAATTAGAATAATACAATGAAAGTGTAAGTGAAAGAATAAATCTTAAAATAATCGAAATCTTTTAATTTATAAAATTAAAGTTAATATGTATTGTCAACTATTGATAAATAATTAATTTTAAGCTTTGTTTATAATGTAATTTAAAATTAAGCTTAGATAGTTTAATTAAAATAAGTAAATTGAACTATAGGTTATAAATTGATAGATTAACTTAATCAAATTAGTAAATAGACTTAATTGAAATTGAGGTGAAATATCTCAAACCTTCATCTAAGTTAGGAATTAAGTTTAAATAGATTAATTGAATAAAATGAATTACAGGAAATAATTAGACAAGTTGGTATAATTTGTTAGTAATTAATTCTAAACCCCTAAACATGTTATTCAAATTTTTAGAGGATTCCTAAACCCTTAGTCTATAACTTAAATTCCAATTCCTAAATCTCTGTAAAATTAGAGTTCATTTGCTTGTATAAAAATATCAGATCTTAAACTCAAACTCAAATTAAAAATCATTTTATCTAAAATAAATTCGTAAATTAAGTTTTTATTTTAAGTTGTTAATTTCTAACCTATTATTTCGGAAATCATCTTTTAAATACTTCTAGAACTATAGATATTGATGTGATAGTTTTAAATCTAATACCCTATTTTAAAAATATCTTTATATTTATCATTTCATTTTTATATTTCCTTTTTCTTCCCAGCCTTTTATCTCTCTCTCTCTCTCTCTATCTCTCTCTCTCTCTCTTTCTTTTCTTCTTCTTCTCATTTCCTTTTTCTTTGTCTCTCAAATTCTTCTCTTTAAAACTCAATTTCAAGAAGAAATAAAAGATAATCAAGTTATAAATGAGGATAGGAGGAGGAAATCAAGGATAAAAGTAGCTACAACAAGTTAAAAAGAAGAAGAAGAAATTCAAATTGCGTTGGACAGCTTAAAAAGAGATCTATAACTTTCATAATTTAAGTTTTTGCAAATTCCAAAAGTATAAATACTTAAATTTTACTTCTTTCTAGCTGACACGTTTTTCAAAAAAAGTTAAAAACTCATGTTTACCTGTTAAATGTATATTTGCTTATGAAAGGAATCTTGTTGAGCTAAAATAAAGTAGATAACTGATGGTTAGTGTGTTAGATTAGTTAATTGATATAATTAAGCATGAATTAAGTGGATTTATAGATTTGATAGATAATTGGATTAAATATAGAAGTTAGTTATAAAATGAATTTAGTTAACAAACCTAGGTTCAACTTGACTAAATAGACTTGAATAAACTAAAATGAATTAGATTGATTAACTTTAATGAACTTGGCTAAGTTTAAGTTAACATGGGCTTAAGTAACATGAATCTTAGATATAAAACGAACTTAGTTAATTAATTTAAGTCCAACTTGACTGGATGAATTTCACTAAGATAAAATGAATTAAATTGTTTAAGTTTAATCAATTTGACATGGTAATTGGATTAAATGATTAACTATAAACAAATTGGTTAGGATTTAAGTTAAAATGAGTTTAATAACTTATAATCGGATTCGATTAATATGTTAGGATAGACCTTAGTCTAATATGGGGAATATGTTGTTTCAAATGTATGTTTACTTGAAAAATGAATGTTCTTATATATGAATTATTTGTTAATGCTTTTGTAATAAATGACTATAATCAAAGTGAAAAGAGATATTTTGACAGACAGAGGAAAACTATCCGTATTTCGACAGCGCAATATTTACACCCATGGCGAGGTTCCTATTTAGTGTCTGATCAAGTAGGGTGCTAATAAAAGTTTGAGATAATGGTTAACTTGTTTAATTTCTTATATAGTTTAAGTTCTTATATGAGATTGATTTCTTAAACATATGTTTACCCCTAAATCAACCATCTAATCTATTTTGAGATAGCTTCTATCCTACCTTCTACCTTTGTTTGGATTTCATATAAAAGATACGCAATAACTTGGTTTTTTGCTTACCTAGGATAGGCATAACTTAACTTAACTATAAGTCAAGATAACTTAAGCTTTGTTTGAAGTAGTTGTGTTTTATGCCATCGAATCCAATTCTGGGAGCGACACCCTATTATGAGATTAACATGGTAGTTTAAGCGCTTAAGCCACCCTTATCATTGAGATATGACTTTCATAAGTGGTATGGCGGGTAGTCGATGGGGTTATTAGTATTGATATAACGTTTGCTTCTTCTTAAGATGAAATAATATGATTTATTTCAATGTTCATGGGAACTTGAGCTGGGTGATATTATTGATTAAGTTAAGTGAAGATGAGAAACGACTGAGAACCTTAGATGAGACTATTTCTCTTTTACAGATATATCATCTAGGAGATATAAGTATTTGGACTGCTTATATCAAATCCCTGAGCGTCGAGATCGTTACTGAAGACCCCCAAACTCCTTGTTGTTCCGGAGTTTGAACACTCATATGTTGTTTGACTAATGAAAGATTATATAATAACTTGTTGATGTTGTATTACATTTAGCTAGGCTCGTGTGCCATTCTGTGTGTGATTGTATTACTGTGTACTGAGCTTCAGCTCATCGTTGTTGTTATTGTTCTTTTTCCATGTCTTGATTTGATGATGGAGATGATTATTGTTATTGTTGTTGATGATGACAATGTTGGTGATGATGAGGAGGAGGTTGATGATTTGATGATTATGAAGATGATGATGTTGTTGATGATGATTGATGTGATGATGCTTGGCTCGGGTTTAAGGCGATGTTTGAGGAGTGATATGATAAGGCCGTGGATATCATTTATATTTGTTTTTATTTATGTTTTAAGAGCTGGATTTACATTTTGAAATCTGTAATATTCTTTAAGGGGCTTATGGAGCCTAAATGTTTTGAAATTGTAGATCTACCTTCAAGGGTAGATCGTAAAATGTTTTTATAAAGTTTTGTTTCTTTGAAAATTTATCTAGTCTAATGAGAGTAGAGGTCTTTAAAATGTGTTTAATAAAATTTAGTACACCGCTACTAAATCTAGTTATTTAAAAATCTAATTAAACTATTTCATAACCTAAAATTGAGTATCAATATTCAACATAAACAAAATCTTTTAAAAGAAGCCTGAGCGTGTAATACTTTAGAGTATTATACGTGGTAGTATCACCTTAATTGATTTAATGTTTGATTAAATTTTTAGGGCGTTACATGAGGTCTCAAATACTCTTTTCCATTCGCTTATCTATTTCAATTATCTACTTGATCAAACAAATTTCTTAAATCTTTTTTAATTATTAAATTTGAACTCTATCCCTTTGAAATTATCTATTTACTTTGATTATCCTTCCAACAAATCAAATTTCACTATCATCTCAACTAATTTTAATTTGAACCCCTTTTCTTTTAATCTATAAATGACCCAAAAAATTTCTTAAGTTTAAATACTTAAATTTATAAAATAATTAATATAGCCCCTTTATTCTTGATTCTATATATTCAATTCCCATGAATTTTGAGTTCATATACTTATTTAAAAATATCAGTTTCTAAGCTTGAACTTAATCTAGATATCAAGTTTTCACAAAATTAAATTGTAAATTAGATTTTCAATTCGAGTTATCAATTTTATATCTATATATTCTAAAATTTCCTGTAAATTGTTATTAATATTTAAAATAATGATATGAAAAGTTTAGAACAAAATCCTAGCAATTAATACTCTTAAAAAATCTCTTTATATTTAATCTTTTCTCCTTTTTCCTTTTGTAATATGCCTCACTTCTTTTTCTTTCTTGTTCTTTATGTTTTCTTTCCTTATTTTTCTTCTTCTTCCTCTTTTCTTCTTTCTCCTCAAATTTCACCTCCAAATCTCAATCTTAAGGAGATCATAAGAAAGATTGAAGTTAGGATAGAAGACAGAAGGTGGAAAACATGCTAAGAGAAGCTACAACAATCATTTAGTAATAGTAGTAGTAGTAGTAGTAGTAGTGAAGAGCAAGATAATTAAATTTATCAAACATGTAAGTATGTTTGTTTTTCTTGTTTTGATTGTTATAAATGCATGTAAATGATGAGTCAGTGTTCATAAGTAAAATTTAAGATGAAACTTGTAAACATAGGGTATGTAAGCTTACGCCTTAAGACCTAAGTATACAATGTTTATGAAGTGATTAGATAATTGATGAGATGATTTGGGTAAATAAGATGTAATGATAGGTATAGAGATGTTGTGGATCATGGTGCTGAGCTTGTAAGGTGTTATGGTGTTGTGGCTAGAGTTTTATGATTAAAAAATGTAGAAAAACGGCTTAAATGAGTAAAGAAAAACAGTTGACATGATCTGAGCTGATATGCCCCTACCCATGGGGCATGGTAGGGACCATGGTAGCCCCTGCATCCACATCTGAGTGGATACGCCCCTTGATACGGGGCATGGCAAGGGGTATGGTAGCCTGTGCTCTCCTATTAAGTTCGTACACTCTTTGATATGGGGTGTGGTAAGTGCTACCACCCTTGATACAACCCGTATGGGCCTAGATACCTTTTGTTCTTCTTCATTTTTTTTTCAAGATAACTTGATTTTATCATAACTTCCTCATCTAAACTCATATTGATGTGATTCAAATTACATTGAAAAGCTTAAAAGGAGCGCTATAACCTTTAAGTTTTGAGAAATTCTAAAAACATCAAGGCTTAAGATGTATTTGTTTCAAATGACAACATATGGGCAAACAATAGCAAAACAAAATAAGTCCAAACATAATCAAGTTTATTGAGCATTTGTTTCATTAGTTATGTATATGTAGTTGAGTACAACATTTCATGATTTCTTAAAGACTATTAGAAAAAGGAGTTTATAAAACAAGTTTAGAATTCTTAGACATAAAATGAATTTAGTTAACAAATCTAAGTTTAACTTAACTTAATCTAATTTAGTAACTAAATTAGATTTAATGTGGCTTTTTTATGTCACGTGAACTAGCTAATAGATTTAAGTTAATATAATTTTTAGAAATAAAACGAGATAATAATATAACTAAAGTTAGCTTGACCTAATGAACCTCGCTAAGCTAAAATGGGATTAGATGGTTAAGTTAGGTCAACATAAATCTAAAGAGTAAATGACTTATATGTAGTTATAATATTTTAGACTTAAAGTGATAAGGAGGATATGTTGTTTCAAATATATGATTGTTTAAGACATGATTATTTGTATATGAATGTTTTGATCATATTTTTATAATAAATGATTATAAACAAAGAGAAAAGAAATACTTTGACAGACAATTGAGAACTGTCTATATATTGGCGGGATGATCTTCATAGCCATGACGAGGTTCTTACTTAGTGTATGATCAAATAGGATTTTAAAATTGGTTTGATATAGAGGATTAATTAATTTAATTGTTCGTATAAATTAAATTTCATGAATAGATACTTGCTTTTGATCTATTCTCTAAAATAGCCCTAGCCAAATTTCTATTTCTGTTTGGATTTCAATATGAAGGATGATGATGATGATTTGATGTTGATTATGATTTGATGTTGATTATGATTGGATGATTGATGGGGATGATGCTTTGGTTTTCCTAGAGAATTGTTAAGACGTAGCTTGGATGATAGGTGGGTAATATTGACCTTATCACTTTGTTCGTGCGTGTAATGTAGTTGCACATAAACTAAGATAAACATAATTGAATATGCGTGGTGATTGGGTATTCGTATGTTGTTTGACGATTGTATTGTTTGATAAATCATTAAAATAAAAAGTGATCACACGTTACTCGAAACGATTTCATTGTTGTTGTTGATGAATGTTTGCTACATCGATTGACCAGCTTAATAAATAAACTTAATCCTATTTGACTATTTAAGTAATCTATCATTCATTGCACCACTTTCATTAGCATGGTGTTCACATCACGTATTAATATTCCGATTTGGTAGTAGTGCTTTTGAGAGTCTAGTGAATCTGGTTAAGGCTATTATAAGATTATCAGCTTTACGGCAACTAAGCAGGCATCGAATGTCGTCGCCCGTATTAGAGTCGGCTTTAGGGATTAATACTTAAGGAGTCTTTGAGGTTCTAAAGTGAAGTGGATGTTATGTTGATGATACATATAACAAAATGAGTTTTAAAATGAAACCATCCATTCTTAGTTTTTTCAAGGAGAAGTTTAAGGTTATGTTTCAACAAAATGAGTTTTAAAATGAAATCCTCCCTCCTTGGTTCTTTATAAGAAGAAGCTTGAGATCATGCTAGTAATATATATATATATATATATATATATGTATGTATGCAAATGGCAATAAGTTGAGCAAGCCATGTGCTGAAAAAGCAATGAGTTGAGATAGCACCCTCTTCCGTAGTTCTCAGTTTCGCCTAGGCATGGATGACTCGGGTTAGTTCTTCAACCCCAAAAGAGGGTGTAAATCTATATTGGTTTGGATTTCGGTCATCCAAATTGTGTATGTTATATGGTTGAGTGTTGCATTGCATATGTTTGTTAATAACGATTACTTGGCATTGGTTGTTGTGTGGTTTGGTCATTGTTATTCACTAAGCTATGGTTGAGCCCACACATTTATAGTTTTTGTGCAAGAATTGCTAGAACATCAGGAATGGGTTAAGAATTCGTGGAGAAGATCCCTTAAAGATAGAAGACAAGTTGAAATAAGAATCAGATAGATTGTTTTATATTAAGATTTTGTTTTATGTAAAATAAGTTTAGATTATTGATAGGATTTGTTTTATAATAGTTCAAAATTTGTAAAATGTAGATGATCTATTGGTAGGGGGTAACGATTCTTTACGGTTTTGGTAGACTATAGCAAATTGGATTCCTTTAATTATCACCATTGTATTTCTATGTTAGAAATTTGTAAAGTAATTTTTTAAGTAGAGTATTGCAAACTTTGACTCGCAAGATGGTTCTTATATTGCGGTTACACACGTAATGTAATGACTTTAGGTTAATCCATCTAGGCCGACTTACAACCAAAGCCGGTTCTTATATTCCCTAATATTATTTCATCTACCCTCCTAAGTCGACGACGTAGAGCCGGCTTACAGCCAAAGGCCGACTGTCCATCCTTTCGTCCTTCCAATCTTGCTCATTGAAGCCTTTTCTTCCTTTTTCGTCTCGTCCCAGACCACTTCTCCTAGAAGTGCTATCTCCTCTACTAATTGAAATACTATCTTCTCTGCTGCATCAAGAAGGGACGGAGAGAATTTATGAATGGAGTTTTAAAGTGAGAGAACATGCAGTGTAGATTGTTAAAGACCATAACTGTAGCCAAACAGTAGCATGGTTCCATAAAAATTGTTTAACGTAGATAACTGGAAATAATAACCATCGCTAAACTTTAGTCTATGGTTTAGAAAAAAAAAAAAAATCTTTAGAAGAGATTATTGGAGTAGTAGGGACTAGCGTATGATGCATCCGCGTTGCGTGTGCTAAAAATATAGAAAATGCAAAAAAAAAGAGTGTGAACTGTTGAAGAAGCAATTTTTAATCTAGAGAGAGAGAGAGAGAGAGAAGATGGGGGGAAAGTAGCAGTAATCGCCACTTATAACACTTTGGGATAAAAATAAAATAAAATAAAAACTTTTGATACCATTACAATCCTAAATTTACCCCCAAACCAGGTAGTAGATGAAATAATACTAGGGAGTTACTAATGTGTCATACTTAGCTACAAAAGCTTGTGAAGAGGGTAATTATAGGAGAATGACTTATTGCGGTCACCAATGCGTGGAGCAGTGAAGAGTTAGAAATCGTTGCAAGGAACGTGGTTGAGCCTTGAAGGAACGTCTTGACACATTCATGGTAAGGATAGTAGAGGTCATCATGGTGTATACTAAGTGATTTGAGTGGACTTTATCGAGCACCTAGCTTAGAGGATTGGCTTGTTGACTTAGAAGGTCACTTACAATCCTCAAGAGCTTGTAATGAATTGGATTGTGTCCAGGAAATCTATGTTCCAAAATTGACCATCAATAGAATTAAATAAAATTAATTGCGTATATAATATTAAAAGTCAATCTTTTTTATTTTAGTTATAATATAAAAATGAGTCTACTTATAAAGCCTAAATAAACCAATTTGTGAATTTAAACAATAGTTCAAGTTTAGCTCTTTATATAAATGGGTTTTATTTTAAGTTTATACTTGGTTCCTCTATTAATCAAAATCGAATTGGGTCAAATTTTAAGCGAACAAAGTTGGAATAGTTTGACCATTTAAAGGTGTAATCATAATCTAATTGATGTAAATGATAGCTCAAGGCCATACTGGTCCATTGAAACCTTAGTAACTAATCACTTTGATATAATCTAATTCCCACACACACGCATATATACATGTGTTTGTCTTTTTTAGCTTTAAAGTATTCTTTTTTCTTATTAGTCATCCCATATCTCTATTATTTTATCTTGCCACATATGTAATTGCACTTTGTTTTAATGAGTAGTTTTATACCTATGTTTGTAGGAAATTTCTCTTGAGATATTGCTAATTAAACCCTTTACCTGGAAGTACTATAGTAGGTAGGTGCTGTTTTGTTGTTTATATAAAAATATGCTTGAGAATTTTTATTTTCGCTACATGTTTTCTGTTTTGTTTTTGAAGGATTGGTTTACATTCCGCAGATGGTAGTTTTTATTTTTCAATGCTTTTCCTCTAGGTAATAAATTTTTTTAATTAATATGGTAATAAAAGCCTCATCAAAGTCACGAATATTTGTTTATATACTACATACTAAAGCCTTGATAATATTATATATAGTAATATATAATATTTCGATAAAAGAAATAAAGGGGATAAGGAATCGCTTCTTTTTAATATATATATATATATATGAAAAATATATAATAGTAAAAAAGGTTTAAGAACTTATCATCCATTAGGGTAAAACGAGTATATTGTGGATGGGGTATAAAATGGGAAAAACTTGGGTCAAGTCGTGTAAAACGACTTCTAGGGAAGAGGCAAGATTTACCATTGGATCTTACATAAAATTTATAGGTTTATTTGAAATGTGATAGGTGTGGTAGGTCAGAAAAAGTGGTAGATGTGGTAAGTTACATAGAAAAGTTATAGCTGTGGTAGGTCGACGACTTGACCCTAGCAGGTCCCTGTATAAAACCTTAGCCTACTCTACTTTATAAGTTATGGGATATTTTAATTTGTACCTAAAATCTACTTGTAGCACTTTGTGCTCACCTAGTAGTACTTTTAACACCAACATAATACATGGTACTATATAGAGTTTATAGATTTTTGCTTAAGCATGTAAAATTTACCTTTATTTTTTAGTTCAAATCTATACAAATATATACGGCTTTATGTCATATGTGTCAAATTAAATTTAAATTTATGGTTCAATTTCTTTTAACTCGATTCGTACCAAAACTTAACTCATTCAATACAAATTCTGAAGTAATAATAAAAATAAATTAAATAGTTTTGAATGCTTTTAAGGAGTTGCTACCTAACCAAAGTAAGAAAAAAAAGCTATGATCAATATGTTGGTTAATCGTAACCTAGCTAGTGATTTATGATAAATCAAAAAATTTTTTAAATCGAGTTTCAATTGGATATGATGAGTCCGAAGGCTAATATATTAAAACCTAAATGACCACCACCTTAAACTTTTAAATTAAACGATATTATTTTGATGCCTATTATTTACAAATTTATAAAAGATTAACTAGTTATTAATGTAATATTTTACAAAAAGGGGAAAAATAAGTTTTTTGTTTTTTAGGTCGCCCCATAAGTGCCTATGTATCTACTAATCAGAATCAGATTACTGTAGTTCCTTTTTTTTTTTAAAAAAAATTTAGTGTTTTGGTTTCTTTTATTTTTTTCAAACCCTTTTTACTTTAAGATCATTAAAATTTATTATTATTTTTTAAAAAATGTGTGCTATTTATTTCAAAAATCCTAAAAACATTCCTAATTTTGAAAATCTTTTGATTTATTCTTTTAAGAAAAATGATTATTCTAGGTGTTAAAACATTTCATAGAAGAACGGACTTTCCCCTTTTATTGTTTTATTGATTTTATAATATTTTTGAGAGAGAGAGAGAGATAGAGACTTACTTGTTAAGATTGATTGCTGGACTTTCAACGGGCAATAGGCAAAAACTAGAGATATTTTCACAATCTTTATGTTGACTGCATGGCCAGCTTCCAGCAAACAACAAACAAAACCTAGAGGTTCTTACAATTTTTGAAAATGAGTCCGTGTGACTTAGTCCAAATCAAGAAGTTCGATCTTTCTTTTAAAAATTTAATATCTATTAATAGGTGAATCCATATATAATTATCTTTAATATTTGGTTTAATCAAATTCTTCCAGATTACTACCTTAAATATATTTCTTACTTCCCAATTTTAGTAATTGTGTCATAACTCATAAAACACCTCACTTGACAACTCATAGAATCCAATTATACCAATATATTGTATATCCTCACATATTATCTTGCTAAATAAATATGGTTCAAATAAAACTTTTAAAAGAGCATTCCTCTCTTTACTTTGAGCCATGTTTAGTGACCACCACAACTACCTATTTTCTTATTGTTATTTTTTGTCAACTTATATTTTATTTTTTATTTACTTATTAAATCTATTACCAATAAATTACTATGGAGTGGGGTGTGGTAGGGTGGGGTGGGGGAGTAAAAATGGGTGTCTACAATATGTAAAAAGGGTTAATATTGTATTTAATACAATTAATAACATGTAATTTAAAGTAATAAATTTAATATCTAATTAAAATTTTTATATATCTAGACAAAGTTGTTATTATTATTATTATTATATTATTATTCCAGGATTGGTGTCAATTTTTTTTTCTTTTTTAATTTTTATTTTCTTCGGCTTACCCAACATTTATGCCTTTTTAAAAGCTAAGATGCTGCCATTCGCTTTCCGAGGCATAAGAAGCATCCAATGTCAAGCGGAAGTCCATTCTAGAACCTCCACAGAACAGGCCTATGCTAGTAAACCATCATTCTTCAGTTAAGTCAAAAACAACCTAACGGCCGACCGTAGGCAACTAACCCTGCCAGAACCTCTATAGTATAGGTTTTATTGCGGTTGGGTTGGGTTGGGTTAGAGGTAGGAGGGGTTTACAAACCGGATCATGCCATAATATAAACTGGGCCAAAGTGGTCCTTTTGGGCATGGGTCGAAGAACTTCTAACTGCATTTTGATACATATTTGGCCCATATTAAATCTAGTAGTTTAGTATTTTTGCACAGCCTTGCAAATGGGGTCAACCGTCTACCGTTATTTTTTTAAAAACCACCAAAATATAAAAAAGGTTACCAAAATTCTAATGCTATATTACATATTAAAAGTACGATCACTATTTTATACATGTATCACATCTTTCAAGTATGATATAGCGATGTAGATAAACAATATTTCATCCATCGGGATACACATATATACCGTACGTTAGGATATTGCACTTACAACATGTGATGCACATATTATATTTATACTAGTGTCAAACTTGCAAAAAGTGATTCTAATCAAATTTTTAATATCACATCATACCTTGAAGATGCTATACCATAATGATATTTATATAATTAATTTTATCTAATTTATATTTATATAATTTTTTTTAGTTCATCCCTAAACAACAAATTTTCTCTACAGGAAAATTGAAAGGAAAGAATTTCTTAAATCGTATCAGGCAATTATCGTTTGTTGTTGGGTAAATGTGCATACTGTACTTATTTTTCTTTATTATTTTATATCTCAGGATTCTATAATTAACATATTTTCATAATAGTTTGCTGTCAATCAAGAAACGGGTAGACCTTGCCCTAGCAACGTGCGGACATTAAAAAATATAAAATAAAATTATTTAAAAATAAAAGAACCAAATTATTATAGTTTTTTCTCATTCTTTTTTTTTTGTTGTATTATTTATTTATAAAGTTGTGTTACTAGAGGAACAGAAAGATTTTACAACCTGAATACCTGTTTTCTTAGTGACGAAACGTAAATAAGTAGGTTTAAAAAAATATAAACAAAGGTATAAGGCATTTAAAACATCTAAAATGCTTGCTCTTTGTTATTGGCGTATTGTATCGGAGAAGATACTGAAGCCAATAAAATACAAAAGAGCTAATAACAAAAATTTTATCTATATTTTATCATGTTTGCAACTTTTTGATTTGTATTAATTCTTTTTAATAAATAAGCGATCCTATTTTAATACGAAAGTATCGATATTATTTAATATTTTCTTTTGAATAACATGCGCAAGTATTTTAAACTAAACTCACCTCTTTAGCTTTTTTGTTATAGTAATGAATTGAACTTATCCTCTTCTTCCTCAACCATTGTGGATAGGATTAGTTTTAATTATATGGATCAATGGGATAAATAAGATATATAAAAAAATGATCGAAAATAAATGGTTATTTGATAGTGGCTTAAACGAAGGCAACTTTTAATCTGTGAGAAGTTACGAAACTTATTATACTATTGTAAGAACTGATTTTCATGCCCTATAGAGGGTCAATCCTAGAATGCTTGATTGAGCTTGTTTTGTCCTTGGGAAGCGCTATATAAGGCTTGCAATGACTTGTTTTATGTTTTTAGAGTTTCTAATGTCGTATTTTTATTTTTTGTTTTGATTTGGGAGCTTAGAGGTTTATTGACAAAGGTTAAAAAGAGAAAGGACAAGTTTTGTATTGGACACTTCTCTTGGAGGAATGGGATTAATATAATCATATAAAGACGATTTTAGTATAATTATGTTAAACTCGTCTATTAAAAATATAAGTTTAGTATCATTAAATTTATCTATTTTTAAATTATGGTATTTTCATAATTTTTTATTAAAATATTATTTTTGACCCTTTCTCCAGTTTTTTAATTATTCAATATATTCATATTTTTGCTTTAGACTTATCTCTAAACCGTTATGTATATATTTTATATTAATATTCCGAATTTAGTAACACGACTGACACCTAGAGCTTAAGCTCACCCGATGTGATGGCGAGCCAGAGCCAATCCTATGGATAACAGCTATCGTTTGATAAGAATGTTCGTCGAGATTGGTGGACCTCATGTATTTTAGCTATGCTAATAAAGTATTCTTAATCTTGGCCAGAAAAAAATAAATAAATAACGAAAGCATTCTTAATATAAATGTTATATATATAAAGAGGATAAAAACCATATTTATATAAAATTTATTTACAATTAATTATTTAACTTTATTTAATTTGTGATTTAATTTTTTATTTCTACAATTAACCATCTAAACTTTATCTAGATAATTAACTACCAATACTTTGTTCATATTTTTGTAATCTACTATATAAACATCTCCAAAAATTAGAACATGGTAAGTTAATACTTTTAAAATTTAGTATTAAAGGATCCAAGTTAATACTTTCAAACTTTAGATAATCTGTAAGGATTTTATCCTAAATATGTCGGGTGTGATAGTTACGCTGCACATATCATCATCAAGTAACATGTGTCAAGCATTCATTTTCGGAGTAGGTTTCCAATTAAATTTTAAATTGAGAAATCGTTGTTAATTTTTGTAAAAATTATGGTAGAATGCTGTTTGTTTTTCCATTATTTAATTATTCCAAAATATGTAAAATCAACCTGTTCAAGATGTATAATTACATATTAGAAAATACTTATTTATAAATGTTGCCTACGGAGTCATTAGATAATAAAACTCATCTTAGAAACATTTTTGGACCTAATAGTCCATTTTAAAATAAATTATATAAAATAAATGTTAATTAGATACATTCCTCAAACTGAAAATGAAGTTCCTATAAACTCTTTTTTACAAATAATACAAGCTCATATCTTATACAACGCAAACCCATGGAGTCACCCTATGTTGTTCTCATCCCCAATGGACCGTTAGCAAAACCTAAAATGTTAAAGAATAAGCTATAAAACCTAGTACACAGTAAAAATAAAAGGCATACACACATGTCACAGGCTCCTAATCTAATACGGTAACCACGGTTTAGGATATTTAATTTAAAATCCATAAATAAGACATTTCTATAGTCCTAGAAACACCAACATATGCAAGAGTATTTATGACTCCTACCAAACAAAAGTAGTAAGGTTCACTCGGTGGATCACAATTAGAAGAGAGGGATTTGATAAGTCTCCATAAATTACTAGAAAGAAAAGGAAGAAATAGTTTCGTTCGGGTCATCCCCTCACAAGTTTCCACTAACTAGCACGATTAATTGTAATGTTTTATACAGGGTCCCATAATGCCATATATCTCTCTACAACTTTGTACCTACTCTTAGTTGATCACCCGTTTTCAGAAATTTCCTTACCAATTACCTATTGAGCCCAACCACATATTTCGTAGGGGCCTAAGTGCCTAAACCACAACATCCTCTCAAAGTTGCAATCAAACTCACAACTTAGTCCGAGGGTGCCACTTCCTGGGGTAAGCGGTAAATCAACAACCAACACATAATTAAACCAAGTTTAAATTCTTAATCTAATTATCAATACTATCCTAATGAGAAACACACCTACTGCATACCTATCACTTGATTTTGAGCTTTCAAGTCGCTTTCTAGGGCTTGATGTCAAATAACTGCCCATAATTTAAGCTAGATATCAGCTGGAGATTAACTAAATTTATTTAATTCATATTGTCATTAAGATGCTTAGGTTTGGTTATACCCATTTAAGAATCTCATTAAAGGTTATTTAGGCTAAAAGAAGAGTTTAGGAAAAGCATAGGCTTTTTACGGGCTCCTGCAACTAAGAACATGTCTTGTGTTTTGGGTTGTACACTACTAAGGGAACAAAAGTATGTATGATACATTTTTGGGCTTGATATATTTGGTTGATGTACAATTTGAATAAGGTATTAACACTTCTTAAATTTTTATTTTGAAGTCCTTGAAAGGTTATTTAAATTTAAAAGAAGAATTGGGTCAAGTTTTGTGAGATTCAGGTAAAGATTGTTGAAGTGGCAAAAAAATAAAAAATAAAAAAATAAAAAGGATAAGGATTGATGAAATTACGAGAGATTAAAAAGCCTATGGGTAGTCCACAAGCAATTGTATTACATCGTGTTCTTTTATAAGGTCGTAGACCACTTAGATTTGGCATTAAAAAGGCATACAGGGTGATACATGGATTGTGTATCCCTCATGTTTTTTCTAGAAAACACTAAGCTTAAGGTTAGAGAGATACATGCTAGGTATATGATCTCATGTATTGGCCATGTTTTTTAAGAAATCTAAGTTTTACATGTTTTTCAGGTTAGAGGATTACATGGCTTGATATACAATTTCGTGTATCAACCATGTTCTTTTGGGTTTGCATTGTTTCGACCTTAATCTTGGGTTTTTCAATGAAAAGAGTCCTTGGACGTCTTTAAGGATTTTAAAAAGAGTAGATGATTATGTTAAATCCTAAATTTTACTTAAGGTATCTTTCCTTTCTTTCTAAACATGTTTAATTAATCTAGTTTGACGGCTTAAAACATCTAGTTTGACAACAACTTCAATTTTTTCATGGTTTCTAGCAATATTTCCAATATGGTTATATAAGACTTTATCATTTTACATTTCCAACATTACCTATAACAAAACCCATGTTCATATGATCATTTTCTTCAAAATTTCTACCCATTTAATCATTCAAACACCTATTCCTCAATCAAAAGGTAAATCTTAGCAAAACCCAACCCCAAATCATGTTCACTATCCATTTCACAACATTAGGTTAGTCTTATCTTCCCTTATTGAAATTCCTTAACATATAAAGTTAGTTTCAGGGTAGAACCTTACTTTAAAGTGTATTTATTCACTTGTTTCAGCTAGAACGAAGATTCTAAAACCCAAAACCACTCCAACACTTGATTCTTTTCTACCAATAACATAAACCAATATGCTTAAGTAAGTTTTCATGCTTATATAGCTATAAAACACTCAAAAACACCTTGAAGTCTTAGAATTTTTCCTTATTATGAATTCTAGTGTGTTGAACGACTTCTCCTTTTCTTATTACTTCTTCATTCCCTTCTTCACCTCATGGAAAACATGATGGAGCCATTAATTAATGTTAATTTTGAATTAATCTTCTTTATTTAGTACCCAAGATGTCATTAGGATTTGGGATTTTAGTAATCTTACCTGGGACATGGAGGGAGCTTCCTAGAAGGGAATGAGGCAGAAAAAGAAAATAAATATTTATATGGAAAACAGAAAATGGCAGAATTAGGGTATTAGATAAGACAAAAATGATTTCCTTTCAAGATTGTGCCATGTGGCATGATCTTGAGCGTCTAAATCATTCATTTATAAAAATCTTATCTAGTTTTAAACAGTATTAGGATTTTAACTAATCATATGGTGGGTAATAATAGTTTAGTTCATTCATGTAGGTCTAATTTTATTATTTAACTCAACGTTTACTTTTAATTCACATGAGTTCCAGGTTAGGGGCAAAACTGTAATTTTGAAAGAATCGTATGAAGTAATAATAGTTTAATTAATTCAAGCAGGCCCAATTTTATTATTGAACTCACATTTTACTTTTAATTTGTGCGGGTTCCCAGTTAAGGACAAAATCGTAATTTTGAAAGAGCAGAGTCACAATTTGCATTGTTTTGGTTTTTCTTACGAAACTTTCATCCTAAAACATTTTTAGAGTCCATTCTACTTTATTTTGGTATTTTCAAATGGTTTTTGAATTTCCAAAAATTCAGGATTTCATTTTAGGACTAAATTGGGAATTTTGAAAAGTTTAGCCATTTAAATTTGTATGTGACTTCAATTGGCTTTCATTAACTTCATTTGATTTTTTGTTTTTTATGATTAGTGTTTGGATAATTTTATAGTAAATTATAAAAATAGGTAAAGTTCAAAAATCAAATTCAAATGTTTATTTAAATAGTTATAAAAACAATTTAAATAGTTTTTAATTGAGTAAATTATATCAAAATGTATCAACATATTGAGATAAGTTTATGTAAAGTAGCAATGTTTTAAATGGTTAAAAAGAGGAATCAATGTTTCACAAAGTGAGCCAAATAAAGTATAAATGGTTGACTATTAATATGAAAATTAAAAATGTTTGATTGAAAACTAATCCAAACGTTCATACTTAACTTTATAAAATGTTGATACCTTATTTGGTATAGTTTGAAAAACGTTTATATATTTTTTTTAACTTTTCAAAACTTTATCATTAAACGAACTTACCCTATAATAGTGAAACTTTCTATTGAAATTTACCAATTTTTAGATAGATATAAGAACTATGTCGAACCAATAATTGAGGTAATTCATCATGCTCGTGTCAATCTTTAAGAATACATAAAAGTAAAATAGATAGATAATAATTAAATTAAAGGTTTAAATGCAAAAGTACCCATAAACTTTAGGGATGGCGCGGATTGACCCTTGAACTTTAAAAGTATGGTTTTTGACCTCTAGAACTATAAATAACGTGCAAATAAGGACATTTTGTATTTTTTTGTCAAAAAAGTAAAAAAAATAGTATTGTTTCGTGTGTACTTCTTTTATGAAGATATTTATGAAAAATTGTATTGTTCCATGTATACTTTATGCATTATACGCACAGGCTTTTCCAATTTAGTGCAGAAAGGTTGTTGAGGGTACCGGATGACTTATCACGGTTAAGCCGTAAGCAGAGAGAATGAAGAATATTAAAGTTGCCATATGAAAAGTGGCAAATTTAGTGGAAAATTATTTCCTCGTATTCTTCCCCCCCACTCAAAAGACTTAACTCACAAACAGGATATAAAACAAAAATTGCAACATTATTGTAGCCTACCATGATAATTATAATTAAGCACACACTGATATTTTACTTTTGCTTAGTTGTTATGGAGATATTTTAGGTTGTAATGTTTTGTTAAATCCACCTTTGGAGTCCCATTTTTCTTTTACTTTTATTTAGTTATTTTTGTTGTAGTGTCTGTATTTTTTGTTATCTTAGGGTGTCATCCGCCTAGATATATGACATTCTTTTGTTTGTTGAAGTGATCATGCATCTTGTCTTACATTATGCCAACAACATGGCACATCCTGTTCATGGTTTTTAACATTTAATAATATAATATGATAAAAAAATAAAAAGTACAAAAAAATATTATTATTCTAGGACAAGTATAAAATTAAACAAATTTTATATTGTAGATATAAGATACTCGATAAGTCCGTATAAATCTAGTCAAATATGAGATAATTGTAGAATAAAATTGTATCTAATACCAAATGATAGATAATAGCACGTAAAAAAAATTAATTTTTTTTTCCTTTTCAAAACCTTGTAATCTAATTAAAGATAGAGAATTGTGCATGGATAAAATAAATATGAAATGACATATTTTTAATTCAACTAAGAAAGTAAATAATTTGCATAGCTAATAATGATAAAGAACCATGTAAAACAGCCGCTGAACAGAGATAAAAAATTTTGTAACTCGTATAGAGTCACATACTATTTCTCCTCCTCCTCCTTCTTCTACTTTTCCTTTGGTTTCTTTTGAGTCAGACCCGTTTCCTCTCCTTCCTGTTGCTGATACTTCAACCACTATTGCTGATCATAATACTTCACATACTTCAAACACTAATTCACCAAACACTCATTCTGATTCAGTTTCTTCTTGTACAATTCTAAGTTCTTCCTCTCATTGAAATTAAGAAAAATAAAAGAATGTGCGCTTTTTTTTGCTTCTTTATTTAATTATTTTCAATATCCACCGATTTATGAAGTTTGCATGATTAGAATCCCAATTTTTTCGTAAATTGTGCAACTCAATTCTACTTAAGAATGGTTTTAATTTGCTTTAACAAAACCTCATGGAAAAATTTAATAACCAACTGTCCAAATGTTGTTTGTAAAAAGCATTGCATAGAGAATAACTAATAATCAATACCTTAGGTTTTCATGATAACCGAGTAAAGAGAATTTTTCTGTCAAATAATTGATTATTCTTAGCCATATAGTTTTAGTCTCCTCACAAGAAACCGCCATTATTGTATAGAATTTTTGTTATTAATTAATTAGCAATTGAATTCTTTGATGAATTGATTAGGTTATCAAATAATTTCATTTGGTAATGCTCATACGCATAAGCATGTGCACACACCCATGTATATATATGTATATATAGGTAAATCCTAAATTGTGAATAATAACTCCTCGAGAAAGACATCTTATTACAAAAAGTCTTACTATTTATTTAAAACTTACAAGTCTTAATAAGCAAAAGTCACATATCGATTTATCATATTTTTAATAAATTACTCTATTGAGAGTTCGTTACTAATGAGAAGGTGGTGCTGATGAAATTATCTTGGAGGTGGTAGCAATTGTCAAGGATTCTGAAGTGTAACTACCTCCATCCCTTGTTAATGCAGAGTTGTGGGGTGAGATTAGCTTATTTATTGAAGGCCCAAAGTAAGTTAGAATAGGCAATTTTGGTGGAACGAGGGGTGGAGAAGTTTCACTGTTCATTGTGTTAATTGCTTCTCTTATTGTTGGTCGCATCTTATAATTAGGATGAGCACACCAAAGGCCTACAATCATCAAGCGTTCAATATCTTTCTCTTCAAAATTTCCTCCTAGCTTTGGATCCGCGACATCTGGTAGCCTTCCATTTCCATAAAGTTTCCAGACCCAATCGATGAGTGTTATGTTGTCATCCACATCCTCAGGTTCAGTAACTCTTCTTCCGCAAGCCATCTCAAGAAGCATGACCCCAAAACTATAGACATCAGACTCCTTACTAGCCTTACTTGTGTAGACATATTCAGGAGCCATATATCCCAGCGTCCCTACAGGAACTGTGTTTGTGTCCCTTTAGCATGGTCAACAAGCCTGGCCAATCCAAAATCTCCAAGTTTGGCATTGAAGCTTGAATCCAACATGATGTTGCTACTTTTTATATCCCTATGAATAACACATCGCTCCCATTCATCATGAAGATACAACAAGGCTGAAGCTAAGCTTTGGGCAATTCTGTGTCTCGTTTCCTATGTCAAGCAGCTTTTCCCTTGAACAAATGCGAATCTAAGCTTCCATTCTCCATGAACTCATATATAAGGAGAAGAAGTTTTTTCTCATGGCACCATCCAATAAGTTGCAGCAAGTTCTTATGCCCGAGCTGGCTAATGGTTAGCACTTCTATCTGAAATTCTTTCATCCCCTGCTTGGATCCTGAAGTTACCTTCTCTATTGCAACCATTGAGTTTATGTTACTTAAATAACCCTCAAAAACCTTTCCAAATCCTCCTTCACCAATTAATCTTTGATCTGCAAAGTTATCGGTTGCCAAAGCTAATTCACTATAAGAGAACTTTCTAGGGCCTGCTACCTTTTGAAATTCTATGTCCATTAGTGACATGGGATCATCGCCTTCCTCTAAATCTCTCTTATAGTTTTTCTGCTTGGAATGCCAGAAAAACCATGCAGATCCTAAAAGGATGGTCATAAATAGAAAAACCCCTATACCAGTAAAAATCCATACTAATAGATTTCTATTTTCATCCTTGTCAAGGACTTGCAAACTAGAGGTGAATTCCCAAGAGTGAATAGCATGTGTCTGATATGATTGACCAGTAGCAGCTGAGAAACCAACTACAACCCATTCGAGTAAATAATCTCTCAGGTTTATGGTATCATTGAGGAGAGTGGAATTTCTGGAACTTCCATTTACACTAGCATCTTGCGCGAGAATCACCAACATTTGTGTAACAGAAGAGTATGAAATAGAAACATTGACAAGTCCACTTGTCTCAACTTTGTTCCACGACCAATTGGCATAGATAGAAGAATTGACAGAATTGATGTCAATACCTATGTGTCTACATGGTGGATCCCAAGGGTTGTTGTATTGATAATAAGTATCAAACTCCGCAGCAACAAAAGCTGCATTATGGTCATAAGTTTTGTTTTCCATTCCAAGCCCCAATCCACTGCCTTGTGATGGAATAGGAAAGGAATATTCTTTTGGAGCAAGGAAGAATGCAAGTCCATCTGCTGGCAAACTTCCTGGTTGTGATCCAATGGCGAAAGAGAATTTGGTACTAAAATCTGCCAAGTTTCCTGTGGTCTTATCCCAGAGATGCACTGGCTTCTGGTATATTACTCTATCAAAACGGTTTGTCATATTTGCATCAACTTGGTTTAAAGTCAACTGGATGATTGAGCCTGGAATAGTTGCATCTCCATCAAAGGTTAGAATGGCCTTATTATTATTCAGGTCAAAAGCAGGAAAACTGAAAGAAAAATTATGAAAGGATAGACAAGTTGCTAATGGCACGAGGAGGATCAAAATTATAAATGTTTCCATAAGTTTGGAATGCAAGATGCCCAAGTTGTGGACATCCATGGATGGGACGATCAATATGCAAAAGGCAAAGTTTTTATTAAGAAGGGTAGGATATTAGGCTTAAATTCTATTGACCTTTGGTGACTTGTATTACAGCTTTTACCCAATAGCTTCTACCCTTGTTAAGATAGCAGTATATATAAGCTTGTTTGTGTTGGCGACAGGAGTCAATAGAATTTATTAGTAGAGATTTCTTTCCTAATTAACTAGTAGAGATCCCTTTCTTAATTAATTAATAGAGATTCTTTTCCTTAATGGGCGTGCTTATTTTTAGCCTTATATCTTCTATATCCATATATAGCTTCATAACCTTATATCTTGTATATCCAAATATGGCTTCCTAAAATCTCTCTCTATATTTGTATATATTGGATACAAATGATGAATAAAATAAGAAAATATTCTAATTGTTATATTATTATAAAGCCAAAACTTCCTCCTTTTGGACTCCACATTCTATATTTATAATTTTACCCCTAACATATTAGGAAAACAAAAGGCAATTGAAGCATGTATGGTAATAATACATCTCAAATATATTTATATATTATTGTAAAGCCAAAATTTCTCTTTTTGACTCCATATCCTATAGTTATAATTTTATCTCTAACATATTACAAAAAAGGCAATTAAAGTATGTATGGTAATAATATATCTTAAATATATCTAATGGTAAAATAGGAATGTCATATGTCAAAATTAGGTGACATTCTCTATTAACTCTTTTTCACTCACGATTTCTAGAAATTAAGTGACTTGCATTCTCCACTCCCCATCTTGAAAACTAGAATATTCATTAGTTTTTCTCTTTCTTCAGTTTTTTTTTCCTTCCTTTTGTCAAAGCATTAATTTCTCTTTCAAAGGGTTGCAGGCAAAAAAAAAAAAAATAATAATAATAATAACAATAACCAAACTCTTCAACCTTAACATTATATTGGATAAGAGTTATGAATATATATAATGTTGAATATGAAGTCAAAATATTGAAGCATTCTCTTATTCTAACACAACTTATTGGTCATCCACAGTGGTAAAGCATGTCCGACTAATTTTGTGTTGCTATCTCCAATATTAAACTTTTATCAATATACTCTCTCAATAATTATTGATATAGAATGTTCCTTATCTTTTGAAAAAACAATTGAAGGTTAATTTAGTAAATCCATCTTTTTTTTTTCCAAAAACTTTAGTAGTTTTTGTTTTCCTTTAGTTTACATTAGTCATTTCAAGTAAGGAGATTAAATTCTAACAAATCCAATGTGAAAACGGAAAGGGCTTATGACCATATTAGAGGTTCTATTTTTAATATATATTATACATATTCTATTTGAACGTTCTACTTTTTATTTGAGCACATACAGGAAGAGTGTATGTCCATTAACTTGATTTATAATTACCACAACCTAATAGCAATAATGTAACAAGTCAATAGTATGAGAACAAAAACATATATCCTTCTACTACAAAATGTAGTTAGCCTTTGTCATTTCATATTCTATATTTTCTTCTTTTAAATTTTTAGATGGTTTGCAAGGGTAATATATAATGGAAAAACCTAATTGAACCTTTTTAAAAAAGAAACTTGAGAGTTTAATACATAATTAGTAAAATGGTTTATTGTAACATGACACTTGAAAAAGAAATTTGGTTTGAACTTATTGAAGTAGCTATGTTACTATGTTCAGTTTCTTATTTAATAGATATGTTTAGATATGATATATATATATATATATATATATCCAATTTTTTTATACCCATTTTCAAGCACAAACAAAACCTAAAAAAATAGTAGTTACTTTATAAACAAAATATCAGTACCATTCACAAGAAATATATTGCTTATCCTAAAATTACAGTTGAATTGGCCATGAACTGGGACGTGTGATGATGGCTTTTGATAATAAACATTGGAATTAGTTTAGCGTGAAGAATGATATTCTCGAATAAGTGGTTCAACTAGAGAAGGTGGTGAAAGGGCTAATCTTGATACGCTCGTACGAGTCCATATCCTTTTTGTTCTTCTTTTCTTTGTCAAGATAACTTGATTTTATCATAACTTCCACATCCGAACTTAAATTGAGGTGATTCAAACCGCATTGAAAAGCTTTAAAAGAGCTCTATAACTATTAAGTTTTAAGTTATGAGAAATTCTAAAAGCATCAAGGCTTAAGATTTATTTGTTTCAAATGATAACATGTGGGCATAAACAATAACAAAACATAATAAGTCCAAACACAGTCAAGCTTATTGAGCATTTGTTTCATTAGTTATGTGTATGTAATTGAGTATAAAATTTCATGATTTCTTAAAGACCATTGGAATAAGGAGTTTATAAAACAAGTTTAGAATTTTTAGACATAAAATGAACTTAATTAACAAATCTAAGTTTAACTTAACTTAATCTAATTTAGTAACTAAATTAGACTTAATGGCTTTTGTATATCAAGTGGACTAGTTAATAGACTTAAGTTAATATGATTCTTAGAAATAAAATGAGATAGTAATATAACTAAAGTCCGCTTAATCTAATGAACTTCACTAGGCTAAAATGGATTAGATGGTTAAGTTAGGTCAACATAAATCTAACGAGTAATTGACTTATATGTAATTATAATATCTTAGACTTAAAGTGATAAGGATGATATGTTGTTTCAAATATATGATTGTTTAAGAAATGATTATTTGTATGTGAATGTTTTGATGATGTTTTTGTAATAAATGATTATAAATAGAGAGAAAAGAAATACTTTGACAACCAATGGAGAAATAACCGAATCTTGGCAGGGTGATCTTTGTAACCATGGCAAGGTTCCTACTTAGTATCTGATTAAATAGGATTTTAAAATTGAAATAGCCATGAATTTCTCAATTTATATTTTATAAATGTGTTATTGAAATTATATATGATTTTGAAGTGTGATGAATGTGATTCATGTTGATGCATGAAATATGAGTTATGTTGTTGTGTTAAAAATAATTAAATACCTTCGAATGGTTAAATATTGAGTTCATAAATTTTTAAGTACATTAGAATGTATGAAATATGATTAGAACAAGTTAAATTATGCATGTAAATAAGCCTACACTGAGCAAAATTTTTTAGTCACAAAATAAAGCTCAAGACCCACCTTTAATTAGCCAAAAACAAGCCCATTTATTAACTAATTACAAGCCCATTAAAAGCCTTAATTATGGCAGCCATGAAAGTCAACAAATGGATAATTATCAACTCCAAAAGTCGTATTTTCGTGAATAATTTTCAGACAAAAAAAACACGCTCTAAAAAGCTTCAAAACCCCATTTTTACACTCCCAAAAGTTCTCCCATGGCCATATATAGTTAGCCCCTTCATCTTCCACAAATTAAACCATCAAAAGCTTGCAACAAGACTCCTAACCCAAGGCACAAAGTTCTTATGGTAAGTGTGTTTCTCTTTCTTTATGTATACTTGAAGTTATGCTTTCATTAGAATATGGTTTATATGCTAAATTGTGATAGGATGATTTCTATAGTTTGATGGTAGTTTGAGTAGTGTTATGTTGTGAGAAGAGCTTATAGTATGTGTTGTATATGAATTTAAAGTGTTGGGATGGTTGTGCTAGGATGACAAAGTGTTGAGTAGTATAATGGGTATGTGGAGTTAAGATGTAAATTGTGTTTGATGTTGTAGTTGAGTAATTGATGGATTGAGGAGGAATTAGTGTTTGTTGAATGGTGTTAAGAACATATAATAAGCTTCGGGAAGCTTAGAATGAGTTTGGAGAATTTTTGAATGTGTAATTTTTACAAAGAAAACAGAAGAATTTGTAAAAATCACGTAATTTTGTTCCAGGGATCTACGTTAGCAAGTAAGCTACCGGCGTAGGAGCCAACACCGCCAGCGTACTAGCAAAAGTTGGTGGCGTTTAGGGGTTCACAAGAGTGAACCATCTCGTGTATCTCTCGTAAAATTTGGAAATTTACGATTCCAGGCTACACTGGCACCAAGGCTGTCGGCCTTTCCCCAAAGGTGCTGGCGTATTAGCTTAGGCCACCGGCCTTGCAGCTGGCCTACCTCCCTTGCAACTTGATTTTTCAAAACTCCTCTAAATGTTCTCTAAAGCTTGATATATGACCAATTGAGTATTTGTTGAGTATTGTATGATATTATATGTTGTTCAAATTCTATGTTATGATCTTGTGATAATTTATTTGAATTTCTTTAATTGGTTATGTTTGAACTTAGATGAGTTGTGCTAGAACTAAATGAGAATTTCGATGATTTCTTTGTATAGTGATAGATCCTTGCTCGACTACCCTCATTAGTTCTCGAGCTATTTCAGGTACACAATAACTTGCTTGACTCCTTGTTATGATAGACATCCTTTAAAATTACTTTAAAGTAAGAAAATTTAATAGTTGCTTGAATGAGTATCTTTTATACTGTTGAATTTGGTTCGGAGAGCGGTACCTTGCTCAGATTGGGGACATGGTAGTTTTAGGCGCTAATCACCCCTATCATATTGAAATAACTTTCATAAGTGGTTCAATGGGTAATTGATAGGGTATTTGATATCGGTATAATATTTACTTATTCTTAAAGGATATAATATGATTTAATTCAATGTTTATGTGAATACTTGAATTAGGTGATATTATGGATTGAGTTAAGTAAAGTTGAGAAACGGTTATGAACCCTAAATGAGATTACTTATTTGTTTTTGGATAAATTTATCTAGGAGATATGAGTATCCGAGCTACTTATATCAATCCCCTAAGCATCATGATCATTACTTAGGTTCCCCCAGAAATCCCTGTTGTCTGGGTTTAAATACTCAATGTTGTTTGGCTAACTAAAGTTTAATTAATAATCAATTGGATATCGCATTTACATTAAGTTTAAGCATGTGTGTATTACTTTGCATTTGTATTCGTTACTTGTGTACTGGGCCTATGGCTCATATTTTAGCAATTTCAGGTGATGATACTGATGAATTCTACGTGAATTTGGGATATGTTACCGACTTTGAGGATTTCCTAGATGACCTGGAGGACTAGATATGATCAGGAACCTTGATGGAATTCCTATTTTGTAATAGATTATGATATCTTTTGATGTTTGTATTTGATGTTATAGATTGAATTATCTTTTGTGGCTTTTGTATAAGGCTTGTAAGAAGCCTTTGTTTGTAATATCTAAACTTAGTTATATGCATGTCTTGAATTTGTTTCTCTTGTGATGTATGATGATGGTGATGTTGTATTTTTATTAAAAGTTTTAAAAATCAATAGTTTTCAGATTAGTTGATTTTGAGGATTTAGACAAACAATTCTTCAAACAATTCTCTAGGACAACCTTTCATATAATTCTACAGGTTATATGTGGTTGTGGAGCTGTTATTACCTATCTTAATTAAAGGGGTGATATCGGGTCTTTACAAAAATAATTTGATATAGAGGATTAATTAATTGAATTGTTTATATGAGTTTATAAAATAAATAGATACTTGCTTTGATCTATTCTTTGAAATAGCCTTAGCCAATCTTCTATTTCTATTTGGATTTTAATATAAAGGATGATGATGATGATTGGATTATTGATGGGGATGATGCTTTGGTCTTCCTAGAGAATTGTTAAGACATGGCTTGGAATTGATCCTATCACTTTATTTGTGCATATAATGTAGTTGTACCTAAACTAAGATAAACATAACTAAATATGTGTGGGGATTGGGTGTTCATATGTTGTTTGATAAAATATTAAAATAAGAAAGTGATCACATATTGCTTGAAATGATTACATTATTGTTGTTGATGAATGTTTGCTACATTGATTAGCAACCTTAATAAATAAATTTAATACTATTTGACTATTTAAGTAATCTATGATTCCTTGCACGACAACATATTTGCATTAGCATGTTATTCACATCACGTATTAATATTCCGATTCCATAGTAGTACTTTTGAGAGTCTGAATTAGTTAAGGCTATTATAGGGTTGTCGGCTTCATAGGATCTCAGCATACACCGAAGTTGTGTTGGAGTCGGCTTTAGGGATTAATACTTAAGGAGTCTTTGGTAATTATATTGATGATATATGTGTGTGTGTGTATATATATAACAAAATGACTTTCAAAATGAAATCCTTCCTCAGTTTTTTTAAGGAGAAGTTTGAGGTTATGCTTCAACAAAATAAGTTTCAAAGTGAAATCCTCCCTCCTTAATTCTTTCTAAGAAAAAGTTTGAGGTTATGTTAGTAATATGTGTGTGTGTGTGTGTGGTTAAATGGCAATAAGTTGAGAAACCCATGAGCTGAAAAAGCAATGAGTTGAGAAAACACCCCCTTCTTAGTTCTTTGTTTTGCCTGGGCGTGAATAACTCAAGTTAGTCCTTCAACACTTAAGACAGAGTGTAGACCTCCATTTGTTTAGATTCCAATAATCCAAACCATGCATGTCATATGGTTGAGTGTTGCATTGCATATGTTTGTGAATAACGATTGCTTGGCATTTGTTGTTGTGTGGTTTGGTCGTTGTTATGCACTGGCTATGGTTGAACTCATACTCCTATAGTCTTTATGTAGGAATAACTAAAGCATTGGGAATGGGTTAAGATGAGAAGATCCCTTGCAGATAGAAGACAAGTTGAAATAAGAATTAGATAGATTGTTTTGTATTAAGATTTTGTTTTATGTAACGTAAGTATAGATTATTGATTAGATTAGTTTTATAATAGTTTAAAACATGTTAAAAGTAGATGATCTATTCTATTTTACTATTTGGTAGAGGATATCGATTCTCTGTGGTTCCGGTGGACTGTAGGAAATTGGATTTCCTTCACTTTCACTAATGTATTTATACGTTAGGAATTTGCAAAGTATTTTTTTTAAGGTAGAATCCTACAAATTCTGACTTGCAAGACAGTTCTCATATTATGGGTGCACTCATGATATGATGACTTTAAGTTAATCATTCTAAGCCCCATTTTGGGGCGTAACAAAGATGTTGTTGTAACTTTTGGTATTAGTTAATTCGTTTTTGAGACACTTATATAGCTTAACAAGAGAGTCTTGGAATTTCTCATCAAAGTCCATCAACAAGATGGCTTCTCTATCAAATACATACCATGGTCATTCCTTTCTCTCTCTCTTTATCTCTCTAAGGATTAAAGACAGTTAGGTTAATTGATTTTTTTTTGTTATTTCTATTTGTACTTTTTTCCTTTACAATCCTTCATTACCTAAGTTAGCCTGTGGCTTGTGGTTTTTTTATGTCTAATTCGCTACATGTCCTCTCGATATTCGTCTACTACACCAACAAAGATAATAGAGTTAGACAAGTTATGAAGGTACCAAATGTGGACATGAAAAGTATAAATAGGCAGTAAATTGATTAAATAAAAGTTTAAGTAATTAGTTGTATATTTTTTGAAAGGTCAAGTACCTTTTGTGATATTAACCCAAAGAATTCAAGCTTGCCCAAACATTTATGCATGTTGGATTCCATTATAGTGGAGTTAATTTAAACCATTCAAATAGTTTGTCAATTGGAAATGACTATAATTTTTTTTTGCAATAATAGAGTACAAAAAGGGTTTTATTTTTCTTTTTTAGCTTAAATTAAATAAAGTAAGCTTTAGCTTGCTGAGTTGAATTAAAATTTTATGTCCTTGTTTGGAGTTTTTCAGTAAAATCCTAAGGAGGCCTTTTGAAAAGCTTCTATCCATTTATACCACTATTGAGTTTGCGTCCAGTTTAGTAGAGTTTATTTTGATATATCTAAAATTAGGCTTGAGCTTGCCTTATTTAAATAAACGAGTTTTTATTTTGAATTGAATTTTGGTTCATTTACAAAATCAAATCTTTAGTCGAGCCAAACTTAAAATGAACCTAGCATTTTGACTCTTATTAAATCTAGAAAGTGTGATTAAACATACATGTAAATTGATAAGTGGATAGTGAATGAGTTATTAGTTGAAAACTGGCAAGAAGCTTTTGAATAATTAGGCTTTATCATAGACTAACTATGTTAGAGCTACAAAATGAGACATGGCTAAGAATATACTAAGGGGTTGTCCGATGTGGCTACTTCAATATTGGAGCTAATATTTGCCCAAAGCAGACTTATGACGGTAACTAACGCGTAGAATATTGAAGAGTTAGAATTGTTGCAAGGAACATGAGTGTTGAGCCTTCAAGGCACGTCCTAATCGCATTCATGGCAAGGATAATAGAGGTTATCATGTCGTATTCTTAGTGATTTGAGTGGACTTTATTGAGCACCTGGCTTAGAGGATGGGCTTGTTGAGTTTGAACGTCACCTACAATCCTCAAGACCTTGTAATGAATCGAATTGAGTCTAGGAAATCTATGTCCTAAAATTGATCATCAATAGAATTAAATGAAATTAGGTGCATATTGAATATAAAAAGTCAATCTTTTATTTTAGTTATAATATAAAAATAAGTCTACTTATAACCTTACTTATAAAGCCTAAACAAACCAATTTGTGAACTTAAACAATAGTTCAAGGTTAGCTCTTTAAATAAACGAGTTTTTTTTAAGTCTGTACTCAGCTCATCTATTAATCAAAATCGAACTGGATCGGATTTTAAGGGAACAAAGTTGGAATAATTTGACCATTTATAGTTGTAATTGTAATCTAATTGATGTAAATGATGGCTCAAGACCATATTGGTCCATTGAAACCTTAGTAACTAATCATTTTGGTATAATCTAATTCCCACAAACACGCATATATACATGCATTTGTCTTTTTTAGCGTTAAAGTATTAATTCCTTTTTGTTTTTGGTCATGCCATATCTCTATTATTTTATCTTGCTGCATATGTAATTTCACTTTATTTTAATGAGTAGTTTCATACCTATGTTTGTGGAAATTTTCTCTTGAGATATTGCTAATTAAACCCTTTACCTGGAAGTAATACAGCAGGTAGGTGCTGTTTTGTTGTTTATATAAAAACATGCTCGAGAATTTTTTTTCGGTACCTTTTTGTGGTTCCGTTTTTGAAGGATTGTTTACATTCTGCAGATGGTAGTTTTTATTTTTCAATGCTTTTCCTATAGGTAATAAATTTTTTTTGATTAATATGATAATACTAGCCTCATCAGAGTCACAGATATTTGTTTATATACTACATACTAAAGCCTTAATATTATATAATAGTAATATATAATATTTCAATAAAAGAAATAAAGGGGATAGGAATTGCTTCTTTTTAATATATATATATATATTAAAAATATATAATGATAAAAGAGGTTTAAGAACTTATCATCAATTGGGGAAAACGAGTATATTGTGGATGGGGTATAAGACCTTACCACTATTCTACTTTATAAGTTATGGGATACTTTAATTTGTACCTAAAATCCACTTGTAGCACATGCTCACCTAGTAATACCTAAGGGTGAGTGGGTAACTCTATCGTACAAGGCACCCACCCGGATCCTGCTTGACCAGATGGGGTTTAAGTGGGTATTAAGTGCCACATGATAGGGTATGTGTATCAATTTTTGGAACTTGCTCTTATAGAGTAGGGTATGGGTATAAGGTATTCAGACCCTGTACCCACATTGGAACTTGTGTACTGTGTTATATTGTATTAGATACAGGTTATAGGATATCATGTATCTACCTTGTTAAATATTATAAAATAATATTAATATATAATAAATAATGATATTTCATATTTTATTTTGTAACCACTTATATTCAAGATTATTATTTGTATACTACATTTCAAAAAATTTTATTACAGAAGGATTCATAATATTTTATTTTAGAATGACTTATTATTTTTATTTTAAAAGAATTATGGTCGTATGTACGTACTTGAACTCCCAAATTATATAGAGATATTATTTATATTATAATACTAATTAATATATATAAGTAGTTCCAAAGTTTTTAATTTTAGAATTTTGTGTAAGTTTTATAATTTGTTTGATACTACGTAAATAGGTTCAACAAGTATTTGTTGTAGATTTCAATTTTCATATATGAATTGATTCTATATATTATAGAACTTGTGATATTAACAAATTACTTTTTAAATTCCTTTTCGCATGTTGTTTATATTGAATGTATAAAAAAAAGATAGTATTGCATATTATATGAAAACATATCAATTAATATAAATTTTATATTAAAAAAAAGAAAAATATAGAGATTTTGTAAATAAAAAAAAAATTAAAGGTTCCCTAAGGTACCTTGTATCTTGTAGATTTTACATGGTACAAGGTACGAGATAGGTACAGGTAGCCATAGGGTAGGTTCTGGGTACCAAATTCAATACCCTGTACCTTAGAGGGTAAGGTACAGGTAATGCTTTATACCATACCTACCATGTATCCGCTCACCCCTACTACCTTTAAAACCAACATAATACATAATACTATGTAGAGTTTATAGATTTTTGCATAAGCATGTAAAATTTACATTTATTTTTAAGTTCAAATCTATAATAATATATATGGCTTTATGCAATATGTGTCAAACTTGAATTTTAATTTCTAGTTCAATTTTTTTTAATTTGATTCATACTAAAACTTAACCCATTCAATACAAATTATCAAATAGTAATCAAAATAAATTAAATAGTTTTGAATACTTTTAAGGAGTTGCTACCCAACCAAAGTGAAAAAAAAAAAAAAATGCTAGGATTAATGTGTTGGTTAATGCTAACTTAGCTAATGATCTATGATTAATCAATTTTTATTTTTCAAATCGAGTTTGAACCATAGATGATGAGTCCAAAGTCTAATATATTAAAACCTAAATGACCACCACCTTAAACTTTTAAATTAAACTATATTATTTTGATACCTATTATTTACAAATTTATAAAAGATTAATTAGTATTTAATGTAATATTTTACAAAAAGTGGAAAAAATAAGTTTTTTCGTTTTATTTCAACCATGTTTATTTAGCCACCTTCGCGCGCCGCCCCCCCCCCCCCCTTTTTTTTTTTTTCTTTTTTAAAAAATTTGGTGTTTTGGTTTCTTTTATTTTTTTAAAACCCTTTTCACTTTAAGCTCATTAAAATTTATTATTTTTTGAAAAAAAAGATTTTTGTGTGTGTTATTTATTTAAAAAATCCTAAAAACATTCATAATTTTGAAAATCTTTTGATTTATTCATTTAAGAAAAAAAAAGATTTTTCTAGGTGTTAAAACATTTGGTAGAATAAATGACTTTCCCTTTTTATTGTTTTATTAATATTATAATATTTTTATGAAAAGAGAGAGAGAGAGAGTTTCCCGTTATGGTTGATCGGTGGACTCCCGACAAGCAATAGACAAAAACTAGAGTTTTTTTCACAATCTTTATGTTGACTACTTAGCAAGCTTCCAGCAAACAATAAATAAAACCTGGAGTTTCTTATAATTTTCGAAAATGATTTGTGAGCTGTGTGTCCGTGTGACTTAGTCCAAATCAAGAAGTTCAATATTTCTTTTAAAAATTTAATCTCTATTAATAGATAAATCCATATATAATCATATTTAATGTTTGATTTAATTGAATTCTTTGAGATTATTGCCTAAAATATATTTCTTACTTCCCAAATTTCCTGATTTTGTCACAAAACACCTCGCTTGACAACTCATGCAATCCAATTATACCAAGATATTATATATCCTCACATATTAACTTGCTAAATAAACATGGTTGAAATAAAACTTTAAAAAGAACATTCCTCTCTTTACTTTGAGCCATAGCTAGTGACAACCACAACTACCTATTTATTATTGTTATTTTTTTAGTATATATTTTATTTTATTTATTTACTTATTAAATCTATTACCAATAAATTACTATGGGATAAAAATAGGTGTAATGTTGTATAAAATTAATAACATGCAATTTAAAGTAATCAATTTAATATATAATTAAAATTTTCATATATATTAAAGTTAACCTTATTAATTGAGTTGATACTCTCAATGAATGGGAAAGTGACACATGTGTATTCATTGATACTAGCATAGCTAACAAAGTTAATCTTATTTATTGTGTTGATACTCTCAATGAATGAGAAAGTGACACATGTCAAAGTGTAAAATTAAATAATCTAGAAAGCATACCAACTCTCAATAACTTTTATATATATATTAATTAGCTTGCTTAATGGTCCAATTCTCTTTATTATTATTATTATTATAATTTGATACACATCACTTTCCTGTTTGATTGGAGTGTCATCCTACGGAAAGAATTTAACTCTATTAGCTTCGATTGTATTCGCCAAAGCGAAAACTTTAACTAGCTTGAAATTTTCTATAATTATAAGTTAATTCATTCTCTAATTATTTAATATTATTTATAAAAAAAGGCTCCAGTGGCAAACCTAATACAACACATTTCGTCCACGGATGTATTTTTCAATTGGGTCTTCGCACTCCGGATCCAAAAAAAAAAAAAAAAAAAAGGAAGAAGAAGATCTTATTAATAATAATTATTATTATTTCAGAATCGGTGTCTTATTTAATTTTTTTATTTTTTGGGCTTACCCAACATTGATGCCTTTTTCAAAGCTAAGATGCTGCCATTAGCTTTTCGAGGCATAAGAAGTACCCAATGTCAAGCGAGAGTCCATTCCAGAACCTCTATAGAACAGGCCAATGCTAATAAACCATCATTCTTCAGTTAAGTCAAAAACAACCTAACGGTCGACCGGGGAACTAACCCTGCCAGAACCTCTATAGTATAGTTTTTAATTTTATTGCGGTTGGGTTGGGTTGGGTTGGGTTAGAAGTAGGAGGGGTTTACAAACCGGATCACGTCATAAGATAAATTGGGCCAAAGTGGTCCTTTTGGGTATGGGTCGAAAAACTTCTAACTACATTTTTATACATATTTGGCCCATATAAAGTCTAGTAGTTTACTACTCTTGCACAGCCATGCCAATGCGGTCAACCGTCTACCGTTATTATTATTATTTTTTTTATTTTTAAATTACCAAAATATAAAGATTACAAACACTAATATATTACATATTAAAAATGCGATACACTGTTTTATACATGTATCTTATCTTTCAAGTGCGATATAAGGACGTAGACAAATAATATTTCATCTAGTACGATACATATATATACCATTTGTTAGGTTATTGCACTTGCGACATATGATGCACATATTATATTTATACTAGTGTCAAACTTGCAGCAAGTGATACTAATCAAATTTTAATATCATATCATACCTTGAAGACGCTATACCATAATGATATTTATATAATTAATTTTATCTAATTTATATTTATATAATTTTTTCAGTGCATCCGTAAACAAGAAATTTTCTCCACAAGAAAATTGCAACGAAAGAATTTTTTAAATAGAACTTTTACGAAATACTCATTTCGAGTATTTTTTTTGTCTAGATGATGAAGGATACGAGATTACCTTTCCTGATGATTACTACGACTAAGAAGATTGCGAAATGGACGAGTGAGTTATTTCTCGTAATTTCGTTATCTTGCTTGTGCTTATAAAGTAGTGTTATCAGTATACTAAGAAAAGATAAAAATGGATATGTATGGGGAATCTGAAGATATGTATATATGTGATTCTATGCTTATGTGTGAAATGAGAATTAAGAATATCGTAACTTCAAACTGCCTGTTTAAGTGTTTTGTTTACTTACTTGTACGACTGCTTATTATTTGTTAAATTGATTGATCGCTCCCTAATTAACCTTAATAAGGTTTGGCTTAAGAAAAATAAAATACTCATGCATAACATCCATTGAGTCACATTTTTTTTGGAACGCTGCTACGCTTACGAGTAGAGTTGGATTGGCTGTTATCGTACTGGGACACGGACCATGTTCCTTCCTAGAGAATCCAAATTACTCAGGGATACGACTCTAGGTTCGGAGCCAAGCTAACCAAACACTTTAGGTGAGGACTTGGGGACTAGCAGTAGAAGGTCGAGGATCTTCATCAACAATTCCCTAACCTTTGATACGGAGGGGTAAATCCGTTTTATATATGGCTTCCGGATAACTATATATATTTGTATAATCACGTGATTGTTGCATAGCATGCATAGCATGTGTGTAAAAAATTAAATGAACTAGTTTGAAATCATGGTACAAATGAAAATGAATACCTCACTAAGCTATTTATAAGCTTATCCCTAATAGATTTTGTTGAAACAGGTATATTTATGGCTTTAATCGAAGATCATGACATTAAGGAAGTCATGGAAGGATGTTAAACTTTTGTGAAGGCAATGAAATATAGGATGAAGTTACTTTGTAAGATTCCTTATATGTAATATATGCTATGTTAGTGTTTTGGATATTTCTAAGAAGTGTATTTATATTGACTTAAAGACAATAGTGGGATATGCCCCTAAGAATTGTAATCAACAATGTCTAAGTTTTATGATAAGTATTCTCCTTGCCTTATTACTTAATTATTATCAATATAAATTGTACTACTCCGATGTGTTCCTTTGGTTGTGATGTACGCCTTGTACATAATATGGAAGCTTTTGCTTGACTAAGGTAGTCATTCTTAGGCTTTAGTATTATGTACGATGGACTGTCATGTTTAGGGTACTCCTCGGGGCGTGACATATATCCTTTAATACTATATCTAAATTCAATGAAACAAACCAATAATATTTCATTGGATTTTTTTTTTAAAACTTATCCAAAGTATACAGTTATTATGTATGTTTATTAATGAAAAAAAAAAAAACATTAATTATGAGCAAATGTGTATTGATATTATTAAGAGAATATGTATGTACTAGTATAACACCCACTTTCAATACATGTACTAATTATGATAAATAACTTTATAACTATTTTAAAATTCGATGTTAATGATCAGTTTAAAACATGTTCAAACTTTGCAGCAAAAAAAATTTATCTTATTTTAGTAGTTAAGTTGTTAAATTTTTCACAATCATATATATAGAATAGGAATTTAAATATTAATACATGCTCATTATATATATATATATATATATTAATTTAATACATGATATATCATATGATATTGCTCGTCATAAAAATTATAAGTGCTACTTATTTATGTGTATAAATGGTATACAAGGAACACGAATATGAGTATGAGAATAAATAGGAGTTAAATATAAGAGTTGCAAATCTCAATTTCATGGAATATCAAAGTCTCACTTTTTTCACTTGGAGGTAAATGCAATTACCACAATTCATAAACTAACAAAGGGGGAATTATTACAAAAAAAAAGACACTTAATTAATTTTGAAAAAAGAAAGTTGTTTTTAATTTAAAGGGTAATTGAAGTAATACTTTTTAATGCCAAATTAAAGCAATGGAAAATTTTATAATCCTGTCAATGTATTTTAGCAGGATCAATCCCTTTGAGTATTTAATAGCTTATATTCATACCCAATAGTAATCACACCACTAAAATACTAATATATTAATTACTATATAAATTTGCATAACCAAATGATTGATTAGATGATCTGGTTGATAGGATCGTAGAGTTTCCTTTGAAGCAATAAGAAAGCTTTAGGCATTTTAATGAAATTAAATATTTACGGGTCTTAAAAGGCATTCAACTCAATATTATATTATTGATAGAAACTAATATTAAAAAAAATATTAAGATGTACTTGTAAGGGAAACAACATTAATGAGGATTGAGAATTGTAATATATTATTAATTACAATTACGGCATCATATATCAATGATTTAAATTATTATTTATTTATGGGAAATGACATCAATGAGAATCGAAATTTATTATTGATGGCAACAAATATAAACCATACTATATATAGAAGTAGCTTTTTTAGTGTAAATAGTAGATTAAGGTAGTTAATGGTTATAATACTAAAGAAAGAAAACTAAAGGTAGTATTTTAAAATTAGGAATCCTAAATTATGTGAAATATTAATATATCCTCTAAGCAATTTAAATACTTTAAGAAAATATACCACAAATCGTTATGCTAGCCTTAACTAATATAGTTAATATGATTAATAAATTTATTATTTGATTTAACAAATACATTTATGAGGTGCTACTATAGTTATACTATTATTTTTTAAGTATTTTAATAGTATTTATGCATTTTTTTGTTATACTATCAATGTGTGTGTAGTTTAATTTAATAATTAATTAATATTTTAATTTTATCATGTAATTTCATTCAATTTTTCACATAAATCACTAATATATTATGCTGTAATAATTTAATTAAAATTTTCTAAGATTCATATTATATGAGAAAATAAAAATATTTGTCTCCATTATTATGTTTAACTTAATGAACTAGGTGTAAGTTCTTATTGTGTATTAACAATTAATTCAACTTGAACATTATGAGGGGTGCAACTAGATAGGTCTTATAAAGTCCTGACCTGCTTAACTCAATAAATACCTTATAGAGTTTGGGACGAGTTATAGGAACATATATAAAACCCATTAGGGTTTTGGGTTGGGTGTAAAATTTTTTTGGAAATGTGAACACATTGACAAAGATTTTATGACAAGTATTAATCTTACAAGGCTTTTGGTTGAGCATAAAACTCATTTGAATTATGGTTCGAGTACCTTATATTATCTATCGATCATGTTCAGGGTCTATCGAAAAAACACCCAATTAGGTTTGGGATAGTTTTCAAAAGACCCTATAGGGTATCAGGATCGGTTTTAATTTTTAAAACCCATCCTAAACCCACTTTAATTGGATCCCTTGTCACATCCCATAGGCTACCCTAGAGTATGATGCGTCGGTATCAAACCAAAGTCATAGACATCGGTTTTCAACCGTCTAAGGCTTTTAGAGAGATACATGGACATCACACTTGTAGAATACTTCGTGTTGTGGATAGTTATACATGATTGAAGGTTGTTTAGAAAAAGAAAAAATATATATACATATATATATATATATATATAAGATAGAAACAAGAAATACACTTCATGGAATTTACATTAAGTCATAACTATTACATCATAAGTTTTCTTAATTACAAGTCTCAAAACTTCTTTACATATAACTTCAAATCTCTCTCCATTCCATAATTGTAATTTATATTCCTTTGAATCCTGAAATCAAACAACTAAATAGGAGTAAGAACTCAAATAGCACAGTGAGTAACTTGATCTTAAAACATTTTAAACAATACAAACAAGTTTAATTATCAAACATATGCAATGCTACACTCATTCATATGGAAATGTACAATTTGAATGACCGAAATCCAAACCAATAAAGATTTATGCCCTCTCTTGGGGGTTAAAGGACTAATTCAAGTCATTTACGTTCAGAAGAAATTGAGAACTAAGGAAGGGAGTACTCTCTTAACTCATTATCATTTGAAAATTTATATAGATTTAACATAACCTCTAACTTCTCCTTAATAAGGTTAAGGAGAGAGGATTTCTCTTTAAACTCATTTGTTATTTATAGAGATATAATCAACATAACTTCCACTTTCTTTAGAACCTCAGAAACTCCATAAGTATTAATTCCTAAAGTCGACTCCAATACGGGCGACGTCCTTCGGTGCCTACTTAGTTTGCGTGAAACCGACAATCCTATAGCAACCCTAGTAGATTCACTAGGCTCTCAAAGGCACTAGTATAGAATCGGAATATTAATACGTGATGTGAATACTATATTAATGCAATGTATGCTAATGCAATGCATGCTATGGTGTAATGCATGTTCAGTTTATTTCATGATCAGATAAGGTTTATGTCAAATTACTTGGCGATCGATCAATCTCTAAATAATCCATAATATGCAATCCTTAATTAATAAAATAAAAGCAATTTTAACTTTTGTTATTAAAGTTTTTCAATCATTCAATCACTACACAACATGCATTGTACCTATCCCCATACACAATCAATTATCGTTATAATCAATCTTGTGCTACTACTTTACAACCATAATCAATGCAATAAGATTAGAGTCACTCACCTGATACCCAGGATAAAGCATAGAAATCTTTTAGTAAATCCAAATATTGATTCATGTTTATTTCTCCTATGAAATAAGCTAATAAACACTTATAATTTCAAGTTCTATATTAATCTACACTTCACTTCTTTATTAACTTAATATTCATTAAGCCTGTTAACTTAAATTGTATTTAAATCTATTTCATTGGCTTAATCTTATTTACTAGTTATTAGTCTAGATTTTACACAATACCTGCATGAACACTTATGTTTAAGGCTATATTCAAACATGCATATATCTATCAAAACACATTCAACAATAGGGCATTTCATACTCACATGATTAGTATTTCCTATAAACATGTGCATCACTATTAAAACAAATTCAATAACATAAAGCATCATATTCAAAAAGACTCATTTACCAAACAAGCATACATTTGAAACAACATATTCACCATGTTATTTATGGTTTCTCCTAACTCTTTAACTTAAGCCAATTATTAACTATTTACTTATTTTAACTAAATCCTAGCCAAATTGATTAGAGTCAATCATTCAATTCAATTACTAAGCCAAGTTAATTAAACTTAATCAATCTAATTTATTCTAGTTCATTAAAATTCATTTAGTCAAGTTGAACCTAGGTTTATTACCTAAGTTCATTTTATACTTAACTACACATATTTAACAAGCAAACATAAGTTTTTAACTTTATTTGGAAAATATAGCAGCTGTGATTTATCAAAATTTAGGACCTGATACTTTTAAAATTTACAAAAACACAAAACATTAAATTTGTAGATCTCTTTTCAAGTTTTCCGTAGCCTTTTGAATCACCTCAATTTGAATTCGGATGAAAAAGTTATGATTAAAATACGGTGAATAGATGCTAATAAGGACAGAGTCACAACTGTGATTTTTGAAAACACCAAGATCATAGGCCAATTAGGGCCGTGTCACGCCAGTGATTTTTAAAAACATTAAGGTCAAGGCCAATAAGGGCAAAATCACGCCCGTAACTTCCAAATATCATCTAACCAAAGCCCTGTAAGAGCATAGTCACGCCCGTGATTCTCAGGTTACCATGAGATATGAATTCCCCTGTTTTTGTTACTTCATTTTTTTTTCAATTTACACACATCCTACATCAACTAAAATGCAATAAAAGCATCATACAACCTGTGTTTACAACTTTTAACACTTCTATACTCAATCTATTTCATCCAACATCTCCAACATCATCATCAAATCTTAACTTCATGTATACAAAATCTACTTAGATTTTCAACCTTCATGCTCCAATCTTCCTCCTTTACTAATTTGTCACAAACCAACTCCTCCTTAGCTCTAATTCATCATTTATATGAACAAATAATCATCAAATAAAGAAAAAGAAGTAATTACTTATTTCAACAAAAATTCAAGCACCAAAGCTCCATCACTATCACTACTTGTTGATCTTTCTAGCCACTTTAAGCATGATCTATGTCTTCTATCTTGTTTTTATCTTTCATTTCCTTTTTAATCTTCTCTTGGACTTGAGATTTTGAAGAAGAAATTGAAGGAAAGAAAGAAAATGAAGGAGAAGAGGAAGGGAAAGAAAAAGCATCAGTGAAAACAACGAAGAAAGGGAAAGAAGGAAAGAAAATAGCAGCCCCAAAGTTAAAGGAAATAAAAATTTATAAGGATAAGGATTAAAAGATTTTTATGGTAAAGGATTGGCACTTGAACTTGCCAGATGATTTTCTTAAGCATAAAAAATAATTTGCACATGATTTTAGAATTTATAGCATAGAAATTATCAGCTAGAAATAAAAATCTATTTTTGAAATTTAACTTTGTAAAAACTTGATGTTTAATTTGAGTTTGGGATTAAAACTGATATTTTTAAATAAGAAATTGAATTCAAAATTTTTGGGGATTTAGAATAAAGCTCAAAGGCTTGGAATTTTACAAAAAACTCAAATCACATATTTAGATTTTTAGAGAAATAAAATTAGGCAAAAGTAGTTTAAATAAATACTTGAAAAAGATTGAATGATTTGATTCGTTGAGAAACATTATTATGACAATTATATAATTTAAAAGAACCTTTAAGGTCTTAAATTTCAATTTAAATCTATTTACTAATTTATATCGATTTATCTAATCATTTTATGTAATTTACTTTAATAAATGTGAAAGTGTCTAAATCAAATTAGTTATTTAGTTTGGATTTGGAAATTTAAAACATAAAACTAATACTTTTAATAAGAAATTGATTTCGAACATTCATAGGTATTAAGAAAATAGGTTTTTGTTTCAAGTAGCTAAATAAAGTCTTTTACAAAATTTTAGGTACTTGAGCTTTAGAATTTCAATTTTAATTGGAAATTGAAAGAAAATGGTTCAAGTTGGAAATTTATTAAGATGATGAGGAAATTTAGTTTGTTGCAAAAGATAATTAAAGAATATATACAAATTGAAAGGAGTAGGATTTCAAATTGTAGAATTTGTTTCATAAAATAGGTAATGGAAACAATTGGATAAATGGAAAAGAATATTTATAATCTCGATTTCAAGAAATTCATTTATTAATTTGTTTATATTTATCTTCCTAATTATACTTTATTGTTTAATTTACTTAGTTTAGTTTCAGTTATCTAAGTTCTATTTTAAAATTAAATTCAAATTCAATAAGATAAATAATAAATTATTCACATATCACACTTAATCAATTAAAACAAATTAATTCTAGCTAATCCAAAATTTGGGGTATTACATCCCTGACCATTATAGGTGTTGATGGACAAATTTAGCCAAGGACTCCTCAAGCATAGCCTAGACTATTTAGAGTATGAGCTAACTTAATTGTCCATTGGTTAACTGCCACCATCGATCTAATATACAACCATAGGACTGAGAAAGCCTCTACCATGGGCTCAACATGGTTAGTTTGCTAGCCATCCTACTCACTCATCTCGGCTAAGTATAGACCTTTGTAAATCTTACCCTATGGAAACTTGGATGTGTTTGGTTGGCTCGATGTCTTCTCCTTTAACAATTGTTATTATGCTTTACATTCACCACAGTGTGACTTGTTCCAAGAAAATTTTCGTTGGTACTCCTTTTATCCCTTGAAACTATGATTTACTCCAATCTGAGCTACGTGGGCCTTAAAGCTAGCAAGACATAAGCTTGCAAGAAAAAAACTAGTTAGTAAGCACCAGAAGTAAGCTTGACTCGGTTACTTTGATGTTTAAGTTAGTAAATGGGTAAGGATGCATCATAGCAAGTACCTCTTCTTCTTTAGGAAAGCAGACTTACTCATAATAGGAAACTTCCTTTTGTTTATCAAGGAAATTGTCCATGTCCATTTTAGACAAGAGTAGAAAAATTATTTAGGAACTTTTCTAGAAGCATACTTAGTTAAAGAAAATAGCTAGTTACAGCAGTTAAGAGATCTGATGAGGTATTTTTCTTTAAGGGGATGTAGCTATAGGAATGACTATTAAGCTTTGTAGAGGGCCAACTATTTTGCTAGGCCTACCAATCTTTAGACCGGGAAGGTTGGCCCATGCGTGTAAGTAGGTTGGATTGTGCTTAGAGGGCTTTATAGCAAAAATTGGCTATTAACACGACTCATTCCAACTATCTTAAACTACTTCTTATAAATACAACACGAGATGTCTCTAATAAATAAAATGGGAACATCTAAACCCTTTACTATGATCATTGCCTGCATTTTTGTATACTTGCTAATTTGATTATCAAGTAGCTGCATTAGACAACTCTTTGCACATAGTGTAGCTAAAACTTGATCAATTCCAACTCTATCGATAGGAGTTTGGTGATAACAATAAAATTTTCCTAAAACATGTTTAAACTTTATTAATATATTTTATACATGAGAATAAACCTAAAAAACCATTGTAATTTTATGCTTGATTCTTTTAATTACATATAGTTAAGTTTTTAACGATATTGTCAAAACCAGATGAACTAGTTGGTCCGACCCAATTTGACCGGAACCAACCTTAAAAGCAGGCCAGTTCTTGCTTATGGACGGTTTTTGCTTTGAACCTGCTGACCAGGTGACTCGGCCGGACCAACCAGGACCGGTTGACCTAGGCGTAGAATACTTCTAATAAAAGAAAAAAAAAACCTAAAAGAAGAAAAAAAGGCTATGAAAAGAAGACGGTGAAACGCTATAAGTTCAAAGCTAAATCATACTGCACAAGTACAAAACTCAAAGACGACGAGGACGCGGCGCACCACCACCCCTGGGAAAACCGGCGCAAGACAATGACCCATCAACCATCATCTCCATTCTCCACCAGACCGCGCGACCACCACCACCACTACAACAGCTGAGGAGACACCGACTGTATGTACGCAATACCCATTACTGTTTCTCTCTCTCTCTCTTTTTTTCCCCCGGATACTGCTGGTGCCTTTATTGGTAAATCCCTGTCTGGCTGGTGGGAGGTGTGGGTGGCGCTTGTAATTGTCTCCGGAATTTTTTTATAGTAGAGACGTTCAAAGTTAATTAGTCCATGATTTCTTTTTTGCTACTAAAGTGATTATTATTGAATGCCCGGGTCAAGTATATTTTAAACTTAATTGAATTATACAAGTTCAGGAAAATAATTAATTGTCTGAAGAATTTGTGCTTATGGTGTCCAGACTCCATGGTTGAAAAAGCTTCCACACTGTATATTATGCATCTCTTCGATTAACCTTTTTACGCAGATGATATCATTTATCAAGAAATAAATATAAATATAAAAAAATTGATGATTTTCATAAAAAATTAAATAAATAAAATATAAATATAAATTAGATATATTTATACATATCATTTTAATATAAATAAAAAACAGATGATGTAAACAGATTAATTGCACCTCAAGTGAAACAGTTAATGGATGAGTCAAATGTTGTAGACTAATCATTAATGCGTGCAACATTTAAAACTATTAGTTGGCTGCTGGCTTTCTTAACTTTTATAATTTTTTTTTTCCAAGTTACAGATTCAATTCCTTTGCTCCAGGGGAGCACATCTTTCTGTTGCTAGATGATGATGAGCTCATGTTCCTAAAATTGGCATTTATGATTTGACGAAAATGTTATTGGAAGAATTAAAAAAATTCCCCCACATCATCATATGGAAATCAAACATTAAGAAACATTAAAATTTGATTTTCTTTAGGAAAGATAATTTTTATATTTCCACAAGATTCTTGGCGGGTGGGATTTGGCAAGTTCGGAGAAGCATCATCTGCGTCCATTACTATTGTATATAAAAGAAGAGGAAGAGAACTAGGATACGAAAGACGAATTTCTTCTTGGCCATCATTGTGATTGGGTGAATTATGTTCAGGTTTTGTCGATCTGAATCTAAAATGATGCTTGCTTATTTGTTATTTTTAAGTTTATAGGTTGTGTTTTGAATATGTACAATGTGATTTCAATTTCATAAATAGACTAATGGATTGAATTTAATTATGGATTTGATTGATTGAATTTGATTTATTTGTGTTTTCATAATTATGATATAACTCTAAATTTCATTTTTCATTGGCCCCGATTCGACTCTTGACTCCTGATCTCGTAACATGTCCGTGCCAATCCCCGGTTTGGATATGATAATATTGATTTTTAATAGCTTGAAGCATAATTCCAACATATTGAGAGAATTCACCTTTTAACTTGAATTTTGATCCCAATATTGAAAGATGAATTATGATTGAAATTATACTTTAACTGAACAAAAATATAAATAAAATCTTAATTAATATTTCTAACTTTAATTCACAATTATATATAACATGTATTATAATATTGATAATATGAAATTATATAAATATCTCATACGATTTACAACGCATGCAATATGTATATATTACAATCAATGTTAAGGGATTATTACTTTAGTATTTAGTTAATGCATCTGGATTTTTAATTTTTACAAAATAGAGACATTTGACTAATTTATTTGTAATTACATGTTTAATTATAAATTAGAGTAACAATCATAATAAAATGTTTGTGGTAATGTACTTGTATGTTAATAGAAACATAAATCCACTTTCTTTATTTTGTTCCATACTTGTTTTGATTGGCTATTACTTATCAAGGTTATCAAAGTAATATAGTTTTACTAGATATCAGAATTTTACAATTAACATACGATATATTCTCAATGTTCATAACAAATGTTATGATACACTCATCACTTATCAATTTTTCCATTGGTAATTGTGCAGATTATTATATAAATTAAATGATCTTTGATATATAATGTTATATTTTCATAGCTCAAAGGATTATAACTTTTTTCAATCAATAATTATAAATTATAATATATTTATATTTATAATATTGTGAATAATTAATTTTTGAATTATAATATTTTTTAATCTCGTAGGACATACTTTTGGAGTAGTGTACACAAAGTTGAACAAAAAAATAATTACGTGTAGACTCTTCATTTCAGAAGACAAGTAAAAATTCATATGGAAGGGAAACATGATTTGATTTTAAAAAGTTGGAGTCAAAACAATGAAAGGTGTTCTTTTATTATATATATTTTCTCCTGCACACACAGAGCAATACATAGCCCATATCATAGTAAGCTAACAAGCTTTTTGCTCTCATCCATTTTCTCTCTTTTTATTCTTTTATATTTAAATAATATACAATTATCTTTCTTCATCTAACGCGTTTTATTCAAAATTAAGGGTTTTTATTTAACCATCGTATTAAAGCAATGATGACTTTTACCAAGAGAGAGGATGGCGTGCATGTTTAATGAAGGAACAATATGCAACTTTATTATTCTCTCAACTATACGTCAATTATGGTAATAACAAAACCAAGTAAGAAAATCAAAATCAATCCATAATAGAATTAGGATTCCACCCTTTTTTCTTAAATAATATTATATTCCCTTAAATTGTAATTCAAGATAGAGTTTAAAACTTTTGATTAATTATGCCTTTTAAATTTTTTTTTAAATTGATAAAATTGTGTGAGTTATTTATTATTTAATTTGTTTTTCTTTTTTATTTTATATTAGAAATTTAGGGTACCCAACATGATTTGGTTTGTTCCATTGGAATATTGAATCAAATATTTCAATTTTGAAATGCAATCTGTAATCTTTAGGATTATTATCATAGTTGTATAAGTGTGTCGTAATTGATGAATGTTATATTAAGAATTTTTTATTGTTTATATGATATTTATTGAATTTTCCTTTTTAATGTAAAAACTATAATGTAATATGGCTTTATTTTTACTAATGTATTTGGTGTTATATGCAAGTTGGAAAAGATGATTTTTAAGAGATCTAGTAGGGCAACGTTTGCATATTGTGCAAAATCAGTCCATAATAGAATTAGGGCTTCACCCTTTTTTCTTAAATAATCTTTTATTCCTTAAATTGTAATTCAAGATAGAGTTTAAAACTTTTGATTAATTATGCCTTTGACGATTTTTTTTAAATTGACAAAATTGTGTGAATTATTTATTATTTAATTTGTTTTTCTTTTTGATTTTATGTTAGAAATTTCGGGTACCCAATATGATTTGGTTTGTTCTATTGAAAATATTGAATCAAATATTTGAATTTTGAAATGTAATTTGTAATCTTTAGAATTATTATTATAGTTGTATTGGTGTGTCATAATTCATGTATGTTATTTTAAGAATTTTTTGTTGTTTTATATGATATTTTTAGAATTTTCTTTTTTAATGTAAAAACTACAATGTAATATTGCTTTATTTTTACTAATGTATTTGCTCTTATATGTAAGTTGGAAAAGATGATTTTTAAGAGATCTAGTAGGGTAACGTTTGCATATTGTGCAAACGTCATCTTTTCATTGTGGTTTAGCCATGTTTATTAAATGTTAACTAAAACATATAATTGGTAACGTTTATAAACAATTTTACGTTATGTGAAATCTCTAATTTGATTTGTAACTTTTTCTTAATTGTAAACGTGATGTAAGGACCCGCTATCACCCCTATATTTGAAATAGGAGATAACGGTTTCCCAACCACATATAACTCCTAAGATTATATGTATGGTTGCCTGAAGGATTTGTTTGAGTAATTGTTTATCTAATTCCATAAAGATAATATACAATAGAAGACAAAGCCTTTTTTTTAATAACCTTAAACAAAACTATACTACTATATTACCAACACATCCTGCAAAGGAGTACAACTTTACTTTTAAATAGCTAAACACATACAATATACATATATATTACATCCAAAGGCTTCTTACAAGCCTTAGCAAAACTCCTCAAAACACAACTCAACTAACATTATAATTACATCATCAACCAAAAAGAATCACATCTAATCTATTACATTCATAGGGGTCCATTGGGTCCATGGTCATCTCTAATCCTCCAACCCATCAAGAAAATCTTCAAAGTCGGTTCCATACCCCATACTCGTATAGAACTCATCGGAATCACCACCTGAAATAGATAAAATATGAGCCAAAGGCCCAGTACATAAGTAACGAATACAAAATGCGAAGTGGATCACACATTTTTAGGTTAAATGCATTATGCAACAATTACTTGTTTATTATTAAGTCTTTAGTTAGTAAAACAACACGGGAGTATTCAAACTCCGGACAATAAGGATCTAGTATTACGTCCACCTCCCTGAGTGGTCCCTACTGTTCATACAAACTAGGCAGCCCCACCTTCCGGCGTAGCCCGTAATACTAGGGGATCCTGAGTAACGCATCACGACGCTCAGGGGGTTGATATGAGCAGCTCGGATACTCATATCTCCTAAGTAATTCTATCTATTAACGAGAAAGTATCCTGTAAACCCCTAAAATTTCCAGAATCGGATTAGCACAAAATCCTAACCGGAAGTCAAATGAAACCCTAAAGGTCAACAAAACCCTAGTTTACCGTATCCATCTAAATCCGGCATTGCCGTTTTCTTTGGCCCGGAAAAACGAAGTTGGAATAATTAGCTAAAATAGCTCGTAATAACCATAGGTTTTATAAAAGTTTCAGTTTCGCGAAATTCGGGTGTCCTTCGAACCCGATCGGACGCAGTTCTCGAAAAACGTGTCCGGAAGCCCGGACTAGTAAAAATATTCCGAATATACCGTTAGACTCGTAAAAATATAAGTTTTCCAAAAATATCAATTTTAATTTTTCGGTAAGTAAAAATAACAGATATAGCTATTATACGCGTATTTTCTTACTACCGGTACTTTAATTGTCATATCTACTTTACATTACACTATTCATTACTATTCTACACTATTCTTTTATCTCTACTTTTTCTTACACCTACTCTTACACTCTACATAACCTATAATCTTAACTTTTTACCTTTCCCATAACTTTATATCACATCTACCTTACATATTACATCTTTTATTTCCAAAAAGTCAAAAAATTAAATCAACTCCTCTCTACACCATATGGCCGGCGCACTTTCTCTCTCCCTCCTCAATTGTTTTAAATTTGCATTTATTTTAATCACAAAAATCACTTCAAAATCCTATAAATACCCCCCTCTCTTTCACTTCTTTCACACCACTTCTATACTAAAATTACTCTCTCAAAATCTCTCTAGAATTTCTCTCCAAGAAGCTCTTCAAGAAGTTCTCTTTAGCTCATCTTCTTTAGGTAAAAGTTCTTCAAGAAGTCTCCATGTTCATCTACTTAGTATGAGCTTAGTGTATGTTTTCTAAAACCATGAAGGTTAAGAAAGCAACATTAGATTCATACTTTGTTTTTGTTCATAACCACAATTCCTTTATGTTCATGTTCCTTATATATTCTTTATGTCCTCTTATGTTCATTTATGTTTCTTTTATGTTCATAACTATCTACTATATCTAAATAACTATATACATATTCTTTAGAGCATATAAGCTCATAATCTTGCAATTTATTTACCTTTCATGCAATTTATTTATTTATTTATTTCAAGTTGTTTTAAGACTAGTCTCTAGTCTTAGACTTGTCCTAATCAAGTCAAAACAAGTTTTTCTCCTTTCATTTTATTTCTTTATGGGACTAGTTTATTTCTTAGTCCCGGGAGCCTTGAAAAAGCTAAGACTCCAATACTTGATTTTATTATTTATGCTTTATGTTATTTTTTTATTTATTATTCTCATAATCATGTTCATTTAGAATGTTGTCCAAAAAAGATAATGAAATAAAAGAAGACTTTTTGTCACTTAGAAACAAGTTTATGTGAAACATAAAAATATAAGATAACAAAAATAAACTCATTCATTTTCAAGTTACAAAAAGAATTCACTATGAATTTAGAAACTATTTTTACTTAAAAGCTACTTAAATCTTTGTTACTCTACCTTGTTTTTCAAAAGAAATATTTTGTTGACAAAAATGGTTCTTTTCATAAAGAAAGAAAATAAGATGGATGACTAAGGAAATTTTAATAAAGACCTTGCAAACAAATAGGCAAAGAAAATTTATGGTTTGAAAACAATAAAATTATTTCTTTTCAAGTTACAAGAAAACTAATAAGATTATAGAAATTAGTTTTTCTACAAAAAGTCCTTAATTGTTCCATTTGTTTTTATGAAGAAAACAATTTTCATGCATGGATAATTATTTTTGAAAAATATGAGACATGAGAAAAAGAATGAGAAATATCAAGTAAGGATTTTTGCAAAACAAGTGAACAAAGAATTTGCACAAGAAATAAAGAAAAGAATATCATATTTCTAGAAAAACTTCAAATATATATATATAACTTAGAAAGTAGAAAATTTTATTTTCAAAAGTCACTTAGAAAAGATAAATAAAACCAACATAAAACGTTTTTAGAAAACAAAGAAAACAAGGTATTCATTTCAAAGAAATTCACAAAAACAATTTCCGAAAAGCTTCAAACCGACATTGTTTTACTTAAGAAAAATAATTGGACAACAAGACACTTGAGCATGCTTAAATATGAGTTATATAGTTATAAAAAGAGAATTTTTCAACTATATAGATAAGTATTTATCAAACAAATTTTGATTTCTTGAACCAAAGTTGTTTTTACTTGAAAATCCGTGGTGAATTTTGTCACCAGTTTTTCGGAGCCTATGGCTTTGTTTGTGGGAAATAATTTTAGAAATGGGTAGATCTTTTCGAGTAGATAGAAATCGGTATATTATATGCGCGATTCCGAGTTAAAATGACCAAGTTATGGCCATTTTAAGTTGGAACATTCTTCCATACGAACTTTAACGTTCTTTGACATTGTTTTGTCAAAATTCAAGAAGATCTTCAAGAAAAACTCATTGTGGGTATTTTCTTTGGTTAGGTGACCCCGAGGAAGGATTCTTACCCCGAGAACTATTACGATTAAGTGGAGTGTGTGAACGACTCATCCGCTTAGAGGAATAGACGACAATGGCATCGTGAGTTTATTTCCATTAAATGCTACACTTGTTGTGCTTGTAAATTAGTTGCACTAGAGTTAGGAAAAGATAAACCGATATGCATGTAAAATAATTCCTTGAAAGAATTCTAAGAATATCGAAGCCGAATTGTTCTAAGTGATTGTTTTAGTATAATATTGATTTGTGTGAAATTCCTTGATCACCATAAAGTTGAAAATAATTATGTTATGACTTTATAAATTAATGAACTCATGCATACCACGAAGTGAGTCACATTACATGGTTGGGATATTATCCTTGGGTGAGAAGGATAGTAGGCTCATGTCGAAAGCAACACTTGGCGGAAGATCCGAAAGCGATTGCTTGGCGGCTTAATGGAATATGCTTGGCGGTTGATCCGAAAGCAAGGTCAATCAAGTAGGTTCGGAATACTTGGCGATGTGTGCTCGCAAGCTTAAATTTTCTATCGTTAAAACTACTTGTTTTGAGTATCACCAAACCCCGAATGGAGGGAGTAAATCCATTCAACATATAGTTCCCGGAAAGCTATATGATTGTTTGCCCATGTGTTTGATGCATTACATATGTGTGATTAACCAACTTGTTTGAAACTTGTTACAAGAAGTTATTTATGGAAATAGTTCTCACTAAGCCTATTAGCTTATACCCCGATAGCTACCTTTTGCAGTTTCCGTACTTATGGCTAAGGCCACGTGGACCATGTGGGCAGGTAATCCCTTTTGAATATTAGAACTCTGGACAAAGTACATCATAGTATTAGCATGCAAATATTTATGTAATAGCTTAGTAATTTAAGAAATTGTTCCTAAGTATGCACAGTTTATGCCATGGACAAATAATTATTGTGATTCTTCTTTTCTTAATATGTTTTTTTTATATCTCCTTAAACTTCATTATTCCACATATGGTCCTCTAAAATTGTGAAAGTAAGCCTTACACTTAATATAAAAGCTTTTGGGAATGACTGAGGTTGTCATACTTAAGCTTTAATATTGAGTGTGGCGGACTGTCACGTTTAGGGTACCCGTTGGGGCGTGACATATCCTGCCCCAATCTGAACAGGGTGCCGCTCTCCGAACCAGATTCAATGGCAAACAACAACAATCAACACTCATATATCAATAGGATTTTCTTAATTTAAAGTAGCTTGATTTTGATGCCTATCCTAACAAAGAGACAAGCAAGTTACTGCGTACCTGAGATAGCTCGAGAATTAATGGGGTTGACTGGGCGAGGATCTATCACTGTTTAAATCAATATTGAATTCACACTTAGCTTAAGCACTAATTAACTAGTATAAAATATAAATATATCAAGGAAATCCAAATAAATTAATACAAAGTCATAATAAAGCATTTAAGCATCCTATTATATCCTAGATCGCTTAACAAATACTTAATTGATCATATATTAAACTTCGAAAAATTTTAAAGAAAGTTTAAAAAATTCAAAAGCGCAGGGGATACGCCGGCATCCAAAGCCGGCGGCTTTGAGCCGGTGTTCAACACTATGAAAATCAACACTACCAACGCTGGCAGCGCTTGAGGGTACGCCGGCAGCTTTGAGCCGGTGTAGAATGCAAATCCAAAATTTTTCAAAACTTCCAGAGAGGTGCAAACCGGCCGCTTACTTAGATACGCCGGCAGCCTCTCACTATACGCCGGCGGCTTTGATTCCCAATAGCCGGCGTACAATGTGAAAGGATGAACGCCGGCTGACTTTTCCAACGAAAGCCGGCGTCGTTTGATCGGCCTTAAGAAATTTGATTCTATGGGCTTCCAACACCGCCTATAGGCCGGCGGCGTAGAAACCCTAAATGCCGGCATACGTTCAAATTTTAGCCTATACGAAAATGTTTTTGATTTCTCCTGTTTTATTACAACTTGTTCATTTTTCAAAAATTTTCCAAACTTAGTCCAAACTTTTTAAAGCTTGTTATATGATCCAAATACTATCCTAACAACATGAATTCTACTTCTAATCATCAAAACACTAATCACACTTCAAATTCACATCTCTGCTACTCATTCTTCAATCTTCCAAAATACTCATCCCTACACATCCACACTCCTATAAGATATATACTACCACTCCATTAGTCACATAATCCCATTCAAACTATCATCAATGCACTAAATCAATCCCACACCAATTATCACCTCAAAATCATATATATTCTAACATTTACAAACAATACAATATAGAATATAAAATAAAAGATAAAGTTTGTATTAAACTCACATGACTAAATCTTGGCTTGGAATGATATTCAAATCCTAAAGCTTGTAATAAATCTTGGCTTAGGGTTTAAGATTTTGGGATGAGAAAGGAAGAAAGACAGAAGGAAAGAAAAGAAGTGAAAATTCGTATGAAAAATGAGGCTATCAGAAAGGAGGGCTTAACTTGTCCAATTAGAATCATTTGTCATCCAAATCTTACCATTAGGGGTATATTTGTCCTAGGTTTAATTGAGAAAATTTCAAATGCATTTGAGTTGTGTTTAGGCTCAAAAAGTGGTTTTAAAGTTTACCAAAATTCTGTCATGATCTAAGCAAATTCAAAAATAATTTGATTAGATTCTAAACATAACACATGCATATTAATTTGAAAAAGACACACATATTCATTACACTATATGCACATTTACACATACCAAACAATAACATTAATTTCTTAATACTATTCACATATAAAATAACACATTCACTATTAATTAACTAAGCACACACATGTATATATATTTCATTTCAATAACACATTAATATATAATTTAAGGAATTCATGGCTATTTCACGTGATCAATTATATTTGTCAAAAAAATAAATCAACTAAAATAATGAGTACCACCTTTTTTTTTCCTTCTTTCTTAATTGCATTGTTTAAAAATTTACAAAATATAAGAACTATATTTAAAAAAAAAAACTAAATATTTTTTTAAATCCCACCATCAACAAAATTAAAATAGTCATCTTATTAAGAAAACCTAAGTGACCATCCGTCTAGAGATGCAATCAGGTTGGCCATTAACGGGATTCTGACCCATCTAACCCGATAAAAGACCCTATAGGGTCGACCTTATAAGATAATAGGGTAGGGTTTGGACATAGGTAAAAAATCCTATAGGGTATTCGGGTCGAGTTTTGATATTACTAAAACCCGATAGATACCCGATCCGTATCACCCGACCCATTAGTCATAGTAAAAAAAATTGTAATGCAAATACATTTACCGAATGTAAACATAATAACAAGCTAAATTTAAAAATAAGTTGACAAAGAGAAGGTGAATTGTTATATTATTAGACTATTATTTTATTATCTTAAGTCTACTAAATCAATTAAAAAAAAGAAACTATAAGTAGGGCGAGTTCGAGTTGATAATCAGACGAGTGGTTGGGTAGGTAATTGGGTTGATAGTCGGACGGGTGGTAGCTTTTAGAGTAAACCAGTTGGATGTGTTTTAATATAGAAGGAAAACCTTGCAGAGTTATAGGGTCAGATTTGGTATGTCTAATAGTATAGCGGGTTCAATTTTGGATTCATATGATCCTCTCGAAACCCAACGCGGTTGCATCCCTCCATCTCCTGCTCTCCTTTCCTTCTTCTTTCCTTTTTTTCCCCCTATTTTCTAGCTAGCATAACGATCTACTTGAAACACTAACGTTGTGTCCCTAAAAAGAGGACCAAACGCTAACCTTAACTTTGTTAATTGCCTAGTGCCACGCTACGAACACCTTCTTTTCCACAACCTCTGACTCAGTCGGCTCTCTCTCTGATCTCCTCACTAAACCCTTTTGTACCCAGAGAGTCACCTAATGACGATCTTCATCAAATGGTATATATAGACTTTGTAAGTTCCTGATCTAATAGCCTTTTCTTCAAATATATGTTTTGTTGATTCTTATGTGTGGTTTTTCCTCTAATGAGTGGATAAGGAAATGTTATGATATATAGCTAATTGCTTGTGTTACAAGATTTTACGTAGAAAACACACAGAGATTTACAGCTCCTTGATGTAAGGATAACCCTGCTGACTACATGAGCTATATTTTTTGTTAAGGCCAGGAATTGCTTAAGCTATATTTGGTCACTCATTTGTTGAGTACTTCTACTAGGCACTCGGTATAAAGAAAAGAGGTGGGATTTAAAAAGAGTGCTTGACTCTAATGGAATGCCTTTACAAGAAGGAGCAGAAGGGTCTGTATTTGCCCTTGCAGTGGCCTTGGCTTACATTATAAATTTTCTTGTTCTTTTAGCTATTTTCCTCTTGTTATCACATGTATCATCTTCTACAGCGAGGGCCTTATCCATTTTTGTTAGAAAAATCTATTTCTGACTGGTTTGCTTATTAAGTCAGAAAAAGGGAAGGGGTGACAAAAAGGAAGAAAAGAGTAATTTTCTTACATTTTAGATAATAATCAGTCTATGGCTATTTCTTATGGATCTTTTCTTGTACCTAATCTCTTTGCATTATTTGAATGATGTATGATTGGTCCATTTGTGAAATTGTTATGTGCGTTTCAGGGGTTACAGGAGTTCTTGGTAATGTGATAGCATAAAAGCTATGATCATATTTGCCTATATCTATAGACTTTGTAGGTTTTTTCTATATTCTCTAAAGATGAGGTTGAATCAAATCGATTTAGTAAGCCATATTTAATTTTTAAAACTAGTTAAAGATTGAAGTTAATAGGTTTAAATTAATAAAGGTTCCATTTAGATAATTATATATAGATATAGTGTATAGTATGCTGTTAATTTATACACCTATGTAATTAGTAAAAAGACTAAATTACATGCTTTGTCACGACCAGAAATATTGGGCCTAGTAGGATAAATCTAAAACTATCATATCACGTGTGCACCCATAACATGAGAGCCGTCTTGTAAGTCATAGTATACAAGACTCTATTTATTTATCAATATTTACCATATAGATGATATATTATATTACTGGATTTCAATTATGGAATCCAATTTTCCAATTTCTACAAAGATCACAGAGAGTCGGTATCCCTTACCAAATGATAAAAATAGGGTTTCGAACTACAACTTACAAATTTTGTTTATTATGAAATTTATCTAGTTTACATTCTAAGTTACCATATCCTATATCTCTACCTTCAATAGAGTTCGCTGGAGAAGCTCTCTTCATACATTCCTAGCCCAATTCTAGCTAGTATTAATCCTACACAAAAACTATTGGGGGGTGAGCGAACCACGAGCTCAGTGAGATAAGCTGACTAGACCACACATCAACCAATAACAATCAAGTATAATTATCAATCATATACACATTACAAGCTTGGATGATCTAGAATCCAAAGTTGGATGAAGATTTATGCCCCCTCATCGGGGTTGAAGGAATTCGATACTATAGCCCACCTACCCAGGAGAAACTAAGTATACAAGAAAGCCACGATCCTTATTGTAGTTTTCTCTCATACTTTAGGCACACAATTCCTGTTTTAAGCCTTAGAAACTCCACTAAGTGTTAGTTATTTCATAGCGATACCATGGGCGGCGTTCTTCATTACCAGTTAGTTCTTATGGAACCGATGGAACAAAGGTAATCTTGCGTAGAACTAATAGCCTCTTGCTTAGAAAAACCAAGCATTACCAGAGAATCGAAATACTAATACGTAGTAGGCTGCCACATCTTCAAATGCAGTTTATGCAAATTATGCGATGCATGTCCATTTCATTTATAGTACCAGTAGTTGTTAATCAAGTTTAAGGCGATCATGCGATATACAAACAATCATCAACATGCTTCATTCAACATTTATCATACAATAGAATTATCACTTATATTATGATAATTTGTCATTGAGTCATACACCACGCATCATGCATTATTCCCAATCGCGCATACATATCGATTGAATGTATATATTATTCCAAAATCAACTATACTACAAGCACAAACAATATGATAAAGTCAAGTAACTTACCTGTGGTCCTTGTTAAATCGTTGTATAATTTACTGGAAGTCTGTGAATTGATCTATTTTCCTATGAAAGGAAATAACAGAGATTCTTTATTAGATAGTTTCTGTAAGAGAAGTCTTCCTAGAATTAAAGGCGCTGATCTCGATCATCGTATATTAGACTAAGCTCGTTATATTAATTATTGCATCGTTAAATAATTTAATTGGATCCTTATAGGTGCCTAACTATACTATATTGGTATGTGATTCAATTTTTATTAAGGTTTTAATCCCTATAGTAAATAATATTTATCTATTATTTGTTTTCATTTTGCTTCTCTCGATTTTTATTGCTATCTATATTTTTGTTTAAGAGGTTTGTCTTTTCCTTAAGTCCTACTGTTTTTAGTTGAAGATTTTTATTTATTAATTCTTTGCCTGTCAACCTTATCTGTTTCTCAAATTGGTATTTTTATTTATCTAAGGGTATATTCTAATATCTATACCTTTCAAAAATTATTTTACTAAAATCGTATATGGAGTTTAGATATATCAAATTTTTATTATACTTCAATTTTATTTTTATTGCAAAACAAACTAAGTTTAATAATATAGTATTACCAGTAATATTAGTTTTGAAACATTAATATCAATATTAGTAATAAATACAGGTACAATAATAACAATCATCTTCATACTATTAGTAAATAATAATATTAGTGACAAAAATAATAATAGTATTGATGATGATAATATATATATATATATAGTGACATTAACGTAAAAATAACAGTATTAATAATCATAATGACTCGTGATGAAAATATCAATAATACTGAATACTATACTCGGTAGTAATAATAATAGTAATAATCATAATCATACTTATAGGAATAACAGTAACATTGATGTTGGTTTATTAAGAGTGAAAACTGAATGATTTTCTAGTTTGTGATTTCATATTCGTTTTAAATCCGATTTTGTTGTATAAATAGTCGATTTGATAGTACTATTCGAGTACTTTCTATTAGTGGAATTATTTTCAAGAAAAGAGACTTGTACAATTTTTAAATTTATGAAACACATGCATAGATTTCAAGTGAATCCTAACAATTGTAGTCAAAATTTGTTTTGATGATATCTAATTCATTTCTAGTCTGTTTTTGACGAATAAATAGTCGTTTTTATAATATTTTCCGAGTACAACCTATTGATAGGTTTTTTTTTTTTTTTATTAAACAAGGTCATTAAGGGGGAGAAAAATGCAAGAACAGTCCGCTTTGTTCGTATAAATCTGGAAACAATAATCTAATTTTTGTTTTTACAATATCTAATTCGTTTCTTATCCATTTTTAACAAATAAATAGTCGATTTCATGGGATTTTTCTTGTTCTTTCCATTGGTGGGGTCATTTTTGGCTTATAACAAAAACATTATATAGTTTATTCATTCTTTCCAATGATTTACTTGAATTATTTAAAGTTCAATTTAGCTTGTTGTAGTTTAGGTATGGTTTTGGTTTTTCCTTTATTGGATTTGAATTTCTATACTTAAAAATCTTCAAGTTGATGTATTTATATCCTAAATAGTCTAAATATCATCAATATACTATTAGATCAATTTTGATAAATTTATAAGACAAATTCCTATAGATCAACATAATGAATATTTGGACTTGATATAATCCTTACCTTGATTGGATAATAGATGGGGTTTAGCTCCTCCTTCTTGATAAAAAAATAATGATCTAAAGAGGGTAGTAAGAAGATGAGTAACTAAGAAAAATTAATCTAGCTAAACTAGCATATTTATATACATATTTTTACTTTGTTGATCTTCAGTTCTAGCTTGGTGTTATGACAAACCAAGAGTTATTTATATTGGTTTTTGATGTTGTTGGAAAGAGAAAATGAATATTTTTGAATGTGGTTGATGCTTGGATAGGATATAGGAAATAAGACAAGGGTTATATTTGCTTTAGAGCTCCTTAAAGATTGTTTAAATGGAGGAATATCCAAGAAGAAGAGGGCTGGTCACAACACTTTTTGTAGCCAGCAATTCAACTTGTTTTGTGGGCCTTATGAGCTAATTTAGTGTCTAACTTAAGGCTATATATATGTATTAAGATTAGGCTTAATTTAGGAGGCTAAAGAGAGTGTTTTGGGCTTGAAAAACTTGCAAAATACAGCTGGGAATTTTTGTTATGAGTTTGGCTGATTTGGGTGACGATTTTTGTTACTTTTTGTACAAGATTTATGGCTGATTTTAAGAGACATTAATCGCATTTGTTTGTTAGTTATTTAAGGTCATTTATATGTGTAAATTTAGAGCTCAAGTTGCACAAAAATCGAGTCCAAAATCATGTGAAACAAAGGGTTCAAAATCGTGCAGAACAGAGGTCAAACTATAATTTTCTGCTGTAGTTTTTTGTTAACATTTTTGGATAGATTTCTTCACTTGGTTCTTAATTAATATTTGGTGCTTGAAGTGTCCATATAGAGGCTTTTAATTGGTATTTATTTAGTCAAAAATTTTAAATTAAGCTAAGCCTATATTCTTACAAAACAAAGCTACAATTTGCATGAAGGATGCTGCAATTTTTCTGGTTGAATTTCCTTCTATTGCAGCTACTGTTTGGTGAATTCTCTAGGCCAATTGAAGCTGTTTTGGTTTCATATTTGAGTGGAAATTCTTAGCATTAAATGTTGGTCACATGTGGAGTATTTTGGTTGGAGATAATGTCATTTCCAAGTTGAACTTTAAAGCTTAAATTGGATCAAAGTTGAATGTTTTGTATGTGAATTCTGCAACCGAAAATCACTGCTGCTTTTCCATGGTAAACTAAGCTCCATTTGCAGCTGTTTTGTGACTTGTTTTGGACTGAAATTGCATTGCATTTAAGGTTGATCCTATGTGGAGTATTGTGGTTGGATTGTAGGTCATTTTCATGTTGACTATATATGTTTAAATTGGGCAAGTTGTTGGATGTGAAGCCTCCTGTTGCAACTAGAAGTCCTCCTTTTGTTCAACGTTAGAAATTCTACAATATGGTATTGTATTCACGTGATCTTCTTGTTGCATTGTGGAGAAATTTCTCCTCTGTCCAGCTTTGAAATTTTGCTCTATGCGTGGGAAAGGAATTTGCACCGATCCTCTATTTCTTGCGTGATTCCAATGTCCATGATTTGCATTTTGTTCCGTTTAATTTTTTTATTAGTTGTTGTTGTTGTTGTTGTTATTATTATTATTATTATTATTATTATTACGATCATCATCATCATCTAACTAAAAGTTAACTAAAATAATTTAACCAATATTAATTTATAAACGTATACTTATAATGGTTAGATAAGAGTTTTATTGGAGTAAAATTATCTAAGTTCCAAGATAAATTATAGATCGTTTATATAAATAAATTTTTAGTTTACACGATTAATTATTTTTAGTATTTTAACTTACGTGATTAAATTTTTCAAGTTCAATAATTTAAATTAGAAACCGAGTCCTAATAAATTAAGGATTTCCTAACAAGTATAACGGCGGGTTTGAAATTTTTATTTTAGATCTAGATTAGTAATTATTGATTAGTATTAGTATCTATTATGTATTTATAATTCTAGTCGTTCATCTTTGGATTATTGTTTTATACTAATAGGTTTTGTTAATAGACTATATCTTATCGGTTTTGAGATTTAGAGCCACTTCTAATTATATCTTGAATTATCAGTTCAAGATACAAAATCTCTTTTTTGGTATCTATTAAGGTCAGGGAAATTTTTTATTCGAGTTTTTCAAACTAAGATTGAGTTTATTACAACTCATAGATCTATTTTAAGATTTTTGTTGAATCATATATTTGATATTAGTTTCACATTTGCTAATTTGTTCATTTTCTAGTCATGAAAATTATTGAAGGTTACATTGATAACTTAGGATTTTAATTTCTAAAATCTGTAAATCTTTTAATTAGAATATTAGTGTAATTTAAATATTTATTTAAGATCTCGATTCTTAGATATCAATCTATTTGTGATCTTATCGTATCCTTTGTAATTCTAGTAATTTATCTTTAGTCTATATTTTAATAACTTGTAGGTTCTAAACGTTAATCGTCTATTATTGTGATTTAAATTTAAGGTTAATTATGATTTCTTGTTGGACTATTGATCATTTTTCCAAATATCATGTTTTACTGTATAGAAGTTATTTACACTAATTTGTTATTAACTACACATTTTTGTCTAGCGCTACTTAATATTGTTAACAGATTAAAAATAGTTTATACTATTATTTTATTATTTAACAAGGATATGATTTATTTTCTAAGTATTGAGCTTAAGTAAAAAGAACTCAGGAATTTATATTAACAATTAGTTTATCATTATTTATAAATTATTTGAGATCGTATTTGTTACAGTTTGTATTTTGAAATTTTTTTTATTAGTAACGATTCTAATCTTTCTAATTATAATCAATTTCATTCACAACTTAACATTTTTAAATCGAAAAAAAATTTGAAGTGATTTTTACTACTTGTTCCAAATATTTATATAATTCTATATTACATTTTTAGTATTTATTAAAATCAGATTACATAAAACTAGGGGTATTACATGCTTATTTTGTTGTGAATAGGTTTAAATCATTTTAAATTAATGAAGGTTCCATTCAGATAATCATATATAGGTGTAGTGTCTAGTATGTTGTTAATTTGCATAACTATGTAATTAGTAAAAAGACTAAATAGTACATGCTTGTTTTTCTATGTAGTGTCTTAATTAAGCAAATTACTTTACTCCATGTTTATAATTGAACTTTGAGGTGATTTTTATATATTTCTGGATTTACCTTATTTTTGAAGAAGATGATCTGGTGTATGGTAATTCTATTTGTCATGCGATATAGAAGTATATTGACATTTTTATTTATAAAATTTTTATTGTTACAATTGTTGTTGCAATGGACATTTGGTGGTTTGTTGATTAAAATTTAATATATGTTGGTTTGGATGAAATAAATGGTTAGACAAGCTGTAGATGATGAAGAGCTGTTTACTTTTTAATGTTTTGATAGTTGTTTAAATGTGTTATGAGGTGATTTTGATGAAATATGAAGTTAGGTAATGATAAGAGTTGGTTCCATGGTTTCGATTAGGTGACCCAGTATCAAACCTCGGAATCAACAATTTTCAAGTTGGTTTAGAATTGGTTTGTTAGTTTGAATTGAGTTTGGATTATAGTTTTTTTTTTAACTATTAGAAGCATATATTATCTATTTATAATATAAGGTTAAGGGATATTATCCATATTACATTGTTCCATATCAGCTAAAGGGGAAAAAACGACAATAGTACAATTACTACGGTTTTTATATAAAAGACACATGCTTTTAACATATTGCATATATGAGGAGGGTGGGAACAAAAGTACTGTCTTCTTCATAATGGTGGATGGTACAAAAAAGACCGCTTCCTCTTGTTCTCCGATTAGATATGTTGATGGTAACAAGTTTGTCATCTTGTTACCATGCTTAGAGATAATATAGAGGCTAAATATGGATTTAAGATCTTAAAGCCTGATAATGACTTGAGTTTGACTCTTTGGGCTAAGTGATAGAGCTAAGGAGTTAAGTTGATGAAATTGGGATGATTAAGAGAGTTGACACAGTGGGCTTAGAGTAAGATTGTTAGACCAGATCAACTTATCTGCTTTGAACCTTTCTAAAGGATTTCATGTATTCAAAGAAGCCTTCCATTGGCTAGAGAACCTAAAGAGAAATCCATCATTAAGAGGACTCATCTTGCCCATTGATGGTTAATACGATCTGACAAATGTCATTAAAAACTAAGCTCTATAAATACTCAGAGCTCTTCCTCATTTAACATATTTAGAAATTAACAAAATATTCATGTTGCCAAATACTCTTATAAGATCAAATATAGCTTAGAGTGAAGAATACACAACCTCTCCTCTAGAATAGTAAGATTGTTACTATATAGCTCATCTACCTCTCACAAGTACGTTCGAGCTCCTTAGGATTGCTTGCTTCTACTCCTTACATTGTTACTCTCTTAGTCATTCCATGTGTATGCGTCTACATCACTCTTCTAAGGTCACGTATAACATGAGATGCATGTGGCTACTGTGATCAATTCCTTCACTATAGACATAAGAGGACAATTTTGTTAAGGTAACACTTCCTTTCCTTGCAAGAATTAACATAATGAAGAAATTTGTTTTCAATGTTTGATTCTTGCTTTAACGATTGCATTGCTAATAATGAATCAATAAAACATTGACTTTTGTAACCCTAGATTTAAGAAAAATTTGAGTTTTCGATATGACCCAAATCTCAGCGTTTGCAATATTGATTTACCTTATTTTTTTTTTTGTAAACCCATTATACAGTCTCCTTCTTTGTCTAATATGATCCTCTGATTATTGCATGTCCCATAATGATTGAGTCATTGATGTGTAGACTTATTTGATTTTGGTGCACATTTCGGTACGATTGTATGCTTCTTCGTTCTCAATGATTTGGTTTTTTAAGGTGCACCCAATATTCTTATGCTGTGTTTTTTATCTATTGGAAATATGGGGGTTTGGGCTCTTGGACTAGTATATAATTTCGTTCCTTTCCTTCCATATTTGTAGGAATGCTATGGAGAAGATTATGGGCCAGGGCACTCTAATCAAGTCATTCATGTTTCTTTGGTAGTCACTGTTACTTTGAATCCAATAATAAAAGTTAGTGTATGATCATTATCTCATATTGCCCTTACATTGGGGCGTAGTCTTAGTGAATGTTTAGCCTTTTCCTAGATATCATTTCATCTTGGCATTCGACATAAAAGATTATACCATTTTGGTTTATTTTTCGCCCCATAGGTAATCCATTGCACAAGGCTCTCCAAATTAAAAGCTTTGCTTTCGGCCGAAAGGGGGAAATCTAGAGCCATTTCAGCCAGTGATCTATCTAGGATGATGGTTCCAATTTTTTTATTTGGCTAGTTGCATTGTTTTAAGAGATGCGGTTCCTATGCTTGGATGACGTAGTTTGTTGTTCATAGACATATAGGTCCTATCTGCTCCATTAGCCACCTCCCTATAAGGCATTTAGTATTTACTTCATTCCATTCCGTTTCTATGATTCAACATGGGCTAACTTTCAGTTGAGATGCTTTCTCTATCATTGGTCCATAGAAAATAAGGTTTAAAAGGCCTACCATTACATATGATATATCTACTATCTTACATTACCAGTTATGTCCCTTCGTCAATTTTTTCAATAAAGGGGACTTTGCTTGCTTTGCCTACCGATAATCCCCTCACATTCTTTCTATAGTTTATTTTAAGTGTTCAGTTTTAGTATTAATATTGTCTTGATTTGACTTGTTAACAATTGAGTTTTTATTTAACTTATATATATTATATATATATATATATAACATGAGAAAAGTTATACTAATGAATTATATAATAATTATGCATTATATCCTAAACGTTTTGATATATTTAATTGTAAAATAGCTATTATTATGCGACTTTTACTGCAGTACATAACCTATAGATTAATGGTTTGATTAGATAGTTTAGAGGAGAAAAAGTAATTCCTATGAAGGAAGGGAGTTTCAAGATAATCTCTTATGCAAAAAGACAAGAAGAGACCAAGATTGAGACATTGAGATGATGTCGTGACATTCTTGTTTCCTCTAAAATACTTTTGCAAGTTTACTCTCTCTCAAAAGCCTTTTCACTATACTTACTTAGTTTGTTAAATTTTATCTATATAAATATTAAAAACTACTTATTCTCCTATGTGGTTGAGTTGAAATAAGCATTAAAAACAAGTTCCTCTTAAAATAAAAAATAAAAAAGAGGAGTGACAATTCGCACTTTTTGCCAAAGAAATAACACAAGAAACAAGATCCAACAGAGCTATAAAGAGAGGATGCGCCAATGATCTGGAAGGGATTCTATTTTTTTTTTTTTGTCTCGTTTTTCCTTTTTCTTATTAATTTTCTGATCTGATATTTTATTTCTATTATTATATTTAATTGCTATATATTTAATGTTTAATGATATTGTTTGCGTAAATCATTTATTATTGAACAATCATGAATTACCACGTACCAAGAATGGCTGATAATATTAACACCTAAACAGAAAGTCCTAATTTATAAAAGTTTAAAAACATTTAATTTGAGTAGAAATTATATTGAAATAAAAAGTCAAAAAGAAAAATAATCAAATCATTAAGAAATGTCACTTAGCTTTTCCTTAGATAATATAAGAAGAACATATTATCCTGGTGGAATGGACATCTGGTTCTCCAAACATTGGCAATCTGGATCGCAAAGGCAGTAAAAAAGTCATTCTCATTTTGCGCAAGAATTTGAATCGAAATCAATCTGCTCTGGCAACACTTAAATTCAAACCTACTTAACACCTAAGAGCATATAAGCTTCCACCCGTTTATTTACATTATTTTATCTTAGCTACCTCAACCTACCTATCGATATTCTTTAAAGATAATATCACAATTGGCATATAAATTTTGCTAAAACATACAATTAGGTAACTAACTTTAGAAATGATCAATTTCATACATGATTTTTAAAATCGATCAATTTAATACCCATAATAACTTGATGGAGATACTATTGATGTACAAGAAAAGTTTTTTTAAATACTAAATTGATAATTTTAAAGTTTAGATACCTAATTATATATTTTGTCAAAACTCATGTACTATTCGCGCATTAACCCTCCTTTAAATATATTAATTTTGCTTTCTACTAATGGAAACACAAAAATATATATTCTACGAGGAATATTCTATTACCCCATCATTTTTTTATGAGGCTGTTCTACCAGTTATTGAATGGATAAGATTCATATTTAATCATGATTAAATAACTTAAATATTTATTATATTAATTGTTATATTTATTTTGATGATAATTTATTAAACCGACTTTATGCGGGAGGGAAGAAAGGACCATTTGCTTTTTCTTGTCAACATGGACAAATTCGGTTGGTCTTGCCTTTAATCACCGTCACAGACTAGACTGGCTTACGGAATCATAACATCCCAAGTAGGAAACTTGGAGAGGGTCCATAGTCACCATTTTCATGTTGGTAATGGAATCGAATGTCCTTCCTTACTTACCAACTTAACAAAGCATCATCTTATGCTGGCAAAGCATCCTTAATATTGCTCCATCTTGGTAGCCATCACAGAATATAATTATATATTGCAGTATCCACTCTGCTTTGTATGTACTCAAGAAACAGCTCATTCTTGTTAAAAAATTTCTCTTCGATCATCCAAAAGAGCTACACAATGGGAAGATTGTTTCATAAACACCTTAAAGCATCACTTGCAATTCATCCTAAGATCATCCTGGTCGTTTTTTCTTATTTTTCTTTAATAATATTTCAGTTACAACCATGTTTTGGTACTAATAAGGTGAGACACTACAAATGGGCAGTGGAAAACATGTTATGGTCTCCTGATTGTGTGAAGAATGTGGTTATGGGCATAAATGGTCAATTTCCAGGTCCTACCATTAGAGCTGAAGCTGGAGACACCATTCATGTTGACCTCACTAATAAGCTTGTCACAGAAGGGGTGGTCATTCATTGGCATGGCATTAGACAGGTTTGTATATAATGTATCTTCAATGGTGGATCTAGGATTTTACTTGAGGGGGGCAAGTAGCAAATTTTCAATTTTTAAATTTTCTACATCATTAATATGTATTTGTTGATTTGGTTTGTTGAAATTAAGGTAACAAAGTGGATTGATTTTTGTTTTTTGATGATTTTCAGTTTGGAACTCCATGGTCTGATGGTACTGCATCCATCACACAATGTGTTATCAACCCTGGAGAAACCTATACTTATAGGTTCAAAGTTTACAAGGTAAAAATTCATTTCTGCCAAAATATTTATTTGAAGCTAATAATGTGGAATACCGATTTCAAAATTCAATTTACATTAAGGATTTCTTATAGATTTCTTACTAAAAACACAGGTGAATTTCGATTTTAGTATAAAGAAATTGCATACATATAACTTCACTGAAACTATGCCTAGCATCAAATGTTAAAATAATAACGATTCAGTTTTCCAAACGATAATTTTTTTTTAACCTAAAATTATACTCTACTTTAGTTAATGATATGCAAAGTTTTGTCTCATAGATTTGATTTGTTTTGTTTTTTTCTCATGGGGTGATATCTTTAATTACTTGATATCTTTAATTACTTGATGATTAAGTAATCTGATTAGGAATAATAATAAAAAAATTGTAGGCAGGTACATACTTCTATCATGGACATTATGGGATGCAAAGATCAGCAGGACTATATGGTTTGCTTGTAGTAGAAGTTGGTGAAGGAGAAAGAGAGCCCTTTCATTATGATGGTGAGTTCAGTTTCCTGCTCAGTGACTGGTGGCATCAAAGTGTTCTTGAGCAAGAGGTCGCTCTCTCTGCAAAACCATTTCGCTGGATTGGTGAACCCCAGGTATATTATTGTTTATTATTATTATATAATGGTTGTTAGGAAATCATGTATAAAAATTTTTATTTTTAAAAACACAAATCTTTTTTCCTATTTTTCTAAAATCTTCAACCTCCGAGACCGAGATCTCGTTCAATGGCCATGTAATTCAATAATTCATGATGTCAACCTCGTGTGCTAGAAAGTTTGTGCAAATTTTGGGAAAACACCTGTACTTGCAGGTAGGATTACGTGCACTCCCAACTTTTTTGTTTTTTTTTTTTGGCCAAAGAGCACTGCCAGGCCAAATGGTTAATTTGCTAGTTTTTTTTTTTGGGTAAAAATTTAATTTGCTGGTTGTTTAATACATGTCGAAAGAGCCAAAAAAAGGACTAATTCCTCCTGAATTTTCATCCTTGTGGTTGTAATTTTTTCTCTTTTTTAAGAAAAGACCAAAAAGGTGAAAAACCATCAATCCTACATTTTTATAGTTATTATGTTATGCTACGCACGATGGAATAAAAACGTGTAATGCCATCGAATCATTAATACTTTATGTGAGGTGTAAATATCGGTAAAAGATTCTAGTATAAAATGTGTAAATTATAAACTATCCATTCGTAGAATTTTTTTCCAGTATTCACGTATAGACGATTTTACACAGATACAGATGTTTTTTTTTTTAATTTTTTTCTAACAAATTATTTATAAAGAATTAGATATATATAAAAAAAAAGTTGGCAGTTCTCATTAAAATATCAAATAAATCAAATATAAATAAAATATAAATATAAATATAAATTGGATATATTTACATATTTTATTTTGAAAAAGATACAAATACAGATACAACTGAAAAACAGATTATCCAAACAGACCAGACATTTGAGTAAAGTAACCCGTTCTATTCTAGTGATGCTGTTTTACTCTAATAGTATAAATATAGAGCGAGACGGATTATTGGAATCTAATTTATCATTTAAAGATTGAAAATTTAAATTTATGTTGTTATGTTTTTAGTGAAAAAAAAAAAATAGAGCAATATTCTCCGTTGAAGAAGTAAGATATAAAAAAGCAATATTATACTTGATTTTACATGCAGACATAATTACTTACTTATCACTTATTAAATTAAGTTGCTAAAGATGATAGATTAAGGTCCATTCACCTCTTACTCTCCCTTTTTCTCCTAAGCAGCCTCCTTTAGATCTTGACATCAAACTAGGATACTCGATTCACATAGAAAAATAAACAGATAAGAGAGCCTGTCTTTTTATAATAATTTTGTTTTATACACTAAGATACACTTGGTTGAACACGATTTTGAATCAGCACGTCACCTTGTGAACCATCGTAATGATCAAGATATTTATATTTTGTCTTTCTTTGATTGTGAAAAATGTCGTCTTTGCACTATTGATTCGTGTCTTGTTTTCATTTATACCGCAGTCTGTTGTCATATTTTAAAGAATTCATATAAACAACATATATAACTTTTATTTCAATTTGTTGCCTCCGTTTTGGAAAGTGCAATAGTTTCTCTCTCTTTTTTTTTTTTTATCTAGTAAGTATTATGTAATCTCCTATCATGAACTCTTTCAGGAAGTTCTTTAAGTATATGTCAACATGTTAAAATCCTCTTCCTTCAAATGAGAGTTTCTTGATAATTTTATAGGATTCAGTTGGTCTCATATTTTAATTAAAAGCAAGACTTTAGTACTTCAAGGACTAAAAAAAAATTCTAATATATTAGTTACTTTATTTCATAAAAAATTACTACGCGCTCTATGTTTTATACATACCATATAAATACTAATAAATTTTAATATATATATATTTATATATAGCGCATGTAAATTATGAGTTGTAATTATATTTAAATTATCACCTTTTGTTTATTAATTGTTTCAAATTTTATAAGTTTTAACATATCATATGTGCTTGTACAATACCCATTAATTTTTTATTATTTTATTGATATTGATACTTGTGTCAAGCAAACTTATAAAATTGCTCTAATAGATATACCCAGATTCTAAGAGATATACAACTCTACCCTTGATTTTGATTTAACTTCGGTTTCATGTACTGTTTTGCTCAGTGTGTGCTAGAGTAAGCTCAACCCTTTATTTTCTAATTCTTACCTTCACCAAGGAAGCCAGATCTATTACAATCTGCCAAAGCTTACCAAAGATTATTTAATTGCAATAATTTGAAAAAAATTAATTTTCACAAAAATTTTATGTTCAATCATCTTTTTAATGCACCTTTTCCATCAATTATTTATAGTTTAGATTCCTATTCAATTATGATTGCACCTAATGAAAGTTATGTTTACAAAAGTTTAGATAATAAATTAGTTGATGAAGCAGATGAAGCTGCTCTAAGATATTAAAACATTACTTTAATTAACATCTTCTATGTTACTAGAAAATATTTTTAAAAATAACCTAAGAAGCCATGCCTAATATCTTAGTGTTCTAATGTCTCCAAGTAAAATCTTCTAGTATTTGAATTTAAACTTAATGAGTGAAATGGTGAAAAATTATTTCTTTAGTGATTTTTCAAACAAGTATGAACCTACTTATTTCAACTATAAACGGTTAACATTTCTTTCAATAAAAGAAAATTACATAAAATAAATTTAGAATGTTTTATACAGCTTTATGGAAATTCCTACTTATCAAAAAGATATGGTCCTATGAAAAACAGATTTGTGTTTTTGTTCTAATATTTGTTTCCTCGTACTGTGTTTTGTTAGTCGTTGTTGATTAATGGAAGAGGGCAGTATAATTGCTCACTAGCAGCAGGATATGGAAATTCAACATCCAAACAGTGCGAGCTACGAGGAAACGAACAATGTGCGCCCCAGATCCTGCATGTTCTTCCCAACAAGACATATAGAATCAGGCTTGCAAGTTCTACTTCACTTTCTTCTCTCAACTTGGCCATCGGGGTAAATTTTTCATATTCCCTGTCCTTTCTCCTTCTTTCCACTCACACCACAGAATCACAAGTTCATAACCTCGTATACGTATTCTTATCTCAATTGGTGTTGGCCTCCACCTTCTTTCTCCACTAATAAAATTAAAAAACGTGTATATATAGATTAGTTTTCTAAACTCTGATTATTAATTTAATCTTTTCATAACTTACAATGATGTATATATATCCTTATAACCGCAGTTAAAACTCCAAAAATATTGTTAGAATTAGGCTGTTTTAGAAACTATGTGCTTAAATTGAATAAGATGGATGTATTTGCAATTTAAAGATAAAAAAGAGTAGGACTGACCCTCTTTTTTATCCATTGTATGGGTTAATAAATGATTTATGAGAAGATGGATATAGATACGAAGAAGGGAATTGAATTTATCCCATCTGTAAATCTTTCTATTGATTTGGCAGTATATATGATATAAAAAATTTTTACAGTTATACATGTGTTATGATACCACTTAAATTCTGAAATAAATCAATTCGATATCTGCTTTTTGTGTGGTGGAGATAATAAAAAGAAAAGAAAATGCAATTCCTACTAATAGAATATAGATAAAGAAGATACTGTAAATTAACTAAAAAACTCCTAACAAGACTCTAGGAGGTGCCACCTCCTAAATTTTGCTCAGGCTGCTCTATTGTTTCTTGTATTTGTAAATATGATCATCAGCAGAAAAATCCATTCCACCTGGGGGAAAAAAAAATAAGGGATCTGGATGACGAATGGGAATAAGAAAAATTATAATTGTACTTTGGTTTAATTGGTCAAGTCGACACTACATTTAAGGATAAATTTTGCAATTTCATGTTTGATTTTAAGAATCTAGAATCAATGTAATTTAAAATGCCATTTTTCGAGAAGTGCATTGTTAAATGGAAAATGTTAATTAATACCGCTAGTGCACTCATTTATAGATATGATAAAGGGATTTTTTAGGCATAACTATCTTCCCATAAATTATGTGTCAATTTTAAAGTTATAATAAGTGTTTTTTTGGTGCTTAACAAGTGTTTTAAGACACCCGTTCATCGTTTATATATAACTGATTTATATCGTGTGCCGTTGTCTAGTTGGATGAATGTTGGCATAACGAGCATATATACAAGATAAGGACATGCCCACTTTAATGGCTAACTTGTGCTTAAATCTCACTACTTTCCACTAAGTCCTAAGAAGACGTATATTGCTTGGATTGTTGAGATGGTTGTCCGTGGGAATTCCACTTTGTGGCAACATAAAAAGAAAAAATAAAGAAGAATAAGTGACGGGGACAAGTGACACAATTTGACAACATGATATAAACAGCATAAAATTAGTAATACAAGTGTGGGGATGATAATTCTGATACAATTAGAACTAAGTTCATTATTTTTAGTTTATGTATCTGTGCACCAAAATGAAAGCCTTGTACAATTGGGTATAATTAATCATCAATTTAGAAAGATGGGAAAAATGAGAATATTTCTTAATTGATTATTCCTTTCACAAGTTGAGCAACATTTAACAATTGAGATATTCATATACTTGCTGCCTAAATGAAGTCAGAGATTTTGGTTTGCAAGAATTTATGGCTTTACTTCAATTTGAAAGCACAATAGCAAAGTAGACTTAATGGCAATAATGGCATGCCCTTTTCTTAACGTTACCGTTTATAAAGTAGATAGGATAGAGGGGCAAATCGTACACTTTTTAGTTGTTTTTCAATTGTTTGTAGAGGCAAGTTTAGAATTGATATAAGTTCTGAGTTTGTGTAGATAAATATTCCCATTAAAAAAAATAAGAAGAGAAGATTAGTAAAAATCTACAATAATTTATGGATGTACTTCAATTTGAAAGCACAATAGCAAAGTAGACTTAATGGCAATAATGGCATGCCCTTTTCTTAATGTTACCATTTATAAAGTAGATAGGATAGAGAGGCAAATCGTACACTTTTTAGTTGTTTTCAATTATTTGCAAAGGCAAGTTTAGAATTGATATAAGTTCTGAGTTTGTGTAGATAAATATTTCCATTAAAAAAAAAAGAAGAGAATATTAGTAAAAATCTACAATAATACATAAAAAATTTGTTGATTATGGTGGTTAAATTGTAGAGATTTACAGAATGAAGAAATTATGGGATAATATCTTAAAAACTACCAATGATAGGGATATGGAGAAATGATCACCTTTTCGAATTAGATCATGAGCATGGGATAATAGTTTTTGGAGCTAAATTGCAATTGATTTAACCAAGAGCTCACTAATGGTTTGTACTTTTATTTCAATCAAAAGAAATATTCTCATTGATCCCAAAATCAAATACGAATCAATAAAATCTAAAATTACCAAAAGAAAATTACATTATATCATGGATTCATGATTGATAGTGATTTTCACTTGAAATACAAGTGGGTGTATGTAGATACCAAAAGCCCCTTGTATTGATTTTGATAAGTACTTAAGATACCTAATTATAATTTAAGGAATTGATTGGATGGTCAGTTTTTCATCTATATCTGTATTGAAATGATACATATAAATATATCATATTTGTTTTTATATTTTATCTATTTGATCTTTTTATGAACTGCCAACTTTTTTTTATCTATATATATTTTTTTGGTAAACAATTCGTTAGAAAAAAGTTTTAAAAAAGTATTTATATCTGTCGAAAAAAGCTAGCCAAACAGATCAATTCCCTTACACTTTCTTTATAATATTTCTTGTATGCAGAATCACAAAATGGTGGTTGTGCAAGCCGATGACAATTATGTTGAACCATTCACGGTTGATAATCTAGACATATATTCAGGTGAGAGCTACTCAATCCTAATAAAAACTGACCAAAACCCTAACCAAAACTATTGGATTTCAATTGGAGTAATAGGAAGAAAACCTAATACTCCCCAAGGCCTCACTATCCTAAACTACTCACCGAATCCTGCTTCAAAACTCCCTCCTATCCCACCACCAATCACCCCTCTTTGGAATGATTACAACCTTAGCAAATCCTTTTCAAGCAAAATCCTCGCTGCACCCGGTACATTACAACCGCCTCGTAAACCGGATCGAAGGATTATTCTCCTCAACACTCAAAACCTAATTGAAGGATACACTAAATGGTCTATGAATAATGTCTCTTTAGTACTACCACCAACACCTTACCTAGGTTCAATCAAATATGGCCTGAAGGGTGCATTTGACCAAAAAACCCCACCGGACAACTATCCTAAAACCTATGACATCATGAAACCTCCTGTGAATCCAAACACAACCGTTGGTAGTGGTGTTTACATGCTGGGGTTCAACACTACCATTGATGTGATACTGCAAAATGCCAATTCGCTATCACAAAATGTCAGTGAAATCCATCCCTGGCATTTACATGGGCATGATTTCTGGGTTTTGGCTTATGGAGATGGGAAATTCAAGGATGGGGATGAGAAGAAATTCAATTTGAAGAACCCACCACTAAGGAACACCGCAGTTTTGTTTCCTTATGGATGGACTGCTCTAAGGTTTGTGGCTAATAACCCTGGAGTTTGGGCGTTTCATTGCCATATTGAGCCTCATTTGCACATGGGAATGGGGGTTGTTTTTGCAGAAGGTGTTGATAGGGTTAACAAGATTCCTAGGCAGGCACTTGCGTGTGGATTGACAGGGACAATGTTGATGGGAGACAAAAATTGAGTTTAGGATGAGATTTATACTGTTTTATGCAAAATTTGCAATATTCATATTAGCTCCACATTAATTGCAAGAATGTATAATAATATAAAATTTAAGGTTCAAGATTTAAAGGTTTTGTTATTTTCGTGGTAAACCAAGTTAAGTCAGCTAGCCTATCGTTGTTTTTATTTAAATTCTTTCACGTAGACATGTTTTTGATCCTACTCCATAATATTTGCTTCAAAATAACTATGAGTAACAGTGAAGTAATTACACTGATAATGATGATTGGGTAAGTGGCTCAAAAATGGATCTGTTATGTTTGGCTGGACAAAAAGTTGGGGATAAATGCATCACCATCACACTAACATACGTTGTTTTACCTCATTAAAATTATAATCGATACCATTTTCTTAAAAATTACTTCTTTTGTTTTTAAGACCGGAGAAAATTCTGAATTCAAGGATGTTAAAATTTAGAGCCCTTTTTTCTTTTCTTTATTTCCTTTCCTTTGTCTTTTTTTTTTTTTTTTGGCCAAAAGCAAAATTTAAAGCAGTTTAAACTACCAAATAGAATTTTCTTCTTTCTTTTTTGGTCATAAATAGAATTTTCTTTAAAAGGGGTTTTATTATTATCCTTATTAAAAATGAAAAAATTATTTTGTAAATTTACTTATTTACAAATCAAGAGAATGGAGAAGAAAATTTTTTTCTTCTTATTATGGTTGCTCCACATTTGAATATCCATGTCGTTGTTGGTTTTTCAACAGAAATTGTGCGTATTTTTTTTTTAAAAAAAAACTTTGTTATCAAAACACCTTTTTTTTATTTCGGTAAATTAAATCGATTATCTTCGTAACTTTTTAATTTACATTTGCATCCGAACCTTTCAATATAGAACATACTCATCCCTTTTTTTAAATGCATTTATTTATTATATTGTTAGTAACAATAAATTACATGCCAAGAATGGTATTTATTTATTGTACACATATCAATAGCTGAAATTTTGAATATCATTTACTCGTAATTTCTATGAGATTCCTCTTTCTTATTCTTAAGCAAGTCCCCCAGTGGGCTTAGTTGATGCATGATTTATGTTCATTTTTCGTTTCCCGGTTAGCAGACTCAAGAATTTCTTACTAAATATTTTCATCTTTTTTTTTTTTTTTTTTTTTTTTTTTTTGTTCTTCCTTTTCTTTTAATGAGAGGAGCGAACAAGACTTTTAGGTTTATGGATCATGGTCAAAGACCAACCTTAGACATTCTAACCCTATGGCTCCTGGTTAGACCTAGACCTGCCACTACGGAAGAGGTCATAATTTTGGAGAGGTTAAGTTAGATGTCGGGTTAGAATCAACTTTTGCTGAGGTTTAAATACACCATTAATATGATCAAGAGGCATAGATCATGGCAATTGGAAATCTTTGTAACAAGTCAAATCAAAATAAGTGCTATAGTACTAAATTCAAACTCAAATTCAATTTAAAATTTTAACTATACTGAGTTTTAAGTTTTAAATTGCAGATCGACTCAATTAAGTTTTTCTAAACTTAATTGATTTTTTTAAATATTCAAATTTAATTTAAACTTAACTAATTTTTAAATTTGATTTTATTTCAATTAAGTTTGCGAATAACTAAAGGTAAATATTATGAAGGTTAAGTTGATTCCATGAATGACTCGAGTAGTTTGAAACTAGCTTTAGCTCATATGTCATCAAAATATTGAGCACCGATAATTGTTGTGATGGATTCAAATTTTTGTATAGTGATTTGACATATCTCCACCTCTAAACAAAAGTATAATTTTATCAAAGGCTAGTTTGTTTTAAGAATGTGAGTAATATATTAAAAATAAATAAATAAATAGCTTAATATCGTTTGGACATTATTTATATGTGAAAGAGAAGGACAAAAATGTTTTCCATTAACAAATAGTTTTTCTCAAAACAAACAAAGTACAACAAAAGTGATCCATCTTGTTTTCATTATTGGTATTAGCCATAGAATACACTTGTCCACAAAGTCTTCCCATGTGTAACTCATAAACCTTCATTCTAGAGACTTAGCTTATACCACATTAATTAACTCGTCCATAACTCATATATGTACCTTTGGCGGTTCCAAGGCCAAACTATACTATGTCACCCTAGATTATTGTTGCCACCGAAAAAAACTCATTAATAGCTAGATATTCATCATTCTCTTTTCATTTTTGCAACCTACATGCACTTGTAGTAAACAAGAATATTTATATACCTAGAAATCTCTCACAAACTTGAAAAAGATGGAATTAGATTCAAATTGTACAATGTACAAGTAATCAACAATTCATGTATATTAAAACATCACAAGTCTTATGATTAACACTTATTTTTCCACTTAGTTGACCAATTAAAGTTTGGAATGGGTTGACTAGGATTTTAAAACATTGTAAAAAGTAATCTAAATGACCTACTATGCTAGATGATTGTAACAACCCATGACTCTACCCATTGAAGAGTTGTCTGCTATATGCTAGTTTCTTCATTAAATTACATGTCTAATCCATTTCATCTATTAGCACGCATGATAAATATCCTTTTATATATGTATGCATAGATCCAATGAAGAACTATAAGTCATGTACAATAATATTTTTCTATGGTGCTTTTCTATTGAATTTATTTCAAGCATACGTAGGGATGATGAGTAAGTGAAAAGGATATGGTGCTAAACTTAGAGTTTATATTCAACTTCAAATAGCACTTTAAGAGTTTAGACTTGATTTTTAAGCTCATTTATACTTGATTTATCCAAAACTAATTCTTTTCTAGTTAGATTAAGTATGAGTTACTCGAGCTTTAGCTTTCTAACAAAATAGTCAAGTTAAATATTACAAACCCTAAGCGATACTTACCAATCTTGCTACTCGAGCTCATTCATGAATAGGTTGGATTCATTAAAAACAAAGAGTCATGGATCACTCATTTTGTTATATTATTTACATAGTACAACGTGTGATTGATGAAGATATGACGTAACAAACTTTGTACCACTCTTGCCATTAAGAACACCCAAGTCAAGTGCATCAACATTGCGTGAAATTCAAGAATGGGGATGAGAAGAAATTCAACTTGAAGAACCCACCACTAAGGATCACCGCAGTTGTGTTTCCTTATAGATGGACTGTGTTAAGGTTTGTGGCTAATAATAATCCAACAGTTTAGGTGTTTAATTGCCATATTGAGCATCATTTGCGTGTGGGAATGGGGATTGTTTTTGTACAAGGTGTTGATAGGCTTAAAAGGATTTCTAGACATCACTTACGTGTGGATTGTCAGGGAAAATGTTCATGAAAGACCATAATTGAGTTTAGGATATGATTTATATTGTTTTATGCAAAATTTGCAATATTCATATTAGCTCTGCATTTAATTGCAAAAATTTGTATAGTAATTTAAAATTTCAAGTTTGGTATTTAAAGGTTTTGTCATTTTTGTGGTAGAGCACATTAAGTTAGCTAGCTTATCATTGTTTTTATTTAAATTCTTTCATGTGAACATGTTTTTTATCTTACTCCTTGATAATTGCTTCAAAATAACTATTCTTAATCTTATGAAAGAGGGAACAACACAATGGAGTAATTACATTGATAATGATAGCTGGATAATAGTGCTTCTTGACCAGAGAGTTAGGATAAGAATATAATTCCTCTCTTCTAAAGAACGCAATAGATAGTAGATGGATATTTTTTTTTTGGGTGAGTATAAATGTCATACCCCTATAGGGTACTCTAATTGTAATAATACACCATGTAACTAACTGAGACCTTTAGAAAGTTACATAAATATAATACAACTAACGTTCTCCATTTGAAATGGACAATTAAACTGGATCAACAGTTGTTTTGAGTGAGAAAGAGATTGCATATATATATATATATATAATATATATGAACCATGCACGAAAACACATACAAATGTAGGTCATCACAAAATATTACAACCATGGTCTCCAGGGGCTTCAACATAACTCTATTACAATGAAAACTTACAAGAAAAAATGAAATTTAACTTATATTATTACAAAACCATAACTAAGTCTCTATTACATTTATGGCCTTCTTTCCAAAAGAATACATAAGTCTATCTTACACTAACTCCCACTCTTGGGCTTGGTTTTAGTCTTCATGCTTAAAACCCTATAGATCAATAGTCTAAGAGAGCGTGAGCATATAAAGCTTAGTAAATAACATAATCTAAACACATATCACTAATTTCAAACAAGTTTTGTTCGCAACCATATGCAATGCACTCATCAAACATATGAAGCAAACATGGTTCGAATAATTGGAATTCAAACTTATGGGGATTTATGCCCTTCCAAAGGGTTGGAGGATAATTTTAATAGTTCATACCCATGAGAATCTTAGGACTAACGAAGGGGGACGTTTCTATTCTCTTTTACCATTTCCAAAATAGTTTTTACAGAAACACCCTTCACTTTATTTAGAACTTGAGCAATCTTACTAAGTATTAACTTTCTAAAGCCAACTCTAACACAGACGACCTCCTTCGAAGCCTACTTAGTTTCTATGAAGCTAACAACCCTATAGTAACCTACAAGCAGACCCATTGGTCCCAACAAGCATTACCACATGATCGAAATGTTAATACGTGACCTGAATACCATGTTAATACAGTATGATCTTATGAAATGCATGTCATATTAAATTTTGAAGTTCAATAAAATTAATTCCACATTATCATGTCGTCATATCAATTTCAGACACTCAATAATGCAACTATAATTTAATGTCAAGCAAGTAGTTGTCACTTTGATGATTAAGAGTTACAACTCAAGCATACAACATATGACATACGAGATTTCTCATCCTATACATTTGATTCCTTATAATTATGATTAAATAATATTCCACTATTTACAATTGCAAACAAAGTGATAGGATTCAAGTTACTCACCTGTGCATTCTCCTTAATCATCGTAATAGTCCAACGGGAAATCCAAATCGTGATCTAGGATTTCTATAAGATAGAAAAGCTTGCATTACTATCTGCTCAACAAAGACAAGAAGGATAAAACAAGATTCTAAAGCTAAAAGACAGAAAGACACTTTAAGGTTGTCACGTACCCCACCATGCCCAGTACCAAGGGCTGTATGAGACATGGCAACATACAAGCTTCGTCACGCCCTCCACCACGCCTCATATAGAGAATCACCTGATGACCAGAGGCCACCACGCCCTTTGCCACACCCCCATGGTGGCAAGGGGATCCAATACAGGATCCACAACGAGCTCTACCAAGCCCTGTGGTGACCCAGATCCCATGAATAGAAATGGCCACGCCCTTCATCACGGGCCGTGGTCACTCTACAACGAGTACACTTTTACACTTTACAATGTTTACACACTTTAACCAACTTTACTTGTCTCAAATCCATCCAACACACTCAAACATCATCATACATGTCTCAAATTCATCATCCATTACTTCAACTCTTCAACCCATCTCTATTTTTCACATCCAACAACCACTCAACAAACCAACCATTAACTTCAAACTTTAGAACTTTAAAACCACTTCTCTATCATTCTACTTCTTATATCAAACAACCAAACTCATAAACACCCACTATCAGCCATTAACAAAAACAACACTAATCTTACAACTACTCAAACACAAAAACAACAAAGATAAAGCATGAGTTAACTTACCAAAACTTGCTTTAACTTGAAGATAGAAACTTAACTTGTTGTTCTTGATGATTTAGAAAAAGAAAATAGAATTGATATGTGGAGTGTGTGTATGTGTAGAAACGTAGGTTTTGAAAAGAGAAGAGAAGGAGAAAATGAAGGCAAAAATTCTATCTCTTCAAGGATAATTATATGCATATATACAAAAATTTACTTTGACTTTCAAGGCAATTAAAAAATGATTGTGTTTCTGTGTGTGCATGGGAGTTGTGGTGGATCACAAGAGTTAAATTTGGCAGCCATTAAGATTAAAACAAACTCATGTTAGCCTATTATTTTTCTAACACATTATAATTATCAATCATGCAAATTCAAAACAAAGTTTAGTAACAATATAGCTTATAATTCCTATTTAATTAATAATTTCTTATAAGAATTTATACTATTACTTTTAACATATTAGAAGTCTAGTTTATAAAATTCAAACTCTAAAAGAGTAGAAAGAATACTTTAAGTTGACAATTTCATTAAAACAATTCCATTGAAGATTTTGAACTTCTTTTCTACTACATTGGTTTTATAAAAAACTATTATACTTAAATTTACTCAATTTTTGTATACTATAACATACTCATTCAAAAATACATTTAATCTTCTATTTATGAAAACCTAGGGATTACAATAAATGCATCACCATCACATCGACATATCTTGTTTTAACCTCATTAAAATTATGCGTCTTTGTTTCATCATATTCTAGTCATTTTGACATCATATTTTTATGTTTTCAAACATATGTTTTTAAAAAAAAATAGATACAGATGAAAAAATGATAGTTTTACTCATAAATTAACAAAATACGGTATATATATGATACAGGTAAGTTACAGATGTAGATAAGATATAAATATGATGCATATAAATATTTGACAATCCAAATAGACCCATAATTGATACCATATGTTCAATAATTTACACTTTCTTTTTTTCTTTTCCCTTAAATTTAATCTACCGTAGCTTGGCTATTTCTATCAAGAGAAAATTCTGAATCCAAGGATGTTAAAATTTAAAGCAATTTTCCTTTTATATTTTTTTCGGCGACAGAAGCAAAATTTAAAGCAGTTTAAGCTAGTAAATAGAATTTTCTTTAAAAGAGGTTTTCTTTTATTACCCCAAAAAAAATTTAAAATTAATTTATAACTTTACTTATTTACAAATGAAGAGGATGGAGAAGAAAAATCTTTTTCTTTGTTATAGTTGTTCCACAGCTTTTTCTTTTTTCAAAAGAATTGCGGTTGTTATTTAATTTTCAAAATTTTGTTATCAGAACATCCTTCTTTTTTCGGTAAATCACTTCCATCATCCATGTAACTTTTGAAATTACATTACCATCTCCAACTTTTCAAAATAGAACATACTTTCCCCTATTTTAAAATGCATTTGTTTATTATATTGTTAGAACAATACATTAAAGGATGTTTACTATAAAGATAGAAATAGTTCAAATTTTGAGTATTATTTACTTGTATGTTTTTCATTTAATTTTTTTCTTTTGATTTTATTTCTTTCTTCATCTTTCTTTTTCTTTTTTTTTTTCCTCCCATAAGAGAAGTTCACTGGAGTTATAAGTTCATGGGTCTTGGCTACAGCTTGGACATCTGGACCCCATGGCTCTTGGTTGGGTCCAGACCTACTATTATGGGATGAGTCATGATTGTGGACTTACCATAGTGGGTTAGGTTGGATCTCAAATTAGACCCACCTCATACTGAGGTCTAAATCCATCATTAGTATGATCAGAATGCAAAGACTATGGTAGTTTGACATAGTTGTAAAAAGTCAAATTAAAATGAGATGGTATAGAACTAAATTCAAACTCAAATTCAATTTATAATTTTGATTAGATCAAGTTTAAAATTTTAAATACAAGATCAACTCAACTAAGTTTTTCTAAAATTGCTTGATTTTTCTAATATTAAGATTTAATTTAAACATAACTAATTTTTAAATTCAATTTTATTTTAGGTAAGCTCACAAGTAACTGAAGTAAATATTATAAAGTTTAAATTCGGCTCCATAAACTATTCAAGTAAATTGAAACGGAATCTAGTGAATGTATTATCAATTTTGAGCTTTAATAAATATTGGCATGGAGTCAAATATTTTGCATGGTGATGTGACATGTCCACACCTCTAAACATAAGTATAATTTTATCACCGTTAAATGTTCTTCTTAACCATAAAAAGGCTGATTTGTTTTAAGAATTTGAGATAATATCTTTAAAAAATAAATCAATAAATAAAGAGCCTAAGAAGGTTTTAACATGATTTTTAAGTAAAAGAGAAGCATAAAAGGAATTCATAGTTTATATGACATCATAATTTTTATATAATTATTATGAAGTAGGGAGCGAAGCAAAAGCCGCTATCATAAAATGAGATTGATAACATATCGTTTCCCGCACCTTAATTTTATTATAAATGGATTAAAAATAGCAGTGCTACCAATTAAAAACAAAAAAATGACACAAAAAATTTCAATTGGGTACTTATCCTTTCAATATAAGATGTTGGAGAAATTCAACTGTCTTGTTTATGCAATAGAAGTAGAAAATTTGCAAAGGTTAAAAAAAATTAATAATGTGATGTTTACAAAATTTTAAGTAAATAAGACGGTAGCAGGTAGGACTATATAAAAAAATCGATTGAATCGTGAATCGCACCGGACCGAATCAAACATAACCGAAATTTCGGTTCTTTTTGAAATGGTTCGGCTCTAGGCCCATTTTACATATTTTTAAAAAAAAAATTAAACATATTATTTTTACTCTTAATTGTTTCATTAAAAATTAATTGTTTTTAAAAATTTGTATATCATTCATGAGAATAAAATTAGATTTGTCATATTATGTTGTCTACAAATAAGATAGTTTTTAGATTTCAGCATTTAGTATTCTAACTTATAAATTTTTTTTTCCTTTATCTTATATTGGGCTAAAGTCTAGTATACCATTATAGTTCAAAATAATTAAAAAAATAAGACTAGTCACGATTATAATTTTATAATAGATGAAATATCTCATTCCTATAAGTTTTAAATGTTTATTTGGTAAATGATTACTTTTAAATATTGTTGTTTATATTTGTATTAGTGATAAGAAATATGTAATTGAAGTTTTTTGATAGAATATATTTTTTATTTTATAAATAAAAATGGTTCGAACCGCAAACCGAACCGTACCGAACCATTTTTTTTTGTTCAAAAAAATTACGAACTCAACTGTATGGTTAGGTTTGAAATTAAAAAAAAAAAATCGAACCATAAAATACGATATGATTCAATTCGAGGTGCAGACCAAACCGAATCGTACTATGCACATCCCTAGTAGCAGGTTCCATAATGGTTATTCTATTTTTACCTTATTACCTCCGTGTATACAGGCTATGAGAGTTTCAATTTCTATAATCAATCCACAGTTCTTACATATTGTATAAAGTCAATGCTACTCTCATCCAGCCTACTTCTAAAATATATGTACCTGAAAACATAAATTCCAAGTAGTTGAGCCACAAAGCGCAAGCGCAACATGTAATTAATACACACACACACACACGAAAAGTTAATTCACAATTGATGTTCAATCTTATAATTCACTAAATGCATTGAGAAATCCATTTAAGTTAGATTTAAGGTGTAACAAGTAGTATAGTCTTAACATCTTGAGATTTACATCATCTTAGATTAGATAGAAAACACGATATTTGTAAATGGTCATATAAATTCAAGACCAATAAAACGTAAAGGGTGATTAGATATAAATTTTAGATAATCTATAAGAGTCATATGATCGCATCACCACACCAATAATGAGTCGGGTCCCTCAGCCACCTAAACTCAAAAAAAAAATAGTTATCATAATATTTTTAAATAGGAAAAACATTATGTTATTTTCTATCTTTTAAGGAGGAAAAAAAAAAAACAATTTAGCCCTCCCAACTATATGATTCTGTGTCTATCCTTGAATCATGGTTTGATTATTGGCATTAGCCATCGAATAACTAGTTCGTACACCTGTCCATACAGTCATTTGTCACGCCTCAATGGTATCCTAGTAGCAGTAGACAAATCATACTTGAATACTATCACTAGATTATCTTCGGAGAGTGACATATTTTTCAAATAACAGGATCTTATAGTTGCTTTGATTAGAAATGATAAATACATGTAAGATAAATTAGTAAATGACTGCTATAAAAGTATCATATATTACAAACCAAGTAATCTTTCTCATAAATCCTCAAATACATAACCGATAAACTATTACTGGCTATGCTATTCTAAGAATAGAAAATAACTCATCCTGATTTGAACTATAAGCATCCCACTTCTAAATCCTTACAGGAGCCAGGCTCCTCGAAGTAACTAGCCAAGGTCGAAGCATAAACCTGAAAGGATTGTTGGAGTGTGGGCAAAACCACGGCTCAGTGAATAACCAGACATATTACACATCAAGCAAGTTTATTAACAAATCATATGTAATACAATCATTCAAACATATGCTCAGATACAAACTTGGATGATCTAGAATCTAAATAGGAAAAAGATTTACGCCCTCTTTTTAGGATTGAAGAACATTTACTTTATGACCCACCTGCTCATGAGAGACTAAGTTTACAGGAAAATCGACAATTTCTCGTCTTAGGGTTATCACTTTTAGCTTAATGATATTTTAACTGACCAGTTCCTGTATCGATCCTTAAAAACTCCCTAAGTATTAATCATTTCAAAGCGATACTATGGGCGGCGTTCTTCATTGCCACTTAATCCCCATAGAATCGACTAAACAAAGAAAAATTTGGAAGAACTAATACTTTAGAAAAACCAAGCATTAACAGAGAACTGAAATATTAATACGTAGCAAGCTGTCACCCATTTGTATATGTAATAATGCAGTACATGTAATGCATGACCAGGTTATTTAATAAATCAATAATTTTTATTCAATTTCATGGTGGTAATACATTACACACAATAATCATCATACTATTTCACATCGTCATACTATTGTATTCTCACTTTCGTAATGGTAGATTAACAATCATACAATCAGATCACGACACATTTCAATCAAAACAATCATATTATCTTTGCATTACATATTCAACTAATTACAAGCACAAACAGTATAATATGACTGAGTTACTCACCTGCTCATAGCGGCTAATCGTAGTAATCAGCCGGAAAGTCCTCTATAGTATCAAGGTCACCTATTGAGATGAATAAAATATTCATCAATAAAACATAAATTATATGACTAAGCTCCTATGAGTGTCTAAGTATCCTACATTGATATTTGGCTTTGTTTTTATTACTTATTTTGGTCCTTTAATGGTTTTATGATAACAATTATTATCTAATATTATATTTTCATTTTGCTTATCTTGATCTTGTTTGATATTTATATACATTTATTTGGTATTCGAAAAATTGATAATTAATAATGCTTATGTTTTTATAGTTATAATTACTATTTTTATATTATTCTCTATCTGACCTATTATAGTAACTCATATTTGTTTACTATTGTTTAGTGTCGTCGTGTTTGTTTTTATATACTTCATATAATTATTTTGTCATTTTTAGAAGTCACATTATTCATAAATTTAGCTTATTTCGATTTCCATTCTTATCTATTTATCTATATAAAGCAAATATTTAACAATTATAGTTGCTAATAATACTTAATATTTCCCTATACCTTTTAATATTTAAAAGTTCTCAAATATTAAACATATTATTATTCTAAATATTTGTATTTATTTATTTACTTAGTAAAATTTGTTTTGATATATATAATATATATCATGTTCGTGTAAAACAGATTTCATGCAGAAGGGTTAAGTGTGTACACTGGCTCCAACGTCACCGGTGTTGATACCCAAATACCAGCGTTCTTAGGTTTTACATGTTATTTTGTATCAGGATATGCTGGCTTGTAGGCTGCCAGCTTTACCTCATACACTGGCTTCTACGCTGCCGGCGTATCATTCCAGTTAGCCAGCGTTCGTTCATTTCACGTAAAAATAAATTTTACGTAGCTTCTATTCCAGTGTAAGCTGTCTCAACACCGTCGGCCTACTCATGTACGCCATCAGCGTTGAGCGTATACACTGCTGGCATAGGGGTAGTGTTGACATTATTCATCATCTTCTCTTATTTTCTTCCATTCGAAATTTAACTTTCCTTTAACATATATGTATTATACTTGTATTAAAGCTTCTCTTAAGTGTTCCCCTATGTTTTACATATATTATAGGTGATATATCAGTATAGATTACTTCATGTAATTATCATTCAACCTAGTTTCTAACTTCTATAAAGATGATAGCATACATAAAAGAGTTAGGGTTGAGTATTACCTTGTTTGAGCTGATAAGAATGTGTTAAGCTCTCCCTCTAAGCTCGATTTGAACCTAGATCAGTAAGGAACATTATTTAAGACAATGTTTTATGTATAAACTTACTCAAAACAAAATTAAATTACCTTTATTAATCCTTTCCTAAGCTTGGGCTTGCTATTATATGGATTTGTATTGGTAAGTGTTATATGATGTGGGTATGAACGAATTTGAGCTGCTATTAAAAGAGTTTAATGGTTGCCAAAGTTTATGAGTTATTAGCTTTATTTTTGGTTCATAATGAAGTGTATATATATATATATGAGAAAAGGAGGTGGCAACTTGGTGTTTTGGACAGCTTAAGGAATTCTTCTCCACCGAAATTGTGCTATTTATGATCCTTGTCCCTCATACTATTAATGCATTAGCTGATTTGGGGCACTTTATTGGTTTATCTATAATTTGCCTTGACTTTTGGTTGCCTTGTTGACTCATTTGTTGAGTGTTTTCGGTTGAAGAAAATTGGAGAAGTTTCAGCCACAAGTTTGGCACAATTTGCACTGAATTTGTGCAAAAATTATCATGATATTATTTATTTAATTAATTACATTGGTTTTAGGATAGTTTATTAGGTTAAACGGATACCAATATATCGTTTATTTTGAGAGTTGTTATCCGTTGGTTGCTTACAGAGGAGTTCCAAAAATTTGAGAAGAAAAGAAGAACGTGAAAATGAAATAAAAAAAAAATGTAAGGAAGATAGGTTATATAGAAATACAAAAACAAAGAGAAGATGATGAATTTATAACCAACAACTGTGTAAAGAGTGGGCAAAAATATGAACTTATGCAAAAAGTCAATTTTGCAGGTCCAAATGGCACGTATGATAAATATTTATTTGATAATATTTTTAAATGAAAATTTTCATATTATCGATATTAAATATTCTGAATACTATGGTATACATAGAATCTTTAGTTTAAGGCTTTTACTTTTCAGCTTTTATACCTATTATCATAAATTATATTTTATCTATTTAAAAGTTTTGTTTTAAGGTTCGAAACCATAGACCGGATCAATACTATTTATAGTTTCAATCTAGAGTCTCGGTTGGATTCAAAATCAGCTATCTATTTTCTATTTTATATTTCTATCTATTTTTATTTATATTTATATGAAAAATGTCGAGGTTTACATATCTCATGTGTAATTTAAATTAAAACTTCAGTCTAGAGACTTGTCCATATTACATTAATCAACGTTCATAACTCATGTGTCTACATTTAGATGGTTCGAAGGCTAAACTACAAGCCAACTCACCCTCGAAACCATTGTTACCACCGAAATTTGATAACATCTAATTTATGGCTACCCTATTAGGAATGGTTGCTATCTTAGGTGCAAGTATAAGTGGTAACTAATTGGTAGCTAGATATTTACCAGTCTCATTCCATTTCTATGACCTATATGCATTTGTAGAAGACAAGAATATTCATATGCCTATAATTCATTCACAATCCTTAAAAAGATGGAATTAGATTCAAATCATACAACATAAGCAATCAACAATTCATGTATACTAAAATATCATAAGTCCTATGATTATCACTTATTTTTCCACTTAATCAACCGATTAAAATTTAGATTGGGTTGATCAGGAGTCTAAGACATTCTAAAAGATAATCCAATCAATGTACTATGCCAAGTGATTGACTTAGATGCATCACTAGCTAACATGGTCAACTTAGGCTAGTTAGATGCTTTTCCCTTTAATGTAGTCAATTAGGCTAATCTTAAGTTGATTGTACTCACCAAATATCAAATTAAGTGGAACTACACATACCAACTGTCCATGTTTTAAACTTTTAGCACCACTTTTATCTTGAGTCATCCTAATTTTTCACTCATAACATTTTGTTTTCAAATAATTAACTTAACATGGTAAAAATCATAATATCAATCCTAGATCATATCTCTAAAGTATGTACCCGACAAAAGATTACTAGTTCCTTTTATTAGTATTTGATATTACATACAAAGTTTACGTTATTACTAATGATCAAATTCTAATTCATAATCTACCCTTGAATCATAATAAATGTTGAATTCAACAAAAGGAGTGCACAAGTTAAGCATGCACAAAGATTTTGTAACAACTCCTATAATAGTTTCAAGGCTCCCCAACACTACCTACTTCCATTGTTCCTTTATCTCTAAATTCACATTGTTAGTAATATTTTTACTAAAGCTATATAATATTAGAACATTTATCTTATGTTGAGTTCCTACATGCACCTTCTTTTAAGCAAGAGAAACATAAGTGGTTGGGGGTTGGTGACCTTTTTACCTAGATACTAGCATGGGTTGGGGTCCAAGCCATGAACCGGCTTAACCCAACACCACCAAATCCAAGCTACTTTATTCATATGGGTCATGATTCATGTGTAGACCTGGCGAGTCTAAGGTCATGTCCACTCAAGTCTAATTAAAAAAAAAAAAGAAAAAGCAAAAAAAAAAGAGAAGAAAATAAAAAGAAAAAATAAATGTAAAAGAAAAACATATGTTTAAATTGTTCTTATTTGAATAGTGAAAAATTTATTACTAATTTACAACATTTAATGTATTATTATTATTAATACAAGTAATAAATATAATAAAAAATATGTTTGATTAGATTATAGACTTTAAACTAAAGTAAAATCTTATTTCTTAATAATGTGTAATTTGTTTTCATTTTTGTGGACTTGCTTTAGTCTTGAGTTTTTTGTAAATCTATATTATTAACTTACAACTAAAGGTGGATATACTTATATATAAATAAATGCAGATCTTAAACAATTCTTCAAGAAAGTGGGTTAAAAATTTCATTCTTAGGCTCGATTTTATTATAAGTTAAAATTTTGTTTTTGTTTCAATTTTTTATTGGGTTAATATTGTATTTGATACTTGAACTTTATCAAATGTACATTTGGCTACCTTAACTTAAGAACGCCTAGTTTAATGCACAATAAAAAATTTCATACTCATTAATATTACTTTTCTAACTCTATTAGCTAAGCTGACACTCCTAATAAAAGGTGAAGTGACACGTGTCTAATAGTTAATGAAAAACTAGAAAGTTATTCAATTAAGCAGGTAGACTAACATACATATTGCCTAATTAACAATTAAGTAAATAAATTAACTTTTGACAACTTTAGTTTGTGTTAATCTTTTTTTTTTATTGGTTATTTGACACATGTTACTTCCTTATTTGCTAGAAGGGTCAACTCAGCAAACATAGTCAACTTTATTAGATGAGACAATATGAATGAACACAAAACTTTAATTAGATATTGGATTGATTGCTTAAACTTTAGATGATTAAGTATGCATTTGGGAAAGTTCCAGTACAAAACATTATATTGACCCCTTTTAATTTTATTTTCGTAGAAAAAAAATGACATTGTTGGTTCACTAGGTCTAGAACTAGACCTATGAATTGGTAGTTCTATGAAATTGTCTTAGCCCGCCTAATTTGGACCTGTGAACCAATAGTTATAGATTGGTTTCAAACTGCACCAATGTGTATTTTTCCTTGTCTTTAAATTATGTTATGACTTGCCACCCCAGGCTCCACCGCAGCGGAGGGAGTGCCTTAGGCCCTCAGACCACCCTGAGTAGGGATCATGATGTCAGGTATATTCCAGAGGTACCGTGTAACGACTCGGAACTCTATCCACTGAGGTATTGTTTGCCTTAGCCATACGACGCATGGTTTTATCCTTTTGGTGCCAGTGCTTCCCAGGAGGTTACCTATTATGGGATTACACTGCCTAGAGCACTCTTACCTTTGGAGTTATGACAAATTCCAAGCCATTACACCAAAAAGACGACTCTATTATTAGAGTTCCACCATCTATATTTGAAGGGTATCACAAATTATTATAAGTATATTTTAGTTTAGATGGCTCAAAAATTTTTCCAAGATAAATTGGAAAGAAAAACTAAAAACCTTAGTTATGGTTCAGTTTAAATCTTTTTAGTTTAATCTACAATATTATTAGATTTTATCCTCATTTCCAAATTGATAGCCGGCTCCATTAATTATCTCCAAGATAAAAACCTAAAACTTTCATGTCCCATACTGGGAAATTTTTGTTCATCCTCACATTCTTCTTCCATTGCCATATATCACTAATCTCAATATAACATCTGATCAAGCATCTCCTAAACTAATAAATTAATCTAATGGGCCCATGCATTCTTGATCCTTGATTAAAACTAAACTGCATCAATGAAATGCAACACGCTTTAGGAAGTGGCTATGAACTATCCTTTACATACATCCCAAGGAATTCCAAGTAAGCAAGCAAAATCGATGGCATACATTTTTCTCATGACTCAATTGTTGGTACATAGTACAGCCAACGGACAGTAAGACAAAACATTCGAAGGACAAAAATGCCCAAGGAAAACACCTTTGTCTTCTTTAATCATTGGGTATTCTCGTGAATTCAAATATGAAAATGACAAAGCTAAGTCTTGTTTCATAAAGAAGCGCGTATAGAAAGCTCAAAACAACCTTAGCATATTCACACACATATGGGACCTATTCTTTCTTTGTGTTCAAACTGTTTCTATATCGCGGTTTGGTTTTGTTTTCAAATCAAATCGATATCGACCAGTGCAAATGTGATATCTATAAAAAAGTATAATTTTATTAATAAATTAACCAAATCGATACTAAACAGATATTGATTCAACATCAATAAATTATTGATATATATTCGATGCAAATAAAAATATGAAAATCCAAACAAGCCTGTCCTATTGATTTTCGATTCATATTTTTGTTTTCACTTCATGGTCTATGAATTATTTTATTGTACCATGTGGCTTTAAAGTATAAATACCTCCTTGCTTATTGGTTTCTCTCTCTCCCTCTTTGAGACATTTTTCTTGTCTGCTTTTAGAAAGCTTGAGTTGAGACAAGCAAGGGATAGGACGAGAAAGGCAACAGCTAGGGGAAGTTTGCTCTTATATCCCTTGTAAGTAATTGTAATTTTATTTTTATAATTGCAAATCCATCTTCAGATTATTGGTCCATTCTTTCTAATTTTTTTTTTTTTTTACCCCAAATCCACTCTTTCTATATATGTTTTAAATGATCCTTCACCTATCCTACATATTGAAAAAATTTCATATATTTTCCAAACTAAATCACCAAAATATAATCAGTACTAAAGGTTTTATGGTCTTAGAGATAGCTTGGGGTATGTGCATATCATTTTGAAAGTTAAATTAAGGTAAATATATTTTTTAAAATTTAGGGCTCTATTATTTTTTAAAATGTATTTATAATTTACGCTTTCATATATTTTTTATGAAGTTGTACTGCGAGGTAACTGATTTTTTTTTTTCCTTATCTAGCAATTAATTTATATTTTCGCTCTTGGACTCAAATAACCAAATATTTTTGAAATCCCATTGGGTTTTTGGCCCAATTTGATGCTGTGTTAATTTAGTGTGATTTCAGTCTTAACCATTTGTCACATACACGTTCTCTAAAATAATGAAATATGAACCTCATTTATTTATTTACTTTCTTTCCATGGAATTGAAGAATTACATACAATTTGGACTGCATAGATCATTCAATAATTTGGAACCACATGTAAAGAATGTAGTTTTATTTTGTTTTCAACTTCAAACTGGGACATGGGAGACATACCATCTGTAGATACAGTTGTCCTGCCAACATCCCTAGCTCATTTAATTTAATAGTGTTTGAAATCTCTCATGAAATATGATCATGTGATTGAATCATTAAAATTTTCGTGCTTTATTATGCTTATAATAAGATTGTTTATAAAAAGTTAATGTGAAAAAAAAAGAGATAACTATGTTATAAAAGTTATTAATTTATTTAAACTGTATTGCTATACATTAACAAATCTTAATCTATCAGCCTGAAACCGTATATTGGTATTCCATTTGTCCCATTTTATTACGTTTGGTTGGGTTTATTAAGGTTCTATTTCAATCAAATGGATTAATATTTAATTACATGACAATTATATCAGAAAGAGGAGAACAGATAATTATATTCATATGCTGATGGAATATTTCTCCTAAACTTTTGGCTCAATTACAGGCTATGAAAGTGTTGTGTCCCTCTACGTCAAAATAATTTCTCTGTTATTATACTTTTTATGAAATAGTCAAAGCATTAAATGGAAAAAGATGATGCCATCACGTCTTTGTCCACAGGACTGGATCCATTTAATCATTGTAATAAATAATTAATAGAGGACATATACGGTGTGAAATAAAAATATATTAAATCATTTGAGGCTAAACGGTCAAATAGTAATTTTATAATTGAAGAGGTTGTTTCGTGATCCGCTGATAATTTGGCATGATATTTTTATTATTTTAAAATAAATATTTATTAAAAAATTAATAATTTTATTTATAAACAAACTAAATAAATATGATACATAGATGATACTAATAAGTTACATATATTAATATAATATAAATACGATACATATAAAAGTATATCGTTTTGAAAAAACCATCGCTTCCAACCATCATTAGAGGAAAGTTGAAGTATCGTTATTACTAGAAGAATTTAGCCACGATTTAAAGAAAAAAAAATTATACGTAAATAGGTTTTCTCTGAAGTGGTGGAATTTCTAATTCGAAATATGTCTATACATAATGAATTCATTTGAGTCCAGATTTAATTATCCTAAATTTATAATTTCTCTTTTACAAAATTTAAAAGATAAAATCTATATGAAACTGTACCTTTTTTTTTTTTTGAACTTATATGAAACTGTACTTTATCTTTCTACATTTATGCTTGTTTATTGTACTTACTAACTCTTTAGCTGAAATCACTGAATTTACACTTGATACATATAAGACAAAGCAATCTCAATTTATTCCAATTCTTCATGTTTTTGAGTTATGTCCGAATTCAAATTATTTAAATATTTTATCAATAGGTTTCATAACATTTAAATTGATGTATGTATAAATTTAATAAGAAACGAACTGACATATTGATATTATTTTAATAAAACATATATTGTTGAAAAATATTTCATGTAAACAGCAAAACAACCTACGATTTTTCATATTCTAAATAAGTCCTAGGTCTAGGTATAACTTATCATTTTTACACGTGGCTCTATATATTACAAATGAATTGCGTGTGTGACTTTTCATTTTTCAAGAAAATTCCGGGTTATATTATATATGTGATATTTCAATTACAAATTGGTAATTAATTTAATGCTAAGCTTATTTGTATAATTAATATGTACAGAAAAGCCCAAACAGAAACAAAGTCGTCTTGTACCTAAACTGAATTTAATTATATTAAAAGTTGGATTTGAAATTTTGATTTGTTAACTCGTCTTGTACCTGAAAGGAATTTAATTATATTAAAAGTTGGATTTGAAAATTTTGGAATCGAGAATAAATTCGAATTGAAGCTAACGGCTAAACAAAATTAAGAAATTTGTTTTTAAAAATTAGATTTAAATTTTATTATATTAGAAAATTAATAGAAAAAGTAAAACTGGTTTTGACTGCAGACAGGTGGCAGTGGCACTTCGTCCTTCGACATTGAGCTCCTCATCTCATATTCCGCGTACTAGGACAGTGTCACAACTGTCAATTTACCATTTTACCCCTAACGTAACGCGTCTAAACACTCACCCAAAACACGCTTGCCAGTTTTCCAACGCCTATAAATATTCAATCCAAACATCGCTTCTTCTCTCTCCTCACTGTCACTCCGTTCTCCGACGAAACCGAGACCTCGAAAACTCTCTCCCCTTCTCTCTATCTCTCTCTCTCTTCACTTTCTCTCTAACTTCTGATCCTTTCTCTCTCACTCTCTCTCTCTGCAGTTACTTTCTAAGACCGGGTTCACTCGCTTACCAGTTCAGCAATGGCCGATCGAGTCCACCCCCGCGACTCGCCCTTCTCGTCTCCGGACCGGACCCTCGAACTCGAACACACCGGCTCTTCACGAAAGCCTAACCTCCCAGGCTCCGACAAACCCGTCCCTCCTCCGGCGGGAACTTACGTCATCCAAATCCCTAAAGACCAAATCTACCGAGTTCCTCCGCCGGGAAACGCCCGCCGCTTCGACAAACTGTCCAGCCACAAGCCCCGCCGTCTCCGCCACTGCTGCTGCTGCTTCTTCCTGACATTCATCTCCCTCCTCATCCTCGCTGGAGTCGCCGCCGGCCTGTTCTACCTCATCGTGAAACCGGAAGCTCCGTCCTACTCCGTCGAAAAAATATCGATCGCCGGACTGAACCTCACTTCCTTGTCGGCAGTTTCTCCGGCGATCGACGTCACCGTTAGAGCAAACAACCCTAACGACAAGATCGGGATATATTACGAGAAAGACAGCTCCGTCAATGTGTACTACTCCGACGTCAAGTTATGTGACGGCACCGTTCCGGCGTTTTACCAGCCAACGAATAACGTAACGGTATTCGTAACGGCGCTGAGAGGGAGCAAGATTGTGTTGAACAGTGGATTGCAGCAGAAGTTACTAACGGAGCAAAGTCAAGGGAAAGTGTCGTTACAGTTGAATATCAGAGCTCCCGTTAAGTTGAAGGTCGGTGGCGTTAAGACGTGGAAGATTACCGTCAAGGTGTCGTGTGATTTGACGGTGGACAAGTTGACGGCGTCATCGAAGATTGAGTCAGTGGATTGTGGTTACGGAGTGGATTTATTTTAATTATAGAGAGATTTGTATTGAGGAGTAATAATGTTAATTTAAATATATTTATTCGTACGGTTGGCACATATTTTGGGTTAATATTTGATTATTGGTTGGGATTATGTAAACATTGGCAGGAGATTACGGAGGATTCTTATATGCTATTTTTTTTCTCCCCTCGCAAAAGTAGGGTTTGATTTATTACGTTTATTAGTTTTATTTTTTAGAACTATATAAATTATTAATGGAATAATGTTACAAATAATAACCTAACTTTCATAAAATATGTTATTAGATATTTAAATTTTAAAATTGATCAATTCAATATTTGAAAACTTTGATACATACATGTCTTATTTATATATGATATCATCTATGTCATTTGTCTTTTATTTGTATTGAATATATTTGATCTGTTTATGAGTAAAAATATTTATTTTTTTCTGTATTATTTCTTAACAAACAATATGTTTGAAAACGATAAAAATAAAATATCAAAACAATTATGATATGACAAGTAAACAAATCAATTTAGTATATGAAAAAACTTGACAGAGATACTAATAACATGTACTAAAAGTAATTTTAAGTACTAAATTGATCAATTTCAAAATTTGAGTACATACTTGAATTGGTTATATTAATCCATCATTAAATGATGAATTAAAGATAATAATTTATAAAAAGAGTAATGCCATAAAGAGTAATTAAGTTTTGATAAAATATATAATTACATATTAAAATTTTGAAATTGATCAATTTAGTATTGAAATTTGAATTTGAGAAATTTAGTATTTAAAAAACTGTTAATACATGTTAACAATACTTTTATTAATTTTTTTAAAGTATTAAAATGATTAGTTTTATAATTTTTCGGATTCTAAACTCATCCTTTTCAAAACTTACTATATTTTATCAAAGTTTGATCCCTTTAAAAAAAAAAAAAAAAAAAAAAACATAGAATTTCTTTTGCTTTTTTTCTTTTCTGTTTTAAAAAGACGCAACTCCTTTACAGCTACAACATATTTTAGACTGTCGTTCAAGAGTTGTCTGTATTTCATTGAGTATATCGATCGATGAATACAAATTGCACTGGGTAATTGCTCGTTCTGTCCTCTGTATCCAGCGGTTCAATTTCCTCGTAGACACGACTACGAGAACAAGAGGAGTCGTCCTCACGAGCTAATTTTCCATGTCAATGACACCTGCAAAATCTTCCATTTCGGAAGCTATGTAGATAACAATCTTCCATATTATAAAGTATTTAAAAATCACTTGCATGTCTACCAAGGATGAGCGAAATCCTATTGGAGTAAACCGATACAAGATATCTACTCGGGTATAATTTTCTTTAAAACCTACTTTAACAAACAGGATATTTCGGCCAAAAAAAAAAAAAAAAGAAAAACAAGATATAGGTGTGCCAGCCCTATCTCTTGTACTTATTTTAAAGTCTATACTCTAATAATTAGAATACAGGTTTTCGAGTATCATATATTTACCTATTAAAAATTATAAAAAAATTTAATAAATAAGAATATTAATAGTAATACTTTATTTTATGTTTACTTTTGTCTTATATTATCATTTTTACACTACCTTTAAGAATTTTTTATTCATAGGACTTGTACAATTTTATTTTGGAAGAATTTTTATTGTTTGCTTCTATTTAAATTATACATGTGTTTTTTCATCCATCCAGACTACCTGATGTAGAAGTGCATCCAAAACATTTAATTTTGGAATTTGCCATAGATTCTGCATGTTGTTTAACTTATAATATTAGAAAAAATACATTTTGAAATTACTTTATGTAATATTGCCAATAATAAATATGTAAAAATAAAGTAGTTTTATTAATTACATAAAATCGTATGCATTATTATAATCTCAAAAATTGAGAAATAAAAAAATTATAAATTTCACAATTTAGATTATACCGTATAAAACCTAAAAATGTATATAGTATAAAAATGGGTAAAAAGTGATGTAGGACAAGCTCTTAATATTTTTTTTGGCCCAAAAGATAAGCTCTTAATATGAAATGTAATATGCCGTATAAAACTCAGTACTCAACCCATTGGAGTATTTGCTTAGCTGCATGCCTACTTCGACTTGGAATTGTGGGTCACTTACGGAACCTGTCCCATATTAAATGTAGAAGACAATAAAATTTTTGGGTTTTCGAATACATCGAGCTGCTTTGAAATGTCCAAAATAACATGTAGTTTCTCCTTCCGAAGTACCAAATAAATGGCATAAATACCTAATTTTGCCGTTATAACCTATCTTTCCTACTTTTTCTTCTCTTCTGTTTTCTTTTCTTTTCTTTTTTATAATATAGAATTGACCATCAACTGGCATGGTCAATGATTATTCAAAATCAATATTTCGATAGATTTACACAAAAGAGAATCAAAACTTTGAAGCAAACCTCCAACCCATGTTCCATCCAACAAAAAATCCAAACTCAAACCTCGTTTGCTCCACCATGCCGGCTAGGCTCTTTTGAGGTAAAGAAGAACAATATTATTGTACAATATGTTTGCTTGGGACGCAGCGAAGGAGAAGGAAGTGAATGTCCAATTAAAGCAAAGTGAAAAATCATAACATCTAGCTTGTGAAAATAAGGAACAAGAAGACTGAAAAACAGAAATCGCATCGAAATCTAGCTTTCTTGACCTCGATGCTTGGTTCATCTCAGAACTTAATTAATATGCTTATCCCATATCAGAAATAACCCGACACCCAAAAACTGAGGCTTAAGTTTCTTGACATTATTGAGCTTACAAGAACTGTACAATTAGTGGCACCGTCTCTTCTTCGCCACCCATAATTACAGATATGGCCTACAGAACCCGCCCCCATACAACGTCTACATACCAGAATATTGGTTCCTTTACTTCTAGATTTTGAAAAAATTGATTCCCAGAGATTCAGAAGGTTTTATTTGCATGCCGACAACTCTTGTCTTGCATCTTGATAATCTCCTCCATGTTGTTTCCTGATAAAAAAAAATCCAGGATGTTTCGCAGTGTGCCTGGTACTGTTCGACACCTCGTCTATTGCCAGATTATCATTAGCTATTTAACTTTATCATATTTACTTTTAGCTTCTTCGATGGATTTATCAAGTTCTGAATACATTTGCACAGAACGCCCAGAGTACTTATTCAACTTGCCAAGCAAATCCACCAAGCTTGACCGAAAACGATCAAAACCAAACATCCAGTCCTCCGAAGCATCTTCTCTTATCAGATTGACTGAAGATTCGCCACCACTTTCTGCTTCCCATGATGTTCCAAGTGCTATATTGGCACCTTTCCCTTGGTTCTTTTCTTGTCGTGGTAAAAAACGACGAATATCAGCTGCCAAAGTCTTTATGGACTCTGCAACTTCCTTAGTCGGTAAAACTTCAAGCTTCTCCAGCCAGATGCCACAGGTGGCATATATTGGTGGCCCAAATTTCCATAGTGGAGGGGGGTCTAATCTTCTCTTCCTCCTTGGAGCTTTCTGTTGACGGGAGACGCATTTGGAAAGCCAATTATTAATAGCCTGCAGATAGGACTTTTGGGCTCCAATCCACCTTACAAAACAAGATGATAGACAGCTAAGTTCATTTTCAAGATGGACTGTGATCTGCCTTCGTAACTCAGACTGCGTGGAAACTTTAGAGTTATTAGAGGCGTATGCCGCTGAGATGATCTGATACTGAAGCCTGTGGCACTCAAACATCTCTTCCCACATGTGACTTAGCCTGAAATAAAGGGGGTAAAATTGTTCAAAAAACCTACCCTTCAAAAGCAGTAATAAAAACCAAGTTCAACATAAAATTGGATGGAAAACGAATAACTGACATATATAATTGTTGGTTGTTGAGGAGTTTTTCCTAGATGTTTTTCTTTTAGTTATAACAGTTTCTAGAATTAATGTAATAAATAAAGGTTGGTGTCACCTAACACACCTTTGTCCTCTGTGTTTTTTTTTAATTTTTTTTTTTAAATACCTATACGTAAGGCTTCTCTTGTACTCAAATATATGTGAAAATAGAGATTTACCTTATTATCTCTCAAACTATTACATATTTTATCATGATATCACAGCGGGTTGGTCATTAGGAATTCAATATGATTGACTAAACACCAGATTTCAAGCTAAGATTTTGAACATATGCCCTGGAAGAATTCACTAGGAATTCTTCTAATGCTGTTCCACTCAATTTTGACCATCAAATGACACTGCAGATATCTCTACACAAATTAAATGGAGCCAATTTCCGTGAGTGGTTTTAGCCTGTGAAGCTGGTGATGAAAGGACATGGAAAAATTGGATATCTGACTGGTACTACTGCTGCACCAGATCTCAATTCCAATGAATATCATACATGGGAAGCAGAAAATTCCCTTTTCAACTCCATGGAACAAAGAATAGGTAGAACATTCCTATTTTGTGAAACAGCTAAGGAGATTTGAAAAAGTGTTCAAGAAACATATTTAGATTTGGGGAACACTTCCCATGTTTTGAAATACATTCAAAACTTAGAACGAGAACTCAAGTTGATATGAATGTTACAGAATACTTCAATACACTAATGGAGTTGTGGCAAAAGATGGATCTATTCTATGAAATAGATTGGAAATGTGCAGAAGATAATAGTAAGTATTGGAAGATGATAGAGAAATATTGGATCTTTGATTTTCGTCAAGGATGAAATGTAGACCTTGATGAAGTACGAGGTCGAGTGCTTGGAAAACAGCCTCTTCCTGGCCTAAGAGAAGCATTTGTTGAAGTTTGAAGAGAGGAAAGTAGGAGACGTCTTATAGTGTCCACACATATTGTGGCCGTAGAAATGAATCATGGAGTCTCAATTAGAGGAAAGCAATGGTGTGATTATTGTAGAAAACCAAATCATACCACCAAGCAGGTATGCTAGAAACTGCATGGAAAAACTGAGAATTTGAAGAGAAAATGTCAAAAAGGGAGCTCATTCTCAAAAGCGGCGGCTCACATTGCAGATATGCAACCATCTAACAAACCAACATCAGATGTAGCCTTTACAGCTGATCAATTAGCCATCATTCAACAACTCACCAATCAAGTTCAGATAATTTCTGATAAATCTAAAACTAACAGTACATCTATTGGTGCTATGGCTCAATCAGGTAGTTCCCTAGCCCCTTATAAATATTTAAATTGCACCGACTAGGTAGTTGATAGTGGTGCGACTGTTTTTTTTTTTTTTTTTTTTGGACATGTGCGACTGTTCATATGTGTAATTCCTTAGAGTGGTTCATATCATTTACTACTTGTAATAATTCAAGTAGAATACTACTAGCAAATGGTGAAAGTATAATGGCTAAAGGGAAATGAACGGTGATAATAGAAAACCTAACACTTGTTGATCTTTTATTTGTTCCACAATTACAATATAATTTGTTATTTGTGAGCAAGCTGGTTAATGATATAAATTGTCAAGTGATTTTTGCTCCAACTTTGTGTGATGTGCAAGACCAATCTTCGAAGAGGATGATTGGAAGTGCTAAGGGTTGCAATGGTCTCTACTACCTAGTGGAAACAAGCCTTAGAAATGGAAATAGAATTGCAATCAAATCCTTAATCTCTATTTCTATTGAGTCTGATGTGATGCTATGGCATCAACACCTTGGTCATCCTAACTATAGATATTCGAGTCACTTATATCCAAATCTTTTTAAAAATAAAAAATCTCATGAGTTCAATTGTGAATTATGTGTTATGGCTAAAATGTCTAAAAGTTTATATGGTGCTCATGGCTATAAGCTATCAAGCCGTTTCACCTAATTCATTAGGATATTTGGGGCCCCACTTGTGTTTTAACCTTAACTAGGTATAGGAGATTTGTTATCTTTATTGATGATCATTCAAGAGTTTGTTGAGTTTATCTTCTTAAGGAAATGGCTGATGTCTATCATGTTTTTCAACAATTTTACAAGTTCATCTATAACATTTTTCATGAAAATAGTCATATCCTCTGAACTGACAATGGAAAAGAATACTTTTCTAATGTCTTTGAGCATTATCTTAAAGAGAATGGAATTATCCGTCGAAACTCATGTGCCTACTCTCCACAACAAAATGGAGTAGCAGAGCAGAAAAACAGACATTTAATTGAGATCATTAGATCTATAATGTACGCTAACTCTATTCCAAATTACTTATGGGAAGAGGCTGTTCTAATAACCGCTCATCTTGTTAATCATGTTCCATCTAAAGTTCTTAGCTTCAAGAGCCCAATCAGTGTTATTGCTGAAACTTTCCCTCATGTTAGACTTCTAAAAACTCTTCTAAAGTCTCTAGTTGTATAGCCTTTGTAATAAACAATGCCAAAAATAAGCACAAACTTGAATCTAAAGCAATAAAATGTGTTTTCATTGGCTATTCTCCAACACAGAAAGGGTATCATCCTCCATCAAAGAAAGTATATGTCATAGCTGATGTTATCTTCTTTGAAAAACGACCTTATTTCCAAAAACACATCCAAGGGAAGAAGGAAGAGCTAGAGTCTTATTTGATTCCTAATCTGTTACCTCTATACAATAATGTCAAATTAGAACCTTCGGTTACCCGGATACTCCCTAAGGACAAGTCAAAACCTCATACAACCTCGGCAGGATCCTCTAATACCATATCAAAACCCTTGATATTCTATCTTAAGCTTTTGATGATAGGTCAAATCTTCTAGTACTTCAAGATCAATTTCACCTGCTAAACAAATAAACACCATTGATTCTCCCGATGCTATCAAAGTATATTCAAGACGACCTAAGCCTCTCTTGCACAGCCAAGCTCCTCTTTCGAAGGTAGAGGTCTAATCCAATGACATGAATGAATCTCAAGAAGAAGATGACTCGCCAATTGCTTTGAGGAAAGGAAAAAAGTTACATACAAAATATCCTATATCAAGGTAAGTGAATTGCTCAAGACTCTCCTCTAACTATAAGGCTTGTCTTGCTCAAGTTGACGAGGAAAAAATTCCTAAAAATATACAAAAAGCTCTAGAAAAACCAAAAAGGAAGGACGTTGTATTTGATGAGTTACATGCTTTACACAAAAATAACACTTGGGATATTGTAGATCTTCCTCTTAGGAAGAAGGTTGTTGGAAGCAAATGAATTTTTATAACCCAAATGGAAGTGTAGAGAGGTATAAGGCTCATTTAGTTGCTCAAGGTTATAACCAAACCTATGGAATAGATTATGAAGAGACTTTTGCTTCTATTGTAAAGTTAAATTCCATTTCAGTGATCTTATCTCTTGTTGCCAACTTAGATTGGGCCCTATATCAATTGGATGTAAAAATGCCTTTCTAATGGAGATTTAGAAGAAAATATCTATATGCAAATTCCACCTGGATTTGCCTTATCTAAGATGAGTGGGAAGGTGAGCAAACTAAATAAATCATTGTATGGATTGAAGCAATCCCTAGGATTGGTTCTTAAAATTCAGAAACACTTTGATTTGATTGGGATATACACAAAGTTATGCGGTGTATACTCTATTTGTGAAAATGACTAGAGATGGGTTGAGATCTATATTGATTGTCCATGCAAATATAATTATAGTAAATAATATTATAATTACAAGTAATAATCAGAGAGGAGTTGATTAGTTAAAAATGAAAATCAACCAAGAATTTGAGACCAAAGAGCTTGGGAACTTGAAATTCTTTCCACAAATGGAAGTGGCTACAAGCAAGGAAGAAATATTTATTAACCAAAGGAAGTATATTCTAGACTTGCTGAAGGACATTGGTAAATTGGGATGTAAACCCCAATTTATCCTTGTTCGGACCAGGGTCTGTTTGGATGGTCTGTTTTTCATCTGAATCTGTATCTGTATCGAAATAATATGTGTAAATATATCTTATTTGTATTTGTATTTGTATTTGTATGTGATCTATTTGATATTTTCATAAGAACTACCAACTTTTTTTTATCTATATCTATTTTTTAATAAATAATTTGTTAGAAAAAAGTATGAAAAAAAAGTTTGTATTTGTCCAGAAAAGCTAAACAAACAGACCACATCTAGCCTATTCTATAAGCTTGATTAGTCAAGCTATGCATGCACCCATCAAGCATCATATGATTGGTGTCAACCATATCTTCACATACTTGAAGGGAACTCCAAGTAAGGGACTATTTATTAAAAAAACTTAAAATAGAAAAATTAGAGGCTTTTGTTAATGTGGATTGGGGAGGGAATACCAATAATGGAAAATCAACATCAGGATATTGTACAAAGGTATGGGGTAATCTTGTAACATGGCAAAGTAAGAAACAATATATTGTGGCTAGAAATAGGACTAAAGCAGAATGTAGAGCTATATCCCAAGGAATCCGTGAAGTTATATGGCTCTACAGATTATTAGAGGATCTCGACATAAGTGTTGAAGAGTCGATGATTTTCAATGATAGCAGATCCGCTTGAGTACTGTTAAAAATCCAGTACAATATGAGTGTATGAAACATGTTCAACTCGGTCGTAATTTTATCAAGATAGAGATTGAAGAGGGAGAACTCGAGCTACAATATGTCCCTATTAACCAAGAAGCTAATATTTTGACACTATATCAAAAAAAATATTCATGGACATTTGTTGCAAGCTCGGAATGATTAACATCACTTCCTGAGCTTGAGGGGGAGTCTTGGTTGTTGAGTTTTTTCTAGATGCTTTCTTTTAGTTATAACAATTTCTAGAATTAATGTAATAAATAAGGGTTGGTGTCACCTACCAAACCTTTATTCTTTGTGTGTGTGAGCGCCTTTTTTTTTTTTTCTGCCTATAAATTAGGATTCTCCTGCACTCAAATATATGTGATGAAATAGAGATTTTTCTTATTATCTCTTAAACTATTACATATTTTATCAATAATCATAGCAAGGAAAGGGGGTTTAGAACACATCTCATGCAAATGCATCATCCCCGAAAACCAGGCCACTATTTTTGTATACTTTCAACTGCCATTAAGCAAAAAGAGAATTAAGCTAGATCCAAATCGGTCCAGGTCAAGCCACCCACAGTAGCAACTGAAATAAGGAGCCGTTGGTAAGCACTAAAAGCCAAAACCATATATACTGAAGTTGACAGTAGGTTCCAAGAATGGCTTATTCTTTTACGTATAGGGAGGGAAAAATCCTTTGAATTTTACAGCAAATGCCAAAACACAGGGTTGAAACAGAAGATAGGAATAATTATATTCAGCATGTACCAATAAATGTTAAACACAACCAGCCTATCGGACATTTCATTAAGCTATTATGAGCAAAAGAATATGCTACCAAGAAAATTTCCAATTGTGAACTAAAAAATGCCAGAAAAGACCACTCAGAGAGAAAAGAAACAATCTTAACTATATTTGGCCATCTTATATTAGAATAATTTCTTATTGGATCCTGAACATCTATCACATACTGCAAATCTCCGATGATAAAAGTTACCACTCCTTGATCACTTGTACTCCTCAAAACATCTAACTGCCTTCTAAGGATGCTGACTTACAAATGATGCAGTCCAAAAGGACATTCCCAAGAATACATGCAATTCACCGGTGACATTTTTATACCTTGATGGATTGTACACAATTTCCAGTCATATGCTTTATAAATGACAGAACTGAAATGAAAAGGAACAAGGAAGTTAAATTTTGTTTATTGGAGTCATAATTTGGACTTTATTTGAAACTGATCCTTCAGACAAGACTCGTCTAAGAATTTGCCACAAGCCAAATTTGCAACGTTAAGTATGAACTGCTGTAAGACATTTGTCAAAATAGTATGATTTCATGTTTTGAGGGGCCAAAAAAAAAAAACAATTGAATTTGACAGGAAGAGCAAGGAGAAAGTCATTGCTGTTGAATAGTAATTTAAAGGACACGTACCCCTCAATCAATTCCTCCAGTTGTGGCTGAAGCTCCCTGTCACGTAATTCCTCAATCCTCTTCGAGATAGAATCAATTCTGTGTATTGCAACTTTTATTCTTGAATATAGATCCTTGACAGCAGCACGGGTTTTGTCAATTTTTTGGGAACCTTGTCCTTTTGATTCCAATTGTCTTAAAAATTTACATTTCGAGTCATAATCCCTTCGAACCATCTCACTAGCCTAAAAATTCATTTTGATTTTATGTGAGTTGATATATATAGAAGCAGCAATACGAAAGCCATAATGACACTCTAAATGCAAACTAGCCATGCACCAAAAGATCAAGTTAAAATATGAGATTCTGAACATAAAAATTTGACTGCATCATAGAGAATCTTTATAAGAAGCATGCAACCAGGCATATCTAGTTAACATCATAACATAAAACCATATATGACTTATCAAATACAGCATCTAACAATTTGATATCCAGATGGGCTGCTGTGGAACTCATATGCACCTCTTTGCAAAACAATTACTAGCATGTCAATGTGAAAGATTAAGTTCAAGATCTAAATATATGCTGTGGCCTTGTATTTGAATCTGCAGAATGACATTGGAGGTTGAACTTGTTATCAGATGAGGATTATGTAAGAGCAGTGGTTGATGGAGGACTTTGCCTAGGCTGGGATGGCACAGATCTTAACAGGGAAGTGCATATGGAAAGTCCTCAATCTTCATTTAATTTGTTAAAAAGTTATAAAACTCTGAGGTTGATAAATGAGTCCTTGAGTTTCAGAATTTGCAATCAAATCCTAGCACCTTTAAAAAACACAATTTTGCTATCGTCATGTCCATGTCCATTCATTCTTGCATTAACTTTTGATTATTGGATTTATATGATATATGGTTGACCGCCTGTTACGGCATATTATGTATCTCCTTTTTCTTAAAAGAATAGAGTGCTAACAGAAGTGCAAAAACTGTGTTTCAAAAAGTTTTAGGGAGTTTTGCAAATTTTAAAAGTTTTAGGACACCGTGCGTATTAAAAGCAATGATTTAGTAACTTCCCATGCACACTTCCTCAATTAGGGAAAAAAACAGACAAGGTTAAACTATAAACAAAGAGATATTTTAAGAAAATATTTGCCGCCTCTCATATAGACAGAGAGGAGATAGTAAAAAAGTAGTCTCAGCAACTAAATACCCATGAAAGAAAAATTTAAGCAATGTCACATCTTAATAGAAGAAGAAAAGGAAACGACTGAATGGTCTTTTGAGGAAAATCTATGACTTCAGGCATGCAAGAATCTATGGGGAAGCAAAAACACTAAGTATCCATCTTCTTCCATGGCCACGTGCAAAACGAAGATGGTGATGAACTAAATTATAGCCACCATTGATGCAGAGCCAGACATATATTAAAGCAAAAACCTCCTATAACCAGATTCACGATGAGCATCTCAAGAAATTTCCCCTCCTCCTAATACTCTATCTCTAAATTTAGTTGGATATATATACGGTATTCCTAGTCCACATAAAAAGGGACAAATCAAATATAATAAACAAGAAAATTTATATCTAAAGAAGGCATCCATAATACCTTCACTTCATCATAGAGCTTTCTCTCCCATGCATACAGCCTATCCAATGTTGAAGCATGACTGCCGGATATCATCCCAAAATTATCCATTGGGACAGTGGTACGTTCCTCATTATCATCCCTTGAATTCAAGCCCAGAGGATTTAGGGATTGAAAGGAACGAGAAGATGCTGTTCTATGCCATGTCAGATACTTGACTGCAGCTTGTGCAGGCTCTAAATTGACAAAGACAAGAAGATGTTATGAAAAATAAGAAAATCCAGGAACCAACCTCCTTGAATTAAACCAATCACCATCTGACACGGAAGCTTCAATCATATGGATTTTTCATAAAATTCTCACTATGATTTCTGTCTCTGAAAAAAAAAAATACATGTATAAATATATGCATATAAGTATATATACCTTCTTGAACCTGGCGCCTGTCTTGCCCACAAGAAAAACAAGCTTTGACATATAAAGAAACAACTGACACACCTGCCACATAAAATAATCCTTGTGTCAAATGTCTTCAAACAATTTCTCTACCTCAACCTCCATAACTAAGAGAATCCAAGACAAATCTCCACCATTTTAAGTTAAAAGAGCCTAACTTATCAATCATATAGAGAAAGTGTTGCTTTATTTTGTAAGGTAGCTGAAGACATATAGAGTGGTGTCATGTTTCTTATTAGCATCAGAGAGAGGAAAGGGGCAAGGAGGACACGTACTTTCTCTCCCAGGAAATATGGGTCGGAAGTGCAACTTATTTGCTTCTAGCATTCTGGGGACTTCTCTCCCAGAATCAGAAGCTTTAATGAAAAGAAATTCGATATCTTTCATGCTTGAAAGAAAGTCCTTGGGCCTAATATCATTTTGATTGTCTGGTGTCTTCTTTATGTCAACTTGGGGGCCAACCACACAAGATGCATCCTTGGATGATGACAAATCAGGAGAATCACCTTTTTCTCTGTTAGCAAATTCTGTTTCTGAAGCTACACTTCTCGCCGAAGGCATTGCAGGAGAAGAGCTCTTCAGATCTTGATCAGTCACCCTATTGACATTTTCAAATCTGCGTACCAGTGTATCAGTTGAAGGTTCATCAAATTCATCTTCTGAGTCCTGTGATTCTTCAGACCCATAAGAGGACGCCTTCTCCTCATCCTCTTCCAGATCTGGTATACCCTCTTCTTTCCTAAGCCTACTCATGTCATCAGCATTTTCAAAAGCTTGGCTCATCCCTGATTCCTTACCCTCTTGAAAGGTAAATTGATCGTCAATTGGATGAAAAAAACCAAAGTAATCCCAAGGTGGTGTTCCAGGTGGAATTGGAGGACCATCAAATGGTGGTGTTTCAGGTTGTTCACTAGCATGACGTGTATTATTTGGTTGGGTGCCTGTAAAAGTCACTGTCCCTGTAACAGGTGATAATGGTCTTTCTTGTACTTCCCTAGAATAGCTACCACTGAACTTCATATTGTTTACATGAAACCTGGTAGAGATGGGAGGAGGAGATGGTGATGGGGATGTGTTCTCAGTAGCATCAACATGTTGTGAAATTGTTGGAGATGAGAATGAAAAATGTGAAAAGGACTTCTCGGTCAATGCAAGAGGCTCCGATGTTGCATTGGTTGAGGTATACAACGAAGACTCAACTGGAGCTTCTGGTTCAATAAATTTTCTAAGGGCTGTTCCTGTGCTCCTTAGGGATTGAATATATGCCACATGAGCTGCTGCAAAAGAGCACCTACCATCAAGGGCTTGCCTAACAAACCTTTTCCTTTCATGACATAACTGCATTGCCTTATCTTCTTCAATTTTAGAATTCACTGCACCCATATTCCAGTACAAATTTATAGATGGGATTTTTTCCAAAGTGATCAAGACAGAGGCATCACCCTGTGAATCAAACAAATACCAGTTTGTGAATTGTTTTAATAGCTAAAGCAACTTGGAACACTAACCATTCAAGAAAGGCCAGATTTCTATACTTAACCCACATAAGATAACAGAAAGTCATTAATCAGCTGAAGAGTAGCACTACTGACACCCAAAAACAAAACAAAATCAAAGCATATTTCCTGCATTTGCAAATATAACAATTTAAAAAAGGCAAAAGATTCACACTTACTTCTAGGTCAAGCTATATGTGCTCAATCTACTTTCCACTTGCTAAAAAGGTGATATTGTTAACTGCCATCTACGAGTTCCACCAATTTGTGGGTGTATATAACCAAAATTGTTAATTCATCCTTCACTAGCTAATTTTTAAGTAAAGAGTAAAAAAGATTTACCACCTTATTGTGTATTTGTCACAGTAGAGAGACAATGCATTGATTGATAAACACAAAACAGGTTTAAATGATTCTCAGTGGACAGTTTTAGGCAACTTCCTGAAACAACCAGCCAGTCACACCATTCTCTAACATTAATATTCTAGTCTCTGCAAAAATAGTCAGAAAACTCACTTGTATGAGTCAATTAGCTTAGAACAAAGAATAAGAAGCACAATCCAATTAAAAAAAATGGTGGCCTGAACTTCACAAGGATCTCTTCAAAACAAGCATGAAGAATTTGAAAATAAAATCCTGAGAACCAGGACTTGAAAATAGCAGAAGAAATGCAAATCTCACTTGTCTACTACCAATTAAAATGATGAATTTCGGTATCATTGATCCATTTTAAAATATTATATCAATCAAAAAATATTCTCTAGGAGAAGTTTCATCATACAGATCCTACCACAAAGTACAAAACAGTTTGATTCCTTTCCCTCTCAAATACATCCTTAACTTATATGCCACTTGGCCTTGAAATTCTTGAGTATTCAATTAGCTAAAGTGGAGAATTTCTATTTCAACGATCTATTAAAATATATAAATGAAAAGCAAGAATATTCCCTAGAAAAGTTTCATCAAGACATCATAAAGCTCTAACGCATAGTATACAGCAACTGTCATATCTTTTCCAATCGAATCCATCCTTATTATTTAAAGCCATCTTGCCTGGAATTTCTTGAGTGCACAATTAAATTGTACTGATGAACAAATGTACAATTATTTAAACAACGAGCAAACTACTATCTCCAAGCTATAATAACCAAACTATCATCTAAAAAACAAAAAAGAATCTTTATAATTGAAACCTTTAAACAACTTAAAAGAAAACCTTGCCAAATCCAACATGTAAAGCGAAAAAGAAAAAAACTAATAACAATAACAGAAGTTTCATCTCTTCACAAATACTCACAAAACAAATTCACGTAGATCGCAATTTCGCATCTTCAAAGGAAGCCATCAGAACGCAACCACATCATGAACTACTACCAAATTTAGCAATGTGACATATTCAAAACTACAGTAAATCAGAATTCAAGACTCAACAGTAACAAAACCTATTAGAATCCACAGAAATTTCACTGAGAGAAGAAAATGAATACAAGAATACACACAACAGTGAGAATCATAAGTTTTTGGATCACATATCCAAATCGACGATTGATTGAATTACCGGAATCAAGAGAGAGAAACAGAACTGGAAACTAAGCGTATCGAGAGAGAGAGAGAGAGATTTACCGTAATAACTAACTCAGAAAACAGAATCGGAATCGGATTCAGTACCGAAAAGCGATGGTTCCTGAACAAAGCAAATCAGAAGAATCAATTGATAGAAATAAATGAGAAATTACATCAATCCAAAACATATACAAATCGAGTAATCCTATATATGTACTATCTACCTGAGTGCGTCGTACGGACGGCGGTGCCTTGGAATTCAGAGAAAGAGAATCGTCAACTCACATGCAATATGCATCGCAGGAGAGAGAGAGAAGAGAGAGAGAGAGAGATTCTTTGTGTTTTTGGCAATTCGGTTTTCCCTTTCTTTGCCATGCAAAAAAGGCGAAGTGGAAACAAAGAAAGATAAGGAGTCAAAAAAAGACAAACAGAGTAGACAAATGGCGTAGAAGGAGACTGACTGGAGTGGGAAGTAGAAAGTGCACCGTGGACCCCATGGATTATTCTACCACATTGCCACCAGTACTCCTTTTTACTTTATTTTTTATTACCGTATTTATTCTTACCTTACCACGACTTCTATTCCACCTATAAAGATGGAAAATCGTGGGACCCGTGGGTCTGCAGCGGAATATTAATACGAATAGATTATAATAATATCTTTTTCTTTTTTTTTCCCAAAATAATATCTTTTTCTTTTAATCATCAAAGTTGTGGAAACTGGAAATAGTTTTTTTTATTTTTTTTAATAAAACACTTAACCACTTTTGAAAATCGTGAGATATAGTTTTTTTTTTTTCCACTAACGTAGATCGTGTTTTTAAAATAATTATTAAAATAGGCGTCATTCTAAAATAGTTATTATAATAACTTAATAAAATCACTCTCTTATGATTTCTGACTAAATTTTATATCAAACTCTAGGGTTCATTTAGATTATCGAATTTTTATTTATATATTTTGTATCTAATCTACATCTATAATTCATATATACATATATGTATTATATCTATTTGGTTTTTCCATTAACAAGGACAATCTTATTACTTGGTATTCATCTTTGGTTACAAAAATCTAAACAAATAAAGCATGTTATTACTCTAATAAGTGAACTCATTTTTAATATTTTAATAATAATTATTCACTTTATAAAATAGAATAAACCTCTAGCATAATAGTTATTGTTAAGAAACAAATTGGAGTGTTAAATTATTATTTTTTAATCTTGGATTTTAATAACAATATGTCGAAAACGAAAATAATAGTTACTTAAGTTATTATTTAATACTATTTAGTAATTTCTAACAAGATAATTACTATGAGTTTAAAATAAATCAAACACTTTAACGTTGAATGGTCAAGTCTGATTTTTTTTTGTATCATTATGATGTATTTAATTTATTTATGAGTATATATTTTTTAATTATTTCTGTTTTTATGATAAAATTGACTAAATCGAAATGATTGGCGGTGCTTTGCATGCTCTAACCAACCGAATCCTGTAACTATTATAAAAGTAAGCCCGTGTGGTGAAAGTGAAATCGAATCCTATAACTAATATAAAAAATAAGACGATGTGGTAATAAAATGTGAATAATAGTAACTATTGCGAGATTCTGTCAGCAACAACTAGTTATATTTGGCAGTTTGCGTGACGGCAACGTTGAAAACGTTACCGGATAAGACGCGGGATGTCTATTCCCGGTTAATGCTTGGTTGGGATTTGGAATATTAATTAACTATTACTGTCAGTGTCGCCCAAATTTCACAGTGGACAGCAGTGGCACGAAGTCCAATTGCGCAAATGCTTTGCAACTTCCTTAGTCTAAGTTTATTTATTGTTTTCTTTGAGGCTGCGAATTGGAAAAATATTCGCATTCACCTCACCGTCATGTCAACCGATATTTTATTCGTCCATGAAATATCATTTTCTTTTTCTTTGTTTTTTTTTTTTTTTTTTGACTTGGGCAACGACTTCCCGGTTAAGCTTTAGAATAATCGACGATGCGATTTTTTTTTATAAGCGGTTTGGTAGGATTAAGTGAAAAAATAATCAATTTTTAAAAAATTACACAAATCCATTACATGAAAAAATAATTCTAAAAATAGATAAGTTGACTTCGTCTCTTTAAAAGACGAGGTCATTAGTGGCTGATCTCGTCTCTTCAAGAGACGAAATCAGTGTATTTATACTGACCTCGTCTCTTGAAGAGATAAGATTAGTCACTAATGATCTCGTCTCTTGAAAAGACGAGTTCAATTTACTTGTTTTTTGGATTATTTTTATACTAATGGCATTTTTATAAATTTTTTTAAAAAAATAATATTAATTTCCTTTCCCCGGTTTGGTACCACTTGATTTTACAAATATATTATAATTACTTAACCAAAAAAAATAAATATTAAGGATTCAATTATTGTTGTCACTTGTCACAAACTTGCTACATAATAAGCTAAGTTAAAATTAATAATAAATTCAGTCCAGTGTCCTATTACAATCATTTTGAAGCCTCTCGGCATACTTGTCTACTGAAAGACAGTGTCATAAGCACAATACAGCTCAAGTTTACAAGAAGAGAAAAAAGTTAAAAAAATTACAAGAATAGAAAAAAAGATAGAAAATATAAAGATTTATTCACAATTAATTCTAAGCACTTCCTAACTTAACACTAATAAAGAAAAATGAATTTCAGATTTTCCAAGATATATATGTATAATATCTTTTTTATACTAATGCAAAATCAGGACTCTTCCTTAATAAAAGGAAAAAAGGAAAACACAAATATCACAACTAGGACCGTAAACAAGCCGAGTTAAGTCAATACAATATTAAGCTCGAATTTGACTCAAATAAAAAACTCGAAGTTCGAACTCAAACTAGATCGAGTTTTAATTTTTGAGATCGAATTCAACTTGAATTAATACTCGATAAACTAGAACTCGGCTCAATTAAGATTGATTATTCTTTTAAATATTGATTTAACTATAAAGAATATTTAATACTCAATAAACTCAAACTCGACTCAATTGATTTAATACAAAATTAAACTCGATTAAGCTCACGAACTCACCGAGCCAAGTATTTTAAAGCTCGAACTCGAACTCGAGCTTGACTTGATTGTAAACGAGTCAAATTTGAGTTTTCGTCAAGTCGAACTCGAGTAATTCACGAGCTATCTCGACTCACTTACAGCCCTAATCACAACTCATTTAAGTCCTTAACAGCTCGTTCACTTAACATGAATAACTATTTATTCCATTCTTATTTTACGTAACATGTTATTATGGTGTTCAACTAAGAAGAATGATAAATCAATATGAATTGTATGGTGTTCAACTAAGAGGAATGATAAATCAGTATGAATTGTTATTATGTAAAATGATGAATAGTAATTCATGTTCTCACACCTCAATAATTTATTTTTCAACTCTGTCATAAATACTCATATCTTGAAAATATCATATATACAATTATCTCCTTTTGTAATAAAAATAAGGGATATTGGAGATATTTTACCTTTTACTTCATTGATTACTTATTTTATCTTATTTTATTTCAATGGTTACAATAAATGCAACCACTAGGACCATTACAATGCGCTAACACTGGAAATCGAATTCAATACCTCAAAAGAACCTGAATCGGATGCCACTAGATTACAATATCATATTGAAGTGTACTATCTACTAGTTACTCAAAATGCCCTTTCCCTTTTTGGTTATATTTAGAATCTTTAATTCGTTGTATCCTAAGCTAAAACATACTTTCCTTATGATTTCTAATCGTGCAGACAAAATCTATCATATTGAAGTGTAAAGGCCATTTTCATGTGCACACCTCTTTTTAAAAAGTTGTGCCTTTTAATTACTTTTAACTTAAGAGAAGACTATATATAACTTCCCTGGATAATTTTACAGCTATAGATAACCTATGTTTGTAAATCACTTATTACTTTATATTAGATACCGAGAAAACAAATTATGGAGTCACACAAGTGCATTGGTTAAGATTTATGTCCAACCACTTCATTTCGCTGTATGGAATAAGGGGGAATGGAATTCTAATTCAAAGGAATTGTAATAGGGTTATAATAGCTATTATAATGTTCATTTAATATAAAAATTAAAATATGTAATGATTAAAGTAAAAGGTAAAATATCTATAATATCCTCTATATTTATTACAGATATTATAGAAAGGGGATAATTGTATATGTAATATTTTCAAAACAAAGATATTTATGACAAAGTTGTTAAATAAACCATTGAATGGAAATTCATGAAGGTGGGAATATGAATTATTATTTATCATTTTACGTAATAGTAATTTATTACAAGTTGTTATGGATGCAACCGGCTCAGCCATTAACGAGTTCTAACCCAATAGAAACCCTATAGGGTAAAATGATCGGGTTTGGACATAGGTGAAAAACCCTTAGTATATTAGGATCGAATTTGGATATTACTAAAACCCGATGGATACCTGACCCGTATCACCTGACCCGTTAGTCATAGTAAAATAAAAAATTATAATGCAAAATATAGTAAAAGTTTAAATTTAAAAAGAGGGTGGTAAAGAGAAGGTAAATTGCTATAGTATTAGACTATTATTTTATTGGCTTAAGTCTGCTAAATCTATTGGAAAAAAAAACAATAAGCGAGGCGGGTTCAAGTTGATAATCAGACGGGTGATCAAGCAGGTAATCAGGTTAATAGTTGAGCGAGTGGTGGATTTAGAGTAAATCCTAAAGGGCATGTTTAGATATAGAAGGAAAACCCTATAAGGTTATAGGATCGAGTTTGGTATGCCCTATAGTGTAGCGGGTCCAGGTTTGGGTTCATACCGAAACCCGACCCGGTTGTATCTCTACTCTCCTCAAGTGAACATCGTAATAATAGCTTTATGTCGAACAGGGAGAGAACGAAGAGCTATTCATGTCAAGTAAATGAGCTGATTGAAACAGAAATCTAGTTTATGAATGTTATATAATGTTGTTCTTGGAGAGAATAACACCTCCTACGAAAAATGATGTGGGATTAAGTTAACAATATTCTTTAGGATACAATAAAGTTTAAAAACTTTGATAACAATGTTTCAAGTTTTTAAACCACAAGGAGATGTTACTTGTTTGTAGAAGTTTTCAACAAATTTATGGGAGAAAATAAGAATATTCTTACAAAAATTTCATGCAAAAGCTACTACACACAAACTGTACAAATATATATATGAGAATAATATTCTACACTTTGATATTTGTTTGAGTACAAGGTACAATATATATATGTGATAAGCCAAAACTATAATAAATGTGAGTCAAAACCATAATAAATGTGGTGCTAAAGTCAACATGAGAATGGTGCAAATGATTCAAGAAAGTAGCAACAAGGAGGTTCTATGTGAGGATGTCTGCGTGTTGATGGCAAGTGGAAATGTATTTGACAAAGACTAGTCCAGTGGCAACTTGTTCACGCACAAAATGATAATTAATGTCGATATGTTTTGTGCGATTGTGTTGAATAGGATTTCTAGTCATGTAAAGGGCTCTAAGATTGTCACAACACAAAATTACAGGTCATTAGAGAGGCACTTAGAAATCACGTGCAAGATGGCATATCTAAGTAGACTCTACAACATGAACAAATCCAGGGGATCGTTTCATGAAACTGTCTCATTTAAATGACCATGCAGAAAAACATTTTTGACATCAAGTTGACGAATAATCCATGAGGAAGAAACCACTAAAGAGAGAACAAATCGAATGGTAGTAGGTTTTACAATAGAAATAAATGTTTCATCATAATCAATGCCTTCCTGCTGAGTGAAGCCTTGGGCAACAAAGGGAGCCTTATAACACTCAACTTAGCCTTTGGCATTATATTTAATGCGGAATTCTATGTGTTGCCAACAATATTTTGATTGGGTTATGGTGGTACAAGTATCCAGGTGTGATTTTAGAGGAGGGAATTAAATTCTTCTCTTATGAAGCAGCCCAAGTAGGTTCTCGAAGGGCTTCGGTATAGTGATGAGGCTCATATGAGGTTATGGTGGTGTGAAGGTTAGTTTTTGGTTTAGTGATGCTAGATTGAGAGCGGGTACGCATGGAGTTAGTAGATTTGGAGGTAGAAATTGATGTTGAGTGGATAATGTAAGAAGAAATGGTGAAGGTAGAAGGGTGCATAAGTTACTAGATAAAGGAGAAGCTGTGGTATGTGGTGGAAGGGTGGGCCTGAGCTGAGTGCATCTATGAACATGCATAATGGGTTCATTTTCATGTTGATTGGTAGAAGTAGTGGAAGTAAGATCTGAGACAAAGGTAGTAGTAGGGGCAGGTTCAAAGGCTGGGGCAGGAGAAGTAGTGGAGGTAGGAGCAGAGCTAGATAGGGGGTTCAGTGGTAGGGGCAAAGGCAGAGGCAAGATCAGCATACTAAGGTGATGTGAGGTGAGATAATTCGAGGGAGCTGTCTTTAGTAGTGAACAAGGAGGATGAAATCTGGTTAGATGAGTGGGAGTGAGAAATAGTAAATGTGAGAAGGGGTGAGGAAGAGGATATGTTAGATGGAGTATTAGGAGAAGTGCTAAGATCGTTTGTATGGAAAGACAGTTGCATGGAAGATGACATGACGACTAATGTAGACATAACCCAAGACTGGATCCAAGCATCGATATCCTTTATGTTGAGCGAAATAGCCAATGAAGATGTAAAGTAGAGAGTGGGGGAAGAGTTTATTTAGGGCTTGAAGAGTGGTGTTAGGATATCAAAGATATCCAAAGGAGCATGAGTAGTTATAATCAGGGGAAGTATGATGGAGAAGGTCAGAAGGGGATTTGTGGTTGAGTGTGGTTGAGGGTGAGCGATTAATAGTGTAAATTGTAGTCAAAGTTGCATCAACCCAGAATGTAGGTGATAGGTTTGCATGCAATCAAATGGGGCGTGCAAGTTTTGTAATTTGTCTATGTTTACATTTAGCTATACCGTTTTGTTGGGGGAGTGTAGGCACAAGAAAGTTGGAGGAATACCATTAGTATGAAGGAAATTAGAGAAGGCATTGTTTATTAATTCACCGCCATTGTCACAATGGAAGACTTTGAAAAGTTATTTTTAACCAATGTAAATGTTGAAAGTTGGATAAAATATCACTTTTGTTATGCATAGGAAAAAGCCAGGAGTAGCGAATGCAATCATGAACAAAAATAACATATTAGTAGAATCCTAAATTAGATCTAACAGGTGATTGCCAGACATCTAAATGTATGACATATAAGGGCTTTTGTGCTCGAAGAGATGACATATAAATCAGCTCGTTCACTTGACATAAATAACTATTTATTTTCTCATTATTCTACGTAAAACTACTATTATGGTGTTTAACTAAGAGGAATGATAAATCGGTATGAATTGTTATTACATTATAATTCTATTGCATTCCCATTAACTTAGAATTCTATTGCCACTTTATATTACATTTACGTTAAAAACAAACATAGACGTGTATGTATTTTTCATATTGTATTGAGTGATTAGATAATATAATACATTAGCTCGCATATGGCTATTGGAAGGGAGTTTATAGGGGTACGGTACAAAAATCATGTACTTCGATTTTACTAATAACTTGAGTTTAAGTGTTTTATGAACGGATCAAACCAATCCATTTATTCTTGATCCTTTTCAAACAAGCTCGATCATATATATTCGTCAAGAAGAGCAAATCTAATCTCAGTCACTAACTGCCAATGTAACTTACAAACATTATCAATAGCCAGATTTTAGTAATATTCAAAAGTTTCCCCTTATTAGACAATTAAAAAATTATTATATTATCAAGTATTTCCACTGTTCAATCGGTTCAGCTCCAAGCTCCTTCATCCATCTAGATTGTAGTAAAAATCCTTCTTCGTCCACCTTTTATATGTCTTTCGTTCTCTGAATTATTTCCTTTTTACATTATTCATTAAAAGGCGAAACTCAAGCCGCACATGTAGCATCATGACCAAATCTGGCTTAGGATTCCGGTAAATCCATGGGCCACGTTTTTTAATTATGTAGGTTAATTTATTTCATCATATTTTGATTATTTTAACATTATATTTTTATTATTTTTAAATAGATGTTTATTAAGAAATAAATACTGACAAAAAATTCATAATTTTAATCATAAACAAATTAAATAAATACAATATTATATATAATATAAATAAATTATAAATACAGATTTAATACAAATAATACACAGACGAAAATCCACAAATCCAAGCAAACCCTAAATTTTAAAGTTTTAGCTGTAGATGTTGGTGTGTGGTTGGTGACGAATTTGAATTTTACTCTGGATGTCACTCCTTTCTAGGGCAAAACGCAAAAGTCACAACGCGTGTTTTGCCTCTGAGATGAACACTGGCTCTTGAGTAAGCTGCTGGTATTTTTTTCTCTTTATCGTTAGCAACACAATAAATGTTGTATAACTTAATTTTTCTTATTTTGCATGGAATTTGTTCAAAATCTTAACATCATTTAATTATATATTTTCATTTTTTTTTTAATTTCACCTCCTACCCTTCATCCATTAATGGGTCTACGGTTTTTAAAGAATAAACTAAACTAGACTTGAAAACTTCTAAGATTCACATCTACGGTTTATTTAAATTTATTAGGATATATAGGTTAGTTTGGCTCAAGTTTATGAACCGGGTGTGAAAAACATATGCTCAAGAATATAAAAGTTTTTCTCGATTTATTTTTGCTCTTTTCTTATACAATTCACCTTTTTCATCTTTTGTGGAATCAAATGAAATATTTTGCTAAAGTATGCATTTCTTAATTAATTCATGAAATATTATCATTAGTTGAGTCATCTGTTCTTTTTTGTAGTTGAAAAAAGTTAGATTTATATGTTTTTGTGATCAATTCATATATGATTGACTTATATAATTTTTATATATTATTTATTAAGCTGTTTCATTTTTTTTTTTTTTTTTTGAGATCATGCATCAGAAATTTTTTTTTCTTAAACAAACTAAGTTTTTACAGTACTCTACTAGCACATGGTTGGAGAACCATAATTTCCCAATAATCCATTAACACAACTATCATATTTTAAGGATTTATCCTACAAAATTTTATTCTGAGATTTTTATATTTAAAACATGCTTACTGTGTATTATCTACTAGTTATTCAAAATGCCCTTTCCCCTTTCTGGTTATATTTAGAATCTTTATTCGTTGTATCCTAAGCTAAAATATACTTTCCTTATTATTTCTAATCATGCAGACAAAATCTATCACATTGAAGTGTAAAGGCCCATTTTCATGTGCACACCTCTTTTTAAAAGGTTGTGCCTTTTAATTACTTTTAGCTTTAGAGAAGCCTATATATCACTTCCCTGGATAATTTTACAACTATAGATAACCTTTATTTGTAAATCACTAGTTACTTTATATTAGATACGGAGAAAACAAATTATGGAGTCACACAAGTGCATTGGTTAAGATTTATGTTCAAATACTAACGGTTTCGTTAATTTCGCCGTATAAAATAAGGGGTGAAATATAACAAGGTTGTAATGGCTATTACAATGTTCATTTGGTATAAAAAATAAAATAAATAATTATTAAAGTAAAAGGTCAAATATCTATAATATTCTTTGTATTTATTGTAGAGATTACAAAAATGAGATAATTGTATAGGTGATATTTTCAAGATAAGGATATTTATAATAAAATTGTTAAGTAAACCACTGAATGACAATTCGTCAGTAGAGACATGAATTATTATTCATCATTTCACATAATAGCAATTTATTATAAATTGTCACTCTCATCAAGTGAACACCATAATAGCAGCTTTACATCAAATGAGGAGAGAATGAACAGCTATTTATATCAAGTGAATAAGCTGATTGAATTAGAAATCTAGTTTATGAATGTGATATAATGTTGTCCTTTGAGAGAATAACACCTCTACAAAAATTGATGTGGGATTGAGTTAACAATATTATGCTAGGATACAGTTAACTTTAAAAACCTTGATAACGATGTTTCAAGTTTTTAAACCGCAAGGAGATGTTACTTATTTGTAGAAGTTTTGGAAAATTTGTGGGAGAAAAACAAGAATATTTTTACAAAAATTTCATGCAAAACCCACTGCACACAAACAAGTTATGCATTTTGCACGTTTTCAAATGTCACCATATGCTACGACTCTTTTGTGAAACGTGATCCTTAAAAAAATAATATTTTATAATTATATTGTATTAAGAGCAGTTACAAAATTGATATAAACCATCTACTACAGAAGATTATCCCAAATGCTTTGAAGCAATATATTAATGTTATTCTCTAGAAAAAGTTTTGATGGTAACAAAATAAGTAAAAGAAAACCAATTAAATTATTAAGTGTACAGATTATGAAAAAAATATGTGTTCCGATTATGAAAAAGATACAATAATAAATAGAATTAGGTTGTCTATAGGATTTTACAAAATGTTCAATTATAAGGTTTTTAACTAAAAAGACAACCCAGAAGGAACTCTAGAAGGTAGAAGTGTTTTTTTATTTACGATAATGATTTCAAGCACGAAATGATCACAGCCCTTTTCAAATTAAGTTTTAATGAATTTTCAAAACTTAGCTCCAAAAGATGAATACATTTGGATTATGTATTCATATGTTCTACTAATGTTAGATTACAATCCACGGGGATTAAATCAAAATGATCAAAATCATTAAAGTTTATTCTTTATGAGTAATGCTACAATATCGAGTTTTACAAATTTGAATAATTCCTGCTACAACGTTATATCAGTTTCATGAAGATAAAAACAGCCTTAGATGTTCAAATCAACAACGCATGTGAAGATACAAAGACTAGAGGATAAAGTTTATTTGTGTTCATTCAAAGAAGTTATTTTCAAAAGGAAAGAGATCACAGCTACAATACTCATATTCTCAAGGGATTTTATTTGGATTGATACAAGATATATCTAATTCTACAGGAATTTTGAAGAAAAAGAGATTAATGACAGTACAAATTTTCTTATCCACTCACAACGATTTTAATTTTTTAATTCTCTTGAAGATAAGATACTCTAGATATCAATTGAGATATTCAAGGAAAAGCCTATCTAATATCCTGCAACAGATTTTTTTTACCATTGAAGATAGAAGATTATATATTGGAAGCATTAAAAAAGAAGAAGATACAAGAATAATACACTTCAACAAAAGAACTCATTGCAAAATTCATTCGTTGCTCTCTCTCTCTCTCTCTCTCTCACAAATTCTGAAATACACAAACCCTTACCTAGTTCAATTAGAAATGATTTAATTCAATAACATAATAGATAGTTAATTATGGTATTAAACTTAAGATTAGTTAGAAACTTATATTAGATAATTAAATAATTTAAGTAAAACAAATAATTATTTATGTTTAGATAAATTGAAATAAATTAAATTAGTAAATAGATCTAAATTGAAATTGAGATTTTAAATGTTTTGTAACCCCATAAACCCTTGAATTTTAGTTAACTTTCATTTTCTTAAATCCTTAAATTTTTTAAATCAAATGCATATTTAAAAATATCAATTTTAAACCTGAACTCAAACTAAATATTTAGTTTTTACAAATTGAATTCGAAATTTAAATTGTCCATTCAAACTAATAATTTTTATGTTATAAATTCTGAAATTATTTCATGAGTATTTTCGATCCTCAAAAAAATCATATAAAAAGTTTAAACCGAACCTCTTTACCTATAAATATCCTTAATTATTTATGTCTTTATCCTATTTATTCTTGTCATTTTCCTTGGCTACTTATTTCTTCCCTTTCTTTTTCCTCTCTTCTTCTTTTCTTTTCTTTTCTTTTTCTTCCCTTACGTTTCTTTCCTTCTTTTTCTTCTAAACCCTAAAGCTTTGAATCTCAAAACCAACAAGATTAAAGAAGAAAATAAAGATGAGAAACAAAATTAAAAATGCAGATCATGCATGAAATAGTCTCAGGAGCTAAGGAAAAGTAGTAGTGATGGAGTTTTAGATGTTTGAGCTTTTTCTAAAAACAAGTAAGTTGGTTGTTTTCTTTGAGTTATTTGTTGTTTATGTATGATATTGATGAATTGATGCCAAATACAAGTTAGATTTGTGATAAAAGTTATAAACAAGGGAGATATGAGCATAGAAGCTAAAATTTAGGTTATGTTTATGCATGAATAGACTAGATGATGATGAAATGATTTGATGTAATAATATGTGTATAAAATATACTTAGTTATGGTTATAAGTTGTATATGCTATTAGGAGATGTTTTGGTTACATTCAAGTGTGAAACATGGGCACAAGTTGAAAAAACTGGAGTAAAAAGCATAAGAAAAGACGCAACTTAGATGTCCAGTTCATCACGGGCGTGATGTAGCCTATGATCTTGTCGGATCATGAATTTTTGAGTGTCACGGCCTAGATCACAACCATTTCTAAGGGGGTGATCTCCTCGAATTATTTTTTTTCAGCACAACATTGTTTTGTATTTTAATCATAATTTTTTCATTTTAACTAAGATTAAGGTGATTCAAAATGATACGGAAATTTTAAAAAGAGATCTATAACTTTTATGTTTTAAGTTTTTGGAAATTCTAAAAGTATTAAGTATAAAAACTTATGTATCTAAACAAAGTTGAAACTTGTGTTTACTAGTTAAATGTACGTAGTTAAGTATAAAATGAACTTAGTTAATAAAAGTAAGTTTAACTTGCCTAAATGGACTTGAATGAGTTAAAAATGAATTAGATTGATTAATTTTAATCAATTTGGATAAGATTAAGTCAACATAGGTTAAGTTGACATGAATCTTAGATATACAATGAATTAGTAATATATCTAAGCTCCAATTGACTTGATGAACTTTACTAAGCTAAAATGAATTAGATTGGCTAAGTTTAATCAATTTTTCTAAGTTAAATTAAAATAGACTTAAAACTTGTAAATGACTTAGAGATAGTATATTGTAATACAATTAGTTAGACCATGTTTAGCAAAATGTATATGTTGTTTCAAATATATGCTTGATTGGGAAATGGGTATTTTTGTATATGAATGTTTTGATGATGTTTTTGTTATAAATGACTATAAACAAAGAGAAAAGAGATAATTTGATAGATAATAGAGAACTATCCACATCTGCTACGACAATCTTCGTAACTACAGCGAGGTTCCTAATTACTATCTAGTCAAATGGGTTTTTAAAATAAGATTGATGTAAGTGGATAGTTAATTTAAATGCTTATATGAGTTCATTCCTTTAACATATATGGATGTCTGATTTATTTTCTAAGATAGCCCATGGCGTACCTTTTATTTCTGATTGGATTTCAAATATGAATGGTACACAATAACTTGCGTGTTGTATATTAAAATAGGCATCCTAAATGAATTAGAACTTAAACTTGGCTTAATAAATAAGTATTGCTTGTGTGTGTGCCATTAAATCCGGTCCGAAGAGCAAGAATCTTGTCTCAAGGGGATACGATAATTTAAGCGCTTAAGCCACCTCTATCATGATGCAATGACTTTCATAAGTGATTTGGCAGGTAGCTGATGAGACAAACGGTATCAGCATAACGTTTACTTTAGCTTGGGGTGAAGTAACATGTTTTAGTTCATATTTATGGGACCGATTTAACTAGCTGATATTATAGACTGAGATTGAGTAAAGTTGAGTAACGGTTGTGAATTCTAGATAAGGTTACTTTCTTGTGATATTATGTAGGAGGTATAGATATTCGGGCCGCCATATCAACTCTCTGAGTAGCTGCTAGACCCCGGATCTCCAGAGATTGTTCCGAGTGTAAGTACTCCCATGTTGTTTGATTTACTTTAATGAAAAGATAATAACTTGTTGTTTGATGTATTGCATTTAGTTAAACTTGTGTGTCATTTCGTGTATGATTGTATTACTGTGTACTGAACTCCGACTCATTATTGTTATTGTTGTCTTTTTTTCCAGGTGTTGTGTTGATGATTGATGATGATGATGATATTGATGTTGACTCAGGTTATGGGAGGAGGAGTGAATTGAAGTAGGGCCATTGATTTTATTTCATTTGTTTTTGTTTTTATATCGTTTCAAGGACTAGATTTAATCTTTTAAAGTCTGTATATTCTTTAAAGACTTAGTTAAGAAGCCCATGTTTTCTAAAAGCTTTTAAATTTTTATTTAAGTGAAAGTTCTTCTACTTATATGAGTAGAAGCTAGAAAAGTTTTTTGTAAAGTTTGTTATCTTATTATAAATCCAGTTATCCCAAAATCTAATTAAACAACTTATAAATTTAAAATCGGTTAGCAATATTCAACATAAACAAAATTCTTTTAAGGAAGCATGAGCGTATAATATATAAGGTATTGTACGTGGCAGTATACGCCTTAATTAAATTTTAGGGCGTTATAAATTCTTTGAATTGATTTTGTGAAATCAATTGTCTTGCTACAAATTATTTTGATCTTTCTTTTTTACTTGATTAGTGGAGGAACTAATGTGTCCTTCCTTTGATTTGTTTTGCAAGTAGAAGCTCCATAGTCAATGTTAGCTAAGGAGAAGCTAGAAAGGCTTAGTAGAGTTGAATTGAAAACTGCTTATAAACAAGTTTTGATTGGATTAGTGAAATATACTCGTATGGATTACGAGATCCCCAGCTTGGAGCTGAAAGAGTAGACCGATGCACAGAGCAAAACCATTGTATATCGCTAACTTAGCTATTATTTTCTATTCTTTTAATTCCTTGTAATTTCTATTTCATTTTAATTGCTTAATTTGTTCTCAAAAATTAACACAAAGGGGATTTAATTTTTTTTAAGGCCTAAAAATTCAGATTTTTACTTATAATCAATTTAACCCATTAATTTGATGAAAGGTTGCAACTTTCAAGAGCATACGAATATGCAAGAAATTAATTAGCAAAGTTTGACTTCATTTGAATATCATAACCACTTTATTTAAATCAAGCCTCGCCTATAATACTATCCCATCTTAGTGTCACTTTATTTGAATAATTTATAATCATCATTTCAAAGGACACAAGAGATGTATTTCAATCTTTTGATGTGACACATGAGAAAGGGACCACTTCTCTTCTAGATCTTACATGAACATTAAATTTGTTGGTGTGTTTTTCTTGTTAGCTGCCTTCTAGCCTTAGCTTAACCAGTCCTCTAATACCGTAAGTGGAGTTTGGACTACATAAGTAGCAAACATAAGCTAAAAGAAGTCATGAAATTAGGGGCAGCCATAGCACAAACAGTCCAATGCTTGACTTGGTGGAGGATTTTGAAGAGTAGAAAATGTAATACCAAGAAAAGAAAAGAGAGTATGAGAGAGTAGAGTTATCTTAGTTAATAGGATCAAAGGTTTAACTGATAGCTTCTCAAAAAAGAAAAGTGAGGCAATGCGTTGAGAAAGATATTAAATTATGTTGAGGGTCTCAAATAAGTTAAGGCAGTTTCCCCTACTCTTGCATGTCAAGGGATATGCGTAAGAGGAGCTAACCAATCTTAAAAGGACTTCTAGAAGGTAAGTCCTTCTAACCTTTTGTCTTCTGCAAGAAAATGACAAACACGTATTTCAAGGAACCCACCTCCAGCATGGTGCCATTGTGATGGCCAATCTTGTTCTCTAATATAATGCTCTTCATGGGTCAACCTTAGGTTGAGAGGTCTTATCAAAAAATGACCATCAACAGAAACAAATTATTTTAACAACACTTCTAAATTTATTCCCAACTACTGTTTGGATTGTCTGTTTTTCATCTGTATTTGTATCTTTTTTAAAATGATATGTGTAAAATATATCTGATTTGCATCTAAATTTTATTTATATTTGTTCTATTTGATCTTTTGATGAGAACTGTCAATTTTTTTTATCTATATCTATTTCTTGATAAATAATTTATTAGAAAAAAGTTTGAAAAAGTATCTGTATCTGCCGGAAAAAAGCCAAAACAAACAGACCCTAAGCTTTGCTACCACTTTTACCTTACCATTAAGCTCTTACTTTTGTGAAAATCTTAAGCACTTAAAGTCCAAAAACATATAATTGGCAATATGTTCGCTATTAATAGTTATCCACTCACCTAAATTTTAGGGCTCTACATATTTGTATTTTCTCCTTTTTCATCTTTCATACTTGTTTTTTATTTCATAATAACTATCAACATGTGTCTAAATATGATTTTTTCATAACAATTTAATCTATTGTAAATTGCAAACATACCCTTTTATATGTGCATTTTATCTCTTAGATTTGAAATCGTATGCATAAACAGTAGATCTATATGTAAACACTATGTTTTTAATTTAGAATGTTAGAAAATAGAGTGACTAAGGAAATAAAAGATTTAGAAATATTATCCTAAATAAGACGGAATCAATATGAAATAAGGACGATAATCAAAGAGAGAAGGACAATAATTGGAGGGTTAATGGTGAAGATGTGCCTGGGATTGAGTAAAAGAGATAAAAGTTGTGGCAGACATTAAAGCAATGATTAGATCAAGTAAATTGTTGAGTGTAAAATTGAACTACACTGAAACATTCTTATCTTAAACAAGCTAATGAATCACGTGAGGATATATTTGTATGGACTTTTTTTATTTTATATCTTATTTGTATCATATTTGTTTTTGTATTTTATCTATATCTAATTTGTAAAGTCTGTTTATGAGTACAAATATATATTTTTTATATGTATCTATTTTGATAAATAATCTAAATGAAATAGATATAAAACAAATATCAAATCAACAAACTAAACACACCTACAAGATGAATGGCAATGCCAGCTCAAATCTTCATTTTAAATTATACTTGTTACCATATCTGGATTGGTTCTCCCAGTGGAGGCATGGCACAATTTTTCTCTTGTGCCTATATATTTGGCTTCTATACGGAAGTTTATAGTCAATTCTTCACATCATGGGGTTTGTTTGTTTAGCTTTTTTTAACAGATACAGATACTTTTTTTCTAACAAATTATTTATAAAAAAATACATATATAAAAAAAAGTTTACATTCTCATCAAAAGATCAAATAGATCAAATATAGATAAAATATATATACAAATTGGATATATTTATACATATCATTTTAAAAAAGATACAAATATAAATAAAAAACAAACCTTCTAAACATATCATATACGAAAAGATGTTTAGATCGCCAATTCAGCTTTTACTTTGCATAGGGTATTAATAAGTAAAGATAAAGAAATAAATAATGAATGGCCAAAAAAAAGAAGAAATAAACAAGGATAAGGAAATAGCAATGTAGTTATTGAAAAAGAAAAGCAATTTTTTAAGTTTATTATTATGAATCTTAAATGATTTCTCATGTATGACCTTTGCGTTGGATGGTCCAGCTTTTAGGCCAGCTCAGAGCTGCATCAACATATAAAGTTTAAAGCTTCATTTTCGAGAAAAATCCTTCACCTGTTTTGTCTTCTTTTTTATTTTATATTTTCTACTTTCCCACTTTATCATTTAACTATTTAAATTTGGTAAATTGCATTAATCACTATATGAACTTTATAAAATACTCCATCCTTTTCAATATACAATACTTATATGTCTATTTTTGTTTACATGGACACTGACATGGCCTAGATGCTATTGTCAAATCGCCATTAATAACCATTTTATTTAAATATTATGTCTATTTGTATATCAATTAAATAAAATAACAAAAAATATATTGGGAAAAATAAAAAGAATAATGCCAATTTTCTTTTCTTAAAATTAAAAAAAATTGAGCTTACATATTTTGCATGTATTATATTTATATATAAATTAAATTAATAAATATTTGAAAAAAGAAGAAGAAGAAGAAGAAGAAGAAGAAAAACCTGGACAAATTAAGCAAAAAACAAAGTTTTCAGCCGCCCGTGGTTGATGCTCATGACAACATACGTGTCTTATGGGTTTTCCATAATTTCGTGTTTTGTTCTTATGCTGAAAACTATGGAAAGCCAAAATTACTGAAAATGGACTATTTCCCTGAAAATTTTAGAACTGTATAGATTGGCAAACTTTGACCTATATTTTATCTTAATCTAATTTATATCTGTTTATTTTGTTTATGGGCAAAAAACTAAAACATCTGCTTCCCTTGCATATCGTCTTTTTTTTTTTTTTTTTTTACAAATAATTTATTTTAAAACGATAAAAAAATAAACCAAAACGACAAAAAGCTCAATATCAGTATCTTAGAACAAAGGTGAACATGCTTATGAAAGACGAAATGAAGGCTGATATGGTCAGCAATGATCCAACAATCGCGCATGCTTTCCGGAGGCTTCATTTGTTTATTTTATTTTGCCCGCCCCAATCAATAAAAAAACTAGTTTTAAGTTTAATTGTTTTATTGTATGGCAAAATTTTAAAACAGTGTCAACATTTTGTCTTTTAGTATTTAAAATTTAAGTGCTCAATTTATAAGATAAAATTAAAATACACATCGAGCAAATCTAAGGAGTGTATTTATAATTTTACCTTAAATTTGTCCATACAAGTCATTCATTTTTTCTAAAACTAGAGAAAGTCTCTCTGTCATAATGCAAATAATTTGGTTAAATTTTTATGTGGACTTAATTATTATTTTATGTGACATTTTGTACTATGGAGGAAAGGAAAAAAAAAAAGGAAAATTTTGTAAATTTGTATCATTGACAATCTAAAAGTTAAAGGTTTCAATTTACTATATAAACTACCTGAATTTACTTATTTTATAATTAACGATTTTATCTAGGTATTATTGAATAAATTGATACTTTTAAACTTTAAATAATTAATTGCACGAATTAATCGAGTTCAGGTACCAAATGTAACATCTATCAAATGTAACATCTACCAAAAGAAAAAAAATAGAATAATAAATGATAAAGGTTTTGAATAGAAAAATAATATTAAATATAAATGAATATTTTTATAATTTTTCCCCATGCTTTATACTTTTGATTTTCAAATGCAAAATGTTTGATTTTTCTTTTCTTTTATTTCTTTTTTTTTTTTCCTTTTTTCCTTTTCTCTATCTTCTTTCCATTGTGGAATTAAATAATTTGAAGTCATGAGCAGATCAGTTGCTGAGAGAGATTCCACATAAAGCTGAAAAAAAACCAATACTGGTGGTCCATTAATGCATGTGCATGAACCATGACAAGAATTAGAAATGAGAAGTTTGGTAAACACAAGAATCATTTTAATGAATTGACAAACATGACAATAAGTTGTTGAGGAATAATACTCAGACATGCAATAAATAAATTTCTATGTCGGGTTAAGGCTGTAAATTAGACAAAGTTTAGTAAATTTTTAAGTATATAAGCTCTAAATTGAAGCGAGATAGAATGGGCATTCCTTACCTAATCTGAAAGTTCGTTTATAAAAAACAACTATAGTCCTTACCAAGTTATAATTTTCGCCCGTCAACAGGTTATGAATCAAAAACTTAACTGTTAAAATAATATAGTAATTGAAATATTAACTATTTAGTAATTCAATCACGGATGGATATGATGTGAGGTTAGAATTTGGATAATAACAGTATCGATCCCATTAAAATACTTGATGGGATGATAGAATTTCTCATTTACACATGAAAAAAAACACACCTTAGAATTAGGGGAATAGGTATTCTTGAAAACAGTTACATATATTTCCATGAACTAAAATGGCAACATAAGTAAATTGCTTCAGACAAATCGTTGGGGGTGTTCAATAAATTAATTGGGTCGAATAAAACTGTGTTGAGCCAGGTCCAGCCACAAACAATTGCAAAAATATAGCTACTTTGTAATATGACTGGGTTTATAATTCAATATGATATTCCACACAAATTTAACTACAATGAATCTAAATTAGGTTGTGCTTTAGAAATATACATGCATATATATATATATATATATTGTACAGGATTGTCACAAATCTACCAAAATTATTTTTCACTTTATTGCCAATCTAATTTATTCTAATTTTAAAAAAGTAACATTTATATATCTTGATGTATAACCATTTATCAAATGGATGAGAATTAATGATATTTTCTTTATAAAATAGCGTGATTGAAAAGTTAAAGTCATTGACAAAGTTAGGATATATCAAAATATAACCACAAAAAATGATAAAATGAATATATATAAAAATAAATAATTAAATTTGGCATCAAATCGAATCAAGATGGCTTCAACACAGATCCTTAAATCCTTAAAGTGATCCAATTTGCAAGAAGAATGATCAATTTATAAAATATGGTTCCGTGTAGATGCAATTAACTATTTGAAGTTTAAAAGTATCAATTTATTAATTACGAACTTTTTGAATTTATTTGTGATACCTAGATGAGATATATAATCACAAAAATAAGTAAAGTTTAGGTATTTAATCGTAAAAATACAATAAAGTTTAAATAGTTAATTGCAAAAATAGTAAAATTTAGAAAGTAAATTAAAACTTTTCAACTTTAGGTTAGGTATGAAATATGAGGTTCACCCTTTTATCTATTGTTTGTTGGTAACAATAGCTTGTTTTAAAACCTAAAAATCTTAATAACCTTAAAATGTCCCCAAAAAATTATTTTATATGCGCGAACTTTAAAGTAACTTCTCTTTGTTGCTTTTGGTTTGATTAATCAAACTTGGCTTTTTCTTTTCTTTTTCCGATTTCTACATAATTGGAACTTGTATATTATGTAACTCCTAATTCCTCGGCTTTTCATCTTACCCTAATTCAAAAAATGAAAACCTTCTTCCTCCCTTCCCTTAAGCTTTGTGCCATTCTTTCTCTCCCTACAGCTATGCGCATGCCAATTCCAAATCCCATGATAATCACTCATTTTTAGCCAGATTTTCTTATTTAAATTGGAAAGTGTTAAGGTTAATAGGGGTTTTAGTTGATTTTAAGGCTTTAATGATTAAGGTCAAATAGAAATGAAAGTAAGTCAATTTCGATAAGTGTGATCCAATTTAAGGAAAAAAAAGTGGTCGGCAACATCATCTATTGAGGGTACGCCAAATAGGCAAGGATGGATGTAGGATTGTTACATTGAGAGACTCGATTTATTTCTTTCCAATGTCAATGTTGGATTTATTCATCTTTAAAATTCATTTAATTTTATAATCACACTACATGTTATGAGATTCATTTATTTGCTTATATGAAATGTACCAGTATGGGAAAAAAATAACGTAACACATGAAAAATAATTATTAGATTCTTGATTATGTAAAATATTAATTTTTTCATAGATGTTTAGAAATTCACTACAATAATATATAAAAAGTTTATTTTATGAAAAGTTTTTTTTTTTTTATTGGATGCCATAAGAGGGACTCATTATTTGTATGAGACAATTCATGATAATCATCAGTACTTATATGAAATTTCTTTTATTGAAGTAAAAGTGACTGGAGAACTGAAATCTTTCATGAAATTGATCATTGGAATGATTTCTCTCCATTGACATTTCCACACATGGTTGTATTTGTATGATCAACAAGGCAGGGTGGATTTTATAATTACTATTGAAACATTTTTCCTTCTATTTTTTGTACCAGTAACGTTGTTCTTATTAGATATGTAAAAAAATAAAATATACAACGTAATAAAACACATTGTACATGTGATAAAAACTTTAGGATTACTTGTAAAACATTTAAAAAATTAACTAAACAAAGTGTTTTAAAAAATTATAATATACAAGATGTTTTATTGTTAATATTTTAAAAATTATACTATTTAAAAAAAAACATAATAAACATTTCAAAATACTAACTAATGCAACACTACAAATAATAGGGGGGACTAATGCCTCTTAGCCTATCATAAATTGGTTCATAATATTTAAGTATATCTAGCGAACCACTAGAAATATATAATACAAAAATTATCTAGATAAACTTTCATTTTTATTCTAATAAATAATTAATTTTTTATCACCAAAATATTAATTAATTTTGTAAATCTACAAATATACCTAGAACAAACATTAGAAGAACAAAAACAATATAAATAGAAACAACCTATTAGAAACTAAAACAATATAAATAGCAACCACACCCCAACCCTCAACCCGGTGGGCTCGATAAGTTTGTTCCTACAAATAGGATTGTGCAACTGTAATGATGCCGGGCCCAGTAGGTCTGTCCCTGCAAATAGGATTGTGATACTGCAGTGATCCTACTTTCCTATGTGATATAATAGGTTTTTCCAAAAATTGGTAAATTAGATGCAAAATATGAAAATGTTAATTGTAATTAGAACCACAAGTTAAGGTATAGGTTTCTATGGTTTGTGTAAAACATTCCCAATTTATTGGTTTCTTGTATGTATTAAGCTTAATAAAAACCGTTCTCTTGCCAATTCTTCCTCTTAGTAGTAATAATTTGTGGACTTATTATAATTGGAGAAGAAGTAGCACAAAAATTGAGGTTTTCACAGTTGTTAATATGACTAATTTAGATTGAGTTTATTAATTTGTAATTAATTAAGACTTTAAATGATCATAATTGGTTATTGTAGAATCATGGTTAAACTTATTCAATTTGTGGTTTCAATATAAAAAATTTGAACAAAGTATGAAAATGATGGTTAGTTTAATTTAGATTCTATGTGATTTTGAGTAATGGAGACTAAGTATTAAAATTTTAGAAGAAGATTTTGGATATGAAGGCAAACTATAAAGAAAAATTAACCAAATTACTAATGGGTTACAAGATTTTAAAAAGTTCAACCAAAAGAATTTTAGGCTAACCCAATTTAGAGAAGGAATTTTGGTCGACTAAAATTCTATTCGGTCGAAAAACTTTCCCTTATATCCCCAATTCAACTATTTTTTTTTTTAAAGGAGTTACGTTTAATGAAGTTTTGTAGATGTAATTCTAGTGGGAACAATCTCTCAAGTTAAGAAAATAAGTAGTAATTATAGGAATTTATCTTTTAGTTTGATAAAGGTCTTAAGAACTTATCACACATTGGATTCTAAAGGTATGATATACCAAGTAAGTATTTACTATATGGTTTCTTCTACATCAAAACTACCAAAAGTAACGAAAATGATGTTCACACATTGTAGCTATAATATCTTGAGAAAAGTAACAATTCAAGATGATTTATGTTAGTCTATTATTAAGCTGACATATATAAATAGGTGGGTTGTGAATTCGCTAGTTATTGTGATACAAATTATTCCTTTTCAAAGAAGTGACATGTAGATTACAATGGTCGAAGAAGGTACTAATGCGATGATGTCTTGGACTAGTTTCATTAAAAGCTATAAATAGTGATGGCCTAAGATGAGATGATTTCAAGTACATGATTTATACATATATTGTGCATGTTGGAAATTTAAGCTACTATTAATGTTCATAGCATTTAGTGAGGATAGTGGACTCAAGTGTGTTGATGGTTGGATAGGAAACTGTGCTTATGAAAGTTTCTTTTTAATTATATAGTTAGTTTCTATTGATGTAAAAGATGTCTTGATTTAAGCCCTTTGTTTTCCTTTTTTATCAATTAATTATGGTTACCTTCTATTTTAGAGTTTATAGAGTTATTTTGATACAAGTTCATGGTTAACAGTTGTGTTATAAGCCTTGCATGTTCAAATCGTAATATAAGTATATGACAGAGTTGTCACACCCTAAGTGAAAACAAAAATTATATCTTAGTTGTCTTATGACATAGGGTTTTATGTAAAGTCTTAGTTTAGTTGTTTTTCAATGTATAGTAAAAGTTACTTCTCTCTCTTTCTTTCTTGCAGTTTTTTTTTTCAATTACATCAATGAAACTAATCAATGACATATTGGGAGCAGGGGTAAAGAAAACAACCAAATAGATGGGCAAGTCTTTTTTTGAGTCCATGTGTCCTATACAAGATATATCATTATTTATGTTGAAATAATAATATTTATTCGAATTATGAGTGTCATAAATCTCATAAAACAATAACGTATCTAATGTAAGGGATAGAATCAAGAACAATTAAAAACAGAAATTAACAAATAATATGTCTATTCTAATTACTACCGATATACTGATATTTCTTCAATCAACAGTCTATGTATTACCAAATTTATAGTTGTAAAGTTGTCATGTTGAAAGTGTAATATTGATGGATTAATATAATGGAAGTGGTAGAAAAATCTAAATGAAATTGGTAAGGATGGTTTTTATAGGGTGCAACAAGTGTATACCAATCTTAGAGGAAGAAATTACTTGAATACAAATCACATGTTAACTACATAAATATTGATGCAAAATCACATCTAGAATAAACGATTCTATTTTTTACAAAGAAATTGCATATAAGACATATGACTTAAAAAATAGAGCACATTGCAAAATCACATGTTTAACATGTAATTACTATAAATAAAAAAATTTTATTATTCCTGCAAAATCACAAAGATCGTATGTAAGACATGATTAAATTATTAGCAAATTATTAAACAGACGAATATTGGTTTTAACTATTTAAGATGGAAGAAAATGAAAAATATGGAGTTTGTGCGACACATCGGGAGATAAGTTTACTCAAAACTAAACAAATCTTCATTTCAGTAAGCTATTTTAAAATATACCTAAAAGTTTTGGAAGTTTTGCTTGATATGTAAGTTTCTATTTAATTACCAACAGGATTTCATATAGTAAAATATGAAGTTACACCAACAAAATAACAACATGCCACATTCTCATTTTCCATACTCTAATGTAAGAATAGAATAGGGTTGCTTGCTTGAGTTGTGAAGAAACCTAAGTTTTAAATTTTTTTATGGAGTAATTAACTATGGATTAAGTTAAAATAGACTTGTTTGAAATTGTTAAATCTTAACTATAATTTCACCTTCACTTTTAAATGATATATATAAGAGATGGGAAAGTAAATATAATGAATAACATTGGATTGAATATAGTTATTTTAATAATTAATTTAAAAACTTAGGTGCAAAATTGAAAAAATGACAAATTTTATAAGCTGTTGAAGAAGTTGTTCCTTAATTCTAAGTAGAATGAGGGATGGAAAGGTGAAACAATTGTAGCAAGAACGTGAGCTCTAATATTGGAAATCCATGATAGAGAAAACTACAGGAAAGCTCTAAAGCCGAAGGACATTTTTATATTAGAAAAAATGTATGTGCTTAGGATCCAGTATCAACATGGTATTCTGTCTCCTCAGCATATAAAATTACCTCCGATTGGAATCTTCCCTATGCACTCCGGCATTTTTGCAGTCATCTTAGTCAGAAAAAAGTCGGATGTCATGTGATGTGACGGATGTTCTACCTTAGGGATCTAAAGTTTCATATAACTCTCTTCTCCCATAATATTTACTTGGAAAAAGATTATCTTCTTTTGTATTTTGGATGTGCATTTTAGGGTGAAACTTATTTCTATTATTATTTATAAAACTCATGTCTATCATTATTTAAAAAAATTATCAAAATATTGATTACATATAAATTAATTATAAAAATATTAATCCATTATTGCATATAACTTGTGCGATATTAAAAATTATATAAATATAGCAAAATATTACCATTGCTATATTACATATGATAAATGCAATGCCCAAAAATGCTTGCAAGATGGTTGAAGTAAGAGACACAGGTGTAGATCTCATAATTCGTTTGGCTCAAAGCTCAAGTGTGGTGCAATTAGGTTGAACTGAAAGTTACAAAATATGGTTCTACCTCTTAAGTCTGAAAATATGGTTGTCTTAGTGATTGTTGGTGGTTTGGCTTTTAATGTGGTTGGTGAATGGGTTTAGGGATGCAACCGAGCAAGTCAAAATTGGATACCCGACCTGTTTAACCTGCTAAAAACCCTATAGAATCGTAGGTCGGTTTTGGGCAAAAATAATTTGACCCTATAAGGCCACAAGTCGAGTCATAGGTCATAGTTGTGACTCGATGGGAAACCCTACCTACTAAAATTGGTAAAATAAAAAAAATATAATTCAAATTTAAAAAAAAAAGAGTAACTTTAAGTCTTTAACTTAACAGAAAACTTAGGTTAGTAAATAAAAAATCAAGACCAATGAAAACCTTACAAGGTTACTAGGTCGGGTTTGGTAAATCCTATAAGGTAGGGGATCAAATTTCGAGTTTAGATTATCCATCCAAAACCCGGCTCGATTACATCCCTACTTGCAGTAGTATTATATTCTTTTAAGTGCAATATATCTGTAGTAGTATCGCATTTTTTTGAATGCAATATGACCAATGAATATCGCATTTGATACCAACGATATTGCATTGATATTTATGTAATTAATTTTGTCTAATTAGTATTTGTGTGTGTGTGTTTTGCAAACCAACAAACTGAAAATTATCTCGTGTATTTTGTATTTTCTTTTAATTTCTTGTAATAGTATGGGTAGAAAAGCAGACGGACATGTTTAATTCCCTCCTCCTCAAAATGTGTAAAAATATAATAAAAAAAAAATAACCTCCATCTATCTTTTTTATAAAATTTACAGCGCAGCATAAATTGTAATATATTAATATTTGGCATTGACTAGAAAAGCTCATTAAAGAAGAAATTATAGCATACAGGTGCACAATATATGGTATTATTTGAATGCTTCATTAGTAATTTTAACAATTCTTCTAATGTGGATGGATGGGTTCACTTTTTTTTCATTCATTTTTTTTTTTTAAATCGAGATCTAGAAACAAATAAAGGAGAGCATAAATAAACCCTAAAATTTAAAAGGAAGGAAAAAAATACGCACCCTCATTCACTGCATTCCATATTTAATATATCAGTACTCAAACCATATTAAATTATAAATTTCACTAGAAAATTTGAAAATAAAAGATTCTAATCCAATTTAATTAAGTTAGGCTTAACTTTAGGCCTGTAAAAAATCTATTTAAATCATATCCTATATCTTTCTACTAAATTGTACCCAAGCTAAAACACTTATGATCTATTAGTATAAACATCCATCTTCCAACATGATCAATTAGGTTTGATTTTCATTGCCATGTATCTATCATATATGCCGTTGTTGGGAAAAAAAAAATTATACCGCTGAAAAATCAAACAACAAAACTTCCTCTAATGGTGGCAAAACCTTATTTGCTCCGAAGATGTTAACTTTTTCTCTTTCCGGAAATTTCGGTTGATCCAGCTTTGCAAAGTGACGAACCACCATATGATTTTAAAGGACAGCAGACGGACCCAATGGGGAGACAGGACTTTTATAATCAGCGAACGAAATATGCAGCAGTAGCGGTCATATGTTCAACTTCATGTGCTAAACTTTTTGTCTTTTTGGACAAAAACACAAGCGCCAACTAGCAAGAAGAATAACGACTTTTCTTTTTTTTGTTCTGTCTTCTTATAACGTAAACTCTTTCAACCATTCATTTATTTGCACCTTTTTTCCTCTTTTTTTGCTTTTCTGCAAATATTGACAAGTGCTTCCCATGCATTTGTTAAGAATTATATGGAAGAAACTTTTATTCCAACTAGTAAAAACAATCACTAGCCATTGTTAATTCATTCGAACATGTGGTGTTTTGATACTACTGAATCTTTTTCCTATTCAATTGATGACATATAAATTTTGAATTATAGTTGCAAGGTTATATACTTATTTTTAAAAATGAGAAAATAGTAAAACTACTCTTCGAATATTTAGAATTTATTGGCATTTTACCAATACTTTAAGAACATACCTACAAGTATCTCAAACCTTTATGTATTTTTATGCAATTACTTATCGTTCATCCTAAATCTTGTCCTGTAGTAGATTACCAGTAAGTTGGCCAAGATAATAAAGTGAGTATTAGGAGAATCACATGTAACTTAGCAATGCCCTAGATGGGCTATTTCTAGAGAAGAGTATAAGTGATTATTGTGGGCAATCATCTTTGGTTCTAACAATGATAATGAGTAATTGTCTTTAGTGATACAATAGTCTTTAGTGATACTAGTCTTTGAGAATATAGGGAGATGTAACTCTCCATTAAGGCAAGTTCCGAGATCTTAAAAGATGTGCTAGAAACTAGGGATATGCATGGTACGGTTCGGTTTACACCTCGAACGGAACGTATCATATTTTATGGTTCAGTTTTTCTTTTAAATTCGAACCTACCATATGGTTTATTTTGTAATTTTTTCGAACGAAAAAAAAAAACAGGTTCGGTATTGTTCAGTTTGCAGTTCGAACCGTCTTTATTCATAAAATAAAAATATATTCTATCAAAAAACTTCCATCACATATTTCTTATCATTAATGCAAATACAAATAACAATATTTTAAACTAATCATTTACCAAATAAACATGCAAAACTTATAAAGAGGAAGGGATTTCATTTATTATAAAATTATAATTGTAACTAATCTTATTTTTTTAATTATCTTGAATTATAATAGTATATTAGACTTTATCCCAATATAAGACAAAAAAATAATTCGTTGTATGTTTCTAACTAACATATTACCAATTTCATAAATTAATAAGTAACTAAATAATAGAATAGATTAATTAGTAAGACAAATGGAAAAGAAATATGCAATAGTTAGAATACTAGAGGCTAAAATCTAAAATCTATCTTATTTATAAATAACATAACAATTAAAATATATTATGAAAAATCTAATTTTATTCTAATGAATAACATAAAATTAATTGTTTTTAAAATTTGTGACTTAGATATGTATCATTAATAAAATAATTAAGAGTAAAAATAATATGTTTAATATTTTTAATAGATAAAACGATTTAGTTTGGTTTGAACCATACGGTTCGGTTCATGGTCCCGAATCGAATCGTGAGCCGTTTGCTCTTTAATGAACCGAACCGAACCATTCCATTTTCAAAAAAGAATCGAAATTTCGATCCAGTTCGGTCCGGTCGATCTAGTCTGGTTCGGTTCATAGTTTGGTCGGTTTTTGTGCACAGCCCTACTAAAAACGACAATTAGGTTAGTTCTATTATGATGCAAAAGATCAACTTTTTGAGTCAATTCGAAAGTCAACATGAATTCTACTTAGAATATTTCGAGCTCATTTTAGGCATTCAAGAGGTTGGTCAAACATGGGATCCGATTGATCAACCCATGCTCCAAAGTTGTATTCAACTCTTATTATAAAGAATCTAATCATTACTATATATGATAAATAAGTTCCTTAAACTTTTTATTTAATATTCAAGGGTTTCTTTTTTCCTTTTGTTTTGCTAGCATTCAAAACAATTGTTGATAGAATAATTTTAATTGGAAAACATGTGCTTCTAAACAATATAGTAGTTTTTGTCAGTTTTTTAAGCAAGAGGAAGGAGCATTAATTCGCTTAAAGTCTTTATTAGTATATTAAGTATTTCAATGTGTGAATCTAAGCTATTAAAGAGCCGACATGATCAATCTCGTCAAAAGTATGATGGGACCATAAAATTTTCCATATTATAAAAAAAAAAAATGGACATAATACTTTTCCATGAATTCAAAACTATGCTTCAATATATGCAAAAGATATCATTTTTAGACGCCATAAGGTTAATTAAGATAAATAAGGGGAAATTTATTATTTAATAACTAGTTAAATCGAATTAGTAAATATTTATTAATGGTTATTGTCAACAAGAGTCACCAAAACCCTTACTCACGTTCTCTAACAACAGACTTAAAGAAAGTAATAGTAGATAGGTACCTATTGATAAGTGATGTTGGGTATGGGCTCCTAAGCATAATTTAACCTTTTTGGAAATGGACCAACCTGTCAAGGCTCATGTTCAACTCTTGTAAGCCTTGGAAGAGTTCTAAACATTTCAAACATTGCTTCCTCAGGTTACATGCCAAACCAACTTACTTTCCATTTCGAGCATACCCCATGGATCTCGAAAAGTACCTTAGTGGGGAATTCATCTCCTATATTCTTAGGGATGGTTATCTTAAACAAATGCCAACCATAACCATTAGGTCTAGACACAACTACTTATAATAACTGCTCATCTACTTCTCTATAGAAAGCTCATGATTGTTTGAATTCTCATTACACTCACTCCATCTCTTTACTCTCTCAAATACCCTTATGAACTTAAGCATTGAAGTGACCACACTAAGTATCATCCTAACTATCTAAAATCTAACTCTGTTTGCAAGCCTTTCATAGGTAACTTAAAGCAATCCTAGCCTATCTTTTAAGTGATCCTCTACCAATAAATTTTGAGACGAACATTTAGCATCTTCTATAAGACAAAAGTCACTAAAACCCTAACAACCTTTCTCTAACAACAGACTTATAAAAAGTAACAATAGATAGGTATCTGTTGATAAGCAATTTTGGGCATAAGTTTCCTAAGCATAATTCGACCTCTTTGGACCATAGATCGACCTGCCAAGGCTAATGTTTGACCACTTGAAAACTTTAGAAGAGTTTTGAACATTTTAAATATACTTCATACTGCCGTCTAACCTAGCTTAATAAGTCAATCACAAGCTACGCGACCGAACCAACTTGCTTGTCATTTCTAACACACCCCCAAGGATCTTGAAACTTACCTTAGAGCAAAATTAAATCTCCTTTATTCTTAAGAACGGTTGTCTTAAATAACCATATATCATAATTGTTAGGGCTAAAAATAATTGCAAAAAATAACCACCCATCCACTTTAATAAATATAGCCCTTTGGTGGTATTAATAATGATCATTTGAAATTTTATTGCACTCACTTTGTCTCTTTACTCTCTCAAATACCTTTATGGATTTAAACATCAAAGTGGCTACATTAAGTAATATCCTATCATTGCTAGCACACCCTCAAGTATCTCGAAACGTGCCTTAGTGGGGAAATACATCACCTATACTCTTAGAGACGATTGTCTTAAACAACCATCCACTATAATCGTTGAGGCTAAAGATAACTGCTTATAATAACCGCTCATTTACCCTTCTATAAATAGCCCATAGGTAATCTTGATAATGATCATCTAAATTCTCACTACACTTACTTTATCTCTTTACTCTCTCAAATACCCTTATGAACTTATGCATCAAAGTGGTCAAATTAGGTAACATCTTAGCTATCTAAAGTCTACCTCAATTTGCAGATCTCTCGTAGGTGACTTAAAGCAATCTTAGGTTTTGTTTATTTTGAGGAAACTATTTGTTAATGCAAAACGTTTTTTCTTGAAAAATTTTTTCTGAAAAGTAGAATGTTTCCAAGCTCATTTTATGAAAATAGTTTTCCTTTATTTATTTATTTCAAATATTTGGATAATAGAAATACCAAAATAACTAATGATAAAACATATTTTATAATAAATACAAATTTACATAAATAAAAAATATTTAAAAATTAATAATTAAGTCATTAGTGGTAAATGATTAGTAGATCGAGCTCATAATTTGATGGGAAAATAACTTACACTTTTATAATCCATGAGTTGTTTTCCTAAAAATAAGCTATGAATGGGTCTCCAATCTCCATTTTCCAAAACAACAAAAGAAGTTTTCAATAATTATCTCATTTTTATTTAAACAAACATGAAAAAAAAAAAAAGAAAGATATTTTCTAAAAAATATTTTCATCAAAACAAACAAGATGTGGTCTATCTTTTCAATAGTCCTTTACCAATAGAATCTAAGAAGAACATTTGGCATCATCCATGGGAAGGTTTAACAGGTTGTTGTGTAAGAAGTCGAACCTTCTAATGTGAATTCCCTAACCATTACGCAGTAGCTATGAGTAGCAACACCTTATCAATCTAGAAGCCATGATCTAAAAACTGGCTATCTAAAATCAAGAATTACTCCAACAAGAGTTCTTGATTATGGAATAAAATAAGTGACTCTAAAAGCAAACCACAGGGTTTGAATAAATTAAGGATCATGTGGGTGCGGACCATAGTTTTGCCAATCCAACCCTTGATGATAGAAATGGACACAAAAGAAGCCTATCAAGACCTTCTTATGGTTAGACTTACAAACACAATCTATTGATAACCCCAGCCATGCTATTGCTCAACTTGACCAACTTGCTAGCTCATACCATATGACATCCACACATGGTATCCAACATCTGAGCTAAGCCCTCAGTCTCTCGAGATAAGTGTTAACTCAAAGAATTAAATTCTCATGACATGGCTAAAGTCATCAAGAAACTTTCTAACCTAAAGGAAATAAAAAGAGTGCCCTAACTAACCTATTGCTAACAAGAGTAAGGAACACATATTGATAAGCAATTTTGAGCATAGACTTTCTAAACTCAGTTCAACTTCTTTGGACCATGGACTACACACAATCTCTCGAAAGGCTTGGAAAAGCTCTAAACATTTCGAACAAGCCTCATATCCACCTCCAACCTAACTCGATAAGTTAACCTCAAGCTACATGGCTATACTAACCTACTCGTTGTTTCTAGCCTAGCTATGAAGATCTCAAAATATGCCTTAATTGAAAGTTACATCTCCTATATTTTAAGGACAATTGTCAAATAACGATAGCCACTTACCATAACAAGCAGGACTAAAGACAATTGTTCATGATAACCATCTATCTTTTCCATTACAATAATTTATGAGGGATCTTAGCAATGCTTGTTTGATCTTATATTGCACCCACTCTGTCACTTTACTCTATCAAATACCCTTATTAATTTAAGTACCGAAATAGCCAAATCGAGTAACACCTGGGACCTCCAAAATCTAGCTTTGTTTTTTAAGTCTCCCCACGAGTCACTTAAAGTTATCATTGCCTCTTTCTTCGATAATCCTATATCGATAGAATTTGAGACAAATAATATCTATTACAGATTTTATCATATCGGGACATTTGAGATTTCATTTGAAAATTGCACCAAATTCTATATATCACAAATATAATAAACCCTAATATAATATGTATATATACATATACTATCAAAATATTGATTTGATATATTTTTTTTTTCTTAAATTTTTAAAATATGTTTTTTCTACCTCATGATTTTAATTAATCTATATACAATTAAATATCAATAAATAAATATTTGATAAATTAATAATCTCCAATAGATAATAATTTCTTTCGATCCCAACTTGGCCAACATGTCATATTAATAACCATGTTAAATGCATAAGATAATAATTTATAAAATCCTTAAGGCCTAACAAAAATATAAATTAGTAATTCATCAAATACAAAAAAAAAATTCATATAAAATCCGTAATAAAGTTTTTGTAAACTCTCATGTGAAGTTCATAATTAAAAAAAGACGCTCTTTTTTGTACTAACATAACATTTTCCTCGTCTCATCTGTCAATGTGGATTTCTTTAAACCTTTCAAATAAGAAATCATAATAAAGAAAGATTTAAGATTTCTCTTGAAATCTAAAACTAAAGCTAATGAGTATTGTATTAATAAAATTTGATCTTCCAAAAAAATAATTTTGAAAAATTCTTTTTTCTATGTACTCATTCATTGTAATTTCCAGGATCTACCTCAACTTTATAGATTTTTTATGTTATAAAATTTATTATTTGTTTTATATTTGTGCATTAGAACTTTTAAAATTCTTTATATATACACTATATATGTATTATCCATATTTATTTTTAGTTTTCATTGATAAGCTATATAAAATTTGAAAAAAAAAATGTGTACAAAATATAAGAATATTTGCAAATTAATAAATATTTATTTATCGATAAATAAATAATCTCTATAAAATAATATTTTTTATTGATCCTTACGGTATTGCTTTATAGAGATTTATTATATATCTTTTGATCCACCACGAGTTTTATAATTATCGCTGCTTATAAGAATTATATTTATGCGTGTTATTTTAAAAATATATATATAGAAAAATAAACTTACACTTTTACAATTTAAAGAGACTATTTAGCCGAAAACAATTGCTTAAGGGGTCTATCTGCAATCATCCGAACATCAACTAGAAAGCCATGGACACTGAGACGTAACCACATTCTATTTAGGGTTAATGTCAACTATAATACCTGAATTTTTGTGAAAAATTTAATTAAATATTTGAAATTTGATTTTAAATAATTTAATATTTGAAATAAATTTTTGCATACATTTTTCTTATATAAAGTTTAGTTTTAAACAATTAAACAATTTGATATCTAAAGCAAGTTCAATAGGGCAAAAAAAAAAAATTGTACATAAATACTTACTTCAAAGATTAGATTATTCAAAACCAAACTTCATATATCTTATTAAACTTTTTGTGGAAATTCATGTACTATTTTTTACCTTATCCCCTCCATTTACCCAAATGAAAGAAGTACTACACAAATATGTGGAAGGCTAACATAAAATTTGATTCATTAAAATAAGATAAGCTTTTATGATTAAGACTATCTCTAAAATAAAAATTATATCCTATACGAAATAATAGCATTTTATCCATCCCACAACATATAAAATAGGATATATTTATTATAAAAAATTTTACAAAGCAAATAATAAAATAGCAATAAAGACATATCAATTTTATGTCAGTAAACTAAATAAACATAAATGAAAATAGAAATGTGACTTACATAACAATTCGGAAACACATGTTTGAATTCCGATTTACGATTTATCGTCTTTAGAATATAATATATATATATATAATTATATATATTGCGAAAAGGAACATTAAAAAGAGATAAAGAAAAAGAAATAAAATGAAAGGAAAGGATAGGACGACTTACAAATCAACCCTTTTGAGTCCTCGGCTTGATTCAAAGGAAAGATAAAATATCTAAAAAATTGCTAGCGCTATTACCTCCACGTCAACAGCATTGTTTTATACAGTTACGTCCACAATTTCAATGGCTGAAAAGAAATCCTCCCTCCTTATCCCCACATATAATAGAACAAATTGGCCTTCTTCGTGGCTTTTGCATGGATACCCTTCCAAGCTCAGTTTCAACGATCAAAGCCCCATACCCAATTCATCATCTCGTGAATTGGGTTACTTCAAATCAGCTCCTATTGCGTCTTACCTTCAATCCCACGCCCTCTTTTCTGCTCCCAGTAGCAACGAAACTCCATATCCAACAACCCAACATCTCTTAAACGCAGGAGTTTTGCGTCCCCGGTTCCATTCAAAGAGATATGCATCGACAACAATCCTCCATCTCCTGCTCTAGTTCATAAAAGAGCTGCAAGTGGTTATGCTACAGCGCTCATCGATGTAGCCCAGTGTAGCAGCTCTCTAGTGGAAGTGGAGAAGGATGTACAAAGGCTATCAAAGTGGCTTCAGAATGTGGAGTTCTATGAGATCCTGGTGGATCCATTGTTAGGCAAGAAAGAGAAAGAACAAGTTGTCAAGGATATGGCAAAGAAAGGTAAGTTTCATAGGCATGTTGTAGCTGTGTTGAAGATATTAACAGAGAAGAATAAGGTCGGAATGGTGAAGGAGGTGTTGGATGAATTCAAGAGGATTTATGGCGTGTTGACGAGGATTCAAATGGCCCCAGTATGATCCGTTGTTATATGCTAATGCGCGATATAAAGTAGACGAGCTGAAAGATATCTTTAAGAAATGGTTGTACTTTTAATGGTACTTGAACTTTGAGATGACATGTCCTGAGTTTTGTAATTGAACTAATCTTCAAATTTCTCTTAATAATGCTATGTAACATAGTTTTCGGTGAAGTAAATCTTTGTACGTAGAAATCAGGGATGTGTAGCTGTATATTATTGATCTTTACAGGAAAGCATGCAAGATCCAAGTCCATGGAAGCTGCACCATTCCCCTACTACAAACTGCTTTGAACATCAGCTTAACAAAGGTGGACTGATTAGACCAAAAGTTCTCTAATATAGGCACAGAAACAATTGGATAAAACCCCTTTGATCAAACCCAACAATGAAAAAGAACCTACTTCAAGTTCCTCGATTTTTTTTTTCCAATATAGCATGAACGAAACAAGGAAGTTCTACAAAATTCTACGAAGCAGAACGTGTTCTCGATTTCCAACTTATTCATAGTAAGTTAGAATAGGTTAGAGAACAGAAACAAGAGAACAACTCAAAGGAACAATGAGTAAATCTACCCGTATCAACTAATTGATTAAACACCTCAACTAAGTGGTTCTATTCCTATACTTAACATAGTATAAACCAACCAGCAACTCCGGTAAAGACTTTCCATTCATTGTCAGCGGCGGCCTCAATAACTGATAGTTGCCAGATATCTCATCTCAATCTATCATTTTTCCTCTTCTAAGAAAAGAAGACCAATAGTTAAAACCATGAACGAATAATGAATCTAAAGATGTGATGATATATAACATGACTCTTTGATTAATGCTTCTTCTTTACAACATTTGAACGATTCCGTAGGTAGGAAAACGAAAGCGGAATATTAGGATACGCGATTTAGCAAAGCCCTCGTTATGGAGGCTATTAAAGGGCCTTGAATTCCATGTGGAACCTATTTAATTAGTGAATTTAACAGTTTTACGATATAGAAGAGAGAGAATTGACTCACCAGCTGAGACAATAGTTAGGGCTGAGAAAATGGAGTGTGGATCGAGTGAGGTTGGCCATGACTGGCCTCACCCGCTGTACTCAGAATAGCACAAGTATACACAAAGCACATTCATACACAAAAACTAATAACTATCACTAGTGCTCCATGAGAATGAATATCAATTATCACAGCTGCTTCCTTCCAGGAGTTGTTTATGCATTCAAAATTTCAAAGAACCAGAAGCAAAAGTTAGAACCAATGTTTATTAGACTTTCAAAACTTGGCAAAATACACCAAAGTAAGAAAACCAAAGGCCAGCTATCATGCAGCCAGACAACAAATTACCATGTGAATGACTTTAATATTATGATCTTCTATGATGCTTCTGTTTGTCGACAAGGTCATTACGGTTACTAGCAAAAATAACTTTGCTAGCACAGATTAACAGAAACACCAGGGAGCCGGGGGGTATGGAAAGCTAAAACTTTGCGGATATCCTCACCAATACCTTCTCCAAGTTACATATTGTCCCTGAAGACATGATTTAGGAATAATATTCACAAGATATTTTACTCAGATTAAATGGGCATTGCAGTCATTTCCAATTTCCAACATTCAAGTCAAAGAGTTGCAACAAGCTTGTTATGTTTACTCACAACAGGAGCCTTGGGTATAAAAGAAAGGTGCCTTGCATTTTCCTTTACAAGCTCTACGGTTAAAGCATCCATTTCAGTAACCAAAACCTCGAGATTCATCTGTTTATTGGTTGTAGTCTGATCCATATTTTGTTCATATATATTCTAGCGTAATCAGCAAAGCGACCTGCAATATAAACATGCCAACTTTTCTCAACAAAATTACCCAGAGACAGCTACCCCTTATTATGTTCTTACATGCAGAAGTTAAGTTGCCCCGAGAATAGGAAAAAGGCAATTGCATCAAACCAATAACCAACAAACAGATCAATGCAATGCTGATTGAGCTATTTTCCACATTACAAGACATTACCCCACAGCCCACAGTACCACATTATAGAGAGATAATTTTTCTGTGCATATGGTGTCCAAGAGATCCTTCATCCCCATCATGATCATGAAAAATAAGTGTCAAAATCCCTACTGAGCACAAAACTGAGCCCACAAGGAGTTTGTCATATCGTTCTACCCAGTGAAACTTCAATTGGCTAGCTCCATAAAATGATAAAGCAACAAGTGAAGTCATCACTGCTATGGTACTGCAAAGAATATTAGAATGTTGTCAGCTCACAAAATAACATCCTATTCAAAAAGGCAGAGAAGCATATTGAGAGGAAAGCAAACTGAAGCACAATCAGAACTGTACCTAAATAACAGCACTATGATAGCAAGTACCATCATGGATGATGAATTCCCAACAGCAAGAAATACAGGAAGTGTGGTAGCACAGGGAGATAGAGCAGGAACAAGAATTAGACCAGCAACAGCCATTTTCTCCATTGGTTGGTTATGGGAGTGACTATGGCCACCCTTCCCAGAAAGAAACAATAAGATGTAACTACCACCAAGGACAACAAGCAAAAGGGAAGCAAGCTTATGCACTCTTTCTTCTCCAGCTATAGTATTTGCCATTGTGATGGCAGTTATGCCAAGAAGCGAAGTGGATAGTACATGCAGAACTGCTCCAAATGCAGCTGCAAGAATAAAAAGAAATAGTATCTAACACATTTTCCTTTGTGAATAATTGACAATGCGAAAACAAGACATATCAAGCACTCCTCTAATTCAACAATCTGGCGAACACGTGCACTACATTAAAGCTTTACTGAGCCAGAACCAGTAATCAACCGTCCATTTTATAGTCTCCTCTGTATAAAGGCATCTAAAGAGTAACCACCTCTCCTCCCATCATGTCATGCATAGAACGCACCAAGGAGGATCACCTTCCCACGCTTACAGTGAAAGGACTGAGGCTAACCACACCAACTAGACACAAAAAAAGACATCCCAATAAAACCAGCAAAGTCCACAATTTTTTAGCTCTTTCTGAACACATACAATGTCACACCCAACCTTGAAGCTTCAAGACTAACATACCAAATTTAGATGTTTCTCTAGCATTAACGGTCACAAAAGCCATAGCTCATGCCCATTGGAACAGCAAAGACAACCGTAACAGCAAGATGAAACAATTAGCTTGAACTCAGACTCGCAAATTCAAAGCTCAAGCCCACAAGCTTAAGAACACGAACTCGAAAAGCTGAAGTAAAGGATGGTCCTAAATCAATTTCATCGGAAGAGCAATCAGATCCACGAACAGCAATCTTTTTCCTAATTTACAAAAATCAATTCCTTTGATTCTTTTGGCAATTTAATTTAACTTTGGAAATTGAAATTTGTGCAAAAATCCAAACCAAAAGACGAACGTAATAAAAAATGAAGCACTAATCATCACAACATCAAGACACATTCATATCAAATTACAATAACACTAAAACACTCTAAGAATGAGTACCAAAACCAAAAAAAAATCAATAAATTATTATATTTCTTTGTCAGACTCGTTTTATCTACTGAATTGAATAATCATTAAAAAAACAAGTTAGATAAGAAAACATCGGGAGAGAGAGAGAGAGAGACAGAGTAATAACTGACGAAAAGAGTACGAGAGAGAGTCCATTTCTGAGCACGGCCGACAATGGAGAAAGGAAGCCAGTGAGTTGGTATAAATGAATGCAAAACCGAAACTGTTGCTATTCCTCCTAGTGTGGATAGATCTTCAGCGTTGAACTCGAAACCCTCCATTTCAAACACACAATTTCCGATTTCCGATTTTCGATTTTGATTTCGATGTTTCCTTTCAAAAATATAAAGGATCGTGCGATTGAATGAACAGAGCTGGTTAGGAAGTCGCAGGAGGGTTTTTTGTTGTTGTAGTTGACGGTTGGTGGTGAGATCTGAAGGAGAAGGAGATGCGAATTCTATTTGGAAAGAAAGAAATGGATCTCGGTTTTCGGTCGCTGTATGTAGCAAAATAATGCAATTACAAACAGGAACAGCAATTCCTGAAATATTGGCGGAAAAAAGGAATACAATTTTTTTTTTCTTTTTTATATTGGACCCACATGGTTGGTGTGTTGGATCAATATTAGACGAGTGCCTCTCATTATTACACTGAATTGAATAAAACATTTGATAATTAACAAAAAGTATTTATGTGTATTTATTTCATGTTGTTTTTATTCTTTTGACCTTATCTAGATTTTGGTTAAAGAAATACGAAATAATATTTTAATAAAATATTATAAAAATACCATCAAGTTGAAAATAATCCAATCTAAAAATAAGTTGGAATTAAAAAGTTGAAAATTATCTATAAAGAGAAGAAATCATTGATTAGCAAAAGAAAAACTAGAAACAAACAAAATGATTGCATTTCCAATTTTTTACTTAAATCATCTCTTTAAGAGATGAGTTCAGTGTGTTAAACCAATCTCTAAAAGATAAATTCATTATTTGTTGTTAAAATGTCTCTTCATAAGATGGATTAACTGTTCTTGCATCAAAAACTAGCTCAATAACAATTTTTTGCAACACTTCTGCATTTCTTTTAATAGTCTAACTACAAACTATATGCAATTCACTTGCCTAAACAAGACAAAAAAAAACATATTTTATTATATACAACTATTGCAAATATCAATTCCAACTGCTTCATCCAACACCATTGGATTTTGAAATACATCATAACATATTAATCCAACACTTCAATTTCATTCGGTCATACCCCTTTTCTAATAATAAAACAAGTAAAAACTATAAGGAAAAATGTAATAAAATCCTTAACGTATAAGTTTCAATGTGTGTAAGAACAGAAAAATTAAAAAATCAGAAAGCTATACAAAGGATCATAAGATGGAAAAAGGAAAGAAAAACAACAAAAAGTTACTATCACTATTGCCTCCGCCTTCTCCCCTTCTCCCCTTCTTCCTATTGAATATCTGCACTCCCACATTAGATTATGGCTATGCAGTTAAGGATGCTCTGTGAACATCGTATATAACCAAGTTATATGAGTGCCATTCCAACCTATACCCAATAGGCTTTAATAAGGGATTTTATGTATTGGGATAGGGTATGCTTCTATCTAAGTAAGACCCTTGTCCGTATCATACAAGCCGTGTTACTCGCTTATTATATGAGAGCCAACCCTTAAAATTGATTTATTATATAAACAAAATAAGTAATCACACAATTAAGATGTTAAGTGCTGTAGATTATATGATAAATAATTGACCTAATTATCAATAAAACTTACTATTAGAATCAAAATATCAATAACCAAGGATTAGGTTATTTAAAACGATTATTTAACATAAAACTTTACATAAATTTAGGAATAAAATATATGCATATACACATATAACAAGGTTAAAAAGACAATTTTGTCCCTACATAAAAATAAACCCTTTTAGAAATTCAATATAATTTACCTTAATTAAGTTTCAATATTTATACCCCTTGATAATCCAACTAAACTTTATATATAAATTCCTCAAGTTCTTAATATTGTTATAAATCATTTCTATATTTTGATAATAACATGACCGATCACCTTTACTAACTTTCCTTTTCTATGAAACTCCAGTTTCCTACGCATCAGAAAATAATTTGATGAAATGAGCATGGATACCTAAAAGCATTATGGCACCGAAGCTTGATTTTGCTTATTTATCTATGTCTATAATATTAACAATGAAGACTTCATTTTGTATCTTACACAATTGTTCAGTCTAAATATTTTGATATTTTGGTTAAAAGCGTATAGAATAACAATTACCCACTACTTTTAATAATATGCTTGTTATCACGTATAAATTTTTATCCCAATTACTTTTTCTAATAATTAAATTTATAACATTACATATTATAATTTCTATTATATTTTTCAAGATAAAAATACAATATTTACACACAGACATAGCCACAGTTTAATTCCAAACCAAAACCATCACCGATGGTTTTAGGACTGGAACATAACCAATTGATCGTTCTGGAACTGGTTAAGGAACTACCAGTTTTCATGTTCCTAGATAGTTCAACGGCTTTTTCTTCTTTATTTTTTTTCTTTAATCGTCAATTCCGATAGGAGTTATTTGTACTTTAAATAAGAATGTACATAACTAGTTCAATTTCGATGAAGTGATTGTCCTTTTTTTTACGCCCAGATTATTGTATTTTTTAACATACTAAATACTTGACTTTAGAATAGATGTATTTATCCTATCTAATTGGCTTTTACTTATGTATTCAACTCAACAATTTATGTTTTAAAAAAATAATAAAAGAAAATCCCAGAAACATACATGTCATAATTCCTAGCCACTATAAGGTGATGCAAATAAATAAATTTAAATTATTTTATTAATGTCATATTTCTAATATGACAATTTTTCTAACTTATTTTTTTTCCTATACAGGATTGTATTAACTATGATATAATTATATAATAGTACATTACTTCCTCTTTTTAGACATTTACATCATTAGTACTTCATAAAAAGTCGAGATTAATTTTATCATCATAATTTTCTTCCACCGAACATGTATTAATATTAAGATAATTATTATTTTCGTCAATCCGTATTTTTAAATAAACTTCGTATAACGCAAGCTTGTACCGAGTTTTTTCTAATGCAGGGAGCCCAGCAAATCCAATTGAATATAGGCCATCTCAATACTATGCTTTTTCATCTGTATCTTATATATTCTATAAGATATATACATGAATAAAAATATATTTTTTTATCTGTATCTATTTTTGACAAATAATCCAATTAAAACATACTTGAAACAGATGTCAAACCGACAGCAATCCAAATGCACCCTAAACATCTACAGGGTGTCCTGAAAAATTAGCACTTGAGAAAAGCAGGCAGAGCCAAACACTAAGAATTAGAATAATAGGAATAATCAACTAGACTTGTGTAACAAGCATTCTACTGAAATAATTGTAAACGTAGTAATCCAGCGGCATGGCTATCAAACTGCATTGGAATTTCAAACTAAGATACAGAACTCATTAAACACCAAGTATTGCTGGTCTAAATTGGAAGTCATGACAGAGATAAGAAAATCAGAAATATCTAAAAGCCCAAAACTGATCATCGCCTAGTGGTCTCCTGGCATGCTCTTTATAATATCGGAGTCACCTGGATCGATAATGCTGAGGCAGCAAACCCTGTAATATTTCCCACAAGCTGTTCCCAAGTCCACGTTATCTGGCATAAACAGTAATACAGTTGAATAGAAAGTCAACAGAGATTCAAAATGTAACACCAGACCCAAAATATAAGAGGCTAAGGAAGCATGAGATGAAGTCATATTTGGAAGAGCCTTTTCAAGTCAATCTCAGACCAACAGAGCAATGCCGAACAGAATAAGTCAAGTTGCAGAGGGCACAGAAGAATTGCTATCTATAGCCAAAAAAGGATGATGTTGTAAAAAGATTTTAGATTTTTAGCAAGTCATGAGAATGCTCTCAAGAGAGGAAAATTTTTCAGAGAATGACTTCAGCATACATAGGGGAGGCAAAGGAAACACAGACACGCCACTCCAAAGATAACGTAGTATAAACCTTAGAGCAATCTTGCCAACCAACAGAAAATGTCAAAGCCATCTTAAGATTTCAAAAAAGATCCTGTGTGACAAAATCAGAAGCAATTCTTTTTTCCATGTTTTCATGCCGTGCACAAGATTACAACCATCAACTTGTAATTGCTAGTGCAGAGTAGCCAAGCTTTACAGAACCAGTAAATCATCAAGGTAGATCAGCTGCACAAGTCCTATATTACACAGTTAAGAATTATGCTTTTGAATGAATAGATGCTCACAATCAATTTTTTAAAACATAAATGCTTCACAAGAAACTGAACGATAAGCCCATAGTTATTGTCCAGCTATACTGAGTACTAAAACCAAATTTAGAGATGCTGAGTTAGCACAAATTTTTCATCTCACTCTATGCACTAACCAACTAAATAAGTTAAACAAATAAAAGAAATCCAAAGTAAGAGGAAAGAGAGAAGGATCCTGCACAGGAATGCAGGACACGTAATGAATCAAGGCAGCTATTCACTGAGCAAACACGAACATTTAAACTAGAAGCATGAAAAACACACAAACCAAAGCATGCTTCGATTAACCCAAAAAAAAAAAATAAAATAAAGTAAAGGCCCCAGTACTAAAACAAGATGCAAAGAAGAGAACAAAAATAGGCAAGTGTAAAGACTTACTCCCATTGTAGTGGTGAACTCCAACTTTGGCCAACATGGCATAGTACTCGATCTCAGACTTTCTAAGTGGAGGACAATTGTTGGCTATGATAATCAGCTTACCTGAAAAAATAAATAAATACACCGCTTTACTTGCCACCACATGGTCAAATCGCCCCTCAAACATAACCAAACAATATCACATTGACAATTGGTGCTCTCCAACGCAGACTAAACAACAAACATGATCCAAAATTCGCCAATCATCTTCTTCACCCTCAGCTTCTCATCTATAAATTATCTAACTTAACAGCCAGACAGCAGGCAGAGAATGTGCTAGAAATCCTAAGGTCATTAATACTCACGTGCTTGCAAAATTAACGTGTCAATTCTAAAAAAATTGGGCAGTGGCATGAAATCCTAGTTTCAATTCACAATAAAATAGATCAAAGCTCATACAATTTCTGATAAAATTATGATCAGGAATCAGTATTACAGTTCACAAGCTCCATCGCACAATCAAGCTAAATCAATAATACGAGCATTCAAATCCTAAAATTACACAAAATTTCTACATTTGAAGACACAGAACCCTAATATATGATACAAAATCAACGAAAAAGAGAGAAAGAAAGTACCTTTGGAATTCCTCAACGACTTGAGGACTGTTTTGTATCCCAAGGTGTACTTCCCACTCTTCACGACGAGAGCGAGCCTGTTGTTAATACTCTCATGAGTCTTCTTCTGCACACGTTCAATCATGGACAAACAATCACTCGAAACGAACAAGACCAAACCCTAATTCTCAGCCTTAGGAAAAACAAAAAGAAGACGATCTTCGGATCCTGAAGGGGGAAGAAAGAAAGAAAGAAAGAGTGACTTACGGTCTTCTTCGACGACACCATTTTCGATCCTTCTTCGGAGCTTCGAGTCGGAGAGGGAAGCACAAACCGTAGACGGCCACTCGACAACGGGACGAAATGGCAGGAAGCTTTGATTATATATGTGGTAATTAGGGTTTTGCGGCTTCTGTTTGGTTCACTGAACAACTATGGTTTGGAGTGTGTTTGGTAACCGGGTTTTGGTATTCCAATGGGCCGTGTTAAATTGCTATAACTGGATTGGTGAAAGCCCGAGCAGTGCTTTTTTTTTATGCCCTGCCCTTTATTATTTTGAAGATATTTAAAGTTGTTGTTTGTTTTATCATTTTTCGGACATTGGTATCTTATTTTTATAGTTTTTAAATAAATATTTATTATAAATAAATAAAAATAAAAAAATAAATATTTTTACTTATAAATACAAATAGATAAATTATAAATACAAATAAGACACAGATGAAAATCGGGTAATCCAAACAGTATAATGTATCTACAAAAAAAACTTATTTTAACTATTATGTTGATAAATTTTTACATGAACATAGTCTTTTAATTTGTATTTTAAATTTATGGGATGTCTTAAATGAGTTATCATGTCCTAGATTAAAAGTTGCTATCCGATGGTTTAATGTGTTTACTATGTTTGAAGTACCATCAGCACTCTTTGTGTTTGCCATGACTTACATACTCTCCCCTCCTCCTAAAGTAAGAAAATTGTTTGGCTCTTATATCAAAAAGGGCTCGTTCTACAAGATTGAATTGTTTTACATCATATAAGAAGATAAAAACCAGATATTATAGTTTTAAAGTAACATGATCCAAAATGCATATAATGTGTTACTTATGACTAATTATAGTTTATATAGTTCACCAACTCAAGATTGTGCCTCTCATGGTTCCCTACCTTTAATAGCAACTTACAATGAACTAGTACCTCCTTATATTACAAGATGATCCCATCTGTTATACATTCTATGTTTTAAGTGGAAATTCATTCCTAATACATGAGATCCCCATACTAGGCAGTGTGTAAAGCATACTTTGAATCTCAGATGATAAACCAAGCATCTAAACAATTTCTTTTCCGTATGATTCAAAGAGAGAGAAAGAAAGAATTTAAAGAGCCATTGATAGCAAAGTACACAATAATATTTCTGATATGGGCTAAGTCTGCCCTTTACTTACATAAGGTTTTCTATTTAGAGTAAGGGGAGCGAAGAAATAGATAGTAATAAAATCGTTATGTGCATAACCTTCAGAGACATAAGGATAAGATAAGACTATAGTAGCTTGCAGCCTTTTAAAAGTTATGTGATCACAAACCGTGTGTGTTTGATAAGGACATAAGATATGACTATAGTGCCTAGCAGCTTTTTAATAGTAAACAATAAAATGTCTACAGGAACATTATATTATTGAGTCAAATCTTTTGTTTTATCTACTCATAATATTCTCTTTCACATAAAGTGTGAGGGAGATAAATTGCTTTTACGAAGACCAATTGGAATCATCATTATTCTCTTTGTGTGGGTAAGGATTCAATCAAGACGATCACGTGGGTGTTGCGTGACTATTGCACTACATGTATCCTAAGGAAACAACACGTATAATAATGATCAAGAGAGAATCGTGTGAGGAAAAGGAGTAGGCAATCTCAATACACTTGAACATACGCATGATAGGTGAGTGAGCTATAAAGCCCTACTAAATTCTATGAGATCGTGTGCGTTCTTAAGTAAATTAAGTGTTTGATACACCAAGGCAGAAATCTTGTAGCACGACTGCATTTGTGTAGGATTTCACTCATCCAAATAAGGCAGGGATTAGTGGTATTCATAGAGATCTAGCTGTCGATGTCATCCATCACATAAGATAAACGACTAGTAGCTACGATAAGTTCCTCTCAAAAGTGGATATGGATGCGGCCTCTTTTGAAGACTTAGGCCCTAAGGCCTTTATTTGTAATGTGTATGAGCCAATTTGAGAAAGGTTAGAATTGGACAAGCTAATTCTAATGGGTCCTACTCCAAGCCTACCATATCAATTCTCCCATGATCATCCCTATTGAACTAGGCGTAACTCTTTAAGCCTTTCACTTAATAAGAATTAAGTTCAAGGCCTTTATAATTAGATTCATACGTCTACATTTTACCTCCTGACCGAAGTCCTTCGAGGTATATTGGAGGGATTTAAGCATTAATAAATCCCTTTTTTGAATGACTAAAGTCTTACCCACCGCATGTGCACTAAAACTAGTTGCACTGCCGCTTGATGCATCAATGAGTGAAATATTACCTAGCATATGTGTGCTTTGAACTACTTGTACTGTTGCTTGATATGTTGCCTTTCACTAATAGTTGAAGTCTTTGATGCATATGCACTACAATATAGCTACACTTTCACCTGTTACACTTTTATGATCAAGCGTGTCGTTTTACTAGTAAGTTATGTTGCAAAAACTTAATGCCAACACTATAGAATAATCAACTTGGTTTTCCTTAGTATAAGAAGTCGTAGCAATTGTAAAAGCATGTGCATTAACTTAGCTGATTGCAATCATAGTACCTTAAGGCTACATAATAAATGAGTCTTCTTTAGCTTCACATAGACTGGCTTGTCTTCTCCCTTTGATTTGCATGACCGCTCTATCTCAGTGAGTTCTTTTTGCTTTTGTCCGTACTTTGTTAGGCTTTTAAGTTTTATCATATAGGAATCATTCAACAAAACAAAATTTTCCATATGAGTTATGTAAATCATCCTTCTTGTTGCACATCATGGAAACAATGTCTCTAACTTAGATGTTCTTTTAACCCACCATGCATCAATGAGTAGGAGTATATATAGATCTTATTGTAATTTAAAACCTTCTTTAATAATCTGTACTATTTTTTTATCCTTTCCAATAACTAAACACTGTCATGGGCATACATCCAAAAAAATATCACCAGTACAGTGCTGATCAGCGATAGGCTCTAGGAGATTTTTGTTTATCATGAAGCTCCATCAAATATGAAATTAACCACATTTTTAACAAATCTCCATTGCATCTTTCTAGCAAATCCAATCATTAATCCAAATACAATATCTCACTTCAAGCTTTACAAATCTCATAAGGAAAAAAAATTCATGTCCACCTAACCTTGTCAAATTTAGACCCCCAATATATATACACATATATATTTCCATTGTATCGTCATGCCATATGAAGTCCTTCGAATAAAAAATAATTCCTAGAACGACATCAACAATTTGAATAAAGGCCAAAATCCACCTCAAAGGGTTGCTATTCAAATTCATCTAATTTATTAATTCCAACATTTCAATATTCAAATATTCCAAAATTAATCATGCATCTTGCCCTTCCATGCGAATCGGGTAAATTTGCTATCGGATGGTACTATTTTGTACCACTAGCGAGGTGTTAGCATCTAATTAGTTTGTATTCCCTTGTCACCATCACCATCAGCTGCAAATAACAAATATTGACCATACTAAACCAACGTCTTCTTCATTTTTTCTTATTCTAATCGGTCTTTCATCCACATCTTCTTCATTTTTTTCCTTATTCTGGTCGGCCTTTCATCCTTTCCCTTCTTTGATCATATTTTTTTTATTGTTATTACCCACACTTTTCTCCATCCTTGTGCTTCAACCGAAATCCATCTTTCATTAACTTATTCTTTTTCTTTGTTGAAATATCCCTTACTTGTGTTGCTCGATAGCGTGGCGATCAAGCTAATGCTTTGAGCAATGGACATGGAAATTAGTTGGGATAGTTGAAGCTTTGCATTTTTTCCACCTTGAAGTTATGCAGGTAAGTCAATTCGATTAAGCATATGGTTTCTTGAAAAATAATATTTTATATTTTTCATCTTGAATACGTTGTCGTTAATGTGTTATTGTTCTGGTTGCTACATTATTATTCCTGTTGTACTCAATATGTTGGAGTGAGGTAATATGTGCTTCCAATTCTATTGTTGTTGTGACTGAGAGGATGGAGGGGCTATTGATTCGTATGTGTGTTATGCTTGGCGTGAGCGCATTAGTCCTCAATAGAGTTATTATCGTAGAGTATAGTGTGCTTGCTGTTGTATTGTTCATTTCTTTTAGCTACTATTAGTAAATGCTTGAGCGTTGAAGTGGTATTATTTTCTTTGTCTTGAACTGCAGCTGATGTGTCCTATCGACATGGTGTGTGCATTCCCAATTCTATCATGGAATTGAACTTACAATTGTATTTTGGATCTGTTATAAACAACTCGGGTCATCAAAGTTGTAGTTTACAGCCTTGTAGCCTTTGGCTTTGTAAACCGATTCTTATTTAGACTTATGGGAATTTAACAAAACTTGTGATAACAGACTCTGCTGTTGATGAATAGACAAAAAGAAAGGCATATATGAAGCTAACTTAAATGCTTCTTTGACATTACGTTCAATACCTTCAAGAGGATCGGCAGGTTTTATCATTTTTTTTTAGCATCTATAACCTGAACATATTGTAGTGAAGGATCTTGAGAAGAAAAATCTTTCTTCCAGTCATTTTAACATCTATCATATTAGGAATAGCCAAATAAAGTTTCAATCATCTCCTCACTAAATGTGAGGAGTTCATAACTTGATCTGATACTAGACCAATGAATCATCGGGATTTGCCAGAACCTTGTCCCAGAAAAATGGTTTTGGTTAGTTTTGATCTATTTTGCTCGATTGCTGCTTTATTCAATGATAGAGGTATACTAGACATGTTGAGCTCTTCTGAGAATTAAAATATAGGTCAGCTTCATCTTAGCTCAATACTTGGATTAGCGACTCAACTACCCAGATGAAATTCATGGTTCTTGTTTGGGAAAATCTTATTAGAAAAGCACTCGTTCAAGTTGAGAGTTGGAACAAAAAAACTGCAACTCGGTGCTGCAGTAGCACTAAGTCGAATTGGTTGTTGACGGAACAGATCGGCTTGGTGTTAAAGTTGTTATTACAGTAGCTGCTCAACAAACTTGAATACTCCAATACAACAGGCGGATTGACATGGACTCAGCATGTTTGGAACTTAGAATATAGCAGTAACTCCTCTGCAGCTGTTTAACACAATTGTCGATTTTTTATGCTTGCACTTCAACTCTAATACAGAAATTATACGATAAAAACTAACTTAATACATTTAAAATCTCTTAAAAACCAAAACATAAAAGTTGTAGTGCTCTCTTCTAGCCTGCTATAGGATCTTAAATCACATCAAAAGGAGCCTAGATGAGAGAAATATCTCAAATTTACAAAGTTGTGTTGCAATTATGAATCAAAGCATTTTAATACATATGCATCAGATTCATGATATTTTTTTACCTTAATTCTTTTTGAATTTTACAAAACCTAAAGCATGAAATTGTAAAGTTTCCTCTTAGCTTTTCATATAATTTTTAATCACCTCCAAAGGATTTAGGATGAGAAAAATATCCACATGTTACTAGATTGTGTCAAATATGTAAAATCAGTCACCACTATTGACATGTAGCAATTTCGTGATGAAATATGTATTGATACACTTCGAATCCACCAAAACTTAAAAAATGAAAGTTTTAGATCTCCTTCTTATCTTTCTATATAATTTTGAATCATTTCAATATGAGCTCATACGAGAGAAATATCTTTAATTTACCAGTATCTATCAAATCTGCAAAGATTAGGTACTCCTACTGTCATGCAACAACTCCATGATGAATCTTGTATTGATACACTTTGAATTCACCAAAACTTAACACATGAATATTGTATATATTCCTCTCCTCTTTCTATATCATTTTGAATCATCTCAATAGGAGATTGGATGAGAAAAATGTACACAATTTACGAAGTTGTGTTAGATCTGAACATATCAAAGTATAACCTTGTAGATGTAACAATTGCATGATAAATTCTGTATTAATACACTCCAAATTCACCAAAACTCAAAACATAAAATTCTTAGATCTCTGTCTCTTCTTTCAATAGAATTTTGGATAGCCTCAAATGGAGTTCATATGAGAAAGATGTGTGCAATTACAAAATAGTATTGGAGTTGTCATATTTCCTTCTCTGGTGCATGAATAATTTCTTGATATCCCACCTAACATGTCATAAAGCTCTCTAAACTGAGCTTGAGAAGTATCCCCAGCTAAAAATGATCGCTAGAGGAGTTCTAAGAGTTTTGTTTCTTTGTATAATGTATAATTATAGTTGTGGCCATACTGTGATGTTCATGTTTGCTTTCACATGTTTCTATATGTTATAGTGTGAATTGGCATTTGGATTGCTATCATGTGATGCTTCTCATGTGCTACTTATCTTTTTCTTAGGTCCTTGTGATGATATTGCAGCAGTTAGTTGCTCCTTTATTTGGCTTTGTCTTGGTTTTCTTCGTTCTTCTTCTTCTTCTTCTTTTTTTTTTTTTTAAGCTTGCTTGAGATAGTAACCTGTGTTTACATCGCTGTGTTACTCTCATATATCTTCTTGACGATGAGTGAACATCACCTATGAATTCTTATTAGCTTTATGATTTATTCATGACTCGAGTAGTATGTGCTCATATCTCTTTTGGAATATTTCTTGTATGCATTGATGGCTTGATACTTGCCCTTCCATGCATTGCCTAAGAAAATGTGTTGCTAATAATCTTAGCACATCTATATGTATGAACTCTTCAAAGGCAAGCAAAGCAATGTTACCCATAGTCCATACTTGTACATTTTCCTTTATTATTTTCAAGTTTATGAGCATTTTCACATCTACTCCTGTCGTTTGGAAACTTGTAGAGTACTAGTGATTTCTTTGCCCTTTTTGCTTTATGAAACTAACTCATCTTTAATTTCTTGCAATGTAGGCACTAAGATTGAAGTGTTGAATCTTCATCACATATTCTCTTGACTTCATTTTGCAAGTATGATTTTCTTGGTGCATGACCTCATATTAATGTCATCAACCATTAATAATTTTTCAACACATGTAAAAAGGATACTCAACTTCAACATTCTGGTCTAACATGTGTTCCATATTCATCTAATGACTACGATACCTTGTAATTTTTTAAGACAAAGCTCTTTGTCGTATGTGTTTTGATTGCATAAATGGCAATCTTGAGACCATACACTGTATGATGACACTCTCAGTTGTCCATGTCCCAAACCTTGTGTAACAATCTTGGAACAACACATTGCATCCGTGTTCCATTCCTCACATGATGACCTTGGCACCGCATCGCTATGAGAGAGACTCTCCTCAATTATCTATGTCCCATTCGCCTATGCGATGATCTTGGAGCCGTACCACTATAAGAGGGGACTCTTTCTCATCTTGTGCACCCATTCCTTTGGTGAATGAATGCGATAGTCTATTAGCTAATACGTTGTTGTGTATGTCTCATGATGTTGTTTGAGTTCATAAGTATCATCTCTTTTGATCTCGTATGTGCATATGACTCCTTCATCATGTAGGTATATATATAACAGACATCTTGAGGATGACAAATGAAAATAGAAAGGTTCGATCTCGCAATGGCAACCATATAGACAAAAGTAATGAAATATTGGCAAATTCAGGTCATGTGCCAAAGTTTTCTTGCCATGTAGTAAATGGCTTGATGCTACAATTCGAAATGATTTTTTTGGAGGGATGTTAAGAAAAGGGATCTGCGTGCACATCCTCCTAAAGATGGTGAATTGTGTTTCATTTAATCGGAGCCTCGAGTGAATGATGAGAAGAACATAGATGAGAATTCCATATTATGTTTCAAAAATAGAAGAAAGGAGCTTTCCCTTTCAGAGACTATATTTAGTTACCCAAAACAAATATTGCAAGGGTGGCAATCATGGGTATGTCACATTGTAAACAATTCCCGTTATAGTTCTGTTTAGAAAGTGTGAAATCAATTTTGCTATATGAATTTCTTCTAAAACAGTTATCCATTCTCAAAGTGTTGAAGCACGGCGAGTTATATTGGCACATTAGAGTACATGTAGACTTACTTTTGTGACATCATTGGATAAGATTGCTCCAACTTTAGAAGATGTGTGCACACTACTGAGTTTTCCTGGTTATAGGTGGACTGATATCGTCGCAGCTGATATGTCAAAGGAGGATGAGCAATTGATGGGAATATTAGAAGCTGATAGACAGAAGCAAAAGATAGTCATAGACAAGCATCATTTTGTGCATGGATAAGACATTTTTTTGAGCACGAGAGGACTTGATCCAAAGGCCCTCGATATGGATGCGAGTAAGTGTGCATTCTTTGCTTTGTTTATTTATGCTTAATTATTACTGTTTCAATTTAACTCTACTTATAACTTGCAATTTATTTTAAGCATGAGTTAAAGACTTTCATTGCTTATTGGTTATCCATGTTTGTGTTTCCTAGTAGGCCAGGGAAAGGTATCAGCCCTCGGTTTTTCACCTAGCAATTTGTCTTGCACATGGAGAACGAGTTACCTTAGCACCTTTTTATTTAGGGTCTTTATATTAGCACTTGGACCATTACAGTGAAACTTCAATTTAGTCAAAGGGGTAATATATCAATGTATCAAATGTAGACTTAGGATTCTTGCACTTGTTTTTCAACGAACATTATAAAAGCTATCTAGGTGTACCCGTTACAAAACCTGGTTCTACTAAACCTCGAGCTTGGGCTTGAGTTGATAGAAAGCCTTTAAGCTCATTACTTGATATTGTAGATGATGCTTGTGAGGTTAACTTTCGTCCTTATATAAAGGAATTAGAGGGGTATAAGTCGTGCACAACGTATTATCCTTTGGGCTCTAAGACCTTAGTGAATCCGATGAAATGTGCCGGGCAACTTTCTGATGCTGAAGTAGGGTATGTTCTTTGGCGTACACCTTGAGGCTTACCTACACATCATGATTGGTGTGACTCTTCTACGTAGTTCTTGAAGCATAGGGTGATGTTGTACTCACCTTATCGAGTTGCATAACAGTTTGGGTTTGATCAAGGTGTACCTTCTATAGTAGCTATTAACACAGATTTTAACAAATGTTATGAGGCAATTAGTCTTGAGAAGTGCCATGAGCTTTTACTTTGCTGTTAGACAAATGTTTTTTCCATCTATGAATCGCTTTTGTATTGTATCGAGTAGATGGCTAACATATTAGATAGGACGTCTTGAACCATTCAAGAAATATACTTCTTCAGTTACAAATGATCATTTGCTAGATTCGATCATCTATAGGTATGAATTCCACTTTCAACTTCCTAAAGATGATAAGAACAATATTCCAGCAAAAAAAACAATTAGGCAAACTATACCTCTTGCATCAAACATTAGTCAAATCAAGTGTCATCACCTTTATGAGGTATTAGATTTTGTTATTTAAGCCATCTCTTCTCCTTATATATATATATATATATATCGCGAAGCTAACTACAACCTTTGTTCACCATTGTTTATTTGCAGGATACGACTTTAAAAGGTATATCTTTAGCTCCGGTAGAACAACTATCTAAGGGCAAGCACAGTGGTAGCCATGATGTTGTTACTCAGATTAGAGACTTCTCTACAGTAGCGTCGACCCCTCCAATTACATGACCTTTTCCCAGTTGCTACGATAAAGGAAAAGTGTTACAAACCAAGGATCATGTAGTGACTACTACTGATATAATCGAAGAGGAAGACAGTAGTGAGAAGTTTGATTATGAATTGTCCCTTTTTAATGATGTTAGCATCGAGGGTAATCCTTTAATAGATGATTTAGAGACTTATGAAGGCCTTCTTGTGAATGAGGAGGAGCTCCATCTTGAAGTAAATGACATTGTTGATAATGATCTCAATAGAATGGTGGCTCAAGATGGTTAGGAGCCTAGAAACATGGAAGATGATTATGTCCAGGCTCATGACATTTCACCGATAGACCCTCCATCGCACAACATCATAGTTGATGGTACTGCTTCCAATACTACTTTAATTTCTAATGCACTACCTCCAATAGTTATTAGTGAATCACAACAAAGAAGAGCAAACAAGTTTATTGGAGTTGCAAATATGACATGCTTAGATGATACAACTTCGTTTCATGGTTATAGTGTGCCAACTCACCTAGTGGAGCCCTTACAAAGTCTTGGTACCATAGATAGGGAATTTTGGGTTGGCTCTTCTTTGTCAGGGACAAACTTGCTAAACGCAATGATGAAGATGCTTAGTGAAGCTATGTTACTAATGGAGAGGTCTTGGAAGTCTTTATCAAATACCATATTAGAGCAACTTGTCCAATGCCTTGAGGGGGTCCATTTGTTACAATCCAAGGTTGATAGCTTATGGTTTATTGCCGCCAAGGCCAAGAGGTGGCTAAATTATCATGAAGCCAAGACCCGCCATGACAAATTAATGGTAAAGATGCAAGAACTTCGCCAAGAGCTGAGGTAGCAAGGGATGAGATGGAGGCCATGCTTGAAGATGAAGAGTTAGAGTCTATAGTTTACTTAGACATCAAATGTAGTTTAGATTAGTTGGTATTTTCACTTCTGTTTCAGGAACAATTTGTTATAGCACTCCTTTGGGATAAAACATCATTTACCTTGATTTTGCATTATTATTGCTTGATATTGCTTTTATTTGATCATTTATTTATATTAGTGAATAGCAAGGATCACTCAGGTCATCGATAACATGTGCATGAACCTAAGTAACAATGCTTTTACTTAGTAGTAGTGAGTTATGGAATAATGAACATTATTATGACTATTATGGCGTGCTTTAGAACAATGCTCTTACTTGCTATCAATGGTTTGATTTGATACTCTATCATGTTACAATTTGTACACTTCGAAAAGCATATAATTCATAAAATAGCAAGTCATGTGGTATAACTTTGCGCATCAAGATTATTATTCCTTTTGCGAGCAAAGACATTTCGATTTTACAAAGATTGTTAAGGGGGTACTACCCCCTACTTAACAATTCCATCAAATATGATGGTTAGTATAATATACTTGGACAGAAATTCATATGCATGCATCATGCCACACGCTTAGTAAATTTTAGCAATTACAAGTTGCATGTTGTAACATGAATGAATGTCGCATGCATAGGAGACAAGTCTTCCACTAAGCAATAGCAACATGCAAATATAACATATAACTAAACTTATTAACAAAACAGTCATGTGAAAGCAAGCTCATGTTAGTTAAGTGATCATTTTCACTGATCATGCTATTACAATGAAGCTTCTTTATATTTTGAAAATTTTTAGGAGCTGTAATAACATCAGTCTTTGGATTGAGGAGCTTGCAATATCCACTATCATAGACTTCATGTACAACAAAAGGACCTTCATATTTTAGTGTAAACTTTGGCAAGTATACCTCGTGTGCATGTATTCGGCTGCACAAAGTACAACATCACCCCCTTAAAAGGACATTTTCCTCACCAACCTGTTGTAGGCTATACCAAGCTTGTGTTGGTAGTTGATCAAGTTGTTGTTGGCCATATCTCGTCTTTTATCTAGGGCTCCTAAGTCTATCATGCGTGAGACGTCTGGCTCAAGCTTAGCATTGATCGCTAATCATGCTGAAGGGATCATAACCTCTATGGGTACAACTGCTTCGACACCATACACGCATGAAAAAGGTGTCGCTTGTATTAGTCGTCGCTTCGAATTCATATAAGCCCAAAGTGCTAAAAATAGCTTATCATGCCATTCTTTATGGTCGTCATGTACCATACAACTGAGCACTTTCAAAATAGTTTTGTTCGTAGCTTCTGCTTGGCCATTGCCCTTAGGTTAATAAGGGATTGACTTCACATGATCGATACTATAAGATTCCAAAAGTTGTTGAACATGTGAGTTAATGAAAGGAGTACCCTTATCTGAAAGGATACATTTCGAAATTCCGAATCTACATATAATGTTCTCCTCAATGAAGCTTGTAACTATTGGTCCCATCTCCTTCTTTAAAGGGACAGCTTCCACCCACTAAGGAAAGCATTCGATCACAACTAAGATCTAAATACAACCTCTAGACGGTAGGTGAATGGGACCACTTTGATCAAATGCCCGAATATGAAAAGTCTATGGGGTTGTCATACTATGAGGTGCGACCGTGGGAGCGTGAATCGCATCTCCACGTTCTTGGCAAGCAATACACCACTTAACAAAAATTAGAGCTGTCTAATTCCATGGTTAGCAAATAGTACCCCATGTCAAGTAGTTGATAATACAACTTCCTTGCACCTTGGTGCTCGTCACATTCTCCAGCATGTACCTCAGTTAATATCTATTCTGTTTCAAGAGATGCAATGCATCTGAGAGGCTTTCCTATAAATGAAACTTTGTATAGCTCATCTTCGTGCATTAATTATTTTCATGCTTTCTTCTTTACCAACCTAACATTCGTACTATTAGTTGGCAGCACGTTATTCTTTAAATAGTCAATGTATGGACAACGCCAATCTCTAGCACTTGCCACAAAATTACATTCCTTTACATCTGACAATTCAAAGCACTTGGGATAATGCATTTGCACCCTAGATGCATCCTTAGTCACCGAGGCCAATAATACCCTGCACATTGAATGCGATGGTACAAAGGAGGTCCTTCTTCCTCATTCTAGATCTTATGATACTTGTCCAATTTTATTCGAGCTTGTTTCACACAAATGCATTATGATAGAACACCCTTTGGTCCTTTAAAATATAAGGCATCATTGATGCGAACAAAATTATACAAAGTCACAATGGAAGCTGCATTGGGCCGTGCTAGTTGAGTCTTGATACCAATGCACTAGTCATCTCATGTTTCCTCTTCTTCTTCCAACAATTGCAAGGCCGTACAAGGAATGGTTTTCTTAATAACTTTAACATCTAGACTTTCTTCCGAAGCATGCATCAAAATCTTAGAAGCTAGAGTTGCCAGCAGCATAACGGTTCGTAGATCACTTGGTATGTTCATGCCTTACGAATTCAAACTTCCCAATTAGAGCTTGCACTGCAGCCCTATAAGGCGTAAGTGCCGGCTCCTTGAGGGCATACTACCATTGGTTTGCTTAATGATCAAATTTGAATCACAACAAATACACAAATAGCTTGCTCCAGCTTCTAAAGCAAAGACAATCCCCAATAACAATGCTTCATACTCAGCTTCATTATTAATGCAATGAAAGTCGAATTTAAATGCCAAAGGTATTTCCTACCATTTGGTGATGTCAATACAACTCCTGCTCCCCGACCTTGACTTCCTGAAGAACTATCAAACTAAAGTGACAACTCTCCTTCTATTTCAATCAACAATGAATCTTCATGAAACTCTATTGTTATGGTATATGTGATCACATCTTCGCTTTCATTTGGAAAATGATCCAAGAGGTCGGCTAAGCTTGTGACTCAATAGCTTTAGGAGTCTGTATTGTAACGCTGAACTCTTCGAGAAGCAATAACCACTTTACAACACACCTAGACAACACTAGTCGTGACAATAAATACTTGATAAGATCTAACCGAGTAACAAGATTGACCCTGTGTGCCAGAAAGTAGTGATGCAACTTTTGAGTGGCAAATACCAGTGCGAGGCAATGCTTTTCGTAAACTAGGTACTTGACCTCACTTCCTAAAGCAAACGACTCAAATAGTAGGCTGACCATTCTTAGCCATCTATTTCTTGTGCAAGTAAGGCTCCAATGGATCTACTAGTAGAAGTTAGTTACAATAGCATCGATACTCTCTTCACAGGCATGTTCATGGTATGAGAAGAAGTGAGAATCCCCTTAATTCTTTGAATTACATTCCCGTAAACTTGCTGCCATTCATGAGAAGAAGTGAGAATCCCCTTAATTCTTTGAATTACATTCCCGTAAACTTGCTGCCATTCAAATGTAACTCCTTTCTTCATGAGTTGGTGTAAAAGATACGAATCTCCACAAGTGCATGCATGAATCACCTAATATAAGGAACTTTTCCCATGAAAGTTTTAAACTCTTTCAAAGTAGTAGGTGAAGGCATAGACAATATAGCTTATATCTTCGCAGGATCAACATCAATTCCCTTCCTATAGACCACAAATCCAAGAAATTTTCCTGAAGCAACTCTAAAAACACATTTCAAAGGATTCATGCAAAGCTTATACAATCGACATCATTCAAAAACCTTCCTAAAATGAACCAAGTAGTCAGATGCATGCTTTGATTTCATTACTATGCCGTCCATGAAATCATGCATCATATCATGGAATATGGTTGTTATTGCTCTTTGATAAGTAGCACTAGCATTCTTGAGCCTAAAGAGTATCACAATATAACAGAAATTCCCAATAGGTATTCAAAAGCCAGTATGCTCAGTTGCCATCTTAACTTGATTATATCCATCGAAACCATCTATGAACGAAAACAGTTCATGTCCTATGGTAATATCCATTAGGGTTTCTATATTTGGCAAAGGAAAATCATCCTTAGGATAAGCTTTGTTCAAATCTTGAAAATTCACACACAACCTTATCTGATCATTCTTCTTTCTGACAGGTACGACATTTGCAAGCCAATTAGGGTGCTCTATTGGTTTGATAAAGACTGCATGAAGCAACTTCTCAATTTCATATATAATCTAAACTTCAACCTCAAGACAAAAAATTTGTTATCATTGCTTAACAAGAGTCGTGCTTAGGGCGATATTTAGTCTATGCACTATAAGACCAGAGTCTAGACATCATATCTCATCATATGCCCAAGTAAACATGTCTCTATATTCTCTTAACAAATCAATGAGAGGACTCTTAATATCTTGTAGCAAACATTTGCTGACAAAAATTGGCCGCGGTAACTCTCTTAGTCACGCTAGATCCAATTCTTCAATTTCCCTGTTCTGTGGCTTTCTTTGATCTTACATTTGTTAAGGAGCTGATTGAATTTCTTGTATTGCTAAAGGGTATGAAGAACAACAAACCTCCTTAGAACTTAAAAACTGTCATAAGAGATATACTCTCCGCTTGTCCTCCCTAACATAACTTTCAACAACATCAGTCTGCTTATTCTTTTTCTTACCACTACGACAGCCATGCATCTTTCTCTTCTTTTGTTGACCTTCTTGAACTTCTTCCCATGTGGGTAATGGTACACCTGTAGCTCTAGCAATAGCCGTCTTGCCTTCATCAGTATATTCATTGAAAAAGATAAATTCAATGAAATATGACTCGTTATGCTCAAAAGGATAACCTATAGCAGGGATGAATATATCCTTTTGATTCCAATGTCCTTTGATACATTGATGCATCGTCGAAGGCATTAAATTGTGATTGTGTAGCCACTTTTCTACTTATTAAAAGATGATAGGACACCGACATGTTAATCACATGAAAAGTAACACTACCACGAATTGGCCCAATCTTAAGATCAACATTAACTCTCCCAATCATTTCTGTTGTAGTATGACTAAATCCATTGACTAAAATAGGTTGCTTCACCACACGACGATGATTAATACCAGCAGCTTCAAATGTAGTCTTAGGCATGATGTTGAGAGAAAAACCAGCATCAATGAATGTCCTTTTAACTTAATAGCCATTAAGTGTACCCTTCACATACAATGGTCGATTATGATTTGAATTGTCCATACTCATATCTGCATCAGTGAACAAGATTGCATTTTCATGTGCTCGAGCCATCCTTTTGATGGGTTACATTGCACTACACTCGACATATTGTCCTTTGGAAATTTGCGGAAGCGCAGTTGCTGCTGCAAGCCTCACCTTCTCGTCAGAACCAATAGATTAAAAAAGTTTCTAAAATTAGAAGTTTTCAAAAGTGTCACAGCAATGGGAGTGCAATCATTTTCTTCAACTGTCTTACTTGCCGTTGTGAGTGGTGCATCATCAGCTTCTACCGTAGCAGGGTCATGGATAATGACATTGGCAGCACCACGTTGATTGTTATGTTCTAGAAGTGGATTAATCTTTACATTATTATTCTCAATAATAAGCTCTTCATTTTGCACTCTTTCATTAAAGATCCTCTTTCAAGTAAAGCAATCCCTAATGAGATGCCCTACAAATCTGTGAAACCTACAAAATTTGGGATCATTCTTCTCCTCTTAAGTCGATAAATACTCTACCTTTGAGAGCTTGAGATTTCCATCTTTCAACCATTAGTCTAACATAGCATACACCTTTCTCATTGAGTAAGGATATGTTAGAGCTTCCTTCTCTCATGTCTAGACTTTTCAACTTTTGGTTTCTTCCCATATTTGGAATCCTCACTTTGAGCCACATTCACTATCGGTCCCCTTTTGTTAAACTTTACATTTCCTCCTCTTTGTCGCGTGATCGAATTATTGTTCCTTCGAGCATTCTCAACTAAAGTGGAGAGTGATGTTAGGGATAGATTTTTTAGATGCACCGCATACTCGGTGAAGATACCTTGGATGCAAATTTTCACTAACTCTCTTTCATCACATATGTCTTGAATGTCTAGTGAACGTTACTTGAAGCACTCAATATAGTCCATCAAGTTTTCCTTGGGCTTCTGGCGCATTCGTCCATATCAATCAAAGTTACTCATTCTTGTGAGGAGAAGAACTTCTCTAGGAACATCTTGTACATAGTTGCCCATAAATCTACTGATCAAAGGGGAAAGTTAATGTACTAGATGTATGCTTTCTCTGTAAGGGATTTGGAAAATTCTTTCAACTTCAAGTCATCATCAAACCCATAAATCCATAGCGTTTCAATGGACTTCAACAAATGTTCTTTAGCACTGAGTGTATAGCTTAGCAACAATGATTGTATGGGAGTTTGAGATCCAAAACTCCCACATTAGACTTAGCTTGTATTTCCTTTATTTACATGTTTAAGTCTTTCTTCGTAATGAAAGTGCCTTTAGGAGTTGAAGTAGTAGCTTCAATTGGTGTAGCTAGAGTAGCAGTCTACAGTGGAGTTGTATTTGGTTGAATAGCACGTCCACCAATGACAATCTGCGGTTAGCCTGTGAGGATGAAGAGCCTCTAGGTTGAATATATGGTGCAGTTTAGGAGGCTGAGGATCTCTTAAGTTGAATTCTCGTGTTCACTCCTGAGGTACAAGTGGTTGTGTTGTGTAACTATGAGCTCCAATGGAGGGACTTACTCTCCATCTATATTAGGATCCTGTTCAGGAGTAGGAATAAGATAAGCAGGTTGAGGTGCCTGAGAAGTGCGTTGCTGCGCAGCAATAGAAGAGGTTAATAAAGTCGCACCTTGTTATGCGACAGCAATAGCAGCTATGTTAGGTAGGTATTAAGTAAACATTGTCATAAATTATTAGAATCGTCTTATGGACTCTTGCATCGATTGGTTGACTTGCATAGTATTTTCCTGTATAACATGTAAGATCGCAGCATCGTCAGGTTAAGTACTAGCAGGTTGGTTAACATCCTCAAGTGCTGGCATGTCATGCTCAGCAACTTCAGGATAGGCATCAGGTTCTTGAGTCATACCTTCAATGAGGTCAATAGGTCTCTTTCTTGGAGGTTTCATGATACAAGTGTCTAATTCCCTTTCTCCAATGGAGTCGCCAAGAATGTGTGGGTAAGGATTCGATCAAAACGATCACGTTTGTGCCAGGTGACTATCGTGCTACACATATCTTAGGGAAACAGCATGTATAATGGTGATCAAAAGAAAAACACATAGGGAGAAGAAGTAGGCAATCTCAACAGACTCTAACATACGTGTGACAAATGAGGGAGCTAGAAAGTATCAACCTCACTAAGTACTACGGGATCGTGTGTGTTCTTGAGTAAATTAAGTGTTTGATTCACTAAGGCAAAAATCTAGCAGCACGACAGCATTTGTACAAGATTTCACTTATTAAAATAATATAGGGACTAGTGGTATTTATAGAGATCTATCTGTTTATGTCATTCGTCAAATGAAACAAACGACCAATGGCTACGATGAGTCCTTCTCAAAGTGGATATGGATGTGGGCTCCCTTGTGGACCTAGGCCCTAAGGTCTTCATTTGAAATGTATGTGAGCCAATTTGAGAAATATTGGAATTAGACAAGCCAATGCCAATGAGCCCTATTCCAAGCCTACCATGTTAATTCTCCATGATTATCCCAATTGAACTGGGTCTAACTCTTTAAGCCCTATGACTTAGCTCAAAGAGTTAAATCCAAATAAGAATTAGGCTCAAGGCCTTTATAACCATGTTCATACATCTACACTCTTCATGATCCAACCACATGTGTATTAGTCCATTGTTCATGATATTTTCAGGATAACCATCATATGGGTTTTGATTGAGTCCAACAAGATCTACATAAGGCCAATATTGTTTATTTTCCCTTGATTCCCTTTGACTTTGTCCAACTTAGTCTGTGTCTATTAACTCGTCTTGATTTAAAGCTTGAAATTCAACTAAAGCTCTATCTCTTTTTCTGGCTTTGTTTTTTCATAATCTTAGTTGTAATCCCATGGAACTTCATGCTCATAGCTCCTAACCATTTTTCTTTTAGTATTGTCATGTTTTGGATACAAAGTTTCCTACGAAGCTCTCGATAATATCCATCATTATCACACATTTCAAAGAGAACACCATTTAAGATTACATGATTTGGAATTGGATAAAACAAAGTTCTCTTGAGTTGAATCTACTGTTCCTTTAGTTGGATAATTAGCCTTAAATTCTCTTTGTTATATCCTATACATTTTTCCTCCATGTAGTCCTTCCATGACTGAATAATTATCTTCCTATCACAAATTGAATAGAATCATCTTAATTATTCTACCATAGGATTAATAATTATCTTCTTTGAACTTACATATGAAAAAGAAAGACTAGTTCACCCTCTGACAGAATTATCAAGATGGTTCTATTGAATTAATGGTTAGAAGAGAATTATTCAGTCATTAATGGACTACATGGAAGAAAGATGTAAAGGATATAACAAAGAGAATTTAAGGATAATCATCTAGTTAAGGTAAGAGTGGATTCAACTTAAGAGAGCCTCGTTGTATCCAATTCCATATCATGTAATCTTAAATAGTGAGTCTCTTTGATATATGTGATAGTGATGGATATTATCGAGGGCTTCAAAGGAAACTTTATATCCAAAACATGGCAACCCTAAAAAGAAATATGGTCAGAAGCCTATAGATATGAAGTTCCATAGGATTATAACCAAGATTATGAAAAAAAAAAAAAAAAACAAAGCTAGAAAGAGATAGAGCTCTAGTCGAATTTCAAGCTCTAAATAAAGACGAGCCAACGGACATAGACCAAGCTTGACCAAGTCAAAGAGAATCTAAGGAAAATCAACCAGATCAACCTTATCTAGATCCCACTATATTTAATCAAGACCCATGTGATGGTTATCCTGATAATACCATGAACAGTAGACGAGTGCCTATGTAGCTAGATCCTGAAGAGAACAATGGTGATTTTGATTGGTCTTTAGAAAGCAATTTATTACCCTCTTACTTTATGTAAAGGAGAATACCACCAGTAGATAAAACAAAAGATTTAGCTCATTAATATAATGTTCTCGTAGACATTTTACTATTTACTCTTAAAAAGCTGCTAGGCACTATAGTCTTATCTTATGTCCTTGTCAAACATACAGAGTTTATCATCATGTAATTTTTAAAAGGCTACTAGCCACTATAGTCTCATCTCATCCTTATATCTCTAAAGGCCATGCATGTAATAATTTATTGCTGTCTGTTTCTTTGCTGCTCTTACTATAAACAGAGGACCTTATGTAAATAAATAGCAAGCCCATGTCAGTGTCACGCCCCAAAGGGTATCCTAAACGTGGCAGTCCGCCACATACGGTATTAAAACTTAAGAATGACTTCCCGAAGTCATGCAAAAGTTTTCAACACCATATGTAAGACATCTATCACAATAATAGGAGACACTGGTGGGATGTATAGTTCGAGATAGTAAATACAGCATACAAGAATCTAAATAATCATCCAATTTATCATTAAGAGAATATAATCCTTACATCATCTTAGGGGTTTTCCCCTATAATTCTCCAAACAATTGTAATACCAACTTAATCTTTCTCACAACAAAATAATACTAACACCAAATGATTTTAAAGGATATTTAACCTAAAATCTTCAAAAGATTTCCAGAAGCTTTTTCAAAACATTATCCCATTCGAGTATGTGAAGTCCTTGGGCATAAAAGATATAGTCATGTTACAACAAAGGTCTATCAGAGTATAAGCATAACTAGCTTAGTGAGAATATTCCTGAATCAACGTACTTGTAAAAATAATTTCAAACAAGTTATTAAACAAGCATATGAATGCATCGAGCAAGCGATCAAGCAATCCATATGATCTACCGGAAATCATATGTTTGAATGGATTTACGCCCTCTATTCAGGGTTAGGTGTTCCAGGCTCTTTAAAACCCATCTTTGAAAACCAACTCATGGAGTTTATTTCAAGTGCCTACTCCCCATCTTAAACTAGTTCTTTCAGGCTCCTAATCGCCCATCTTGCAGATTTCTGGCTACTGTAAACCTAGCTATTATACTCTTGTCCCATCGAGTACAACAACTCATGCAATGAAACTAACTACGTGATATGCATGAATCAATTTAATATAACTCATAGTATATGATTAGAGTAATTTAAAGGTGATCACAGAATTTGCACACACTCCAACTGAATAATAGTAAAACATAAGTTAATTAACAACAATTCATGCCTTGGTATGCTTAATATTCTTTCAACCAATATTATTATACATAATTCATTTTCATCTTTTCCTACTTCTAGTGCCTCTAGCTACAAGCACAATCAAGAACGAAAGAGGTAGGGAATGAACTCACTTGGCCATGAGGATCTATCTTTCTTACGGATGAGTCGATCGGTAAATCCACTAATCAAAATAATCCTCCAGGTATAAATACTCCTCATCGGGATCACTGAATCAAGAAGAATACTCATAATGAGTATTTCTTATTGATTCTATGGTACTTATTAAAACTATGTTATAAGATCGTTAAAATCCATATAGAAGGTAATTCCAATTTAAAATGGTCATAACTTGGTCATTTTAACTCGGAATCGCACAAATAATATACCGTTTTCTACCTACTCAAAAATATCTATCCATTTCTAAGGTTATTTTTGTCATAAAAAGCCATTTGGGTTGGAAAATACTACGGTACAGAATAATTACGAATTTATAGTTCACAAAATATGATTTTTCCAAACTTCACTTTATTCAAAAATCCTTAAGCAAAATATATGAATATATATAATATATATATATATATAGTTGAAAAATCCTTTGAGCATATATAGGCACTCATATTGTATGCATGATTTTTGTAGTGTTGTCTCAATATTGATATTTCATAAACAATTTGTCTTTGATGGTTTTAAAAGGTAAAACTTTTGATAATTTCTCCTTTTTGAATTGTTAGAATGAAAACAAAAATATATTTGAGTTGTTGTGAATAAATGTTTTTCTATTTCATTTTCTCACTTTTCAAAAGTAAATTCATTTTCAAAAATTTGGTTCTTTAAGTTATCTACTAACATTATTTATAGTGATTGAAAAATAAGTTTTGAAAAATATCCTTTAAGTTTTGATATGGTCAAATATTTGAAGTTGTGTTAAATGTATATTTCTTCTTATTTTTATATCCTTTCTCCTCTTTTAGAAAATAGATATACCTTTAAAACTTTACTTACTTGACAAATTTTATTTTTCTAAGTTGATATTCTAAAATAGTGAGTTGATTTTATCTTGGTTTGAAAAACTTGTTTTATTTTTAATATTTGTCAAGTGATAGAATAATTCTCTTAGACAAGTTTATAAGAAAAGCTTTCTTAATAAAGGATTGCTAACATTAGAACTTAGTAAAAATTTTATTTTAAATTTTGAAAAGAGAATAACAATATAAAATTTAAGTTTTGAAGAAACTTTCTAAGTATGTGATTTTCAAAGTCTATAATGAATCTATTTAAGTCTTATAAAAGATATGGTTGAGTTAAAATCCTTTAATGCTAAAAATTTTTCCTTTATGGAGTATTAAGTTTCGATTTATAAAAGAAATTAGTTCCTTTTATTATTTTGAAGAAATCTACATTACTACTTAGCTTATCATTCGAAAAGAGTTTAAAAACAAAACTTAGATCTTTTGTTAAAAATTTCCTTTTGTTAAGAAATCTAGTTTACTCTTTTTTATATTTAAGAAAGAACCCATTTTTATTTTTTATTTAAGACAACAACATTCTAATCATGCATGAATATGTAGCAATGTAAAAGTAAAGATAATACATAATAAGATAGACAAAAATACTTGTAAGTAAATAAACATAATAAAATAGTCAAGCATTGGAAACTTTAGTTTCATCAAGGTATCCCGATCATGTATTGAAAGCCTTAGCTTCATTAAGGCAACCCGGGACTAAGAATAGACTAGTCCCAAAAGAAAAGAAAGGAAAGAAAGGAAATTGTTTTGACTTGATATGGACAAGTCTAAGACTAGAAAGACTAGTCTTAATAAATTGCATAAAACAAGTAAATAAATAAATAAATAACAAATGAGCTTATATATCTCTAAATAAATATATACATAGTATACATAATACTATATAAGTTAGATTAGGGCAAAAATAATAATAATAGCATAATAACATAATGTAAAATAGGAACATGAACAAAAACAAAATATGAACATATTGTTGCTTCTTTAACTCATATAAGTCTAAGAAACATACAGTAAGCTTATGCTAAGTTGTATGAACATGATGAAGAAATATAAGTAAGATTTTACGTAAGGTTTAATGGGAGATTTGAAAAGAGATGAATGGGTAGTGTTTTTGTTATTTTTCTTCTTGAATGTTGTAGGGAATGGTAGAGAGTATTTTGAGAGAGATTTATTGGAGAGAGGTTTTGAGAGGAAATTTTGGTAGAGTTTTGTTATGTAAAGTGGATGTGTGAAAGAATGAAGGAGGAATGGGGTATTTATAAAATTTTTGGAGTGGATGTTTGATGTAATAAAATAAATTGAAAAATAAAAATAAATGAGAGGAAGAGAGAGAGGATGGCGCCGGTTTTGGGATGTAGAGGGGAGGAGTTGATTTGTTTTGTAATTTTTTTGTCAGAAAAGAAATAATGTGTAAAGTTCGATGTGGATAAAATTGTATTGGAAGTGTAAAAAGTAAGAAAATAAGTAATTAGGTAGTAAGAAATAGGTGTAAGAAAAAGTAGAGATAGTGAAATAGTAATGAATAGTAGGAATAGTACTATGAATAGTAGGAATGGTACTATGAATAGTAGACTAGACATATAAAATACCGGTAGTAATAAAAATACGCGTAAACGAGCTATATCTTTTATTTTTAGTTATCGAAAAATTCTAAAACTGATATTGTTGAAATCCTTGTTTAATTATGAGTCTTTTGGTGTTAATGAAATATTTTTATTATTCCGAGCTCTGGGACATGCTTTTCGAGAACTGATCCCGTTTAAGTCCGAAGAATACTCGAAATTCGCGAATTTGATATTTTTATGTTACCCTATATTATTACAAACTATTTTAAGCCATTAACTTAATTTCTTTTTCTAGGGTTTGAGAACGTAGGATTGCCGAAGTTGAAATTGCTTGATTGTCTTGGTCTTTATTGACTTTTGAAGTTATATGGTTTAATCCAACTTTACCCTATAAATTGAGGGGTTTATATCAGAGATCGGATGAGTAGATCTTTTCATGTTCGGATTTTCGAATCGAACGATTATTGAACTTTCTATTTTTTTTTTTTAAATTCTCTTATGAAATCCCGTGATCGAAATTGCTTAAGGTTCAGTTTCAAATTGAGTCAAACTTTATGGTTTTGATTTGGTATTCCAAAACCATTCTCAAAAAATTTGGGAGCTTATAGTCAGGAATAATATTGTGTGCTTTGCTATCAATGGGTTTTTAAATTCTCTCTTTCTCTTTGTGAATCACATAAGAAAGAATTTATTTGGATGCCTGATCTATTCTCTAGATTCAAAGTATGTTCTACACTTGCCTCACATGAGGATCCTGTATATAAAAAATGAATTTTCACATAAAACATAAAATGTAAAACAGATGAGACCATAGCATAATACCAAGAGGTACTAGCTAGTTGTAAGTCACCATTAAAGGCAGGGAGCCACGAGGGGGCGCAATCTTGAGTCGGTGAACTGTATGAACTATGGTTGATCATAAGTGATACATTATACTCATTATAGATCATGACTGCTTTAAAACATATATTATCTAGTTTTGATCTTCTTACATGATCTAAAACAATTAGATCTTGCAGAATAAGCCATTTTGACATGATTATTATAACATAAATATTTAAAGGTTTCAACTCTTCCAACAAATAGCATTAAGTATTTAAAAGATACGTCTTAAAAAAATAACATAGGTGATAGAAATAGTAAAAATGTTGTTGCTAAAAAAATACGAAACATAAAATTTTTTACAAGAAAATTAAAAATAAACAAATCAATAGATAAATAAGAAGTGAGAGGTCATATTGTTATAGGCTTAAAGTTACCTCCAATAGACTTATACGCAAAAAGGTGTTATTGGAGACCTTGGAGGGGTATCATTGCCAAAAAAATTCCAAAATTATTTAACATAATATATAAACTTATGTGTTACATGTATAATTATCATTTTATTAGTGTATAACTTTTTATACTTAATTTTGAACACATATCAAAATGAAAATGAAGGATAGGCTTCTGCCAATGACCTTATGGTCTAGTGACATCTCCTCTGACCTCTCATATGAGAGATTCCAAATTCGATTCCCCTCCTTATTGTAATGCCCTCCCCCCGACACCCATCCCCTCCAGCCAAAAAAAAAAAAAAGGAAGAAGAAGAAGGATAAGTCTCCGTTGCAAGCCCATCATTTGCAATCGGAGAAGGGTAGTTTTTTAGCTGAACAAGGTTGTAAGTGGATTGAAGGATTATATTGTTAAACTAAAACTCATTTTAAGTTTATGATGTTGGATTCAAACTTGATTTTAAGCAATGCAAAACAAATTTGAATTTGCCTCAATTACACTCATTTAAACTCATCTTATTAAAATAACTTTTTTTTTTCATCTTGATTAAAAATTGTATCAATTCAACTTTAGACTGGCAAACATTTAACCTTGGCTTGGATTTGATTAGATTTGCAGATGTGTCAAACTAAAAAAAGAAGCTTAAACTTTAATCAGGGGGATAAATAAGTCAAGCTCACTTTGTGAGACACTTGAATGGTTTGTCAAGTCAAGCTCGAACTCTATATTATTTGGCTCATAAGCCTAGCTAAGCTTAGAATCAAACTTAAATGCCAAGTAAATTCAAGTTGGATAATGATCAAAATATCCCTACTATACATCATTTAATTAGAATCGTGTTAATTAAGCGTTATAAAAATACAGATAATTTTGAACATAAATTTAAACTTAGGTTAATAATCAAAATTAGATAAACTAAATAATTAAACTATATAAACTATAGTAAATAATTAGGTATCTTGGCATATTTAATTAGTAAATGAATTTAATTGAAGTAGAGATTTCAATGCTTCAATTACCTATCTTAAAGTACCAAATATCACAAATTATTCTTACATATCAATATGGGTTTTTCTAAATTAAATTCCAATATCTAAATTCTAGAAATTCAATTCCAATTACCCGAATCAACATTTATTCCTAAGTTACCAAAACATCAATATGAAATAGCAATACCTAAATACAAATTCTAAATTCAAATATTGATTCCTAAACCCCTAAATACCTAAAGTTTAACTAAATGTCAATTTCAACAAATCAAATCCTCAAGCTAAATTACAAAATTAATTTAGCTAAATCCTTACTAAATTTTCATCGTCCAAATTCTTGAACCAATAATCTAAATCCCAAAGCCCCAAGAATGATTGATTATAAGGCCATCTAAATACCGGACCCATATCATAAGCTCAACCCATCTAAATAAAAAGGCTAAACCCATCTCTTATTAACTAAACTTCACAAAACCTAAATTACATAATTACACATGGTCAACCACCTAAAATATGTAATTCTCTCCACTCTAAAGAAGACACTTCTCTAGAAGAATATTGCCTCTAATATTACTAATATTATTCACTAAAAGACTAATTTCCACCTCATACTCTCTAACCATGTGACACCTTACCTAATATAAATTCTTCCATATTACCATCACAACATAAAACCCCCCACAATACACGTCATTTCAAAAAGAATCAACTAAAAAAATCACTCATTTCAAGCTCAAAAAACACTTAAAAAACCCAATAAAATTTCCCAAAAAAAAATCAAAGAATCAAAATAGGTAAATTCATGCCCAAAATTCCAACTATACCTTTTACCCAATCCAACACTTATCTAATCTCTTTTGCAATTAAATGATAGGTGTTATCAAAGATTGAAAATCAAGATTCAAGTTGCATATTAGCTTGGCAAAGCTTCAACAACTCTTAAGAAGTTAGGTAGTAGAGACTAAACTTGTAATTTTGCTAAATTAGTAAATTATTACTTAAATTGATTGTTATTTGAATTTCCGTTGCTATTGTTAAGTTTAGATTGTTATTCTGATATAGATACAATGACATAAATTGGATATATATATAAACATATTAAATCCAATCATATATAGTATGGGTTAATTTCACTCATGGTATATGAATTTTTTCGATTTTTATAGAATTGTATCTTAAAAAAAATGTCGTTATAAGAAAATACTTGAACTTTTTAAATCTTTCGGCAACGATACCTATAAATGGATTCCATCCATTTTTCTGTCAAACTGCTGACGTGACAAACGGATTCGATTAAAATATTTTTTTCATCCATGTCAGCATTTTTTTATTATTCCCTTTCCCTCTCCTCTCTCCTCCTGTATTGGTTCTAGTTCTTCTTCTTCTTCTTTTTGAAACATTTTTCAAATTAGAAAAAAAAAACAAAAACTAAAATACCAGAAATCATAATCAAACTTCAATAGAAAAAATGATTAATCTCAATAAACCATCTAAACTTTTTGCACTCTCCCTATAAAAACTCCATAACCATGAAGCTTTCTCCCTCTTAAAAATTTTGATTAAGATTGAATTGAATCTTCATATTAAAAAAGAAAAGTAAAGCAGTTTATGCTTTTCTTGTATGGCCTACCTGGATTTTCTTATTGATGTTATATTGTATTGTATTGTATTTTATTCATGCATTTGTAATGTTTCTTTACTCCAATGATATACTTTGTTAACATTTGTTCTTCTTACTTCTTTTTCTTTTTCTTCCCCTCCTCCTCCTTCTTCTTCTTGTAATCTTAACTCTAAATAAAAAATAATTAATTAACTAAATCAATTCAAATCCATCACTGAAAGTTCGCTACAAAACACATACTAGTAGACTAAATATATACATTTTTTTATTTTCATATTTATAAATTTTCTTTACATTAATTAAATTGAACTTAGCCGAATAATATACGAAACTAAACTAAAAAGAAATAAAAGATAACAGATCCACCAAATGTACGATCACAAATCGGTGTGTGCAAAGGCATATGCGTCGGCAAAGTGGATCAGGTCGAGCTCTGCATGTGGATTATCTTCTGTAATGGACCACGAACACAACAACGTTTGAGAATTCTAGCAATGGCATGAATCTGAGTCGATGCTTGGTGTTGTTGTCATGTGAAAGCTCGACAAATTTTGATAATATCAATGATGGGTTTGTGCCTGATAGGTTAATAGTGGGAATAGAGAGAGAAAGTCCTAAAGAGATAGAGAGAGAGGAGGAGTTGTTCGAGAAGATCTTTTTTCTTTTTTTAGGAAGAAGATCATTGTTCCCCTTCTTTTTGAAAAAAAAAAATCATGTTTATAAACATATATCAATAAATCCTACATAAATTTGATTTGATTTAATTATTATTCATTTTTTTTATTTGGGGTTAGGATTAGAATAAGAAGAAGAAGAAGAAGAAGAACCAGGAGCAAGAAGAAAAAGAGGGGGAGAGAGAGAGAGAGAGAAGGAAAAATGTAAAATATATATATGGCCAAAAAAATAAAAAAAAATTGCTTTTAACTATTTTTTTAATAGCTTTTAACTTTATAAAGTATGAAATTTATTTATTCAATTATAAACTCTTATTATACATTAATTTTTTAATATATTTTGCAAGCGGATCATTTTATTCATTGATGAATTTTGTTGATAGATAATTTTTTTTAGCTAAATTTATTAGTAGATAATTGACTTGATGGTTCTATTAAAAATTCTAAATTATGACTTAATATGTATTGGTTTTATTGATGAATGTATATTATTGGTGGATAATTGATTTTATAGAGAATTATAGATTAAAAGTATGATGAATTCATAAAGTATTTTGGCGTAGTTTATAATATAAACTTTGTAAAATAATATAAATATTTAAGTATCTACACAAAGGTGAAAAAAAAAAAACTAGAACAAAGAAAATTTTTAGTTAGAATTTTAATTCAATCCGTAATCCAAATCGAATAAAACCGTTATTTAATGGTTTAAAAAATTTCTAATCCGAACTAAACCATTACTTGATGATTTGGTTTGGGATGGAAAAAAAAAAACTAAACAACAAATTATGGTTTGATTTGGTTTTAAAAAAAAACGAACCGAACCAATCCGTACCCACCTCTAGTATAAACCACCCCTAAGCGAATCTAATTAATTGTCAGACGAGCTAAACCGCCAGGCTTGTTGATGAATTCATTAAAATAAAAAATGAACCGATTTCAAATAGATACATATATCTTCTAAGCAAACTTGAACTAAAGTAACAAAATATGAATTTATAAAATTAAATTATTGAATGAATAATTTAAAATAAATTAATATATTAAAATTAAATAAATATCAAATATGAGCTAAATGCTTTATTTAGGCTAAAAAAAATACAGTAGAATTGAAATTATTAAAATTGTCTCACTAGTTAAATCTAGGCCTAAAATAAATATTTGGATTAATTATGGACTTTTAAATGATAAATGGGTTTAGTGACTAGTATAGGGTCCAACTTGGCTAAATAAACTAAATGAGTCTTAAATCATTTATCATATGCTTAGTAAATTATTTAGGGTCCGATAACTTTAGTTAGGTTGGAACATTACAACTCAAATGTACCTAAATTACCTAAATGGGCTTTCCATAGAAGCTTCAAGTCCTAAAATCAAAATAATTACCAAATTACACTTTGTGGCCTTAAACTACTAAATATCGATCTAATAGCACATCACCATTCCAATTGGCCCTTATTCAAATTATACAAGTCCATTACCACTCATGGACATTGAAATGCTTACTAGGCTCTAATATAACTCATTGGACTCGTAAGCCTTAAATTACTATTAGTGGACCTAAATATAAATTTAGAAGGCCCAATAGCTAAAAAATTAATATAATTTCAATTCTTTTGGGCTCATATCAATTTTTTATGTCTAATATCTAATTTTACTCAAATTGAACTTAATCCAATATTTAAGCCCTGATCCACCTAATTGTAATTCATATTCTTTGATGAGCTCATTTACAAATTTACTTAAAGTTCGTTGCTCTAAATAATACAAGACTTAGAAATATTCTTATTGGGTCTAGTTTAGGACCCTTAAAGATCTAATACTTCTAAAAAAGAAATTAAATATATTATATATACACATATATGACCTTACTTAAGTGTTTAATTAAAATAAAATTGACCAATCAATATGAACTAGATAATTAATTTATATACCCAATATGTATATGAAATATCTTTTCAAACAAATACTTATTAGCTTATGACTTGCCTTTAGACTCATCATTTGTTTACTCTGGACTATAAACTTGATATAAGATATGCAATGATTTGCGTGTTGCTTAATTAATTTATTCATCTTAAAATGAATTAAAACTTAAATATGACTAATAATAATTGAGTAATTAATGGTTCATCATCAATTCTTAGTCTTAAGCTAAGGATCGACAACCTTGGTGAGGGGTACCAATGCATAGTTAGGCACTTAGGCTATTGAGAATGTGCTCAATGAGTAGTGGATAGAGGAAACAATGGTGGGATAACGTCCACTTACATTCATGAGAAGTTATAGTTGTGCAATTTATGATCATGGGCTCTGTTAAACTGAATAATATGATGGATTAAAATAAGCAAAGATGTGTAAATAGTTGTAACTTATAGACGTAGCTATCACTTCAATATAGATAAGAAGATATAGGTTTCCGACTTACATACATCAACCCTTCAAGCAGTTGCTGCTACTTGAGATCTTGGCGTATTATTGAAGAATGAATACTCCACTATTGATTTGTCACACCTAAATTAAAATATCTAGATTGTTGGATGTTGCATTTGTATTTAAAATAATGTGCATGTGATCATATTGTGCATACTCATGTTGGTGTCATACCAGGCTTTGCTTGATTCATTTCTTTTTTTGGTTCTAATGCATTAGATGATGATTGTTGTGATTTCTGGATGGATATTGAGGAGTTCCTTAATGATTCCAACAAGTAAGATTTTGGACTATTTGATATTTGTTTTATAGAGTTTATGATGTTCTACAAGCCTTTTCATGAGCCTTAGGTTGTATTAGTTTTCAATGATCCCTTATGATACCAATATTATCAGACTCAGACTAATAGTTGACTCGGAGAAGCTAGGGGTTCAGGGATTGAACTAGGTTCAACCAAGGGTCAAATCGAGGTAAATTGAAAATTAAATTTCAAGCTATATCTTAATTATGAATTGGATCATAACTTTTCTTCTTATGTTGATGCCTTAAGAAAATGTAAATTGTAAAGGCAAAAAATGAAAAAAATATTAATTTTATAAGAATTGAATTGATAATATTGATTTAAAGCAATTGATAGCGAAAAAATAAATAAATCTAATTATAACATTTGTCTCATTCTATTTGATTGTCTTAGGGCTCTATAGAAACAAACATGAGCCTCTGGGCTCCCCATCCTATTGGGCCTAAAGTAAAATCGATGAAGCCTATAAAATTATTGAGAAAAATAAATACGCCATGAAGAAGTTTCCTACAAAATTGTCTCAATTAGAGCTATGTAAATAGGTTATACGGGCCAATCCGCCTCGCCCTACTTTTGCTCGTGGGTTATGCAGGCTAAAATTTTTAGCTCAACCTGTCTCACATAGGTTTGTGGGTTATGTAGGCTAGTACGTGAACCCACTAATATATATTTTTATTGAAAATTTTATAAGAATTCAAATATAAATATAAATATAAATTTTTAATAATTCAGATGTAGAATATGTTTCTTTTTATCTCGTCAGTTATCTATATACTAATCCCAGATGGTCATCGCGTATGGAAAAATTATAGATTTCTATTTTGAAATTTTTTATCATAATATAAAAGGATTTATTTTAACTAATAGAAATTAGAATCCATTCCAATTTTTTTCTTTGGCATGGCAATGAAAAATATATCGAAATTATTAATTGATATTGTGTAGCTTATTTTAAATAAAAGCATCTAAATATCTAGTAAATATAAAAGAAATAGTATTGATAAAAGGACTAAGGATATAATAAACATAAAAATTAAAAGTTTAAAACATAATACCCATAAGAATTACATAATCAACACTCAATAACTTAATAATAGAAAAGTAAAGTAAAGAGGAAAAAAAGAGGATAATATACTAGAGTTTTTTTTATAAGACATATATTTTTTTCTTTTTTTTAAAGTTTTTAAGTGCAGGTTCGCAGACCAACCCAACTTGCAGCGGGTTGGCCTGCTTCAACCCATAAGTTATGGGGGCGATCTCTTTGGCTCGCACATTAAATGAGCTAAAATTTTTAGCTAAACCCACATTTTTTTTTTGGTTATGCGATGCATGCATAGGTCTAGTCCAATTAGTCTTCAATCATTTGCTGGTAGCAAATCAACAAGGACATTCACCAAAAAAGAAAAGAAAAGAAAATCAATAAGAATCTGCAAATCCAGAGAGAGAAACATAAATGTAGTGATAGAAAAAAAACTTAGAGAGAGAAAGAGAGTCTGGTTGTGAATTCTGGTTTTGCAATGGGCATCGGCACAGCCACGTCGTTACAGGCGCTGGTGAAGATCTCAACGTACACTTTCTCCACCATTGGAATTGCCATCTCCATCAGTATCTTCGTCCTTACTACTGTTTGGTAACTTCTTGTCTCTTTTGTAAAAAGGTATTTAGGTGTTTGGTTGAATTAGAATTTGTATAAGCATCTGTAGGATTCTCTTACCCTCTTCCAAATTAAAAAGTAAAAAAGAATAGAAAATCTTCAAAAGTCGCATTAATGGTAACACCTGTTAAAAGCAATATTGTGAGAACTGGATTGGGATTTGACTTGGACATGCAAGGGAGTAAGGGGTCGAACCAAGATAAACAAAAATATCAAAAATTAATTTATAATTTAATTACTATAGGCAAGAAACATGAAATTACAATAAGTTATAATATTAAATAATCATTTTAATTAATTTGTAAAAATATTAGAATTTTTGTAACCATATTTATACTTGTAATATTATTATTTTCAATATATAATTTATGTTGTAAAAGAATTGTTATCCTATTAATATAACTATTTAATTTCCCACAAACAAATCACAAGCAAATATATAAAATGATTTTTTTTTTAATTCAAAACATGGCATGAGTTAATATGGTTTTATAATAAATTAATTACTTTCAAATAAATTAATAAAACCTGAGGCCCCCTTAAATCCTTTAGCCTATTGGAAAACCCTTGAACAAATTATATCTTGTTTCTCCCTTCCTTCCTTTTTTAAACCGCCTCCACCAATATTCAATTTCATGTTTATTGACTCTCCGTTTTCTCGTCTCTCACTTTCGCTTTTTCCTTGCTCTCTAACCTTTCATTGTACAAAACCTTTATTTCCTACAAGTGCACCCTTCATTTTCGTTTAAGCATTTATCTTTTTATCTTTAGCAAGATCCTTTGTTTTCCTTTAATTTAAAGAGCTCATAAATAATGGCTCCATGGATGTGAAAACAAAGGGAAGTTCAAGTTACACACAGTTGTTCTTCCATCATCTTCACAAGTCACTGGCACGTGTAAACATACCTCGTATGCATGAATCCAAGATTTCTTTCTTTTTATTTTATTTTATTTTATTTTTGTCCACATCTAATCCAGTTGGACCTAGGTTATTGGTTTTCACTAATGTGGCATCGAGCCTTAACAAATCCAGATCTTTGGCAAGGATTGGACCGCCTTTGAGACCAATTCATGGTTGGATTGGTTGAACCAGCCGGTTTGATCTGGTTGTGACTACATTAGTTGAAAGACGTAGAGCAAAATCAAATAATCTCTTAAGAAGGTTTTTTTTTTTTTTTTTAAAGAGTTAAATTATGACTTGGCTAGGTTACCCAAGTCTGATTGATTTAACCCAAAAACGAGTTGTTAGCTAGAGCTGGCCGATCCTGATCTGATTCTGACAATATTATTTGATACCACTCAAATGCTTAGTACTCGATACTTTTGAAATTTACGTATATACGTTGGTTGCTTATAGGAGTAGTCTTTTTGTTAACCTTAAATTTAATCGCAATAGAAAAATCTATATAGATATATATAGTCTGTGCGTGTAATGCCTAAGTGTTATATGTGACAGAATTGAATATGCCTTAACCTAATCGAGTCGTTACGATAATATTATATAATTGAAATAAAAGTATTCTTTGAAACAAATTGAGTTTAACCAAATTGAATGCTAGTGTTACTTCAAATCAAGCTTAAGTTTAAAAGTCTATACTTGATCAAACTCTAATTGAGCTTGAAAATGACTATTTGAAGTCAATATTATACCATCTTGACTCAAATTACCCTTCATCTTTAATTATCTATCTCACACCCTATACTCACTCAACTACCAAATTATGTTGCCTGTATTCTGTAGTTTAGCTGTCTCATGTTTATTGGTCATTCTTTTTGTCCATTCACCTAATGTAAGAAACTCTTATTCTTGTTTCATATGCTAATTCTCTCTCCTCTAGATGTCTACACTTAGCAGAATATAAAGTATTAGCAATAGCAAAACTGTGCATAAACTTGATTACCATAACTAACAATGTTTATAAGTGAAAGTTTATCCTATATATGTCATTTTTTAAGTAACAAATTTGTAAAATTTTTAATTTGAATATAATCAAATGTTGTTTAATAATTTAGATAATACCTTAATCCGAATTGCATGTTTCTTTGAAGAACAAAAATATATAAAAAAAAATAAACAAGTAAAAAGCGAACTAAATCAAATCATACCCATTTGTACCACCATTAAACAAAGATGCTCCATTTTTTGTTATTTGAAAGAAGATTCATACAATGCAGAATTTAAAGTTTGATTAAGTAGCCACATACGCATCTCCTACAAGAGTTCCCTTACATCTAGTAACATCATTGATCCATTCATTAAAGTTAATCAAGTGTTAATATGCGAGGTGTGTTGTTATGAGAGCCATAAGAAAGGCTTAGGTAAATATAATATTAACACATCACGTGGATTATGTGTTAAGAATTAATGTATAAATACAAATAAAATTTTCACATATAAGCATAAATCCAAGCATGAGGTTCAAATTGGGACTCAACCTAACCTAACCAAGGTAAGCAGATAACTACCCAAATCCATAATGGTAAATCCTTTCATGGTTCTAAATCTTGTAGTTTGTTGGATCCATTATGAGAAAAAGCCTTGTACTAATAGAATTCATTGATTTCTAACTAAGGTGTGGCCAAAAGGAAAAAAAAAAACAAAAATGAAAAATAATGTTACCAAAAGCCATACTATAATTGAGAGAGAGAATGGGAGATAAGACTACCAAACCAAAACAATAATTCAAAGGGTTAAAATAATAAGAGGTGAAGGGATGAAACTCACTAATCAATTTGTTCTATAAATACGGTTTTTCATCGTTTCATTTTCCACGCTAAACTCCATTTACAATCACTCTCATCCACTTTAAAGTTTAACCACACTTACCAAACTTCCTTTAACCTTTTTTTTCCTTTCTCAAACCCACCCATGAATAAACTTCTCATGAAGAACGACAAAGGATAATTTACATCATAATCATCATTGCTGCGCTTGAATAAGCAATTGGCACAAATGGATACATTTTAGAGCCATCATAACGTACCTTATCTTGTACAGTGGCTAGCATTTTGCAAGAGAAATTTACATAACAATTCTCCTTTTTTTTTTCTTTTAGTGTGAAATGGTGGGGGGTAATGGAATTTACACTATAATCATCACATAGAGAAATGTAATAGTAACCGACGCGTTCAAAACATAGCCCTTTAATAAAATCCCATGTACAATTGATGATTTGTTATCTATCTTTTTTGTCACTAAACACTAACTCAATGTAGTATGATTGGTAGAATGTGTCCTCTTTGTATAGAAATTTCTTTATGTCCCATTTAACAAACACAAAGTGACCTTTTTGGCAACCTTAAAAGTTGGAAAATATATTTTCCTCAATTCTATTTTTACAAACCTTATCTCTACATCATTTCTTATCTTAGGTCATAATTGACTGTCATGGGCAATGGGGGTAGCTAACTGCTAGGCAATGACTTCTTTGGAAAATATAGTAGCCATCCACGCACATGTGATGCATACTTCATTAAAATTATTGATGTTTCAATTGTAATCGATATTGATTACAAAACTAAATAAATCAAATGATTTAGTATATGCATATAAAATTATTATTTACACGATGTTTTAGGTTTGAAACATTGTACAGATTTAAAATTCTTAGATAGGGAAAATAAATTAGAAAAGAAAATTAATTGATGTCATGTTTGCCTTATAGTACTTGAGAATAAACCTTCATTGGAGTTGTGATTATGTGCTTCATTCTTATTCTCATATTTGAATACATTTTTAAAAATTAGAATTGCAATTCCAATGAATGCACCATTTTAGCTTTGAAGGGTAACTAGCTCCATTTAATAAGGCGAAATGATGATTTCATTCCACCATTATTAATAATTATTATAACATCTATTACTATTAAATGAATCTCTCTTTGTTTATGTTAAAAAATAAAAAAACAAAAATATGACAAATATTTTTTATATTTATCTTATTGGATAATTACTTCTGTCTATCTCTCTTTCTCTCTCTTTTTCCCCTTTACTCTCCATAACAAAAACCATTCCCAGTCTTTTCTTTTCTTTTCTTTCTTTTTTTTTTTTTGGTCACATATAGCTAGAGTGCATTATCCGCTAGTACTTATAATACACATTTATTACTAAGGATATTTTGGTAAATAGTATGTGCATTCCATTTGATTCCATGTATGTATCAAATCAAATGAATGTATCTATTATTTTGTTGCTCATTTCATTCCATTTTATTCCTCTCGTTCTAATTTATTCAATTATGAATGATTCTAACATATCAAACTCCACATGAGAGTTTAACTAAATGCATAAATACAATGACATTCATCAAGTCTGCCGTTGAGGGGGAAAGGAAGTGAGGCACTTTAAGAATTGAAGTTTTTTCTGCAGAAAATGGTAACAAACCTATGAGTTTGAATAGTAAGATAATAACAAAATACTATAATACTTAAAATTGTATAAAATACCAAAAAATTACTATTATAGTATTGAAAACTATATTATATGGTGGAGTTTTTCTTTTGTTTTTTTCTTTCTGTAGAAGTGGAGTTGAATAATTAATTTTAACTCAATAACATAAAAAGATAAATAAAGATAGATAGATTGATAGATTTGAATAATGAAAAATGCTATTTAATTGGAAATAAAATTCAAAAATTAAAATGGCTTAAAAATTAGCATAAATTATTCATAAAATCAACTATTATTGCCCAAATGAAAATTATTTTAATTAAATTATCAAGTTACATTAAATTATGATAACATATTTTAGTAATTTTTTAAGAGTATTTAAAGTAGAGAGGAGAGAGAGAGAGAGAGAGAGAGAAGCCTACACTTCCCTTATAATCTTTAAAATTTAAAATATGGGCTGTCCAATTGCACATTAAAAATAAGATTGTTTGTTAAAAAAATTAACCATGTTGGACAAGCCAAGTTCTATAGGTAATGTTGAATGTGAATTCAAAGAAGGTGAAATTTCTAGTTTCTAGCTAGTTTATTTAGGTACACTGTTGCTTTTGCTTATCGACTTACATCGTCTAGTTCATTTCAAATATGGTTTTCTTGCATGTTGTCAATGAACTAAGGCTATGGTTTTGACATGAATGAGTCAACAATCTAGTCAAAGAAATGGGCATGATATTGCTTCCTCCCTATTTCCTATCTTGTCAAGTTATTGACCTTCATGCTATGTTTCGTATGCTAGAATAGACCTACAGTAGAATTGCGATTCTAGGACTCACTGCCATCTTATGTTTGGATTAAATGTAAGAAGTCAAAAAGCAATTCCTGATTTGATAGGATGAAATCATGATCCCACTTCGGATTTTTACTAAAAATTACATGTATACACTTAATTAATCCTGATTAATCAATCCTTATCAATTTGGTACCACAATACTAGATTGCAACTTATGTTAGATATTATTATGTGCCTATTCTAATCCATTCCAAATATGACATGACCAAGTACAATGAAGGAATAGAATCATTGATTCAATTGATATTTCCAAACATAAGAATGGATTAGTCATTCTGATTTCGATTTTTTTTCATTTCATTTCGAACAATTCATGTATATCAAATGTGACATTAGTCCTCAAATAATGATATAAGATTTATTGTATATGAGGCCATAAAGCAACTTGTTGAATATCCGGGCTTAAAATTTGTAGAAGCTTTGGAAGGACAAAGAAATTTTAGTTCCCATGTAAATGCATCTAGTTTTAAAATTGGATGGTTTTTTTTTTTAAATTCAACTTATGTTGTTCAAGTGTTAATTACATCTTGCAATGTAGTTATTGTGCTCATGCTCTCAAGGATAAATGGCAAAATACACAGCTAAACCAGGTTGGTACTGATCCTTGTAGCGATAATTAAGTTGGAATTGAATGTCACGAAACATGTGTGATTTCTGAGTATATTCTAGATAAGCATGATTATCTGTAGAGTATCCCACTATTTAACTCGAAATGATTTTATCAATTTCAATGCATTGGCATAAAAAAAAAGAATTTTTTTTATTCAAAAGCTCGTATCCTGTGAGTTAGTTAAATGATGTGTTGGTTGGAGCTTGAAATTTTTACGAGGGCAGTAAAGTGAAGAGAAAATATTTACTCAATTGTGGTGAAACAAGATTATGACAGAGAGTAGCCAAAGGTGAAGCAAAGGAAACACAAAAAATCGAGGCCAACGTTCTTCCTTGTGCATGCAAAATGACATTTTTGGCAAAGATTGATCTAGTGAAGAGTGAAAAAGTGATGAAATAGGGGATGGATTAAATACTTCGGCATTGTTGGAACATAGTCCTTAAAATAGAAGAATGCTTGTTGGCCTCAAAGAGACAAGCTAATAGAGTAGAAAACCAAAGGCTCTTAAGTACCACAAGTGACCTAATCTAAATTTGTAGTCAGTAAGCTATTAGTACTACAAGTCACGTCTCTCTCTTTTGGAGAGTTTTTCCTCTCTTTTGGAGAGACTTAACATCAGTGGATGTTAACCTCTACTCTGATGACATTTCCCAAATCTGGGGAATATCTATGAACAGTAGGGTCTTGTCTATATGTTTGGTCTCAGACAATTGTACTGTTTGGCTATAAAAAAAAAAAAAATTCCAAGTTTTAAGAAAGTGTCTGGAAAAAAAAAAAATAAAAAACAAGTTTCTTCTAAAAATAATATCTCTTGATTCCTGGTTTTTCTCTGTTTTTTTACTTTGATCGTGACCGGTTTGTAGTGTCCTTTGACGCTCCGACGTTTCCCCCTGTCTTCTTCCCTTCGTTGCCCGTTTTCCCTGTTTCCTCTTGTGTTCTTTTCTCCCTTTCCCTGTTGTGTTCTTGTCTCTTAACTGATCTGGCTTCTGTTTGATTCCCTTGCCTTGCTCCTTGCTTCCGTTTTCTTTAACTTGGTCCTAGCTGTTTATTTTTTCCAGATCCATGGCTGCATCAACAAACCATATATCCAATGATAGTCAATTTGAAGAAGAAGTTATTATAGAAGATCTAGATGAAGGCTTGCATAATAGCAACAATAATGAAGAAACCTTGGCTGTGGCCAAGGTCATAATTGACAGGATTCTAAACAGAAATGCAATGTCTAACATTCTGAACAAAACTTGGAGAAGCTATGGAATTAAAGCTATCAACCATATTGAAGCAAATATGTACCTCATAAACCTCAAATCAAGCATTCACTTAAAGCATCTGCTGGAAGAAAGTCCTTGGTCAGTGATGGGTGGTGGAAGAATGGAAAGGAAATCTGAAAATGGAAGAGATCCCGATGGACTCCATGACTTGCTGGGTACAAATACATGGGCTGAAGTTGAACCATATGTCCATATCAGGGGCTAAGATGATTGCATAAAAAATAGGAAATGTAGTGGATTTGGAGGCTCTATCTTCAGGGAAGGGAGAGAGAAGAACCTTCCTAAGAACCAGAATAAAAGTTCCAATTAATAAGCCATTGAAAGCAAGCATATGGATAAACAATGGTAAAGGTGATAAATATAGGGCTTTCCTAAAGTATGAAAGGATAAATGATTGGTGTTTTAACTGTGGAAGATTGGGGCATCAGAGTAAGAGCTGTGAATTTGAGAAAGCTGGGGAGGAAGGAGTAGGATAGAGGTTGAGAGCTAATGGAGTAAGGAACCGGAGGAATCAAAAAGAGGGGAAAAAAATGAAAACCAAGCCAAAGAGAATATGGCTCTACACTGTGAAAATGACCATGATTACCCATCATCTTCTATGGTTAATCTTGAGAATCTGAAATCGTATTTCTCTTTCCCAAAGTCATCACCCTCCCAAGCCACAAAAAAACAAGACTTCATTCCCATACCCTGTTCAAAACTTCAAATCCCACCCCCTCAAACAAACCCACCTGATGAACAATGCATAACCCAACCTGATCCGGTTGTACAGCTGAATGACAACCTGTTCAAACAGTTTTCCCCATCCCCTGCCCTAAAATGTAACCCTCAGGCCTCAGCCCACCATCCTAAAGTTTCATGATCTGACAGAAAAAGTAGTGGAATGTGATTTGGAGGTTAACCTATCTACAGGTAAGCAAGTAAAGGGCACAACTCCTTTCAAAAAAACCCCTTTGGCCCTACCAGATTCTACAACACCTGCTAAACTCCATGAAAACATGGAAAGACTCTCTTTCAAAAGACGAGGAGACGATTTAGAAAAGGAAAGCCAAAAGAAAATTAAATGGGAGGTACAAAAGCACCAAATGATGCAGAAAGAGAGGATGGAGTACGAGGATAGTAGAAAGGAATGTTCGATGGCTGATAGAATAACTCACAAAAAAATTAGGGATCCAAGGAAGCACAGAATGGGGAAAAAACAAGTTGGTGGTAGAAGGAAAAAACAAGAAATAAGAGTGATCATGGAAGAGGAAAATTCATCCTTTAGCATAAATGACAAAGAATGGTTTGATGTCCCGATCAAAAGCTATGAGTTTACGGGCAATGGTGGCTGGCCTTTAACAGCCACACGGGAACCATGAGCTTCCTATGTTGGAACTATCAAGGGATCGAGTCTCCTGAGACAGTTCGAAACCTTAAAGGCCTAATATGTAAATACAATCCCCTATTGTCTTCCTTATGGAAATAAAAAATAAAGAAAGTTTTTTGGAGAACTTAAGAGTTAAGTCTCATTTTGGTGATAGCTTCTATGTCAACTGAAGGGGCCTTGCTGGAGGCCTAGCTCTGTGGTGGAATGATAGTCTGAGAGTAGTTGTTCTGCAATAGTCTGATTTTTTTGTGGATTCGGAAATTTTTTGGGAAGATGGGACTAGCTGGGTCATGTCTCTTGGATTCACTCTGGCATAGAGTATATGCAAAAGAAAAACCTATGGGATCACCTTATAACTTTCTCGAAGGATCACAAAGAATGGCTAGTGATTGGAGATTTTAATGCAATTCTCTACGATCATGAGAAAGAAGGAGGAAGAGAGGCAGACAGAAGAACGAAGAATGGCTTTAGGAATTTTATGGAGGATGCGGCCCTGGAAGACTTGGGGTACAGTGGTCCTAAATTCACTTGGAGTAATAAAAGAGAAACAACTGACTTGGTGAGGGAAAGACTTGATAGGGGGCTGGTTTCTATGGGATGGATTGAAAGATACCCGGGAAGCAGCATAGAGCACATTCCTTAGAATGCTTCAGATCATGCTATGCTCCTGGTGCGTTTGTTTAAAGAAGATACTAGGAGGCCAAGGAAGTTCAAGTTCGAAAATATGTGGTTGTCCTCAGATGAATGCACAGGGGTCATTCAACAATCTTGGGGGAGGAGGAATGGCTGTGATCATTGGTCTACTCTAAATCTGAACCTAAATGAATGCAAGAGGAACCTTATGAATTGGAGTGCTAAATGCTTCCCAAATAATAGGAAGCAAATTGACAGGGTTTTGCAAAGACTGGAGACCGTACAAAGTGAACAAAATGGATTGGACCTAGAAGAAGAACAAGCATTATTCGGAGAACAAAATGGGGTAGGGAGGAAAAGTACTGGCACCAGAGATCACGTATCAATTGGCTCAAATATGGAGACAGGACCACTTCCTTCTTCCACCAATCCACGTTAATAAGAAGGAATAAAAACAAAATTCTGAAGCTCAAAGATAGAGAGGGGAAATGGGTGGAGGATGAGAACTTGATTGCTCAAGAATTCATTGACCACTTCAGCCAGCTTTATAGTTCAGAGGGAGAGGAGCCAAATGATGATTATGTGAATTGGATTAGCAATTGTGTCACTATTGATATGAAAAGGGAGCTGTGTAAAATGGTAGAAGATGAGGAGATAAGGGATGATGTTGCCCAAATGGGGGGCCTAAAAGCTCTAGGTCCAGATGGCTTCTCGGGGGTTTTCTATCAAAAATTCTAGACTATCATTGGGAAGACGGTCTCAGATGCAGTCAAGGACTTTTTCATCACAGGTAAATTTCACTCCGATCTAAACATAACTGATCTTGTTCTCATCCCTAAAGTCCAACATCCCCATTTGGTATCTAACTTTAGGCCTATCAGCTTGTGCAACTTTTTGTATAAAATCATTTCTAAGATTTTGGTCAATAGATTGAAACCTTTTTTGGGCAGGCTTATCTCTGAAAATCAAAGTGCTTTTATCTTGGGTAGAGTGATTCATGATAATATCATCATCGCTCATGAAGCTTTCCATTTTCTTAAAACAAAAAAAGACGAGAAAAGGGTTTTTGTGCTCTAAAAGTAGATATGAACAAAGCATATGACAGGATCGAGTGGGGCTTCTTAAAAAAAGTGCTCACTAAGTACGGCTTTGAGACTAAATGGATTAACTGGATAATGAATTGTGTCACTACTGTACAATTCAATATTCTTCTTCATGGGAAAGCAGTGGCACACATTAAGCCTAGCAGAGGGCTAAGACAGGGAGACCCCCTATCACCATACTTGTTCATCCTGGTTGCTGATGTGCTATCAAAAGGAATAGATATTAATAAAAACAACGGGGTTATCTCAGGGCTAACTATGAAACCTACTTGTCCTACCTTATCTCATTTGTTCTTTGCAGATGATTCTCTATTCTTCAGCAAAGCTGACAGAAGTGAGGAAGTTGATAAACTTAATGGAAAGATATTGCAAAGCTTCAGTCAAAGAATCAACATAGACAAATCAAGCATCTTCTTCAGCAATAACACTAATAGCATGATAAGACAAAGAATAAGCAATGATTTGGGAATGATCATCACTGACAATCCATGAATGTATTTAGGTCTTCCAATGCTGTGGGGAAGATCAAAATTCGAGGCTCTAAATTTTGTGAAGGAGAAGATTGTAAGGAAGTTAAAAGGTTGGAAAAAAAACAATCTAACAGAAGCAGGAAGAGAAATTCTCATCAAATCAATAGCCACTACTATTCCTATGTACTCGATGGCATGCTTCTGCTTTCCAATGAGATGGTGCAAGGAGGTAAATGGTTTGATGGCAAAATTTTTCTGGGGACAGATAAGAGAGGAACAGAAGGTCTACTGGAGAAGTTGGGATAAACTCACTAAGGCCAAAGAAGTAGGAGGATTGGGTTTCAAAGATTTGCACCTATTTAATATGGCTCTCCTAACTAAATTGGCCTGGAGGATAGAACAAAACCCGAATGAATTATGGGTTAAAATCCTAAAAGGTCTGTACTATCCACAGAAAGACTTTAGAGATGCTCACAGGGGAGGCAGACCTTCATGGGCATGGAATAGCATTTTGAAAGGGAAAGAGGTGTTGTTCAAAGAAGGAATTTGGCAGGTTGGATCGGGGGAAAAAATTAGGTGCTTTAAAGATCGGTGGGTGCCTACTGTACCAGGAGCTACTCCAAATATCAGAATTCCTAATGGCTCAGACAATCTTTTCGTGAAAATCTAATAAACCCAGTTACAAAACAATGGGACTCAAACAAAATTAAGCATTGTATAACAGAACAAGAAAGGCAAAGAGTAAAGGAGATACCACTGGGAAGGCTCCAACAGAAAGACAATCCGATATGGCCACACCATCGCGAAGGGATTTGCTCTGTAAACTCGGTCTACACCTTCCTCAAGTCCATGATGGGGGAAGCCAACTCAAACCAAGCCTCAACGTCCAAAAGCACCTCGAACTTGCAATGGAAAAAAATTTGGAAAGCCAAAACCCTACCCAAGATCCAACACTTCCTATGGATAATCAGATCAAACACGCTACCAATAGCAGATCAATTGTGGAGAAAGAAAATCTTACCCAACCCGACTTGCCAAATCTGTAGAGAAATGGAGAGCACAGAGCATGCCCTACTCCTTTGCGAATGGACAAAGTTGATCTGCTTCGGAAGCATAGGGATCAGAGTCAACCAACAAGCCGTGGGTTCCTTCCTCGACTGGGTAGATCAAGCCACCGCATGCAGTGGAAGATTATCAAAGGAGGTTGAGGTACAAATCGGAGCAATAGCTTGGTGCATTTGGGTAGAGAGATGTAAAGTAGTGATAGAGGGGAAAAAATTGAACCGCTAAGAGTCCTGAGCCACGCACAATCGTTGGTCAGAGATCTCAAGCCCAAGATAGAAGACTCAAGTGAGAGAAATGAAGCTGCGGAAAATGGAAGAGAGAGCTGGACAAAACCCTCACCCAGGGTTGTAAAAATTAATGTGGACGCCTCGTGGACATCTGGAAAAGAAAGGGCAGCAGTGGGTGTGGTGGCAAGAGATCATTGGGGAAAGTTAATTATTGGCAGGTCGTTACTATGTTCGGGGATCACTGCAGAAGAAATTGAAGGCAAAGCTGTTCTGATAGGAATTGATTTTGCTTTAGATATGGGTTGGGAAAAGGTGCAATTGGAATCCGATTGTCTTTCTGTCGTCAATGCTTGTTTGGGAAATAAATCCAAGGTGCACTGGGCAACAAAACCTTATCTAGCTAAAATCAAGAGCTATCTAATAGCTACACCGAATATTTTTTCTATTTCTTTTATTCCTAGGAAAGCTAATAGAGTAGCTGACTGGGTAGCTTCTATGACAAGGAGAGGGATGTGTCCAACGGATTGGTGGTGTAACCCCCCTTTCCCATCTCCAGAAGCTACTCAATTTAGATAGTATGTTTGTTGACTCGCTTGAGTCAACTTCTTCTTTTGTATATGATAATGATTAATATGTATAAAATTCCGTGCTTATGACAAAAAAAAAAGTACCACAAGTGAAAAATCAACCAAGTCCCACCTCGCTAAACTTTTTATTAGTTAGCCTATGCTTTGCCTTCATTTCGAGATAGATGACAGATATTTTTTTTTTCAAAATTTTATAACAAATTGTTAAAAAATAATATGAATATAAAATAGTTGGAGTTCTCATGAAAATTCAAATAGATCAAGTATATATAAAATATAAAATGCAAATCAAACATATTTACAAGTAATGTTTTGATACAAATATAGATATAAATGAAAAATACACCATTCAAATAAAATATATCTTACAAATAAAATATCTAAAGGTATAAAATACGTGTGAGCTTACGTGTATTCATAGTAATAAGTATCTATAAAATCGAAAGGTAATAAGCAGTTTGATTCCCTCAGAAATTGAGGTAACCAATATGACATTAACCCATAATTATTAGAAACAATTGACATTGTTTGAGGTGTAAAAAAAAAAAAAAAAACATGTTACTTTCAATACTTTTGGTAAACCTTCATTCAATAGATACGAACTCTAACTAAATAATAAAACTACAAAATATAAAACTAAAAATACAATAAAGCAAAAAAAAAAAAAAAAAAGGAGTGTTGAAAATGTTACCGTCAATATTTTGTAAGCCTTCACTCGACAATTACAAACTCTAAACTAAATAATAAAAATATAAAACTAAAAATACAATAAAAAAAATAGTATTTTATATGATCGCTTGGAAAATTAGAAAAACACAATAAATTAATTCTAAGAAACCTTCCTGACTTTTTCATTAAATTCAGTCTCCTTATTGAGGAAACATGAATTGACCGGCCGGAGTTAGCAAAATAGAAGAGATAAAAGGGAAAACTTTATAAATAATACTTTGGTAGTAATAGTTCCAAGTTTCATTAAAACAATTTAATGTTTAACTTATGATAGACATAAATCTTGAGAACACGTTTGTTCAGTTTGATAAACGAACGAAATAAGAAAATTGATACGTCTATTCGGTGCTTTGCCATAAGATAAGAGCATGATTCCACAATTTGACATTTTTGTCTTCATTTGAGTCCTCAATTATTTAAAAATAATTTAAGTTTCTACATCAACTATTAATAAAAAAAAAAAAAAAAATCTTTGAGAAGTCGGCAAATTAAAAACTTTTGGTTGACAGCTATGAAATTTTGATAACTCTAATAATTAAGGGTCAATGTCTTAACATCGTTAGCTATATTAGCTGTGGACGCTCTATATGAGTGTGAAACTTGTCCAACATTGTATTTTATTTATTTTATTTTTAAGAAAAATAAGATTTTAGCTTTGTAGGAAGAATTGACCCATGCACATCATCTCACACTTTTACCTTCATTTTAATCACTTTTAACCATAGACTTCCGCTTCCCCATTTGCAATATGCGTAAACATAGCATTTTTGACTTTTTAACTTCTACCACTATGATTATCAAGCTCGTGATTTTACTATTCACTTAAACGTATAGAATTAATGAAATCATACTAAATCGTGTAAAACAGATAAAATTATAATTTTATAAAATCATATACCTAAATTCATAATTCTACTTAAATTTTATACTTAAATGATTATGCATCTATTTCAATTAAAAAAAAGGACTTATGAAATTACTAACTCATAAGATGATATAGTTAACTTACGATTTTGACATTAGGTACACCTTAACTTCAATAGTCTTAGCTCATGGGTATACTTATCTATAGATGATATTTGGATTTGTTTGTTTGGTTATATTTTTATTATTTTCAAATATACTATTTGTTAAAAATAGATACCGATGAAAAATAAATATTTTTACTTATAAATCGATCAAACAAACTCGATACTGATATGCAATTGATATGATATAAATACCAGCAAAAAAGAGACGATCCAAAGAGACCAGTATATAATCCTTATAGCAGGTGAAAAAGGAATAACAAGTTAAATATTTAAAATGTTGTCTCCCATTGCAAACTGTGACTTGGCTGCGCTAGGCCTCGGAGCTCAGTAGGAAGTTGCTACTTCAAGTTATATGGTATACTTGTACCAACTAATGGCTTTACTTTGCTTGGAAATGGAATGAGGTGTACCAGTGGTTTTTCTTTCTTTAGGTTGACAAAATTCTAATTGCAAGCTTGAAGAAGAACAACTTGAGCAACACGGGTTCAACAATGTAGCATAAACAGATAACTAAATTGCAAAAGTCGAGTAGAATTCATCTACCTCATATGCTGCACTAATCTCTTTAAACTTCTTCTTAGCTCCACAACCCTCATTCACAGTAGGATAATAGTAAATACACATAATACTAACTAAACCATATGCTAATTAGCCTAGTGGCATCTCATTGCTCTCTCAAGTGAGAAGTTCCATATTCGAATCCCCCTCCCATTATAATAGTCAAAAAAAAGGAAAAAAAGCCATATGCTCATTTTCCAAGCAACACTAGACAGCTAGTACAATAGCCACTTTATCATGCATAGAAGTGAATTTTTCCACCATTCCATTCCTTCAAGCAAGGAATTGTCCACGTTACAACTTGAATTATTTCATTGATTATCAAAATCACAATTTTGCTATTCTTTGGAATGTATAGAATCGATAGAACGGTACAAAATCGTGCAAAACCTATAAAATCATTTATCTAAGTTCATAATTTTACTTAAAGTGTTAAGTAGGGTATGCATGGAATAGTTTGGTTTGGTTCGCCATCAAATTGAATAGTATTAGATATTATGATTTGGTTTTTCTTTTAAATTCGAACCTAATCATACTGCTTGATTCACAAGTTTTTGAATTAAAAAAAAAACATTTTGATTCATAAGTTTTTTGAACTAAAAAAAAACGGTTTGATTTGCACTTCGAATTATTTTTTATTCTTAAAATAAAAATGCATTCTATCAAGAAACTTCAAGTATATTTCTTATCATTAATGCAAATATAAATAAGAAAATTTAAAATTAATTATTTACCCAAATAAATATGTAAAACTTATAACAAAGAAAAAATTTCATCAATCATAAAATTATAACCATATATTAATTTCATTCTTTAGAATTATCCTGAACTACAATGATATACTAGATTTAATAAAATAAAAATATGTTATTTCAATGTGAGATGCAAAATTTAATTCGTTGTATAGTTTTAATTAGCATATTATCAATCATATAAACCAACATAGTAACTAAATAATGTAAATGAATTCATTAAGAAAAGGGGGAAAATAAAAAGAATATTTAGAAAACTAGAGATTAACATTTAAAAATTATATTATTTGTAGATACACCCCAACAATCCAAGCATAATATAACCAATCTAATTATATTCTAATGAATGATATATATATGTCAATTAAATATTAAAGAAATATTTCATTTTTAATAAAACAATTGAAAGCAAAATAAATATGTTTTAAGTTTTTTTTAATATGTAAAATGGTTCGATTCAATTTAGGATCTCAAACCAAATCACAAGCTGTTTACTCTTCACAAATGGAACAGTGAACCGAATAATTTCAAAAATTAACCAAAATTTTGATTTTGGTTTTGTTGGTTTTTTTGGTACGGCCTTAGTCTTAACATTGCAGACTCAAATAAGAAAGAAATGCTAACAACTCAAATCGAAAAGTGCAAACGAAGGGTTTCAATTGAAGTGGTCATTATGTGCTATGTAAGTCTCATGCATTGCAATATATGACCTCAAAGTAATAATGGGTTTGAGACATATGATGAGATGAGTTGAAGAGAATGATAGAAAGAATGAATAAATAGTATCATCTCAAATTCACAAGTAATAGATAAGGAAGCTAAAAAAAATCTCATGATTCAATCTGTAATCCTCAAAGCAATGGAGTCCAATATTTGACCGAATTACTTATTATCCTCAAGAGTAAAATTTACTATGTAAAACATTGTTTCTCTGATTTCTACAATTGCGAAATGAATATCAATGGAATGGTTGAGTGTTTAGGCTATTGGACTTGATGATAAACTTTAGATCATTTTAGTGATAGACAGTTGAGGATTTGAACTTATATGAAAGAGGTTAAAAGTGGATGAGAAATTAGAAGCAAAAGGACCAACTCAAGGCATTAGTTCAAAGCCACGAAATCTTCCTGCTTTATCAACTAATCCAAATAATTAAGCTTAAAATAACTAGACGGTGAGACTAAATGCATAGTTTTCCCTACAATACACACCGGTGAGTCATAAGACGTATTTCTCATTATGAATACAACTACACATTGAGCACATTTCAGTTTGCAAGCCGATTGGACCCATTAGGGTTCTCTAGATTGGCAGTCGGACAGCTCAGAGGCTTTTACTTCAATTCCCTGGACAAAATGCCCAACAACATAACCTATAAGAGAAGGCATGGCAATTGGCAATAACATCTTCTAGAAAGCCTTGTAAAGTGTTTTAACAATATGTGGGATTCAATTTTACCATCATAACTACTTCATATTTTAATGAACCGATAATCTGAGCACATATAAAAAAACGCTATAGAGTACGTATTTAATAATACTCATATTTTCTTATACCATTTAATTCGAGTTTCAGATAAATATAGGTAAGGATTCGTTTGAATTATCTGATTTTTATTTGTATCGTATCTATATCTTATTGGAATTTATAACTTATCTATATCATATTTATATCGTTTCTGTATGATCTATTTACGAGTAAAACCGTTATTTCTTATTTTCTTGATAAATATTTATTGAAAAAAAAAAGATATATATAATACCAAAACAACAAGTATATGATCAAACAAACCCTTACATGCTTACGACAAACTTGCCAGGTTGTATCTAATCCCTCACGGCCACAGCTTTCAGTGACCCATATTAATTTTTTAACGTGACATACTTTTTTAACTTTTTAGTTTTTCACTCGGGGGGTAGATTTTCAGTTATCGGTACATATCATGTGATGTTTCCACCAGCAGAAATGTGAACTAATCTTGAGTTTTAGCTTTTGTTGCAACTCCCTAATTGAAGGAAAAAGTCCTAGGCACCCATGATTCATAAATTCCATGGCATGTGAATGCAAGTGACCGCGTCAAAACGCAACTCATTTTGCAAAACCCGTTGGCCAACATTCTAGTCGTCCCATGTGCTCCGTTTTCAACGGCATAATGGAATGGTTGCTCGTTAAGGTCCGTTTGGATTGTCTGTTTTTCATCTGTATCTATATCTTTTTTAAAATGATATATGTAAATATATCTGATTTGCATCTAAATTTTATCTATATTTGTTCTATTTGATCTTTTGATGAGAACTGTCAACTTTTTTTATTATATTTATTTCTTAATAAATAATTTGTTAGCAAAAAGTTAGAAAAAGTATCTGTATCTGCCGAAAAAAAACCAAAACAAACAGACCGGGACGGTTTTCAAGGTATTCCAAATTCCCACTAAGAAGGATAACGTCGTAAGTTTAAGGTATTCCAAATTCCCAAAAAATGCGCTGCTTACAAGCCATACATCATTGTCAATGGTTGGTGATTTTCCCATCCTTTCTGTGTGCACACGGCATAGGGCATACATGGTACCTAAATTTGGGTAAATAATAAATATATTTTCAAAATGATTAGTGGTGGTAGGGTACGCGTTTTCCTTTGATTGATTATTAACAATATGCATATAATATTAAAGGAGAATTAAATTCCAATTATGATATCCATTAGTGGTGATATAAGGTGCGTTTACAATTATCTTTGTGGTTTTTGCTAAGTTTTATTTATTTATTTATTTTTGTTCTTTTTTCTACCATAACCTATTAATTTATCTGTACCCTTTGTATCTGTTTTAGCAGCCCGAAAAAAGCGAAAAGTGTTGAAGTAACGTAACCATGGCATAAATTTTGTTCTTTGCCGCGATTGAAGGCGTTGCGGTTTGCTTTTGCTTGTCAAGGAGGCCAGGGAATCTTAAGATAATTTGTATGGGCCGTAGATAGACAGGTCCAGGGACCCACCGGCTCTTGAGCCTGTCTCGCCGAGATAGGATTAAGAAAATCGAGGAATTGGGACTTGTCCATATGCATGTTGAGGCCGGGCTGGTCTGGCTCCGGTTCCAACGGCAGTGGGATTAAACTTAATTGTTTTGTTTATTTATTTATTTTTAAATCTGCTTCGCATGTTGGGTATAGCCGGCTTGTTGCCTAAGTAATTGCCAGGTTTGTGATGTAATAAATTATTAGTAGAAAGATAAAAAATCATATGTAATTTTAGGGTAAATCGGATGGACATTCTTGAAATATTTTAAAATTGCATGAAATTCGTGTTTTCAATAAATCAATATCTAGACTTCCTGAATTTTATTTATTTGCTGAAATGAAAATAAAAAATAAACAAATAAAATGCCACATCATATTATTTTTCCAAATGCAAAAATAAAGATTAGCGTTTGTTTGTTTGTTTGTTTGTTTGTTTTTTCAGTTCAACAAGCTAAAAATAAATAATAAAAGCATATTTTACTTATATTGTATCAAAATATATAAGATGTCGCTACAATCATATATGGTGTAAAAATACTCTCAAACTTATTAAGATGTATTTTAACATCTTTTTCTATTTTGATCCAATACGGTATGTGAGAATAGATCTGAATTGGAATTGTGATTATGTGTTTCATTGTCTTTCATATGTTTGAAAACTTTTTTAGAAGTGATAATTGCGATTTCTTATAATCGGCCATCACGACTTTAGAGATGGTCAAATTAGGATTCCTTTTCATACTCATTCATTTTATTTAGTTCAACTATCTTTTTATTTTACTACATATTTATTATAAGGCTAAGAGAAATCTATGAATATATAATAGGATTAAGTTTGTCCTTCAATCAATGGAATCCTTTATCATTCTATTACTAATTCTATTCCATTTTTTTTCATTCCAATTTATTCACTAATTGCCCATTTATGTGTATTAAAACATGATAATAGTGTATCTTTAGCAGTTTTGTCAAATCCAAGTTGACCAACTCGATTCAACATGATTGAACCTAAATCAATCTTGATGACAATCTCGTTCAACCTGATCAAACCTCATCTAGTCTTAGGAATAGTTTGGTTGAATAGCGATTCGATTCAACTTTTGGTTCAGCCCAATTTTTGTTAGTTGTTGACCTTTTAACATGTCCGAATCAAATCTCTGAGTCGAGCATATCATATTAGTTTTTAGAAATTAAAAAATTGAATATCTTTTATATAGTCAATTTATTAAAATTTAGAGGTTGTTTTCAATATTTAAAATTTCATGATGTATAAACACATAGATGAAAGACCACCGTGCTTATTTATAATATCTATATATACATACATATATATTAATTAAACCTTGAGTGAAAATATTTCATAGGATTTTACGGGTTGGATCCCTGATGGCTGATGCCACCCTGGCGTTCTTTAGTTCATATTAATAAGAACCTCGTTATAGATTAGTTAACAATTCAACAAATCCAAACCTGATCTGGATTAATAGTTGAGGGAAATTAGGTTCGAAGAGATTAAAGTACTTCGTATATTCCTTTTCAAAATCACGTGATTCCCTAACAAATTATGAGGCAATTAAATACAAGCATATAACGAGGTCATTGCAGGGGCATCTAATCATGTGAACCATCGATAGCGCTTTTCTCACCCTTCAACAATCCGGCCAAACTGCGGCCCCCTACTTATCCCTAAATCCTGATCACATGTTGTTCTGTTTGGAGTGTCTTTTCATGGGCATTTGTTTATAAGGAAATATCTATTTAAAAATATAAAAATATAATATCAAAATTATTAGGATATGATGAAATAAATAGATGCGTAAGATGTAAAAAATATACAATTAATTTTGTCCCATTCCAAATATATGTAAAAAAAGGAAAAAAAAATCATCGATGACCTATAATATATCTTTCAAATTCCTATAATATATTTTTATTTTTACAACTTAAAAATATTATATATATGTATATATAGATTTTTAAATCATTATCAAAGTCTAGCACCATTACTATTAATGGTCCTTTTAATAGGGTTTTAAGTATTCTAACTAGGTAAGGTGTTTACATATTTAAAAAATTATGAGAAGGTAATTTATATCTTATATTTGATTTATCGCAATAAAATTACCATTCTGCTTTTATTATTTTTAGAATAAACTATTCTTTATATTTGCTTTACAATGTGTTATATAGTAAACAATGTTTATTCCATATAATGTGAAATTACAAAAAAAAAATTCTATTTCTCATATGATGTAATTTTGTCAATATTATCAAACCCAAACCGGCCGACTGGGTTCAACTGGAACAGGCCATAAAATGGTTCGATCCACTCAATTTACCTAGATTTGCAATGACCCGGATTGACCAGGATGGAACTAGGTGACTCAGGCGATCAAACCATGTTTAACCAGGTGACCTAGGTGGTTGGACCAGGATAAACTGCGTGACTCGAACCAGTTGACCAGGATCGAAAGAAAAACAAAAAACAAAAAAATACTAGAAATTTAAATATGTATACATACTAGATTATGAGTTTGTAAATATAATCATTATATCTTACTTATTTAATAATTAATTGATGAATTTGATCCAAATATAGATTTAATTGAGTGATGTTATATATATTTGTCTATTATAATTAAATTATCTCTTATAATTTTACGTTTTTGTGACCTCGATTCGATCCTTGAAGGAATTCAGTTCGATCTCTTGACCTCTAATCTCCTAGCATGTCTAGCTCAATCTCTGGTCTGGTCCTGACAACATTGATTTTTATTCTAAAAGTAATATTATTCATGAAATAAAATAACACAAAATGAACTATCATTTCTTATCAGTTTTGATCCAATTTAATAAATCCAAACTATTGCCATGTCTGGTCAAATTTTCCTATTAGATGATAAGGACATTGAGTGCGGCACCGAATTTGGTTTTCAAAAACTTGAACGACACTTACTAAGCCACCTACATCAGTTGGGGGTGCAATAAATCTAGTTTGTCTTCATCATTCAAATTCCAGCTGGTGATGGGTGGTAGTTAGGTCCATTCCATTAATTTCTCCAATCAAAAAGCCAACAAATCTAATTTCCCACAATTTCCTATCTGCACCCAATAAACCCCTTTTATAACAACACTGTCCCTACTTCCCTCTTTCCTTGCAAACACTTCACAAAACATACACACGCGCACATCTAGCTCCTAACAGCCACAGTTTTCTCCCCTTAGGAACTTGAATTTGGTCATATTAGCCACAATGACCACTAACAAAATTGCCAAATTTGCCATCATTGCCATCATCACCATCATAAGATTTAGAACGATATCAGGACAGTTCTCTCCTGCTCCGGCACCGGGGCCTGGAACAGCAGGAGAGGACTGCACGACCATTGTCTTGTCCGCGGCAGATTGCTTGAGTTATATCCAAGATGGTAGTAACTTGACGGTACCTGATAAGCCTTGCTGCCCTGAAGTGAAAACCCTTGTGACAACCCATCCCGAATGCCTATGCCAGTTGATTGGACAAGCTAAAGCTTATCAAGTAAATCTCACTAAGGCAATCCAGCTTCCTTCTCTGTGTAAAGTGAAAGCACCTTCACTTGGCTCGTGCCTCGGTAAGAATTATTTAAATGCTTGATCTTCTCTTTATTTATGCAAAATGATTGTAACTGTTTGTTTTTACCTTTTATTGGTATTGTCTTTCGGTAGTAAAAAGGACATATTTTTAGAAGTTAAAAGCACTTAAAGGATGTTTTTGTATTGTCTTTTTTTTTTTTTGTTTTCTTTGTCAATAAGCATATAACTGGAAGAAGAAAATGGCGCAGTGTAAATGTAGAAAAAAAAAAAAACTGGATGCTAATTTGATTATCCGAAATTAATTCTTTTCTGGGGTTTTATTTTCCCCCCTTTATTTTGAGTGACTCGTTATAAGTGTTTGTTTTCTTACTTTTTTTTTTCCTTTTTTGGGTAATTGATCTAAAAAAATCCCAAGCTAAAAATCTGGAAACGTCATGGAATCTGGACTGTGTATTCTTCATTCCATCTTCTGGATCCGATGGTATTTATTGGGTATTAGGAAGTGAAAACGTAGGAGAATCCTAGGTGCAGTGTTTTACTTGGACATCCCTCAAGGGTTAGAAGGACAGAACCAGATAGTGCCGTACCATTTTTATGCTGTTTATATTTTGTTATAAAGTATGGAATTAATTTATAAAAATGAAAAGTTCATTTTTTTGCTAACTAATTAACCAATGCTAATTCTTTTTATTACTATAAAGAGTAGATTAATGTTAATACCATTAGATTTAAAGCTATTGGTAAAAACTACTTAAAAAGTATCAATTAGCCAATAGTTTTATAGACAGGTGACGTTTTTCTGATCTCTTATATGAGAGGTCCAGGATCGAATCTCCCTCCACGTTATGGCCTAAAAAAATCTTTTACTAACATAACTCTTTTTACAATTAGCAAAATATTAGGGGATGCTAAAGATCTCTAATTGAAATATTAAATAAGCTTTTTTTAATCATTTTATATATTTATTTTCTTATAAATATATAATCAGTATTAAAAGGTATAAAGATGTCTTTTTATTTTTAGTTAAAAGTAAATAAAGTAAATTACATTAGAATGTTATAACGTTAGGAAAAATGATTTAATTCAAATCTTTATAGACATATGTCAACTTCTCTAGTGATACATTATCAAAAAGACTTGCATTGAATTATTTTTTTCAACGTTGATCTTTTTTTAACCACTCAAAATTTATAATCTAAAATAAACTTAATTTAAAATATTATGGCATTCTAGTTTAAATTTTCCAAAATAAATATCCCAACACAAATTTTAAACGGATGGAAATGGAAACATGTGACTTGGAAGGTTTTGTCCCACAATTCAAAGAATAAAGATACCCGGTCTACCTAATAATATATTCAGAATTTAATGCCAGTGCCGCAGAACTCAAGTCCCACTCCCTTTTGCCGCTGCCATTATGATACCACAGCACGACTCAAATTTATTGCATTAGGTACAGGATCCAAACGTTGAATTTTGAAATTATTTAAGGAAGTTGTAGACTGAAGAAATATTTGGTTTTTATGGTATTAGGTTAGATAAAGATTTTTTTATTTAGGATTGGAACAAATTTTTTTATCAAGATAAAACTTAAAATTTTTATCTTTTATATTTGATGAGGTAAAAATATTAGAATTAAAAAAAAAAGTCTCTTAATAAGAATCAGTTCAGTATTGCACAATATTATATATATATATATATATATATCAAATGTGGTATAAAAAATTGTTTTATTCGGTATTCTTTATATTTTGTTGTTCAGTTTTTTTATTTTATTCAATTGTTGCAATCGGATGTTGCGTAGGATAATTGTCATGATTTCGTAGCTTCAACATATGTCTTGAAGCTCTAGTGCAAGTTTAAGTGCGTTCTCACTTTCTACAACTTTCGATAAATATGCCTTTACATTTCAAGTCGTTGCTAAAGTGTGATGCCATCACATTTAATAATCCTTTTATTGACGTTTTTAATACTCTTATTGTGTTTATAAAATATAAAGTATATATGCAGAAGACCACCTGTAGAGCTTATACAATTTTTCCACGTTATAATTGAAATTCTATGGTCTTGTCATGAATTTTAATGGGATCGGTCTCATTACTATTCAATCCAACTTGTCATTGAATCGTTCAAATAGTTAATATTTCAACTATTATATTTATTTTAACAATTCGATTATTAACTTAACAGTTTTATCGATAGGGCCATAAAAGTTGCCGTAATAGAAATAGAAAGTGGAGTCTAAATTATCCAACTAAAAAATCAATATTAATATCATTAGACTACAAATTATTAACAAACTTTATACAATTTACTCATAACCAAGTAATAATCTAAAAAGGTATATTTACGATTATCTCCTTAATTTTCCCAATTATAAACATTAAAGTCCAAATTTGTGGTGGTGGATTGCTCCACTAATTCTAGTTTCACAAATTCGCACTGCACCCAATGACATTTTTCTCTTTTTTTTTTTTTCCTTTGGTGGCCCCGTAAAAGTAGGTGAATGCATTAGTTCTTTAAAGTGTTTATTACATCCTCCACAATTGACGAGGAACAATGACTAGAAACGTTTAAAGAGTCTGAATCCAAGATGAAAGCTAAAGAAGATGGGGATAGGCATTATCACAGATGGATCCCGAACTGGAATAGACTTGATCCATCAACCAACAAAGGACTCGCCTGTTATAGGAGGTTCTTATGGTTCTACCTCTAAAGACCGCATGACCCGGTAGTTTTAGATTTACTAGCTCAAGAGCCGATAGTTATCGTGTTTCTACGCCCCAAAAATTAAGAAAAACTAAAATTATAAAAAAATTATAATTAAAAGATAAATATTTAATAGTATTATCATGGTATTTTAAGTGGAATGTGGTAAGTTGGAGTCTCCTTTTTTATTATAATAAAAAAAGAAAAGAAAAGAGCGCATACAAAATTAAAAAAATATATATGGGAAACCAATATAATTATCCAAGAATTTGTAATTTTCTTTTCTGCGGCTCTATTACTCACCTTCTTTTGCATCCCATTGGATTCTCCATTCCATTTCTTTTACTTCAATTCATTTAATTCCAAATAAATCCGTATATGAGAATGTATTATGACATAATATATAATAGTATATATCGTGTCTTTCTTGGCCACGGAAAATAAGAAAGGTGGAAGACTAATTTAAATTTTTTTAATTATATATAGATAGATGTTTATATATATTGTAAAAAAATATTTAAAAGTTTATTGTCTTTTCACAGTCTCACCGACTGCTTCGCCCGGACCAGGCGGACCTGCATCAGGAGTCACGCCTATTACACCAGGTACTTTCTTCTCGTGTCAATTAATAATGCATCTTCCGCTTCTTCCAAATTTTTCAAGTCATTAAAAATTGATTATATATTTTACGATAAAGATAATTAATCAAATAATTTAAAATATTAATATTAATCATCATATCTGTCGATATTTTCCTTGAATAAATAGACACATATCCAATTCCTTAAGAACTAAAAAACCGAAGTTGTAGGTTCCGTTGCGCCTTCAGGATTAGCATCGTCCCCAACGGCAGGAGGCAATAATGGTGCTTCAGGAGGAGCTGTTCTTTCTATGTTTGCTCTAACTACTGCCTTAGGATTTGCTATTCTTCCAATGTTCTTCTTCTGATTATTTGGCTGAGGTTGTGATTCGTTGAGTTCTTGTTTCAGATTTATGAATTAGTTGAATGTTGTCAGCGGATATACTTTTCTATGTATGGATGTATGGATATATGGATAATTGGATCGATAATGTTTAGAATATAATTTTTTTTTTCCCTTGTAGGAAGTACTGAGTGGGAATGTTTAAGTTTTGTTGCATTGATTTTTTTTTTTTTTTTTTTGCCCTTAAAAAAAATTTCACTGTAATTTCCACTTCAATCGCCACCACAGGAGACCATAGTTATCTTTTGCTATATTTTTTATTGTATTAATTGAGATGACACGTCCCACAAATAATAAAGAGTGAAAAGGGTTTTTGTTATAGAAAAATAAATAAGGAGAGAGAGAGAGTAAAGTAGTATTGGTTCGGAGAGAAGAGAGAGAGAGTTCACTATCCAGTAAGATAAATATAAAAAATAATTATTATATTATTTTTATTTTTTAACATAAATAAAAGTAGGTTCCCTTAATAGTAATAGATGTTACATTTTATTGCGAAACATAGATGAGATTTATATCATTAACCATTGTCAAGCAAAGTAAAAGAGAAAACAAAATTAGACGGACACATGGATGCTTCCGAGAACAAATGGAGTTAAATCGTCAGTCAGTCCTAGACCCATTTCCTTTATAATACTATCGGTATAAAATCTGCAACCTTATCTGCATTTCTCTATTCATGAAATATTAAATTTGGTACTTAAATTTTATATAAAAATTTAATTAAATGTTTAAATTTTAAAGTGATTAATTTAATTTTTTATTAAATTTTTTTGTAGTTATTTTTTGAACATCTTAAAATTGTCTTGAAAGAGTAAGTACGATATTGAATTTTTAATACTTCTTCTAATATCATAGAGCACTTATAAATTACTTGTTTTACGTTAGGAGATGTAGAAAATTATGCTAGTAAGATAGTAAAAATAATCATGATACATTTGATTGTGTGTTAAATCGACTATTTAAAAAATTTACATACCAAATTTGAAAATTTTCATTGCTTTTTTCTTTCTTTGGCGCTTCGAAAAACTTTATAGATCAACTGATCAAATACAACAAAGAATTCATCCACAGTGTCATCATCCAAAGAGCAACCAACCCCTTTTAGCAAAATCAACCTCAATGGGCTAGGAATAACAAAACACCAATCCATGGGGTAGAGCCTAAGTCTAGTATGATAAGCAATCCTATCAGCTACCCTATTTGCTTGTCTGCAAACCCATTCAAAGCGAGCACATCTAAAAGTAGATAAAAGGAAATTAATCTCATGAATATGAACAAAAAGACGCTAGGGTGGATCAATTGTGGAGCAAACCACCATGTACACCACTAAACTATCAATTTCAAAAATGACGTTTTCCCATTTCCTCCAAGTTGCATATTTTACAGTTGCATGAAGGGCAATTCCTTTCGCTTCCTCAGGAGAGCTGGCATTACAAAGGCTAGATCCTTTGCCACACACCCTTCCTTGATCACTTCTTGCAATAAATGCTATCGTACCTTCATTTGTTCTAGAATCAAAGGAAGCATCTGAGTTCATTTTGATAAAATTGCAAGGCGAAACAAGCCATTTAAGATTGTTGGAAGTATGAGTATCTATCGTAGGTCCCTGGTTCTCATCTCCCCAACCTCTTGATTTTGATGCTAAAGAGACCTCAACTCTGGAGAAGATGTATTGAACGGTTAGGCTTGTTCCATAACTTCTAACACTTGCTGGGAAGAAGAAAAGCATTATGTAGAAACATCTTTGGTTGAGATCAACTCTACCTCTATTAAACCTCTTTTTGCTGAGTCTATAACTGCACACACATTTGGATTTTTCCAGTTGTAAACACCATTGCATCTCTCTTTCCAAATGATTCATGATAGAGTACAAAATTTAGTAAAAAGGATTAAGGATTCATATTTATTAAGACATTCCTTATCCACACAAGTTTTTAGCCACACATCCAATCTTGTTATTCTATTAGCATCAATTCTTAAACCCAGGGCAGCAAACCAAATCCCTCTTGTCCATTCATAGCACAAAAGTAAATGTTCAATTGTTACCTCCCCTTCACAAAAATAACAGCAATTAGATGTAGACACATGGAGCCTCATAAGGTTACTCTAGGTAAAGATAGCATTATTGAGAGCCCCCCAAATAAAGTATTTGACTTTAGGTAAACAAGGGCAATGCTAAACTAAATTCCAAGTCTCTTTAGTTACTTAATGAGAGGAGGACGCACCAGAAATTTCTTGAAAGTTGGAGCATTTAATGAAATTATATGCTGATCGGACCGAGCAAATGCCTGACTTTTCATGGGGCCAAATGATACGATCTTCAATATTTGTAGTTGCTAGTGGAATACGACAAATTGCCTTCACAGAATCCTCAGAAAACCACCGTTTTAAAGCATGAATGTCCTAAGCATGTAAATCTTCATCAATCAAATTTGCTACCAGAATGTCTTTATTTTATGTGTTGCCTCTTAAAGCTGGTAACTTTCCTTCTAACTCTAGAACCCACTTATCTTGAGTTGCTTTTATAGATTTTCTATTTTCGACCTGCCACATAACTCCTTTGGCTAGAATTTCTTTGTCATGTAGAAGACTTGCCCAACCCTATGAATCTTTAGATCCTCTTGTAGCTGCAAGAAAGGTAAGTGAGGAAAATAGATACCTTTTAGGATGCTCACCTAGAAAGCATTCGGATTTTGAGAAACTCTTCATGCTAGCTTAAATTTTATCCTTGAATTACGTACGTGTGCTTCGTGTCACTTATTGCGAGCCTAATGGCCTACTTACTTAGCTATCTAAACTTATAATAACTCAACTATATTTTATTATATTGACTTCAACTGCAATAGACGAGCAAGCCTTTACATGTGCTCAAAGTGGGGCCTTCTTAATAGCCAAGTCACTATTTCTACCCTCTGTAAATTTGATTTTCGAGTTTCAAAATGCGACTCATCTTGAACCGATTGTGATAGGTCATGCATTGGACCCATCGACGTCGGATTTGACTTAAGGACCCAGTGGGTCTCAAGTGTCCAACAATTAAAAATACAGAGTTTGGAATATCATCATACGCATGCGCATTCATCATCATACAACCTTGTTTTTTTTTTTTAAATCTATTTCTCTAAATTTAATATAAAAAATTGAACAGTTGGACCCACCCCATTGAACCGACGAGTCCACAGGTTCAAACCACCCTGTCTTTCACCTTGGGCGGTTACAAGTCCTTTAAATTTGGACCCAAATCTGCACCATATCTATGAGACCTCCAACTATAGTCCTTTTAACACTTTGTTTGGCAAAAGATAGGTGTCAAGCCTAGATTTTTTTTTCTGGTATAATTTTTTTAATTTAATTTATATCGAGCTTTAACCCATTTAATATAAAACTAACGATTACGAATTAAAGGAAATATGAAATTTTATACAATTTTTGGAGTCACCACCCAACCAAAGTCCAAAAAAATTATAAGTCAAGATCAATGAGTTAATCGGTCTCAACTTAGCCACTTAGTTTGCAAATAAAAACCAATTAAGAATCAATTTTTAATAACTATAAATTATTGGATTCAAAGGCTTTGTTATTAAAACTATATGGTTATCCCTTCAATTCTTTAATTGAATTTTTTGGTAAATTACACCGAAAAGTTTCAACTTTTGTAAGTTCATTTAAGGTCCCAAAGTTTTAAGTAGTTTAAAAGAGATCCCCAACATTTGGAGAAGTGGATCAATTGAGATTTTCATTGACAAACGTTAACAAGAAAAATATTTAACTAAAACTCAACAGATCATTCTCTTGTTGACACGTGTCAATAGAGACCATAATTGATTCATTTTTTCAAACGTTGGGACTTTTTTTGAACAACTTGGAACATTGGGACCTCAAATAAACTTACTCCCAAACATTAGGATATTCCAGTGTAATTTTCCCTTGAATTTTATTTCTTCGATGTCCTAAAATTTGTTGATGTTGGAAATATTTACAAAGTAATAATTTTTATAAACAAAACTTTACAACAATATAACTATCCTTCACATTTACAAATGAATGGTATTATTGAAAAACACATGTTAAACAAGTTAATATTTACAATGTAAGAATTTTTTTCTTTCCGTTTATTGAGTTGCTCCGAATATGCCTATGTACCTACTAATCAAATTATATATTATGTAATTCTTTTTCAAAAATTTTAGTACGTTGGTTGTTCTTAGCTTTTTAATTATTTCGCTCTAAGTTTATTAATTTTTATGACTTTGGCAAAAGATGGATCTTCTTGGTGTTATAAATCCTATAGGTTCATCAAATTTACATTTATTTTAGAAAATTGAATTTTCTAAGTAACAAAAAATTTATTACAAAAAATCTCTTTCATAATTCTACCTACTATTTATTTATTTTTATTTCAAAGCATATATATTATATCATTTTAGCATGCATTAATCTTACTTACAAAGCCCCTTTTATTTTGAATTATTATATAAACATTTTTTTATTCTTTTATATTTTATATTTCTTTTTCTGTCTTTACTTTTTTTTTATTCATAATCAATAAGTTAATTAACTAATCAAATAAAATAAAAAACAAATAAGAAGCCTACCTGGACTAGAGAACGAGTTTAGGTCGGACAGAAGGTGACTCGTTAGGTCAGTTAGAACAGTAACAGCCGACAGTGTTGGAATCAACGGTTCCAGCGACATTCGACTACAAGGGGTATGTCAAGTAAGGGCTTTTGGACATGACAAACAGTCTTGTTGCATGTGTTTGGCAAAGGAATAACCAATAGTGGTTGTTCATGAGCTCCAGCAGCGGTTGGCAGTGGTGGTATTCGTCGGTGACAGCTTTGGCATCCTTGAAATGAATTAAATATATTTGCCAAACGAAAGCTTAACGTGCCAAAAATCATCCTGTGGTGGTGAATTAGCTAATTTTGTCTGCAAAACCCAATTGGAAGAAATTTTCTTTGAAACCCCAACCTTTAAAAACTTCGTAGATTTGAACTTTTTGAGTGACATTTGTGTTATTATTTGATGAGATATGGTTTGTTCAAACTCCCATTCATATTTTGGAGGTCAGATCAAACTTAGAAGGGGACTAGTTTGCCATGGTTTTAAATTGCAAAAAATTAGGGTTTTATTTTGATTAATCTGAATTTCGTGATTTTTTTTTTATCAAAATCATTGTTGTGGGCATATTCCATGATTTAATTCGTCTAAGAAGCTTCGTTTTGCCTTAATTTGTCCAAATCACCATTTATTTATGATGGAGCTTTGTTTGCATCTATAATTTTTTTCAATCTTAAAGGCTTGATTTGGCCCATAAAACTATGACTCAATATAATTTTTGGTCTCGATTCATAATGTTCCAAGTAGACTCCGTGATTTCACCATTAATTTGGTGAAAAACCATGAAGAAAATCTTGTAAAAAATGGCCATAAAGATGGCATTGCAGACGTGGAAGTGTGGATTTGGGGTTATCCTGAGGTTGAAGATGATGATGTGGCCCAATCTACGCTCGCCACGTGTCCATTGTGAGGCAAAAATTATAAAATACTTAATGCTTTCAATAGTTTCAAACCAAAACCTCTCCAATATAGTTATGACTTATAGATAGGCCATTGTATGTGCATCCACTTAGATTGCGATTAATTTACTTTTAAGGCTTTAAATTGGGCTAAATTAAATAAGTCAGCCCATAATGATGATTTAATTGGTGTAAGACTTATATAATTAAGCCCAAAATATTTGTTTAAAAGCTATAATATTGTCTTTACACCTATTATTATTATAATTATTAAAAAATAATGAAATTTAGGCTTCATATAACATTTTCTTATTATATATTTAAAGCCTTAATGGATAAAAATGTGGTGTCTACAATGGGAATTAGGAAGGATGTGAAAAAATAGCATATTGATGAGAAAAATTTATGAGTGTGTATCATTCATTTATATCTTTATGGATAATGGAGGGAAGGAAATCGATAGAAATCTTAATCGTTGCTAAAAATAAAATAAACATTACATAAGAGTACTAATTTGCCATGGACTTTGGAAAATAAAGAGAAGAAGCTATTAAAGGAGGGGTAAATTAAGAGATTCAAAAAAAAAATTCATTTTTCCTCCCTTTTCTCCAAATTAAATATATGTGGAGCCTAAGAAAATAATGTCTCTTTTATTCTATTACTTTTTTTTCCCTCTTTCTAAACAATGGAATTGAACACTTTTTTCCCCCATTCCTTTCCTTTCAATTCTTTCCTTCTCTTTTCTTTCTTCCCAAACACAACATAAGTGTTCTTCGCTTTCCAATCTAAGACCCTTGATCCATCACATTCCTACCTTAACCAATCTACATCAATTTTAACTTTATCATCAAGTAGGGAACTCCATGTGCTGTAAATAGGGTTTTATATAGTCTCCTTTAAAGTTATTACCGTCTTCATTAGTTGTTACCATTTAACTCCAAATGTTTACTACTCCTCCAATAGCTAAGGGTATATAATTTTATTTTGATGAAAAATTAAATAAATGTCATGAGTGTAAAGCTAAGTTTGTGTTATTATTTATGGATAACAATTCATATGAGATTAATGAGCAACAACACATGGCAAACCACATACCAAAAGGGAGTATGTGTATACCTTATTTATTATATATTAATTATCACGCTATGTCTATAGAGATGGTACCTCATATACTTTCCTTTGGTGGATTTACTTATGACAAGCAATTATTTATGTCAACTAATTCTAACATTACTCGGAACTTTGCAAAGTTGAATAGTAAAACATTTTGGCCTTCTTATTACTCTATCACTCTAATTCCATGTCATGATTGGGAATGAATAGAATTTATAGTGTAAAGGTGATAAAGACAAATTATACTCAATCTTTTATTGAACAAACCATGTTAATTGTTATTGATTTTATAGAAATCGCAAAGGAATTCGTACTTAATTAGGCTTAAATGTCATATTTCAGGTCTTGAAGGAAAAATAAAATGAATAGAACAAGCTTGGACAAGTATCATTACATTTGGATTCAAGTAACACTGGCAAAAACATGAGCAACACCACCGACTTTCACTATGCATCAAGCAGCTTACAAAGCAAAGCAACCAATGCTAGCAAATCATGAAGGAATGTTGCCGGCCTAAAAAGCACAACTTCATCAGCCTTCATTACAAAGAACGAACGCTAACAAATTCTAAGTCTACGCTGTCGACATATTGCCGGTGCAACCTGACCATAGTAGCTAAAACTTTAACGCCTTCAACTACGTCACCAGTGTTCGTTTTATATTTCATCAGTGTTCAATGTTATCTACGAACACTGGCTTCTAGGCAATCAATGTCGCCTGCATTGTGCGCTAGTGTTGCTTTGTCATTATCCAACTTCGATCCTCTATGTCGTCAACATACATGTTGTAACTGTTGGTGTACAATGTAGCGGATCAAATTCCAAGATTTGTTCTACAAAATACCGACGATGCTGTTGTTCTATTATTCTTTCTTCTCCATATTTTCCTCATATCAAATCTAATTCTAAACCTTGGAGAGAAGTTTGTGATAATGAGAGGCTAAAGTTGTATTTTCTAGCCAAGCGTTTGTCGCAAGTTTGGTTCTATATGGATTGTGAGATCTAATTGAGTTATTTTGATATGTTCTTTGTTTTGGATAATTATATATCTTTTGTTCATTTTGATTTTGTTATCTTGTCTGATTGATGCAAATTAAGGCCCGTTTGTTTGATTAGCAAGGTAATTTCTACCAATTAGAAGATAAAATCCGTAATTGTTTGATTATTCTAATGTTTATGGTACAATAACATGAATGATTGTGATATAGATGATTGATTGTGTTATGAAGATATATAATCTGATTTAAATAAATCATCTTATGATTTGTTGATCCGAATTGGTGGTCTCTCTTGTTTTTAAAGCTATTGATAAATTAAACCTTAAGAGTTTGTTTAAGGTTGTTTAATTGATAAGGAAAATAATCAAAGATCTTATCTTGATTATAAAAAACTTAAGGAGAGATAGATTGTCAGAGCTTATTGATAACCATAACTAGTTTATCCAAGATAAAGAATAGAAATTCTTAAATTAATGATCGATCCTGTAAATAGGGCTGTGATATACTTTGGTTAGGAATTGTATGATATTGAATTAAATCTTAAACTCTATTTGTTAAATTTAGATATAATTAGTTTTCTTTGATTTTATAATCTCCCCTCTTCTTTTTTGATCTCTGAATAGAGATAGATTTCAGCAATCTCCGTGGATCGACCCTGTTGACTACTATATATAGGTTATATAAATTTAAGAGTAAGATAATATATTTGTTGGATTCGACACCCACCAAATTTTTGGCATTGGTGCCAAAAATTTATTTCTATTTTCTTTTATGACTCGTTCTTCTCATACAGGTGGCCTTGAATTTGATCCACAAATTGAGAAGCTATTCAAGGAATTGCGAAAAGGAGCCAATTTGCGTACAAAAGATGCCACAACATCTTCATCTCCCAAATTGAACCAAGCACTTGTCTTTGCTGATCCAACCAGTGAGTCTGTAACAAGAAGAATGTTAGGAAGAACAAGAAATGACCAAACAAGAGAGGACATTAAGACAATTGGTTGCACCAGATGTGACTACACAACTAGTGTGCATTCAATATCTAGAATTGAATGTCGCTTTTGAGTTGAAATCTAGCTTGATTCACCTGTTGCCTACTTTCCATGGCCTTGAGAATGAAGGTCCTCATAAACACTCGAAGGAATTCCATGTGGTTTGCTCTAGTATGAGGCCGTAAGAAGTATCTGAGGAACAAATCAAGTTACGTGCCCTCTTTCTCCTTAAGAGATAGAGCAAAGGATTGGCTGTTTTATCTGCCTCCACGTTCTATCACCACCTGGACAGATTTAATCAAGTTATTTCTGGACAAATATTTCCCTACTACAAAAGCTGCTAACACGAGAAGGGAAATTTTTGGAATTAAACAGAGAGACACTGAAAATCTTCATGAGTATTGGGAAAGATTCAAACAACTATGTGCGAGTTGTCCATGGCATGGAATGATGGATGCAGTTAGTGGAGGAGCTATAGTGGAAAAAACCCCTGGCTAGGCTCGGGAATTGATTTCTCTTATGGCTGCAAATTCACAACAATCCGGATTTATACATGATTCCTCTTCAAGGAAAGTGAGTGAGGTAAGTGTTTCTCATCTTGAAAATCATATTTCAAATCTTACTTCTCTTGTTCAACAAATGATTTTAGGGAACCCACAATAGATGAAAGCATGCGGAATATGTACTACTCCTAACCATCCCATGGATATGTACCCTACACTTCAAGAGGACTCGCATGTGCAGTAGGAGGATTTCCAGGACCACCACAGAGGAAATATGATCCTTATTCCAATACTTACAATCCTTGATGGAGGGATAATCCTAACTTCAGCTACGGACCTAGACTACAGAACTTCCAATAGTATTAGCTGAGGCCCTTAACTCCTGTACCACAAGCTTCTTCGAGTTCAAGTATGTCACTTGAAGAAATTGTTAAATCACTTACCATTAATACAAAGCAATGTCAGGATGAGACAAATCAAAGTATTTAAAATTTGGAGAATTAGGTAAGCCATCTTGCATCTTCTATAAGTAAGATAGAATCTCAAGGTAAATTGCCTTCTCAGATTGTTTCTAACTTCAATCACAACGTTAGTGCAATTACTTTAAGATCTGTAAAGGAATTACGGGAACCCAACAAGAAAGCACACCGGACCAATTTGGAGGAAGAAACTAAAAAAGGAGTAGTGACCCCACACATTTAAGATAGTCAAATTGGAGGACCTTCAGTTGAACTACCCAAACACAAAGCAATGGTGCCAACACCTCCTTTTCCTTCCATATTAGCTAAGTTCAAGAAAGAAGAGGAAGAAAAGGAGATTCTTGAGACTTTTCGTAAGGTTGAGGTAAATACTCCATTGCTTGATTCAATTAAACGAATTCCTTGTTATGTTAAGTTTCTTAAGGATTTGTGCACTAACAAGAAAAAGCTGAAAGGCAATGAAATGATATGTATGGGTGAAATTATTTCAGCTATCCTCCAATAGAAGCTTCCTCCTAAATGCAAGGATCCAAGTATGTTTACCATTCCTTGTAAGATAAGACACGTGTGAATTGGCAAGGCTTTGTGTGACCTTAAAGCTTCAATTAATGTTATGCCTCTGTCCGTCTACCAAAGTCTGAATATTGGTCCATTGAAAGAAATAGATGTAGTTCTTCAACTTGCTGATAGGTCTAATGTTTACCCTAATGGTGTATTAGAGGATGTTTTAGTGTAAGTAAATGGATTGGTTTTCCTTGCTGATTTTTATGTGATTGATATGAATAATGATGATTCTTTTGACTTGTCATTGATTTTATTAGGGCGATCACTTCTTAAAACATCTAGGACCAAATTTGATGTGCATGATAGTATACTTACCATGGAAATTGATGGTGAAATAATTAGATTTCATATTGATGAGGCAATGAAATGTCCTACTAATGTCTCTCATGCTTTTGCTATAGATGCTGTTGAGGTGAAAGACATGAAAGCTGGTGAACAATTGCCATTTCTTGTTGAAAAATCAAGTTTTGACACAACTAGAGCCCTTATTGAGGATAAAGGACAGAAGACTATACTAGAAAGAAGAGATGAAAATATTATTCAATATGCTAGGAAGTGTAAAGAGGATGAAAAGACTGGTGTCTCTAGTGATATCTTCTTTGACCAATTATTGAGAGTACTTAATGGTGAAAAAGTTGAAGTTTACCAAGAGAAATTGACATTTGAGGGAGACCCTAGAGTTGGATATAGGGAATCTCAACTTTTTGATCCTCCTTAAGTAACATAAGATGGAAAAGTCCAACTAAGGACTATAAAGAAGTGCTCCATAGGAGGCAGCCCATGTTTAATAAAAATGATAATTACTATAACACCCTTATTTCTAAGATGATTTTGGACTTAATTAGTTGATATTCTAAGCAAAAATCATCTACAAATGGCTCTTAATTGTTTAACTTGTTAATTCCAGGGATTATTGATCTCCTCATGAAGAAAAAAAACAAATGCAACAAGAATGGAGCTAAACAGTGTTGTCTAAAAGAAATTAGAAGGCCAAACAACCCTCTAAACACCCTTGTTTGAGAGGCTATTTGGGACTAGGATCATCACTGGCAAGCGCAACAGCCCTTCAAACACTTTGTTTGAAAGGCTGTATAGAACCAGGAAGACTCACACACAGATAGTAGGCACAACATCCCTTCAAATAGGGCCGTTTGGAGGAGTGTTTGAGCCTAAAGTTACCAATTAGTGAGTGAAACAGGCGCAGATAAATGCTGTTTAGGACTCTGTTTGAAAGAGCGCTTCTTTTTCCTACTGAGAAATTTTAGTGACTCAATTTAAATACTTATTGGAGAGAGTAAAGGGATTAATTTTTATTTTTGACATAAGAGATTCCATATGACTTTCTCGGAGTTTTGAGAGAGGTTTGGCTAGGAGCAAATCATGAAGAAAAACAATTCAAGGTTGAATACGGATTGTGGGTTCAAATCCACAATTAAGCTTCATTCTTAAGGGTTCTACTAATGAATTCAATTATTTCTTTTGATTTTCATTTGTCATCCAATATTACTATGGAAGAGTAGATCATAGATCTAGATCTTGTTCGGATTCTAAATTTCATCATGTGTTGAGGATTTGATTTTAATGAATCCAATTGATTTTCTTATATTCAAATTACATGTTCTTATTTGGTTTCTTAGATTTGTCTATCCGGAATGCAAATTTATGTCTGATTTTCATTTAAGTTGGTTAAGAAATAGCTTTCATGAACAGATCTATGCATTTTGATGAGATTTGATTGTAATCATAGAGATAGGTTGCAAGATCTTCCATAAATACTCTGTTTTCATGAGTTCTTGTGCTTCATGTGATCTTAGCTTGTTTTTAATTAAGAAGAGATTCTAATTAATCAATCAAAGATTAGATAGATTGATGAATTAGAGAGAATCATTAGTTTGATCAAGGAACTCAACGATGTAAGAATTCTTTTCAGATAACCTTTAGTGTTCTATGATTCACATGATGAAATTAGATGAAGGATAAGACCTAGGTCATTTTTGTTATTGATTGTAATCCTCGCTTACTGTTCATAGTGATTTTGCTTGCTACTTTTCTCCTTATTTTAGAAAAATCTGTTAGTTAATAGTCTTTTTTGAATAATCTCTTTTAGACTGCTAAATAGTAGAGAAAAAAGTGATTACTAATGCTTATTCCTTCTCCGTGGACGACCCCAATCTGAACATTATACTACAAATCGATAGTTTTGCTACCTATTATCCTTTGTAGTAGATTTGAGAAAGGGTTTTATAAATTTAAACTACGATTGACTTAAGTTCATAAAAAAAAAACATGTTTAATTTTGTTTGTTTTCTCTTTTGTTTTGCATAACAGTTTGGTTGTGAAAGAAGACTCTCTCTTGTGCTGTAATGGTTGGATCTTCAAGCATTTCAAATGTTAAATCAGGAAAATACCCTTATTCCTTTTTTTTTATCTTTATTCCTTTCCTGTATTAAGTTGAATTAGGAACAGTAAGGACACTGTTCAAATTAAGTGTGGGGGAAGGGATAAGATGACTTAGAGAATAGAGAATTGAGTATTGTTGTCCATTGATGTCTAAACTTTTGAATTTATTTGCATATCCGAGACATCTAAGTTGAATTATTTTATCCACACTTTGAATTGTTTGTTCTTAAGTAATGTATGGCAAGTTTTGGGCCAAATTTTTCAAAATTTAAGTATTGATAGCATCTTTGTAAAAATGAAATTGACATGCTTAATTGCCTTGCTCACCTACTATTATGATTATAATATTTGGTTAAAATTGAGTGGTAAAATCTTTAAGGAACAAACTTACCTTATATTTGGCTTTAGAATTGGAAGTTTGGGAGTAAGTTAAGTCCTTATGTGAAAAATAAATAGGTCTACTTCTAAGAAAAAGTTAGCATGTATATACTCCTTTGAGTTCTTTCCAAATAGCTTTTCAACACTTAGGGCTCGTTCAATTCGCTGAATGAATAAGGCTGTAATGGAATTCCTATTACGGAAGAATGGAATAGAGCTGTAATAGGATTTTTCTTTATTAATTTTTTATTTAAATGGTGGTATTTTGCAAAGAAAGACAGTTTTAGCATTAAATTGGTATTCATAGGTTTGAATAAAGAATGGTTTATTCATTGTTTTGTGTAATAGGAATTCATTGTGGAATCGCTATTCAGTGAACTAAACGGCGTAATAGCTATTCATAAGAAATAAGGCTGTAATGGAATTGCAATCACAGCGAAGTGAATGAACAGTTAGTGAAAGAGGCAGATAACACTTTTTACTTAGTGATCATTTATTAAAAAAAAAAAAAGTCTTGAATTTGTGTTGCATTCAAAAGAAAAGAAAGGAAACAAGTATGGCCTATACTCCATTGACTCGGGTAATTGAGTTATGAATATCCAAACTTGAATGTTAAAGTGAGGAAGAGTTCTGAGAGGTCTTTTAAATCCTTTCACTTGGGTAATGAGCTCGGGATGTGCTAACTCAATGAACTCACTATAACAAGAAGAGAAGAAAGGAAAAAGTTCAATTTTTGAACTTTGCAAATATAAAAGATGGAGGCAAAAACCTCCTAAAAAGAGAATAAATGCTTGTATCGAACAAAAGAAAAGGAATGTTGAGCTACTAAGAAAAATTAGACTTACAATAAAAAGGGAGAAATTCTAGGGAAAAAGTTGACACCACATGCATTTACTTTGTGTTACTAGAAGTATATATCTGCTAAGAGTCCAGTGAAGTCTAAATGAGTATTTTTCCTTATAGGATTGAGTATTTACTTTTGAACAAAAGAATCTTTTGCTAAACATGTGGATTAAAGTTTGTTTTGTCTAGATTAACTATTGAATTTTGATCTTGGTAATCTAATGGCATGTAATCAGTTTGGTTAGAGTGGTAGGTACTAGCAATGCAAGTCATAATTTCAAGATGAAAATGAAAGTTAGCACACTCTATGATAGATCTCAATTGTGGTTTGATTTGTTTTACTTGAGGACAAGCCAAAGTTCAAGTGTAGGGGATTTTGATAAAGACAAATTATACACAATCTTTGATTGAACAAACCATGTTAATTGTTATTGATTTTATAGAAATCGCAAAGGAATTCGTACTTAATTAGGCTTAAATGTCATATTTCAAGTCTTGAAGGAAAAATAATGTGAATAGAACAAGCTTGGACAAGTATCATCACATTTGGATTCAAGCAACAAAGAAACACTGGCAAAAACATGAGTAACACCGTCAGCTTTCACTGTAGATCAAGCGGCTTACAATGTAAAACAACCAACATTGGCAAATCATGAAGGAACATTACCAGCCTAGAAAATAGAAATTCATCAGCCTTCATTGCAAATAACGAACGTCGGCAAATCCTAAGTTTACACCGCTGGCGTATTGCCCTCACAGCGTCACCACAATAGCTAAAACTATAACGCCTTCAACTACGCTGCAAGTGTTCATTTTATATTCCATCCATGTTCTATGTTATCTACGAATGTTGACTTCTGAGGAATCCACGTTGCTAGCGTTGAAGCGGTGTGGACAATGTATAGTAACGAAATTGTTAAAGCCATCTCCAACGCTTGCTCGAACGCTGCCAGTGTTGCTTTATCATTATCCAACGTCAGTACTCTACGCCGCCGGTGTACACGTTGTAACTGTTGATGTACAATGTGGTGGATCAAATTCCAAGATTTGTTCTACAAAAATGTCGACAATGTTGTTGTTCTTTCTTCTCCATATGTTTCTTAGATAAAATCTTATTCTAAACCCTAGAGAGAAGTTTATGATAACGAAAGGCTAAAGTTGTATTTTCTAGCCAAAGGTTTGTCGCAAGTTTAGTTATATATGGATTATGAGATCTAATTGAGTTGTTTTGATCTATCCTATGTTTTGGATAATTATATATCTTTTGTTCATTTTGATTTTGTTATCTTGTCTGATTGATGCAAATTAAGGCTCATTTATTTGATTAATAAGGTACTTTCTACCAATTAGAAGATCAAATCCGTAATTGTTTTATTATTCTAATGTTTGTGGTACAATAACATGATTGATTGTGAGATAGATGATTGATTGTGTTATGACGACATATAATCTAATTTAAATGAATCATCTTATGATTTGTTAATCTGAATTAGTGGTCTCTATTGTTCCTAAGAGCTTGTTTAGAGTTGTTTAATTGATAAGGGAAATAATAAAAGATCTTATCTTGATTATAGAAAAAGTAAGAAGAGATAAGTAATCAGAGCTTATTGATAACCATAACCAGTTTATTCGAGATAAAGAATAGAAATTCTTGAATCAATGATCAATCCTGTGAATCGGGCTGTGATATACTTTGGTTAGGATTTGTTTAATATTTAATTAAATCTTAAACTGTTGTTAATTTAGATATAATTAGTTTTCTTTTATTTTATAAACACCCCCCCTCTTCTTTTCTGATCTCTGAATAAAAATAGATTTCACCAATCTCTGTGGATCGACCTTGCTCGCTGTTATATACAAGTTGTATAAATTTTAAGAGTAGGATAATATATTTGTGAGATTTGACACCCACCAAAAGGCGAGTATGTTAATATCACAATCAACATTCAAGGATTTCAGTTCTTAGATACATGCAATTAATCCAAGGAGTTAAGCAAGTACTGGGAATTCAATAGTTGCAACATATAGGATTGGTCACTATTGGTCACTATTTAGTATAGTCATATGACTGGATTTTTGGTACCAAGGGAATAGCATGATGATAATTGACGACCATTTAAGTCTTAAGGGATAGATTGCTTATTGTCAACTTAGAATAAAAATTAAAGTTGTTGATGTTGCTTCTTGTATTCAACTTATGGCTCAAAATAGTGAATAATCATGAAAGAGCATTAACTATAACACAACTCTGGATGAAGTGCTCAGGAGATTCACCCGTTTATTTAAGATACTTTCATCATTATCACCTAAAAGAGAAGTTTAACATGAAATTCACTTATAAGTGGATCCTCACCAATTAATGTCAACCCTTATTATATGTTTTTATTTTCAAAAAATTAAAATCGAGAAAAAAATCAAGGAGATGCTTGAATAGGATACTATTTGATATAGTAATGATCATTCTTCATGTCCTATACTCTCACTAAAAAAGAAAGATAGGACATGACAATTTTGTATTGACTTTAGAGTGCCCAACCAAGTTATAGTATTAAAAATGAATTCCAATTTATAGTGAGTGAATTGTCAGATAAATGTTATTATGTTTTCTAAATTGAAATTGAGATCATAATATATCACCAAATCTACATGCATGAGGAAAAGATAAATAAGATGGCATTTTGTATGTACGAAGGTTGCTATGAATTTTTGGCAATGCCCTTAGGGCTAAGTAATGCTTTAACTACTTTCAATCAATTATGAATAAGATCTTTAAGTCGAACTCACATAAGATGGCTTTGTTTTATTTGATCAAATACTAATATATAATATGACTACATAATTAAAGGTAGCACATTTCATTCAAGAATAATAATGTTACTATCACATTCAACAAATTGGAGAATACTTTAAATTTTGCTCCCATTTTATCCTTGATAGATGCTATTAGGGAATTTGTAATTGAAACAAACCCACAAGAAGAAGATTTAATAACTTATTTCAATAAGAAGTTATCACACCATTTAAATAAAGCATCAACTTATGTGCATGGACTTCATGTAGTGGTGGAAACAATTAAAAAATGGTGATAATATCTATTAGGTTCCGATTTCTTAATAATGTTCAATCATAGAAGTTTGAAAGAATTGCCTTCTAAAATAATTAAACATTTGATCAACAAAATCACTTGGTTAAACTCTTAGGTTATAGTCACATGGTTGTTTATAAATTAAGCTAATAAAACCAAGTAGCTAATTATTTATCTAGAAAATATATGGGATACCTTTGGCTTTTCATGCCATGTTTTGACTTGGCGTATCAATTGGTAAAAGAGCATGTTACACTATCTAAGTTCAGGCTAATAATTCAACAATTAGAGAAGTATTAGCTTGATAACTAGAGATTATAGTGGCTTAATGTTGTAGTATTAGCACTAACATTTAATTATGGATTAACGTCATGAATAATACCTAAACTTTAACAAAATATGCAAATAAGTACCTAAACTTTAAAATTGATTAATTTAATACCTAAACTTTTAAATTGATCAATTTAGTATCTAAAAAAGCTTTTCTTGTAAGCTAATAGTACTTCATCAAGTTCTTTTAGGTGCTAAATTGATCAATTTTAAATTTTTTCAAGTAATATGATTAATTTCAAATTTTAAGTATTAAATTTATCAATTTCAAAGTTTATATATCTAATTGCATATTTTATCAAAATTTAGATACCATACGTGACATTATCCTTTAATTATTGATGCCTATGTCTCATTTAATTCCCACCATATCACAAAAATTACATAATATGTTAGCTTTAGGGCATTTTGGTATCTTAAAGACTTGTAGGAGAGTGGAATTTCCCTTTTTTTTTTTTAAGAAGGGATAAAGGATGGAAATTATGTTTGCTAGTATACTGCTTAGGATAATTGGAATATTTGGTACATATTGTTTTTACAATTAACTACCTAAATTTTAAAACTATCAATTCAGGACAAAAACTTTGCTTGTTTTCACAATGAACTACCAAAGTTTTACCAAATTTTGCAACTAATTATCTAAACTTTACTCATTTTTTCAATTAACTACCCTATCCTAGCATTATCAATGAACTCAAAAAATTTATAGGTTGTAATTAGTCTTTAAGTAGTTAATTATACAAATTAGCAAGGTAGCGGTACCAAATGTGACATTTATCCTACTGCCTATCAACACGTCAAGTACACAAATAAGTCTTTCGAAGAATTATTAATACCTTTACTAATACCAAAAGGAGTTGAGGAAGATAAAAGTGGGGACTTCATTATATGTCTTACTAAATCACATGACTTTAATGTTATATTAGCTGTTATTGATCTTTTATGCAAGTATGGTCATTTGAATACTTTAGATATACACTTTACCGCCACAAAAGTGCCATGAATTTTTGTATACATAGCAATCAAATGACATTGTAACGCCCTAAACTTAAGAGCAATTATAACCTGCCACATGTCTATGTGGAATATGGACACGCAAAGACTCTAATCCTATTAATATCCACAAAGGAAGATATTCAATGCCACCAACACACATGCATTAATTACTCCATGCAGTATCCAAACCATGAATACTTCACCTGTAGTTACACTAGACATTTTCAAATCTTACATAACACTAACACATGATGGCTCATAGAGTCTATCTAAACATACACTACTATAAACCAACAACATATCTATACCTTAACAAACTACTTAACACGTATGAATAGAATATATCATAAATATAGCAGGAGTCTTTGTCTCCCTTTATTTTGTTAAACTAATACTAATATTTTGGATAATCCTTGCCGCTAGCATCCTCCCCATAGTCCATAATAACGTCATATTCAAACAAATCAATAGCCACAGGAATTTATCTATACCTGAAAAAAGAAGAAGGGTAAGCCAAAACCCAGTACGGTATACCAACAAACGTATGCACATGTACAAACAATGTCAAGATCACATGCGTCAACATCATACAATGCAACAATCAACCATTTACTGATATGTAACATTTATTCTAGTATCATCAAAGGAATAACTTATATCTGAAACACTCATAAGTATTTACACACACACACACACACATATAAATATAAATGTTGGTTATTGGGGAGTCCCCAATAACCATGACACCAACACATCTCAGATCTATCCAGATCATTTCCATGCACAACTCTACTCCAAGACAACGCCACACATGGATCATCGGGTTACCGCAGTAATAGTGTGGATAATGTCCACATATTACCAATAGCCATTCACTAGCAATACTCACATCATCACCATCATCGAGTAGTTGTTAAGTTAGTTTAAGTTTCTAACCTAAACAAACACAAGCATACACATAGTATACACTTACTTGGAAATTGCTATGTTCCAAAGTGCAATATCTATTACCTGGATTACATACAAATAGTTACTCATAACTTCTATATCCTAATTTGTCATAATAAACCTACGATTTTTTGTTTCATATCTTACTATTTAAGTTCTTATGAGTTTATAGTTTATCTAAGTCCTTATGACAAAGCTAGATGGTTTTCCAAGGTGTTAAATTGATTTTAAACCTTTATGGATGGTTTTGAACAAGCTTTAAAGGTTTTTAACAAAGACAACACAAGTTGTCGAAAAGGTATTTTGTACACAAGTGGCAACACTAATTGTGTTATCACCCATGTACTTCTACACGAGCAAGTACACCACTTGTGTACTCATTCATGTGGGGAACAAAAGTATGATTTTTGAGATTTTAAGGTCATTATGTTCAACACGAGTCTCAACACGACTCGTACACTCTCTAGTGGAGGAAATAGAACTTTCAAAACTTCAAAAACATGCGTCATAAAGTTTCACACGAACCCAACACAACTTGTATACCTATTTGTATAGGAAACAGAACTTAAGTGTTGCAAACAATGTTTTACATATTCAACACAAGTAAGTACACAACTTATGTACTTAATCATGTTAAATACAGACACATGATTCCTTCACGAATTTTCCTAAAGTTACAACCTTTTATCTATTCTTAGAATCAAAACATTACAAATAACCAAACTCAACTCTTCTTCACATGCCTAAACATCCTTCCTAAAACTCTTGCAAACTAAAGTTTAAAACTTGCATACAAGATTTGTGTTACCTTGTTATAAATATAACTAATCTTCCATTTCTTCTAACTTCAAAGTTTTCCCTTTCATAGATTTATCAAACTCTCTCTCCAACAATGTTACTCCTATACGGAAACATAAAGATTGCTAACACTAAAAGAAAACGAAACCCTAACGATCACTTTTGATAGAGATAATGAAAGGAAGGAGGAAATAGATTTTTACTTATCGATAATTCTGTTAAATGTCTAAGATTTCAAGAAACATGAATGATATTTGGAGAAGAAAGGGTACAATTATGCAACATATTTTGTAAGAAGGGTAGTTACTTCTTTAATTTTATGATTTTATATGTTACAATAACTACACCTTTTGAATTTAAAAGGTGGTTGGACAATTTTGCCATTATCTTAATTATTATTATTACATATATGCCCACCTTTATGGTTATATTAATATATTTATTTAACTGGTTTTTTCATATATATATTGATTCCTACGATCAGCTGTTTCAAATAAGAATTTCATTTTTGTAAGTCAATCTATAAAGGAATTATTTAACCAAGTGGAACAAATTTAACACTAGGTAATGCTCATCATCCACAAAGGAACTAATAGATAGAGGTGATGAATAAGATTATCCAATAGAATCTTTGTTGTTTTGTCATAGATAGTCCTTTGATTGGTGAGTTTTTAACCTTTGTAGATTGTACATCTAACACTTCATGTCATTAAGGGACTTTGACTTATGCCTTTTGAAATTGTCTGTGGAAGAAAGCTACATGTTCCTTCCTATTTCAGAGGGATTGTAAACTTAATGTAGTTGAATCCAAGATAATGACTTAGATGAAATCTTAGGAGTACTTTAGTTGATTTGGCTAAAGCTTCGTTGAAGATGAAGAATTATATAGATTGCCATAGATTTAGTGTTTCATTTAGTTTATGAGATATGGTGCTTATAAGAATTTAACCTTATAAACAAACATAACTGTTTCAAGGGACTTATAACAAGCTGGTTCAAAGGTATTATGACCATCTTAAGGTGATTTATGCTATTAACTAAATAATTTATGAGTTAAAGTTGCCTCCAGATGCTAAAACCCATCGTATTTTTTGATGTTTTTTTTTGAATTAAGTTAAAGGGACATATATTCCTTCTTTATAGTTGCATAAAGAAGCATATCACTATTATCCACTATTATAACCTGCGGTTATTTTAGGAATAAGTACAATTGGCTAACGTAGCAAAGAGGTTTTTTATATTTTTAGTGTGGTGTTTTGAATTAAAAGACTACATAAGAAATTTTGTATATTTAAAATTTCTCTATTATCAATTTAACCTTGAGTACAAGTTTACTTTTTATGAAAGAAAGAAAATTGTTACAAATCATATAAGTTAACAGAAACATACCAACATGGTTTTATGATTATGTTGTTGCATACAATAAATGTTTGGAAATATTTGATATAACAATAGACTACAATGGGGCTTAAAAATATAAACAAGTAGGTTTGCAACAAAAATAACTAGATATATAACCATATTTATAAATAGTTATATAATGGAACTATTGCAATTGTAAATATTGAAAAGTACAAATCAAAGAATAAAGGAAAGGGAATATTGTCTCTCTTTAACCCTTTAAATTGCTGTTATGTGCACTTGAGATTTTGACTAATTTGAAACAAGCTAAAACATACCTTTTTGTACCATTTCCTTGCAATGAACCTAAATAAATTAGTGGGAAACCCAAATTTTACAAGAACATAAACAATAATAAGGAAAGAAAGGTAAGTTTAAGAGAGATTACCTTCAATATACGAGGAGAGAGAGAAAACAAAGAAGCTTTTATGCGGCCATTGAGAAACTTCTAATTACACTTAGACAAGTAAATTTTTTTGATTTGATCTCTATTGTAGATAAGATATAATGAAAAATTAACTTGAGCTTTATTGCACTAGGTTTTAAGTAGGAGAATCACAAATAACATAGTGTTATAAGTGTTGATTTTGTCGATAGAGTTTAAGCCCTATAATCACAGAACACAGTTAATGGTACATGTAAACCCCAGAATTTTTATATTAGTAAAAATAAATAGAAATACAAATATAAAAATAGAAGGTCAATGTAGGACTCAACAAAGACTCCAGAATAAAACTACGAGTAGTAATAAACCTATATATAACTTCAAACCCTAAAAAGAAGTTCTTTAGATAGTAACAAATACCAAAGATAAGATTTTGTAGTGGGTATCGAAAACTCAAAATATAGAAAGAACTACGATAAGATTTAAAGTGCATTGAAAAGTAAATAACCAATAAAGCTTATGATTAGAAAACGATAAATTAAGGATGAACCGTTAGAATTATAAATATATAATAGGAACAAAAACAGATCCATAACTAACAATCTAAACTTCAAATAAATGTTTGGGTTACACCTTGTTATACTTAGAGAATTCTAAAGCTCTTAGAGATTGAAACCGATATTGACCTGTTAAGTTTAGAAAACCTTAATCGCGTAAGATAAAACCCTAAAAATAATTAATCGCACAAACTTTAAACTCACAATTTAAACTCGAAGATAAACTAAAACATTTCTAGAAGCTTTAAATAAATTCTTTTAGACAAAACTCTTAAATAACTGACATATTTATACCAGTTTAGCTTGATAAACTCTCATAAAACTAAGATAATTAATTAATTAAGTAAATTATAATATTGTTTGTAATTTTTTCAATTGAAAAAAGGCTTGATATGAGGCTGGGATGTCCTTAAATTTGCAGCAGCCAAAATTTTGCAATGAATGGGTCAAGTTGAGTAATAAAAGTCAAGGAAAAATGTGGATAAGCCAATCAAAATCTCCTAAATCAACATCTCATTAAATACAAAGGAAATCATGCACAACAAGCTGGTTTTTGGTAGAGAAACCTTCCTCTTCTTGGTCGAAAATTCTCCTTAATAGCTGCTGTCATTTTTTATCTATTTATACATCTCATAATTAACTGCAAACAAAACATTTATAACACAAAAATGCAGCACCATCTGTATAAGCTTAACAAGACACAATACAAGCTTAGGAAATAAACAACAAGGTAAGTAAAATTCGTTTTAAGTTAGTTTATGTATTAGACAATAGCTTAAACAATGTTCTTATTAACTTAGATTTGTATCAAGTCTGGAGGAAAGGTTAAACATCTTCATGATAACTCCAAATAAGGTAATATCTAACTCTAAAATTCTATTTAAGCATCATGATGTGTATAAAGCTAAGAAATCACATGTCATGATGATTATGAGATGTTATATGTATTAGTATATCATGAACGATAGCTGAGGATCATGGAAGTACACTAAAAAATAGCTAAATCACTAAGTATGATACATATATGGTATAATGAAATAAAATACGAACTAAAAAAAAATGAAGAAGACAATGAACAATGTGCACGCCGGCGGCTTATAAGGCAAAGCTGGCAGCGTACACAGGTAAGCTGGTGATCTTCGAGTCAGCTTACACTAGCACAAAGCTACGTGAAATTTTTTATTACTCGTAAAAATGCATAAACGTTGGCAGTGTAAGTGGAAAAGCTGGTGGCCTTCATGCCAGCGTTCCTTAAAACATGACAATGTAAAATAATTCTTCGACAAAGAAGGTTGGTTATGCATGCATGAAGGCCTGCGGTGTTGATTGCTGGCATACATGCAAAATCTCACCTGGACGAAATCTATTTTGTTCGTAACATATTATCTATACTATTAAAGCCAAATCACCCTATTTGGTGTATTTAGTGTAAATGTTTTTAGTGTAAATATTTTTAATATAATGTTTTTAGCATATGGGCATAAAATATTTTTTATATTTCTGAAATCATGAAAATTAAATAGGGTTTGAATATAATTAAATAGTGGTTAAATAGACATAGTTTTTTCTAAGTAAAATATTTTTAGTATCCCTGAAATCATGAAATTAAATAGGTTTGAATAGAATTAAATGGGGGGTTGAATAGACATAGTCTTTTTAGCGTAAAATATTTTTGGTATCCCTGAAATCATGAAATTAAATAGGGGTTGACTAGACAGTCTTTTCCTTTTTTAGCATATAGGCGTAAAATATTTTTGGTATCCTTAAAATCATTAAATTAGATAAGGTTTAAATGGACATTGTCTTTTCCTTTTTCAACCTAAGCATGTATCTTTATATACCAATTTAAAGCTCTGATACCATATTTATACATGATAGTTACCCAAAATGGAGAAGTTACATTTGAAAAATACAATTGTAATTATGATTTGTAATTAATTTCCTAATTTCTAAGACTAATTAAGGTTGTCATCTTCCAACATGTCAATACAATATGTCTATTTAATTTATATATGTTAGGTTGTTTTATTTGTACGTGCATTGCGGGTGCGTCTTCTACTTGTATATATATAAGATAGAAGATAAAATTTAATAGATAAATATAAATATTTTAAGATTAATATGTTTAAATATTTGTTAAGTGTTAAACTTTGGTAACCGTTACAAATAAGAAACACTTTTGTTATATTAAAAATGCAGATTAGATTATGATAATTGTCCCATAGACAATGGAAAATAATATTAGAAGTAGATGAATAAAATTGATAAACACAATAGATAATACCGATAATTATTCTATATAGGTAAATATATAAGAATGGAAGATGAGAAAAAGTTATAATTAAGAATAATGTAATTCATATAGATAACAAATAATAACGTAAAATTAGATCAAGAGAAACACAATAAAAATAAATATTAGTTACCATAAGGTAACCAAACTAAAGAGTAATATAAAAATAATAACGATGATGATAATAAAATCATGAATTATTGAATACAAATTCTATAGTTACTTGATAAAAATAAAATATTTTAAAATTATTATGTATCGATAAATAATAACTTAGAAAAGATAATATAGATCTATAAAAGATAAAAACTAGTTTTATGACTGTTTTTGTTTTTCAAATCTAAGTTTAACAATTAATTTCCAATAATCCCTTCCTAATATCAGATCAACAGTAGGCAAGTGCACCTATCTATTGTAGTATAGGAATGGCTTATGGGTCGTATTCCTCGGGGCCCTGACAAGTACTATTACTCGCCCTCTTATTATTATCTAGTAATCGAGTATGATTGGATTATCTAAATTTAATCTATTATTGACAACTAAATAATATTAATTACACAGGTTTACTAAATTACTATGCAAAACACAACTTTAATATAATTTAATTCACGATAAAGCAGGTTACTCCATCATATCAACATGAACTTCGATACAAATCATTCTTTTAAGTACTTATCTGCAGAGATTCTCAATTCATGGTTCTTATTCTCATAATAAACCAATTCTAATTCCGTTTGCGTCTATTAAAATCTCTTTTAAACAGATGGACAAAGCAGAATTGCATTTAGATTATTCTAATTATCCTAAAATCTCATTAAACATACAGCAAATTTCCTAATAATATCTCTATTACCAGGAGTAATCTGTTCTAGTGATTTAGATCTATTTGATGGAATTGTTTCTCAACATTTTCCATCAAGATCTGATGTAGGATCATGTCGTGCACTACAATTTCCTAACTTTATTGAATACCCATCACTAGAAATTCGTAATTAAAAAGATTAATAACAATTACATATACAATTCATGTTAATATGACTTCGTAAAACCCTAATCACTATTCATGCATGCTGGGATACGAACACCAAATTGGAACAAACATAACGATAATGGAATGCACATACAATAAGAATAAGATCAGGAAAGAAATGAAAAAACCCTTTGAATTATAATAATGAAGATGTTTGTATACACACAGGCACTTGGATCCAATATCTCTCTCGAGTTCTTCTTGGAATTCCCACTATACTTCGACTAACTCCTAAAATTATTTCTGATGTATATGATATGATATTCAGAATGAATCCCCCACTTTATATTCTATGGGTGTGGTGTCTAAAAACACGACCTTTTTACTAGAACAAACGACGTATTCAATAGTCATACTATTTCAAGAATACGTAGGAAAATAATGATCCATTTCTAAAAGTCACGACCGTATGCCCATTTTCTTTGCAAATTTGCATCTTGTACGGGCGTACTAAAGGGAGTGCTAAATACTGGAATCATTCTTCAAGCGTGTACGGGCGTGCAAGCATAAATCTCCTTCATTTCCCTTCTTCATCACTTCATGTACGGGCGTACAAGTTGAATCCCCTTCATTTTGCTTCAAAATCACTTAGTGTACGGGCGTACAAGACCCCGTACCAGCCACTGCCTTGTATTTTCTTCATTTTGATAGTTGTACGGTCGTACATCTAGACTCCTTTTGTGCTCCTTGCTGCTTTGCTTAAATTTTGATTGGATTCTCCACATATTCCTTCCTTATATTACAATTGTGTTCAAAATTGACCTGAAATATATATATATATATATATACCAATTAAGTACCTTATCTGTTAAGAATCCCATCAATATATTATAAAATAGACCCAATTTGTCAATTAAAATGATGATAAATTGTGCCTATCAATGACATTTAGACAACCGAGAGGATTTATTTATATAAATTTACATATATATATCTCATTAGAAATTATTTATTCGTCAAATAGATGATACTGATCAATTCATAGATTTTCCTGAGAACTATTACGACTGATCATCATGAGCAGGCGAATAACTCAGGTCTATTGCATTGTTTGTATTTGTAACTAGTGGTATATGTAATCCAAAGATAATAATATGGTTGATGTGGAAGTCTATTGAGTATGTGATACGAGTTATCTGTTTATGTTGACAAACTAAGATAATAAAAGTGATAATACAAATTGTCTTATGACTTAAGAAAGGCATGGTATATGTTTGTGTGTAATGTATGATCACCTTAAGCCTGATTAAGAAATATTGGCTATATAATTAAAACAAACATGTATTACACGAACTGCATTATTTCATACTTCAAAAGTGTGACAGCCTGCTATGTATTAGTATTTCGGTTCTCTGTTAATGCTTGATTTTTCTGTACAAAAGATTTATAGTTCTACATAAGATTATCTTTGTTCCGTCGTTCTCATGGGAACAAAGGGCACCACCTGTGGTATCGCTTTGAAATTACTAATACTTAGGGAGTTTCTATGGCTTGATGCAGGAAATGGCCAGTTAAAATACCCTTAAATTAAAGTGATAATTTAAAACGAGAAATTATTGATTTTCCTGTATACTTAGTTTATCCTGAGCAAGTGGGTCATTAAGTAATGGTCATTCAACCTTGATAAGAGGGCGTAAATCTCTTGCCTGTTTGGATTTTAGATCTTCCAGACTTGTATTTTGAGCATTCGTTTGATTGTTGCCTTATATATATTGTTAATGAACTTACTTGATGTGTAATTTATCTGATTATTTACTGAGCTCGTGGTTTCGCTCACACTTTTAAAGACCTTTAGGCTTATTTTATGACCCTGGCTCGTTTCTTCTATGAGCATGACTCTAGTAAGATTTAAAAGCTAGAAGAATTTGGGATATTCGGGATAAGTTATTTATTTTAATTCTTAGTTATAAAATAGTTAGTATCTAAAATATCAGTTTATGTATTTGGAGACTTATGAAATAGGAATACAATCTATAATGTTATAATATTCGAGACTAATGATGTCAGTTATTTATTAAATGATGGCTTACATGTATTTATCATTTGTTATTGATGTAATTAAAATATCATGTTTGTTAGAAAATATATCATATCTTGAGGTATAACTAGTAATATTATACATGGTGGATTATATGCTACTACTAGGGTATCCTCAAAGCGTGATAGTACACCTGGAGGGGTGGTCCCCTAGAGTAGCTACTACGATTCTTAAGTTAGTTTGTAGGCACCCAATGATATACTAAGAGCAATTGATCAAATAATGGTAGCCTGCTCATTCTTGGTAGAAGGAAAAGGGTATTTATAATTGTGATCATATGAAAATGGAGCCCATCGAATCTTTCTATCATGATAGAACCCAAGCTAGCAATTGACTTGGCATCAAAGTGGAAAGTTAATCACTGATCTGAGGTGAAGGAGCTTGCAAAGGGGAAGGGCATGGCTGAACTATAGATGTCTTCCTTGGGTCCCTTACCTAGGACCAGAGCTACTCAAGAGTTTGAGAGAACAATGGGTTAAGAGAGCTTGTAGCATGCCTTTAGGGCAAGATTTAGTCGAGATCGAGGTCATTGAACAGTTATACTCCTCAAGCTGTCGGAAGTTGAATTTCCTAGCAAGGTAGACTCCTTGCAAGTTGGTTGAACTTATGGGCTTAAGGCCCTTTTGTGGACCCTTGGCCCAAATGAGGGTTGTGGTAGGCTGGTTGGGCATCTGTCTATTATTTACTATAAATGGATATGGTTTTTTATTTTATTTATTTCTTCTCAATGTTATAAGTGCATTTAGTGTTGAAAATTTGGTTGAATTTATGGTATGATTTGGGATTTGTTTACTAAATTTATGATTATATCTCTATGGCCCTTGAGAAGGTTTTTTTTGTTATGTTTCAAATGGCCTTGCAATGGTTATGATTTTCCACCAGACAATAGATAGAGTATGAATAGAATTAATTTAGTTTAGGGGAGAAACTTATACCATTATATTGTTTATGAGATGACCATCCCTTAGAGTGCTTTGGGGTGTGGTCGTTTCGTCACACACATCGCCTCTACGCAACATGTGCAAAGCTTCCGATAACTAGCGAGTCGACTAATCATATTTTAGATGTGAAATCTTGATTAGATATTTAGTAAAATGATAGTGAATTGTAAGATAGGTTACCAAATTTAAGGAACCGTAATATCAATATGTTTAAAAGTGTTTTTTAGGAAAAGTGTAAAGAAAAAATTTCAAGGTCCAAAACATTTTAAAATAATAACCATAAAAGGGGAATTAGGCCCAACCCGAATACAAGTTTGGCACTCAGCCCAAAAGTAGTAGAAAGTTAAGTATTTATAGTCGTCCATTGGAATAAAGACAGATACATAATAAATAAAAAGTTTTTCTGAGGTCCCATCTAGCCCTCAAACCGTCAAGTCACTCTCCATACTCATTAGCCTTAAAACTCGTAAAGTCATAATGAAGATCCACATATAAGTTTCCATCGATACCTGTAATAGTAAAAAGTGAGCAACGAAGCCTAGTACAACGGTAATCAAATACATACATGCATGTCATGTACACCTAGACTAATGCGACAAGCATGATTTAAGTTTAATTATATATAAGTCAGCAACCAAAAATAACACATACAAAAGTACTCAAGACTCCCTCCAAACAAAATGGATAGTGTTCCCTAAACGAATCACACTGAAGAGGGAGGTTAGATAAGTCCACATAACTTACAAGAAAGAAAATAAAGAAATAATCTTGTACGAATCAATTTAACACAAACGGCCATTAATGAGCGCAGTCCATTTGCGATGCTTTATGCAAAGAGCCCATACTCCTGCATAACTCCATTGCAACTTTAGGGCAACTCTTAATTGATCGTCTGGTTTTGAAATATCCCTTATTGTCTACCCACCGTCGTTATCATGTACTTCGTAGGAGTCCAAGAGCTTATAACTACCATATCATCCCAAAGTTGCAATCAAGCTTCGCAACCTAGTATGGGGTTGTCACTCCTAGAGCAAGTGGCCAAGAAGTAACCAACAATCATTTTAGCAAAGTTTAAATTCTTAGTCTGGTTATTGATACTATCCTAGCAAGCAACATGTAATTACTGCATACCTATTAGTCAAAATTGAGTTTGTTATCCTCTCCCAAGCAAGGAGTCTAATAACTATTCATAATTGAAGATGAAATCGAGTCATGATTAACCATCTCTAAATCCTTTATTTTGTTTATTATATCTAAGTTGTATTGAATTAGTCATTCCATCCTAAAATCATGCTTCGAAGGATAATTAAGTCTAAAGAAGAAGTTAGATCAAGTTTTATTTGATTTGGACAAGGATTGACGAAATAAGGAGAAGCACAACTAATGCACTAGGAATGCATCACTCTGTGCTTTAATACATGGCCAAAAAGGGAAGTTGCATTTCTCCTTTGTTCAGGATCTCAAAGGGAAGCATAGAAGGGAAACACGATGCCATGTTCTCCCCACGCTGATCTAGGCTCAAGCAGTTGTTTAATCCAGTGAGAAGCATGGTTGGATAATTTACCTTTATGTTTTTTTTTTTTTTGGGAATCGAACTTAGGAAGGAATACGAGTGAAACATGGGTAAACGTATGTCCCCGTGTTTCATTACACTCCATGTGCTTTTGGAAATAGAGAGAAGTATGGTATGAAACACGACATCATGTATCCCCCATGTTCTTTATTACTTCAATGTGCTTTTGGGGACAGAGAGAAGCACAATGGGAAACACAGCTTCATGTTCTTATCATGCTTTTCTAGGTTTAAGGTTTTCTCTACATTAGTGAGTTAGGGAGAAGCATGGGAGAAAACATGGTGTTGTGTTCCCATCATGCTTATATGGGTTTGATATATTTCGCGATTAAACCTGTCATTTCTATCAAAACATGCTTTTTGGACAAATTTTGGTGATCTTAAAGGTATTGGATGATTGCGTTTATGCTTAAACTCAACTATATTCATCTTTCATATGCTAAAACATGATTAATCCAAGTATTTTTGTTTCCCTTAAAAAAATTCACGATGGCATCAACTCTTGTCACCACTATAGGAAACCATAACTACCCTTTGATAAAGTAAGATTATACTCATGTTTCATTAAACAAACCATGCTTGATTGTTATTGATTTTGCCGAAATCATGATGAATTGGTACTTAATTAGGTCTAATGTGATATTTCAGACCTTGAAAGCAAATACAAGCAATTGGAGAAGTTGTATGCAAATTTGGAAACGAGGAAAAATTAAAGGCTAGCCAAAACAAGATCAACATAGCCAGCCTACATCTTTAATTCATCCAACACCGACAAAATATGAAGGAACATAGTCGGCTTTGAATTAGGACAGCACTAGCCTTCATCATGGAAACTCTAACGATAGCTTTTGGAAAACGAATGTTGCTAGCCTTCATTGCAAAATTCATTAGCCTTCAGTAAAATGTCTGCATGCGGGCAAATTTTGATTCTATGCTGCCGACGTAATATCGGTGTACACATACGCTGATAGTGTAAACATTAAAGCTAGTTGTGAACTTGTCTCAAAAAATTCTATCAAACATTGTATGTCGACTATTCAAGGAGAAAGGCTGATGGCGTTCATCTGACCTTAACTATGCACAGAAGCAAAAATATTAACGCTTGCATCAATGTCGCCTTCTTTGCCAAGAAAACTTCACCAGCGTTCAATTTCTAACACACACCGTCGGCATTTAGACGACATAGCCCATGCACAGCACTGAAAAACATTAAAGCCACTTCAACTTTGCTTCAACACTGCCAGTGTTTTAGTATTGAAATTTCAATGCGGGCATGGTACGCCGCCGATGTACAAAGTGAAACTGCTGGTATATGATATGACAAACCAAATTCCTATTTTCTTCTACAAATGCTCGATGTTGTTGTTGATAGGATTCATTATTCTTCATTTCATTCATCTGATATCCATTTTGTAATAGAAAAAAAAAAAACCCTAAGAGAAGTTCTACAGAATTGAGTGGCTAAAACATTTTCTAGCCAATGGATTGTTGCATGTTTGGTTCTTCAAAGATTGTTGGATCTAATTGATTTGTTTTGTTTTGATTTTTATTTTGGATATTTATATATCTTGCTTGTCTTGTTATTGTTGACTTGTTTGATTGATGCAAATTACGTCCCATTTGTTCAGTTAGCAAGGTAATATAATGCCAATTAGAATATCAAATCCGTAATGTTTGATTATTTTAATATTTGTGGTACAATAACATGATCAATTTATGAAATAGATGATTGATTTGTATTATGAAAATATATAATATAGTCTATAAAGATCATGCTTTTGATTTGTTGATCTGAATTAATAGTCTCTCTTATTACTCATGCTATTGATAGAATACACCTTAAGAGCTTGTTTAGGGTTGTTTAATCAATAAGGGAAATAATCAAAGAGCTTGTTTTTGTTATCGAAAAAGTAAGGAGAGATGGGTTGTTAGAGCTTGTTAACAACTATAACCATTTTATCCGAGATAAAGATCGAAATATTTGCATCAATGATCAATCATCTGAACTAAACTATGATAATACATTTGGTTAGGAACACTTTGATATTGAATCGCTCTTTGAATCTCATTATTTGCTTTTGACATAATTAGTTTTCTTATTTTCTTTGATTTCACAAAACCCCCCTCTTCTCTTCTTCATCTAATTCTCAAATAGAAATAAATTTTGCCAATATCTGTGGATACAACCTTGTCACTGTTGTATACAAATCTTTTAGAGTAGAAATATATATTTGTTGGATTTGACACCCACCACCCTCCACTATATTTTGTGGTGGAGATCATTAGGGTGACACCATACCCGAATTTGAATGGGGTAGTTGACCTACCAGCAACGTCCTAATGGTGACAATGATTGGTCCCATGACCCTAGACACAAGGGAGATATCTTTGCTTGTATTAAAAATAGATCCTATAACCACTGGGGGTCACGAGCCAAAGCCTTACCAACCGAGCCAACACCTGTTGGCTGATTAATCCAAGTTCAAGACCTAAAACATCCATTTTTTACAGCAACTATCAAGCTATCATGCTTTCTCTAAAATTTCCAAAATATTTCACACAAATCCTTCATTTAACTTATTCCAGCATCAATAAATCACTTCCTACTTATTCCATGATCTTGTCCATAATTTTAGATGCATGGCAGCATTCATTTCTTCTCAAAGTTAATCTTTAGCAGGATTTCAACTTGAAACATGTTTATTTTTCTCTTAACATTTCCAGACTTGTCTTATGTCTTCACTGTCACTTATTCATAATACTAAGAGTTGATACTTAGGTCTTACCTTATTGTTGCAGCTGTAAGGAGGTGCTCCAAAGTTTAAGTCACCTCCAAACTCGATTTCCTTGCTTTCTTCACTTCCTACCAACATCTTTACGTCAGAATCTGCATCTAAAACACCATAAACTTTTCATTTTGACACTTGAAATCTTTACGCTTATCTTGTTACAAATTTCTCTGAGTTTCTTATACTTCTCCTCGCCCTAGTTCGTCTTCATTTTTCATATTTCCTATCATAAAATGGATAATCTCAGCTGATTAGTGCTAATCTTCCTCGAACCTTACTTAGTTAGCATTTAAATGGAGGCTAAGTTCTAAGGCTTCTTACTAAGGGTTATAGTAGGTTTAATGAAGGGGTAATGGTAGAAAATAAAAGGTATGTATATGGGGGCTAGGGTCTAGAGTTTGTAGGTTCCTTTTAGAGTTCAACAAAAACCCAAAGAATAGATCAATGAGTTGAATTTGGCTGAATTATGATCTAAAAGCCGAATAAAAAGTTTTCTTAACCCTAATTGATACAAAAAACAAGATTACATATCTTGAGCTGATAATTCAAGATATAATTAAAGGTAACCCAAATTTTCAAACCCTCAAACTTGTCATACAAATAGGAATATATAGAAAAATATAAATATAGAGATTAAATGGCTACTGTTTAACTCAACAAAGACTTGAGACTAGAACAATGAGTAGTAATGAGCCTATACATGGATTTAAACCCTAAATCAAGGATTCCTAGATAGTATTAAACACTACTAATAAGATTTCATAGTAGGTATCCAAAACCTAAGATATATAGATAACTTGGCTAATATATTAAATGCGATAATGAGTAGATAACCAACTACGCTTATAGATGGGAAACGATAACCTAAAGATAAATCGTTAGGATTATAAATACACCATAAAAAATTAAATAGATGTATAATTAAAGATTTAGACTCCAAATAAATATTTGAATCACACCATTGTTCTAGTTAAAGCTATTAGAGCCTAAAACAAAAATTGATTTAATAAGCTTAGGAAACCTTAATCGCGGGAGATAAAATTCTAAAATAATAAATCGCGTAAACTTAAAATTTAAAATTATATCGTTTGACAATCTAAACATTTTGTGGAATCCTATAAAAATATTTTTAGACAAAAACTCTCAAATATTTGGTAAATTTATATCTATTTAGCTTAATAAAACACCTTAGACTCTATATAATTATCAAATAATTATAATTGTAATATTTTTCTCCTTAAATCATGGCTACAACTTTCAATCCACGGTTGGGGATGTCTTGATTTTTGCAAGATGAAATATATCATCAACTTGATCCAATAATTGACTCTTTTAGTCAATATTTTGCACACAAGAATCAATGGAAAATGGCCAGCACACGCACACAATTAATGCATCAAATAGTACATAACACACACACATACGAAATTGGAAAAAAAATTCTAGAAAGAAAAACATCACAACCGCCTCTCCTTCCTCTTCTTCTATATATACATTTAAGCACCATAATATGTAAGCAAACAAACTTCACTTATTACCAAAGCTTCCAGATCAAACAAACTCTCAATTAGCAACCAAATCAACCTAAGAACAAAATCTAACTCATCCTGAACACCCAGTTCGGATCAAGAAAAAAAAAACGATATTAAAAACGCTCAAGTTGGTAATAATGTAAGTTGATTTGTTTTTGTTTTTTGTTTTTTTTTTGTTAAAAACAATGATTTAAATTGACTTTTGATGATCATAGGATCACTACCAAACCAAAAACAAGTTTCGAATTTCACCAAACAAGCTCAAATGAGGTAAAATTTGAAAACCCTAGTTGCACTCCTTTTGATTCGAAAATCATGGAATATATAATTATAGATGTGTTGTAAGTTGTTTAATGTTTAGATATATCATATACAATCACTTAGGAATGATTTAGGAGTGTTTCTAACGTGTTAAAAGCAAGAAAATGGAATCAGATCAAGGTTGAAGACGCTTGAACAGTGCTAGGGTCTTCTGCCCAAGCGAGCACAGGTTGGTTCTCCTCGTGCACCAGTCGTGTTTCCCATTTTTACTTGAGCACAGGAGGAACACGGGTGTGTTCCACCCAGTGTACCTCTCAGCAACAAATTTTATAAAAAATATATAATTTTTTTTGAAACCGAGATGTTTAAACTAAATAATATAATAAGTATTATTACAAATATTATTAATATTATTATTTTTATTTATTTATTATATGTATTATTAGGAATGCATTATTATTAGTGTTTTAATAATTGTAATTATAAAATATTGAGTTTATAATTAAAATTTGCAATACTGAAAATATATATATATATGGTATTTAAATAATATTAATATTATTAATTATGGACATTGATATAATTATTATGTATTTTTTTAATATTATTAATATAATGGAAATTCAATTACTAACATACAACTACTAGCAATAAAATCCTTGATATCTTACTATTAATATTATTAATATTATTATTGCCTCTAACAGAAAAATTAAAAGTATTCTAATTAACAATATTGCTGGAATTATTGTTTTTAGATATTAATATGCTTAATATTCATAATTAAAACCCAAAAGTTAAACTTAAAGCTATTTCAATAATGTTGCTATTAATATTGACTTTAATGAATATGATTTTTTGAATTACTATTAATCTAAAATATATGATGAATATTACAAGTATTACTATCATTAAGAAATCATTATTGTTATTAAACTTATCGTTATTATTATTACCATAATTATTATTATAATTATTATTTTTAGTGTAACAGCAAAAAGATAATAATGTTAATATTTTTGAAAATAATTTTCCAATTTACAAAATCTTAATATTATTAATTTTATTATCATTTAGATAAATTAATAAGTTTTACATACATATAAGTAAATGTATAACATGGAAATTTAAATAGTTTGAATTTAGGAATAAAGGGATATCTTTACATTACGAGAAAATTTTTTCAAATAAATCAAAGAAAACTAATAGTTCTAAACAATAATAAATAGATACGAGATACTATTTGAGTCAAATAAAGAATAATACAAACATAACGATAATAACTATCAAAACGAGCTAACTAAATATCAAATTTTCGAGTACCCGATAAATATGCATATATAAGCATCAAACAAGATCAAGACAAATAACACGAAATAAATATGAACTAATATTTAATTATCATAAGACCATTAAAGGACCAATATAGTACTAGAACGAAAACTCAACTTCAATATAGGACACTTAGACACTCATAGGAGTTTAATCATATAGTTTATGTGACATTAATGAATATATTAATCATCTCAATAGGTGACCTAGGTACTTGTGAGGACTTTCTTGACGACTACTACGATTAGTTAACATGAGCAGGTGAGTAACTCGGTCTTATTACATTATATGTGCTTGTAAATAAGCGAACCTTAAATAAAAGATAATAATCTGAGTATACCATATGGGTTTATAGGAACTGTTTGTTGTATGAGACATTGATTTTCAAACCACTCTAATAATAATAACAACAAGATTATGTATGACTATATTGTTTGTGTGATATGATTGATTGTTGGTGCATTAATTAATCACCTTCAACTTGAATAAAACTACTGGTACTATAAAGGAAATTATACATGCATTGCATATCTTGCATAAAGTAGCATTTGAGTAAGTGGTAGCCTATTACATGTTAGTATTTTAGATCTCTGGTAATTCTTGGTTTATCTAGGCAGAAAAGGTATTAGTTAATCGCAAGATTACCTTTGTTATGTTAATATCATAGGAAATAAATGGTAAATGAAGGACGCTGCTTATGGTATTGCTTGGAAATGACTAACATTTAGTGGAGTTTCTAAAGCTGAAACAGGAAATGAATATTTAAGACACAATAAATTCAAAGAGACAATTAAAGTGAGCATGGTCGTTTTCTGAAAGCTTAGTATCTCCTGGGTAGGTAGGCCATGGATTGTGATCCTTCAATCTCGACAAGACGGCGTAAATCTTCATCCTGCTTGGATTCCGAATGATCCCGGCTTATATTTGTACATGTGCTTGATTGATACATTTCATATGATTGTTAATAAACTTGTGTGATATGTGATAAGTTATGGTTATTTACTGAGTCGTGGTTTAGCTCACACTCCAACAGCCCTTTCAGGTTCACATTGCGACCTTGGCTCATTACTTCTAGGAGCATGGTCTCGGTAAGAATTTAGAAGCTGGATGCTTAAGAAGTAGTGCGGGTTAAGTTTATATTTCCATTTTTTTTAATTGCAAGTTTTTAGCATTAAAAACTTTAGTTATGTATTTGGAGGACTTTATAGAAATGTTATGGTCTTTAACATTATTATTACTTTCAAACTTTGGATGACAGTTATTTACTAATTTATGTCTTATATATACTTGTCCTTCTTATCAAATCAACTAAAAGATCCTGTTTATTGAAAATATGTCACTCTCAGAAGGTAAATTAGTAATAATATTCAAGTGCATCTTGTTTATTACTACTAGGGTACCCTCAAGGCATGACAATCCATCTCCATTAACCTTTTATTTAGCATATTTTTCAGACCTAGGTTCTTTAATCAGCCAACTCTAAATTTCATTTACCTAATTCAGTTATAAGTTTTATTCATCCTTATGGTTTTAATTTCTAACTATTTTCCAACCATTGCATTTAAATTTTGAACTTTATGGGTGGTGTTTCGATCATTTCAGTTTATTATTTTATTAACAATTTTTTTTTAAATTACAAGTGAACATGATCTGATAGCAGTTTCAACTAAATGTTTCCTATGTTTGGATTGGTGGAAACACGTGGAAAGCAAATGAAAGTAGCAAAAATGGATAGAGAATGCATGTTTAGATTGTTTAATGAGTGAAAAAAGGATGCAGAATATAGAAAGGGATGTAAAACTATTAACTTCATGTTTGGTTTACTAGAATCAAATTATATATTGCCTTTATTATCATGGAATAATTATTTCTCATTTATGAAAAGTTCTAACTCAATAAATGTTTATCTTTATGGAATGTGAAACATAAAGAATCTCTATCACTTCTTACCAAAGGACTTGTTATTTTTCATGAAAAAAATATCTTTTTTTTTTCCTTTTAAAAATACCCTTAATCATAAAACAAAAGAATGCTATTCCTAGCCTTGTTCCATTGCAACAAACCAAACCTAACATAAGTGAAATGAGAGGTAATTGTTTTCTTATGATTTTCATTGCCAAATATAATCTTGTTAACGAGTAAATTTAGACAAAGGTAAACTATAAACATAGGTAGGCTTAATGACACATGAGCTAGCTTCTGAAATAGACCCGCAATATGGCATTAAGACTAGGTAGGCTTATCAATTCCCTTGATTTGCTTAGACACTGTTAGTCTGCTTGGTATCTCATCCCAGCTAAATTTATACCCGTTAATTCAATTCTTAAGAAACTCAAAATGTGGTCTAATGACTTGGCACCTACCCTCTTAGCAAGTGCGATACACCCCGATTATGTTCATGTCGTATGTTCATTTGTTTAAATCACCTCCAATTACTCGCTTATAAATACTGCCCCAAATATTATTTATGGATGATCTGGTAGCATTTAGGACCACACTCTACTCTATCCATTACTCCATCCCCCATCTCTTAGACAACAACAATTTTAAATCTTAAAAGTAAAAGGGGTTGAGCATCAAATTACTATCCTTAGGAAAAGAAATCAAAATATGAATTGTATAAAAAGAAAACCAAAATCCATTTTAAAATCGCATGTTAAACATATAATTGTTTTATTAAAAAAAATGTCAAAATGTATCAATATTTGAGTCTAAATTTACTTAAAATATAAATGTTTGAGTAGTTAAACAAATAATGAACATTTAGGAATGAGTTTATTTATTGTATTAACGTTTTTAATTGTTAAAAAAAAGTAATCAATGTTTTGCAAGGTAAGTCAAATAACGTCTTAGTAGTGTCACGAATGATATTTGAACTTTAAAACAAATGCAATTAAGCACTTGAACTTTGAAATTGATTAATTTAATACTTGAAAGAACTTTATATATATATATATATATATATCAATGGTACCTTCATCAAATTCTTTTAGGTACTAAATCAATAAATTTCAAAGTTTTTAGGTATTAAATTAATCAATTTCAAAGTTTAGCTACTAAATTGATTAATTTTAAGTACCTAATTGCATAATCTGTCGAAGTTTCATTCATAACATTCTTCATATATGGTATCAATAATTGACTGTTAAGGAAAATTAAATAAACTTAATTAAAAAATACCTCAAACGTTGATACCTTAAACAAACCTTATAAAATATCGATATTTGATCACTTTACAAAATGCTGATTTTTCTTTTCAACCACTTCAAACACTAATACCTTGAATAAACCTACTTCCAAACCTCAGTGTAATTTTTCCTTTATTAACAAAGAAGTTGCATTTAATAACTCAAATTTATATCATATCAAAATGGCATGATGACAGTAGAACATGTAATTTTCCAAGTACAAAAAATCATATTTAATAATGTTATTTATTAAAAAAAATCACATTTTACATATGCAATTTTCATTAATGATGAAACTCTTAAGTGCAATTTAAGTATTTGATTTCATTAATAACTGAAAAATATAAAATAGAAGAAAATTTTGATTAGAGCATCCACATTTCATAATTTCTTCACAAGATCCTTATATCATATTTGGTGCGTAGAAATGAATCCGGAATAGAATCGTGATTTCAGGTTTCATTCTATTTTTCAAGTTTGGATGCACTTTTAAAAGCTGAAATCACGATTCTAACTTTAAAGGAGAATCCAATTTCGCAATGTGGAATTACAATTTTGTTTTGGCTTCATTAATTATATGTAGGTTAACTACCATTTTTATCATACCATATTTTTATATAAAAACATTTATTACTAGAGATTTTTTCACATTTACACTTTATAACTATTCAATTTCACGAAAGTTAACATAGGAATAGATTTATCAAGAGCTGATTTCATTATGATCTATTCTATTCTAAATCATTCTCAGATATCAAACATAATATTAAGGTAATGATATGACATCTCATCTATAAGTTTTTTTTTATTTTTTTATACTTTTGCGAGTCTAATTTACTTTATATAATACTCTTATAATAATAATAATAATAATAGGGTTAATTACATTAGAAGGCAAGTTTGTTTTGAGTCTCAGCATTTCAAGCGATTAAAAGGAGATTTCAACATTTGGAGTGACTTTATTTTTGTATGAACGTTTGAAAAGTGATTCAATTCAAGTTTCCATGGACACGTGTCAACAAAAGAAATATTTAATTAAAATTTATAAAACCATTCTCGACACGTATCTATAGAAACTTGAATTGAATTATTTTTTTAAATATTGAAATCTAAAATGAAGTTATCCCAACGTTGACATTTTAGTTAAATATTTTCAATAGTAATAATAACGAACTCTCCTTTTAAAGCCTTTGCAGAGAACTCTCAACATGTGCAACAAACAGAAAAATAAAGCCATTTACCTGGATACCGTGTCAAAAGCATGAATGTGGGTGTTGTTATTTCACTCCATTGCCTTCCTTATATATCAAATAAGATTAAAATCTCTTCTTGATAATCTTACGATTCTTTTCTCTGTCACACAGCTCTCTTTCTATTCCTGCTTAGTAAGTTGCCAAACATAGTGATAGTGATAGTTGACCGGCTCAACTTAGATCAGCATTACAGCTTCGTCGGCCTCCGCCACCACCACACGTCCCGTACTCTGCAATCTCACTCTCACACAAATTTCCAGCACAATGTAAGATCACAATCACGCGATTCAAACATTACAATCCCATCAAATCGAATCCCTCTATATCTCTTCAGAATCCCATAATCAATCAATGGACTACTCCTACCTACAATCAAGCCCTAATTCGCCCTCTTCAATCCCCTACATCCCACTCCACCGTACTCAGCTACACCCTCGCATGTACTCCTACCCTTCTTCTTCTTCTTCTTCAACACCGCTTTTTCCTCGCAAAAAACCCCAGATTCCCAAACACGTCCTCTTCCTCTACCTCACACTCTCTCTCCTAACTCTCCCTTTCCTCTTCTTCTCTCTCTTCAAGATCCACATTTTATCCCAATATGACACCCCCAAGTCCCGATTCTTCGGCATCACCATCAATGCCGGTGTCGCCGTGTCCCAAATCAGGGTTTTTGAATTCGTTAACGAGGGGATTGCTCCCACCGTGGCCTTCGATGGGTCCGGGACTGGGTTTATGAAATTTAGAGGAGTTAGGGTACGATTAGGGATTCGGAAATTGGTTGAGTTTGCGAAAAGGCGGGTTCCGAAAAAGGAATGGGGGAGTACTAGGGTTGTGGTGGTGGGGAGTAGTGAATTGGGTTTGGAAGGTTTGGAGGAGTGTCGTCGGGTTTTGCGGAAATCCGGGTTTTTGTTTAGGGATGATTGGGCTGTGATGATGCAAGGTGAGTGTGTTATTGAGTCAATGTATGAGTTATTGGGTGAGAATTTGGTTTGTTGCCTCTGATATGCTAGTCTGTGATTGAGTTCGTAATGTGCTGTCCTACAATGTGTTTGATCAGTTGTTTCCTTGTTAGTCTCTTTTTACTGTTAATGTTGTGTTGCTTTATTGAGCTTTTGTGATCAAAATGGATGATTGGAGTGCTTACGCAAGGTGTGTAGGTGAGATTATCGAATTCGTGTTGTGTTGTATGGGTAGATCTGGCATTTGAATGGTGCACCTTATAAGCTTTCGATGTGGTCATAAGTGTGAATTGTGTGGAAAGATCATTAGTCTTTTTGGGGGAATTAGCAGAATACTAAAATCACAAGCTAACTTGGTGCAAATTTTATGAAGTTATAATTTTAGGGGGTTCTTCCCTGTTATTTAGTTGTGGACTTTTGGTAGAATGTGAGTTTAAGGTATATGATTACACAATTTTACAATTTTACCAATTCTATATGTTCCAATCTTAGGTGGAATTCCGAGTTTGACAAATTTCGTGTGTGTTATTTAGACTGAGAGGAAAAAATTGAGAGAAGCTGTGTAAATTGTTTACTGTGTGGAGATTGTGTTCACTTCTACTTTGGGTTGTAAAGAGTGGTATGGTTGGTTTAAACAGCTATGAGGATTTGTGGAATGTTACTCCATTATTGCCATTCTAACAACTTTGTGCCTGTTTTTTGTTTTATGCATGCATGTATGCATGCATGCATGCTTGCACAAGTACTAGTGTACATATACACACTAAATCCAATATTTCTATAGGTATTGCTGTTTCTTCTTAACTATTAGTCTTATTGCAAGGAAAAGGAGCATTCAGTTGCTCAATTAGTAAGTTGATGCTGCTTACTAACATGATACTGGTGCAGGTGAAGAAGAGGGTATATATGCCTGGACTGCTGTTAATTATGTCCTTGGAAATTTGGGAAGCAAACCTCATGACACAACTGGGATAATTGAACTTGGTGGGCAGTCTTTGCAGGTAAAGGCAATTGCTTTTCTTTGTCTTAATCATTTAATTCAAGTGCTTCACTTAAAGATTTTTAATATCGGTTGTTACTGAAAGTTGGATCCAACCCTCATCCTCATCACAAGGTGCTAAGCCTGTTAGGTTTTAAACTGTGAAATAAATGCATAAATTGGTGCTTTGACAACATGGATATTTTACTATTGCTTTATTTAAAATTTGAAATATGCTTGTGTGAAAGTCTAATTGTTGAAGATCCTAGGTTTTCTCTGAAGCAGAGCTCTAAAATTATCTAAGTAGGTAAACATGGATTCCAATCGAAGAAGCTAGACCCATTTCACGATCATTTACTCGATCCTGTAAGATGACTTTATAAACTCAAGTAAATATCTGCCAAAACTTGAGTAATTTACAAGCTATAAGCTTCATTTATACTTCTATACATATGATACAACTCTGAGAATTTGTTGCACAACGATGAAGATTTATAGCAGGTGATTACCTCCTATAGTTAATTAGCTGCTGTACTTGTGCTGGGATATGTGTTGTGTGTGTTCTGTACTGAGTGTTGTGTTTTGTGTTGAGTGGTGTGGTGTAGTGTAATGTTGTGGCATGTGTTGTATGTGCGCGCGCTAAGAGGGTGTGTAATATGTGTTGTGTGAGTTTTGTTGTGTAAGGTGTAATGCTGAGGTTTACAAGTTAGAATTTAGTTTTGGGGGAAGCGAATGCAGTATAAATAGAGAAATATCTAAGAAGAGAAAAGGGAGTTGAACAGTAGCAGAAAATAAATCTAGCTCTAGTAGAGAAAAAGATTGTTTCAAGAGCTCTTCTAAGTCAAGGTAAGCTCTAATCCCTTCTTTGTTATGTTTTGCTGTGCTTTGTTACCCATGATTGCATCAATTTGGTGCTGTGTTGGAAAGCTAATGATGAGAAATGACAAGAATGGAAGCCATAGTTGAATCGTAAGAGGGAAATGTGAGAGAAATAGGCAAGGAAATGCACAGAAGTGTGTCTGAATTGCAACAATTACAGCAGCTAATTAACCACAGGAAGTGATTGTCTTCTATGAACTTTCATCATAAGCTTATGAATTTTTAGGGTTGTATCAACGTATGTGGTCATATCCCCTTATTAACAGCTTATGACCATAGTAGTTCCCTGTATGTACCAACTAATGAAGCCATCATTTTTCCCTTTAAATACTGTCTTTTTCAACCAGCTGTCAATTATATATGACTAAGGGATTGGGTGATACTATTAAACTAGTAATCGGTAAAGGTGTGATATTTCTTTGACAATGGTAGTTCCTTTATGTACCAACTAATGATGCTTCATCATTTTTGCCTTTAAATACTGTCCTTTTCAACCAGCTGTCAGTTATATGACATGACTAAGGGATTGGGTGATACCATTAAATTATCAATGGGAAAGGTGTGATATTTCTTTGATTATTAAATAATTTAAATTTGTATTCATTGCAGGTCGTTTTTGCTTCAAGAGAAACAAAACAAGTTCAGTCGTCAAGAATTATCAAATTGGCTGGAAACTTATACAATCTTCATTCACTGAGCTTCCCACAGTTTGGTCAGGTGTTTACCATGTAATGTCCAATGTTATGTGATTCCTTTCAACATTTATTGGGAGAGTCACCGTTTATTTGCTTGCTAAAGTAGGACCCTTTTGATCCATCCTTCCCCTACCCCCTCCTCTACCCAACACACACACACACAAAGAGAGAGAGAGAGAAAGGAAAACTTTTTGTTCTCATTTTGGAACCATTTTCAAATCGTGTGATTTCAAAAGAAGATACAAAAATGTGTAGGTAGAAATATACCTCTTACAAGATAAAACTAATCCTTGCAGTAGTAGATTAATATACCTTTTATCTTATTTTACAAAAGAAAACCAAATAAAGTTTGCTTTTTTCAATGATTAAAATATATTTATGCCTTTTGCCTTTAAAATATATGATCTTTCGCAGTTAAAATTGAATCTGAAATAAGATCATATACAGATCAAGTATTTCTATATACATCAGATTTCAAACAATATACATCAAATGCACATCAGATACATATGAGAAACAGCTCTTCTTGATTAGTTAGGCTAGTGGCTCGTATTCTTTTGGTAACTGTCACTGTGTCATATGCTTTGTGTCTTTTACAAGCCTGGCCTATGATCCATTTCAGATAGGAAACAGAAGTAGTGCAACCCAAAAGCTTGTAAAATAAACAATGTTCAATTCTTTCTAAATTTATACATGCTGATATTCACTTTACTTATGTTTATTGTAACCTAAATCTACTTGGAGCCTTTTGAAAATCTTTGCTTGTAGTGAGATGTAATAAGAGGCCTGTGATAGATTCATGAAGATGAGAAACCATCAATGTTCTTATACACTTAGGTACCTCGAGAGGCTGACTAGATCTAAACTATTACTGAGCTATCTCTTGGATAATTTACCTTAGTGTAAGAGTGCTGAGCTTCGATGAAACATGCCTAATTGTGGACCTTTTTACACAGGATGTGGCTTGGGATTCATTCAAGAAGCTTCATGGTTCCAAAGTAATTACAACAAGTAAGTTTTAAGCGTGTCTCCATCTCCTTTGTTTAAATCTACATTGAATAGCATTGTGACCTTTCATACTTAAAAAGAGCTCACAAGATGCTTATGCTCTTTTAAATATTTGACAATTTGACTTGGAATGCAGCTTCAGATTCTAAAAATAAACGAATTGGAAATCCTTGCTTTTCCAGAGGCTGTGAGCAGATATTAGATAAAGCAGATGCAAGGCTTTTGGCGTCATATCCATCTGGAAATTACTCTGCATGCAAAATGGAGGCCTCATCCCTGTTGAGATCAAGAAGAGGTACACTAATCCCACTAGCAACTCTTAGGAGAGTAATCTGCCGTCTCTTTTAAATCTCAATTTTTTACCCATCTGTGTGACTAGACTTGACTGGGCTCTTACTATAGGGGCTCTTATTGCAGAGTCCTATAGAGTATTTGACATATTACTCTTATTTTTTTATCAACACTTAGCATGGAATTTCTGGGATTTGGTTGCATGGAATGGACATGAGACATGGCAATTCAAAGGAAAAAGCTGGTCATAGACATGGCCAGACACATTAAAATAAAGGTTGTCAATAAAACTGATCAACCATGTAATGCTGTGCTGCATCTGTGTATATCATTAAAACCAGAACTTTCCACAGATGTGTGTTAAAACAAAAGCAAGTACTGCAAGTGTCTATGATTAGCAAACTCTATAATTATTTGTTAATATCTTCTTTGAAGCTCTCAAATGGAGTTAAGAAATATTACAAGCTGAGATATCTTTCTTAAAATTCAAGTAAATAGATAAATATTAAAAAAAAAGGGATAGAAACAGGCTGATGTAACCCAGATGCTAGCCCCTACTTTTCCCTTCCTCTCCATTCCCGATTAAGCCAATGGTAGTTACTGCAGGAGGTCACCACTTTTCATTAAAATTAATAGGAAATGAAATCCATAAATATATAGATGATTCTTTTTAAAATTTAAGAGAAAAGGACTAGAGATTAGCACAACTCCAATTATCGAATGACATAACGGGTATATTTTTTATATTTAAATCACTGTAGAATAAATTTAACAAAGTGAAGATAAATTGAAATATTTGTAATGGTTCGATTTATTGTTTGATTATCAACAATTCTCAAGGTTTTTGCTTGGACTTTGAATAATTAAGCAACTAGTAAAGTCGTCTTAGCACATGTTGTTTCCAACAAAAATTTGATAGGATTTACCCAAAGAGATATGTCTTGCAATCACAAAATTGGAGCCAGTTCACAAATAGATACAAGAGTTGGGTAGTAGGTAGCGTTAGCCCACAATGGGGCTTTTAGTGAGGTCAGCAGTTGTGGAGAGGTGGATGAGGTTGGAAGTTGTGTTGTACTTGGTGTCATCGGCTCCAATCTGGCTTTTCATCCTTCGAATTTTTTTTTTTACTTTGCCTTTTCATTCCCAATTCATTGTGTTTCTATGTAGTAGGTTTTTTTTTTTTTTTCATTAATATTTTTGACATGGCATAGCCATCTAAGTTAGTTTTTCATGTGTCCACAGAGGTGTTGGTGTAATTTTAAAAGTTTTTAGGGTTAATCAACTCTCCACTTATAGATTGAAACATGTTGCGATGAACAATTAAAATGTTTCCTCTCTCCCTTTTTTTTTTTTTGTCCGGGGGGGGTTTGTATGGGGGGGTGGGGTGCGGGGTTGTTTGGGTTTCTGTTTTTGCATTTCTGCTGTCACTGTGAATACCCAAATATTATGGGAGTTTCTATAGTTCTGTCAACAATATCCGTTAAAATAAATATAGTAAATGGAATATTAACTATTTTAGGGATTCGATCATCATTGAGTATAGTATGAGTCGTTGGATGTTGACGGGACCATAGAATTTTCCAAATATTATATTTCCATCCACTTCCTTTCATTTTGATATTTTCCACCAATTTATATGTTTCTTTTTTTTCCTTTTTTCCCTTAAAAACATTTTTTATGGTCAACTAACACACTGTTTAAGTATTTTACCTTTTGGTTTCTTGTGGTACCATGATCGTGTAAGTACTTTGAATGTTCTGATGTGCAGATAAATGCATGAATCCGCCCTGCAAAATTCCTCGGGCCTCCTTTTTGGAGTTACAAGGCAAAGAAATCATTCCAGAAAATTTCTATTATTCATCTGAGGTATGTAAATGAACCATTGGCTAGTGACAAATGATATATACAAAGTTCAACCTATGTTCTCTTGCTTTTCTTACCCTTATAGAGATTTTGGTAAAAGATGTCAAGCAATATCTGGCCCATGGGAAGCTTGGTGTTTGGGACTATTTTGAACACTGACAAATCAATCCTTCTCTTATTTCTCTTAAATGGATGGAATTGCTGGTTAATGATTCTGGGATATTTATGACCGCTTAAATAAGCCTCAGTCTAATACTATTTGAGCGTGTATGAGGCAATCAATTAAAAGCTGGGAAGACTACTTAAAAATTATATGATATGAAAAAGGTGATGTTTTGAAAATGGTTTTGTAATTGGGAAGATTTTAGTATCTTTCAGTTTCAAGGAACCACCGCATGTATGATGCCTCATTTTGCACAGCCTGCTTATTTCTGTAGTAGTTGTTGAATTGATGGGATTATTGTGCTGCAGCTGATTTTTGCCATTGACAACTCAGTATCATGAACTCTTTTATTGAACCTTGCGCAGTTTTTTGGGATGTTTTCTAGGATGGACCTGGTGGACTTGGTGGCAGCAGGACAGCATTATTTGAAAATCATTGGGACGCTCTAAGTACTCAGCATTCTGGCATTGATGACTTGGACTTGTTAAGATATTGCTTCACTTCTGCATATGCACTAGCAATATTGCAGGATGGTCTTGGAATCTCTTGGGAAGATGAAAGGTATATTTTGCCCTTTATGCCTGAAGGGCTTTGCAGTCATACCATCATCTGTTACAATTCAATGTTATCTTCATCATTTTTCTCCTGTACTTGTGTTGATTAATTTGTTAGCCAGTACTTCCGTTGTCCATTCTATCAGCACATTTGGATAGATGATCAACTTTTACAAGTTTGTAAGGTGATTTCAGAGAATGCAACACTGCATATCGATCCCTGAACATTGTGTTTATGCATCTGCATACATGCAGCATATAATTATTTGCCAGAGATTATAATTTTTTCAACAGATGTCCTTATTGAAATATTAATGGTTTGCAGTGCTGGAGTTGGGTATAGCAATGGCACTCTACCCCTCGATTGGACCCTCGGAGCTTTTGTTATGCAGGCAATGCAGGAGACCCTGGCGCCAGAGCCTGAAAATTTTGGTCAAATTGTTGGAAATGAGTCGGCGACGTACCTCTCATTATTTGCTGTTCTTCTAATTGTTGTGCTAGCGGTATTTTTATTCTTGCAATGGCAAAAACCACAGCTAAAGACAATATATGATCTGGAAAAGGGGCATTATATCATCACTCGTATACCAAGATAATCTTGTATTTTATGATTTTGTTTTCTGGTATGTTTGTACTGCAAACAATTTTTGGAGGGCAGATCAAACGGGAAATGTACGTGTATTATTGTAAATGAAAGTAGGATGTACTACAAATAATTATTTTGATTTATTGTATTTATCCATTTGTAAACATCAAGTAGGTCTTGCTAGTCGTTCCTACATCATAGCAAGTATTAAGATTAAAAGCCTCTTATGATTAACATCGGCAGCCGCACTTATCAGGTTAATTATCAGAAGGGAAAGTTTGTGATAGATCCCAAGCCCTTATGTTGGACCAGTTCTGGCTAGAAATCCAGCTTCTCAGAATTTTTTACCCAGTCCCAGTCAGACATTTGTCTTTCTTCCCATGTGAATTTCGGGATATACAATAGAGGCTTTTAGATGAGAAGAATATCTAAAATGTTGATGTGGCACTAAAGCCCGTAGTGGGATTAGACACTTTGTGTTTATTCAGAGTCAGCCAGTGCATGAAAGGCCAAATGCTGGAAAAACGGCATGCTTACAAATTGGATGATCTCCCTGCATGATTTCTTCTATAATGGCATGATTTCTTCCATAATGGCATGTTTATAGAACAAGACTATAAAAGAATTGTAATTTATTATTTTATCATTATAAGTACTTTTAAAATAAAATATATTTCTTTTAGAGAAAATCATTTCTCTAGTAAAAAGAACAAATCTTTACCTATATTGCATTAAATGAAATAAACATTTTGATAAAATTTTTATATAAACCAAATGAATAAATAGATATTTCACAGTAATAAAAGTAAAATACTAATTTCATTTCATTATAGTGAACCAAACATGCCGTTTCCCACCTAAATTTTGTTAACCTTTCTTGTGAGTGTAAAATCCATGACAACTTAGTAATAACCACAGCTTTGGTGACTTTTTCACCCAGATCCTGCCACAACAGACTGCACGTTTACATTGTAGTGTGATTTGATCAGCCAAACAGATAATTAAAGATTCCTGTTATTTCCTTTGCTCATGGTCATGGTTAATGCCCTCCACGACAAAATGTTCGAATTGTATTCAAAAAATGACAGCGATGAGTCCTGCCCGTAAATTGGACCCCCAAAAAATACAAAAGACCTCTGGTTTGTGATCAACGGCAGCAGGATTACAGTGTATTCTAATCTTGCTACTGCCGGATTTGCAATGAAAATTTAATGCTTTAGAACTGAAACTGCATTTGAGGAGTATATCCGAGGTCATTAAGGTGAGCAGCCATAGCTTTGTTCATTGGTGGTGGTCCGCACCTCAATATCTGCAAAAAAGGACAATTTTTTTTTTTTTTTAATAAATACCTTCTGTGAGATGAGTGCATCGGGATGGACTAATGATAGTGTTCGAACCTGTATATCTGAAGCAGGAGCTGGGCAGTGAGCCTGGATCATTTCTTTAGTCACAAAACCGATACCACCTTTCCATTCTTCTGGTGGCTAAGTATTACATGACACCAAAAAGAAAATGAGAGAAAATACAAGCTCAGTCAATTCGACAAGGCAAAGAAGACAAACTTTGAGTTCAATATCATACTTGAAAGGATTAACACAAAAATGTCAATTGCAAGGTTTTTTTACTTTCACACACATCTAAAACGTCATGTAATCTCACGATAAAAGCAAGAGTAAGTATCACTGAATAAATTATTGAAACTAGTCCCACATAACAAAACCATTAGAAAGAGAAATGCATCAGGGATGCATACTGAACTACCTGATTCAAGACATAATAGACTGAGAAGCAGTCTGGGAAATTCCTGGCAAAGCTATCCAGCTCTTCCTGCATGGACAATATATGTGGATTAGTACAATTCAGCCAGCCAGCCATCCTTGTATCATAACCGGACATAATGCAAATATCTTCCCGAGATAAATAATTATATCATGACATCAAATTTTATCATTTTCAATACCTCCTATTCTAAATTAAAGACAATGGTAAAAACACTGCATTTCATATTCAATCGCAAAGGAATCACATTATACATAGAGGGTCTCTAGAGAAAGACAATAAGCTCATTTATGTTGTTTTAGAATCAACAAACTAAAAGGATGTTAATTACAACACTCAAGAAGTTCATCTAAAAGGAAGTAGTAAGCCTAGATAGATGATACTGGTAGAAATGTAAGATTACTGACTAAGATATGGCAAGTTGACAATAAATGATCAAAATGAGCCTTTAATGCAAGCTGAGGACATCAATTGACTGTAATCTCATAAAACGAGGACCTACTTTCTTCTTCTCCCCATTTCATTTACTCCCAGCACAACAAAGAAACAAATAAAGGCACAGAAAGAGAGAGAAAGAGACAAGAAGCTACCTTTAAAAGAATGTCATCATATGTCACATTAGCATATATAAGGTGTATATTGGTTTTGTCTTGTGGATTCTCCAATATTGCCCTAGCAACCTAATCAATCCCGAAAACAGAAGCTACAGTTATAATACGGAAGAATGAGTTTCTCTGTGTATCATTGGAAAATGAAATCGTGTGCTTTGGAGTCAAGATTTTAAAAAAAAGATATAAAAAATTAAATAAATTTTAAGGGCAAATTAGGTCAACTCTCTACTTATTAAACCTGAACATTTCCTTACCTGGAACATGGGAGTTATGCCTGTACCTCCAGCAATCATGCCAAATGCTCTTACTTGGCCAGGTTGATACTTGAACCGCCCCTAAAATGGTTAATGAAAGCACATAATTTAGATGTACTGATGTACCAGCGGACATAGAAATGCTCAATGACCATCTCCATAATTTGAAACATTTTGGCACTAACCAGACTTAGCTAGTGCCTAATGGATTTAAGATTTGAAAACTAATACTGTAACTACCATAGGAGAACTGCTACAACTAGTTTACCTGACTAGTGCCTAATGGTGTGACTCGATAATGTCATTGTCTACAAGACTAAATGGATACTGAATTCAATTAATAGCCCATGACTCAGGTTGGACTTATTGTTCCACTAATTGAACAAACACAAAGCTACAAGCATGCCTCTAAATCAACAGAACTGAAAAAATTGCATGCACAAATATGGTTTACCCATCAATCCAACTCAGACATGAAACTCACATGCAAAATAAAGTCTATCCTATGTCATATGACTAGAAAATATGGATACTCTAAACTGTTCAAGAGAAAAATCCAGAAGCACATTCAGTTCAGGACCTTCTAGCTTTTCTTGTTCATAACAGAACTTCTCCTGGTTGATAGTATAGACCACATCAGTAAACACTGTTTTCTTCAGCATTTACACAATAGAAAATATAGCACCAAATTAATGAGAGAGAAAGAAATGACCTTAGGTCCCTTCACAGCCAGGTAGTTGCCTTCTTGCATCTCTCTGAAATGGTGGGACATCCTTCCTTGTGGATACATCTAATTGCAAGTCATATAATAACTTTTCAAACTAATAGTCGTAGACAAATAATGATATGAAAACTGTAGACAAATGATATGATAGGCAATTCCAAGTCTGTTCAACCTTTATAACAAGCTCAAAGTATCCAATGTCAGAATCCAAAGTTGTTGGAGTGTATGCTTTTACTACTTCTTCTCCTTGACCATCCTTTCCCCTGTAAAAAGACGGCTCCAATAGAAGTTACGTATGATATCTTCCATTTCAAGGAAACTCTCCTCATAGAAAATCATGTCTAGCAATCTAACCTGCAACTCATATGCTGTCCGATTGGAAGTCCCAGTACTGAAGTTGGAGTTGGAAGAGCAAACTTGAATCTTGCCACATTATGACTGAGTTGGGTCTTCTTGACGAGTTCGAATTCCTTAAAGATTTCAGGGTCCAGGCAACCTAATTTATAGGACAAGGGATGAAGAAAAGAATCAAAACTATAGTGCAAGAAGCATGTTTGAGACAAGGAATTGAAAATGTATCAGCCAAATAAGGAGACCTAAAAGAGCATTCAATGTAAGGCGAATTTCTTAGGCTTGAACTATTAGGCTTTTGAGTTTATCCTAAAATTCAACAATATAGCTCTCCATAACTTCCCAATATTGACATTGGATAAAACTCTTGCCCTAGGATGGGACCTTTTTTTTTTTTTTGGGTGTGGGGGGTCATGAAACCCCCTCATAAGCAATCCTTGCAACCCATGGCAGAGCATTGCAATGTTACAATCACCATCTTTAATTTAGTTCCTTGTCTTTGATAAAGAAAAGACACAAACGTATTTACCAAATAAAGGATTATGTATAACTCTGACTCATTATGTAAACAAGCAAGGAAAAAGATATATATTATATATATATATATATGTAATCCATTTAAACGCTGTAAAATGTAAACCTAGCTGCTCTTTCAGTTAACATGCTAATGAGCTAACTTCTTTTATCAACAATGATAATTCTTTAGCCATCAAATAACATTTTGCAGTTATTTCTTGAATTTTTTAGGTCTTCGCCGGTTTAAGATGCATATATCCTCCGTTATCGCTTATCACCTATATGTTCATTTGCATTAATACCCTTTGCCCACCAAATCTGGACATAGATAGAAGGGCTTCAATAATAACTTTCATCTTATCTTACCTGGACATCTATATGTAGGTTGCTTTTAAGCCTAGCTGCACTTTACAGTCTACGTACTAATAAGCTGAATAGCTTGGTCAACCATTTCTCTCTTTAGCCATGATGTGATCTTCTAGTTAATAAATTCTGCACATCAGCGAAATATAATTTTATCTTGCTTTTGCTGCAGATCCCTTGATAGGAAAGTACTGATATTGTATGTATAAAATTAGACAGTACTGTCTCAAGTCTAGAAGAAATAAGGAAAGACTGTGTCTTAAACATAACATGTTTTCTTTATTATATTATGTTATTTCATTGTCTTATGCCCACTATACCACAAAGCTATCAGAGAGAACAAGGACAAATGCAGATATGACCACATTCAATTTGAAACCATGACAGATTCATCCATTAAACTGAAAAATCTGTTCAACAGATGCTAATATTTTCCTGAGCACATAAATAGCATAAATGTCCAACCCATCAATTTATAAACCCAAAAATACAGCCGCGACAAAATATCCCTTTTTCTCGCTCCAATACACGGAACAGCTTTTGATATTCTTCTGCTTTCAACACCAGCATCACAGTGCATTACTTCCAGTCTACACTCATATTTTCCCACTCTCTCATTGCACTGACCAGAGCACCTTTCTCCCCCACCGTTTTAGGTACAGAGCAACACCATCAACGCACACCGAATCATCATTCAGGACGCACAAAATCCCACATTCCCATTCAGCGTCCCATTCACGTCCTCACCAGTAACACACAGCTACATATCGCATAGAGGAGCATAAATATATGATTTATGAGAACATGAACATTCCATTCATTTGGGGAAATTCTACGCCCCGCCCATTTTCTTCCAGATCGATCCCATAAGTTATTGAAAGCTCAAATTTATGGTCATGCGTTATTAAACCATTAAAGTACATAAGTTGTATTAGGTCCTATAATCATTTCAATGGTGGATGATGATGGGTTAACCCATTGACCGCTAACTGGACCAAAGAAGTTCCTATTCATTTGAACATGATAAACTTAACCTATGTTTCAATCACATTTCCCAATATTGCTTATAGACCCAAAAAGTTTGCTTTTCTAACTTCTTAACAATTGCAGAAGCATCCACTAACATTTTCCTATTTGAGGGGGTCCCACTTTGAATCTTAATTAGCTGCATGTGACTGGTAAGACACAAGATAATAATGAAAGAGACCGGATGGGCAAAGCAAAGTTCTTTTCTTAAGACAAAAGCAAAGACCTAACCTTAAACATAAGACCGAGATCTCCAATATAACTAAAACACCCATGTAACTCCTATTTCCCATCCCTTAATTCATCAACACGGAGATTGAAAAGTCGATACCTTTAGGTTTCTTGCTCTTGTTAATGTAGAAATAGTAAGCAGACCCAGCTCCAATCGCTACGAGAGCAATCGCTAAGCTTATCATCTCCACCCTATGGATTGCATAACCGACTCCATTTTCGATCTTCCTTCTCTCTCTCTCGATCTCAAGAAGGAGGAGAAGGAAGAAGAGGAAGTTGGATTTGAATACGACTTCCTGTTATTCTTATGTTTGGTTGGTTTATGATGTTTCTGCGACCAGGTCACCAGAGGATGGCAGCAGAGGAAACGACACGGGGGCAAGCGTATAGTATTTATAGTTCTTTGTGGAACTAGAATTGAGTCTGGGCATTTGAATGTATCCTCTTGCCACGTGTACGCAGGAGTGAGTAGATACAACCATCCGGCATGAGAGGGACAAGGGCTAGATTATGGGTTGCGGTCGGGCACAGTGTTTTTTTTTTTTTTTTTCATTTTTAAGTTTATATAATGCTGTTTTGAAATATCTTATGAAAAATATGCATAAATCTAAAATAATTAACAAAACAACATACTAAAATTATATGCTATAGAGCGTTAGATTTGGATTATGGGTCCTCAAGCCAAGAAATGATTTAGGATTAACTTTTTGGATTGAGTATTAGAATCTAGAGAATTGAGTCTATCAAATTAAGATGACTAAAGAGTTTGGTGTGGTAGGCTTAAAGCAAAAATCATTGGATCAGGTCAACTCGTCTGCTTTCAACATTTCTCAAAAAGTTCATACAATTAGAAATATTGGTCATGGGCCTGAAAGCTCGTGAAAGAACCTATCAATAGAATGACACGTTTTGCTCATTGATGGCTTATACGATCCAGCGAATGTCATTAAGAGCCAAACTCTATAAATTCCCAAAAATCTTCCTCATTTAGGGGATTAAGAAATTAACAGAAATATATTGTATTGTTGGAATGCTTTCACAATAAATAAAACAAATTCTGGATCGAAGTACACACAATCTCTCATCTAGAATAGCGAAGTTTATGCTACATACCCCCTTTCCCAATCACTAGTGCATTTAAGCTCGCTGAAACCGTTTACTCTTCTTTTCTACCTTCTTGCTCTTATTTATTCCTTGTGTGTGCTTTTATGTCACTTCTCCGAGGCCTCATATAGCGAAACGCATATTGTACATATGTGACTACTGCAATTATATTCACCCCACTTATATGTTGACTTGTGTTTTATGCTTATTTACACAAATGGAATGCATGTTGAACATGTAATTTTCATAAATAGAATTCGCATATTAAACATGCGATTTCTATATAAATTTTCTAAGCAATGCAATTTTAATAGGGTACTTTGATAATTAATTAGATTATAATCCTCTTTTGGTAGTTTTATTTTTTAAGCAGGCTAAACCTAACATTCACTTAAATTATTAAAGTTTTCCTATGGAAAAAAAATTAAAGGAAAATGTCGAATTTAGTATCAGAACTTTACCGAAAAATATAACTAAGTATTTGAACTTTAAAAAGTTTAATTTGCACCACCTCATGTAATTTTGTTACCTTGTTTATCTATGTGAAATTTTTAGCAAATAGTTGGTTGACACATGTATAAGATAGTAAGAGATAGAGATATATATAAAGGAAACGGAGAAAAGAAAAAAAAAACTAACATCTCACAAGTCTAAAGCTTCACAAATTTATGTGGAAATTGCATGAACATGAAAATTACGTTAATGAAACTCGCAAACATACAGGTGAATCAAAAAAGCAAAATACAGAAAGATTGAAATTTGAAGAAAATCTAAGTTTCCTATTAATTGTGGTTCAATCTATATAGAATAGGAAACTTCAATATGAGACAAGTTTCATATGCGAGTCTTCACGAAGAACACAAATACTGATCCTTTTTTAAATATCCCAAAATCTCATTACAAGAAAAGAATAATGACAACAACAATACTGATATAATGAATGGTTAAAAACAAAGACAAGCCTAGAGAGAAGTCATAGGGCCTTGGTTCTTCTGCCCAAAAAACAACTCCAAAATTGTTAATGAGTTGCTGCGACATTGCTGCTCGCTCATTTTATGATGAATAATACTATGATAAAATTTTCATTTATAAGAAATTAAATAAAGTTGTAATAGGATTTTCTTTTTGGTTATTCAATTTTTTTGCAATAGGATTTCTCATAAAATTGCTATCAACTAAATGCTATAATAACTATTGATCAGGAATAAGACCATATTGAATTGCAATTATAGTGAAATAAAAGAGAAGTAAAGAAAATATTAGTCCTAACAGTCCTTAATAAAAACTACACAAGCCCTTCAAATCCATTCTGTATTACTGTCTATTATCCCCATACATTTATTGTTAATTTAAAATCTACCTTATCACAACTTTTCCTCAAAAGATGCAAGAACCTGGTCAGGCTTGTTTGGATTGTTAGATTTTCATCTGTATCGGTTCGGTATCGATATTAATTTAGTCAATTTATGAGTATAATTGTTAATTTTTTATCGGTATTATATCTATATTGGTTCGGTATTAGTTTGAAAACGATGCAAAAACTACAATCCACGTTATATTAATTTAATACGTATAAGAAAAGTGCATTAATTGCACTTACCTCATTAAAAATAGAAATACCATCAGCATTAAAATCATACGGTATTATATATATATTTTATAAATTTATATTGTTTATTAAATTATTTCTTTTTCTGTCCACATTATATTAATTTAATACATATAAAAAAATAATTTTCTATCAAGATTAAAAAATTTAAAGTATTTTATTTATATTAAATTTAAAATTAGTTAGTGCATTCTAACTTTTCTTTTTTATAATGACATTATTCCATCATATTTACATTTTATTTTAAATAACTTTTTAAGAAGTTTTAGATCCTCTCTCTCTATATATATATCTGTGTGTGTGTTTGTATAATATAGGATTAGATTGATCAGTAAAAGTTAATTTTTAAAAGTAAAAGCCACAATCAAATATAGCAAATTATCTAACATTAAAATACCGTGCATGGTCCTCATATGAATGCATACATTACCATTATTGTTCCAATCTTACACGCCGCTGTGTTTTCTCTTATTCGTTACCTCTTTTTCCCCTTTTCAACTCATAAGCTATTGTCGTGGTACCAGTAAATGTTTGGTCAAAGAAAAAAAAAAAAAGTGGTACCAGTAAATGTATTAATATATCATCATATTTCTTGACTTGTTTTGTTTTTTTTTTTTTGTTCTTTTATTTTTTTTTAATTTCTTCATGAGAGTTTTTTTCTAATGTAACTTTTTATGGTTTGTCTTCTTATATTATTTTACTTCGTATACTAAATATTAGTAACACAAGTTAATGAATATTTTGTATTTTATATAATCAAAACATGAAATACCATATAACTTTTATAAAATATAATGTAGATATAGATATCGATTATATTTAATATGATTTTTTACTTATATATTAATTGTATTAAAGTTTACAGATAAAGTTTTTATAAATAAATTATATCAGAAAGTCACAACATTTTGGGTAAGTTTATTTAAGTTTACAACATTTAAGGAAGTAGGTCAATTAACATCACCATTGATACATGTCATGAAGAAATTTTCTCTTATTAGCACGTGTTAATGATGACCTCGATTGACTCACTTTTTTAAACATCGTGACCTCAAATGAACTACTAAAAACATTATTTCCTTAAATAAATTTATCCAAAATGTTGTGATATTTCAATGTAATTTACCCAAGTTTATATATATATATAAAATATATAATTTACCCAAGTTTACATATATACCACATATATTATATTATATTTGCTCCTTCCCCCCCCCGCCAACAACCCCCCCCCCCCCCCAAGTCTTTTACTCCTGCGGCCATCCCTAGTTAAAGATAATTTAATTTGGAATAATAAAATTTACTTCAATTAATACACAATTCAAGAATAATTAAGCAAAATAAAAATAAAAATAAAAACAATAAATCAATACATAACCAAAAAATACTTAATGAAAGGCAGGGAGGTTAATTCAAGCTTAATGTGCTTTGGTGGTGTAAATTTTAAGGGCAAGGCTATTTCGAGCTTAAAGGTATATTTTCTATTTAGAAGCTTCATCAACACATATTTTAAACCCAAATTTTCTCTTCACTCTTATTCTTATACTCTTAGATTTCCTAAACAAGCCAAAATCCTCACTAAACTTCTATAACAAAACAAAACACTCTCTCTCCCATTTAGATAAATAATCTAGGCTCCTTCGATAGGCTATCAAGGAGGAAAGGTAAATATCTAATCTTAAACATTTTTATCGTTAAATCTATATTGCTAATACTACAATTAACTTATAGGAAGTAATTAAGGATCAAAGGAGGTTAAGGAGGGTTAAGAAGCTTCTTTAACAAGCTTTGCTAAAATGGTAGTAATAGTTGCGTGTGTTTGTTGTGTTCATCCATTTAGGTAAATATATTAATTATGTTCTTTTGTGATTTCGTGATTTAATGATTTAAAACTTGTATTTGAATGTTGTAGTGATATATTTTGTACATGCAATAATGATTAGATGAATAGAGATTAGTAGGGTTGGGCAAAAAACCAACCAAACAAACCGCACCGAGTCGACCTTGACTGAATCGAATTTTTTATTTTTTTTCCAAACGGATCAATTCATGGTTCAGTTCGATAATGTAAATTTGGTTTCGCGGTTCAATTCGGAGTCATGAACCAAACCGCACAATTCAAACCGAATAGTTTCACCTTTAAAAAAAAAAAAAAAAAAAAACCTCCTATTAATGTGCATTTATACGACACTACTTGCAATATATATTGTATATGAAAATAATTAGATTGGTGAACCAAATAAATATTACTTTTGTTTAAAGATTTCTTTTATGAGATATTTTACAAATTATATTAAAGTTATAGGTATTAATTCTTTTTAAAGCCTTAATACAGTCCTATTGTGATATGAGTATACATCTGACTATTTCATAAATTTTCCCTTTACATATTGATTGTTAAATTTTAATTAAAAATATTGGTTTGTGGTGAGAAAATTTTGTAGATATATTTATGTAGGTTTTATATTTTATGAGAATTTAATTAAATGAAGAAATAAGTGATAGTTGTATGTATGACATTTTTGTATTCATATGACTAGTTGAATGTTATTTTATATCGAAGTTTTATATTTATTCCAAATGACTTATGTCATATGAAGTGATCGTTGGAAAAAAAAAAAACACTGAAATAAGTATATAATAAGATTTATGAAAAATTATCCTTTGCATGAAATATAGATAATAAATATATGTGAGATAAAAAAAATAATTACAACAATAACCATTAATAGAGTTAGAATGAAATAAATTTGAATTCCTTCTAAAACAGAATCTTATATATAATAGATATAGATAATAAAGTTATGTAGGATAAAAAAGTAGTTAAAATAATAACCATTAATAAAGTTAAAATAAAATCATGATTTTATAAAAATGATTGAACTGTATTGTGTTCACCCCTGGAGATTAGGTTGTGGTTGATTAGAATAGTGATAACATTGTTTGAAATTATGGAAATTATTAAAATATAAAATCTAAATAAAATATCAAACGGATTTATTTTTGGATGAAATTCATAGGAGTAGTATTTTAATGTGTCTATATTTAAAATAAACTTTTTTGTTGTTTTTTGAATACATTTACTATTTTTAAAATTTAAATTATGAAATAGCAAAACAAGATTTCGGTTGTGTTAATGGTGTCAATATACAAAGGTGAACTGGTCCACTTTTCTTCTTCTTTTGGGGTGAGAGTATAACAATTTAAAAGCTTAGAAAGTCTATTTTAATATGGTGTAATGAACTGGCCAATAACTGGTTGGGGCTGGACTCAATCTAGCGAAAATCAGTCAATCATCAGTGTTGTTTCCCTATTTCGACCATATTTGAACTTTTTATTTATAAACCATATGAAACCAATTAAACCGGGTTGAACTAACTTAAAAACATGTAAAATAGTGAGTTAGGAGAATTAAATGAAAATTTGATCTTAAGAATTGATCAAAAAGTAAGTGAATAGATCCAGTTAAGTTGGGTCGCATATTGAAATTCAATAGGAAATGAAATGTTGGAAATGAAAGGAATCTAATTCTAATCAAATAAAGATGAGATAAATGTAAATAATATGTTTTCGTATTAAATTATAAATTTTAAGTTAAATAACTAAATAATTTGATTCTAGGAATTAATTTAATAAAAAATATATACAAATAATGCATTTATAAGGTATGTAGTCTTGTTAGTGAATTGGTTAAGTTTTCTTGGCACACTTTTAAATATAGTTGGACGACTAAACATATGAATGGACCAATTAAACATAAGATGAGATATTTTACTTGATAAATGTCTACTTGTTTAATTATAAGTTGTGTTATTAAATATATCACCTAAAGGACTTAATCACTATATGGTAGGTTTAGTGGTTGAGCTAAGATTAAAATGAACTTAAATCAATGATAAGTAATTTAACATCTAAATTTACTTTTCAACTTGATATTAAATTTATGGATGAAAATTTTAAAAAGAATTAAGAAAAACCTAAATAAGAATAGGTAATGCATATATAACTTTAATTTAATTAATAATTAATATACTCTAAATGAATGAATGGATTGATAACTTAAATCTTATTTTAGGTCATTTCATCACACAGATTCTTATTATTGAGTGTACCTATTGTTGATTTATGGCTAGATACCTACTTGAGTTTAGGTACGCGGTGACTTTGGCGTTAATTATTACGATAAGCATCTTAAAATAAATTAATACTTAAAGATGACTTAATTAATTGCTTAGGTATGCTTATGGTGTTTAATCCAGTTCGAAAAGCAATGACCCTGCGTGGCATTGCCAACATGGTAGTTAGACACTAGCTTATTAGGCGAATGGTAGTATGGCAACATTTATTCATCTAAGAGAGAAGTTGTAATAAGTGCTCTAATATAATGGGTCTTGTTACATTACTTAGTCACGAGTGGATTGGTATGAATAAAGATACGTAATGATTATGATCCTTTTGTAAGACTACTTACTTAGAATTTTTTATAGGAAGCATAGATACCCGAGCTACCTATTTTAACCCCTTGAGTAATTGCTGCTACTCAAGACCCCTAAATTCTCATAGCATGTTTCCAAAGTGTAAGTGCTCTACTATTATTTTGTTGAACATAAATTAAAGATTTAAATTATCAATTGTTGCATTTAGATTAGAATAAGTGCGTGCGATTATACCATGTGTGCTTGTGTTGCTATTATACTAGACTTTGTCTTATTCACACTTTGCAAGTTTTGCAGGTTATTTGATCCATATGCTATGATTACATGGTCTATGGGCTGGATGTTGATGGCAGACTAAGCGAGCCAGGTGTTAGATACACCGGACATTGTTTTGTTATTTTATGAATGTATAATATTTGTATTGTAAGATTTCTAATGTATTAGTGAGAGATCATTTTTTATTGTTTACAAAATTTAAATAGGGATTTTTTAATTTATAAATAGTCAGATGCTCACTTAGCTAATGGTAGTTTTTACTTAAAATACTTAAGTGTTGTACATGATGGAATTGTTAATGCTCCATATCCTATTTGGGGTGTGACATGTTTTATTAAAATTGACATAGAATAAAGGATTTGATACTTTCTTTCTCTTGCATCATAGACAAAATTTAACAACTTCTCTTTAAAAGTTTGTTGATATGACACAAAATTGAAGCGCGAAATTAGCATCACTAAGTTCATGATGTTGATTGGTTTTGTAAAAACTAAATATCTTGGCTCAATTGCTCAAGAATCATATAGATCTAGAACATCCAAATAAATCGACAAGGTGAGGTTGATTTCCAAGTTAACTAATTGGTAGGTCAAGATGGTTTTGCTCTAGGTACAGTTAGGTTTGAAAACTTTCACACATGGCCTGTGTTTTTCTTCTTTCATTTTTTATTCTTCCTGCTTTCTTTCTCTTCATCAAATATTTTTACTGTATCTTGTCCAAGTGTTGTTTAGTGATTAGATCACACCTCTACATCAGCAACAGAGCCTCATAGGGTTAAATGAGATAGTGAATGTAGCAATGAAAAGTTCAATTACGAATTAAATCGAACTATTCAAAATTTAGGTACTTAATTGCACCTTTTAGCAAAATCTAGGTATCGAATTCAACATTTCCCAAATATTAATCGTCATAGGTGGTGAGTTACTGATAAAAGGAGAGTTGGAGCATGGTGGACCCATAACCACAATACATGGTTAGCGATGCATCGAAGGAGTTCGTCAATATAGTCACTTCAATACTTAAGCTAGCTTGTGGGTTTGAGAGGTAAAGAACAAAGTAAACTCAGACTAGATTGAATAAGATAAGATGCTCATAACTTTAGGATGAAAGTCTATTGATAGATTATGGTTGCATAATAACTAAAGGCCCATAAAGTCTTGCTTCTTATAGACCTAAGCCCATATAGGGGTAGATGGTTTTGAAACTAAGGTGATGATCCTACATTGAGGTAGAGACAGTCGAACCTATACTTGTTCCCCATGAAGATCAAAGTGGAGAGCATCGTCATGGGCCTTTAAGCGTGGAGTTGCAACAAGATTTGTAGGAGGTCGAGGTCCTTGCAGGAATTAGGCCCTTATGGAGCTCAAGGATAAGGTTGAGGTCCCACTAAGTTGAGAACCTTGTGGAGCTTTTAAGCGGGGGCACTTGATGGAGTCTTTTGTGGGCTTGCCAGCCCATTAAGTAGATGTTGGCCTATTGAGCAATAGCCAAGTATTCCCCATCAGTATTAGTACTTATTAGATTTTGAGTGAGGATATATAATGTCTTCAAAATAAGTTTATAAAACGTTACTTCTTTACCTTCGTATAGAAAAGGTTTAAATTTTTTTATATACATTGGCTCGATAACAAAAAAACACAATCACTCTCCATATTATATCCCATTATTATCATCTTTGTTTTAGTTAAAACTCCATTACTAACACATCACCACAAAAAAGTAAAGGATCTTTGGTTAGGAAGCGTCTTCCAAATCTATCTACCATTTTTTTTATCATGATTCTTTTGTAACTCTAAACACAAGGTTTCATGACCTTTCTCAACTCTAGACACAAAACATTATAAGTTGATTACTCAACCTACCGCTTACTCCCCATTTTCAAGCCAACCTTTTGTTCATTATTCTCTTCTTTCATTCACGGTGATACTCTTAAGCAACCCTTTTGAGTGTTTAACGAAGGAAAACCCAATTATGTTTTCCTTCATTCCCATCTAGACATGATATAATTCATTAGTTTGTATTACCATGGATAAAGACATTAGACACCCTTTTTTCCATCTCATACATTAGCTAAAAAAAAATGCAAATCTACAATTTTTATGCCTTACCATATAGTTTTCTTTCACCTAGTCCCAATATGATGTAATCACTATCATGTCTCTTAATTTAAAAGGTAACTACGATCCACCACATAGCATGCTTAAGTAAAACACGTAAAGCTTTCTATTTTGCTTTCATTATCTTATTCGATGGATTTGTAGAAAAAGAGGCTACTTAGTCAATCATTTGAGAGACCTTTGACCATTTTTATAATTTCGATTTCCTTGTTACTTTAACTCTATAAAACACTTTTACTAATAAAAAAAATCAATTATGAGTTATATCACATGAAAAAGTCTATAATAAAGTGTAAAGTATAGACCTAAAATTAGAAGAAGTCCTATAAGCAACTTAAAAGTCCAAAATATAACAAATAATTAAATGAAATCACAATCAACCTTCAATTAATTGAACTACCATTTCCATATATATTATTATGAAGGCTAAATATCTATTTAATGCTATGAAGATAAAAGAATGTAAACACACATCTCGAAGCAATTTTGGTATACGATCATTCTTAAGATAATTTGAAAGGCTAAGTGCAAGACCATCAAGCAAATATATAAAAAGTGGAATGTATCATATACCATGCTTTCAAATTTATTGAATATTACATAAGAGATCAATCTAGGTAACAAAGTTGTTTGAATAGTCTGCATGCCAATAATTCAAAGCCTGCTATTTGTGATAAGGTTATTGTGGGAGTATTATTCCATTAGAAGTAGGATGATAAATCTTTCCATTCATTGTCAAACCTGTCAATTGTTGTATATAATATAGGCATAGTAACACTTTTCCATTTTTTTTTTTTTATGTTGGTGATCACCACCAATAACATTTTTCAATATAAAAAAATATGGTAAATTACACAATATGGTCACAGCATTTGAGAGTAAGTTCATTTGAGATCGCAACGTTTAAGAAAGTGAGTCAATTAAGATCATCATTGATAAGTACTATGGTGTGATGGATTTTCTAACTTTTAATTAAAATTTTCTCCTATTGACATATATCAATGGAGATCTTAATTAATTCGCTTCTCTAAATGTTGTGACTTCAAATGAACCACTTGAAATGTTGTAACTTCAAATGAACTTACCTCAAACGTTATGATGTTCCGACGTAAATTTGCCTATAGAAAATACAAGTATATGCCACTAATAGTAACCATGACAGATAGTGCAAACTACATCATTCCTTGAGCATATGCACCGATAGTCTGGAAAGCTACATGAGGTTGATATTTTAAGTGGTTACTCATTCATTCATAAAGGATTACATTGAAATCTGTTTGATCGTTGAATGTCATAGTGGTATAAAGTAAGCAATAAAGAGCAAAAATGCAATACAACTAAATTGTCAGTGATGCATCTGCTATGTTGCATATAACTTTGATCCATTGACTAAGAACACCCAATTAAAGAATTTGCTGAATAAAGCAAGAAGCAGCTATGTGACTACAACCTTGCAAGTTTCTAAGGTATTGTTGAAGCAATCTAGTTACATGTACAAGTACTTTAGAGCCAATGTCTACAAAGGCAAACTTTAGCTTATGATGGGACATTTGATTTGGCATTAGAACGACAAACGTTAATAGCTAGTATTGCTTAGAAAGTGTGGTTCTTCATGTCGTAGATGAAATGATAATTTAGTTCTCTCTCTCTCTCTCTCTCTCGTGTAGGTTTGTGTATCAATATAAGAGATTTTGAAAAAACAAATATTGATAATATTATAGCGTTGAAACATATTCCCATGATAGCCCTCGCTTGGGAATTAGTTTAATAAAAATAGTGCATGTACAAACATGCGCTAACATTTTTAACCGTAACACTTACACTCTCTTTATTGCTCATTGTTAAGTGTTAGATGTTTGATTTAGCAATACATGCATCTTCAATACAATAGTCCATTTGAATTGAATACACATACTATATATGTGCTTTGTTTGTAAAATTTCTTCTTAGGTGAAGGCAATTGCTATACATGCACTTTTTTATACTTGTTTTTTAATTTTTTTTTAAACATGATATTTTAATTTTTTTTATTTTAAAATATGGTATTTTTAGATAAAGCCCACTATTTTGCATCAATTCTACATTTACCTTTGTATAAACTAAACAACATATCAATGAGTATTTTATTTTCCTTCCATCAACAATGTTTAAAGTTGGTTGATGTTCTATCTGCATGTTCTTGTACTTAGACCTTCATTAATTTTCCACTAACCAAACTTCCTTTGTTCCACTTATTAAAAAAATTATTTTCGAGCTTTTAATAGTAATGAGTAAATTATAAAAATCTTACCTATGTTTTGATAATTTTACAAATAGGTGACATGTGTTATATTTTTTGACAAAAAGATCACCTAGGCACATGTTAAAATGCTTTTAATTCAGAATATTAATTTGATTGAAATACATCACTAAATTTATTTAAATAAATAATATATCCAAAATAGATTTAAAAATTAAGAAAAATATAAAACCAATTCAAGTTAAAAAAAAACCCCAAAACTAATAAAACTGAACACTTTGAGGTAGCAAAGACCCATTCAAGTTAAAAACAAATAAATTAGAAAGCCAAATTCTGCAAAGTTGTGGCACATGATGCAGATTTTTGGTTTTGAGTCAGTTTGGGATTGAGGTTGATACCTACTATGATTGGGATCTTTTTTTGTGTTTTGATTTGTTTACTCTAGCTGAATTTTGTACTTTTCTAGTTCTTTAAAGAATTTTTTTATCTACCAAAAAAACATGCAAAATTTTATGAAGGTTGGAATAAATCCTTCAAAAAGAAGCTTAAATAGATTTTTACCTAACTCAAATGACAAAACAAACACAAAAAAATTAGAGTAGACAACTTTAGATAAATAAAATTTAAAAAGAGAAAAACTTATGTTTAAACCACGAAACAAGAAAAACTAAGGGAAAGGAAAAAAAAAAGAACATAAAAGTAATTGACAGACAAATTTTTTTCCCCACCTTCTTTTATTTCTCTCTTTTTATAATGTAGTTTACGAGATCCGTAGGCGTTGGGGAATTTGTATAAAAATGGATCATAGGATATGAAAGGTGGTTGCGATGGTTTAGGGGTTCAATTTTGGGTAGTTGTTGATGAGGACCTAGTAAGAGAAAGAGAACTTTTTCGGTAAAGACACTAGAGAGAGAAAGGTGGCATTCAATCAAAGTCACCTTCGTGCTATTATTATATAAAATAATACAAGACGACAATCATAAAATTAAATTTAAAAACTTTTATAAAGAAAATAAGATAAAAAAAAATACCAAAAATAAAAGGAAAAAATTACATATTTTTGACATTGACTCATTATAGATGAGAATAGTGATGGCGTTTGGCGACAATGTGATGGATAATAACAACTTGATGAGTGGTATTGTAATGTTCAAAAAATTATTATGTCTAATTATAGGTTTTACTCTTCTACTTTTGAAAGGTAATTTTTGTTTGAGTTTTGGAAAGAAAAAAAAAACATTTTAACATTTCGATATATATAATACAGAAAAGAAAAAGGGTGGTTAATTTTTGTTATTTGTTTTTATCTATAAAAAAGGAAAATTAGAACACATCCACTAATTTTAAATTTAAAATATACTACTATAATTAAAGAAATTAATATATTCACCATCTAGATTTAATACTCTTAGAATTTGTGGTATTGGAAAGAAATCAATTTAGGTAAACAAATTAATTAATTTTATTGTTTGGACAATTCTGGTAAAAAAAATAATAATAAAATATGAAAAATTTGAATACATTAATATCTTTGGATTTTATGCAATTTGATTCTTTGAATATATCAATTGGTGGATAAAAAAAAGGAATACATAAATTTCCAATTTAAAACGACTTGATTTACTTTACCAATAAAGCGCATTTAATACACTGCAACTTTGTTAATGCTTTCAGCAATGGAATACGAATGTACTAGGTCACTAATGGAGCCAAGCCAAGGCCCTCATGTTCCCAAGGCCCATCCCTACTTGTGGAGGGTTTTTTCTACCAATTAATGGTTGCTTTGAGTCGAGGTAATGGTGTGGAGGAGATAAGCCGTGGTAGATTGGTTTACTATATGATGGTGTGTTTGGGTATCACCCTTATGGCTTGTGGTGACAAACTAGAGCTTATGGGTCCTTTAAGGTAGCTGATTGTAAACTCCCAAAAATTTTCATTTTATTAGAATCTATAGTTGGATAAAATAAATGTTCGCATTAAAAAGAACCAATTAACTAAAATGATTTATCGGTTAACAAACAATAACCTAGAGATAAATCGCTTAGTATAAATCAAATTTGATAGAATTTTGCATCGAATATAAAATATAAATATATTACTAAAATGCAACATAAAATTTATATAAATGATTATCACAAATAATTCTACAAATATTGATAGAAAATTTTACCAATATTCAATCGTATAGACACAAAATCATATAGATTAACCGAAGAACATCAAATTGGCTTGTATAAACTACACCATATGAACTAATGGTCACCAAAATTTTCAAAACCCTACTTCCATGTATTCCTCTTCCTGCACCATGGTATGCTTTAGAGAGGAGAAGTCAAAGGCTATGGAAATCTACCACAAATCACAACGACACCAAAAAACTTGGTTGGTTCTGTTTTAGGTGAGTTGTATAACACGTTTTCAAAATCACAACTCGAAGTTGAAGTTTTAAAAATTTATAAAACTAATTGGTTCTTTTTCAACTTCGGTTTAGCAACTTCCAACATCCATGGCAAGCACACCTATCGAAGTAGTATAGAAAGAATTAGGTCGAATCCCAAGGGATCAGTGACAGCTATTATACCCACATTCTATCCATTATCTAGCCAAAGAAAAACTTAGAAACACATAAGCGAAAATAGAAGCTAGGCTAGGTTAATAGAAATATTTACAAATATTTGCCGAGCAAAATTAAGAAAAATGGGTTTGTAACTTCTGCAAAATAGCAGCCCAGGGTTTACTACACCAACTCCTTATCTTGTGATTGCATAAGAGAAATTATTTCAAGAGAGTGCTTTGATTGGGATATTTGTACTGTCGGATTCACTAAGTTAAACTAAAGCTTCTTTCGAAGTCAGTAGTTCTAGATCTAGATGTTGAGCCGCAAAAAGAACAAGAATCATTTGTTTGAAAAACCAATTGAATGAATTTTAAAAACAAGTGACAAAAAGTCTTCACCCGTTCTTTCTCGAGATAGATAGGATCAACTCCATTAGTAGCCATAGATCTATTCAAGAGAATGACCTCTCGGTCTATTCAATTAAAATCAAAACATGAATCTAACACGGTGCACCACACAGTTAAACCCACGAAAATAAAGCAGGTTACTAATTACAAATACCCAATCAATTATACTTGAAAGTGTATTTGAAATCACATGAATCAGGATTTAGATTCGTAAACCCTAAGCTATAGGAGATTATTTCTCCATGGATTTAAACATTAAAGCACAAGATTCAGAAGAAATAAAAGTAGATTGAAGAATAATTCAATTAAAGCTCAGAATCTTACAAACATCGGGTTTAAAATGATTTTACCCAAAAAACTATGAGTCCTCTAAAGCAGGAAAAAAAAGGATTTCTTTTGCCTTAGAATTTTCTCTCTCTAAGCTATGTTAGGGAAATTTACAATAATGTACAGTGTTTTTATAATGCATGCTTGCCCGTTTATTCATAGGCTCAAGGTACAAACGTAATGAAGATTTTATTGCAGACATGGCGGATTCTTTATAACGAATTTTTTTTTCTTCTCATGCGTACGTTTAATCATGTACTTTATTATCGCGGGTCACATCGTTGCTTGGTCAAATGCTCGAGATGACAAAGAAGTGAGGCTCAATGTTTAGAATGCTCAAAGTATTTGCGCTTTTGTCCATCCATCTATCGAGGGTAAATTTGAGTGCATCGAAGGCTTGAAGACTTGAGACTTGACATTGATCTGGCAAAAATTGGTCTTCAAATAGCAGCCATCGAGGGTCAAAATATGAGGTTTGACATTGAGGCTCAACAGAAGCTTTTCTATAGATTAAGACTCGATCACCTCAAAATACTTATCAAGGGTCATGTCAAGGGCTCAAAATTGAGGTGCAATAGACCATTTTTCCTTGTTTTACTACATCTTTTGGCCTCGATGAGGATTTTGGCAGGGCTCGACTCTGTCAAACTTTGACTTTGTTTGCTGTTCATCACCGAATCCGATAAAAACACTTCATTTCTTCTTATTCGGATTCAATGAGCTACAAAACACCAATTGATATTAAAAGCACAAGATTCATGGGAATTTAACCAAAATTGCACAAAAAATGAGCTCAAATTCCCATGAAAAACATAGAGTAAAAGAGACTTATCAAACATACAAAACACACGAGTACTAAGCCTACTTGCCATGTCTTCCTAGGAACAACCAAGAAGATCCCCATCACAACATAACTACCAAGAGAGGTAAGGGATCATCAACTCCTAAAGCCTCCTCTATGGGCTCTCAAGGTTAATGAATCATTTTTCCTCTTTCTCCTTGTTCAATGTTCATAGGTTCGGCCCCCGACGTCTTCCAATGAGAAGAGGGGTTGAGTCACTTTAAAAGAATCCCTAAAGGATACTCTTAAATCCTATCTAGAATTGTAGGAAAACAAAAAGGAAACTAAATGTGTGTATATATATGTATATGCACCGTCAACCATGGGAGTATACAAGTCATCTTTGCCAAATTTGCAAACATTAATAAACCAACAAGTAACAAGAACATGTATATATATATATATATATAGCATATATGGACAGCATACGACAAGAATATATAAGTATATAACACATATACGAATGGCATATAACAAGTATATATGTGTATGGTGCATGGACGATTGGAAAATAATAAGAATGTATGAGTATAAAACATATAGGAACGGCATGAATAAAAGGTATGTGTACATGATACGTGTACGGACAACATATGGCAACATATGCGGAACATATGTATATAACACATATAAAAATCATGCATTCCAAACTTCACATGATATGAAGTAAACTCTAATAGTAATAATAATAACATAAAAATATGTACATAGACGTATAACAATATATGTAAATCGTACATGATAGAACGGAAATAAGTAATAAAACTATAAAAATATATATAATAATAAATAAAATAAATAGTAAAACCGGAAAGTATCGCAGATAGACATTCATACCGGCATAAAAAAAGTAACTCATAAAGCTTAAAGAAGCACAATGAAGCCAAATTCCGCTAAAAGAAAAAACAATATCATGTGGCATTCGAAATAAGATTTCAAACGACTATATGAACAAAAAAATGCAAACTAATCTAATATATCAAATTAGCATTACACGATTAAATCCATATAAATAGTATACAAAATTATCTATTTAGATAAACCTATGCAAGATGGGAGTTAGATAAGTCCCATGACCAATTATAATAAATAGGTGATCATGATAGGAGTTAGAGTTTATAGGGAAAACATAAAATACTATAAGATCTTATAATTAATTTCTACATATTAATATTGTGCTACTATATTATTATAGGCGAGATAGACTACATCCTACATATTCTGAGGATTACTGCGACATATTTGATATCATGATAAGTGAGTAACTATGACTATGCAAATTATTTGTGGTTGTAATATAGTGCATCTGTTTAATTATATTAAAATCATTACGTGTGGGGATTGGCACTGCTTATTGTTTGATGATTGAATGATTGCCCATCTACCTAAATAAAAATAGAACACTTGCTTGATTAAATTTTGCTTATGAATATGATGTTGTCTGAAAAATTGAGTGGTCAACCCAAAACCAAGCTTAATAACAATGGACAATAAAATTAAATCTACCATGCTTTACACAATTACCTAATAATTGCATCTTGTATCACTAGAGGTACGTATTACATTTCAAGTCTGTCGAAATGTTGAGATAATTGACAAAGAAAGTGGTCGCCTAGGGTTCCTAATAGACTGGTTGGTTCCATATAAACTAATTGGTAAAGCAAGAGTCTCATTTGTGGTATCAACTTTTGAAAGTGTAATGCTATAAAGAGAATCTAAAAATCAATTAGTGAAATGATTTAACTAATAATGACCAAACGATCAAAAATTACTTATGATATTTTGAGATTTTTCCTATGTCATGGGTAGACTGGTTGTTCCACATAAAACTAATTGGTAAAGCAAGGAGTCTCATTTGTGTATCAACTTTGAAAGTGTAATGCTATAAAGAAAATCAAAATATCAAGTTAGTGAAATGATTTAACTATAAATGACCAAACGATCAAAAATTACTTATTGATATTTTGAGATTTTCCTATGTCATGGGGGTATGTGCTCTAAAATCCCGATAAGAGGGCGTAAATCTACATCTTGTTTGAATTTTGGTCATCCAAGCTTGTATTTGTTCATATGTATGATTGTTGTATTGCATATATTTGATAATAAAATTGTTTGTAATTTCTATTGCATGTGTATTAGTATGGTTATCTCACTAAATAGTGGTTTGCTTACCCTCCAACAGCGCTTACTTGTTTCAGGTCAATCTGTGGTTGGTGTAGGTTCGAAGTCTCGTTCTGGTACAGTATCAATGTCAAACCAAGGGTTTATTTATGGCAATGGAAGGAATCAATCTAGAGAACTACATTAGAAATCATTTATAGTGTTATCTCATGCTTAAGATAACAGTTATGTATTATATTGCAATTATAACCTAGTATTGTAATGCCTAACATATTATAATTACTAGATATGTATGTGTATGCGTTATGTTCGTTTTCTAGACAACTTGATCCTGAATGTAGGGTCACTCTCCTTTGGGAATTTTATCCTTGTTATTCTCATGAATTATACTGAAGGCTCATGAAATAACTTAAATGGAAACTCATGAGCTTCAATTTGAATTCATGCGACATATCATGTTAAAGGTATCCCCGAGGAGTGATACTGATGGTGCAAAGGAGATTGTGGAATGGGGCAGTGGTCAACTAAGGCCAACTGGTGATGGGCATATGTTGGGCATAGATGCTACTAGTCTAGCAATTATGTCTATGAGAGTTAGATGGATTTAATTTTTTGTATTGAATAATTTAAATTATTTTGAATATTTTATTAATTTTAAATTATATAGTAATATTTTTCAATCAAATTAATTGCTTAAACCAATAGCATTTTGACATGTGTCTTTTTAACATTATTAATTAGTATCAACATTTTTTAATAAAATACAAGTCATCTTTTTATAAAAAAAATTTAACATGAATCACCTGTTTATAAGATAGTAAAAAATATATGTAAACTTCTTGTAATTTACCAAATAATTATTGATACTCTCCAAAAATAGAAGTTATATTTCATACTTAGAATTAGAAAATAATGATTGAATTGTTGTATTGAATTATGAAGAGCACGCTTTACATATATAGTAATACATATTAGCTTAGATAACAACATGTAATAAACTATCTAAATGATAGAGTAAACATAACAATATATAAAACAAAATTTAAGTTGTTGTTTATCTCTATCTGTTGACATGATAATTGCTATATGCTACTTGTTGTTTATTTCTATTTGTTGATATGCTCCCACAAGCTAATGATGGAAGAGATCGAAGCTGAAGCTTAGAAGTAAATCAAATAAAACTAAAACTAAAACCGTGGCAATGGCTTAGTCAAAATACAAGCTAACTGATCATAACTTAATGTTATACCAATTGTAAGTTACTTCTCTACAGTGGCATTGCGAATGAAATGAAAATCTATCTTAACATGTCACGTGCAAGCATGAAATATAGGATTTGCAGACAAGAAAACAACCCCAACATTATCGCCTTAAACATAATGTAGATGATTAAATTTGATACCTAGTTCCTTCAACAATTTAGTCAGAATTTGATTTCTACACATACATTAGCAATAGCCTTAAACTGATATTCCATAGAGGAACTTGCAACAATTTGTTGCTTGTGAGAGTTCCATGCAAGGAAGTTTTTTTCCAAGGAAATAAATTAACCACCTATTGATTTGTGGTCATCAAATATTCCGTAGACTCTTTAGAGCTGAAATTAACGAGGAATTCAAAAATGTAACTATAAGAATTTTTCGATTTATAAAAGTTACAATTATAATCCTTTTTATCGTATTTTTATTACTATCGGTAATTTAATTGTCTAATCTACTTTTTTATTCCTAATCATCACTATTCACCAAGTACAACCAACCATACCCTATTCTTACATCTTTACATCCTCACAACCTATTCTTGCAACCTTACATCATATTCCTTATAATTTACTTTTCCATTACAATTTTATTATTTAAATTACTTTATTAAATTTGAATTTTTACACAAAATAAAAACACACATCTCTCTCTCTCTCCTACTCCCCAAAACTGGCATGCCCCCCCTTCCCCCCTTTCGTGCCTTCAATTTGTCTTGTTTTTCTTCTTTATTTATTCACACAAACCCTAATCCAATTTCCTATATAAACCCCTTCATCCTTTACCATTTCACTTTCTTTCTTTCTTCACAAATCAAACTTTTGAAAAAGTTTTCTTTCTCTCTTTCTCCCTCCCTAGTGTGCCGTGAGCCCCCCCCCCCCCCCCCCCCCCCTCTAACACACACACAAAAATTTTTTTTCTTCAAGCTTTCTTGTTTCAAACACTAAATAGGTAATAGATCTAAACCTAGCACCAATAAAACATGTAAGGATAATATCATACATGTGTGATTCCACCAAAAATCCTCATGAGCTTTATGCAAGGGAGGTGGAAACACTTGAGCATGATATTCTTGCTATCATAATGTTGTGGATGTTTTCATTTAAGTTTTTTTTGCTATATTATTGCTATATATTGTTCATATTGATATTTTGTGTATATATCCTACTACTAATCTCATCTTCATAATGATCATCTTGCATTTGCATCCACAACACGAGAGTCATCATAGATATATTTTGTTTTTGAGTATATAAATGCCATAAACATTTGTCTTATGTAAATAAAAAACTTATAGCATGATAGTATTAATGGGGATAATGCCAAAAGTTCAAGATCTATTTTTGTTTCCATCAAAAACAAATTTTTAAATTTGGATTTAAAAAGACCCCTCTTTTGAAAACTTACTTTCCAACCCCAAAATGAGTATTTTATATAAAATATGAAGGGCTTATAACATAGGTATCATAAAGACATGATTTTGATGAGTTAGACTTAGTTTTACTGAGAGATATTTTCAAAATGAGAAAAGTTTGCAAAAGTTAAGTTAGAACTTTGTTGTAACTCCAACAAGAACATAAAAATTCGTAACTAGGAGGAGTTAATATGAAAACACCTAATTTCCAACCCAAAAATAAGAGTTTTATTAAAAAAATGGTAGCTTTGGAGAATAGGTTTGATTAGGACTTAATTTTAAATAGATTAAATGAGTTTTATCCAAGAAATAACCTCAAACAAATTAACAAAAATTCGGATTTGGAAAAGAACATTAATTAAACACCTATTTTCAAATTCCAAAATGAGGATTTTAATGGAGAAATGAAAGCCTTTGGGAATAAGTATAGTAAGGGCTTAATTATAGCAAAAACAAATGGATTTTATCAAAGAATATTTCTAAAACAAAGGAAAAGTTTCAACATAAATCAAACTCTATTTTCATTACCAACAATTTTTTTTGTAAAATTCATAATTAGGCAAGACCCATATTTAAACATCTAATTTCCAACTCCAAAATGAAGAAAATTCTCAAAATAACGAGGGTATTAGGCATATAGGTCATCAATGCTTTATTTTAGTAAAAATAAAGATGATTTTTCAAGAAACAAAACTAGTTTTTTCTAATCAAGTATTCTTGAAATTTTTGCAAAGTAAAAGTATTCTAAAAATTCTTTTTAACCAAATATCCTCAAGAAACATACATATAGATAGCTCATAACATATCATTCATGATAATAACTTGTTGATATTACATGTACACTTAATATACATAGTAGAAACAATATAAGTTTTCACAAAACAATTTCAGAAACATGTTTTTAGCCACTTATCAGAATTGATCCGAGCTTTTCAAGACCCAAAAATTCTCAAAACTTAGGAATAACATTATAATTAGATAGATCTTTCGAAGTAGGTAGAAATTGACTATTTATTTACGAAATTCCGAGTTAAAATGACCAAGTTATGGCCGTTTTAAGTTGGAATTTCCTCTAACTACGAAAATTACAAACTTGAAAGTTTCTTTTGATAAATTGAAATTAGTTATGGTTTGAAATACTCATTTAGGTATTTCTATCATTTAGGTGATTTCGAATCGGAGGATTCCTCGCCCCGGATTATTACGAATAGAGACCAGTGACCATGGCTAAGTGAGCCATTCTTCTTATTTACAATTCTTTATTGTGCTTGTAACTCGTAGTTGCACTAGAATGATAGCCAAAGATAAAAAAATTGGAAATGCATGATGGGTAATTTATGGGATTATGTATGCTATTTTGATGCGCTGAAAAAAATATGCTAAGTATATCGAAACTGGATGACTAATTGATGTATGTCCATATGCCATGATTACAAGTGTTTGCAAATTTATTAGTCACCTATGAAATCACATTAATGATTACTCGGATTAACAAGTAATACGAACATAATCACTTCACGATGGAGATGGTGCATTTAATCATGATTGGTTATCCGTGATCCATAAACGGTATGAGTGAAATGGGTTGTCTGTGAGCCATAAAGCGGTACAGTTAATGGATACCCATGAGCCATAAAACAGAACAGTAATTCAAAGTAATGCCGCATGATTCGTTAATCTGCTAACCTGGAATGGAGGACACAAATCCGTTCAACATATGATTTCCGGTTGATTATATGTCTTGTATGCCTATGTTGTTGTTGCATTTCATATGGATGTTTAAATCAACTTGATTGTATGTAATTGTGGGATATGTATATTCTGGAAGTGTTTACTCGCTAAGCTAACGTAGCTTACACCCCCATAGTTTCTTTTTGTTGCAGTTTCCATACCTATGGTTGCGTCCCAAGAATTGACCAACTCAGGTAAAGCAAGATAGGAGTTCCCCTAGAAGTTTATGATTAGCTTTTGTATAAACTTCTATAGGAAACCTTAAACGCTCGAGTTGTTGTCAAAAACTGTTACCTGCACTGATTATTATTTTTGAGGGAGAATGCCCCTTAGCATTTTGTAAATGATCCTGAATATCTGTGGTTTATATTTTGATGTTATTTATATCGAATTAAACTATCTATCTCCAATTGCGCAAGTATTATATTGTCGTAAAGGAACACCTTGCATCTACTATAAGACTTTTGAATGACTGTGGTAGTGATTCGTAAGTCTCGTTTAGTATGCAGCAGACTATTACATTTAGGGTACTTTTTGGGGTGTGACACAAACTATGTTCTTGGATATAACCTCTCACCACCAATATCACCCTCTTCCCTTAATTTTGTACACCCATCAATTATTAACAATGTTGCCCAATGTAGATTGGTGCTAAGTCACATGTATGATTCTTTTGCAACGTGTCAATCTCAAGTTCCATTACTCTATGCCATTCTTGAACTTTATTTGATTTAGTAAAAGAGGTAGGTTCTTTGGTAATGTAGGATAAAACATCGGTTGAAGTGATAAGAAAAAGGCCAGCATGTTTGGTAAGTGGTTTGATGTAGCAGCATTAGATGATATATATCGGTATTGTTGTATCGAGTGAGGGAATATATGATTAGTTAGAAGCCAGTGATCAACAAACAACCTAAGACCATAAGGATTATTAGTGTGAGATGATGGAGGAGTCTTGAATAGGATAAATGAGCTTTGTAGAGATATAGTGGGTGAAGGCGATTGTGGTGATCTGTTAAGAGAGAAGAGTCTGGTGATGGTTTAGTATAATAAATAGGAGTAAGAAAGTCACCTGATGTTGTAGGACCAAGAGTTGATCTTATGGATAAGACATTTGAAGCCAAGGAGATGTGGTTGCGGAATTGGATTGATCATCCTCATCTTTTGGGACTTCTTAAATCTATTGAAAAGGAAAAACCTTTTCATCAAACTGTACATGTCTAGTATAATAAAATTTTCTAGTGTCCTTGTCAAGACATCTATACCTTAAGTGAATAGGAGAATAACCCATAAAAATACATTGTTTAGAACGAAATGAAAACTTGTTTTTATTAAAGAACGAAGTAAAAGATAAATGGCACAACCAAAGACTCCGAGGAATAAAAAATCTCGATAATTTTTGAATAAAACTTGAAAAGGTATTTTATTTGAAAATCAATTGGATGACACATGATTAATAAGAAAAATTGTTGTTTCAAAAGCAAAATGCCACTATTTAAAAGGTGCACTGCAATGGCTTAGCAAAGCAAGACATTATCAACAATGCTTTGAATTTTTCTTTTTGCCATTCCATTTTGTTCACAAGTATGAGTAATACAATGAATAATTCCATTTTATTGGAAATATTTATATAATGGTTGAAATTCTCCACCCTAATGAAAGTTAAATTATTTGAGTTTGCAGTTAAATTAATTTTCAACCATTTTGTGGAACAAGTAGAAAAGATAAAAAAAAATCTCACTTTTGCACTTAATTGGAAAAATCAAAGTAAATAAGGAATATCAATAAAAATAACAAAGTATTTATGTTCGAAAGAAGAACAAATGGGAGTACTACCCTAAACATTAGAATAAATAAACTCTAATGGACTAGATCTACGGTTGTAAGTCAAAGATAAAGAAGATCGAGACATTTTGCCTAAATAGCATGCCTTACACTTATTAAATGGAAGATGAAAGGTAAAACATGGAAATTGAAATTGTTTAACTAAAGTATGGACAATTTGAAAATTAGGTGTCCAAGACGAGCATGTCAATCATCCAACTTGACCAAATAAGTGGCAGGATTCAAATTCTTCTGCTGTTGTAATCTAGTACTAAGTTTGTAAAGTGCTAACTCACTTGTTCCTCCTAACCTTGTTTTTTTATTATTTTTTATAATATGATATTTTGTAGGACAATGGTCAGGGTGAAATTCAAAAAAAAAAAGACAATTACTGTCATGACAAAATTTTTTAATAGATAATAAAGATTTTGTAATAGATAAAACACGTAAAACAATGTTTAAAGCAATTCCTTTTGAGGAAGATCAAATAGAGCTAGAACCAATATATGGAATATGTAACCGAGTACCATTACCTACTTTGAGTTTAGTCTTACCTTTATAATCGTTGGCAATATCTAAGGAAGCTAAGTTTGGTCTAACATGATAACCTGCACCAGTATCTAGATATCAAGATTATTCAATCATTGGAGTCTCTTTTGATGATGTTAGCAAAGAGCAACATTTGCTTGAAGGTAAGGACCATTATAATTTTTTGTTGCTTATTGGTCTTGTTGTGGAGTAAAGTTGTGTTCAAACTTGCAGTGACAATCAAATGCAGAATGATTTGAATAGCTACAAATCTAACATGTTGCTGGAGATGGATACTAATTGAAAAAATAATAATTTCCTTGTCCTCTCCATCCTTTATTTCCACTTCCCCTACCGTGAGTGGCATTAGATTAGACAATAAACTTATTCAGAAAATCGTGTGGATTAAATTGTTGTGCAACATTAGACATTAGAATTTGTATTTGTTGAGCCTTGAGTAAACTAGCTAACCATGTCAATGTAATTTATTAAAAGATAATGCCTCTAATCTTGCTAAAAGACCCTAGTAATTTCGTTGTAATTAGGCCCAAGTTTTCTAAAAACAATGGTGTTAAATTTAGCACTCACTAAAGCCAATGAATCAACAATTGCTTTAGCTTGAAGCAGATACTTTGAAAAGCATTGTCATCCTTTGGTAGGTTATGAAGCTCAATATGAAGTTGAGTTCGTTGAGCATTACTCGTAACCCCAAATGCTGATGCCAACGCTGCCCAAAATTTAGCCAAGGTCTTCAAGCCAATCAAGTGAGGATACATTTCTTCTCAATCATGGGAATAAAATTTAATCTTTGTTTAACCAATAGATACATGTTGAATCAATTTTAGTTTAGTTGTTCAAGGAATTGACAATTTCTTGTGTTGGTGCTTTGCAGGTTTGATTCCATCAAGTATTCAATGAAGGTTGTAGAAATTCAATAGTGTAGTAAACTGCAATTTCTAAGGGACATGATTTTTTGAAGTTTGATGGAACATGTTTGATTCAATCGTGTAGAATTGGTTGGTAAAGAAAGATTTGGAAGATTTGGAGTGATAGCAGAAGTAAGAGGTTGAGTTTGAGAAGAAGAAGAAGATGATGATGATGATGAGTAAGGGATGTTGTTGTCACTGTGAGTTTGACTCCAATACAAACTCAAAAGTGGAAACTATTGAGTTGATTGTTACACATATATATAGTAATATATACTAGCTTAGACAACAACACGTAAAAAACTATTTTATGATTTGTTTGAATTATCAAATTTTTATCCGTATCGTATCTGTATCTTATCTATATTTATAGTTTATTTTTATCATTTCTGTATCGTAATTGTTTAGTTTGTTTATAAGTAAAACTGTTAAATCTTTTATCAATATTTGTTTTTTCATAAATATTTATTTGAAAACTACAAAAATACGATCATAAAATGATTAAAATATGATGAAACAAGCAGAAAGATAAAGTAAACATGACAATACACAAAATAAACTACGGTTGTTGTTTGGAGAACTTTTTAAGTAAAGAAAATTTGGGTCTGTTTGGATCATCTGTTATTCATCTGTATCTGTATCTGTATCTGCACCTGTTTTGTGACCTGGTGTTTGGGAAACTATCTGATCTGTGTCTATTGGAAAAAAGGCTGTTTGGATGAAGCTTTTTTGATCTGTATCTGTTTCCAACCTCATGTTTGGATAAACTATCTGTTTCGTTGTGTTCTCATTTGTCTTTATTTTTTGAGTCCCTTGTATGGATAAATTGTCTGCTCTATTGTGTTCCTACTTCAACTGTATGATGACTTTATTATTAGTGTCGTTATTATTATAATTGCTACAACTAATACGGTACGATCGTTGTTATTTTTTTATTCATTATTCAATTGAATCAGGTAATTGTCATTTCACTAACTTAGTTTTTAATTTTACGAATATATATTCAGATGAACAACATAGTAGTAGGTACATGGCATTATATGATATCATATCTAATTAGTAGGTGGTCTTGCTGATAAGTCGACAGCAATATTATCTCGTACACCATTCATCCACCGATGACCACTTGAATTAGTCACATTACTACTCCCATATGCCTTATTCACCATAGAGCAATCAGTTGCTGCAACTTCTTCACTTGAAAAAAATCATTGACGTATGGATCATCACCATCATTCATTAAAATGTAATTATGCAAAGCTGCTGTAGCAAGCACTATTTTTATCTGTTTGCTCATTTTATAATTGGGCTATATAGAATACGGAACCTGTTCTTCCATATTGCGAATGTCCGTTCAATAATGTTCCGAAGAGACGAATGCGTATAATTGAATAGCTCCTTTGGATTTCTTGGTTGGTACCCTTGTCGAAACTCAGACCCATGGTATCTCTCTCCTTTATACGGAGCTAGAAATCCATTTTTATTTGGGAACCCCGAGTCAACCAAATAGTACTTTCCTGTACAAATAGTATTTCCATGATATAGGGGATGAAACGAATCTGCAGTTTAATGTAAGATATTGCAATGCCATTTTGTAACTAGTTTTACCTGGGGACGGCTGTGGAAAGTTGAATTGGGGATCACCTAGTACACGAGATAATACATTAGCATCATGACTTTGTCCATCTGCACCTGCTGCTACAAATGTAAATCTATAGTCAAAATCACAAACGCATAACACATTTTGTGTAACTTCACCCTTTCTGTTGGTGTTTATAATTCTGTCATTAGTTGGAACATGGGCAGCAATGTGAGTTCCATCCATTGCTCCAATACAATCCTGTAAAGTAACGTTTGTTAATACGTGGAAACATTAATATCGATGTACGAGCGAAATCGAGAAACACATAACAACCTTGAAGAATGGGAAGTATTTATCACTCTGTCGTATATGTGATGGAATGTTAGGAAAGTCAGGATGCGCAGGTTTTATTATGTTTTTCGACAGTTCCACTACTGCTGTGAGGACGTCATTGAAGTGTCGGAATACTGTTTCCGACGAATGCTGAAACATCTCTTGAACTACTCTCGTTGTAGCTCCATGTCCAACGATAAACATAAATATCCCTACTTTTTCATCTATAGCAACTCCTCTACTACGAACAAGCCCATATTCTTGCAAGGTTGCACACAATCGACGAAACAGGTCTGGGTTCAACCTGAACATGTTTTGACATCTTCTTGGATTGTTATGATTCAGTAGCTCATTGATAAGGTCCGACCCTCTCCTTCTTGAATTGTAGCATGGTGTGCTTTTGCGTAAGTGCTTCTCCATTAGAAGATATATCATTGACACTTTGATTACATCTTCCTCCAACGCATAATCCATTTGTGTCCCTGTGAAATTGAACGTGAATTTACAAACACAAGACTATTTCCATAGCAATCTTAGGAATAAGGTACTAACAATATCATCCAACACATATGAACATTGTGAATGAAATACATAAGTTAAACTTTCTTCTACAAGTTATATATAACATCATCACAATCTAACATAAACTTAATGACGAAAAGAAATGTTGTTATCATGGTTTAGCTCCTTTCATCTTGTCAATCTCTCGCAACAAAAATTGGGTTTTTATTTCCGGGGTTGGGCAGCTGACAAAAACTACACGCTTATCGGGGTCCATAAGGACATCTGCAGCATCCAAGCCCATTTGGATATTCTGTACAATAGCAGGCAGTGTCCACACTTCTTCCATCACCGCCTTCATACTCCGCGGATCGTCCCCACTGCATACAGACATGGAGTTGTTGGAGGATCTTGCTTTCATAGATGCAATTAACTCCCCTAAATCATTTGTAATATCTTCTCTGGAGTATCGTTTCTTCCCTGCTCGTTTTCTACCATTTGACCCAAATGTTTTTCTCTTCGCAGAAGATTCCTCAGCATGCATCGTTGTTCGAAAAAAGCTGTCTTCATTGGAATCATCTGCAACTGATGGCAAATTGTCCTGAGGATCAACATATTGTGGATCACCCTCTGAATCTCCACTTCCTTCTGGACTATCTTGTGGCGGGGGAGCAGATGATGATGGTGCCCATAACTTGTCGTTCGTCCCCTTGGTCCCACTGAACATTTCATCAAGGTTTTCCTTGTACTGCAATCCCCGTGTCCGGAAACAGAGAACACTTCCGCTGTGACTCCTCTTGTACTCCTGCAACAAAGAAAAGGGAAATGTATTCAGTAGCTCCAGTGGTGCTATTCATTAATTCGTAATGAAACAGTTAAAAAACGTATTGATTCGACATTTACCTCATCTGCTGCACGCCACCACTCATCCGACGCCTCATAGGTTTGAACCACTTCATTCCATCCAACCCCTGTGTTCGCGTAGCGCTTCAGCCAATTCCACTTTATCCATTGGGCTCGCAAAGAATCCCACTTGTTTTGCAATTGTTTTGGGGTCAATTTCTTTCCCCTAATTTCCTCGAATTTCACACCTACTTCCCGAAATGTAGCAGGCAGCAAGTGGCCGCTGCCACGTTTTCCTAACCTCACTTGCTCCAAACATAGGTCAACAAAAGTAATTGTTTCCTCTGGGCTCCAATTGATCCTATCAGCCATATTTCCCAAAAAAAACAACAAAACAGCAGAACAAAGTCGTATATGCTCGATACGCTACGACAATCACTGATCTTTACTTACGATGACTACAATTAGATGCCATGTCCACCGACTGCACTAATATGGATGTCACCTGCAACAAAATAATTATAAGACTTTCATCAACGACAAATACATAATAAAGGGAAAATAACATAGAGATTCAAACATAAGCATGGAGCAACCTACAAGTCTAATCAAGTCTTATATTCAAATAAGTGCATATATATATGTAGGTCGGATAGCAATCAATTTGAGTCTCATGTAAACATAAAAGGAAGCAATTTAGCAATTACTATTAGGTGGATTTTAAAACCTAGTGTTACTACGTTAGACGCTTCATATAGCAACCCTCACATATAAGTTTTCGTAAATATATATTTGGGCCCGTTGCTTTGACATGACGATAATATGCCCTCAATCAAAGATATATAACATATATATATATATATATATAAGCACATAATTGTAAACTTGGTTGGATGTCATGATTAAACTACGTATGGGATGTTATATTGGGTGCATGATGTGAGGCTAGAAAGATGGTTTTGGCATGGGAATGGTAATGGTACAAAACAAAAGATGTGTGGCAAAAATGTTTCTTCTATACAGAAATATAACTCGCAGCAGTACTAATTTGTCCTTGCAAGAGATGGTGAATAATGTGAGCCTATAGAAATGGTGCTGGCATGTGAATGATAATAGAACGAAACAGAAGTATTCGAAACTGATGTTTCTCTTACACAACAATAACCAAAATAGTTGAATGCATAGCTCATGCTGCAATGCAGCAGCTATCCTAAGGTGTTGCATCGTTCTGCTTCCTACTTGAACAGGCTTGTGACTAGGGATTCACCTGAAGGCAAGCACTTAAGCAGGTTTGCTCAAGATTATCTACACAGCATAGAAGATGAATCTGGTACATTTTTTTTGCACAGATGGATGAAACTGCAAGTAATATATACCACTGAATGAGCTGATTAAGTATTTTCTTGCTAAGCTTTCTCCTCTATAATGAAGCAACCTTTTGTAATTTTTTATGACATATGTTATTTCACCTAATAGGTAGTCTTTTGCTCCCCTATGGAGCTTACGCGATCCTTATTGGAAATGATTTGTGTACAGAGACTTGTGGAATAATCTGACACTACATTTTGAAAATCGATATGGAAAATCCTATTTCCTCCATCCATTCTAAGGGAAGAAGCCATCTTTACAATAATGGTGGAAACTTTAGAACAAAGGTAGGCATATTTTCACAAACTTATTGTTGTTCACCTTCTTATTTTGCCTTTTAATACCAATCTTTATATGCTCATTGGATACAACCTGAACCTTACCAATTTCCTTGATCTCTCTTCTTTGTTCCCTTGAGAGACCACGGACTTCCCACAATAGTTTTCTAATATCCAAAAATGGCTCCATTTCAACAACAATTGTGCCTTTATAATATAATGCCCATAATTCATGCCGGCATCACTCTACTGGAAAAGTCTAGGCACGACATAGCATATCGCCTCAATTGTTTCCACATTTTGACATCTAGTGGTGGGGTGCAGCTCTCATACACTAACATAAAAAATATATAAAATACTTAAGGAATCTGTCTCTACATCTGACAAACATTTATTGGATAATACAAAAAGTTTTGAGCCTTACAACAATGGCTCTCCGAGTAAGGAGGAAGTATAGGGAAAAAGAGAAGCACGAAGCCTACTTAGGTCCTTAATCAAATTTGCTAAAGACAAGAATACATTCTTCTGAGCTTGAACAAAGCGCATACCTTTATTATATAAAAATCCCAAAACATCTATATCTATTGGTTTTAGTGATCCTAGAAAAACTAGTGTAAGAAAAATATGAGGAATCAACCAATTTTCTTTTAGTTAGACAAAGGAAGGACATTATCTATGAAAGGTACAATGATTATAGAAAACAGGGATAGATGCACCAAAAGGACCTAAATTTTCCCTATATTTTCATTTCAAGACTTATGTTTTCAAAATATTCATTTCAAAACCTACATTCTAAAAAATATATCAAAATAGGGTCTCCATGATTCCTCAGTATAAGGTCATTAAAAATAGTACCTGAAATGGAAATATAATTAAAAACAGGTCCTGAAATGAAAAAAACTAAGAAACAATGGAAGGACCTAAGTTTTCCATACTTTGTCGCTTCAAGACCTATATTATTTATCTTTCTGCATTTTAGGACTTACATTTTTCTATCTTTTCATTTTAAGATGAATTTTAACAGCATTCGTAACAAAGAGTAATTGAGTTCCTATTTTGACTCATTTAAAAGGAAAGGTTAAAAAAACATTTGAAACCATGGGTTCTGTATATATAAATTGGAAAAACTTAGGTCCTTCTAGTGTCTTTTACCCCAGAAAACAAATAAAATATGCTACCAAAAGTTACAAAGATATACTAAATATTTGAATTTACTCACCTAGTGGGAACAAAGCTTATATACTCATGTTGCTTACATTTTAACAACCACACCGAAATTGGAGGGTTAGATATTTCTTTACTGATAAGTTGGGAATGGCAGCCTCTCCTTGTGACAATGAATGGTGCACCCAGAAGGCCTATTGATGAACTGAGTTTGGCCATACAATTATATTCTCCTTAAAAAACTACAGGGCATAAATACTTTAAATATGTTTTGTTAAGATTGGCCAGAAGAAAGGATGTGAAGACTATTTGTATCTATGCCATTGGAAATTCTACCTGATGCAACAGCTAGGCTGATTTTAAAACCATCTAGAGTGATGATCTCTTCATTTTAGCATGAAAGAAACATCGATGTCCAGAAGCAAAAGTATAATGGGAAAAACTATTCTAGCATCCAACCATGGTACCATGTATGTGTTAACTTTTGGATTAGATTAAGCTGTGGTGTGAAGATGTGGCTGGATCATGTACTTCATCTAATGGGAAACAAACTCCAGTAAGGGTAGGAGACATCAATCCCAATCTATCAACAAGCTGGACAGATCCTCTGGTTTTGTCAATGGAAATATTTGGGTAGGGGAACTTGCTTGTGATGTAATATGTTAAATTTCGAACTTATTTTAGGCATCTACACATGCTGACTTCCTTATGTTGCCGATCATGGAGCTTTTTGTTAAGGATGGTATATAGTTCACTAACTTTCAGAAAAATCTGAAGAGCATCAGAGAACTGGTAGCATTTATTGAGGATGGCACAACTAACAGCCTGAGCGGGTTATTAGAATCCTTAAGTAAATTACATAATATGATGATTTAATGCATTTTAACTTCGGAGTGTTAACAGATGAACTATACAAGAAGGGAAGAAAGCAATGAATTAAATAGTCATGTTGTAGACAATATGGAACTATACAGCAATAAGATTTGGCAAATCAGCACTATGAGCCATATTAAGTTACTTGAAGCACATCAGACACAATTTTTTTCTTTTTTTTCCTTTTTGAAAAATTGCATTGTGGCTCTTTAAATTTTCAAATGTTGGGTGATTCTGCAACTTCCTTAATTTGTTTTCTCGTAGTGAAGTAGGAGGCATAGACATACAACAGTGGAAGAGAGAGAAGAGAGAGAGAGCATTACTGAGTATCATTAATGGAGAAGGTCTCCTTCTAAACAACAATGGGTAGCATCTCCCTTAATTCTTTCTTCAAACCCATTTGAGATTGCTGAAGTGAAATAAACCCAACATGTTAAAACTAAACTACCATAACCGTGTTTCAAAGTTTGAAGTTAGAAAAAATAACCTGTAAAGTGAGATGGAAATGGAGAGCCAAAAGCACGCCAATGACATGGGCACAAACAAGCTTCGTTCTATTTTTCTTTAAATCGGATCCATTGCCACAACCATGTCCTCCTCCTCCTTCGACGTCACCGTATTCCGTTGCATTATCCGTCCCTCTCTCTCTCTCTCTCTCTTTGTCTCTCTATCTCTGTGTGTATGTGTTGTTGAAAGTCATGATTTGTAGTCCAAAAACGAAGGACTGTTTCTCTCTTGAGTGATGGAAATTCGGCAGAGGGAAGAGGGAATATGCACTGAGGAAGGCAGCTGTGGGAGGAAGATGGGATTCGTTGAAGATTTGGAGCTGCAAATTGATTTCCCTCTTGACTACTGCTGTGAGGAATCCTGACGTGCAGAGGCTAGAATCTCTTAAGGGTAAAAGTGGAATTAATTCATTCCATTGAGGATATGGGTGTAAAATGGCAGCCACGTTTTTCAAATGTCTTTTTTCCCCAAACATGCTTTTTCAAAAAGATCCAAAAAAGACATCAAAAAGTATGTTGCCAATCAGACCCAATATAAATTCTCTTTTTTACAAATAAATTCTATGTTTTCTCATGCCAAACTAAATATAAATAAATTGTATTTACCAATTGTTTTTCAAAACAGCATTTATTTATCTATGTATTTTCTTGAAATTCGAATGCAAATGCCATGATATGAAAAATAGCGCCAGGGCCTGATCAGGGCGTACCACCCCCTTCCTTGCAGGCATTGACGAGGATCATCGGCACCTGACACACACAGTCAGCAGTCAATTCTCGACACCTCTCCGCTTGTGCTCGTCTTTCCACCCAAACCAAAACCTAACCCCCAAAGTCACTCCACAGCCATGGTTTGGGGACTCTTTCCCACCGATCCCCTTTCAGGCACTATTCTCTCTCTTTTCTTTATTCGATTGGAATTTGTTATAATGCATCTGTTTGTTATAATGCTCATTTTTAATAATGGCAGGTGATGATAAGTACTACATCTTCAGGAAAGGAACTTTTAAAGTGGGCCGTAAAGGTAAAAAGGTGTTCACTTGCTTTATTATTATTATTATTATTATTATTATTTTCCATAGGATGATGTCGTTTGTTGCAATTGTGAAGATTGTTTCATTTGAATATGTCTTCTTGCTCTAGATTTATACCTCAGTATAAAGCTAAATCAGAGCAATTTTCAATAATTTAATTGCTGAAGGTAATCACTGTGTAGGGATTTATACTTTCATGTATTTGTGACTTTACTATGTTATTGTCTTTCTGAGTGTCTTGAGTATATATTGATTTTGCGATTGATGTCTAAACTTAATTACACCTCAATGTTTAATGTCTTTGAAATGCTTACTTTTCAAGTTTCACTCCAATTGTTCAATGAAAAGCTTGATTAGACCGAGAGATATCAATGTCTTAGGTGTTGTGAGTTTCATATAAGAAATTGCAAAAGACAAAAAGTTTTTAGAGTTGAATCTGCGAAAACCTTGACACACTAAATTGCAAAACTGAGAAGATTCAGGCACTGAATTGTAAAATAAAAGTTCAAATATCTGTTTTGTTTGTCTGCAAATTCTTCTTATGACTGTCAGATAAAGATTTTTGACAATACAAGTTGATGGACAGTACTGGATTCATCTAAGTCTCTTAATGTGCACCAAATAATATAGAAGCTGCAGCATAATCTACAATTTTATGAACAGAGACCTGTTTTCGGCTGGCTGGATTTGATAGTCATTGGAACTTTATTGTTTGGCTTGAGTTCTAACCGTATCTTTTTTTTCACTTTTGTAGACTGTGACATAATCATTAATAAAGACAAAGGAGTTTCTCGAATCCATGCAGAGATAATCATAGATGAGATGACTACCTCAAGTCTCTACAAAGTGAAAACTGCTAAAGTATCGTCCAAGGTTCGAATAAGAGATTGCTCTAAATATGGCACATTTATCAACAAAAATCTTGCTTCTCAAGCAAGAGCTCATGAATTTCCTAATAAGGAGTTCGCTCTGAATGATGGTGATATTATTACATTTGGAACTGGTATTGCAACCTACAGGTGACTGTAACTGCTGTTTTCATTTCTCTTTGTAAATGAAGTGATTGATATCACATGTATTGCAATTTTGGACTTAGGATTTCTACTTTATATCCATAGGTTACTCAGACAAGTTACCAAATGTTTTCAGGTTCTGTCATGTCCCTCTCACCTTTCTTATCTGTAGCGCAGAGTCCTCGCAAGCAGGCACAGTACTTCAAGACAGTTTACTGTCAATTGGTTGGCTTTCTTTTCAAGAATTTAATCGTACAAGCAAAAGTGCCAAACATCTTGTCGCTTACACACACACACACACACACACACCCCAAGCGTGTTACTGCTTTTACTAAGTTATGGATTTGCCTCTGTCAAAATGCTTTAGGGTCTGTTTCTTTCATCTTATTCTGATTGTTTTGATATTTTGTTTTTGCCGTCTTCGAACAGATATTTGTTAAAAAACAGTTTCATATGAAAAACAGATATTTTTATTTAGAAACAAATCAAACAGATAAGATATAAATGAAAATCAGACAATTTAAATAGACCCTTAATTGCCCAAAACTTCTTCACTATATGTCATAATCAATCACTACAGTGGCTTTATAGTTCTCAAGGCACCTTTAGCTTTGGTTCATATTCAAGCTAACAAGAGAAGTCAATAAGCTTAATCTTAATCTTTCTTTTCTTGGATAAGTTTAGTATTTCATTAATTTTATATAAATAAGAGTACAGGCAAATTGAAAAAAGAAAAAGGGAAAAGAACCCTACAAGAACACAAAGGTTCTAAAACAACTAGAGACTTGATGCCTCGAGCTCAGTATCCAAAAATAAACATGGTACTAGGATTGAGATATCGGCAATTCCGAAACATGGGATTTATACAAAACAAAAAAATAAGATAGAACCATGTGAGAAACATCATATGAAAGAGAAATACTATTGCCATTCCCAACTTCCCATTTAAGTAGGCTGTGTGTAAGAGAACGTAAGAGTAAAATTTTCCTCCAAGATCAAGATAACATCAAAGGCATCTTCATTAACCAAAAATTGTTATTTTTGATAAGCTTAGCACGAACCCAAGAAGGCCATAACAAATACTTCACATTTGTACATGAATACCATATATGTTTCAACTGGCCAGCCTTGTTTGATATCATCAAGTCAATAATACCGAGTCCTACTTCACTCTTTGGCTTACAAACTGTTTCCCAATTCAATTTTACCCTAGCTCTCTTCTCATCATTACCATTCCAAAGAAAGCATTTCATTCTCTTGGTTAGCTCTTTTAAAATACTTTTCAGGAGGAAGGAAATAGAGAACCAATAAACTTGGATAGAGAAAATGATGCGTTTCACCAATTGTATTCTACCCATATAAGAGAGGGTCTTATTTGTCCAATGATTGATACGCTTGCTGAATCTCTCAATCAAGAAATGACAAGTTGATTTATTTGGCTTGGATGATGATAAAGGGACCCCCAAATACTTGATAGGTAATTCCCCTAGCTGAAAGTTAGAGAGTTGTTGGATTTCCTCCTTCACAAGTCGATCAACCCTAGTAAAAAAGATATTACTTTTTTTCATGATTGGCCTTGAGCCCCGAATTAAGTGAAAATCTTGTAATGCATTCATAATAAGTCTTATGGATTTTGTATCGGCCTTAGAGAAAATCATAGCATCATCAGCAAAACATAGATGATTAATATTCTCTTTTTTACATCTCCAATGGAAGGAAAAGCCATCTATTTTACCGCCTTCCCTCATCAAACATGAAACCACTTCCATAATTAGCACAAAAAGATAAGGGGAAATAGGGTCCCCTTGTCTAAGCCTATGTGAGCTTGAAAAAAATCCCACCAATTCTCCATTTAGGTTGATTGAGAATTTGGGAGTTGTCTGACATTGCATGATCCAATTGATAAATTGTGGGGGGAAATTCATAGCTGCAAGGGTTTTTTCAAGGAAACTTTAACAGACATTGGCATAAGCTTTTATGATATCTAATTTAATTGTACATCTCTTTCCTGGAGAATTCTTATTATAACCCCAAAATAGCTCTTGTGCCATCAAGATATTATCCATTATACTTCATCCTTCAATGAAGGCTGTTTGCTCTTTTCCAACTAAGTATGGAAGAGCACACTTGAGTCTCTCTGCCAAAATTTTTGAAATACATTTATAAATAGTGTTGCAACAAGAGATTGGTCCGAAATCCTTCATGCAAGTAGCGTTTTTGTTACAAAACTCAAGAAAGAAGTCATTCCCTTTAAACATGTTTATAAGCATCGGGAGAGAAAAGAATGAAGCTGGAGTTAGTGTTGATATTATAAGTGATGTTTGTGTGTTATTTTAATTATTGTTTGTTATTCTGGTCAAGTAGGTTAATGTTGTAGCTGTGTGTGTGTGTAGTAATGTGCTGCGGTTGGAATTGTAGTGTTGTTTGTGTATGATTTGTGCGCATGTCAGTAGATAAGGAAAATAAGCCAAGTGGCTTGTTAAGATGATGTGTTAATGTTCATGTTCAGTTGCAATAGAAAGAGAAAATAGGGAATAACTGTTATGTAACTACCTTGATGTAAGGTATTTATTGAAGAAAGAGTAAAAAAAATCAGATTGGTTTTCCCTAAATTAATTCTATCAGCAAGAGATCGTTGGGTTCTCTCTAACGAGCCCAAGCCATAGTTTCAAGATAGGTAGAAAAGGAAAAAGTTCAAATCGATCCTATAACAGTTTTCCACTTTTGAGACCAGTGGAATGGCCATTGAATTTATGGATTTTAGGATTTTATCGGTAACAAAGAAATCCTGGATAGCCGTGTGGACATCTCTACCAATAATGTTCCACATCTTTAAAAAAAAAAATGTGCATTATAACCATCCAGACCTGGGGCTTTGTCAAGAGTCATCTTAAAGAAAACAGATTTGGTTTCCTCCGCAGAGACTGGTTTTATCAAGGCTTGCCAGTCTTCTCCATGGACCCGTGGGATGCATCAAGCACAAGGCTCGGCTTACTAAATAAAGATTTGAAGTAGTTTACTGCCAGCTCTTTTATTTCTTTCGGGATAGAAACTCTTCGTCCATCCTCACTAATAAGAGATCTAATAGAGTTCATGTGATTTCTTTGCTGGAGACAACGAAAAAAGAAACTTGAGTTATGATCCCCAAGTTTAAGCCAAGAGATCCTTGATTTCTGTTTAAGAAAAGATTCTTCCATACCCTCCTTAATTTAATCTTATTCTAACAAAATTTTCATTTTTATTTATATCTGTTGTTATGTTCATTTATACCTCTCTAGTCAGTTAACTTGGGTGAATAGTTCTTCCATTTCCCCTTAATTTTCATCGAAGAGTTTTTATTGGCTAGTAATAGTATGTTCAGTTTCATTTTAGGTATGTAATAGCATTTCCATGAGAAATTTCTATTACTTAAATTAACTTATAGCAATTTATTCATAAGATTCTCGAATAGCTACTCATTGGTGAAACTTGTTTTTTTCAAAAAAATCCTCATTGAAATTGACACATTACAATCACACCCTCTTGTAACACAACACATATATACTCATATATGTGTATATATATATATATATATATAATATGTATGCATGAGTTTTGTTATATTGTAATATAACAAATTTACGTTATACTGTACATATCAGTACCCATATATTGTTATATATGTTTAGTTATATTGTATATAATATGTGTATATGTATAATAAAATAATTTGTGTTGTTATATTGCAATATAATAAATACACACTATATAGAATGTAAAAATTATGTGTATGTTGTTCTATGCATTTCGTTAATATGTTCCTATAGATATATAGAAAGTTCATGACCATATAATCTTTCTACAGGTGCTTCTATAACTGGCAATTTGGACCAAGGATGCACACATGTGATCGTTGATGAGCATATGCAAGTGGATGAAATCTTACTGGATGCAATTGTTGCAAAAAAGCCTTTGGTGATTAATAGCTGGGTCAAGGTAGAACTTCTTTGGGATTTTGGAATTTTAAATGCTCTTTAGGATTGTGCATACCATGATGATTGAGCGTAAGACCTATATATGAGCAGGCCTCATTTTAGTCCAGCTTCTGAAAGCCTTAATGCCTTTTTCTCCTGATGTTTTGATTCTAATTTTATTCTCCTTTTTTAGTGGCACGTGTGTGCTGTGGAGATTGCTTTTGTGAAGTGACTTGAACTTAGTAATAACCGTTGTAGGCTCATAGTCTCTGAAATTTTAACGATAGAAAAAAACATTAGCTATTTGTCTGGGATTTTTTAATGCAAACTTGATTAATTACTTAACATTTCACACACATTATAGGAACTCCACTATGTTCCTTGGCTCGCATACTTTCTAGATGAAGAAAAATAGTGTAAATTGATGCTACTTTGGAAGATGAATAATATAACTTAATTTTAATTTTTTTTAGCATGGTATATACACTTGGCTTTTAACATAGAACATTGTCGCGCCACTTATTTAGGTGAAGTAGCATGTGCTACTCTTTTCCCCCTCTGCACGAGAACCTTTTTGGGCATTTAATGGATGCTGTTTCAGTTAATGGGATGTGTGTGTCGGGTGTTGAGAGCATTTAATGCGCACTATAGATATGATGGGAGAAATTTCTAACTTGTTGTTTCATTGAGCGATGCATCAGTAGTATATCTGCATTTCATTTAGAAAGACTGCAGCACAATGGTGGAAGGAACTTGGATCTTCCTTTCCCCCTTCTCCCTCCCTCTTCCATAAATGAACTCTTTATTAGTGCTGACCTTGCAATCAGATGAAAGGTTTCTTCTTCCAAATCTTTTCAGAATCAATTTTTGCTCAGCACTCTGTTTGCATATGTGAAACATAGATTTGAGATATGAAACTATGGTTTTTGTGAAACTCACCTTGAGAAAGAAACTCAACTGAAATAGAATAACATGGATGATAAATAATAAGTCTGGTCTACTAAGCTTTTCCTGACATCCATTAGAAATATAGTAGATTGCATCCCCAAAAAAGGTTTCTTTGTTCATCTATATCTTAAGGTAGCATTTAATTTATAGAGAGAAGTTATTCTTCAAACTCCATGACACACTTTTTAGCTGTTGAAATATTTGTATTTGGAAAGTTGAAACATCTTGATAGGCACCCTTAATGGCCTAGAAAGGATCTCTAGAATTTCTGTAAGTAGATTGTTACATAGTAATTTTTGCTGGGAAGTCCATGGTGGACGCCACATGCCATCTTTGTTGGCTTTTAGCCTTATGAGACCAGTGAGACTCTGAAAATGACATACAAAGATGCTAATAGTACCTCTATTTATCCTTCTTGTGATGTGTATCTGAACTTCACATGCTTCTATGGAAGTAATTTTCAGCATTAAGTGGTAGATATTTGAATGACTTTCCATATATTACCCATATTCAACTGTTTTACTGAAGCTACATTAATGAATGTTGTATGTTCTAGTTTCTTGCGGAGAAGAGCATTGGAAATGAGCTTCCCTCCTATACTTTGTAAGTTTCAAATAATAATGCCATTCTCTTTGCCTGTCAATTCTTAATTGTGCTGATCTTTTCATGCTTTTCTTCAGGCACATTCCAACTTTGGCAGTGGAAGGAGTGTCTGTAAAAGTTGTAGATCCTAAAACCCGCGAAACATGTCTTCATGGATACACTTTTATACTGCAACCAATGCAAGTGGTAGGATGTTGGTCTCTCGAGTCTTGACTTACTTGAAACTTTTTGGAATTGTGTACTTATTGGGTTTGATACTTGCTACTAAGATAGGGCAAAAGTCCACTTGCATGAATGGAAGATCCTAGTATAATTATTTGGTCAGTACTTTCAATATTAAAAGCTTTCAGACTGCATTGTGTGGATAATTGATATACTTCGGAAGCAGTCTATGTAGATTTACAATGAATGAACAATTGAGTTTCTCTTAAGTGATGATTACCCCAAAAGAAAGAGGAAATAATTTTCTCAAAAGAATATGATTCTTGCCATGCAATATCCTTTTCGATAATTTTTGTTCCTTTGCTTGAGTTTAAGTAGTATAATGTATATCTGACATTGGTCTATTAACACATCTAGATTCATGTAGTATAAACTTAAAGACCAATTGAAGAGTTTGTGGGACAATAGCAAAAGCCCACATGCCTGAATTGAAGGCCTAGCATAATTTGTTTGGTTGGTACTTTCAAAACTAAAAGCTTTTAGACTGCATTATTGTGGATAGTCAATACACTTCAGTAGCATTCAATGCTAGATTTATTATGAATGAACAATTAAATTTCTCTCAAGTGATGATTACCCCAAAAGAAAGAGGAAATAGTTCTCTCAAGAGATATACAATTCTTGCCGTACATTTTTTTTCGATTATTTTGTTACTCTTTTTCATGAATTTGAGTAGTGTAATGTATCCCAATATTGGTTAATTAACACATTTAACTTCATGTAGTATAAACTTAAAGATCGACTGAAGAATTTATTGGACATTAGTGGGGCAAGTATCCTCTTGATCGAAGAGTTTCATTCCTTTAGCCAGGTTTGTGTTTCACCATCTCACAACTCTCTTCAGCCCCCCAAAATCTCCTTTTTTTCACATTGATTTATTTCCTTCCTTTACCTTTTCTGTAAGGAAATGGCATGTGGTCTCCTTGTTGATTTTAAGAACTCTGTTGTTGTTACTGCAAATGGCAAGAAGATATCTTGAACTTAGAACTGAACTCATGGTTGTCATAGAATTGTACTCTGTCAGTTATAACTGTACTCAGTTGTTCTTCTTGCTTCACTAACCACAGTTTGTCAAGAAACTTTGAAAAAGAAAAATGGGAATGGCTTTGGAAAATCATGTTCTATGTAATATTGATGGCGATTTTTTTTTTTTTAAAAAGAGGCTTTTAATTTTTTCTAGACGTATTTTGTGAAGAAAGAAAATACATGGAAAGGTAAATTTCTTCTCTCTCTCTCTCTCTTTTCCCAGTCATTATAGTAAGTGTTTTGGGGCACCTGTTGATTTTACTTTCTTTTCTTTTCTTCTCTTCTTGAAAAAAAAAGAAAAAGAAAAGAAAAGGTCTTCTGCTGAATTCATCCTCCATTTATCTTGACTCTTGCATAGTCTGTGGATCTGATTTCAAGTTTGAGGAGCTTATTTCTGAAAATTTTCCTCCTTTGGGTATGCTGCTGCAGACGTCAGAATATGTAGATAACAACAGAGTGGTACATGTTCTTCCTGAAGGATCTGTAGATCCGCCCTCCAGCAAACTTCTATCACTTTACCGGGTGAATGAGATGAACTTGTTTCGTGCTTTATTATCTGGACAGTTTGATTCTTCTTCTCTATCATCACCTCCAGGTAGGAGCAACATGATCGTTTTTTCTGGTTGATAGCCAATTTGTCAAACAGTGATAAAAGAGATGAAAGCAATTAGTTTATAGTAGAAGTAGACGGTATTAGGGGAATAGAGACTGACCATTGGTGGTGGTTAACTAAACAAAAAGAAAGGGAAAGTATTTTCCAACTTTTGAAATTTTGTCATCCTTATTTCAGTACAGTTTTTGATATAATTAATTATCCCCACCAATTGCTTCATTATCTTCCTCACCACCTCCAACTGATAAATAAAAAATTGTATCACAACATCTTTTAGATTACTACTGTAATAATTTGCCATCATGCTATAGAAGTAGTAAAAGAAGTCATAAATGTTTTCTAGAAAACATTTTTCTGATTACTGCTGATTGTTGTTTGTTGTACCTGTCGGTATCTATGCCTTTGTCTTATTTTCAAGTTTTGTGTCCTTGTTTTAATGTGTCTAAGTGGCATTGATCAGTATGAGATCATTAGCGTGTGGCTCTCTCTCTTCATAAAATATGAGATCCATGGATTGCACAACCTTTTTGAGCAGCCATAAGCCAGATATTTGAATCAAAGTGCTGTTGGTTTAATTTGAGCATTATATGCATCTCTTACTTACACAAATGCTGCTTGTCGATTTGTTGTCTCTTTGCAGTACTTGTTTCATCTTCATGCTCTACAGACGAGACAGTTGTTGCTGATTCTGATGTAGAAAGGGATACAGCTGTATCAGGTGATGCAGCTTCCATGGCTCCAATAGAAGGTGACAATGTCATTGAAAACCAAGAAAATATCTCTGCTGAAGTTGAAAATGGCCAGGCTCCAAGTATAAGCTCCTTAGGTGAGAATGGGAGTATAACAGTAAGAAGAGACAAAGTCGATGACCATGAAGGCACTTTGGACATTATTCATAGCCAGGACTTGATCGTGAGGAATGTGAAATTGCCCACAACAAAATCTTCAGAATCTGCTGGAGTAAATTTTAAACGCTTCAGAAAGGTAATGCATTGGGTTAGCAGGACTCTGGGGTTTTTATTTTATTTTAAATCCATATCATCCCTGGCTCGAGTTTACAAGTTCCTGTTAGTAGCTAAAACCCATGGCTTCATCCAATTAGCAGAAAATAAACCAGGATGGGCGATACATCTTGCATTCCATCATAGTCCCTCGGGATTGTATTGTCTGCTTATATGAGAATATTGTCCCTTTAAACTCGATCCTTTATGTTAACAGCTACTACCACTTACTTGATCAAACATGTCCATGTTTGGTCACTCATTTGAAGCTCTCACCATATTATGACTTGATAGCATATTCATTGCTCATAAGAGAACAAAGAAAATTTATACTGCAATTTGTTGCCCTTGTTCTTGATGCAATGTTTCACACATGCTGCTTTTCTGGTGATTTGTGCTTCCAGATGAACGTTGCTTCAGGAAATAGCTTCAGTAATCTTGTGCCATTCTCGAAATTCCCTTACAAGTAAGAAAACTTTCACTTTTCTCCTTATGCTAGTATTTTTTTTTTTTTTTAATCTCTTGTCTTGTATTCTTATTGTTATCCATTTTCAAATGTGCCTGAAAATAGGGTAAACTTTCAATTCATTTTGATCCGTTCTTTTGCATATTCTGAACCTTTATAGGGATTCAGACTATGAAAATGAGGATGTAGCTGAGTCTATTAGAGAAGAAAAAAGGCGAAAGCAGCTGGAAGCAATTGCAGAAGATTTGTTTAATAATGAGAAGGTGAATACTATTGTACTTGTCTGCAAATAGTATATGAAATATCTGATAAATGACTTTGTTTTTTTGTTTTTTCCCCCCTTCCCACAGGGAAGAAAGCGTGGCGTTTCTGGTTCTATTCATGGAATTCTTTCCCGTGGTTGATATAGGAGGTAAAAACTTTACTTTGAAGATTGTTGGATTAGCTTGCTTTTATGCAGGTTATATATCCAACCGCGTGGCTTTGATTGGCTATCCAGATAGTAGAAATTCGATCAATGTGGAGCACTTGCTTTTCACTCTTTATAATCTCAGTTCCTTTTGTTTTGGCCAACGTATAGTACAGTCTAGCCTTTCCTTGCTTTCAGCATAAGCTACTAGGAGAGTTAATAGGTTGGCTTGTTTGCATTATAGAAACAGTAGCCTTTTCTTTTTTTTTTTTCAATTAACTTATAAGTTGATAGATGCATGCGTGGTTTTTTTTTTTGACATCTTCTCTCTTACGGCTGAGAGACCTTTGAGCTGACTTGAAACTGCACAAACTGGTCAAATGCATGTTGTATCACTTATTCATTAATCAGGACTCGTGTCCATATTTATAACAATATCACTATGAGGCAGTGTGCAGCGACTTTAGCTAAAGACTAATTTTCTGTCACCAGTCAACTCTGATGGGAAATCAAATATCAGTTTTCATTTCAAAAATAATTTGGCTAACAGTTAAATTATTGATGTGGAATTTTAAGCTGCATCCTATCTCTGTCCTTGGACATGAATTCATGTAGAATTTTTTGAGTCCATTTTACTAGGTGTCAGCCATGGTGGATGCTGGTGCACACTCCTACAGGAGCATCCTCTATATATCAATTGCTATTGTGATTGATGACTAATGATATTGCAACAGTGTCATAATACCTTTGTATATCGATTCTTTGATGCAGGTCAAAATGACCTCTGTGCTACTGAATTATTGCTTAAGGGAGATCTGTCCTTCATGAAGGGAGTTACACCAGATATTTTGGGTGTACATTTATCTATGAAACTTGCAATCTGTAATCATAACATTCTTTATATATCAAATGTTATGGTGATACCCTTTATTCAAGCAGCTCTTATCCATGGAGATTAGTTTGTTAAAACTTGCAGGTTTCGCTTGCTGAATGCTTCACTGTTGCTGGATTTCTGATTGCGCCTCACAGCATCACTTGTAATCTAAGCTTAGTTTTAATTTTAAAGCAGTTATGTCACTTTGAATTTTTGGTATCCTCTTTTTATTTGAATTTGCTGTAAGGACAGGTAGTGGCTGGATTAAATTTTTGGTCCAATGTTTGTAATCGTCTTCTCCAATCTAATCCGGCCATGATTGGCCCCCTTTGTACAGAATGTGCAAGTCTTCTTCATGTTGCAGGAAATGTGTAAATTTTTTCATTTTAGTATTGTTCAAATGGTATTCTGCCCATGTATCTAAGTTCAGTAAATGAGTCATGGACTTCATTTTCAGGAAGTTGGTGAAAATCATAATCGTGTTGTGGTCTTTTAAATCGTTTGTACAATTTGTTGCCAAATGTGTAGTGAAATTCATCATAGATCTTATATTTACTGTGTATGTGATATTTGAATTGTTAATCTCTCAAAATATGCTTTTAAATTTTTATTTGACCATTTTACCCTTGACGACTGTAATAAGAAAAATAAGTCTAATAAATATTTAAAAGCTGAAAAAGATAAAAGGCAAGTTTCCTGGTTTTTTGTTTTTTATGCCCTCCGTATAATTATATATATTTTGAAATTTTCATATTGTTTTTTTTTTTCAAGGTAAAATGTTCGACAGGACCAGGGTTTGAATCGCATATTTCCATATATGTATATTGTAAAATAGAAGGAATTTATCTTCGGTTTAGTAGTTAACGCCAATTGTACAATGAACTATAACCGAAGATCAAAGACAATAAGAATAAAAGGACAAACTTTGAAAGGACGCACTAAGTCAAAATACCATGTCCAAGTTCAATCCTCTGCAGAATTCATAAAATACTAACATCATGAAAAGATAAACTTTCCTTCACGATGCTTTCCTCCATTTGAAGTACCGTCTTATTCGTTCTCATATTCCGCTTGCGTTTCCTCTTGGCGGACTTCGTAATCTTCAAGCGTTTAATCTCAGCAATGACTTTTCCACAGAAAGAACAAGACCTGTTAATAAAGAGTTCCTTTAAGCTATCACATTGCTGCAGCTTTAAACGAAAAAAAAAAAAAAAGAAATAAAATAAAATAAAAATAAATAAAATAGTTATACATGTTAAATTGGACAAAAAAAGGATTCATCGATACAAGCAATCAAGCACATACATGTGTTTGTGTATGATCGGTAGATAAACACCAATCAAATTTGAATATACGGTCGAACTAATAGATAGTTTTTAAAAGATGATAGCCTATACTTTGTAGTATATCAAAAAACATATTAATATTTACATAACACAAGCGTACCGTGATGGCCTCAAAGGAAAAAACATGCTTATTTATTTTCCAAAGAACAGGCTACTTACTCGAAATATAGATTATATTTCAATTTTTCATTAGCTTGGCAATGGCTGCACCATGCCATGGCCGTTCTTCTTTGTTCCAACTTCCAACTGCTGCGAAACTGCAATGTATTAGAGAAGAAAAAATCACAAACATGCTGTTAGGAAGGAGAAGCGCCTTAGCAATCACACGCTATGCGTAAATTGATAAAAGGGAAAAACTGTGTACAAGTTTTTGGAAATACCTGTGGAAGTTTATTTATAATATCGTTCACTACGACCTAAATAAAACACGTGATGTGTAAATACTAATTATTTTTTCGGAATATGGTTATTTTATTGTATATCCGGTGATGGGAAGAGTAGAAAATTAATCACAAGTTGATTCACGCAATAACCGACGTGTTCCTTGCGCTCACCTATGGTAACTCGTAATTTGACTACTTGACTTGACGACCCAAGAATTTGCAGAGAGGGAAGGATAATTTGAGTGCCTATAACGCTAAGATAAAATAGGAAAACAAATGTACATACGTTCTGGAATTTATTGTGGAAGACTGCATAGACGGTTCTTTTCCCGATTCCACACGACCAATTATGGCCATTTATATCTTGGGGCGCAAGGGAATAAAACGAGTAATGACTAAGGAGGTGACATTGACTTGATCCACAAGTTTCCTTATTTATGAGGAACATAAAGACCTTTTCAATAATTATTAACATAAGGATTAAGGAAAGACACTGTGGAATGATTACTTGGCATTTTGTTGGACATTTTTCCATACTAGAGTAGCTATTCATTGAAGCAAACCGAATGAAATCAAACCGTAATGGTTGTATTTTTTTCTTTTTTTTCTTTTAAATTTTCTAATTCAATTTGTGGTTGATTAGAATTGGTCTAGATGGATCATGATCTGGTTAGGAGATCAAACTGAACTAAATTATTTTAATCAAAATTGAACCACTTGTTTCTAAAGCGGCATGTTTTTTGAACCACAATAAGCTGAATCAACTAGACAAACATGCATGCTATCCTTTAAGTTGAACTAGACCACCACCCTTTCATTACGCACCTTCCATGAGTTCATTCCCATCTCTGATCTTTGTCGTAGTTGCTCAAACTTGAAAATGTGTTTGCTGTCTCAAGCATGCTGGGTTTTTTGTGTCCTTATCAATAAATATCTAAGACATGTCTAATAAATTAGAAAAAATATATATCCCTAAAATAAAGAAAATAATTCTTAACATGCGATAGATATTTATTTGTAGGGACACAAAGCAAATTTTTTCCCCTCAAACTCTATATGTCTCACTCTTATTTGTTCTTACATGTTTGATTACCTGAAAAGAATATAGGTAGAATATAATGACGATTTCATGGTAGTATAATGGGGCTACTGCTTGGGACAAATAATTATTTGGTTGAGAGAATAAAATTATTATTCATCTCTTTTGCTGCAAAATAATTTGAGGAATGAGGCTAAATAGCTAAAAAAGTATCAAAGTACTTTGTTGTGCAATTTATCATGAATTTTATCTTATCTTGAAAATAAAACTTAATTTGTAAAATGTGTGCACATATATAATTAAACTATAACATAAATAAATTTTCAACTCATGTAAGCATACTGACAATTACTACGTTGTATCATTTTTATCAACATTGATAATTTAAATCAAAATTATAATAAGGTCAACATGTTTCCTAAAGAATCCATTACTAACACACATAATAAATTATATATTCTGCGCATATTAACACATCATATGTATGTTATAACAATGTATATATAGTGTTAAAAATATAGCGTGTGTATATATATATATATGCAAATATATAAATTATAATATGAATATAGTTGCATAAATTGCGACACAATATTTACATATATATCTATATATAACATATTTTATATATTCATATAGATGTTATATTAGAATACGGTGTATATTTTGTATTTATTTGTACATGTTATGATATGATTTATATTATAAGGTAAAAATACTATATATATATAATGTTATGACACAATTTATAGACAACGTAATGGTAAGAGATAAAATATTATAGTATATGCATATATATTCGTGACATATATAATTGTATGCGTATTTAATACATATTGTTATAAGACTATTCAAATAAAATGTTACAAATATAATGACATGATGCCATATAAACATGATATTATAATAGTGTGTATATTTTGTACATAGTACATAGTTGTATATGTTATAATATCATATATGTATATAATGTTATATATTATAATGTAATAACACAATCTATAAGAAATTTTACAAATACATTCTTCCGACTTTGAACATAGATTGTAGGCTTGGAAACCTATTATGTAAACGAACATAGAAATTACAATATCTTTTTATTCATTTGAAGAATAAAATTATAATAAGGTTATTTTGGAAAGAAAAAGGGCAGGATAATAGAGAATAACTATTGTGTGGAACGAATGGCTGTAGGCATTTTATGTCATGATTGGTTTGTAGGAATAGATAGGAGTTGGGATTTCAGGTTCTATTTCATTTATTATATTTAGATGCATTTTCATAAGTTAAAATCGCAATTTAGAATGGACGATTCTAGCTTTGAAGGGAATTCAATTCCATCTTTTCAAAAGCAGAATCATAATTCCATTCCAGATTCATTAATTTTATGTGGTTTAATTATTTTTTTTTCTGTGACATATTTATAGTTCACATTTATTATTATATTTTTTATAAATACAATTTATAACCATTCGATTTAGTATACACATCCAAACATAAGGATGGATTTATCATTATGAAGCTCATTCCATTTCAATTCAAACAAATCCAGCATACTTACATGACATTAAGGAATATAGAATATTTAATAGAGCATTTTTATTTAAGTGTGTCCAAATAAGGGGACAATCAGTTTATAAGGAATAGGGATGGAATGAAATGACAATTTCACCAACCAAACATACAATCAATATCTCCTTAATTTTTACATAAGCAAACTCTAGCATTCTATTTGTATTAAGTCGTTCTATCCTTTCAATTTTCTTATTATGTGATGTAGGTGATCTAACAAGAAACTTTACATGGTATTTAAGTAGCAAGTGTTGATGAGTAAATTTAGACAAGGTCTCCTCAAGCCCAACCCAACCTACTTATACATGGATCAACCCAATGGCACAAGAGCTAATTGAAAAACTAGACTCATATTGCAACATTGAAGTCGAGCAAACCAACCACATCACATAGTCTGCTGCGGCATATAGTCAAGCTACTAGGGGATTACTCATTGATCACCCAGTATTACTTAGCTAATACTCTACTACTTTACTTACTCATTACTTTCTATACTCTACTAAATCAAATGTCGAAGTGGTCACTTTTGTGCCCACGAACCTTATCTTGTTTTGGAAGCCCAACCATAATTGAGCCTATATTTGATCAACTCTATTAACAAAATGAAGGCAACAACACTTTTAGCGCCATTTGAGAGAAACGTGAAGAGCCTACTTCCCTTGTTTTTATTGAAGTTTACCAATTATTTTACCTACAATGGCAAGAAGTTTTAAGTGTCTTAAAATGACAACCTGTACACTTCCCATGTGGGTGAGACAGTCACAGCTTCCAATATGGTGGCCTCTGCTATGGAAACACAATACTTTGAAGAAGTGGAAAAGCTATGCCGAGACCTAACAACTCAAAATGATGACATCCAAAGGCTCTAAACTCGTTTAAACCAGTTCAAATGTGAATTCCATAATGCAGAAGGTGCAAATGAGTTCGATGTGAATGGACATAACAATCAGGATGAGGATCTACTGTTACCTCCTCCACTATGAGCCTTTAATCAATAAGTGTGATCAATGGACCGCCACAATAACTCTTGTTAGGATACGACAATTAGTTTCTTCCCATCTTCCAATTACATCAGACTATGGAATTCCTCCTGTAACAATGGAATGATGATCGGCTTGATAATGTCATGAGGAAACTCTTTAAGGAGAAAGAAAGTAGGAACATGGTAAATCACCTTTCATCTAAGCTATTTAGGATGAAACACTGCCAGTAGGCATTAAAAACTCCCTACTCTAAAGAGATTGTACTAAGATTTTCAAACGTTGCCTTCAAAATCCATAATTTAGATGGAAGAGTCACCCACACATAGCTATTCAAGAGTTAACCAACATAGTGACTTCTTGAAGTCTTTGACAAAAGTAAGCCTACATTGTTGTATCAATTTCATGAGAAAGCCAAAAAGTATAACATTCAAGAGGACAACATTTGAGCCTACCAAGAAGTTGATATGCTTAGGTCGATCCAAGTAAGAATAATGGTGGCAAGAAGGATAAAGGATTGGCTTAGACAAGTAAATGACCAAAACTTCTCTTTTCGTAAAAAAAGGGTAATAACTAGCGATTGTTTAATGCATTACATGATTTTCCCCCTCACTAAACCACTAGGCATTTTTTCCTCAAAATCGTAACATGATTCTTTTGCTAGCTCTTTTAAAATTGAGAAGCAATCTCAACCGACACAATAGTGGCAAGTATTACGATAACCACCATAACCATAGCCATAACACATATGACGATAAGAACGTTGTTTAAGATGACATTTGGTGTGGTTATCCGAGGGAATACATTGTTAATCTAAGTAACAACATCGAAAGGCTATCTCAGTGTCATAGAGCTAAGTAAGAAACTAAAAAGCATGATAATCAGGCAACCACTGAGCAATCTAAGCTCCTAACAGTGTCATCAACACTATTGTTAGAGGCCATGTGCTAAAAGTAGCTAGACATCAATGGCGAATGATGAAAATCTTAGTGCATTTGGTGGCTAATACAGATCGTAGATTTGACATCAGTGGTAGCAAGGAAAAATACATGTCAGGTTAAAGCTAGAAAAGGACATTGGAGTAGAAAGATCGAAGATTTACTTGGATCCTTAACTTGTGATCTAATAAGTGAATGGAAAATATGAGACAAAATGCGATGTGATGGTTAAGTACTGGCAATTGTCAAAGCTTTAGCTTGTGAATTGCCCTTTTAGAATACTCATAAAATTCCTTTGGTCAAGAACATAAAAGCAACAAGTTTTCCAAATTTGCATTAGCAAGCATCCCTGATATAGACCATGTTGATGGCAAAATTTTTATTAAGTTTCTCAAAAGAGAAGCATCGATAGGCAAAGATTAAGAAAGTAGATTTAGCCTGCACCCTTTAAACCCCATTAGATGGACCCTATATTGGCTTATCTTAAGTATGGAATAGTCTTTGCCGATTGAGTGGAAGCCAAGAAATTAATGTAAAATGCTGTCAATTATGTCCTAATCAACAAATTTTGTATAGATAAGGCCATAGCCTACCCTTACTTCTGTGCCTTCACCATAAAGAAATTTTTAGGGTTCTTGAATAATTGCACTCTAAAGAGTGCATACTCATGTTAGAGTACAATTGTTCACGTTTAAGCCCTTTCTCTTGAATATTATTGGTCAACTATGAAATAAGGTATTGTTGAAGTAGAATGTCTTCAATGTGATAAACACGCATCACTTGATCATGTACCAAGTAACCAGCTGCACTTAGTCACCAGCCCATGGTCGTTTACCCAATGGGCCCTTGACATGACCCTTTCTTTAAGGCAACCGACCAATGCATATGCTATTTTGGAGCGGACTACTTCTAAGTAAGTGAAAGCAAAGGTAATCGCTAAATCACTAAGAAGATGTAGAATCATTTGTGTTAAATCACATCATCACTCAATTCAAAGTCCTCGTGTCATAGTTAAACATTGGAACTTAGTTTTGATAGATGGAGATTTTGAGATTTTGTTCAGACTACCACATTAAACATAGGTACACGACGATAGCATATTCCTAGAATAACAAGTAAGTTGAAGTTATCAATAGCGAATAACCTAAAAAAGAAGGTCGTGCGGCTAAGGTTTGGGTAGACAAGCTCCTTAACAACATATGGGGATGTCACACCTTTACTGCAGAAACGCTATAATAACTTCCTTTACTAAACTTGTTTATCCAATACAATTGGAGCTCCCCAACTTGTATACCTAAGATCTCGATGTTATATCAAACCATATCGAACTTAAAGCCAATCTAGATACAACCGAAGAAATCTTAAACCTAGCCAGGATAGGGTTGATTGATTACCAACTTTAAGCTACGTGATAGTATGAAAAAAGGTCAAATACAAGATTTTTCAAACCAGTGACCTTGTGTAGAAGATTTAAAGCCATGGGATCACGTGAAGGGTAAGGAAAACCAATCTCAAATTGGGAAGACCCTATCAATGTGATAGAAAGATTGAGGAATAGAGCCTATTGATTAGAAAGATTAGACATTCAGCCTATCTTTGGACGTGGAATGACACAATTTTATGAAGTATTTTGTATTGTCCTCTTATGTGTGGTGATTGTAATGATTGTTGTTATTAAAGGATTGTTCCTTTTACCTTCCTATGTTTATGATTATGTAATACATAAGCAACACTTATGCAATCACTAAGACTTGTCTAACTAAGCTCTTTAGCTCAAACTAACTACTAAGCAATTTGGTTTGATCACTCGGTCAAGCTCTTCAACATGGGTTGGGTAAACTCATTAATATAAGCACATCTAAGTGACCAACCCTTATAATCTCTAATACCAACCTCTTTAACTGATTTTAGGTAAGTTCATCGACATAAACATATCTAAGCAACTCCATCTTATACTTTTTAACACAAACTCTTTAATTGGTGCTAGGTAATCTCGTTGACATAAGTACATTCGAGCAACTCCCACTATACATTTTAATGCCAAGTCTTTAGCTTCAGTTAACTTACCTCGTCGATATGGATAACATCCAGGCAACTCCTTTTACGTACTCTTAAACACCAAGCTCTTTAGCTTATGTTGGGTAACCTTGTTGATGAAAGCATCCAAGGAAAGTAAGAAGCGCCCTACTATATTGCTTAATGTCAAGTTTACTGCTCTAACTAGGTAATGTTGACAATTTAGGTGTTAATCCAAGCTTAAACAATTGACCAAATCTATGTGATGGCCTACATAAGCCACGCATAACACTAAGTCTTCTCATAATGTTTAGTACATTGGAATGGATTCAGAATTGAATTGCGATTTTGAGTTGCATTCTATTTCTTATGCTTACATGCACTTTTAGAAGTTGAAATCATGATTACTTGAAATCGACAATTCTGACTTTGAAGGAAAAATCGATTATACTTCTCAAAAGAATCATAATTTCATTCTAGCTCCATTGATTACATATAGCTTACTTACCTTTTTATTTTATCACATATTTTTAGTTTACATATAGTGTCAGGGACCATTCTAATAGACACATGTTATAGTCATTTCATTTCGTGTACACTTCCAAATATAAGAATGCATATGCAATTATGAAAATCATTCCATCACAATCTATTATGTTTTATTTAAATGATTCTCGTGTATCAAACGTGGCAGTAGTGAAACTTCCATTTCTCTCATGAAGTTTGGTTAAAGAGACACTATCCTATAAGGACTAGAAGACATACTTGGACAAAGTAGAGCATACAAAGATAAGGTAAAAGGAAATACAATAGTATGATGAAGAAGAAAAGATTACCTCATTAAATTAAGAACAACATTATAATGGCTTTTCATTGGCATTTTAGTCGAATTACATTAAGTGGTCTACATTACATGCTTACAAGCTTAGACTATCAATTTTACTAGGCCACTTCCTAAGTAAACTAGTTTACCTTTTGTTGATGCTGACTAACACCAAAAGTGTCTTTACAAAACAAAATGTTGTACTATTAGAATCTATCATCCAGGGTCCAGACTCATTACCATGCCATGGATGATGGGTGAAACTATATACATAAGATACATTGCACGTCATAATGGAAGTAGTTCATCCATTGCAAAGGAGTCATAAAGCCAAATCATGAACCCTTCTACTACTACGAAAGCCTTTTGTACATACCTAGAACCTGAAGACTAATCATGCGTCCATTCGAGGACAAGGTTCCTTAGCATATGGAACACTTAAACGTACACCAAGATGAAAACCTTAGAAAATGAGAACTCCCATAATTAAGGTCCCAAAACCTAATGAGTTGTTGGAGCTTCTAGAAGTGATGGCTCCTCTAGCCTAAGACCTGCTGTTGAAAAAAAACATGCATCACTAGATTTGATTACGTGTACATATTATGGAAGTGGAAGCTATGAGACAGGTTTTTAAACCAATTTTATTAAGCTCATTTGACCAACAATTATCTCTTTTTATCTTTTTATGCATAATTACAACAATGATAATAAATAGATAAGGGAAAACAATAATAATAAATAAATAAGGAAATGAGAAGATTACACAGATTTAACGTGAAGTTTAGCTCACCCTCTAGTCTCTAAGGTCCACAATTACCTCGCTCAAGGAGGACTTCATGCTTCATTCAACACAACCAATTGCCTCACGAAAAGGACTTCACAACTGTCTCACAACAGAGCACTTCACATTGCCTCAACATGAGGATTTCACATAATGCCTCACAACGAGGACTTCACACAAGCACCTCAACACCTAAGGACTTCAGCTATTACCTCAAACACAAGAGGACTTCACTAAAACACTCATACAAAACATGTGAATAGTGCCTTGCAATATTAGCTCATTAAACTCACGAATGACGCTATTCACTTAACAGAAACAAACAAATAGAGAGAATTTTTAATAATCATCATATTAAGCTCTATTCTCTTTGAAAAAAAATCACCCAAAACATCTATATATTGCAGCTTTAAAACATAGCCATTCACCTTAAAAAAAAAAAAAACTCTAAAGGTAATTTAAAATCTGTAGTGGCTATTTTTTAAATTATCATGCCTTGAACTTATCACTTCTTAAACTCGTCATGCCTCAATTTACCCTACGACCAAGTTTGCACTTATCGAGCCTTGGATTTTTCGCGCTTTGAACTTGTCACGCCTTACATTTGACCTTCGACCAAAGCTACGCAATTTTGAAGTTGAGTCTTAGTCGTTAATTTGTTACGTCTTAACCAGTGGACCTGTTGAGCCCTCAACATGAACCGGATGCTATTGTGCTCATATAAATTTGTTCTTACATAATCAACAGAGAACAACACACATATAAAACATAAGCATATATATGTACATAAAGCTTAAATATATCAAAAACAAGTTTTCCTTATTAAATGTAGGTTAACTAAGTTACGAAGCATTTGCGCAATACATTTTCTCATCAAAACAAGATTGTAACTAACCTTGGTTCATCACTAGCAAAAGCAGTCGGAAGCAACTAAGCTTCTATCATTGAGGCCTTCACACCAGAAGGGACAAAAGGGCTTCACACCCATTTGATGTCATAATGCAAAAACAATTTTTTTGCTATGAAAATCTTCAATGCTATTTCGAACATAGGTCCTCTTGAGATTTTCTGAGGTTCTAAGGATTTAATATCTCCAACTATAGTATACCTACAAAAGACAATGTCAGGAGAAGAAAAAGAAAATAGAGGTAATTTTCTGAAGTGTAGTGGTAAATGAGGTAGGAAAATAAATGCGCGAAAATCTCCTTTAGATAACATCGACTTAAATTTAAGATCACATCAAATATTAAGAATGCAATCTTCCTGGCACATTAGGCCCTCTAATTGTTGGGTGACAAGATCTTATGGTCATACCATGCATAATTGCCACATCGTCACATCAAAAGGATAATGATAGCATGGCACGAATTTTGATCTTTCTAGAGGTGTGGGATATGAATCTTGAGATAGTGGAATTTGAATATAAGCAATTGAAATAACTTAACAAAGATCACGTTAAGATCATAACCTAACCAAATCTACTTGACTTCTACCTAACAAAATACTTACGGAAGAGATTAAAGAAAAGAAAGGTAAAGGGTAAAAAATGACAGAAGTGAGGCATTCATTAAATTCAAATCACCAGTCAACCTCGCATGATTTTTTATCGATGTTTTGGTCTATATTACATTACCTAGAGAAAAATATCAAAAAACAAGAATAAGATTGACAAATGCAACTGTTGTTATCTTCGTTGAGGAAAAACTAAAAACCAATTCCTTTAACAAGCCCGTAGCTTCCTCTTGCACCTCTACGTTGTTCTTAACAGAGGACTATGGCCATTGATAGGAATGCCATCAAATCAATAGCTTTGTAATCACTAAGGCTTTTTGTTTTGAGATGAACACTTAGAAATTAAAACTCTCATGACAGATAAAGGAATAGAATGCATCCAAACTCTAAAACTGAAGATGAATATGAATGAACTCAATTATAGCTTAAGACTCGATTAGAAATTTCCCAAGCTAAGAAAAGATACCAAAGCCAAGATTTCGCATCACAAATCCATAACTCACTAAACACTTGCATAAAGATCTAGGTTTTAAGTGCAAAATGAAACAATAAATTTTCAAAACTGGTTAGAAAATGATAGATTAGAAATGAATCACTAGAGATGAGATAGACATGATATAACTAAAAATAGATCAATATCTACCAAACTAAAACTCAAATAAAAATTATGAAAACATAGTTGTGAAATCTAGAATTTTCTAACTCTTGTGAGTATAATATCTTAAATTACCATTCCAAGCCCAAAAACCTTAATCACGTAAGAGAAAAACCTAAAAATATTCAATCGTATAAGTTTTAAATTTAAAATTTTAACTTAACAATTATCTAAGAAAAATATAGGACTCTTAGACATAATTTAAAGGTTGTTTCTTAAAATAATTAAATTAATTATACATGTATAGCCCTCTATTCTATGCGATAGTTTAGATATTGACTTATATTCATTAAAAACTTTTGAAATTACATCACATGAAATAATTTCTCTCCATGAAATATGAAGAATAAACTATTTAGTCTTGAGAAGAAGATGGATGTCACTTGCTTGTGTGGGGAGGAGAGATGTCATTTTCATTATCTTATCTTTTAGCCCTTGAATGCTTGAGGATGTTGATTTGATGAAAAATAGATTGGTCCTTTCATGCTTTCCTAGATGAAGCAAGGATGATACAAGCATTATGCAAACCCTATTGTCTTGATATAGCCCGCAATAGACTTCATGAATTCACACTAGTGTTGGGGGTCAACAATTCTATTCTTTCTTTTCCTCTCAACCGTGCATTACATCCCAATGTACAAGAAAGATTAGACTATCATCCAATCAAATTAATCTCCTTTAATTAGGTCAAATAATGAATATAAGACAACTGGAAATGTCATTAAAAAGAAAATCTTATAAATTCTACTTGTAGCCATGAGAACCACTTGCATGCATATACACACATCAACAGCAACAAGTTGCTTGAAGCTTCCATAATCTTCTTACATCTCATAAAAAATATGTACATTAAATGTTATTTGTGGATGATGTGACAAAAACCTCAAAAAACCACAAGTTGCCATGAGTTCATTCCCGCTATTCAAGCAAGCATCACCATAAACAATATCTAAATCTTTAGCCAATCAAAACAAGACCTTCACATTAAATATTAAATATAAGCAACAAGACAAACAAGGCCTAAAGTCTTGTAAGAAACCATAAAGCGCCATGGCATATTCTAAACATCAACATCATCTAACTTTTCATGAATAGAACAAGCTTTGAAGACAACTTACCACCATGACTATGTGAGCCATGAACCCCACACCCATTTTCAACACCAAATTCAACATCAAACACTTCCTTTCATAACTAATAACTTTAGCTAAAATTCTTAAAGATACATACTCATAATGCCTTAGCCATTATAGAACTAAATCAAGTAAAATTCCACTTCGAGGGTCAATTGTCAAAGGTAAGAAATAATCCTATTCAATTAAATTTCATTAAAAAATTAAACTCGTATATCTATTCTCATGTTAGGTATTTCGACTCCCACTATAAAAGGAGTATATCAATTTCAAACTCCACTAAATCAAGGTAATATCTACTCTAATTTATGTCTAAGTTATATTAAAGAATAGATCTCAAGGAAACCTAAGTGAATCTCTTGTTTGATGCATCATAGGTTTGACCCTATAAAGAATTTATACAAGATATGAGTTTTATTTATGAAACCTAAATTATGTCTAAGTTATATTAAAGAATATATCTCAAAGGAAACATAAGTGAATCTCTTGTTTGATGCATCATAGGTTTCGACCCTATAAAGAATTTATACAAGATATGAGTTTTATTTATGAGACCTAAATTATTTGAAGTAATATCACTCTAGAGCTTGATTCAAGAAGTTGAATAATACCTTATGAAACCATATGCTCTACAATAAAATTTCAACCCAAAAAGGAACTAAGCATGTTCCAATATGTATTCAATTAGTTTAAACCTTCTACAATATGTTATCATGTATGAAAACAAAATTAAGGAGGTAAACAAGTCAAGAAAACCTTAGGAAATGAACCTATAGCTCTCGGCCCTATGGTGATTCAAGAAGAAAGTGTGCTTAAATTGATAAATGGAATCATGCCTAGTCTAATAAAGCCATAAGGAAGTTAACATGTAATTGGATTCAAGAATGATCCTATAGTTGAGGATGTATGTCTCGGCACACTTTGGAAATTAGAATTTCCAAATCAAACTTGGCATAATTCAAAATTGTAACTTGATGATTTAGATTGAAAACAAATATTTAAGCTCAAGGATCACCCTTATAAATCATAGTATGAATCTCAGCCTATATAGGAAATAAGAGTTGATAAGTCTAAAATGATGTGAGTTATCATAGAAAACATATTCAAGTATATTAGCAAGGAACACTTAGCTTAAGATCAAGAGAAACATAATGAAAATATATCCTAAGTATACTATTCGGTTAAACATTAGAATACTAAACCAAAGACAAGTTTGATCTTTGGAAATCAATGACAAGAATACTAGATAAGGATACAAACTTGAAGTGATGCTCAAAATTTGAAACAAAACATTTTGGCACCTTAGAATACCTCTTAGTTTCCTAAAACAATTGGAGTAAAACTTGCAATTTGGTCAAAATAAGTTGACCATTAGATAGTGCTCAAAATAAAATTTCCAATGCCTATTCATATGTAAAAATCCGAGTTAAAATGAATACAATAGGCTTAGTTTAAGATTGGACGATTAAAATCGATAGATGACGTAATTTAAGGAACTTAAGAAAACTTAATTTACCCAAACTACATAAGGTTAAGAAAACTAGACTCTATGAGCTTTAAAACGACTATTCGAATAATGAAAATAGGTTTGGATAGTAATATAGTATTAGAACCAATGAAACTCAAATTTATGACACTAAAGCATAATAGGAGTCTTTATATAAATAATAGTATAGTGATGAATATCTATTATCTCATTTCTTCAGAGATACAAATCAATCACTGGACTTTCCTAAGGATTACTACGATTAACGAGTGAAGATGAACACGTAAGTAACTCTGATCTATTAGACTGTTTATGCTTGTAACGTAGTGAAGGCTGAAATATTAAACAGATAATGAAAATGGATGTGTGTTTTGGGTTCGAGGTTAATATACGTTTATTGGTGTATGATTGGTTGCAAGAGTGTGTTAATAAAATTGATAATTATTTTGCTTAACAAATATTGTTTGGAGCATGTTGAGACTTGTCTGTAAATTGTATGGTCACTTATGAAATTGACCTAATACTATATGACCTTATAATAAGCCTATCATGCATTGCATGAATTGCATTCTTGCATTGAGACGTAATAGCCTGCTATAAGTTAGCATTTTGGTTCTCTAGTGTTCACTTGGTTTTTCTAGATGAAATTTTCCTAGTTGTACCAAAGGTTGCCTTTGTTCTGTCAGGTTTCATGGGAACTAAGCAGGCAATGAAGGAAGTTGCTTGCGATATCAACATGAGATAGCTAATGTTTAATGGTGTTTCTAAGTTTCAAGGATGAAGTTGAAATGTTTTAAAATGATTTAAGAATGAAATGATACCCATTTTCCTTGATTATTAGTCTCTCATGGCCATGGCAGATCATTGAGAATATGTTCCTTGAACCTTGATGAGAGGGCGTAAATCTCTATCCTGTTTAGATTTTGATCATCCAAGCTTGTATTTATGCATATAATTGATTGTAGCATGGCATATGTTTGATTTTAGCATAGCATATGTTTGCTCATTAACTTGATTGATGTGTGATGTGATCTGGTTATCTCATGAGATGTGGTTTCGCTCACATTCTTATAGATTTTTCAGGGTTCTTTTCCATCCATTGCTTGTATTCTCTCAAAGCTTTGCACCGGTATGGATCATAAAGCTTGATATACTCAGGCTTTGGGCAGGAAGTTTATGGTGAATAGATTTTAATTTTGTTAGACTCTTTAATTATGTTTAAGAACTTGGTATGTATTAATATAATGACCCGACAAATGGTGTAATTTTATTATCTGTTATTATGTGATTTATATATACATCTGGTCTTATCAAAGCGACCAAAAGATCCTACTTCATAAGTCATTTCCTTAAGAGTAACCAGTAGTATCATGCACTTTTAATTCTCTCTGATAGTCATTGATATGATATGTAGAAACTTAATGGCATCGATTTGTTTTGCATTTAGCATAATACAACTAGGGTACCCTTTGGATGCTTATTGACTCTCCTCCCATCAAATTATTCCTTTTTCCCTTTACACCTTCCTGGCGAGAATGAACATGCTTTTACACTCTCATTAAGAACAAAACTATTAACCATCTCTACTGCAATGCCTTTGAAAAGGGGGCAACAACGGTTTGTGGGTTAGATTCCCCTTCCATTTCCCCGGGCAATGATAGGTATGATTTATCCTTGTTCTTAATGGCTAATTAAGTCCAATTTATAGTTTATTGATATGATTTATAGTAGAATTGGTACTTAGTTAGGATATATATTCATTTCACGTCAAATTGAAGTATATTAAAAGGAATTAAGAGAGAATTGTGTTGCAGATAAATCAAAGAAGCATAGGCAAGCATGAGGACAACAAAATCACGGTCGTGATTCTTGGAGCAAGGAGGAATTTCACGTCAAATTGAAACATATTGGAGATATAAGGAATTAAAAGAGAACTGTGTTGCGGAGAAATCAAGGAAGCAAAGCAAACATCAGGACAACAAAATCACGTCGCGATTTTTAGAGCAAAGAGGAATTTTCAAGTCCTGTACCAATTAAGCACTAAATCACGGGCGAAGAATTGAAATTGAGGAAGAAATAAGAGTAATGGGATTCAAAGTCATGATCGTGATACAAGAAGAAATGGAGA